>OX243864.1:19057200-20307200 GCA_945859645.1 Amphipoea oculea | reverse complement strand
CAGGGACATTAATTATTAAGCAAAATGACACCCTACATGGCCTACACGATACGTCAATTTGCCATATATAGCCATTTCATACAACTGTCAAAGAATGACAGTCGTGATTTGAATACGGACAATTCAAGTTACAGTTCATTCACAGTTATTTTACGTCTGACTTTAAATCACTATCAAAATCACAATGATCTTTATCGTCGTTGTAATAAGGTTGCTATTGGGTTGGTGCTGTCAGAGGTAAAAATAACTGTGAAGGGGCTGTAGTAGTCAACCTGCTTAACAAATAATTTCCTTTACATGATATTAAACCTTGACTACAGTGATTATCTGATCCAGTAACTATTTTTTCATTTCTCATACTCGGAAAGTAGTGTTTGTTTGATCCAAATAGCGGGTGGAAGACGCTGCTTCCCACCCCAGGGCGGGAAAGACTCATACTAATTACTTCCCTCTTTAGGGTGGGAATGAATTTTAAAAATAGAACTGTAGTCAGCTACGTAATTAAGAAAAATGCTGCAGTCTTGTGAGTGTATAAACAGCCAGTGTGAATTAAAAAAAAAATAACCTATTAAGCGGGACAGCCCGAGGCGATGACGCGGTGTGTTCTATATTTAAAATAAAAAAAGACAATAGTATTATACCTTATCTCCCGTATCGCCATCCCCTCCCTTACCCTCCGTCAAGAGGTTTTCGTTGTGGGGGTTCTCTTGCAAGGCGGAGCACAGACAGGTGACGGCCGCCGTGCGGATTGCCTCGGCGGTGCGGCCCGCGCACCACACTAGGTTCGGCATTATCACTTCTGTGAGGCAACGGTAAATGGAACATTTATGAATTCAATTCAAATCCTTGTGAGCGCGACTTCAATTGGCTATTTGACAGTTGTAACGATAAAATATATAATATGTTAGATATAGTAGCATATAGGTTCACAATAATCATACAATAGGTTTTATGCATTAAAATAAATTGTAAATATTTTATTTTTGAAAAATAAATTAGAGATTTTTTATCTGTGGATTACAAAAACTGAAACGCGAACGGCCATGATCGAGCATCGTATGACGTCACATCATAATAAATAAAACGTTGTGTGTTACTGTGTTTTATCATCGTTGGCAGTTTGCTGATTTTCCACACAAAATATACTTTTTATGCAACTTTTTATGCAAACTTTCCACACAAAATATGTTTAAGAGTTGAAGCGTCGTAGTTAGCTTTACTTAGTTTATTGAAATGTGACGTCACAGCCATAAATGTCACGTGATCGGCTGTTTCCGCGCGAATTTCAAAATACGGAATGAAAAAAAACATTTTTTTTTCGAATAAACAACGCTTTTTTAAGAAAAAAATAATTGTAAGAGGTATAAAATAAACCTACGTATATTTAAAAATATCTTTTCGAAAACTGTCAAATAGCCAATTGGAAAATTGAAGATAATTACCTACCTTACCTTACCTTGATTGCCTATGGCATTAAGTCAGCCTCTGTACATTTATGTGATTGAAGTATTAAATAAATAAATAATTTATATTTTGACGCGGTGAGGCATATCTAACGATAATTTTTGTCGCTGTCATTATTTACATGACAGCGATCACTGCGGCCGTTATGAGCGGTCACCGCTTTGCTAGGAAACCGTAGCTAAGATTAAAAAACTTTCTAACTGTCACATTAGTCAGCAAAAATATACCTTGACGTTTTATCAACACAAGCAAGCAACATGCAAGTGACATTCAACCATAAGGTGTTAAAAAAATCTGCCAGGGGCGCGGGTTGTTCGAAAGAGTTACCGTGGCCCCAGGCAACTGAAGGAACACGGGTGGGATCTATTCAGTAAAAGTCTGACATGCCCTCCCGCTCCGCCCAGAGCGGGAGAAGTTATTTGACAATTTCCCACCCAAAAAAGAAAGGTGGTAAAACAATTACCGGGGTCGACTATACTATAAATATACCCTCTGCTTACTGCCTTTGGTAAATACAAGCGTTATGCTGTCGCATAATTTCTCAGGACATGTCCTTTCTCTCATGACAAGGCCCTCTCCTAACAAAGACCATACATGAGATTCCACACTTCCCCGAAGACTGCTACCAAGTCCAAAGCTATGTATAAAATGCATATCAGTATAATATACCTTCAATGACAATGTTGAGGAAAGCCTCAAGCTTGTCAGTGTCGCACTTGCTGAAGTTGATGTCCCTCTGCAGCAGCACTGTGGATAATGTGGTGAAGACCTTCAGCTTCACCTCCGGGTCTACCTTGGGGGTAGCCAGGCACTCTTTCAGGAGTGGGGCTATGAGGTGCAGCTGGGCACCCATTGCCGAACCTGAAAAAGGGAAGTCATAAAAAAATAAACAAACGAAAAATTAAACTGAAAAGCGAAAAATAACAAGCTATTACTTCGTTTTCGCTTAGTGTTCCTCCTGCTCGGCTCCTAAGGGTTCTAGCGTGATGTTAAATAGCCTATAGCCTTCCTAAAGAATTGACCTATCAAATGCACCAAAGGTTTTTCAAATTTGACTGGTAGTTTCAAAGATTAGCGCGTTCAAACAAACAAACTCTTTAGCTTTATTATCAGCATAGATATAGACAGATAGATAGATAACAAATTTTAAAAAACCTACCTGAATGCAGCATAGCACACTCGAGCAGACACTTGTCAGGAGACAGCTGCGTCCACGTCAGCGCGTCACTGGTGATGTCAGCCAGCATCTTGCCGATGTGCTTCGCATACAGACTGGTCAGGAACTTGCCGCATTTCTCCGCGTATCGCAGCTTATCCAGGTTGGCTAGGAAAATGTTTATACAGTTTTACGTTGTATGCGTGTGGCGCGACGAGCTCCACTTTTTTTTATAAGGTTGGCCACAAACAGCAGTAGATAGTGATATGTGGAAGGAGGCAAGGGAGGCCTTTGCTCTGAAGTAGGACACAAACGGTTGATATATATTTTTTTATTAGCCTATACTGTCCCACTGATGGGCAAAGGCCTCCCTCAAATCCTTCCAGCACGCGTAGCATGACCACCATAGAAACGAGTGTTGTCGACGAAAGAATAGACAAAATGACAGATGGAATAGAAAAATGACTATCTACAGGGTGTTACGGAAAGGGTATATCAATACAAACGGGTTGAAGAGTGTATCTGGCCTAGAATCTGTGTACAAAATTTCAGCTCAAAAGCATTAACTTTGAAAATGCTTAATATTTTTTTATTTCGACATCACGGCGCTGCACTGGCGCGCGGCGGCGTGATGTGCGTGTACTAGGCGCACAGACACACTACAGATAATGGATAATGACCTTCGTAGTGCGGTGACACTTTTTTTATGATTTCAATTTAATAAACTATCGAAATAAAAAAATATTAAGCATTTTCAAAGTTACTGCTTTTGAGCTGAAATTTTGTAAAGAGATTCTAGACCAGATACACTCTTCAACCCGTTTGTATTGATATACCCTTTCCGTAACATCCTGTATATTTCCGTCGACAAAACCCGTTTCTATGTTGTTCATACTACGCGCGTTGGAAGGATTTGGGGGAGGGCTTTGCCTAGCAGTGAGAATGAAAAGGCAAACAAAAAAAAACCGTTTGTGTCCCTCTGCAGAGCAAAGACCTCTTTTGCCTCCTTCCACAAGTCCCTATCTACTGCTTACTGCTGTGACAATGTGCCAATTGTGACACAGACATAACACATGTTAGGAACTTAGGTCTAGGACTAATCAGAAGTTGTTATGCAGGCATGTGTATTCCTGGCTTAAAACTGTTTAGATACTCACAAAGCGCCATGAACTCTATGGTATTATCCACCGGCATGGCGTACACGGTGAAGTTGATGGTGAACAGATCATCGGCGACTCCTGCGCAAGCTTCGCCGCACACGTCTAACAGAGCCTCACACATGTGCAGCAGATTCGTTTGGTACTTAGGCTGGAAATTTTTGTTTTGTATGAGTCTGGAGTTTGAACTGGGAAACTGCTTCAAACACTTATGGTCTGCATAAAGAATCGAAAAGGTATTTCTATCTACACCTATCTAAAAATGTATAAAACAAAGAGCAGTGGTGGCCCAGTGGTAACAGCCGCGACTTACGAGTTATAGGTCGTAGGCTCGAACCCAGACAGGCGCTTTACTTAGTGTAAATTATTTCATCACCACTGCTCTCAAGTGGTGAAGTCGTGAGGAAACCGGCATGTCCTAGAACCAAAAATTCCAAGACACGTGACATATACCAACCCGCACTGAACCTGTGTGGTGAATATAGCCCTCTCTCTCTCTCGCAGAGAGGGGCCTGTGTCCCAGCAGTGGGAACATTATAGGCTGATTATTCACTAATCCTGAACTATCTGTATACTATGTAAGTTTTCTGAAAAATATAATAAAATAAATACCTTCCGGGTCCTGCATCTATCAGGATCAGCAGCCTCCCTACACAGTTCTACCAAGACCTTCTCCTGGAGCAGTTCCGAGCGGGAACCCTTGATGATGTTGGCAAGGACCAGCAGAGCTGCCCACGAGTCTACTTCGGCCTCCAGCAGAGGCCACCAGGTCGTAGGCACTATGAAGTAGCCGAATAACTCGGCTGCGCGTTTTATCTGGGAAGAGAGGTTTTAACTATTTCTTTATTACTTCGTGGAACTTAAACATAACTGGCGAAATGTGGGTGTACTATAGCTACACCTTAGCTTAAGCCTTCGGGTAACACGGGCGAAGTGTTATGTTTAAGTTGTATTATCACTTCAAGCACACAAATGTACAAAGGCATATTCAACCAGTCAAATGCCATCTGTAGCTTAAAGGACAGCTTTCATCTATTGATGCGAGTAGTAATAGGAAGTTTGTAAGGCTGTGTTTTGCTGCAGTGGCAAATACAGCAAAAAGCAGGCTTCGTGAACAGCGATTTCGTCGTGGCACGCTAAAAATATTGCAAGTTATTTATAAAACATCCTTGGTCTTTTCTTTCATTCTCCAGTCATTCAGTTCCACAGCTGTGCAAAGACATCCTTGCGAAAATCTTTTGACGCGCCGCCTCGACCCAGCACTCGCGGTACGCGTCCAATTCATATCTTCTTCTTTCTCTATGTAATTCTATACCTACTATTACCTACCTTCATACGATACCAAAGAGGTCAAAATGCTCCACCCTATATCTTTATCTGGTTGGCAACCATCTGGTTGCCGAGAGACCGCAGAAAGAGCTTGGCAGACCGACAGCCAAATGAGTGGACGACCTACAGAAGTTCGCGGGGGAGGCCTGGATGAGACTCGCACAGACCAGGGAAGCATGGCACATAATAGTGGGGGCCTATACGCAGCGATGGGTGGAACAAGGCTACCAATGATGATGATGATCTTCATCCAAATGACAACAGGAGGGACCCTCACCTCAAGTACAACCCTAGGATCTTCATCAGTGGCGCCACGAAGCATAGTTTTCACGATAGTGTTGGCATGCTGAGTGGCGCCATCTTCCGCGCAAAGGATCAACCAGCATAGCAACTGAGACACGCGGAGTCTTGCGTCTGCTTGCCACCCATCCATTTCTAAGAAAGAAGGAAGAAAATACATTTATTTACCACAGACTAAAAGACACATAATACATCAGATAAAAAAAAAAAAAAGTGAAAGTGTGCCTCACGGCTGCACCAAAATGGGCCAGGCCTATAGACAAAATACATCCGTACGTGTTTCCAGAAAAAGAAATGTACAGACGCCAGCACATCAACCTACCCGAAACTGTCACATTTTCCCAATCAACTTTGAACCTTACATTTCAGTGATAAAGTTGAAAATCGATTAAAGAAATTTTACAGATTGTAGTAGGTTGATGTGCTGGCGTCTGTACATTAGCACCAGAAAAAGAAATGCATTTCATTAACGATTCTAGAAAATTAAGAACTGTTGGCGTATCAGAATCCCAAGGACAGCTGTGAAGAAAAAACACTTTTTGGAGCTTCATACCTCGAGAAATAGCTGGTACTATCTTGCCAATATTGGTTTGCACCAGCATTCTACAGCCTAAGTTCGGCCTCTTAACGTCAGGGTAGTGCGACGGCACATCTTTTAGGAAGTCTGTCTTCTTCTTAAAGTCTTCCTCATTCTCCTCCATGTATTGAAGACCAATGTCAGTCCAGAAGGTTGAGGCTGTGTTTCTTATTTCCTCCATTACGTCGCTTAGACTAAAAGAAGTATCTGGGTTTTAGGAAAAACATAAAATGAAAAGTTCCTATTAGAAAATTTAGGAATGAGAAGGTAAAATGCATCCACACCGTTTATGCATTCATTTAAAGACTGAAGCAGCTTTAACTGGCTGCGAGTTATTTAATAAACACCTCTGTGTCATAGGAGTCACAGACAGTCTGCATCTAAACAGCTCGGTGGTCGCCACGTATAGGGCAAAGTACTTCGGTAACCCAGAGACGGTCAGTAACATCAAGGAGTTGCTGGCCTTCCTTGGGGAGCTGACGGATGGAAAAATATGAGCATTGACGTGGAGTTGCGGACACCAGCCCATATTGCCTAAAGGCTGAAGCAGAATTGCTGAACCAGATTTCAAAAATCCATCTACGTTACTTTCGTACATTTTGAATAAACCATCGCACACTTGACGTAGCGTTGGAAAGCCTCCCGCAAAGTGGCCCGATGACCTGATGAGTGAATCCCACAGGAATCTGCTAGATGCAAGACTCACAGAACAGGTCAAAGTTGCGGTGCTTGAGAGAGGCCTATGTCCAGCTGGAGAGGCCTATGTCCAGCTGTGGAGGTGTTTCGGCTGAAATGATGATGACCGCACACTACAGGCAGGCCGTATCGCAGTTTTGTATGAAAATCTATTGACCTGCGGCCCGATGCACCAGTGTGCACTTAGCTTTACCTACTTTAGGCAGATTGCTTCTGTCAAATGCGTTAAGCACAGGACCAATTAGTTGTAGCGATGTTTGTCATTCTGGTTCTTATTCTTAGTGTGTTGATGGCACATATTATCTAAAAGAAGTCAAACTTTTTGTTTGGCCCAGGACTCAGCTACACTAATGTCTTTAGGCTGAAAGATCATCATGATGACGCAATGCATTCCTTTGGCTATCAACCCTGCTAGCAGTTTTACAGCTTATACAGGATAAAATTAATTTGCTAGCGAAACTCCGCAGACGTGATGGGAATTGATAACTAAACATGATGAAACAAAAAAATTCTTGATAACTAGTATTGTTGAATAAATAAATAAAACATAAATAAAGTATCATCAAAAGCAATTTTTTTTTTGCATTTTTCATGTTTAGATATTGATTTCCATCAAGTGTGCAGAATTCCACTAGCTAATTTAAATTGACCCTGTATAGCTAGTTACCTACCTTGTCAGCAGTAAGGGTAACATGCGATGCCAAAATGAATATCGGTCTCGATAGCTGAGCATCCAGTTGCCAACTTCCATTGTGACCTGCATGCGAACTGGGGTGTTCTCATCAAAGAGTTTCTCTGCCATCGGGCTGATAGACAGCTCGAAACATTTCGCATTACCTGCTATAACTACTGCTCCTGTAATGAGAAATGAAAATATTGGGCCCTAGTTTGTATTTTTATCATAATTTTGTAGGAATTGGTGGTGCCGTCACAAATGCAGTGTGCTAAATCACCTCATGTTGGGATTAAATATAGGTATTTCCTTTTTGCTTTAAACTGTTTAAACTTACAATTTTAGTTATTTTTTAAGTATATTATGTATATTGGCAAAATGCAAGGAATCAGAGCATAAACTTGTGAAAAGAATTATGAGAGTGTTAAAGTATTACCAATAGCTTTGATGGAAGCAACTCGAACTCTAAAATGTTGATGTGAAAAATTAGACAGGATGGGCTTCACATAACTCTCCGATTGGAAATGGAAGTCCCTCTGTAGTGCCTTGGTTACAATGATGATACACTCGCAAGCCTCAAGCTTCACACTTGGATATGGATCAGCGACTGTTTTAGTTAGGATGTTAGTCAAGTCATTGATGAATGGACTGAGAAGGTAAGACACTTTGTACTTCTCCAGTATCTTCCGTACTAGCTGAATAAGCACCAGACGGATTTCTTCTGATTCTTCTACGATTTCTGGGCAGCCAATGCGACGGACTATTACTGGTAGTATATAAGTCAAATAGTAGTCGTTCAATGGGAGTTTTTCGATAAAGTTGGAAATTATCAACGCCGCGATTTCCCGACATCCCTCAGAAGCATCAGAGAAGCTCTTCAAGACGTAAGCGTACACTTCTGGGAAGACAATAGTCAGGTCGCAGTCCTTGTTAGCAGGGTTTTCAAATATATCTTCATTAATTTTCACCAGCGCCTGCTTGCGAGCCATTTTGGACTCGCTTTGTAACGTAGTGATATAGGCCTCCAACGCAGCGCGAGGATTATCCATCAAAGTAGATTTCGTATCACACATTTTCGGGATATCAGTAATACGACGATCGCTAAATCAGAAATATCGACAAAACAAAAATATTCGATAAACAAAATCAGTTTCCATGACGACTGCTGCAGTCAGTCGGCACACAGGTGACAAGTGTGACCACAGAATATACATAAATGAAAGAGTGACAACTTGAGAAAATGAGAAGCGAAATTGACAACTAGCTGACATTATTATCATGTATGGATGCTGGTATATATACAATGGCTTTACAGTAGTCCGAATGACATTAAAAATGATCGACTAACTATTTTACAAAAAAGCGTGTTACAGATGGTTACAGATAACAGTCATTTTTGGACTTTTATAAAGTTGTTCTGGCAGACAGAGGCAGTGGGTGGGGACGATAAAACTGGGTTTTTTACTGATGAAATTTTGGGTCTCTCACAGTTTATAAAAAGTATCACGAAGCTAATGAAGCCTGTCTTCAATATAGAATAGCTGGAGGAAAGAAGTAAAGCATAGCTCAGGACGAGAATTTGTGGCACTAGGCCAAGTAGAAAGAAGAACTCGTTGTTATTAAGAGTTTTTTGAACTTTATTGTTGTACCCATAAAAATGAGCATTGCGTGTTAAAACTATTCTATCTGATATAATAATAAGATATAACAAAATCACTGTCGACTGTCGCCCCTGCCGCTACCTCCATCGCCTCTGTCTGAACAACGCATTACTTTCATGCCACAACGTGCACCAATCACAGCTCGCCAAGTAAAGCTGTCAACGTTTTCATTTCCATGAATGGACGAGATTCTTCTATCACTTTAATTTCGTACTATTTCTATTTATTCTGTAACAAGTTACGGTCACGTAGCAGTTGGAGTTAAATTTAGCCGATCCCGTTATCTAAAAATATTAGTGCAAAATGTATAAATTAAGTGTGTTTCATTTATTATTCTTGGCGACAATCGTGCAAGTCTCGCTCGCACTGAGGGAAGGCGAATGCGAAGTTTGTATCAAAACCATAGAAAAATTCGCAGCCACGTTATCAGAAGATGTCAAGAAGAACCCTAAATCAATCGAGACTGAGTTCAAGAAGTTCTGTAAAGGTTCCAAGAATAAAGAGAACAGATTCTGCTACTATTTAGGAGGTCTGGAGGAATCCGCTACCGGTATTTTGGGTGAACTTTCGAAGCCGCTCAGTTGGTCGATGCCCGCTGACAAAATCTGTGAGAAGTTGAAGAAGAAGGACGCACAAATCTGCGACCTCAGATTCGACAAACAGATTGACTTAAACAACGTTGATCTGAAGAAACTCAAAGTGCGAGATCTGAAGAAGATCTTGAACGACTGGGATGAGGTCTGCGACGGTTGTATCGAGAAGACAGACTTCATTAAGAGAATAGAAGAGCTGAAGCCCAAGTATATGGGCAAATCTGAATTGTAGAATAGCTCAATTCTAGTTGATAGGTAAGGTTGCAGATTACTTTCAAATTTTTTTTTACTAGCCTATTCTATCCCACTTCTGGGCAAAGGCCTCCCTCCACTCCTTCCATCAATCGCGAGCCCGCGCGTGCTCCTGCCAATTTTGACAGAATGTATCCAGCTTTTTACTTTCATATTGTAAATATTGAAACAGTCTGAAAGCCATATAATCAACACAAAGCATATCTAATTGGTTATGATAACATGGTACCTAGCAAACCGGTACATTCTATCACTGGGAGTCACATTCATACTACTAAATTATAATGCTCAAGAATACTCATGATGCAATCAGAAGTGTGAATAGTTTGTCTATTAATAAAAAGGTCAATAACTTTATTACCAACAACAAAATCTATGGAAATGAAACTGTATTAATGAAATAATACCAAAAATGTAGTTCAGTAGTTCAAATAAAAACATAATGTTGGGCATACTTTTTATCCGGAACAGCCTACTATGTAATCTTATTAGAAAAAAAGCAAATCATATTTTTGTCCTCTATTTACTTTCACTGTTGCAATTTCCATGACTAACTTACATCCTAAAACCATGTTTATTAATCATGCTGATTTGCCATGGTATTTTGATTCAGATTGGTAATTTTTAAGAAAAGTGAGAGTTGCAGTCAGTGTCCTGCAGTGTTAACCAGTTTGCAGGATACCGATTCCCATCTTCCGTAACATTTTATTATTAGCCATTAATGTCCTGCTACTGGGGAAAGGCCTCCCTACTCTCTTTCCACCTATCTCTGTCCAGAGCTGCCAAGAACAAACCTTTATCAAAGGAGTCCATCTCATCTCGCCGTCCCATCTGCTGGGTAATTGCGTAACACACTATCAGTAGAAATGGGTTTCATTTTGATAGTTCAACAACATTCATTACATTATTTACGTTGTTGAGCAGACACATTTTTTGAACATATGAAGCAATGGATTAGCAATATCCTTCAAAATGATTCAGATTGGGATTGATAGTGTGTTACACAATAAGGGTGCTAGGCCTGCCGCGATGGTATTCATAACATACTTTATGTATAATTTTTTATTTACATTTGAACACAATAATACACTGCTAACATTGTTTCGTTTTAATTGTTACAGATTAATTCATGGGACACCAATGTGATAACACATCTCACTCAGCATTAAGCCCTGTGCCGTGGTAGTGGCGGTCCTAGTGATCAACAGACTATTGCATTTGACTAACTGTATGCGAGCGTGTGTGGAGTGTGGAGAATGCATGTGTTGAATAAATTATTATTGCTATTATAAGTAATTAAAATATTTTTTTGAAGTGACTTGTTTTATTTCTGTTTCGAATGTTACATCTACCAGTGACCTAAGCATTAGTGAGACAAAATCTCAGTAAAGTTTTTTCAAGTATTCTTGTAAACTTATCAATAATTCCTATTAACTGATTTATTGCCACCATCATTTTCATGCATACTTTAGCCAGGCTCTGAACATTGGACGATGACATTCGATGTGCCGCACCAGGTGTGTCATGGGCCTTCCGTGATATTTTCTTATGACGCGCTTTGGCCATGGATCGGTTATTAAGGCAGGTACCACCTAGTTTAGGGAGTAACTGTGAATTCGATAGACATAATTCTTTTTATTATGCACACCGTTATAAATACAAATTATTATATAATTATTTCATGCTTAGTGCGTGTACCTCTATTTCTAAGCCTCTGGCAATATAACAGGGGTTAGTTTCTATAGTATTGTATCTGTGTACATAATGCAGTAATTGAATCAGTACAAACTAAATCAAGTACTACACAGTAGGCAGGAAAAATCTGGTGACAAAAAAAAACAAACCACTAGTTCACACTAATAACTTTATTGTAGGTATGTTTGATCTAGCACATACAGATTCACATAGTTGTTTGAAGACATAAATAACATGCATATTAATGACACATTGGGGGTCCCGATTAGTGGTACTTGTAGTTCCTGTGGTGCTCTGAAAAATAAAGATGTTATTTAAATTTGCTGTCATAGTAAAATAATGAGAATTTTTAAAACAAGATGATTTCTACATTTGCTTGGTTCTCTCCTCTCGAATTTGTTTTGGTATTTCTTCTCAGATTAATTTGTTAGAAAATACCAACCTCGTCTAGTTTTAAAATATATTTTTTTTAATCAAGTCTTCAAAAAACCAATTCACAGAAATAAAATATAATAATATAAATCATAGTCCTGAGTGGTTCAACAATTTACATTCTTTTAGCCATTTATAATGCTGAACCTGTATTGATAATAATCATACAATTATGTTATTGCAATCATACAGTGGTGTCTTTGCCCATTGTCCTCAATCAACTCGATGAAAGAATGCTCAAAATATTTTACAATATATATAAATAAATAATATAGAATATCTCTCAGAAACATTGTGTTTCTTCAATGATTTTCAGAAAGCTCATAAATGATGGTACAATAAATGAACTGTAATTAATTCTATCTTAGAAAATCATCAGTAGTAGACAGTCTCCTGAATATAAATCAAATGTTTCCTTACTCATCTTTCCGTAGTTGATGACATAGAAGAAAGTCATGCTGCCTGCCAGCAGCTGAAAGAAGGGAGCAATGCCCACCTTCTTAGGCTGCATGTACTTGTGCTGCCACCTCCACCAGGCTACAATAATAACATAATTTATATTTACTGCATAGCGGCAGCTTTATACCCTGTATTTTAATAAATTGCCCTGTTTTAGCTTCTCCACTCAAACCTTGTTACTTTCATAAAATCATAACAAATTATTGTAAATAGCACTTGTAGCAAGAGTTGTCAATGGTTACCTTTGAATTTGGATGTGATTATTCTTATCAAAATTTTAGGAAGGTAAGGTTTAGTAACAAATACTTATGGCCGTTGTGTTATACATAATAATATATCAGACGTCTGATTGGTTCCTTTAGTTTGTTATTAATTAATTACTTTACTATAAAACCCGACAACACGAAATACCGTCAAATGATAGTCTTCAACACATATCTAACCTCAAATTTCAGCCCTAAAATACGTAATAAAAATAAACTAGTTAGTTACCTCGGCTAAAAGCACCAGCGACGGCCTGAGGCGACTTATTCCTGCGTGCGAACCATGAACCAAGCTCATTGATTTTTACCTGTCCGAAGGGAGTATCAGCTGAAAACGAGATTGAAAATTACATAATCGAAAATGGTAAACTAAAGGACGACATGATATTGACGGAATTCATACTTACGCTTGCCATAAAAGCGGGCTGGGTCATATGGCCCATGCACCGAGGGGTTGTATTCCTTAGGGTAATCACCGAAACCCATGATTACTGGGATTTCACTAAATTTTTATGGAATGAAATTGACCTCGGATTGCGGTGCTCAGTCAATCTGTCAAATTATCGTATCGCAGTTCGTAAAATTCGTAAACCATAGCCAACGCAAGTAATTTTTGTCATTATCCAATCGATATTCATGAGACTGAATTTATTTTAGAAATTATTCAACTTACTTCCATGCGATATAAATGGTTATTTTTCTGCTATAGTTTCTTCAAGAATTTATAAAATGAATATGACTGTTGCAAAGTAAAAAAATAGATACATATTAAATATCTGTGGTGTGCATTACTCTCTATAATTCCAAATTTTTTAGTCTATGATTATTATACAGCAGATTTCATTCTTTGTGAGGTGTTCGCAATTTGTTTATTTCATAAATAGTCGCTGAATAAATAAGCAAAATGGTCTTGGAAAGTACTATGATTTGTGTGGATAACAGTGACTATATGAGAAATGGAGATTTCCTGCCAACAAGACTGCAGGCACAGCAAGATGCCGTAAACCTGGTATGTCACTCTAAAACACGGTCAAATCCTGAAAATAATGTGGGTTTATTGACGCTAGCTAATGTAGAGGTGTTGGCCACGTTAACCAGTGATGTTGGGCGCATAATGTCCAAGTTGCACCGTGTCCAGCCTAACGGTAATATCAATCTTCTGACTGGCATCAGAATCGCTCACTTGGCTCTGAAGCATCGTCAGGGCAAGAACCACAAGATGCGCATTGTTGTGTTCGTCGGCTCGCCAGTGGAACTCGATGAAAAAGAATTAGTCAAACTGGCTAAGAGGTTGAAGAAGGAGAAGGTAAATTGTGATGTGGTGTCATTTGGTGAGGATGCGGATAATAATCCTCTTCTGACAACGTTCGTAAACACTTTGAATGGTAAAGAGAGCAACACTGGAGGCAGCCATCTAGTATCTGTTCCAGCTGGTGGCTGTGTTGTGCTCTCCGAAGCTTTGATTTCCAGCCCATTAATTGGTGGTGATGGAGCAGGCCCATCTGGTTCAGGTTTGTCTCCATTCGAGTTTGGAGTAGATCCAAATGAGGACCCCGAGCTTGCACTTGCCCTGCGTGTGTCCATGGAGGAGCAAAGACAGCGCCAGGAAGAGGAATCTCGCCGCCAACAAACCACTACTGAAGGAGGAGAGGCAGGCAAGGCTGGGGAACCTCAGAACACTGGCATGGAGCGGGCTCTGGCTATGTCTCTAGGTCATGAAGCTATGGAGCTGTCTGAGGAAGAGCAAATTGCTCTTGCTATGCAGATGAGTATGCAACAGGATGCTCCAGCCGCTGAAGAGAACATGGATGTGTCAGAAGAGTATGCTGAAGTCATGAATGATCCAGCATTCCTTCAAAGTGTACTGGAAAATCTCCCAGGTGTTGATCCTCAGAGTGAAGCTATTCGCAATGCTATGTCCACCATCAAAAAGGACAAGGATGAGAAAGATGATAAGGAACAAAAAGATAAGGATGGCAAAGGTTCCAGTTCCAGCTCTACGTCTAAGTAAACACAGCATCACTTTTTC
Source organism: Amphipoea oculea (assembly GCA_945859645.1). Taxonomy (NCBI): domain Eukaryota; kingdom Metazoa; phylum Arthropoda; class Insecta; order Lepidoptera; family Noctuidae; genus Amphipoea; species Amphipoea oculea. The sequence goes on along the minus strand of OX243864.1, from coordinate 20,292,464 downwards.
AATTTTTTTAATTGACTTATTTGCTCGTACATTAGACACCACACTGCAGTGTTACTACCAATATAAATTTATAAAATACAGATTGTTTATAATTATTTAACTTGTGTTTATTTCCATGTGATCCAGTTCAGACCTTCAATTTTTTCAAACTCTGAAAAAAATGTTTGTTATGTTATTTAAAATTAAGAATATTATCTGTAAGTAATCTGTAGTGAAACTTATTAAATATCATGGATTTTTAAATTGCCTTTCAAACTTACTAGATTCTTCTAAATAGGTGGAACTCTGGAATTTTTTTTTACATGCGTTCAACTTGTGTTTTCTCCTTTCCTCATTGAATTGACATATTAAATTTGATACTCTGTATGCATTTTTATCTAAAAAAAAAAGAAAAGTAATTAGGTGTATAAAACATGTAATAAAAAATTTTATAAGAGCATTATCTATTACCTGTGAAATTGGACTGGATTTACTATAATCAGTCACTCTTGCAAATGAATAGGAATGCAGACCAATCACTAAAATATAGAATATTTATATTACAAATGGAAATATTCAAGAAATCAGAATTAGGCAATTAAGTAATTAAGTAAGCAAAAGCGCACTAAACCACATTCAAATAAATTATCTTTTTACACTATTTAAAAATATTATTAGTGAGTTACAAGAGATATTTTCTAAATTTATAAATGAAACTGACGATCCTTCTTACCTAGAAATGGATAAATCCAAGGTGTAATTTGGGCCAAAAATGAAAATACATAAAAATGTGGGTTGGGCCACTTTTGTGCAAACAGCCCAATTTATTTGTCAAACTATTGAAATTAAATTATATTTTATTGAATTGGTATACCGGCTTTAGCAACCGTTTTCGCTCTATTCTGGAAAATTTTGTTTAACAATAAATAAGAGCTCTTTATATCTTCTAACTGGGGTTTGAAACTTCTACTGTTGTGGACAGGCGCTGAAAAATCGTAAAACAATTCAATAAAGGCCTATTCGGATCTAAGCGATACCGCTGTCGCGCTCGGTTGCGTTACTGGTTCAAAGTGACTATTCAGAAGGACCCAATATCGCTACCGAGTGCGACAGCGATATCGCTTATATCTGAATAGGCCTTCAACTTGTATTTGAATGTGCCTGTAAAATGGAAAAGTTATATGCTTTAATTTTCCAAAAAAGCCTTCAAATATGAAAATTAGATAGAGCAGTAAAATGCAAACACAATGCAACAAAATTAACACGCACGTATTTAAGTATACCATATTCTGATTTCTGAATAACACCATACTGCTACTACGAATACGCACGGCTACACATCAAGCTATACATATCCAGTATAAGCTGATTTTTGATTGTACGATTGTACAATGCGAGGTCAGCTAAGCTACTCTATGATCTAATAAAAAAGAACAGGACGACCTGTAAAATAAAGTCGTCCAAACTACATTAATATTTTTGTTTTCTTAAGAGCTCTTACTTACGGTATGGTCTAGTGAGGGGGGGATTGGGAGACGGTACTTTATTTGCCGACTGTTTAGATTTTTCGCCAACTAGGCGTCCATCTTTGGATGGTGATGGTGATTTCCTTTTTACTTCTAAAAGAGAAAACATATATTAAGCTCTTCTAATAGGCATAACAGCAATTTGATCTTGATAAAGACCATTATTGCGACAGATCAATCAATACGGCAAAAGGTGTACGAAAGGAGGAGCGGGTGCCGTTCAGTAGTTTCGGCCTACCCCCATGGGAAAAAGGCGTGGGCTACGTATGTATCCCACCACACATAATGCGTCCTAAAGGGACGTTTAATTTTCTATCGGCAACCCCGGATTTCCGCCTAGGCTTGCAAGGTCCTGGTCTAGGGGCCCAGCCAGCCTAGGGGCCACACTCACCCAGTTACCCCGACCAGGTAGCTTTACGGGGGAAAATTTTCGTACATCATTATTTCTCTTATTTCTTCTGATTTTCTGCATAATCCGACAAAGTAACTCCTATTAAAAATAACATTTTCCATACTAGTGCATTTTACTTGCTAAAATGCCCAGGGGCACTGGGTCTCTAAGTACGGGCCTATCTATTGGACAATCCAAATCCAATCCAAAACAACGAGCCTACCGCATGACAATGCGGTAGGCTCGTTGTTTTCAGGCAAAAGGCTAGTTCCTTCAAGGCTTACTCTACCTCGTCTACTTACTTCTATTACTTGTACGGTATCCAAAGTCACTAAGGATCGTACCGGGGAATGGGCAGCAGCGTTCTCTATGCATTTCACCAACACAGCGAACGCCAACCCGCCTGCCAAGCGTGGCGGTTATGAACCCCCCCCCCCCCCCCCCCCAAGAATGACAAGCACAAAAAACACATGGCTCCTAGTATGCGGCGGCCCGCCTACCCTTGGCTACGGTGGCGGCCAATGCCACGGTGAGGCAAGGGGTGCTAAGAATCCCCGGAAAAGATCCGGCTACCACAATCACCGAAAACTGGACCTGGCAACATACAACACGCGTACACTCCGGACCGACGAGAAGATCACCGAACTCGAGGAAGAATTGAGCAGGTTACGATGGAGTATAGTGGGGTTATCTGAAGTCCGAAGAGAGGGGGAGGACTCGATAATCCTTAAATCCGAAAACTTGCTCTATTTCCGGGAGGGCGACCAGCAGTCCCAAGGTGGTGTCGGGTTTATCGTCCATAAGTCCAGGTGGCGTACCTTATACTCAGAATATCCGAAAGGTATTCGCTGAAGGTCGTACAGGTTTACGCCACGACCTCGTCACGCAACGACGATGAGGTAAAGACAATGTATGAGGATATTTCCAGAGCCATGCATGGATCTAAAACTCACTTTACCGTTGTCATGGGGTACTAACGCGAAACTGGGTAAAACGAAGCGATGATGAGCTGCGAGCGGGGCAATTTGGAGTTGGACGACGGAACCACCGGGGCCACCTACTGGCCAGTTTTATGGAGAAGGAAGGCCTCTTTGTGGTGAATTCCTTCTTCAGAAAACGTGAGCACAGAAACTGGACCTGGCAGAGCCCAGATGGTACAACTAAAATTGAGATTGACTTCATTATGTCGACGAAGAAGCAAGTAGGGTGAACGTACCAATCCCAAACCAGTTAAGAAGATATTTTGACTTTAATTAACTGTCATTTTAACAGATTTTGACGGAAGTCTTTAGTTCTATGTTATTTTTAAAGTTTGCTTAAAGACAAAATGAGGATTAAAAATCATTGCTGCATAAGTATTTAGGAATTGCTGTAATTTTGAGTTAAATCCTAAAAGTTGGACTGTTCCTTAGTTGGACCAACATATACCCGGTTATTGACCAAGATTGAGCCAGTAATTGACCAACGTATTGACTTATACATGAATAAAATAAAAGGCCATTTATTAAATTTCAAAATCAACGTTTATTGAGATCTAACTTTTGTACAGACGCCAGCACATCAAGCTACCCGAAAGTGTCAAATTTTCCCAATCAACTTTGAACCTTATGCTTTAGCAATAAACTTGAAAATCTATTAAAGAAATTTGGTCAATTAGAATCCAACAGGTTTGCCTAATTTTTCCAGCCACTTGAATTTCTTCCATTGCTTTTTTACATCTTCTTGGTTATACTTAAATTTTTTTTTTCTTGGGTGACATATCGTGGCTTAAACAAAGTAATCATTATTTGAAGCTAAGTAAGTATTCTAAAATAAAATCGTCCATAGAAAAGGTAAACATGAAAGGTTCACTCTTTACACCCTGAATAAGTATATTGAAAACAAAAATCAAGTCAATTTTAGCAGGACGCCTAAAACATACAATGTCTGGTCAACTCCACGAACACTATGAATGTACCTATCCCAAACCACTGGTCAACTACTGGAATATGTTAATTAAAATCGTCAATTTTGTATTGTTCATCAATATAATCAAAGGGAATTGTTGAAAGATCAATAATAATGACAAAAAACGCAAGTTTAAGAAATAACCAGTAGTAAACCATATGGTCAACTATAGGCAACCTATACAACATGCGTTCCAGTAGTTATCCAGTCTCAGAAACCTATTAAAAACAAAAAATTTGTTCAAATTTATATCTGCAATCATTACACTGATAAATATATTAACTATATTTCACAAAACATTTACAATTTACTTAAAAAATACTACATTTTAAATAGATTGAACTTTACCTTTCATTGAGCGCTCCTTATAGCAATGGCGGCCGAACGGCGAGTGAACAAGACACGTAGCGACAAAAATTAAAAAGAAAGCTTTATTTTTTTATTAATTCACCTGAAATTCACAGTAGTAGATTCTCAAAGATGTAATAAGGTAACCCAGATTTTAAAAACCTATAGATATTGGCGCGTATTCTTAAAATGTTGACTTTTTTACGCAAATGGTCAACTACAGGCGACTGGTTTGGGACTGGTACGTCCACCCTATTCATAATGTCTCTGTGATCAACGCGGTCAATACCGGCAGTGATCACCGCATGGTAAGAGGCACATTGAACTTAAATATCAAGCTGGAAAGATCTCGACTGATGAAGTCTACGCTTCTCCTAGCACCGATCCAAGTCCAAAACCTCGAGAGCTTTCAGCTCGAACTTCAGAATCGTTTCGAGTGCCTAGGGAGCTCCGTGGACGATTATAACGCTGGGTTCGTGGAAACTGTCCATACGGTCGGGCCTAATGTCTTAAAGACCCGTCGTACGAATTAAAAAAAGAGGCTCTCTGGTCCTACTTTACGGCTCATAAGTCTTCAGATGATGCGCTCAATTACCGGCAGCTCAATAGACGGATCTCGTCCTTGAAAAGCGACCTTCGCCGCATTAATACACATTATACAGACCGTATCAAGGACGCGATAGTGCGAAAAAAATTCTCCTAATAGGGAATGCAAATCCGTTCTGTTCTAAAATCCGGATTTTACGGATTTTTCATGAAAATAAACAAATCAACCCATATTAGTTTGTGTGATGTTTCTTATATTTGTGTAAATAGATTAAAATAAAAGCTGAAAATCAAATCAAATGAATTTTAATAGTACACCCAGCAATAACACCATAATTATGGTATTTAATGATGATAGTTTGAATAATAACAGCCGCACTGGTCGATTGATCGAACCAAGGTAACCGACAGCCCGAAGAACTGCCAAACTTAAGTGGCAGTGGGCAGGGCACATAGCTCGCAGAACAGATGGCCGTTGGAGCCGAAAGGTTCTGGAGTGGCGACCGCGTACCGGAAGACGTAGCGTGGACCGACGACCTTGTGAAGGCCGCAGGAACCCGTTGGATGCGAAAAGCACAGGACCGGTCGAAGTGGAAGCACTTGGGGGAGGCCTATGTCCAGCAGTGGACTGAAATGATGATGATGATCCAAAGTCAACCGTAAGTTGGGAAAGTCTTCAAAGAGAAACTGTTAATATCACTTTGGTACCAATACATAACTATGACTAATTATGAATCAATTTAATTGTTACCAGCAGCTGCAAATCTGTTCTGCATTGGCGATCTATCTCTACTCAAAGATCGCGAGGTCGTTCTTGTCCTGTCTGAAAATACATTTCATGTTCATATAAATGTAAGTTATAAGTATCTACATTATATAAGCCAACACACAAATATTACAATAATACCTAATTTATAATAGTATGTACAGACGCCAGCACATCAAGCTACCCCAATCTGTCAGATTTTTTTAAATAGATTTTCAACTTTGTTACAAAGTAATAAGGTTCATATTCAATTGGGAAAATTTGACAGATTGGGGTAGCTTGATGTGCTGGCCTCTGTACAAGTAGGTATAAAAAGGGGGGAAGAGCTTAGTGTTATACCTACTTTTATCTGAATTTTAATAGGTAAACTTATCACACGTGGATGCCCCTGCAGCTCTGCACCCTGTATAATATCTATTCTATTAGGTACAGTTTGTCGCAGTCATACAAAAACGTACCAACCTACAATCTACGTCAAGCAAGCTACATAACAGTATTCGGGATTTTCGCAAACACATTACTGGGGTTCTTCTTCTTTTCGAGTTGATGGTAAACGTTAACATAATTATTATTTTTTCTGTGTTGTTAGGGTTCCGTACCAAAATGGTAAAAAGGAACCCATAAGGTGCGGCGCAGTCTGTCTATCTGTCTGTCACAGTTGGATATCTCAAGAACTACTAATGCTATCAATCTATACTAATATTATAAAGAGGTAAAATTTGTAAGTTTGTATGTAGGGGGTAATCTCTGGAACTATCAGTCGGATTTGAAAAATTCTTCTTGCATTTGATAGCCCAATTCTTGAGGAAGGCTATAGGCTATTTAACATCACGCTATGACCCTTAGGAGCCGAGCAAAAAGAAAAAAAGTAAAAAAGAACGTTAAGTGATAGCGCGGGCGGGTGATGCGATACGACGGGGTGGCTCGGGGGAAACAAGAAGTTTCACGCGAACGAAGTCGCGGGCTGAAGCTAGTTTGAAATAATTTTAGATGACATTTGCTCAACTATTTTCCAAATAAGAAAGAAACATTTTTTTATTTCTGAAAAATTCGAAGTGGGGTACTAGGGCATGTGATGTGGGGTATCATAAGAAAGAGCGCAGTTTGCACATTTTCAAACATGTTTTCTTTTTTTTGAGGCCGCATAGATTTCGACTTTAGATGAAAAATGTAAAAAAAATACCGCCCCTCCCCCTTATCTCCAAAGTTTGCAAAGAGAAAAATTTGAAATAATTCAATGGGATAGAAGTTTATGTAAAGATTACAGGAAAATTAAAACGATGTCTCTAAATAGCACACTTTTCAGAAATCATCCACAAAAGTTACATTAGTTCCACTATCGGTCAAGAGATGGCGCTGACCTGCAACTTCTATACCGCAGTCCGCAGCGCGCAGTGTTAAAATTGTCTGACGATTATAGGCCTCGCCGATGAAAATTTAAAAACAGATTATTATGATGGTTCGGAACCATAGAAATGTAAAAGTGAAAAACAGGAGAAGTGGTAAGGGGGCGTGTCTGTGTCCACTAACCACTAAATATGTCGTTAAGTGACTGGACAAGCAATGTAAAAATTACAAAACGATAATGATTTTCGCCGAGCGTCGCATAGTACAGCCGCTGTGTGTTGCGGCGAGATAGTGATGTGGTTGTGAAGCTCCAGTAACGTAGGCTATCGACAACAATGTCGATTGCCCAACGAATATATTGCTATCATAGTTAATTTTTCAATTTGTCAACCGTTTTAACCCGGTTTATAGAAGACCTGAAAAGATGACGTTTAAATCCGGTTAGTAGACCCTTGAGAAGATGTAAAATAATGTTAACTTTTTTATTTACTTCAATAATTTTTTTTAGCTACATTTTATTGATTTATAATATAATATGTTCTGGACATATCGTTTTTTATTTATTTTATTTTCATAACGCTACATTTTTTTAGAACAATAATGAATGGAAGAATCGATAACTTTCCGATTTAGTCAATCAATAGCGTATATGTAAAATAAATGGCTTTTGCACAGTACAACGATAGCGATATATGTTTTTGTGTGAGTAAATTGTACGGTGCATGGTAAATGCACGCTGTGTTTGATGAGAATTGATTGTGTAGTACATTCTGATTTATGAATTGCAAGTGTGTGCGCGACTTTAAATTTGTATCTATTGCTTTTACTGAACTACATGTGTAGTAGTGGCGCGGTGGTGGGGCCAACCTACCGACATCGGGTTCTGATACATTTTCAACTACCGCGCATATCTCCTTCTTTCATATATCTATGTACGGAACCCTCGGTGCGCGAGTCCGACTCACTCTTGTTTAATATGGGTACTCGCATTAGGTATAATAAAATTAATCGGCAGTCTGTCGTTAAGTCATTAGTCATTACCTACTCATTACAATTCGTAAAACGGGTGTCAATTTTATATGGGTTGGTGTTGTTGGCATAACACAGGTTTTTATTACAGCAATAATTCTGTTTTGGTCTACCTGCAGTCCAATGTTTTATTTCGGGTGGATCGTGGTGATCTAGCTTCCATTTATACGTAGGTAGGCTCAAGGAATCTGTAAGAGGGATTTATTAATTCAGTCGTTAAGGGTGAAAACGTATTCTGAGTGTGAATGCGCGAAGAGACCGGTCTATTCAGCATCATAATAATTTTATTAATCTATATTATAATCTATCTAAGCAGATTTTTAAGGTCAAACGCACGACAATAGATATGCCCTGGCCACAGGGCCCGACCTAAGGAGTTAAGGAGGGGGGAAGCCGGGCATTTGCCCAGAGCGGCAAAATTGACTTATTCCTATCTTCCAACCTAGCCATTAGGCATTCACCTCCCACCTAGGTTGGCAGGTTGGATGTTGAGAATTTTATCAGCCACCTTCCAACATTGGCGTATCATTGGCGTGGTATCTAGGGCTTCTTTCTTGGGGGGGGGGGCTTGGGCTGGCCCCTAAACTTCTTTTTTTTTTACCCCTCCGTCCGGGAAGAACGGAGAGTTATGATGTCAGACTCCTACCGACTAAGACCCCACTATTGCGTGCCACTTCTTTGCGCCCGACTGCTCGAGCGACGAAACGGCCCCAATTTGGCCGCCCGCAGGCCCCTTGTTATGGTGGTCGGAAATCGTTAAGCACCCTTCGACGCCCGGCTGCTCTTCTGGTGCGGGTGGAATGAGAGGTATGCTCTCTCTCCGTCTCCGCCGCCTCCTTTGATTGCATCAACTCCTCGCAAAAAGAGGCCACAGCATCCCACGCGTTTTCGCTTCCGACCATGGACTGAAACACCGCCGAAAATGACAGCTCACCCGCACCAAGTGTCGCGACGAGGGCACAGCGCTGTTGGGCCCAAGCTGTACTCCTCCAACGTATGTTGTGGCGTGTCCTCGTGGCAGTCCACACAGTGATGACAAGCAGGCGTCCGCTCCCGACCTATGCGACGCAAGTATTTCCCGAAACATCCGTGTCCAATAAGCACCTGCGTCAGCCAGAATCTCAGGGCGCCGTGCTGCCTCTGCAGCCATTCTTCCATAACAGGCCCTACCGCCACTATTGTGGCGAGCCCCCACCTGTGTTGCGCAAGTCGCTCCCTCCATTCAGCCACTAGGATCTGACGGAGCTCAGTCCTTCGTAAATCGAATTCCCGAGAAACCGGAGGCTGACCACGAACACGCTTCGCAAACCCTTGCGTCCCTATATCGCTGGTGGAAGGTAGACATCCGCCAGCGATATAGGGACGCACGGATTTTCGCGTCCAGATCCCAGGGCGTAGATCCGACCAGGAGAGTTGCTGCCTCGTAGGAGATCGTACGGTATCTTCTTATCACCCTAACAGCCATCGCTCTTTGCGGCCTTCGTAATATTGCAATGTTGCGGGCCGTCAGAGTGTCCGCCCACACGGGCGCCCCATACAGGGCCATGAACCGCACAATCTCCACGTACTGTCTCCGGCAGGAGGCGTTGGGCCCCCCAAATTGGGTAGCAGTCGCGCAAGAGCAGCTGCAACGCTCATCAGCCTGGGGACCAGCCGCCGAATGTGCGGCCCGAAGTCCGACCAGCTATCGAGGACAAGTTCTAGATACTTCATCGTCGACTTGAAATATACATAGCCTGTATGTGTAAAGTTGTAAACGCAGTGCAATACCTCGACTTTTTTCCGTAGATTTTTGTCTAGGCGGACTTCTGCTATTAGATCTTCTACCGTGTATAGATGGGGCGGAAGGCCGTAATACTGGAAAATCAAAACATGCTGAGAAAAGCCAATCGTAAAAATAAATAAAATAAAAAGTACCTATTAAATCTACTTTTATCCTGTAGACAAAATTCGCGATGCTGAGATGTTCTATATTGTACATTTCATTTGCATGCTACAAATTATAGAGGTATGAGGAACAGGGTGTAAAGTTCCTCATCGTATTGAAAATGGAAAATCCTTCGATTATAACAAAAAGGGCTCGGAGCCTATGATGAGGAACGTTGCAAAATATAACCACAACATTAAGCGTTTCTGCACTGGCCGGAATCGGCAACTTTTCTCTGTGAATAGTGAATACTTATACTAAGCCTGTTCGCATGGGCGTGGTTTTATCGCGGCGATTTTTTTTTTTGTGTTTTGTGTGTTCTTGACGCGCATGCGCTCTTTTGGACACTCAATACAAAGAGCTGAAAATTCAGTGCGCGAATAAAATCGCATTGATAAAAATTCGCTTGTGCGTACCGGCCTAAAAGTGAATTGGAAAAATGCACTCACATTTAGCGCCGATGTTGGCTCTCAGGATGGGAATTTTTGTATTCGGAAAGACAGTGGGATTAGTATTCGACTCCCGTAACTTGTTCCCGGATACAGTGACCTTCGTAGCTGTCCAAAACAAAACGGCAAATACTATTATAGTGACAATCAAAATCCCTCCGCTACCCCCGTGCGGAAAGATGTAAGTAGTGATGCGCGCCACGCGCCAAAATATTAAGTGTCCGAGTATGCTGGTGACAACATCACATCTATGAAGCCTTACTGAAATAGAACCGTCGAAAGGTCGGCTGTTAAACTATTTACTTTAATATTTCAATGCCTGAGCAAGAAAAAACTGCCGTGTGGTAACTGTCTCGCAACTATAGAATAACATAAACGTAACAGTCGGACAACATATTCGGTGCAACAAAGTCACAAAGCCAAAACTGCAAAATTGAGATAAGTTTGGGATACTTATCTCAATTGTCTCTGAACCATGCCTATACTTGGGGCAAAAAAATATCCGCGAAAGTATCTCAAAATTCTACTAGATGGCGCAGGTGCCTTTGTGGTTATAAATGCGAAAAAATGAGGAAATGAATGCGAAAAAAAATATTCAAAGTCCTCTCTTGTAAAATTAAAAAATGAGCTGTTGTGACATTGTTGCACCGAAGGTGCGATATGCGCAAAACGTAGGCAACAAAAGCGCAACGGTTAGGCAATTAACACGCCTCAGTTAGGCAACTAAAGCGTAACAGTCGGACAACATATTATTATGGCGATCATAGATCAACATTGATGGCGATGCGCAAGCGCAACATTCAGGTAACTGGCGCGCAACAGTGACAAAACAGCAGTGCTCTCTTGTTATTTAAATTGAACGGATATAATATTGGGACTTCATTTGGCGTATTTTTTTTAAATATATTTACGTTATTCTGGTATTACAAAATATATCATATTCTCATAAAGTAAGGTACATTTTGTATTATGAAAATAACGTGAATCTTTGCGAAAATGCATCAAGTGTAATGCCAGCATAAGCGAAAGCTGTTACTCACGTATTTTGGTGCTGATCAACTTTGGTCGCTCATGGGCGGCATTTTGGAAGGGGGATTCTCTGTTTTCCGCTTGAAAAAACATTCCATTAATCAACAGAAATACGTAGTAGTGTAAAATTTCTTTATACACTATTTCAACGGCAGTTAGAAATATGTCCAGTTAAGAGAAAAAATGGATTTTAAGAACTCTTTCCATCGTTTTCGGTGCGGTTTTCTCTGTATGGGAAATAACTTTATTTGAGATGCGCTTAACCTAGCAATAAGGGCACTCAATGCGATACCCATCATACGTGCGCGCGTTTTATAAGCTCTCAACACTCAACAGGCACGGATCAACAATCTAACGGTAAGGAATTGTCCCAGCTCTAAGTCGTCACGTAATGCAAAGCATACATTAATAATCACTATTATGTACCTTTATACTTCTTGGTGGAAGACGTCATGCCGCTTCCTTTTGTCGGTGCGACCTTTTCAGCGCCTTCTATAAAAATACGATTAATTGCATGAAATGTCTGGATCTTATAATAAATTATCTGCGGGACTCCCCCAGCGACGCCCTAAGTCGAGGTCCGTACTCTACAGGGGGTGTTATGTGTGTAGTCGCTTGGTTTATAAGTTGTATGCCCTGGCTGAAGCCTTAATTTATTGAGGCATCCACAGTACAGCCCGGTTAACTAGCCGATAACCTCCTTTTTTTTTGTTCCGGGGTTGAAAATCCTCATGGATGTCTGTCAGATTCTTATTGACTAAAAACCACCCCGGTGTTCTATCTCACACCTACGCCGGGGGTCGCGGGAATGTACGATCCTTCCGCAACCCCCCGACTGGAGGCCCGCCACTGCGGGCTCTGGCCAGAGGGGTCAGCAAGGGGGAGTGAGGTGTTTGACTCCCCCCGCGACGTCAAAGAGGGGCGCGCGTGGAACGCTACGCGCCGCCACCTCGGGTTCTGGGGGTCTACTCCCTAAGCACGAAATCCGTCGTTTCGGCCTTCGTTACGGGCGTTTCCTACTCCTTATGACCTACGGACGGATGATTCGTTCGGGGACCGAGCGAAGCATTCTTCGCTCGGTCCCCGAACGAATCATCCGTCCGACAACGCGATTTGGAAGAGCGGAGGCAACGTTGATTTTATTTATGCCAAAACTTTAGGTTGGCGAGTATTCCCGACTTCATAGGGAACTACTCTCTCAGGAACTAGGCTCACTCGGGAATTATTCGGGGACTTATGTGCGGATTAATACCTCTTTTGCCTCAACACATAGGTACCCCGAAGTGGTGTTGATCCAAGAATGAAGGTAAGGACATATTAAAGATTCTGCAACTTATTGAGCTGTATTACCAATTTGTCCCATCCATTTTTTGTTTACTTTTAGATCCTCACCCTTTACCGCTGCTCGACGGACTTAGTGATATTGAGTTAAGGGAGTTGCACAGGTTTTCCCATAGCCGTTTTGAGCGAACTCTCCCGTCGGCACCCTTCAATAATCCGCGAGCCAATTCTTGGTTCTCACCCATAAAATCAAGAAGGGCCTTAATTTGCTCGTGAGTTGCTGCAGCGGTTGGGGCCATTTTACACAATTAACCATGGAATGAAAAGCTAATTAGAATACAGAAAACTTCCACGCTAACGAAGCTTATGAACTTTTTTAAAATCACTTCTTTAAATAATCATTTAATGGGTTTTTTTCATACAATGAGTAAAACACACTGTGTACAAAATATAAAAATGGCTTTGCGACTGAGAGTCGCGGAGGATCGCCTTTGTACGTCCGTATCCGTTTGCGATCGGAGTTCTCTCTCTCTGTCACCCGCGTCGCTTTTGCTGCGCTACTCGCTAGCAGCTAGGTGCGCTACTCGCTAGGAGCTAGGTGCACGGGCGGCGGAATGGCACTGCGTAGCAGCCTGTTTTTTTATATTCCGTGGTAGCAACAACATCGTACTTACTATACCTAGCCATAGAAAAATCCGTGCTATACATTGACGTTTCATTTGAAAATTTCCTTCAAAAAGTAAACAGGCAAGGGTATCAACAGGATGATGCTGATTTCCGGACCAAAATGGCAAAAATAATTAAAATCTATATTTAAAGACAATAAAAATTATATTTTAAAAAATGTGGTAATTTTCTAACGAAAAAAGTATTAATTTTTGTTTAATAAGCTAGAAAACTACAAAATAAGTAAATCGGTAATCGACCGGTAAAATAGCGCAACTTTATTGCTATGCGTCTTTCGATCACGAATATTTATTGTCTATGATTCCGTTTGAAACTGATGAATCCGAAATCGTTAGGGAGTAGGGTTCAGTCCGACGTATCGGACTACTGTCGGACGGGCTCGTTACTTCGTTGACGGACTTAAGGAGTAGACCCCTGATGTGTGGGGGGCGACAGACGTCCCCGAGTCCGTCGCCCCTGGACCCATTTAGGGGGGCTGGAAGAGGGCTTTGCCCGCCCTCCGCCGACACCCGGTGCGCCTGCTGCGGGCCGGGTGAGTGGATGAGACCTCCCTCTCCCTTTCCGCAGCCTCCTTCTGCGAGACGACTGTTTCGCAGAATGAAACCACCGCGTCCAAGGACTCTTCGCTGCCTACAACCTCCTAGGTTAACCTGCGAGATGCCTTTCATAAAATAAATCACACTTGGGCGATTTTTTTTTCATATTATGCCGTTAGATCAATTGGTGATAACTTGCTATGAGTGCGAAGTTCTCAAGATTATGTTATCAAGTGACTTACTACAGTTGTTACAAGGCCAAGGCTGGTCTCTCCTGATAGTCAACCTTTTGTTGAGTGACGTCACCAACGGCTTGCCGTATCCTTTGCATTCTGCACTCTTACAGACGTCAGAACCTGGAAACAACAGTCATGCAGAAGACAATGCACGGGAATTCAATGGGGTACCTATAACCCGTACCATTAAAGAAACGAATGCAAAATGTCGGCGCTCTCATTCTCTCTCACTCGCACATAATAGTTCTCCAGACCAAACGTTCATGGCGGCCAACATATAAATAGCAACACAGTGATCAAAGGCACGCCTGTATGTATGCAAGCAGGATAATCTTGAGTAATTTAGCTTTGCCACCAAAAGAAGAACGAATTTTCTGCTGCCAAATCGTCCTAGCTGAATGATATCCTAAATAAAAACTCACGGCCCTTCTCTCGAGGTTTAGTGTGGTTCAAGACAACCATCCCTTCTTCGGCAGTTGGCGGATGCCCTGGATACACACTGTTCACTGTCTTTGAACGTGCTATAAATGAAAATTCAGTCTTCAGTCAGAGCTCTAGTTGAAAAAAATGCACTTTGCAATTTGCGGCGGGCGTTTCTCATATTTAAATATACGAATAGTATCCAATACAAATTGTTACTTTGATAGGTAGTAAAATTGCAAATAAATAGGTTATGAATGAGAGCGAGCTCAAATGCACGACTTGATTAATTTAATCGGCCAACTGTTGCGCAACAGTTGAGTGTTTGCTCACACACTTTTACAATTTAAGGTCCGGCATTTCTAAATTTGCCAAAGATGTACCTAAACAAAAATAGCCGCTCGAAATTAAATTATTTTAAATAATGTTTGTTTTCGTCTAGTAAGCCCAGAGATTTAGATGAAAATAAACTTTGTTTATGGTGTACTCCGACGATGTTTTAATTTTGCTATTAACTTTTAATTATTACGAGTGTTTAGTATTTTCAAACTTCTGAATATCGAGAAATCTTCACAAACGTGTCACCTTCCAATTCAAACAGTAATCGCAGCTATTGGGTTCCTTGAATTAGGGATAAATGCAAAATTATGACCACTTTTGGGTAATTTTATTATTTGATGAAATTTCCTCATATTTGCCAAAAGGCTCCATCAATCCGCCAGATATACAATTCACTATCAGGACATGTAACACTATTGCATAGAATAACTGTCATTCGCCCTCAATATCCTTTAAGAGTAAACTAAACGCGAGCTCGAACTCACTGGTGGTCATGGCCAAAATCACGCTGTCTAACTTGGCTTCGTGTCTGACGGAGCTGGTATCAGTGATGAGCAGTTAGACGCTAATCTACACGCACAACATCTAGTTCTCACGCACAGTTCCGAACTGATAGGCGCATAAAAATATTTGAAAAGTGCTTTGGAAAATCGAGTTCTATGAAAAATCCACTACATAAATCAATCACAAATAAAGTTTTTTGAACTCTTCGATAACTGAGCTTTGTCGGTACAGATTTAATTTTTAATATTTTTCAGTTCTTTTATTACTTATTTACACCCAAAGTTACGTTAAAAATAGCAAGAAAAACGAATCTTTGTTGGCTCATAACTTTTTAATGGCTTGTTATTTTACAATTCTGCTTCCGTACAGACACAATTAATAATTAGACAAAACGATACAATGTTTAACTTTGGATGTACAATGTCAAACAGTGGAGTAATACTCTCCCGAAAGAACGATGGCCATATTTGTATGAGACCCGTCCCCCCCCTTCAACAGAACTTTTGTATGTATTAGTAGGTTCACAAAGGTCTATAAAAAGACTAGCAACCAGTTTTAATTTCAAAATCCATGGGGTTTAAAAATAAAATAAAAATTAAAAAATCGTTTTATTAATTTTTCCTAATTCGCTAGGCCCGTCCCCCGCCCTGCAACAGATCTTTTGTATGTGCTATCAGGTTCATAAAGATCTATAAAAAGACTAGCAACCAGTTTTAACTTCAAAATCCATGGGGCTTAGAAATAAAATGAAAATTAATAAAACGTTTTATTAATTTTTCTAATTCGCTAGGCCCGTCTCCCGCCCTGCAACAGATCTTTTGTATGTGCTATCAAGTTCATAAAGATCTATAAAAAGACTAGCAACCACTTTTAACTTCATAATCCACGAGGCTTAGAAATAAAATGAAAATTAAAAAATCGTTTTATTCATTTTTCTAATTCGCTAGGCTCGTCCCCCGCCCTGCAACAGATTTTTTGTATGTGTTATCAGGTTCATAAAGATCTATAAAAATACTAGCAACCAGTTTTAACTCCAAAATCCATGGGGTTTAGAAATAAAATAAAAAATCGTTTTATTTATTTTGGGATAAAGTAGTGTCTTGTTGTCGCGGGCGCTATTTTGAATCCTGAACGCAACGAAGGATTCTAGGTTTGAGTTGACTCCTGAGCGAAGCGAGGGAGTTAAGACTTGAATCCTGAGTGCAGTGAAGGATTCAAGCTCGCCCAAGACGAAGACACCCGCGTCTCCGTCGTGGACGAGCATATGGCAGTTGTCCCACCGCCGGCGAGGAAGCGGCTGTTTTCTCGCTCAAGAAACGTACAATAGATATACATTCCGTGTAAACAAAAGACATGCATATATTAACAGTTTATCGCTGACTGTTCACACTGCCGGCGAGGACTCGCTTCACTGGTTTGTCGCTGAGTGACAAGAGCTATCAAAGATAATACTCGCCTAGCGATACTCGCTCAGCGATGGTCGCTTGGTGGTCAGAGCTCACGCCGAGAGAAACCCCTGTGAGACTAACCGCCCCGAGCGAGTGGTGCGAGTAATCGCCCGTCGCACTCGAAAACTCGCTGATAGCCCAGCGACAAAACTATCGGAACTACACACACGCTGCTCGCTGCTCGCCAACTCGTTTTCAGTTGCTAGTTCTACTCGCTAATCGTTCATCGCCGCCGGTGGGACAACTGCCTGCCTATAGGAATAGATAAAATTGGACGAGTAACGAATGACGTTTTCTGTTTTTTAAATGGCATCTCCTAATTGATCTTGAGAGGTTTGAAAATCAAAGAATATGGTTTACTTACAAACTCTTATTTTGTGCCAAAAATATTAACATTAAAACATGATTTTTCTCGGAATATCCTGCACTTTTGAGAGATGTCGTCGTAGTAAAAATTGATCACCTTGCTAAGACGGTTTGAATGAGATACATTTTATGTTTGTTGGTCGATGTAAGGGTTGGGGGGACGTTCTGGCAATATTAACATTAAAACATGATTTTTCTTGGAATATCCTGCACTTTTGAGAGATGTCGTCATAGTAAAAATTGATCACCTTGCTAAGACGGTTTGAATGAGATACATTTTAAGTCTGTTGGTCAATGTAAGGGTTGGGGGGACGTTGTGACGAAATTAACACTAAAACATGATTTTCTCGGAATATCCCGCACTTTTGAGAGATGTCGTCATAGTAAAAATTGATCAGCTTGCTAAGGCGGTTCGAATGAGATACATTTTAAGTCTGTTGGTCAATGTAAGGGTTGGGGGGACGTTGTGACGAAATTAACACTAAAACATGATTTTCTCGGAATATCCCGCACTTTTGAGAGATGTCGTCATAGTAAAAATTGATCACCTTGCTAAGGCAGTTTGAATGAGATACATTTTAAGTTTGTTGGTCGATGTAAGGGTTGGGGGGACGTTGTGACGAAATTAACACTAAAACATGATTTTGTAGGAATATCCCGCACTTTTGAGAGATGTCGTCATAGTAAAAATTGATCAGCTTGCTAAGGCGGTTCGAATGAGATACATTTTAAGTCTGTTGGTCAATGTAAGGTTGGGGGGACGTTCTGACTCATCGTCCTTTGTATGGAAAAAATATCGAATAGTGGCACCTTAAGAAATGGCCCAAATCTGAGTTTCAAAGTCGTCAAATTTGGGGAAAGCCCACAATTTCTTCGTCAGATTTGCCTATTTAAGTCATTATGGGTTTAGGCCACACCCGATCATGCCAAAATCAACGCCTCTGAAGATCACTTTATATTTGGCCCTTTTTAGGGTTCCGTAGTCAACTAGGAACCCTTATAGTTTCGCCATGTCTGTCTGTCCGTCCGTCCGTCTGTCCGTCCTCGCTTAATCTCTGTGACCGTTAGCACTAGAAAGCCGAAATTTGGTACCAATATGTATATCAATCACGCCGACAAAGTGGTAAAATAAAAATTGGAAAAAAATGTTTTATTAGGGTAGCCCCCCTATATGTAAAGTGGGAAGTGATTTTTTTTTTTTTAATTTCAACCCTAACGTGTGATATATTGTTGGAAAGGTATTTAAAAATGAATATGGGTTTACTAAAATCATTTTTTGATAATGTCAATAATTTCGGAAATAATCGCTCCAAATGTAAAAAACAATGTGTGTCCCCCCCCCCCTCTAACTTTTGAACCATAAGTTTAGAAAATATGAAAAAAATCTGAAAAGTAGAACTTTATAAGGACTTTCTAGGAAAATTATTTTGAACTTGATAGAAACAACAGTTTTTGTACAAAAAAGACAAAAGTTGTACAAAATCATTTCTGGACTAAGTTTGTAGTATAATCGTATATGCAAGCATTTTTTTTTTTAACTTCGTTTACATATTTTATTATCCTGAACGTACCTTTTTTCAAACAAAAAAAGAATGATTAAAATTGGTTCTCGCAATCCAAAATTAAGGTGATTGGATACTGACACTTTTTCATACATTCTTTCGGGGTACAAATCTCGAAATATAAACGATTTTTGCAGAATAAAAGCACGTATATTAAGTTGTTATGACTTATTATTGACGCATATCGACAAAAACCTATAAAAAAAACACTATTTACAGGATATCTAGGCCTGATAAAAGCGATAAATTTTTCTATGTGTGCGCGGCCGGAACACGCCCTCTGCAGGATATTTCAAAGAACCATCGAGAAGCAGAACATACATTTTTGCTATGGTTATCAACAACAGTTGATCTTGATCGTTAGATGGCGTTGTAGTCAACCGTCGCACTGGCATTATTATGCGTGATTTTGTTGACAAGTTTAGTTTTTGCGAACATCGATCACTTGATCGATGGTTGCGAAGCGTAGGTATGCAATTTTTAACCGACTTCAAAAAAAGGAGGAGGTTCTCAGTTTGTCGGAATCTTTTTTTTATTTTTTTATGCATGTTACCCGATTACTCGAAGACGGCTAGACCGATTTGAAAAATTCTTTTTTTGTTTGAAAGGGTATACTTTCCAGGTGGTCCCATTGTCATCAAGTCAGGATCTGATAATGGGATCCTGGAGAAATCGAAGGAACTCTTAAAATATTATAAGCATACCTATAGCGATTTGGGTACCTATTTCTTATAGTAACTCGTGTATTTGCTTTCGGAAAGCGCCATTTGGTGATGTGGAACTGATGATGAAGACCACATGACTGATGGCCACTGGAATTACTCAATAATAAGTATTTCACGGGTTGCGATTCGATTACCTACTTTAATATGGTTGCTAAGCAATTAATCATGCTCGTCACAATGCGAATGGTGAAATGGAGCTGATGGTGATTTCACCATCAGCTCCATTCGCATTGTAACTGTTGAGGAGTTCTCCTGGTATTTACCAGGAGAACTCCTCAACAGTTAACGTCCCTGCATCGGGAAAAGCAATATTTTGTAAAAGGCGATAAGCAAGTTGACATTAGGCTATTGAAACTTAGATAAATTATAAACAGACCCACTAAAAAGCGAGATTTATTTAATTTAAAAAAAAATACCGACTGAAAAAAAAACACTAGGTAGGTACTAGGCGAAAAAACCTTTATTTTCGGAAGTCGGAGGCAAAAACTAAAGTAGGTACTAAAGACATCGAAGTTATTTTCGACTTAGTAGTTTTTTTTTTGGAAGGCGGTTTTTTTTTTGTTAATTTTTTTTCTTACAAGGCTGGCGCGGTGGCTCTGCCCGCGCAGTTAGATTTTATCAATTTAATCATGAAGTGAGAAAAAATGCTTTACTTTGTGATAGAATTATCTGTGATCTACCCTGGGTTCGATATTACTGTAATAATGAACGTACTTATCATCTATAAAGTTTATGAGCACACTAGCCGAAATATTTCCATACTTACAAATTTCAGGAATTTATTAGGTACTCCACCGTTTGACATAGCACAGACGCCAGCACATCAAGCTACCCGAAACTGTAAAATTTTCCCAATCAACCAGGACCTAATACTTTAGCGATAAAGTTGAAAATCCATTAATGAAATTTGACAGATTGTAGTAAGTACCTAGTTTGATTTGCTGGCGTCTGTACATCCAAAGTTAAACATTATATCGTTTTTTCTTATTTAGTTTTATTCATTTTGTATGCGCGGAAGCAAAATAGTAAAATGAAAAGCATTAAAAAGTTATGAGCTAAGAAAGATTCGTTTTTTTAGGGTTCCGTAGTCAACATGGAACCCTTATAGTTTCGCCATGACCGTCAGACAATCCGTCCGTCCGCCCGCAGCTTAGCTCAGAGACTCTTAGTACTAGAAAGCTATAATTTGGCAAGGATATACATATTAATCACGCCGACAAAGTGGTAAAATACAATCTTGAAAAACAATTATTTTTAGGGTACCTCCTGTACACGTAAAGTGGGAATGTTTTTTTTTCTCTCGTCTACCCCATGGTGTGGGGTATCACTGGATAGGTCTTTCAAAAATATTGCGGGTTTGTGATAATCATTTTTCGATTCAGGGATCCGTTTGTGAAATACTAGAAGAAATACTAAAATTCACGGCAGTAGTATATGTCACGAAATCAAAATCACAGCTGAGTAGACTTTACGAGTAATAGTCGACCAACTTTTAGTTGCAATGTATGGGAGAACATGATTTTCAACTACAATGTTAAGCTTGTTCTTGGGATAAATTCATTTCAACTACGGAACTCTTCATTGTGGTCCGACATGGACTTGGCCGGTTTTTCCTTGCTAATTTTAATGTAACTTAGGATGTAAATAAGTAATAAAAGATGTATAGAATCTTCAAAACAAAGTCGGTACAAAGCTCATTATCGAAGAGAGAGAAGAGTTCAATAAACTTTATTTGCAACTAGCTGCGCCCAGCGGTTTCACCCGCATAAGTTTCGATCCCGTGGGAATATCGGGATAAAAACTATCCTATGTCCTTCCCCGGGACTCAAACTATCTCTATAACTACCAAATTTCTTCTAAATCGGTTCAGTGGTTTAGGCGTGAATAGGTAACATACAGACAGACAGGCAGAGTTACTTTCGAATTTATAATATTAGTATGGATATAATATAGTATAAGTATATACAGGGTTATTGGAACAACACTAACATGGTCATTGTACTCATCATTATGAACAATTTTTTTTACTATGGGACCAAACCTGAAATCGCGAAAAATATCAGCTGTTCCCTACATTTATGTTCGTATAGGTAGGTAACTCGTCAAAATGTAGGAAACAGCTGATTTTTTTTCATTTTCTCATTTGAAATTGGAATTGTTGGTTCGAGTGGACGCTGGTGTATGTGAAGTTGTTGGTTTTTAGGCTAAACATACAAACACACGTAAATAGTAAACACATAATACATATTACACATAACACTTATATACATATACATACACATACACACAACAGTAATAAAATTACACTAATAATTAAATACCCACAACCGTGTATACACGGCCTAATAATTTCACGCGTCTGTACACTGCCTGTGGCGGCGGCGGGCACGCTGGGCTGCTGGGCTGCGGTTGAATGATACATTATTATACCTACGACCGAAATTCGCGGAATTGATACGATGTTACGCGCCCCCGCCGCGCCGCGCGTTGCGCCGCTGCATCTCTCGCGCACGACTCAAATAAACATTTTATATATTTTGTTTTATAGTAGCGTTTAATTATACGACAAATCTTAACTGTCCCGTTGGTTTCGTGGTCACAAGTGCATCTGCCGTGCAAGGGGTCCTGGGTTCGATTCTCAGGTCGGACAGTGTTTCCCGTTAGGAGTTTCTTTACTCTTTTTCTTTTTTTTTTTTTGCCCGGAGTTTGGAAATTGGTGGCGTAATACCCCCGTGCCTCGGAAAGCACGTAAAGCCGTTGGTCCTGCGCCTGTTCTCTCTCCGGTCGTGTCGGATTGCCGTCCCATCGAACTATGAGAGTAAAGGAACAGAGAGTGCATCTGTATTTGCGCACACACTTGTGCACTATAATATCTCCTGCAAACCTGGCTAATCTTCTTTGAAATTGGGCACCGTGACCGAAATCGGTCAGGGGATTTATTATTATTTTATTATTTTTAAACCTAAACCTACCCTAACACATTACAAAAGCACCCTTAGAATAATTGAATAAGCAACTGACAACCCTTGTAGCAATCAAGTATTCTTTTCTTCGGTTTTTACTATAAAAAGTACGCTTTTCTTTAGAGAATAAAGGACAGTCATAAAAATATCTTCGTAAAAATATTTTATTTTAATTAACGCCACCTCTGGACTACCTATTTATTTCAAACCAAGTTTATGAATACAACGCCATCTAGTTCTACAGCAAGTAAAACTATACACGTAGTGTGTAACTGTACATGTGTGTGTAAAGACATAGTAAAGATATAAAGTGAAACGGCTAAATGTTTAGGGGTACAAATCTTTGTATGAGACGAGTTAACAAGCAAAGTGAATATCTAAAAAGATTATGTTAATGCCTTAGTTGACGCATATAACAAAGTTGTTTCGCAAAGCTTTCTGAGTTAGGCGTAAAAATTGAAAATGTTCGAAGTGCGAATGTGCCGCCATCTAGCGATAAAGTGGCTGGGAGATCATGTATCGAATATCCTTAACACCGAAAACTTCTGGCACGTCTATGTACTAATTAGTAACCCAATTCCCCGAGAGATGGCGCTGTAGGTACTTATTACATTGGGTCGGGTATTATCGAATTGTACGTGGGAACACTTATTGTGACGGACGGGAAACTACGGAACCCTACACTGAGCGTGGCCCGACACGCTCTTGGCCGGTTTTTTTTAAATCTAAAAGTGGTCTCCTGACCACGGGGCTCCTATCAGAAACTTTTAAAATATATTGCCGGTGTTCTCTCCTCGTGCCACATTTACTCAGCTATCAGCTGCTCGCTCTGAATATGCTTACTCAAAAACCCTCTGGGCTCTCCTACCATACATCTTTGGCAAATTTATAAACGCCAGACCTTAGATAGGTACGCAAAGTGAGCAGATTTCGATGCTTATTTCTCTTTTTTTGGTAATATCTTTATTTAATAACTTTAGTGAGGGATATATTGGTCGTGTACTCACTATCTACACACACAAGTCCCGAGGGGCAGTTATTGAGCGTTCTGGAAAGGACGAAGATTTCGCTTGCTGAGCGAGCTGTAAACAATATCTATTGTCAGCATCAAATACTTCCAACTTTTTACACTTCAAGATCGAAAGTAGAGTTTCAACTACAATGAGTTAGGGCTGGTTTGCTGATGAAAAAGAGATGTTTCGCAACAACTGCTTCGTTGAATATGTCCTAAGCGAGGTTTATTTTTATGATTACTTGGCATTTGAACTGCAAATCGAATGCCAAGTATGCCTCAGTTTAAAAACCAGTTAAATTAAAACACAGTTCGAGATGTGACATTGCTTCGATGCTGTAGCAGTGATTAAAAGTGCGAGCATCAGTCCAGTGTTTGATCCCCACTGTCCAAATCGGGCAAATTTATGTAGAAATTATCCATTTGAAAATTCCCAGGACCTGGATCAGCCGCCAGTCGGCTGCTAGTAATAAACTCGCCCCTTACGATTACTTGGGACTTTCAAAACAATATTGGCGAAATTTGAGTTTACTAAACATACACCTCCGCCTAACTCCTCGGAGAATAGATACAGGTGTGATGATATGTATGGAGTCCAGTTAAAAAGGAATTAGAATGACATATTTACGTATTGCAGTGCATATTTCCACAAGTTTGTCCTTCTCCGAAGCCGCCTCCTGCTTCCCCTTCATAGGGTGCTCCATATGCTGCTCTCTACTTCGGTCCTTGCTTGTTTGCCCTACGCATGCATTCCAAATAAATTATATCTTAGGAACCCAAAACAAAAAAGCCTCTAAAGTAATTAAGTCTACTGGCGACTCAAAAAGATTTGCGCTCAGAGCCAGCAACCAATGTGGCGAGAGTATACTGTCAATCATTATTGTTTTAGTGCGAAAAAGGAATGCCGGTTTACTTCTTGTATAGCTCTTCACTATGCGTCCCGAGGTCATTCAGACTATTCTGTAAGCATCTCATCGTGAAAACTTAGCGAAGTGAGCTGTTATTCCATCTAATGCTAGGGATTGACAGCCCACTTCCCCTATATTTTCACGATGAGATTTTTACAGAATACATCCGCAGGTGGCATACTGTCGAGACTCGCCAGGATCAGATAAGTGGTGTCAAGGCACCTTACAACCTAAATTACCAAATAATAGAGCAACACAGCTCATAAGTACAGAATGGCACAGCTAAACTACAAGCCGTGCGCCCGATGGAATTTCTCATCGGAAAAAATTACGAATTTCATCCCCTTTTTAACCCCTAGAGAAAATTTTGCACAAACCCTTCCTAAGTAAAATGTTTATTAAGTAGATTTACTTACGAGATATGTTTCGTGGAGTTGTGCTCCTTGAAGTAGCGTTTCGTGGAGTTGTGTTCCTCGGAGTAGCGTTTCGTGGAGTTGTGTTCCTCGGAGTAACGTTTCGGGGGGTAGTCTTCCTTGAACTCGGCGAGCCAGACTCGGATGCGGAGTTACTCCTACTGCTAATGCTTCGCGGATTTCGTACAGCGCCCGTACTCGTCATACCCCTGATCTCTCGACGGAGCCCTGAGGAAACGAACACGTTTTGTCGATATTGTAGGTGGCGGAAAATCTCTTTCAGGCTTTACTGATAGGTACAGACGCCAGCACATCAACCTACACCTAACTGTCACATTTTCCCAATCAACTTTGAACCTTATGCTTCAGTGATAAAGTTGAAAATCTATTAAAGAAATTTGACAGATTGTAGTAGGTTGATGTGCTAGCGTCTGTACATACGCGTATAAGATATACAATAGCACCATTATGTACTTAACGCTATGTATTTTGCAGCAATGCGCGAAGTTCATTGATTTATTGATAAATAAATGTTAAGTATTTTTTACCCGACTGCGCGACGCAAAGGAGTGGTAATGTGTTTATCAGCCTATGTATGTATGTATGTTTGTATGTTCCTTTGAAGCACTATACAGACCAAACGCCTGGACCGATTTTTATGATTCACACGTCAATCGATTCCTATTAGTCCGGCGAGTGTCACTAAAGACATGAAGTTAATGAAAATTCAATATGGCGACTACTAGACGCCATATTGTGAAAATGAAAAAAATGAAAGTCAAAAAACTATGTCAAGTGGGGTATCGTTGGATAGGTCTTTCAAAAATATCAGTGGTTTGGGAAGACCGTTTTTTGATTAAGTAAACCGTTCGTGACTTATCAAGCTTTAAAGTACCAATTTTCGTTAGAATCAAGTGTCCCCCCCCCCCTACCAACTAAACGCGGCAGTAGTACCTATATATTACGAAGTTTAAAGGGAAACTATCACACTTAAGTGGGATTTACAACTCATAACTAAAAAGAATAAAATAAAAAAATTAAATTAAAAAAAAATCAAAAAACCCGACTGCGGTAAAAAAACTTAAGTTAAAAAAAACTGAAAAGCTAAAAACAAGCCCATTTTAAATTAAATAAAAGTTGGAAGCAGGCGGGACCCATTTGAGTTTGAAAATAGAAAAATGGTATGGGTCCCGCCTGCTTCCAACTTTTATTTAATTTAAAATGGGCTTGTTTTTAGCTTTTCAGTTTTTTTTAACTTAAGTTTTTTTACCGCAGTCGGGTTTTTTGATTTTTTTTTATTACTGAACAACAGTTGCACCACACTAATCTGGCGACAAATTATTGCACGTCAAAAAGTCGGCCAACTAACGCGCAACTGTAGGTACATCGTATGTGGAGTTTCTGGCTGCCTCTCATCCTTATAATAAACGACCAATTGAAACCGTGCAACTAACTAGCCTCTGGTGTTACATAAGTGCCTATGTTTCTGCAATCAATATTTTGAATTTGAATACAGCACAACTTACTTGAAGAGTTGCTTTCCCTGTAGCATGGGCGCTTCAGCGGTGGCGATGCATTGGTGCCTGGGTCAACTGGCCGGTCACGGTTCAGCGACTGCTTGGGCTCTAAAACTATTGTTTGTTTAAATTTTAGGAAAATCGTCTAGCATACTCAGTCTACATATAATGTTCCCTCTGCTGGGACACAGCAGGCATTCTCTCTGTGTGTACCAATTACGCACAAAATATCACATACTTAATTAATCTGTCATTACTTCATTTTTAATTGTTTGTACCTCGTCTTACAGAAACTTAAGAGAAACTAAACTAAAGAGGCAACTAGAATCAATTCTATTTTCTTGTAAATTTTGACGTTTAAAAAGTGCCTTTTATGTGGTTTATTATTGAAATAAATTATTTGACTTTGATGAAATACAATATGATTTATAAACTCATCGGTCACATTATGAGTAGTAGATATCTACGTCTTACGCCAAAAATTTCCATAATAATAAGATTTAAGATGTGGGTAACGTCGTGAGCTACAGATAAAAACTCTTTTTTTCTCACTACCTGTTTATTAAGATATATTTATGTAACTGTTTGTTTCCTCTACTAAAATAATTAAATAAACTTGTACATACTTACTTGGAAGGCAAAACACTACTCAATTCTTACAGGATATGGGAGCAAAGGGTGACATTAATGAAACCAAGATTACATGACATTATTTATTAATAATATAATAATTGTAACAACATAACTATACGTACGAACTAAGGTACTTTATACAAATCTAATGCATTCTATGCGAACTTATTACAGTCTATCGTTTGCAATAGCTTAGTAAAGGAACAAGGCATACTGCGACAAAAATTACTTGGATTGACGTTTTCTATACGCGTGGGCAAGATTGCGTCATGAAAAAAGTTTTGTCGCAGCCTGTTATATTTTGTAATGACGCGAGAAATCATCAAGTTTGAACCTTATATCAGAGAGTTAAGGTATGATTCCGATCTCGGCAGCACGCAGCAGTGCTGCCGCGGCTGTGCGGTCGCAGCACTACTGGTCCTCATACATTTTCTATGGATTTATACTCGATTACATTCCGAGCACGGCAGCAATGTGACGCAGCAATGTCGCGCAGCATTGCTGCCGTGCTCGGAATGTAATCTCATATAAACCTATAGAAAATGTATGAGGACCAGTAGTGCTGCGACCGCACTGCCGCGGCAGCACTGCTGCGTGCTGCCGAGATCGGAATCATACCTTTAAGGTCACAAATGTGAAATCCAACAATACTTCGAAATTCGAGCGTGTCCAGCTTTCAATGACACAATTCTGACTTTTGTATACAAAATATTCTTCTACATACATTTTTGAAGCTAACAATCTGTAAAATCTAGAATATTATAACCTCAAAACCTCGATAAATAAACTAAAATATCAAAGTGAGATTAAAATTTAAAATAATAAATACGTACCTACATAAACTGGACACGCTCTAGACACTTCGGCAAAAACGAAAAAAAAAAAACAGAAAAGAAAATTATGTCTACAGTACAGCCGGTCCGAACTTAGAGTAGAAGGCTGCGCAATAACGGTTTTAGGCGACGAGGCGATGGTGATGAGGCGAGTGTGAGTGAGAGAGCATGCGCAAAAGTTCGGAGAGCCTATGTTTAGACTGGCCGTACTGTAACTCTACAGGCTCAAATTAAATTAGCTAGCGAAACTCTGCAGACGTGATGGGTATCGATATCTAAACAGAATGACATAAAAATAAAAAGATTTGATGTTTTTTTTTTTCTCTTATGGGTCTACGACCGCTGGGAGCGCTGTTACTTGAAGTATGAGTTGAGAAAATTTGTTTTATCGGTTTTCGATATCGATACCAAGCTATTCACAACCATACGACAGGCTATCGTATCGAAAACCTGACATTTCGATAACCTGATTTGACTTGCCCTCAACAGCAAATAGCTGTTGGAAGAATAGCGGGCGAACTGACATTTTCGGGTTTTGGACTTGTGAACAGCGTTTAGAAGACTCCTACGATAACAATGACTAATGTTCGATACGATACGGAAGCATATCGAGTGTTTGTGAAGTTTAAAAAAAAAAACAAAAAACTGATATTTCAAGTAAATACACTAACAGTCGTCGATAACCTCACAAAAAATCATCTAATTAATTTCTTTTATGTTTTATCATGTTTAGATATCAATACCCATCACGTCTGCGGAGTTCCGCTAACTAATCTAATTTGACCCGGTATAAGCATTATTCCTAGCTAGTATTAACTTCATCTGTACGTGTATTTAAATTATCCTGTTCCATACAATCATTGCTTTTACTATCATCCGTTATCACACATTCCGTACTAAACTTACGTGCGTGTACAGGCGAAACTCTTTCACTACTTTTAGAGGACCGTTTAGTCTTACTTAAACCTGGCAAGTTACTCTCCCCCTCATTTGTTTTGTTATTTTCGTTGCTATGGTTACGGATGCGTTTAGGTGCTTCGTCAGAGTCGCTAGACGCGCTACTATCGTTACGGGAGCGTTTACCAGGCGTAATGTTAGGTGAATAAGCGCGGCGTTCTCGGATGCGTTGCCTCTGAGCCGCCTTTAGTTCCATCTCGACGCAGTGTTCCGCAAACATCAGTTGGAGCGGCGCGTACATGTGGGGTAGGAGTTGTAGGTCGCTCATATTGATCTAAGGAAAAGAATAGAATAGAATACTCTTTATTATGTACACCATATAAATTACAGACATAAATATAGAAACTTTACTCTTTTTTTTTATAAGGCCAATTCTAGTAATTTAAAACGTTCAAAATCGCGTTCAAAACTCCATTGAAAATTTTTTAGTTTACAATCAACGTTTCGTATACTATTTATTTCACAAACAACTCATTCCGCAAATGTTTTATTTTATAAAAACATGCTTTACAAGCATTTATTTGGCAAATGCTTTTCATTACAAATGTTTCGGATGATATTTAATCATTTATACATTTTTCATTTAATATTTAGATTCTTTTGGAAAAATCACGTTTATACAAAATATAATTTTATAATACACTAGCGACTGCATTAAAATCCGTTGCGTAGTTTAACGGATCTAAGCTTACAGACAGCGGGAGCGTCTTTGTTTTATACTATGTACAGATTTTCTAAGCCAGTCACAAAGTGATCATGACGGTATTTTCCATTTGGGTCAAATAATTTACAGGCAAGTATTTTTTTCTATATAATCTAGTCGTTTCTGGCACTCGCCGGCCGCTGCCGCGGCACCGCTCGCTTCGCTCGCTCGGCTCGTGCTTAGGGGGTCACTGTTCTAACCTAACCTAACCGAACCATTTTTTTTAATAATTAACCTATTCTAACTAGTTCGGTTCCGGGTAGCCTACTAAAAATAATCTCTTTTTTTCTATTAGTGCAAGTCGTTTCTGGCGCCCATATTTTGTTTAAAAGTATTTTTTTTCTATACAATCTAGTCGTTTCTGGCACTCGCCGGCCGCTGCCGCGGCACTGCTCGCTTCGCTCGCTCGGCTCGCGGTCACAGTTTAACCTTACCTAACAATTTTTTTGTTAATAATTAACCTAATCTAACTAGTTCGGTTCCGGGTGGCCCAGTAAAAATAATCTATTTTTTCTATTAGCGCAAGTCGATGAAAGAATGAGTTTGATTTTTAGGAAATTGCGTTATATGTAAAACGTTTTTATCCCAAACGAATAAAAAATGAATTGTTTGTCAAGTAACACGTTATTAAACAAAAATTTATAAGGTAATTATTTTGTAAAGTGAATTATTTGGCAAACTTGTTGTTGTATAATGATGAAATGACAAATCATGTTTTTGCCAATCGTTGCTTGTCAAGTAAAAATTTGTAAATAAATTTTTGGTGAACTGACAGGGCACCCTGTAGGCCGGTATAATAATAGCCCTCCAGACCGTATTTTGGCCATGGCGGCCAATCTCAACAGAGACTAGGCTTCGGCGCGTGAGATATCATAGTGCACAAGTGTGTAAGGCACAGGACCGTGCGCACCGAGCAATGGACTATCACACCGTCAACTTCCAAACTCCGGGCTGTTACTAAGAAATTCCTAATAGAAAAACTCAATAACACTGCCCGACCTGTGAATCGAACCTAGACCACGCGCAGCAGGCGCGCTTTCACGAGACCAACGTGTCAGTTAAGGGCCGGTATATACAGCCTCTAACGACTGACTTGTGTTGCTTAATTGCTACAAACAGTAGCGGAATGAAAAGGTTCAGCATCTTTTAGGCAATTTAAAGTTACACCGTAAAACTTCAAATGGCGGAAAAGGCAGTTTGAAGGTCCGTGGCATACCTACTGCCCGACATTTTGTATTTTATTTCAAAATGGCGTCCATGCGTGGACGCGGGTTTGGTCTTATCATGTTTTCAGTTTTCATTGATGTCGATCGATTTTTATAGGTTTCATGTATGGCTGCCATTTTGAAAAAAAAAGAACAAAATGGCGAACAGTAGGTATACCAGCCACGATATAAAAATCTTCAATCCACGAGTGTTGACATACCTGCATGTTATCGAACGCGATGCCGACGCTGTTGTTGTTGTGGAGTATGTGCGAGTTGAGTCGCGGCAGGCGCGCGTATCTCTGACTGAAGTGCGTCAGCACCGTGTAGCGAGCGTCCATCTGTCGCCCGATGTCGATCGCCTGTGTTGTTGTCGAGTGCATCTTTGTTCGAGCTTCATCTGCTAGTTCGTCCTCCATTGTCGCTTCATGGATTAGTAGGGTTGAGTTTCGGCCTGAAATAGGTTTCTTGATGTAAGTATTATTTTTTAGCGTCCGTGACTTCGAAAAGATTTGACATTTGAACAGCAGTTGTTTGACGTTATTTATTTCTCAATTTTCATCACTGCACCAACGAATTTTTGTCTCTGCATTACCCAAAGGTTGACTGGCATTAATTTTGCCTCTGTACATTTATGTGCTTAAAGTAATAGGGTAGATTTTCGTTATTAATTATCGTCATTTACAGGTGTTATTTATAATACGGCACCGCACCACAACCGCGGCACGTGTCACATCCCAACATATATTGTGTCAAACGAAATAACAAACGAATACCAATATACTATATTTTCAATGTAAGTGAAAAACCCAATGTAAGTGAAAAAAAAAACCAAAAAAAAATTGGTGCGATGAATGATGAAATGATGATAAATAACGAAAATCTACCCAATAAATAAATAACAGCTGTCGAAAGATATTTAAGTACACAGTAAATATTCAGTTACCGCGGGTCAAAAAGTAAGGGTAACAGTAAGACTGCTAATGTATTAATTACTTTTAAGACTGGGCGAACAACTTTAACTCACCAATAGTAACGAGTTCCTCACAAGGCAGCGTGTCCCCGGAGTACGTCAGTTTGTATCTGTCATCCACCTGGATGGACACTCCGAAGGCGTTCGGGCAGTGCGATACGAGACAGGTGGTCATTGCTTGTACGCCGATGGCGGCCAGGATAGCTGACGTCACATCCGAGTGCTCTGGGTGGTCGTGTAGCTGTAATGATAAGTTACGGGTTATTTTTTGGAGTGGTGATAAGATCGAGTTTTTTTAAAGCCATCATTTTTATTTTATTAGATGGGCGTTTA
The DNA here is from genome assembly GCA_945859645.1 of Amphipoea oculea. Lineage (NCBI taxonomy): Eukaryota > Metazoa > Arthropoda > Insecta > Lepidoptera > Noctuidae > Amphipoea > Amphipoea oculea. The sequence goes on along the minus strand of OX243864.1, from coordinate 20,260,626 downwards.
TTGTGAAAATGGTCTTTGGCGCAACGGCATTTACCGTGCATCTTATGACCTCCGTTTTATCAAACCAATCTATGCCTAGAAGTCCTCCTTTGTTCTAAGCTTTGTCTTGTTATCTAACCTTATTTTTAGGAAGGTCAAAGAAGACGCCACATAATTTTTGATGATAGAACGCATAACAAGGTTTTGACAGTCGGTCGTTAAACTTATGGACGCACAATATTTTTTTTTTTTACAAGTACAGCTTCAAGTAAGTTTCATCAGTGTGCATACATCTGCATTTTTGAAGACCTAAAAACGCCACTGATGCTGCGATCAACGTGGCCAATAAAGATGTACGTAAATTCCATTGGCTTTAGTGCAGAATAAGCTTAGTTGTAAGTATACATTCACCATTACGTACCAAGTTTTGATTAGGTATGAGAATGTAATCATCCCGCAGCCTCTCGAACTGCGCGTGGTACAGCGTGAGCCACGTGACGATCTGTCCGGGCGCCATCAGGTACAGCGGCGGCGCGGTGCCCTCGTCCGGAGCTATCTCCTTCATGGCTTGCCGGCGAGCTTGGATTACGCCGATTAGACCTAAAGACAAATATTTTTACACATTTTAATTGGTTTACACCATAGGTTCTCAACGTGGGCGATAACGCCCCCTCATGGGCGTTAGAGAATTTCAGGGGGGCAGTAGAAGACCCAGAGAAAATTACATATGCTATATTACGACTATACAGGGTCTTCAAAGACCAAATTTAAGGGTGTGGTACAGACCATCAAACTGAACAACTTCCTCCATGGGAACAAACATAAAATCGCGAAAAAAAATCAGTTGTTCTCTACATTTTGACGAGTTATGCGCATAAATGCTTTAGTATGTTGCTTGTAGAATAATCTGACAAAAAATCAGAATGATTGTAATTGTATGTATATTATGTTTATAGTATGGTTGTTATTGTAAAAAGAAAGTTTTTAGAGGTATCTACGTGATTTTTTTTTCTATCGTATCAAATTAGTTGTATTATATTTTCAACACATTATCTACCCAGCAATCCCAGCATATATCCTGAAGAATATCATATATTTTTCCGATTTCGTTTACTGTAGTCATATACTTTTATTGTTTCTAAAACTTGCGTTTTTTTGCGTTTAGGTCCTGTAAGCCCCTTAAAGAACTTCATTCCAAAAAAAGTGTTTCTTAAAAAAGTATACTTGCTAGATTTCGAGCCTACTGTAAAATAAGCATATTGAAAAATAAGGTTTCTTACCGATATGATGATCGGCGTGCAAATGCGAGATGTATATCGCGTTCAGTGTCCTGAGGAAGGCGTTCACTTTCTTGGGTCCGTAGAAACGCACCAGCTGACCGAAAGTGCCTTCTCCACAGTCCATTAATATTGAATGATTTTCACTGAAAATTTAAAAGGTCGTGTTAAATATTTAAAACCGTGAAATTATAAATTGAGGTGTCATAACGTATTATTTATTACAGACAGCTAAAATTGGTAATTTCAAAGCATTGTTTACCAGAGAATCTGTGTAACGATATTGGCATTTATCATGGGGCATAATATTTTAACTCACGCTAAATACAACATTATTAGCTAAATACACGCTATTGCAAAGGCACCTAGCGACTATCGTTTCGTAACTTACTAAAAATAGGCTTGATTTATGTTCAAAATACTTTTAAAAAACTTACTCAATTTGCAGAACAATAGCGCTAGTATTCCTAGTCTTACTGGGTATACAGGAGCCCGTGCCCAAGAATACGACCTTGGGGAACTCCTTAGAGTCACATCTGGCATATCTCATACTATCCACAAGACGACGGAACTGCTCCAAGCTGCTCACAAAGCCATCCACGTCCATCGTTTCCTGGATGTAGTCTTGGATGTGCAGCTTCGGTTCTTGTGACCTGAGGTGCAGTAATAGAGGATTAAGTTTGTGATTGAAAGAGTGGAAGGCTTTGGTGAAATCTTCTTGCAATTTTTGCAGTATTAACGAGTCTAATCTTACAGCTTAACTTAACTCTATTGTTGAGGCATTTGTTGTCATAAAATGGAACATGCACATTAGACGGAAGGTTGACCACAATATTATTTTAGTAATTGGAAGTGTCTGCTAATAATACTAGTCACGTGACAAATTACCACATTATATCGATGTGAATGCAATCTTTGATAAGTTAAACATCAATAAAATTATCAATATGGGTTCCATATTACAAAAAAAGTAAAATGTGTTAGATAAATAACAATAAAACATAGAACTAACCTGTCTAGCTGCTTCTTGGGCCTCAAATGGTACATAGTCAGCGTCCTCCCCGCCAACAGTTCTAGTTTGGTGGCAGAGTCACTCTCCTCCATCTCGAGGGCGTACCCGTCGCCCTTAGCCGACCCCTCCAAGTTTATAATGTTCTGGAACTGCGCGAGCGCTATCTACAAATGATTGTATGTGATCGCACCTTCACCGCATGCATCTAACTGCGTATAAAAAGTGTTTTGTAGGACAAGCGTGTGCCAGTGTATACCAAACCAATTTTGTTGCATGCCTGACCACTGGAAAACCATTTTTTTTTTTGCCAAGATAACGGACAAATCTGTGTTCTGTATAAAGCTCTGGTTAAGCTGGTGCGAATACTTGTGTAGATTCTTAATCATGCAGTCACTTCTTACATCGTGCGGGATTCACCTCAGTTGAACCAGTCCTCAATTTTGTTTGGCTGAACATGCACTGTATTTCAATAATCCTATCGCACTGCAATATCAGTCATAATAAAGGAAAAGTTCATTTAAGTTATTTAAAGCGAGTTATAGGGACGAATAGAATTTCATGCACGATTGTATACAATATAAGCCTTGAAGTAACTTAGTTACAAGACGGTAAGGACACTCAGTCGGAATTAATGGGGAATTGATAGAACTGAATTCTGTCCGCAACTGCACGTCCTAGCGCGTATGTATTTTACGTAAAGTAAAGGAGAATTTAGTGTAAATAAACTTATCTATTCTATTCTATTCTATTTTTAATTATGGCAAGTAAAGCCGATGTCGACTATTCTGCCAATGTCAAAAGTGAATTGGAAAAGCAAATAAACTTATCTAAAACACAAAAAAAAAAAAAGCACCATTAACCAGCTCCCATCAAGCGAATTTCATTAAATGTCAAGCGGATTAATGTAAACTAACTTTGGCCGCTATTACATTGTCATATATACGATCATAGACCTCTAACTCGTAGCAATATTACAAAACTATTCCAATGTAGTTCTTGCATTTTACATATCGGATTAGAGTTAGCTCATATTATCATACCGGGAAACTTTAATTTCTTTAAGTTCCTAAGAAAGAAAAATTGTGAATAATGAGCTCTACAGTTGCAAAAATTACGTCTGTCTCATACATTTTGAAACCTATATATTTTTTTTATGTATCAGTTCCATAGTAAAAAAGTTTAGAACTCCAGAACAGAGGCTAACAAAATAAAAGTCAGCCGGTACAATGATGACAGACAAACAGACAGACAGTTATTTTTGTATGACAATGTAAAAGCTTCCCAACACCAAGAAGCCTCCCACCACAAACCTACATACCTTATTCTTCAGTTCTTCCAACCCCTTGAGTCTCACAGGGCTATTGGTGTTAGGCACAGGGGGATGTACGTTCCAAACCGCGGGCACGCTGACGTCACGCAGTAGGGGGAAGATGTCAGGGTCTAACAGGTGGAGTTTATGTTGGGTCCTGTGGACCGCTTCAGACCCTAGGCACGAGTTCTGGGAGTTGAGGACTAAATGCCGGGGTAAGGGACCGAAGAGAGCCATGAAGGCGCGGTACCTGGAAAAATAAACGTCTTGACATTTTGCTAGCGGACTTTATTATAGTAAACGCTGGCCGAAGTCAAAAATTGGGTACGGAATTTCTAAAACTCAATTCCGATACTTTTGTCATCACGTTCCCACGTTTTGTGACCACGCCTGCCACGAGTGTTGGCGTTAGAATAGTGTTCTTCCAGCTTAGCAATTCATAACTATTCGACAGGCTTCAGAGTCGACAATGATACATTTTCAGTTTGGTATATGATTTGCTCTCATCCATGTACTAACAAGTCATCCATCAATATCTTTTTTATATGACGAGCATTGTCTAAACGGGTCGTCAGAAGCCGAAAGTCTGACAACCAGTCTTACCAAGGGGTACCGTATTACCCAGTAACTGGGTTGTGGAGGTCAGTTAGGCAGTCGCTCCATGTAAAATACTGATTTTCAGCTGCATCCGGTTAGACTGGAAGCCAACCCTAACATAGTTGGGAAAAAGGCTAGGCAGATGACAATATATGTCTTAATCAATCATGGTTGCTCACATAACTAACCATGATTGATTAATTTACCGTGCGCTACTGCGCACGGCAAATAAGTAAAAACGAGTTGCAGCAGTGAGAGCAGCTTAAAATGCCAGCAATTGCAATTTTTGTAGAGTAAAAAGTATCGCAACTATTGCATATTGGAAAAATAACAAAGGCCCATTTTGTGGAACACTTTTAAATCTGAGAGGTCCCCCGACTGCAATGACAATTTTATTTATCTGTTTAGTCAGGGAATACAACTTGTTTTTTACTTTTTAGTTCGTTTTTTGGCAGGGCAGTCGTGTTTTTAATTTTTTTTTATTATTTTTTTTTTATTGGGCAGTCGTGTAAAAATGGACTTACGTTGGGTGATGGAAGACGTCTGGAGGACTGAAGTGCACAATGATTGAGGGAATGTTTTCCGGCGGATTGTTGCCGTTGTCGAAGTGAGCTGCGAATTCCGACACCTTAAGATAGCTTAGCTCCGGCACATCTAGGACTGGAACATGAGATGAGCATTTAAATATCAGTAGAAAATGCTACCTTCACGATTCTGGATTTAAAAGAAGTTAAAAAAGTACAAACTCCAGAGGCGACCGCAACCGCAAATGGCAGCGGCAAAGCCGTAAAATCGCAATATCTACAGACCGGAGAGACACCACTGTAAGTATGAATCCGGATTCCTCACTTCAAGTCCGGTTTCCTCACGATGTTTTCCTTCACCGTTTTGAGAGCAGTGGTGATGAAATAAGTTACACAAAGTAAGGCGCCTGCCTGGGTTCGAACCCACGACCTACAACTCGCAAGTGGGTGCCGCCCATTGTGTCACCCATTGTAAAGTTTTCTATATTTATGTCTGTAATTTATATGGTGTACATAATAAAGAGTATTCTATTCTATTACCACTGGGCCACCACTATTCTCGAAACCCCATAATGTCAAAATGAAAATGTTCAACCTTCTTATTTTAAGTTCTCACCAATAAACACGGGTCCAGGGTCATCAGGCGTCTTCACGTCTTTGGACAGCACCAGGGTTCCATCAGGCAGAATCACGTCCAGGCCACTCTTCAACTGGCCCAGCAGTGGACCAGGTTTCACTCCTTTTTCCACACACTTGGCTAGGTCGAGGGTGCCCAGTCGTTTCTACAGGGAAATTGGGTTTTATTGACTGGAATCTCGGATCTTAAATTAAATGGGGCACTATAAAAAAAAAACTGATTCTATGTCCAAAGACTTATATGCTTACCTTCAATGTACAGATGTAGGCAACAGAACAATTGGTTTTCTTTTGCAGCTCATGTAGAACCTTCTCAGTCTTTTTCTTCATAGGATCTATATCAAACAAGAGCAAGTATTTAAAATACAGTATTTCGAATATTTACTACAGAAGATACCGAAATACTGTAACTTCGATTATTTTCTGTAGTACAGACAGCGTCAGATAAAAGGAACCCCCTTTGGTAATGAATCATTACCAAAGGTGGTTCCTTTTCTCTGACGCTGTCTGTACATCATGAACGAAAACGCTGGACTGAATAAAAGAAACCATTACTCTCAGCAAGCTTTACAGCCCCAAGTGTATCTTGGACATTAACTGTCAGTAACCAATCAGTACCGAATTGGTGTCTCTTCTTTTGTATCCACTACCCTGAATACAATACAACAACCCATTGGTAGTGTTTACGAGACATTTCCCCACTGCTGTTGTGGAAAATGGCGCATACAGTTCAGCAAAAACTACATGAATGGAAAGGTTAACTTACTATCCACCACAACAGGCTTTGGTTTAGCCTTCTCTCGATTAGGTACTTCTTTACCATTCTTGACATTAGCGGTAGTAGCCGTGTCCATATTCCGTTGCTCAGGCTTATAATAGTCAGTCTCATCGTGACTAAACTCTTCATACTCTTTCTCTAATTGAGTGTCTAACCTTGGTTTCTTTACCCCCGATTTGTCCTTGCCTGTTAATATATTATCGTGTGGGCCTCTGAAAGAATGAAGGACTTTAAAATCAAGTGCAGGAGTCAGTTTTAGTAAATACTTCAAGGAATTGTGGCTAGTATTACTGAGGGTAACTTCTTGTCCACAACAACCAAACAGTGTCCAAAGGGTTGCTAATAAAAAAAAAAAATTGCAATGTGAAAACATTTTTTTTTTTTATTAGCAACCCTTTGGACACTGTTTGGTGAAAAATGTTTTCACATTGCAATTTTTTTTTAACCCACAGAGCATGTAACCATACAAACAATAGTGGATGTGTGATACTGACATTTTAGCCTTAAGCATTGTACAGTACCAGGCCACTCAGAAAGTATTGCGAAAAAAAGTTTTTATGTATGAGAGACTGCCAGTTATAATCTATTTTGAAAATATGATTATTTGTAAGTAAAACAAGGTACGTTCCAATTTCAAAATTTCCCTCCACATTGTTTGCGAGTTAATTTAAATTATCGTGTTTCTGCGCTGTCAGCGTTTGAACAGGCTGTAAACGAGGTGTCTGCGGCGGACTGGAAAAAGTGTTTTGAAAACTGGTTCAGACGCGACGAACTTTGTATAGAGGCTAGTGGAGAGTATTTCGAAAAGATTTAATAAAAAAATATTTACCTATAAACATTTTTTTTATTTTCGCAAAGCTTTGTGAGTGTCCCACGTACAGTAAATGGCTGCGTGCATGGTAACTCAATAACCAAAATGTTATCACAGCTGTCGGCGCATCCCATATGCGCGTGATTGTCCGAGGGGACGCGCAGATCGTCGCGTATCGGGTTCGGTACCCCTTCACCCCGCACGTTCCCCTCGGTCAATCACGCGCATATGTAATGCGCCGATACTGCTTTAATCTGTCAAGCTCCGCTAATGAGACACAATTGATTTTCTATTGTTTGGTCACCGATCGGTGTCCCGCGGTCCTTGAGCGGTTAAATTGCAATTATTTGTTATTTACTGAGAATAAATAGTTTGTCAAACTAACAATAACACGTATTTGACGCTCATAGCATCGTCATTAAAGTCTTCGCTGGGGCTGCAGTTTGCCATTGTTACTTGCATGTCCTTCATTATAACGAACCGCTTTGTGGCAGCATACAACTCGTCCTAGAACATTAACAAATGAAAATAAGAGTTATTCCATCATCTATAGCAATGATTGCAGAGCAAACTTAGCTCATAAGTACTTTGTTATATTACAAAGTCTGTTCACAGTTATTTTACCTCTGACAGCAGCAACCTAACAGCAACCTTATTGTAACAAGAATAAAGATCACAATGACTGAAAGATTTTTCAGTGGCAGCAACCCAACAGCAACTTTATTCCAATGAAAATAAAGATCAATGTGATTTGGACAGTTGCAGTGTGTGGTTATGACAGTAATGCAAAATCAGAGGTAAAATAATAGTGTTTGTTGTACTTTTGTTTTGTTTCATGCTTGCTATAAGATAAAAAAAAAAATTAATTAAAATAAACTAAAAAAACCGAACTGCGATAAAAAACTTAAGTTTAAAAAAGACTTATAAGCTAAAAATAAGCCTATTTTAAATTAAATAAAAGTTGGTAGCAGGCGGGACCCATTCCACTTTTATATTTTCAAACTGAAATGGGTCCCGCCTGCTTCCAACTGTATTTAATTTAAAATGGGCTTGTTTTTAGCTTTTCATTTTTTTTTAAACTTAAGTTTTTTACCGCAGTTGGGTTTTTTTAATTACTTTTTTTTTATTTCCAGCTTTTTAGTTTACAAATGTGAGATTTTTTGAATTTTTTACATTTTGTCAATTCGAATTACTTTTAACCATATAAGTTGTATATATTTTTAACCTACTTCTTGTAATCACCTTTTAAAACCCTTAATTTTGATATCCCACTCGAAGATATTAGGAGAAAAAAAAAAATTTTAACTCCACAATTTGGACCCCAAATCCGCCATTGTACATTGTTTTTGATTTTCATGTAGCCAGTGGCACTTGCTCCTACCAAGACAAATCTAAAGACGTATAATGTACCCAAATCCATTCATTCATTTAGGAGTTACGAGGGAACAAAGAAACGGACATACATACATACAGGTCGAACACATAACCCTCCTTTTGGGCTTCGCCGCAGTCGGGTAAATAGGATGGTATAAATTATCTACACATTATGTGCATAGAGCTTCTAAGATAACGTACCAGGCCCTCGGGTCCATGCAGTGTAATTTTTGGTACTCCTACGTCCTGCAAGGTGAGTGACAGTCCTGGTAGGCCTCCAATATTCCTCCATGTCTTACTGGTGATGAATATGTGATTGAGCCTTGATAGTTTCACTTTGTGCTCATGGGCAAGCCTCTGCGTGCACTCACCACAGTTGAATAAATATCTGTAAGATGATTTAGACTTGTATTAATTTTTAGGATAAAACATTTTTGAATATTTCCAAAAATAAAATGATAAAGTATTAAAATTATATCAAAAGTTTTAACTATTGTGGCCTTTGACATTAATGTCCTGAAATTAGTCTCACTTTTGATGGTGTAGAGTTTTAAGATCAAAGAGGATACCTTGTAAAATAAAATTGTAATTTATTTCCATACCATTAAAGAAGTAGAAGAAAGTAAAATGCAAAAAAAAAAAATAAGTTGTGAAACAAATTATTTCCAAGTTGCATCAGATTTTTACATTGATCTCTGTGTATTCTTTTTAAGGTAATTCTTTGTAATATATTTTAAATAGGAACCTTTGAAACTTGTCAGACTATCAAAAGAACTAACTGAAATATAATATTAACAGAATATAATATTACCTACTACTCACAAAGACTGAAACCTAAACTATTTACAAAAATTATAAAGCATTGATTTGTAAGTTGATACAGGTAGACACTCAGAAAAAGGTAAACAAAGTGTCTCAAGCTCTTCAGTTTCGAAGCTGTGGCAGGCGGCTTACCGTTTTTGGTCCGTGAAGAGGTACAGTGTGTTAGGCGCCCCCCTTGCGCCTGAACCCAGCACCTGGAGGTACACAGTGCTAGGAGCATACTTCTCAGACTTTTTCGATATTTGTTGTCTTTGACGTTGCGCTTCAGCTATTCTTGTGGAAGTCGCTTTCGGCATATCGGCTAGAAATTCCAATAGCTTCTTAGTACTACCAGACGAATAAGAACGTATGCTACGTTTGCTAACTACACGGTAACTAAACAATACACTTAAACCGTACATGTGTTTTGAGGTTATTGATATTCCGAGACTGAGTTTACGAACATTCGTCCAAGATTTTTGCTTGAAATTATTATTTTTATCATAAGTTCATTTCATAATTATTTGATTATTGGTTTCCATGACAGATTTTCAGATTTGGAACAGAGTTTTCCTCTGAGATGTATTCAACATTTTCTGACTTACGAATTTATTTGACAGTTGACGTTTTTCTTTTACATATTATTCTATTGAACATTACTTACTCTATGTTTTTCATCGCTGGCATGATTCGCGATTTCTAGCATGAATGATAAAATATTTTATTATTCACATTAGTTATACACTGATTTCCATTAGAATTAAGTTATTGTTAAAAATATACTGCAAAAGTTAACATCAGTTAAAATTATGTTATTTTTTTTTTGTTAGCCTATTTTGTGTCTCACAGCCCTCCCCTTTTTTCTTTTAAACGTCCCTGTCCTGTGCGATCTCTGGCCATGTTGGCTCTGCAAATGATATTAGATCGTCACCAAAGAGTACTTTTTATATACGGAAAATCGTCACACCACCTTCGCTTTGGTCTACCTCGACGGCGAATGTCCTGCTCCTACCTCAGTGAGTGACGATCTTTGCCCATCTATCCGGGTGCATTCGTGAGATGTGGCCGGCCCACTCCCACTTCAGCTTGGCTGTTTTTTCTCCAACATCTGCTTCTTGAGTTATTGAGCGCAGCGTGGTGTTTCTTTCTAACTCGATTTTTATTATATGTATTAAAAAATCAACAAAACTTAGTGTGGTTGCTGTACTGTCGAAAAGTTTCCAAAAAAAATGTTGCCTACGTTGCATGGCAAGTGACAATAGTAGAATTAGTAGAAAACTTAATAAATATACAGCAACACTGATTTAGAAAAATGGCGTTCTGTACAGCTGCGGGTTGCGCAATTTTTATGTAAATGTGCACGAAATTTATTAGGAAAATTAAGTTTTAAGTGCAACAAATAGTTCAGACTGCGGGGATGATCTTTTTATATAATCTATAGAGTAAAAAACGTATAGTGTAACAATACTTTTAGTTCCGTGCAAACCTGTCATGGACCGTGTATTTTTTGTGTTGTGATGTATGAAAACGATAAATAATGAAACGGAAAATAATGCGGTTGTGCAAATAATGTGACAATGATGAGTATGATATGGGTGGTGTTATTGGTGGCCTTGACCGGCTCACACTTGGGACACTGTTCGCCTCTACGATCAACGCCGCAAACCTACCCTCATGGTGAGTCATTTTGTCGAAAAAATGCATGTTTTATATTAATTAATTAATAATTAAGTATTTATCTCTGTGTGTTGCCTTCGGGTGCAAGTGAAAGGAACATGTACAACTTTTTTATTTTTTGTCATTTACATTGTGTCTACAAATGCTAACATCTGTTCAGATTAAAAAAGTATATTAGTTCACGTTAAGAAGTAAGTGATACAGATTTCCGTTACAAATGAGAGCTAATCATTGTAATGTACCCACAGAATAATTATTTTAAATTCAAAGTATTCTCAGATCATAACTGCTAGCACTTTGTAGTCAAAGCTTGTCCTTGTCCATATACATATCTGTATGTTTACATATGTGTACAAACGAAATGATGGTGTTACATGAAATCTGTTTTTACACTATCAACATTCACTGATACAGATTAAACCATCAATAAATTATTTATCCAACCATATAATATTGTGATGTCCTTAAGATGATTACATTAAGATAAAAGAACAATAAAAAAATTATTTATGTATTGTTTACCTCAAGCCAAGGTACAAAAATGTGTAAAAGTAAATAAACATTGCTTATCTCAGGCTTTGTTATCTAAACATTGTTATCACTGCTTTTATTATTGTTTGGGTATTATAATAATAGTATTTATCACATTATGATATGGAAACACCTGTGGGCCTCCATTAAAAAAGGATTGATATTTTAATTGTTATTCTTCTTTATTTCAATAAATAGATATAAATTATATTTTTAAATATTAGAATATAAAACCATTTAAAAAAATAGTAGCCCACCAGTATCGGGAACACGGTCCAAGCTACATACTATATTTTAATTACTATTACCTGTGTTTAATTCATCCCCTATTATTATTTCTCATAAAGTTTTGGTAATTAATTATATGTATTGAAAAAAGTTTAATTATTTTCTTCTATTGTGACATCTTTCATGGAACGCTGACTATCTCCTGGTTAATATTACATAATTGTGTTATTAATTCTTAAAAATAAACAAAATAAATAAACAATTACACAATTATATAAACAATTTTAGTCTCTACAGAGGAATTTATTTCTTTATTTTATATCTTACAAATCACTAAAGTTTAGCCTTGACAAAATTATTTGCAATTCTGATATGCAAAAACAGAAAAATATTCTAACTAGAATCCAGTATTATGTTAAGTGATAAATGATATTTATTTCTGTAAATTGGTAAAAAAAGAAACACTTTAACACTAGATAAGTTAATTGTTTCCTAACTGAGTACTCTGAAAAGAAAGACTGAAAAATACTCAGAGGTTACAGTCTCTTTAGTCTAGACCTAATCTTGGTCAGGCCAAGAGTGGTAGTGCTATTCAATTTTGTTTAGGTTGTTCCAATCACCCCCCTTTAAGTAGTGGCGACCAAATCCTCAAACAAATATTCAAGGGCCAACTGTTGATAGTAGTGGCAATTTCCAACAAAGAATGAAGTGTACATAATAAAAATATTATTGACAAAACATAATACAATGTAGCAAACAACTACAAACGTGACCTTCTCGCAAATGGTCCTATTTTCTTGCATTGGTCACTCTAGAATAAATAAATTGTAGTTTATTTTTATCCTGGGACTACTAACAAAATAAATAAAAATTGTCGTTCAGACAACATAATGTCATACTAACCCACATTCAAAGTCTTAATTGCTTAAGGACCCTACGTATCCAATACCTCTGTACATGTTCACCGCAGGGGTAATAATAAAAGAAAGAAAATACGTTTTGTTGTGGTGAAAATGATGCAAAAAAGAACATAAACACAAAAAATAAAATAAAAAGGTAGGGGGAGACATGCGTCACATCCACACAAAACGGCTATTGCTCAGCATGTGACAATAAATAACTAATTTGTGTATTATTAGCCGCAATTTAACCCACCAACCCAAACTCTGGCCTGCATGGTGGATTACTTACCACTCCCTCTCACAGAGAAGAGGCCTCTGTCCGACACTCCCAGTAATGGGAACATAGGCTGATTATAAGTCAAAACTTCAGGTTAACATACTTTTCACCTACAGATGCAAGTTCTCAGTCCCGGTTGGAAGGCTGGGGCTCCCAGGGCGGCCTGTACGCAGCGGTGCCTGCGCTGGCGCTCCTCATCACCGCTGTTGGCCTGCTTCTCGGGTGCACCTGGTGTTACCGGCATAAGGACTGCAAGGTATGTGGCTGATGATGACGGTTAGATGATGTCGATGCCCAGTTGGGTGTGCTTGATAAGTTGTGTCTGGTTTTTGTTAGGAAAACTACTAACAGTAGCCTATTCTTGCAGCCTTGTCACCAAAGTGTAATCTAATAACTTCCTTACTCCATAAGAGCGGTTTGTTTAGCTCTTCTGCTCCTAAATTTTGACTATTGTGAATAAAAATCAATAATCAAAATCAAAAATGTTGACCATGAAAGATTCCCACAAAAGCAGCTCTTCACAACTGTTTATAAATTACTGGTTTTGTTACGAAAGCCACAAACAGTTCTTGCTGCCTTGCTGTCACTAAAGTGTAATCTAATAACTCCCTTACTTTAGGCCTTGTCTGTACATTTGTTGATTATTTTCTATTTTGTTAAGTACTTTGTACTTGTTGACAAGCCTGCACTGTCGTCCTATACTTATTAACACTAATTTGAAAACATTGCAAAAGCCAAGTATTTTTAAAAGAGTAACCATGGAGTTTCTTACCGGCTCTTTTCCATAGGAAATGACTAATAGGAACCCAGTGGCGTAACTATATATTTTGGGGCCCGTGGCAAATACAAGGGATGGGGCCCTCTCGCAATGGAAGGAAGCTCAACCAACGTTAGTTTTTTTTTTTCTTATTGACCCTTTTCCCGCGACTTCTTCCGCGTACATTTCATGTTTTCCCCTACAAAAATTAACACCTGACTGCTTCTGTCCTTATGTTAGGATTCTCCTGTGCTCATGGCCCTCTCGGTCCGGGGGCCCCCTCTAGCTGGAGGCCCGTGGCATTTTGCCCCGATGCCACTCTATAGTTACGTCACTGTAGGAACCGTGCACCTAGCTTCTGATGGTTCATAAGTGCCATGTAGATTTATGTGACATAAAATATTTTGATGAGATTTGACTACATAAGAGCAGCTTCTTTAGCTCTTCTTCTCCTTAATTTTGATCTTTATCAAAAATCTCGACCATGAAATATCCCCACAAAGGCAGCTCTTCACAACTGTGTATTAAAATGACACTGCAGTAGACAAACAAATATTGTTGTAATTATACTGCTGTGTAATAACAACAATATTTGCTTGTCACGAATACAGTGTTAACAGTAATGTTTGTGGCCTACTTGATTCTCAGCCCATTATGCACACATAGTAGATAACTATTATTGAAGTATTTGGTATCCTGTTGTGTTGCTTATACATTACTAGCTGCGCCCCGCGATTTCACCCGCATAAGTCTCGATCCCGTGGGAATATCGGGATAAAAAGTATCCTATGTCCTTTCCCGGGACTCAAACTATCTCTATACCAAATTTCATCTAAATCGGTCCAGCGGTTTAGGCGCGAAAAGGTAACATACAGACAGACAGAGTTACTTTCGAATTTATAATATTAGTATGGATATGGATGATAATTATGACAGTTGTTAGTTTTGGAAATTTAAGCTTCCAAACAGCTGGTTGACACAACTTTCGCTACCCAAGGGCTGGCTTTTTCCTTGGCCAGAGGCTAAGCATTGCCATACAACTTGGCAATGCCACCATTCTCTTGGTACATTTACCAGTCGACAGCGAATCGGAGGAATTTTTTGACGTCATATTTTAGTTTGTTTGTAGTTTTAGGGAGATGAGGATAAGAACTTCCTGTGGAAAATTTCTCAAAACAAGAAAACGTAGATCAGAAATCCATTTAGTCTTCCATGTTACAAAACCTTGTATCTACAATGTTATCGAACATTTTGTATTATTGTATGCAAATCATAAGGATATCATGGAAAACAGCTTAGATTAAATTATAGGCTTTGCTCAGAATGTCTACAGTATATTATTAAAGTTATGAACTATGCAGCCACTGCAGTATAAAATAATGTAATTATTTCGCACATTAATCTGAGTCTCTTAACTTGTAATAATGATGAACTTTCTCTTGTATTTTACTACTCTTTTAATAAAAAAAAAAACATTTTGCACTGTATACAGTACTATTTTCATTGTACAATTTACATACCTATTTCATAGTTTTTCATCTTAGAGCTGCAGTATCTTCAAGGTTTCATTTACATAAAGGAACTAGCCGTGCGCTTAGGTACACGCGACCTTCCCTTAGTTAAGGCAAGATTCATAGAGCGCTCTTCAACTTTGTGTTTAGTACAAATATAAATCTTATTCTTATACGTGTAATGTTCATAAAGAGAATGTTAGCAAGCGGTTTAGTTTTTTTAGTACGAATATCAACATTAACACGTTGACTGCCAGACCACAGACACAACAGAAAATCTATTGTTGGCGGACACCGTGTGACCGCGGTGGCAGTTAATGAATAAATTTGATACCAATAAAGTTTACGTTATGAACGTAAACGAAGCAAAAGGAGTACCTATGTAAGGATCGTAGCAGGTTGCGTTTTGTAGTTTCTGGCTACTCCGATGGGAAGATTTTGAATGAAGTTTGTGAATGTATGTAAAGTTCACATTCCTATGAAACGCTTAGTGTGCCTAACACATGAATGATACGCGACGACGACAGAGGCAACTGCAAACGTCGACGCGTGTCGGCGGCAGCCGTCAACGCGTGTCCGACGACGCGTCGCCGGTTGTAGTTACCTCTGTCGTCGACGTATGTCGCTCGTGTTTATGCACACTTACTTTACTCATAATGCGATCTGTGCATCTTGCCCTTAAACACACTGCCTCATTCATTACACCACGTACTTCTGGTTCCACAGAAGTCTTTAACTTCCGCAACCAATAGGAACACTTTATCGTACTATGTCATATGTGCGTACAAACCCACTTATCGCTATGACAGTGATGGCGTGACACCCACGGGAAGAAACAATGTCCTATTCTTAGCCAATGATGAGTGTTGACACGAAAAAATGTGTGATACATACCACCTACAGAGTTCAAGGTAGATACGTGAATATATGTTGTATGCCTACTTACATAAAGGCCACGACTTTTCGTTATCGATTCGAGTCTAAATGGGGACGTAATGCATCAGCTGTCACTTCCCATGCAGCAGGAGTCACCAAAGGGTCTCCATTGTTTGGAGGTGAAGGGTTAATAACTTGTCACAGTTTACATGACGTTGCATCATTTTAATCTACTACCAGTATCTTTGTCGTGTTATTTTATGTCGAAATGTCGTAGTATTTTATTTATTTTCCGTAATATTTATTGAACAAACTGTTGGATTCAGGCCTGCAGCTTCCGTAATACTCCTCATCAAAACAAGCACGACCAAATAGTAGTAAATAATAATTAAGTCATCATTCTCGTGCCCTCATCCCAATTTATTTGTGGCGGCGCAGTGTGTCTTCTTCCGTAATCTCTATCAGCTGATATCTCAATATTCACTATCTTTCGTTAGCCTTATTATCGTTAACACACTAGAATAGTAAGTATCAACATGTAAACAGGTGTTCTACAACTCATTTTACATTTAACAGCCATTTAATGTGCCTCATGAAGTTCGCAATAAGAAAGTTACACTACGGGAATTCATACTCTTTTCTATATTCCGTTTATGACCCAATTGAACCAAACTTAGATAATGTTAGACCGCCCCAAATGTAGGTCAATGAACTTGTATCAGTTTGTATACAAAACACAATTTGGTTTTTAGTTCAGCATAAGTTTGTGTTTGGTAGTGTATCAATATGTAAATATTAGAGGGCATTAACATAAATTACGGGCGTAAAGATTGCAAATTCTATTTTTATTTCTGTATTATAAATCTTGAAGGATTGCTCCCCTTCCGCTCTCAGTATTATTAACGAAGAGCAAAGCATTTAATTTGGAAATTAATCTAACACTAACGTTTATCCTCACCAAAGTATTAATATTAAACAATTATAATTTTAAAGTCAATCTCAAACTAGAAGATAAGGCAGCTCCAATTAATAAAATAATATAATTAACCGGTTAGCCTAATTTGTTATTCCTAAATGATTCTAAGCTAAGAAAAAACTGACATTTTAGTTTCCTATTCTAAAACTGATGAGTTAATCTACACAAGAATGAATAACTAGAGTCATTATATCACGTTACTAGAATGAATAACACATACTCGTTCATAATTGATCCTTGTGTCCAGGCGTCATAATCTCGCTCCCATATGTAGTGTCTAATAAAAGTTGCAGTTGTGTATCTAATCAGTGGCCGACGGGCGGGGTCAACGCACCCGGCACGCCCTCGAACACAATACGTGTGCAAGACAATAGTGCAGATCCCGTACGCCCTCAGAATCAACATCTGTTCCACTAAACATCGCGAATTAAGAACCGTCGAGACGAGAGAACGCCATACATTTGCATAGGCGGCTAAATAGTTATGCGAGGCTGGTCTCAGCCAAAATCAAGGCTGTAAATCTAGTACAAAGAAAGCAAGGAAACCAGGTCTTCTACAGTATTGTGTGCTCGAATTCCACCGCATGTGAATTACTTACTTTTGTACCGTATTTTCTAAATTAAACTTCTGCTCTGCCCCTCGTTACCTTTTGTGGCCGGAATAGGGGTATTGTGTCGCGGGAGATTTGATAAAATATCAGCAAACATTCTGAGAAAAGTGCGCTTTAGTGTGACGGACAAAGATTTTGTTAAGAGCCCCTTCAGAGTAATGGGAGACGATAACTGTTTATTTTTCGCGTGGGTCGTCAATGACGTCATTGTTACGCTATTCTCAGCCTTCTAAGTCTTCTAACTGTCCCTTTCATGACGTAATTTTCTTGTATCACTGTACTCCGTTTAGGCAAAATTATGCGCACTTTGCTATAAGTTCATACCTATCACATTTTATGTCTGAATGAGGTAAGCTGCGCACACTTGCGTACATTTTGTTATTTAAATTTCTTATTGAGAGAATGAGGTAATCCATATAAAAAAGAAACCGCAAAACGAATAAGGACAAGTAGTGTAATAGAACAGCATGATACTTGTATAACAACAAACCACACGCACGAGCTTTTAAAGTTACAACAGTATTAAACGATTACAGAGCATTTCGTGAAAGCAACATTTCCGAAATCCAGCTCCTTTATTTAATCTGGACTTGAAATATTGTCAAGAGATTTTTGTTCCTTGTATGACCTATCTGTTGTGTCTGTCCATTATTGTGCTCTCCTATTGTAAAGAATAAAGACCGTGAAGAAATCTTTTGGCTCTCCAAGCGTCTATCAATCTGCCATTGTACTCGCACAATCACATCACTGCAACTAATTGAGCTTCTGTTCCCACTAACAACTTCATTGGTGAGTTCTCCATTACCTAGATGCATCATTGATCAAACGGCAAGACGTAATAGTCAGGATTATATTGACTTTAGACGCAAAGGCTACTCTGTAAGTCCGTCAACGAAGATGCGGGCCCGACCGCTAATAGATAAAATTCGTCAAAACAAGGGTCAAATTAAATTTTTCGGACGGGTTAATACACGTTGCGAGTGGGGACAACTGTGTTAACTTCCAAATCGTGTTATCATTAATTCATAGTTCGGGCCCCGCACTAATCTCATTAATACTGAAATAAGGACCTGTCAAATAGTCGAAAAATCAAGAGCCCAGGGCAAGCGGATTAAATGAAAAGCGGGAAAAAATCTAGATTTTGGAACAAGCCGAAACCACATGTTTGGCGTTTACCCGACGAACTGTAGGCCATAGTATACAGACTCCTGGCACAGCGACCGAGAGTGGCAACAGAATACCATATAGATGTGTGGCCAGAGCACACAAAAAGGTCTGCGCTAGATTTGGATCGATAAGCCTCAGTCATAGGGGAACGCCTGCGCCTAGTGATATGTCAGCCAAACGGTAACAGTAGACGCATACGGGTCTATCCTACACATACTCAGTCGTTGGCACCGGTATTGTTCTATTCCACGCGATGATGCGTCTACACACATCTAGCAAGCATGTGTACAGTTATTAGTCACAGTGTTTATTTCTGCTATTTATTACCGCAGATATTGATCTGCATCTGATATCTTGAATTGTTGTTGCACGATACTTGTCTCTAATGGGAAAGAGATAGCTATTTGTGAGATGTTCCGGTCTGTATGCAGCGGATCATTACCTGCGTCTGTGAGTTACTGTTTGGACTAAGTTCTTGCAGATACTACAACGCCAATTAAACAAGCACGCTAAGTGATCTCACTTATTGTATTTATTGCGTACATGAATTAGCAGATGTATCATGAGTCCATTATTGGATGTCGATTAGTAACACAACTCTTTTTACAATCGTTGTAAACGTGACTGATTTGTTTTCCTTTAAACCTTCCCAAAGTACATCTCTGAAACATGAAGCCTGAATCTTTTTAAGTTTCTAAATCTAGACCGCTTTGGAGAATACTTTTGCTCAAAAACAAAGTGACGCGTCTGTCAGCAACTTCGACCTAGTATGAATACTCCAAAACACAATCTGCCAAAAGCTTTGTAGTGCTAACTGTGCCAAAATTCACGCAGTTTTCGTTAGCCCAAACAAATATTCAGGTACTTATGTATATGTGATAGTAACGATTGAATTGTCTCGATGTATTACAGTGACAGTGGCTCTACTATGCACATTTCCGTAGTTTTGGTAAAATATACGGGTGTTTCCAACTCTGTCTTAACTCTTACGGACATAAGATTAGTTCAGGGCCCGAACGAAGAATAAACGACGTCCGAAAAAAATGATTATTTGGCTTCTTTCATGACTAATTATTATAACTTATCCACTTTTTCGCATACCTACAGGAGAACTGAGTTCAGTTTTCATAACTAGCCAGACTTGTTTATTTTACACATACCAGCTATGCCAATGACTTGTCGATATACCTGGATTAACAATAGACAGGTATGTATCTACTAAATACGCTTCTCGCTAAACACGGTTGGAATAAATAATTGTATGTTCCCTGTTTTAATTTTAACTAGATACAAAATTACAAATTGCCACGTCAAATGTTAGCGCAGTTTACACGTGGCTTTCGTGTCGGGCTCCTAACCTCTAATTATCAATTGAGGATACCTCCCAAAGGAAGTTTTGAAATCGCAGTACTCCGAAAAGCGACCTTTTTGAAAGGAAATAGTTTCTCTTGTATAATTCACTCAAGGGAAAATATGGAATTGCGGTAGCCCAAAACAAAATTGAATATAATATTAATATTCCATTTCAGGAGTTGCCTTGAGGATCTATCACAAATTCATGATACTGCGCTAAGTGAGTTGCTTCTGTCTTTGTTTGGGCAGCAGTGCAGCACCTAATTTGAGATCTTAGTCTGACTGTGATCTAAGTAATGCATCAAGCCTTCTTTATCTTCAATATTTAATGTGATATCTTTGTCTTACTCTGGTTTGACTGACGCTGACGCATCAGGGAGGTCTTTCTTATCTTTATGAGCCCTTATTAATAGTCCTTATGAATATCAACAGACCGATCCTGTTTTATTTATAGTACCTACAGTAATTAAACCTCAATCGCCCCTTAGTCCTCGAAAACTCATTTATCAATCTGGATCAATGTATCCAAGCTGAAAGTGCCCATAGAATTTTATCACAGCACTTATTGTAATTAAGTGATTAAACTAAGTGTTACAAAGTGGAGCTTGTGTTGTGGCGCCGATCTTGAACTGAGCTCGATTGATTTTGAGAACTTTGGACTTACCTGGAAGTATAGGCATTTCTAGATTTTTGTCTTTATTTACCAGTGATGTGCTATCTAGAAGATCTGGTAGTCAGATACTTACTTACACTTCATTTGCAGTATGACATCCAATATTGGTGTAGGTAAATATTGTTTTGGGCGTAGATATGACGTAAACTTATCTAGGCAAGGGATGGGTTGTAAACAATTTTATGAAGACAAAGGTGACATGGCCGAAAATGAAAAAAATGTCAATAGAATGAAATACTATAAAAATAAAATTTTACAGAAATTCTACATTTTACACGTGAATTACTCGCTCGCAAACTTGGGACATTATTGTGATGTCCCCAGTTCCAATATTTCGTGGAAGCAAATAACTTTTATTAAAAACTACAAGCCAGACTGCGACCATTATGGGCCAATTAGTAAAATGGAATTGGAATCGCTAAAGAAAATATACTGTGTGTCTATATTACCTACGACCATTGACTGGTAATAAACTATGCTTTTAGTAGACTTATACTAATTCGTAGTTTTCGATTTCGCCTATTCGCATTCCTTTGCCAATTTTGTAAAGCCATTTGATTGAAATTCAGCGTAAATGGAGCAATGAACTTTGAAGATATCTCTTCAGATATTCATGTACGACGAATTTTCGCAGTAGAATAAGATAGATATTTTCAAAGCAAAATGTAACCACCGAATTCCCGAAGACTTAAATCCTAAACTGAGATAGAGATAAAGGCTAAATCGTGCCAAATTCCTGCCCAGTTTCCTGTGAATTGCCTTTGGTTGCCCGAATTTCCTGCGGTTCTATTTCCTGATAAGGAGCACTATAACAAAGGACATGTTCGTTCATACAATTGATATCTTTAGTTGAGACAATGAAACATTGATGATACAATTTTCTGTGAATATGAGTACTCATTCACATTTTCCTCCATTACAAAGTTTCTTTCATCTCCAACGAGCAATCAACTATTGAGAACGAATCTATTTGTTCGCACACTTCGAACAACGCATTACGATACGTTCCGCGTCTCGGTAGTCTTATTGGGGGCACTAGGTACACTCATCGTTGACCTTGTAGGAAGCCTCAATTGCAGCGCCCCAGATTACACACTGACGCTTGTAAACAGTGTTATTCACACTTATAATTGTCTAAAAACAATGCGATAATCGTTATCTGTGAGTCAGTATACTCGCCCACCTGTCCTGACAACGCACTGACGTAAACATGTGTGACGTTCATTTGTGCATTTTGTTCTAAATCGCATTGATAACATAAGTCTTCGTTTTATCTTGTCACGATTTTGGTTAAGATCAAATACAATATTTTTGTGTACTTCATTTATTTGAACCACGTAAACAGAGCGTGGGTTTACTTGGCCTCAGGCGAGATTGATATTAAGCATGCTCATTCTGGTGTAGTTCGTTTTACCCTCAGTTTCTAGACCAAAATTATAACAGAAAATTATATTTCTTTTTAACCGACTTCAAAAAAGGATGTTCTGTATTCGACCCGTATGTTTGCATGTCCGCGATTTTCTCAAAAACTAATGAACCAATTTTGATAATTGTTTCACTATTGTGATCTACATACTTTCAGGAAGGTTTTAGTATACCAAAAACTATATAAGGTGTAAAAAAATAACCTTAAAAACTTTAAGAGGTGCTTTAGACCATCGAACTGAACAACTTTCACTATGGGACCAACTGAAATCACGAAAAAAAAAAATGAGCTGTTTCATACATTTTGGCCGAGTAGGTATTGAACTTTTGTATGAAACAGCTGATATTTTTTTCGTGATTTCGGAGTTGGTCCCATAGTGAAAGTTGTTCAGTTCGATGGTCTAAAGCACCTCTTAAAGTTTTTAAGGTTAATTTTTTTACACTTTGTATAATAAAATACACACAACAACTACATAATTAAAGTTATTTATCACTTTGTAGTTTTTTTTTGAAGTCGGTAGTTTTTTTTTTTGTAAAAAAGTTTTTATTATTTGGCTAGGCATGGTTGACTGAAGTGATTAACTTTGTGTAAACATGTAATTTCGTCGAGAAATAAAACCTTTCTCGCGGTTATTAAATAAAAGTTTCGTGATGCTATCAAACTCAAGGAAAAAAGACAAAAGGTGCACCAAAAATACACGGCAACATTTCTCACAATACGCTAAAACAATCCGACGCGAATTCTTTGCACGGCGGACTTTGAGATACTTCACATAAAAACCCTAGACTACGCGCGAGACATTCACACGACGAAACAACAATCTGATATTTTTCATCCATCAACATTTAAAATGAACCGTATGTGTGAAAGATTAAGATTGGAAGTAGATGTAGTGAGTGCAATATAATGCCAGTCATCTGACGTTGCAGTGGCGCTTCTACTTGGCATAGAGCCCGAGGCGGGCACACCCCACAGTCGTGCCCCTCCCACGCTGTCATCGCTTCACACCTCCCCCATCGCTACTCTGATTCATGTACTAAAATATGAAGCGGCTATAAAACCGGCAATGTACTGTCATGAGTGTAGAACGCGATTTAGATTATGTGCAGAGTAATGCGAGTACCTGAGTAACGTCGGTCACGTGCCAGCATCGGTATTGTTGTAGCTCTCCTCACCAGATCTGACCGAACTGTATGTATTTATGGCAACGCTAAACGAGAGCTGTCTTAATTCCATTACATCTTCTGGCTGAAACACAGTTTTAGAGAGTTAATTTGTTAGTTTTAAAACGAAAACTGACGGAGTTTTCACCAGAATATGTTTAACCAATTCAGAACTTCATCTGGTGAATTTCTAATGCCCATAAGTCTCTCCGTTTCCCCAATACGGCTGTCTCCTTCTCAGTCAGATGCATCTTGTTCATACCACAGGTTCTTCCAAATCATCTTCTTGGAAACGGCTTGAAATAAACAAAGAATTTCAGCAGTCTTCATCATCTTCAAATTCCTTGCAACCAAATTCCCAGAACTTAATATGACTTTAAATGTATATTTGTCTAAATATCACGTCGCAATTTTAACTTTGAATGACAAACATCCTTCGTTAAAAGGACGTCTATTATAAAACAAAATTCACTCGCTGACTCAGCCATTATATTCACAAAGCAAATGCCTTGACGGGTTAATCAAAGTCAAGCCAAGCTTCACGACACTCCGCATCAGCGCGTTGAGGCAGGTCTCACGGAATTTGTTTTTCATGTTTGTTCCCTAAGCTGGAGTTTTTGTTTGCAATGTAAATATGAATTTATAAAAAGATTAACGTAAACATAGAAACGCAGGACCAACGAGTGTCGTAATATTTTTTGTGTTCGACTGTTTATGTATAAGTTGAACTCGTTACTCAGAACATACTGTTTCTGTTTAATGGGATTACTTTTGTAAGAGACCATTACAAGAAGTGCTATAAATATTATTGGGACTTGGAGTTAGGAATCGAGCGCTACACCTACACCTCCACCTGAATTTATAGTCCCTGTGGCATTCCGGTTCCGAACTGTCTGTTAGTTCAAATCCGAGTCCTGTGTTTATACTTGTGTACAAAAACACAAGCAAACAAAGCCTCCCACATACATATTATAGAGTCGTACAATTGTCGTATGCTTTTAGCAAAGATGTCAACAGCTCTTTACCAAGCCTGGGGCCGTAAATACGCCGTACAGCAGCATGCACCATTGTGTAACCCTTTTGAATTATAATCCTGCTCCGATGAATATTTTATATCAGCTGCATACTATTTACAAGTTAAATATGTTTACCCTTGCCTACATTTTGCAGTACACGTCATCTTCCCAACATAGATCTGTTCCGTAATAAGATTAGTACATGCAGCACTTCGTCTTTGGCCTATTGTTTGTCCTAGTTTTAAACTCAAAGCGCATTATATAGTTCCCACATTTTTCTAAGTGTCCTTCTCAATGGCTTTGAAAACTTAAACAATCACGTTTTCATCTGTTGTATTGTTGTCTTCTCTCACTTTTCGATCTTGTAGTCTGCCGTATTTTATGTTATTAGCTGAGCAACTAAATTCTGAATACGGATTTAATCATCTCCAAAACAAAGAATTGAAACTTTAACCTATCTTTAGAAGTTCGGTTATGTTCATTGGTTTTACCTATCAAAAAGTATAACTACATTTTAAAACATTCCACAAAATATTCCGAGAATTTATAGGAAGGCTGTGTAATTTCTGCGTACCAGAGTTCCCATAAATTTCCTGTTAGGTGACCACAGGCCGCTACCGTGTTGTGGTCGCTGGTCGCAAGCCGGATGCGCGGCTTTAACGACATAAAAGCCGAACCTCTGAAAGCCCATCGCTGTAATGCAGTGTAATGGCCAATTAATTGTGTCAATGTAATACGACCGCTCCGCTCCTTGGTTATCATTGTTTCCGGAATGGCGTAGATTTTTGGCTCTTTATGCTAATGGAACGGCAGTTTCTTTTTAAGTGTCTAGCGGTGTCTATTATTTTGGTAAAACGGTGTATTTAATTGATATGTTCTTGTAAAGGGTTTCATTATTAAATGCCTTTTGTCTGGGAGGATACTGTATACTCATATAGCTGGTCAATTTCAATATTTGACAAAAAGTGTGACGTGTCTGGAAATTTTTTAACACGTGTAGTGCAACTATGAACTTTTACCTTGACTTGTCCTGCACTAAAACTGCCGTACAAATAACTCTGGTACGGGCCCAGATCCCTTCTCATTCCGACCATTTCGATTTCATTCATTCTACGTCATTTTATAAGAGTCGCTTACCACTAAAAATAAAATGCAAACCGCTTGGATATGTGTATGTGCATTCTGATGTAATGACGTTGGTGGTTTATCAGTTCAGTGATTCAGTTGACGGAAATAGATCATTAGGAGATCTACGCATAAAAATGTCAGTACTTACACGGAAGACACTGCATATTAACATTAACATATTATTATTATAATATTATAAACGCGCAAGTTTATGAGGATGGATGGATGGATGTCTGTTTCTATTTCATGCAAAAACTACTGAACGGATTTTGATGAAACTGTACAGTAATACAGCTTTATACATCAGAATAACACATGATACTTTTTATCCCGATATTCCCACGGGATCGACACTTATGCGGGTGAAACCGCGGGGCGCTGCTAATAAGTTATGATTCTACTAGGCTCTATTTTATTACCCATTAACGTTTTTATCCGTCTGTCAGTCATTTACCTAGATTTACGTCTTCGTTATTTTATTTATATTCCGTCATTGTTAGTTATGTCTATCCCCTCACAATGCTTGTCCAAACAACTATCCGTCTACTAAGTGGCGACGACACGCGCAAGATAAAAGCGAATGTATTTTATTATGCGCGGGCGCATCTCCGCGGTGACTCACGCGCACGCTAATTACAATGTACAGAGCACGTGTTCGCCTTGAAACGGCCCGTTTATTGATAACTCTTAGTTAATGAATGTTCTTCTGTTTTAACAAACTGATCATTGTCTGCTTGATAAAGTTCTTTGGAAAAGTTAGTTACGATTAGCTCGTTGTGTGGAAGAAACATGATCTTGTCTGAGAAGATAATCTTGTTTGTCACTCGTATCATGTTTCACTTTCTATTCCTTTCAGACTTTTGGCCAACGTTAAAGCTTTCGGCATTGTTGTGTCATAAGTTTGTTAGCCAAAAACTTGGCGAAAGTTTACCACGCTATGAAAGAATATGTCGAAAATGTTCACACTATGTTTCTGTCATTTTACCTACATTTATTACAGAATAGATTTAATTTACGGGCCATTAAATATCAGTCATCTGATCGGTACATAATCTATATTTTTATCAAAACACTTTTTTCTGAGATTTTCTTTCGAAGAATGTCAATGCCCACACCGCTATTCCAATTATTTTGGCACCAACGCGGTGTCATTCATTTTAAATCTATTTTTGTTTGGAATTCACAATGTGTACATCAAATGAGAAATGCATGTGGTTGGTCTTGTAAAACTTAATTTTTCTTGTAACTTTTTGTATAAGTAGCCATCGCTGCAATTAGACGGGAGATTTGGAGCAGCAAAAAGAAAAAAAAAAAGATTTTCTGCTAGAACAACATTTAGGCTGCGTTTCCACTAGGAATGAGCGAGGATGCGTAGCAAGGGATGTGCGTAAAACTAACCAATAATAACACTAGCTTAGCTCAAGCTATGAAAATGAAGCGATGTTATTGGTTAGTTTCACACACATCCCTCGCTACGCATGCTCGCTCATTTCTTGTGGAAACGCAGTCTAATGACTGAGCTTTATCATATTATTTTTCCTTTCATATCAAACAAATGTGATTAGTAAAATTAGAACGCATTTATTTTCTGTTCTAAAAAATTAACGACATTAATCAAGGCAGTTGATTAAATTCATGTTTTTGATTCCCTCTACTTTTAATTTACTATTTGAAGGAAGTCATTGAGCCGACAATAAAGAAAAAAAAACAACATTTCTCTTCAAGCCATTAACTTTCTTTGCAGTGGCGCGGCGTCTTGCATGCCCAGGAAGTGAGCAATTAATGTACCAACAAGGATACTTACACGCACGACTGGCCGATAATTAATATACTTAACTGAGGAGTGAGTAGGTACTGGCAGTCACACAGCAGCTAAAGAAAATACAGCCAGACACGTATTCAAGTTTTACTGCCGTCAGACAAACAAAATTTTGTGTAATTTCGTTTTCTATCAGAAAAAGGTTTATGTTATGACGTAGATTTATCTTGTCCATACCCAGCAGCAATGCAGTAAAACTAGCCAATTTTCGGACATCTGTCTGTCTCTCTGTCTGTATGTTACCTTTTCACGCCTAAACCACTGAACCGATTTAGATGAAATTTGGTATAGAGATAGTTTGAGTCCCGGGAAAGGACACAGGATAGTTTTTATCCCGATATTCCCACGGGATCGAAACTTATGCGGGTGAAACCGCGGGGCGCAGCTAGTACTAGTATATTCCTAAAGATTTCAAAAATAAACTGCATTTGGTTGGTCCATTAGGAATTTATGGCCAAAAATTAGTTAAAGGCATGACTGAAGAACCGGAAAATGGCTTGCTAGATTTAGATTAAATACGGCTTTATCATCCTCTTTTACGACAAAGCCTAAGTTAAACCAAAAACAATCAATAAACCAATTATTTTTATCAGCCACCCATCCGAAACAGAATTCCATTAAGATTAGTCTGCGTATTGCTACGCAGTTTTACTCAGAAGAACCTTGTTTACGTTCTATTATTATAACAATATGTCAGTTTCCTCATCTCGTCTCGACTCATGTTGACTTTCCTTCGTATTAATATTTCACTTTAAGACAGTTTCGCTCGAAAGGATTCAAGTTTCTATTAGATTTCCTTATTGAAATACTTGAAGTATCTGATCCAGCTTTGATAGATTGCTTCTGAAATTGGGATGCTCCCGATTTTGAAAGAATACTTGCTGGGTGGCCGACGCCTGTCTTGTCTTGTCGTGTTCTGGGAAAATACAGGAAAAACAAAATAACCAGTGCGCAAACTGTAACCATGAACTCAGCCTTAGATGCTAGACCCCCTAGCGTAGAAATTTTTCGTCGCTTATAAAAAAAAAAATTGTTGTTCTACAGGGTGTTACAGAAAGGGTATATCAATACAAACGGGTTGAAGAGTGTATCTGGTCTAGAATCTCTGTACAAAATTTCAGCTCAAAACCATTAACTTTGAAAATGCCTAATATTTTTTTATTTCGACATCACGGCGCTGCACTGGCGCGCGGCGGCGTGATGTGCGTGTACTAGGCGCACAGACACACTACAGATAATGGATAATGACCCTCGTAGTGCGGTGACACGTTTGTTATGATTTCAATTTAATAAACTATCGAAATAAAAAAATATTAAGCATTTTCAAAAATACTGCTTTTGAGCTGAAATTTTGTACAGAGATTCTAGACCAGATACACTCTTCAACCCGTTTGTATTGATATACCCTTTCCGTAACATCCTGTATAGATTTTGACCGCGTAGATATTGCACTTTTTTTTGAAACACCTGTTTTTTTTATAACAAAAAAATTTTATACGATAGGGGTGCTAGAATCTAATGCTGAATTCTTGGTTACAGTTTGTGCACTGGTTCATTTTATTTTCCTATAAGTAGCAGGTAGTCGAAGAAGCTTCCAGTATGAAATGTTTTCCTGATGAAATAGCCTTTGGTAAATCAGTGTAAGATATGGAACGCCAACCGTGTAAAAAAGGCTAAATAAAAACAAGGCTGTAGAACATAATTCATACACCCACTCCTCAGATTGCACGTCCATACTTTTAATCCGCCATAAAATCGTACATTTCGATTTTATAACATTCGGACACGCGACATCGGTTACGATACCGATCGGTGTTACGTCTCGTGGAGAAATATTTTACTCAATATTGTATATGTTGTTTTCAAGATACAGCACATGCAACTGTTGTAACAGTTCTCGTCATCAATTCACATAATTATCACGCTTCAGTGCAGTAATATCGTGTAGTCATACGAATGGCCATTCAGAGAATAATGTATTGTAAATCAGTAAATTCTGCGCTTGAAGGCGATTACGAAACGACATTGACAATTAGCACAAAAACGTAAAAGACCAGCCCTTATTGGCTAAACTGGACATTTCTAAAGTACTTACGTTGCGTTGTCTTGCGAAAGTTAGGTAAAAGTTTAGTAATGACAAGCTTTTGCATTTTGTTAATTGAATTGGCTCTTCTAGGAATATGACCTTCGTGGAGGGTCGTCTGTCCCACCAGCGTTATAATGACGTCAAGCTGGTCCTTTGTCCTATTTACTGAAACCTCGACAATTTGCTTAGTTGGTCGGGCTAAGTAATTAGAGAGGGTGGGATATTAATTAAGTTTTCCACTCCGCGTTACGCACGGCTAATTTCTTTTAATTTTCGGGTTCATCGCTATTCGCTATTAAAAAGTTATTTTTTTAAAAGCTTTTATCCAATTTTGTGGTTTACAATTAAAAGGCGTAGGATTCAAATGAATCTTAGTCATCTGCACGCTTGAGAAACCTAAACTTATAATTCGTGAGGTAAACCGATTTTCACGCATTTAATAATGTATCGCTATATTATCTGCTTGATAGGTTTTCGCTTCATCTAACAGCTCTAAGAAATAGATCAACAGTGACATCCATAAATACTTAAATAGTCGTGGGATGCAAATTACGAGTGACATGGACGGATTGCAGAATTCATCAGGTTTCAAGCTTGAGAGTTGTTCCTCAGCATTGGAGAGTTAATTAGTGGACTCACGGGCAGAGCTTACCTATACAGGGTGATTGGAAGATGGGTGCAAAGCTTTAAGGTGAAGATAGTATAGACAATTTAGGACCATTTAAGCCATGGTTGTCTTAGACGAAGTCTTACCAAATTTTTTTAACCAAATTTTTAAGTTTTTTTTCGGAAATTCTCAAAATTTAATGAAAACTGCATAATTATGGCCAAATTGAATGATAAATGAATTAATTTTTTATTTATTTAATTAAAGTAATGTGTAAGCAACCAAGCAAAACATGTTTTAGGCTTCTGTGTCATTAGACATTTTTTTTACAGATATTTAAACCTCAGAAAAAATAAAAAATTTGTACAATACGTCTTTTAAACCTTATTTAAAAAAAAACGGAGGGTGCTTTTTTTGTTCAAACCTTTTTGAAGACATGCTTGATAATCGCTTTTTCTTTTGAGGTATCATTTATGCGGATATCTTACAAATTATTGAAATTAGGACCTAATAAACCAAATCGAGGGAGAAATTTTAAATTTTAGGCAGTCTAACAAAACACAAAATTTTTGCTTAAAAGAATACTTTATGTGCTCGAAATGATAACATTGTTCAATTCTAAGAATTTTTGGCACATGCAGGAACCAATTGAGGGGAACCCATTGAGGGGATTCTCTAAACAATGGCCACCGAGCGCGGTGCGACGGCATTTCCAGGTAGAACGCCCAATGAATAGCAAAAAGCGATAAAGAGTTGGTTTTTACAGCAAAATGGTCTTAGTTACTGAGGCAACAAAGTCGTTTTTCTTTAGTCAGGGTCAGTCGGTCTGTGATGAAGCCGTTACATCTTTTACTTATTAGTCAAACTACTGCCCTTGTGAGTGGACGTTGTCGTGTTGATTCACAATTTACCGTGTTCAGTTGTAGCCCTTTGCGTTCCTGCACGTGTTGTTTGCGTTAGTTTTGAACTTTTTTGTTTCACCGTGTCCAGTCGTAGCCTCGCGCTCCTGCACGTGTTGATTTTTGACTTAATTGTGTTGAGTTGACGTTTAGTGCGCTCCTACGCCGTTTTTCTTAATTGTTAAGTGACTATGGCTACTTTTTCCAATCAAGAATATGCGGATATCGTATTTATGTACGGTAGAGCAGACGGCAATGGATCTTTGGCGCGACGGATGTATCAAGAGCGCTATCCGAATCGCAGGATACCGAATGTCCGAGTGTTTTACAACACGTTTCGTCGTCTTGCCCAAGATGGGTTTCACCGCGTGGAACCTGGAGTC
Organism: Amphipoea oculea; assembly: GCA_945859645.1. Lineage (NCBI taxonomy): Eukaryota > Metazoa > Arthropoda > Insecta > Lepidoptera > Noctuidae > Amphipoea > Amphipoea oculea. The sequence goes on along the minus strand of OX243864.1, from coordinate 20,229,463 downwards.
AACCCGGGCAGACACGAAACTGCCGTCGACGAAGACATTTTAGCAGCATTTCAAGCGGATCCTACTACCAGTACTAGAGCAGTAGCTCGAAATTTAAACATTTCTCAATGGAAGGTGTGGCATACAATGCACCAAAATGATAAGTATCCGTTCCATGGCAGGAGTGTGCAAGGTCTAGTAGAGCAAGATCCTCTAAGAAGAATTCAGTTCTGCCGTTTCCTCCTCAACAGAGACATCGAAGATGCGTGGTTTCTGAAATCAATCTTGTGGACGGATGAAAGTAAATTTTCAAGGGAAGGTATTACAAACTTTCACAACATCCATGAATGGGCCGACGTAGACAACAATCCACATTTTAAGAAGCAGGTGTCATTTCAGATGAAATTCTCTGTGAATGTATGGGCTGGAATAATTGGCAGAACATTGATTGGGCCCCACTTTTTGCCTGATCCATTGAATGGCGAAAATTATTTGCAATTTCTGCAAATTGATTTACCACTGCTGATAGAGGAATCAGGTGTCCCGATCTTCGAAAGAGACCGAACAGTCATCTTTCAGCAAGACGGCTGTCCAGCGCATTGGACTTTAAATGTAAGGGAACACCTCAACAATTGCTTTCCTGATAGCTGGATCGGCAGGGATGGACCCATCCCTTGGCCCGCTCGCTCCCCAGATCTGACCCCGTTGGACTTTTTCGTGTGGGGCCGGGCCAAGGAACTGGTGTATAACAACAAAGAAATTAACACTAGAGAAGAATTGATACAAAGAATAAATTCAGCGTTTGAGACAATGAAGCAGGAGATGATGTTGAAAATAACGACTACAGAAGTTAGAAGACGGGGCCGTGCTTGTATTAGGAATCACGGCCGTCATTTTGAACATGAAAAATAAATAATTTTAATTCAAATGTTGTTTTAATTAGTCTGCCTAAAATAAAAAAAATTCTCCCTCAAATTGGTTTGTAGGCCCTAATTTCAATAATTTGTAAGATATCCGCATAAATGATACCTCAAAAGAAAGAGCGATTATCAAGCATGTCTTCAAAAAGGTTTGAACAAAAAAAGCACCCTCCGTTTTTTTTTTGAATAAGGTTTAAAAGACGTATTGTACAATTTTTTTATTTTTTCTGATCTTTAAATGTCTGTAAAAAAAATGTCTAATGACACAGAAGCCTAAAACATGTTTTGCTTGATTGCTTACACATTACTTTAATTAAATAAATAAAAAATGAATTCATTTATCATTCAATTTGGCCATAATTATGCAGTTTACATTAAATTTTGAGAATTTCCGAAAAAAAAACTTAAAAATTTGGTTAAAAATATTTGGTAAGACTTCGTCTAAGACAACCATGGCTTAAATGGTTCTAAATTGTCTGTACTATCTTCGCCTTAAAGCTTTGCACCCATCTTCCAATCACCCTGTATGATACCTTGTTAGAAATCCCAAGAACCGTGATTTGATAAGAAGGAGCATCATTCAATCAAAGGTAACCCCAGTCTTTGACCGGATAAACGCTACTCCGCAGAAGGCAACAAAAAACGCCACTCAATTACCAGAAGTAGTTTTTTACCAACAAAACAAGGAAGCAACGGATTGATTCGACCATCCACCGCCAAGTTGTCACAGTCAAGTAGTCGTCCTACATTTTGACACCGTTATCATTCACTTTCCCTAACAAGGCTCGGATCAAACAGTGTGTGGAGCTGCGGACTCGACTATAAACTTTATAACTTCATTGTGTGGGACTCGTGTTCTTATGAATTGTCGCCTATTGTTGCCACAGCGACAGGGAACGCTTTTTATATGCATATTTATGTTCTGCTATTGCGCAATTGTGTTTCCTTGAATGTGGTTGTTCTTTTTTTGGTAGGTGATTGATCTTTGGCTGTGAAGAATTTTAAATTAAGTTTTTGTTTCGTTTGATGCTCAAGAAAGTGTATAATTTTTATCGCTATTGAAAGAATTGGAAAGTCCTCGTCATTGCTGCTTTTACCGCACTTCTTTTCATTTCAAAACCTTACTTCCGCACATTGAAATATATTCTAAACCTGACCACTTGCCATTCCGTACACTTATGGCCAAAGTTAAAAATAAACGATTCACTATAATAATGACAACAATGTCCGGAAATAGGCCGATGTACAGTGAGTGCGAATTAAAAATAAACGGTCGTTGCAAACCTTGACGTAACCTGCGATGAACTGCATAACATGAATCGTAATACGATCCGATGTCGAATACATTCGTCATGCACACATACGCGGGCAATTATCTTGTTAAGGGCTGGTAATAGTTCAGCTAAAATTCAGATTTTGTCCCCACTTCCCCGCGCTATGTATCATTCTATCCCACTCGCACTGACATACTGATTCAGTTAGGGTGAACTGAACTATTGTTGGAAGGATGTCAAGAAATAAAATGATTAAACTTAACATTAATTTATTACATTCACATTTTATGTACAGTATATATAAAATTCTTTTAAATGGGCAGGTAAATAATAAGTAGGTATAACAAAACAAACATGAGACACTCATCATTCGCATAGCAAATACAGTTTACATCGAAATCCGCAATATAAGTACCTACTTCATTAGTGTTCTATGACCGACCAAAGACCATTGCTCTATCGCCATATATTTGTCACCATAAGACATCGACAGCCAAATAGAGCCGGCGCTCAGCTCACTGACAGCGTGCCACGGCAGGTTGTGCTGCGGCATCCCGCGGCGTTCCGTGGCATCCTGCTAAAAGCCCGCACAGACCGGACTGCGTCCCATTAACCGAAATGACCGCAGCACAAGTTTCAATCTTATTTCAACTAGCTTAGCAATCATAATTCCTCGACACAACGTGACCCACACGTCCCGCGGGATGCAATGGCGCGCCGCGGCATTACGTGGAATGAAACGGCATGACACGTCATGCCGCAGCATCCCTGGCGCGTTGCGTCATGCCGCAGCGTCCCGCGGCACGTCGCGTCATTTCCCGGCATCGTGGTATCGAAATAAAGTAACATGAATTCTAAACTCATTGAAATAAGATTCAAAATAACTTGATTAGTAATAAAATCCTTTGCCATGACAAAGCCTTAAAATTACTTTCTTTTTGCTGAATCTTTGGCCAAAAAATAGGCTAGTCCTCTGGTCACGTGAAGAGTCGACCAATCGCTTGGCGATTTCTCGAAAAATTAAGTAGGCACTCGGACCTTATGGCCCTAGTGTATCAGCCCCAAGCGGCTGGTACATATAAGTCGGAATAAGATTAGAGTATCTATTTGCGCTGTTTGAGGTTTTCTGCACCCGCAGTAATCGCACTAGCACAGCCAACCGTAATAGGAAGATGGGGTGGCGCAAGGTAGTCGATACATGTTGCATCACACACCAAAGGCCGACCTAACTTCTAAGGCATTATGGTCAATCTGTCTGGTCTTTTCCAATCGTCGCGAGCCATTGGGTTCTAAAACAGCTGGCAACCCAGCACTGTCAAGAGCACGCAATGGTTATAACGCATAATAATACGTCATCGGAATGACTGATGTCAATTATAAAGTTTCATACATTTTGGCTTTAACGGAGGTTTGGAATAGAACGAATTTTAAAATAAGTTGTTTTTAACCCCCGACGCAAAAACGACGGGGTGTTATAAGTTTGACGTATCTGTGTGTGTGTGTGTGTGTGTGTGTGTGTGTGTGTCTGTCTGTTACATCGTAGCTCCCGAACGGATGAACCGATTTTGATTTTGTTTTTTTTGTTTGAAAGGTGAATTAGTCGCGAGTGTTCTTAGCTATGTTTGAAGAAAATCGGTTCAAGATGGAATTTATGGAAAGTCCATCTTTCGTTTTCCTCCAAAACCTTATTTTTTTTAATCTATTGCATCGTCCAACGAAGTCCTGAATGCAGAAATTGGACACTTTATTTCTACTATTGTGTCTTCTCCCTGCACAACTCCGTCCGGAGTTGCACCTAGAAAAGGTAACTCTTTATCAATAAAAAGACCACAAGGCTCTATTTTTTTAATATTAAATTGTGATGCTAGTTGTTCCATGGTAGTTGTTTCACTTTCTATTCCATGTTTTATGGACGGCACATTACATACATTTTTTGGATATATAAGATTTTTAACTAAAAATAACTTTAATTTCGGAAGTCGGTGGCAAAAAAGTAATACACTTGGGAGCAAATAAATCGAGCCACTTCCTTTTTTCACGTATAATGGTTATTATTTTTGGTATTATGGAACGTATCAAATCGAAACATATATCGCCTAAGAGCTTATTTAATAATCTTTACAATGAGGGTAAATTATTGAATGATGACCTTATTTAATGATAAATTATTGGCTCTGAAAGAAAAACGGTAATTTTGATAGAAAATTGTCAGTCCAGAAAAAAACAATTAAAAACAAAATTATGGTATAAACTTATTCTTAATATCTTGTATTACCCCCCCTTGCCCTGATTTCGATAGATTTTCTGGACTGTTTTAACCCTACAATTTTGTATCAAAATTACCGTTTTTCTTTCAGAGCCAATAATTTATCACTAAATAAGGTTATCATTCAAAAATTTACCCTCATTGTAAAGATTATTAAATAAGCCCTTAGGCGATATATGTTTCGATTTGATACGTTCCATAATACCAAAAATAATAACCATTATACGTGCAAAAAAAAGCAAGTGGCTCGATTTATTTGCTCCCAAGTGTATACAAATCCAAAGACACCGACATCCGAAATTAATGTTATTTTTCACTTTGTAGTATTTTTGGGAGTCGGTATTTTTTGTCAAAAATTTTTTGAAGTGAAACTTCTTTAGGCGCGCTTGACTTGGGGAGTAAACTGGCGAACGCGTTACGGAAACGTGTGATCGGGCGAGTAGGGAAGGTACGTATTTATGCGACCGGGTTTTTACACCAGGTATTTGCTTCCAAGTACGGACACAAGTACGTAGGTACTCAAATAGTTCAACAACCGCGTTTGTTTTCGCAAATGCAATCATGCTCCTTATCAGTAAGAGCACAGAATACTTAATAGTACTACGTACAGAAAGAACACTCCCTTCCTCGACCTCATATCAGATACAGTTACCGGCACGTAAGTTGGCAAGATTTTTCGTAGTGGGGGAAGTTCGCGCATGTAAAAATGTATGAAATTGTGCATGCGCGAACTTCCCCCACTACTAAATATCTTGCCAACTTACGTGCCGGGTATTATACCGCACCTCACCCCGCACTTCGAGGTATTCGTCGCCGACTCTTTAGCAAGGGCGCTCGCGAACCGCAGCGCTGTATTGCTGATACGAACACACAATTATGCGATTTAAAAGTTTTATTTGAGTTTTAATCACGATGGTTGGATATTGTGATGCTTTTCCAAATTCGTATTTACATAAACTGTTTGTAAGATTTCGCATTTTCATTTGTTTATGTAGTAGTAATAGGTAATTATTTTGCGAGCGTTGTATGGAGTGTCCGAGGTGTGGTAAGAGTCTATGGAACAATTTCGTATGCAAGTATTTTTACTTTAATGCTTTGTAAAAGTATTTTATTTTTAATTATAATTAAAAATATACCATTAAATTTCTGATGCCAAACTGCATTCAGTGATGGATTATTTTTTATTAAATAGTTTTTGTAAATAGATAATAGCTTCATATTTGCAATAAATTACCACCGTTGTGTCATCGCGCTTCTCTTTCTTTTCCTACCGAACCTACGGTCCTGCATGCGGCAGCAGCGGGCAGCATTATATATGTTTATTTCCTTCAAAGGAACTATTTAGTCTCAGTAGTTCCTTCAGCTTTTGCAAAGGGACTACTGATCCAATAATTCTCAGTAGTTCCTTCAAAGGAACTACGCGAAGGAACTAGTGAGCATAAACGATATTTTTTACGAAAACAAGTTTTGATATTATAACACAACTTTAAATACCTCCAGGACCCCTGTACAGTTACATGCGGGTGCAAAATTTGCTGTTTGTGGTAGTGCGCATACAGCAAAATTTCACACCAAAAATTAAAGTCGATTTCCAGCAATTACTTTTGTCACAGATCTTTTGTGCAATGTTACTTAGTTTGATGTACGACGGCTATAAGTCTTTTTACACCCTGTATCAATAAATAGATAAAATATTTATAAAAATAGTTTTGCTGAATATATTGAAAACACCATTACACATTGGGAACTGTCTAAAATAGGTACGTTTACCTCCCTAAATTTCTGACAATGTTTTGACATTGACATGAGATTACGATTTTAAACCATTTCAAAAATTATTTTATGAATGAAAACTACAAAATTTGGAAAAAATAAAAATACGAGGCCTTATATTTTACATCTATATTTCATTTTACTTTATTACATAATTTCTTCAGAACATAAAACGTTGTCAATCGGGTCTTTTGAGCGCAAGCAAAGTGACACGGGTTCCCCGTCTGATAGCCGAAGCGGTACTGACAAATACTGAATCGGGGTCCTGTCGGGGGCCGGGCGGCAGAGCGGTTCAAGGTATGAGTGGTTATAAAGCTGGATATTGACGAACGCGAGCCGCTGTGTTATATAATAATTTATTATTAAAAGAATTAAGCTATTTTGTAAAATGCAACCACAAATTACTTTTCTCTACGTTATTGCCTTTTTTTAGATATGATTTTTTAGTAGTAAAACATTTATAAACTATGAGTAAAACAAGAAAAACATAAAAAAAATATCGATTAAGCCTGTTTTTCGGATTTTTTTTTGATCGAGTGAAGTTTTCGATATCGTGTTTTGAACCACAAATTGTCAAAATACATAAAGTAAACTAGAACAAGTTTTTTTTTTCGATTTAAAAAATCACGATTTCTTTGTTTATTGTTAAATCAAAGTGATGTAAAATTGGGAATACCTGGCCTTAACAGCTCGCGTAAGTCTTAATGTGTTACGTCATTCATCGTAATTAAACGCAGGTGTCGCTATGGACTTAGGACGAATTGATGCAGTCATGCGGTCAAAATGCGATCTGGATTGGTCTGCATTCGGAGATATTGCAATCTTTCGGGCAGATTAAACTTTCCTGGGGAATGCCAACTGGTTCACTTGGTAAGGATAAACTGGGGGCATCATACCAGATTCCGAGGAGGTTATTAGGAGCGCCGAGCGACTGATGAGTCCCGGAAGCAGAGAAGATAATCTACCTTTGATAACTAACCAGAAGATAGAGCAGCTATATGCATTATGGAAAAAAAATATCTGCCACTTCTCATAATTGTATTAGACGTGGCCAGATATGAAGAATTATACACATGACCTAATGATATAAATCTGGTCGTCAGTTTCACCGTTCAAGAACTATTCAAATTACTTTGACTATAAACACACCATAAAAAAAAACTAAAACCTACCTAATGAGATTACAAGTAACTCTCAACGTTCGTGCCAGTTCACACGATTCGTTGCGTGTGACACCTCGAGAGATGCAACACGATTGCCATAATGAAAACCTTGCCTTCCCGGTATTGAGACGGTGAGCCGTGTGGACAGGTAATTTTGTCCCTGAATGTACCTATACATAGGCTGGCTATGTATACATAGAGCACGCTGGTGTAGAAGACGAAGTTTATTCAATTATACTGTCAATGTCAGAGCGTTCTCGTGCGGAAAAATACATCGCTTTTAGTAAAAATCAATATCAGAAAATCTCTCTCAGTTTTTTTAGGGACTTCCACCAGAAGTTGCTGAATATTGGCCATTTATTTACAGGCAATTGTTTATAATTGACTACATTTTAATTAACTTACAGAATCTAGCTCTCTCGGAAATGTTGACCTAAATAGCTAGGTAAATGGATCAGCGATCTATAAAATGCAGCAGACCGATGCACATGCGGCTTTGAATCAAACCTATCAAACTGCGAGGGAGACCCGTGTTCTACAATGAACGTCTTCCGGCTTCAGTGATTTGTAATGATAAATCTTTACCTTTGTCCTAGTTTTAAGAGCTATACTCGGGTTAGGAACAAGCGGATTTATCACTAGTGCTGTTTGACTTACCCTTGTTCACTAAAAGCCTGATCAAGTTTGCTCTTTGTTTAACAAAATAATACAATCAAGTAATACGTTGGCATGGGATTTAACAACATATTGCAAAATGTTTCGTACGCGATGCTCGCAAGGAAATAGTCGTTTTGTCCACCTGGCACCTGCTGTAAATTCGTTTGTCACGACGTCCACCGGAAGCGATAAAATCTTTCTCAGTTTGGTGCCACCTGCAGCAGCTTCCCGAAATGCATATTATTTTATAGTTTCCTTCTAGTATAAAAACGACTTCCAAGGTAGGTACCCAAATCGCTGTAGGTGTGTCTATAATATTTTAAGAGTTCCCTCGATTTCTCCAGGATCCTATCATCAGATCCTAACCTGATGACAAAGGGACCACCTGGAAACCCTTTCAAACAGAATAAAAAATCCGTGCAGACATCTTCGAGTAATCGGGGACATAAATATTAAAAAAAAAAGATTCCGACGAACTGAGTGAGACCTACTATTTTTTTGAAGTGGGTTAATAACTTAATCCGTTAAAAATCCCAATTTATATAGATTTTGCCTCATTCAGGCCAGTTATTGTCAAAAAGTCTTCGGATTGGCTGCACTGGCTGAATACCCCTTTGTGACGAGCGGTCCCACAGTCAACGGGCACGGCTGTAGATAAGTACATGAATAGAGCGCCAATCAAGGCCACTCAATTATTGTTAGAGGTTTTTTTGCTTTTGGCACATAAATAAAATTTATGTTCTTTCTAGGCGTATAATTTGCTCGGATAATGCTGACCTAGTAATCAGTAGATATAGCTTGAAAAATTGAACGGTAACCCAGTTTCCCTGAAGGAGGCGTGGTGAGAACAGATCGATTTGCATAGCTGTAATAGTCTGTAAAATTGCTGAAAAGATTACATGTAACATTCACGACTCTACTAATTATGACTTCGTTCGCGTGCGTGTACGGAAACAATATGTTGTACTTCATGGTTTTTAATTGTTTTACGCGGAACCCCAATCATTTTTCTGAAATAAGTTACTCCTTATAATATCAGCTGTTTGTCAGTGAAAGTCCCGTCAACATCGATCCAGCCGTTTCGGAGCTTAGCCGGAACAAACACACAGACAGACAAACATTTTAAAAATAGATTATTTGTTATATGTGCCGTATATGTATAAGTACTTTCATATGCATTTAGTAATCATTATAAACCGACACTTCAATCCATACTCCATACTATCCATCCGGGAAAGGACATAGGATATCCCGATATTCCCACGAGAAACTTATGCGGGTGAAACCGCGGGACGATGCTAGTTTTATTTATGTGTATAGAAAACTTAGAGCATACGAGAAAAGTCCATCACAAATGCACCTAAAATTCCCAGAACACGTAGTTCCTAAGGCTTACATGCATAATACTACTAATGACCTAGTTATCTAAAGTAGTACATATTATTATACGCTGGTAGTTATCCTTTGTGAAAGCGAACGAGCGCTGTTTTCCTGCAACTCTCTTATTCACCGACAGTAATTGACCAATTACGTTTGTATGTAAAAGCGAGGATTACTACTAGTGCTCGACTTTTCTAACGAAGTATTTTAAATACTGTGTATGTAGAAGCATAGATACATGACATATCTTAATGATAAGTACCTCAATCAAGGCGAAACGTATACACACGCCAGCACATCAACCTACCCGAAACTGTAAAATTTTCCCAATCAACTTTGAACCTTAGGCTTTAGTGATAAAGTGGAAAATCTATTAAATAAATTTGGCAGATTGTAGTAGCTTGATGTGCTGGCGTCTGTACATTGAAGTCATGTTTTATAGAGCACACACGGCGACACATCAAGCTATACATTTCCAGTTTTAGTTGATCTCGCATTGTATAGGCTTTTCGTGCAGCTTCGCTCGTGTGGATGTCGGAAAATATCTCGCGAGAATGTACTACCGGAACTAAATGTGCCCAATGTGTTTATCCAGGTAATAAACTATATGTGTGCCAAATTTCATCCAAATCCGTTCAGCCGTTTTTGCGCCAATCCTGAACATACATCCAAACAAACGGACAAAAATTCTAAAACTATGTTTTCGGCATCAGGCTCGTTCCTACGCCTCGTAGCAATTACTTTTTTTTTAATATTCAATATACTATTTTATTATAAGTATACTGTAAGTAAATGAAATTACGGATATAATTAATCTAAAAATCTATAGTTAGTCATACAACAGTTGACCCTGACCAATAGAAACGCCGATCGTACACAAGTTCTAGTAATTCGCTTGGATGAGCTAATCCGGGGGGGCGACGGCTGCAGCCAGATCGCATTAGCCAATTAGACGTGACAGAAGTATGCCATTGTACAGTTATCGTTGCATACTAGTGTAATGCTTTATATGTTACTAGCCGCGCCCCGCGGTTTCACCCATATAAGTGTAGAACCCGTAGGAATATCGGGATAAAAATTATTCTATGTCCTTTCCCGGGACTTTAAACTATCTCTATACCAAATTTCATCTAAATCGGTTCAGCGGTTTTAGCGTGAAGAGGTAACAGACAGACAGACATACACTTTCGCATTTATAATACCTATGTATTATAGTATGGATAGAGCTCAACGATTTATCCCTGAATGCTCAAAGGAAAATCAGGTTTTAGACCTAACTGTCGTGTCGTTTAATCATCATCTTCCTGCCGTTAATTCCTTAGGGCTGGCTTCACAGCTATCCGGGACTCGACCCGTACGGGCTGTCAGTACGGGCGCGCGGAGCGGGAGCACATGTTAGGCGCTAGAACATCGTTTCACAGCGACGCGGCTTGATCCGTACACGACCCGCTCCGGGTTGAGCCCGTACAGCGCATCTGTCTCCTGCTAGCAACCGTATCGTACTGAGTCGTCGATTCAGAGCACTGCGGGTACTACCCGTACGGGTCTCCCGTGTACGGTCGGCCCGTACGGGTCTCTCGGACAGCTATGAAACCAGCCTTATCCCAATTTATATAGGATCGGCGCAACACTTTTTTTTGCTGAATCTGAGACTGAACATGTTATTGTTCCAATAAAATATTTGAATTTATTTGAAATACATATTTGACTTTGATGTCTTCTACCATATTTTTTTCATATATCTCGGTCAGTATTCGTCCCATTTTTCATTTTTGTCACTTGTGCTGTTACAACTGCATCAGCAACGACAATTCGTTGTGCATCAGTGAGCGGAGCTCGCGTGGCTGAATTTTCGACCAAACATAATTGAACTTACCAAACCGTCCGTACTGGGCCCGCGTGGTGTAGATTACGGCCCACTCCCTCTCACAGAGAGGAGGCCTGTGATCTAGCAGTGGGAACCTTAATAGCAGATTATGCTTACATTTGAACTGTTTGCCATCGATACGCCAAGAGGAGGAAGAGTCCTTATAATTTTTTACACAATCCATCCATCATTGCTAAGGTCTACCTCTACTCTTAAAGTCATCTACTTTCATACTCAAAACTATCCTTACGGCATCAAAATGGAACTACGGCTTTTTAAAAATGAGCAGCGTTTGGGAATTCGGTCCTTTTTACCATCTGTCTAGTCTTTTCGAAACTATTGGGTTCGACTTCAAGTGTAAACGGATGCAGCTGAATACCAGCATTTTACATGGAGCGAGCCTATCTGAACTCTACAACCAAGTTATTGAGTAATACGATACCACTTCGTAAGACTGGTTGTCGCCGTTGTCGGTCCTTCTTCACTACAGTGTCAAAATAAACAAAGAATAAACACAGCTTCACTAAAATCTAGAGCACAACTGTCCAACGTCATCCCTCTTCTCTGTAATACCACGTAACCTCACTTAGTGCTTAGGTCCTTGTAGGAACAATACAAAATATAACTCTGTATGAACAAGATCAAATGTCTGATGCATTGTTTTCTCTTGTCGCCAGCCGAACGAAGGAGCGGACAATCAGGTACTTAGTAGATGATGTAGTTGTGTGTGTCCCATTGTGAACTTTAGTTTTCGCTTTTAATTGTGTGTTTATAGATTTCTGGTGGCGGTTATAATTTGAGGATGCCCCTTGTTGTTTTGGGGATCCAGACAGATTTATTTGATATCACATGAAAGATTCTAAAAAATTTTGCGTCTGATTTTAAAAAATATCACAAAATTTATTTACACTCACAATTTCTGTTTTATCTGGCATCATGTTCTGTGTCTTTGTCCGTTGCATGAAATGTAATTGTGGTTCAATACATACACAATTCCATTCCTTTTATGTTTACTTATATGTTTAGCATTAACAGATCACTAACTCCAAAATTAGTATTCACCCCATCCAACACCATAATACACACCAGCACAATCATCATCTGTTCTTCAAACCTACAAGTATTAACTCTGCCAAATCTCCCACAGTTGTTTACTGCAAGCGCGACGCACCTTCACGATGGTCGTCGGGCCCATCCGCCCGACTCGGGCTTCGCCGAGCCCGTCAACAACAACATCAGTGAAGACAATAACAACGGGCCGATATCTTTGCGAGAGATGCAGAACATCGCCAACAATAATGCGGCAGCTTACATCGTGAGTGAGAATGAAGAGAGGAACAGAGTCAGCCGGGAGTCGGTTGTGGAGTTTGAGCCGCTGCCGTCTGGCATAAGAGTTGCTGATCCGTTGGAGCATTGCGCTGATTGGTTCGGTGAGTATTCGTACTTATTACTTGCTTTTGCCCGCGGCGTACCTCGCGTGGAGGTCGGAAAACGACATCATTTCGACAAATTATCCCACGGGAACGTACTACCGGGATAAAAATGTAATCCAGGTCATGGTCTACCTTTCTGTTTCATTTAAAACATTCATTTTAATAGTAGGATACCGTGTGTGCATGATGCCTCAACTAATTGGACCCTGAAATCACAACCTCGAGGTTGTGGTTTCAAGTAACCTTGACTACCTTCTACCATCTATCTCTAACCTTCGAAATTAAATCGTAGTTATGCGATCAATTTATGAAATATCGACAATGCTGGCCCATCCTTCCATTTGTATACCTGTGCATCTTTATTCACCCATTTCTCGTCGTCACTTCCTGTGACGGCTTTCCGGTCGTTAAGTAGTACTTAGATATAAGGTTTATTTTTATGGCAGTTGAAGGACTACGACCACGTTTTGTTGGGAAGCGCTTAAATTCATAATAACTTTTTTCTTGCAATTCTCCAAGAGCCTACGAGGCTTGTTATTGTGTTACTTATGTATTAGACATTTGCAGCTTCCGAAATGTAAAACGGTAGAGCGGGATAGCTTGGCGAGTCAGACCGTAAAATAAGTCATTGTAACTAAATGGAGTGCCACAAAAGTCGTGGGTAAAGACCTCGTAAAAGATAAAGTCAATGGTTTATCCACCCTTCGCTTGGATTTAATCTTTAAAAGAAATAAGTTGTGATAAAATGACATTTAATTCACTTCAAGTGTCCACAAAGCGTCAAAAATTGTCATCCATCCGCGTCTCGAGGGAAATGTTCGTGAACGGGCGCCGTCAGTAGGGACTGGTCATCTCTTTGCTGCCACGGCTTATTTTAATTTAATATTTGAATTGTTTTTTTCTCACCTTCTCATTATGGACGCTTTTAACGTTATGCATCGTTCTCACATGTATAATTTTTAACATGAATGATGTAACCAAGACTTTGTAACCATATTATTTTGATTTAAAAGAGTGTCCATGGAGTTTCTTGCCCGTTCTTCTCCATAGGTACCTACTCTTTGGAATGGGCAACTAGCTTCATCTTTCTGACTGACCGAGCCCTTGACAATTCAAAAGTGCCTGTAATTGGTTTAATTGAAATAAATGCTTTGAGTTTGAGTTTGAATGAATTGGCAACTTAAAAAACCTTTAATATTTGGGGCCAAGTCCCGTAATCCGTAAATCAGTGCCTAAGCCTTACTTAAAATATTCAACCCGTTATATCCGATTTTCAACTTTATGTCATAATATTTAGATCAGTTTTCGATCGACACATTACACAGAGCTAAGACCTTTCAGAGTTTATAGCGGGCACCATTGTTATCGTTCGACCATTACAAAGTTCCCATGACCGATGACTATCACTGTTTAGCTAGTATAGAAACATACGAACAATACGTTTTGGGTGCAGTACCGCTAGTTTCGGTATTTAATGTCCTTGTCTGAGACTCGTAATTAATAAGTTGCTGAGGCAAACTTCATCAAACTATTTTTTTATGCGAATCGTCGATTATTTGCCAAAACAGACCATTTTTGCCGAGCATTACCGTGAGCTTATTCATAACGATAGTATAGTTTTATTTGTATATTCTACTAGCACCGCCCCGAGGTTTCACCTGCATGAGTCTCGAACCCGGGGGGATTTCGGGATAAAAAGTTAAAAACTGTCTGATTGAGTAACAAACATTTTAACATTTAAACTTTCGCATTTATAATATTATTAATATACTAAGCTGTACTTGGCTGTAGCATCGCGGCCGCACCCACTTCAAACCAGTATGTTTCCATACAAACTTGCATATACAAAGAAACATGCAGCAAATTGATTTTAAATGTACCTAATTTACCATATTTGGTTACAGGCGATGAAGATTTCCCGCGTAATCGATTGCAGTACCTTCGAGAAATCGGTAGAGGATGGTTTGGAAGAGTAAGTAATACACATAGACATAATACACAGTGAATGTCTAAACAAAAGCGCGCTGTTGGATTTTAAACCCTCGACTTATCGTCGAAAGTTGAAAATTCAACAGCGCGCTTTCCTCGAGAAATTTAGTTAGTAAAAACGGACATAAGTGTTTATCTCTTGCCTTGAAGACCCTTCAGGAAATCAGAAAACTTAAGACGCTATAATCTGGCTATTTAAAATCAATTAATAAAAATCCATTATCTGATTATATTTCCCAAGCATAAAGTATGACTTATGACATGTTACAGGAAATGTAGTAAAACTAAGAAGTGCACGTTCAATTAAATCTTGTATTGATGCCGTAATCAATGGTGATGTGATTGCAAACGTGATAATATTAAACATCACGTTTCGCGATATTATTGATTCAATGATTGCACTGAGCGGAAATAAATGTTCTTTATACGTGGATGCGACTTACATATAATATAGAACAAATAATATAATTCTCCAACATAATTTTCTTCACGGCGAAGCGCAAACAATTTTTGGGATTGTAGTAAAATTTTTGACAGCCACAGTGTTAAGACTTCCCTTGGTCACTGCAAAAAGAAAAAAATGTGTTGTGATAAGTAACAGAGGATTCAGTTAAATAGCGTGCGCCTGAGAGGGCCATATGAATCAGTGGACTGCTGTAGGCATATGATAATGATGAATTCGACAGGAATAAATACCATACAACCATAACATCATTCGGCCGATAAACGTCCACTGCTGGACATAGGCCTCCGTCAAGGTCCGCCATTTCGACCGGTTCTGTGCTTCTCGCATCCATCGCATTACTGTCTGCACCAGGTCATCGGTTCACCTTGTCGGGGGCCTTCCAACACTACGTGTTCCGGTACGCGGTCGCCACTCCAGAACTTTTCGGCCCCATCAGCCATCTGTTCTGCGAGCAATATGCCCTGCCCACTACCACTTAAGTTTGGCAATTCTTCGGGCTCCGTCGATTACCTTAGCAAGCATAGCATTCTTGTTCAATATCCAAATATTGACTTCTACAGGTGGTGGAAGGAGAGGTGGAAGACAATGGCACTACGAGCACTGTGGCAGTCAAAATACTCAATCAGAACGCGAGCCTGGAAGACAAGGCGCGGTTCCTGGACGAAGCCAGGATGTACCGCGACGTGCGCCATGAAAACGTTCTGGCGTTCGTCACTAAGTGTCTGCAGGAGGATCCCTGGATATTGATATTTGAACTTTGTTCTATGGTAAATAACCTAACCTTGCCTAGACTTGATGCTGAAGAGTTTATGACGCCTCTTTTTATTTCGCTATTTAAACATGCATTCTTTGGCGATAGGTCGAATTTAAACGTCTTTGGAGACCTTTAGTAACCACTTTTGTAGTCCATTTCGAGTTTATGAGTCTTGATTGATGAGGAATTTGTGTGTAGAAGCCATGGAAGGAAGGCAACCTAATTTTTTCCAATAAATTAAATATTTTAGATTCAAGTTTTATTGGAAAAAACCTCCCCCAGTCTTATAATACTCTCTCTTCTTCCTCCATATTGCTGATCGAATATGTTGATGGATCATTCGCTAAGTACTTTATTTCCTGACACACTAGAGCTTGTCTAAAATCCGTCTTATCTACTTGCAGGACCTCCAACAATACCTGGTAGTGAACCGTCCCAAGATGGCCATCCTGAACGAGGGCGGAGTGCCGCTGCGGCTCATGTGTGATGTCAGCTCTGCGCTCGCGCATCTACACTCACGAGGCTATTTGTATGGGTATGTATTAACAAAACCTTACTCTACCTTAATGGACCTAGTTGGGATTCTTTAGCAACTTTCTAATGGCCTAGCCATACAAATCAATCAATCAACTCAGCCTATCGCAGTCCACTGCTGGACATAGGCCTCTCCCAGACTGCGCCACGGCACCCTGTCCTCCGCCTTCCTCATCCAGTCTGCTCT
This sequence comes from Amphipoea oculea, assembly GCA_945859645.1. Classification (NCBI taxonomy): domain Eukaryota; kingdom Metazoa; phylum Arthropoda; class Insecta; order Lepidoptera; family Noctuidae; genus Amphipoea; species Amphipoea oculea. Next base: position 20,212,821 of record OX243864.1, on the reverse strand, counting down.
AGCAGCCTTCTTTAGGTCGTCTGTCCATCTAGCTGGGCGGCGTCCCACACTACGCTTGCCGATACGCGGTCTTCACTCTAGGACTCCTCTGCTCCACCGGCCATCGGTCCTTCGACAGACTCCATACAAAACTTATACTAAATTGAGCACTTACTGAATTTCATTAAAGTTTTATTAATGAAATTTGCCCTTTGTGCAAGACGCAAGTGCAGCTGAATCTTTCAATAGTCCCAAATATAAACGAGTCCCGCAGTCGATCCAATAACTCTTTCCCCTTATTTGTTTGAAATAAACAGTGTTAATCTATGTCATGTATTCTTCCACAGCAATGTATGGTGCGGTTCGGTGTTAGTACGCGGAACGTCAGACAACGCACGCGCCGTCCTAGGACGTTATGCGTCCGCTGAGCCGCCATACGACTTGTCAGCGCCAGAAACGCGCACGCACCCACCTGTATATACGGTATGTACTAAGTAACTATGCATAAAAACATAAATATCACTAAAAAAAAAATGAATGCTTATCTGCGTTCGAAATCGCGTTCGTTTATTATCGAAACATGTAAATAAATGTGTTAGGTTAGGTTTGTGTTAGGTTACACCCTCAAATAAAATCAGTTTGCACTACGACTTTAAAAAGCTTTAGGACTTTTTCAGGAATACTAGTCATTCTGAAAACAACTTAATTTACATTAGTATAAAGTTCATATTTGTTTAAGTGGTAATAATAACAACAATTGGAAACAAGGGTTTGAATATGAATTGAGTTACAGGCCTTCTGTTACTAGAAACAGATAAAAAACCGGCTAAGTGCGAGTCGGACGCGCACACGAAGGGTTCCGTACCACCGAACATTATTTAACACTACATAATATATAAAAAAATCACGTCTGTTGTATGGCAGCCCCCTTAAATATTTATTTTATTCTGTTTTTAGTAATTGTTGTTATAGCGGCAACAGAAATACATCATTCTGTGAAAATTACAACTGTCTAGCTATAATGGTTCATGAGATACAGCCTGGTGACAGACAGACGGACGGACGGACAGTGGAGTCTTAGTAATAGGGTCCCGTTTTTACCCTTAGGGTACGGAACCTTAAAAATGGATGGACTATGGGCTAATATCAATTAGCAATAGAAGCAATTGCAATACCTTCACAATACAATTATTTCCTATTGCATAGTCCTTTGAAAATCGGCCAGGATCCCATAATAAGAGAGTTCCTGTCTACGACAAGAAACGTCGACTTATTTACGCATATCCATCTAAATTTACAAAAAATCGAAGAACGAAATCTAAGTAGCGCTATTGTAAATAATGGTTTTGGGTTATGAATGAGATAAATCTCATCAAACACAATTGTATTATTTTATAAATAACATTTGTTTTATAAATAACTATGTATGATTCGTAACTCGCAATTTGTTATTAATACATATACTCTTCTCGAGCGGTTATCTGTCCACTCTTGAACAGGCTACACGGCGCAGAAAACATTAAACAAAAAATACCGCTCGAAATTGAATAAAATCGATATACAAGAACATTTATTTTAAGTAGACTCGGAGATTTAGACGAAAACAAACATTTTGTTTTCGTCTAAATCTCCGAGCTCCGAGACGAAAGTTAGTCCTTACCGCCCGGCCACGACTTTTGGCTTAGCGGCAAGTGGCGCGGCAAGCGGCGCGGTTTCTTTTGTCTAGCGTTGACGCTGCGAGCGGGCGTCATGGCATGGTTCATACATTTTGGTATATTTGTTTCTACCGCTCGCCGCCCCGCACTAAGCGAGTTCGTGGCCAGGCCGGTAGGTAGCCTTAATGCGATTTTTTGTACGTATTCGATCGCGTTAACGTCTAATTCAATTTGTACTGAAACTGAATAAGCGCTGTCTGGCGACAATATTGCCGATATCAGACGCTCCAATCGACATAATGGTCCACTCGAGTGACGGTTCATTTATGCTTCATTCCGCGTACTTACCACACCGACAAAATAGGGTAGTTTCCTGGGTAAAAAAATAATAATTCTAATTAGTCCGTCAGTTAGATTATCGAAAAATAATGGACCCTTATTTTTTCTTTTGTCAATCAAACAAAAAATGAAAAAGATAAAGCGCGTCAAAATTTGGGAGTGGGGGGTCGTGACGTCACGCCGTGCTAAAAAGTGTCGCACGGCGTGATGTCACGCGGAATCTTAACAGGCGATATCTTCATCATTTTTTATATAATTGACAAAAGAAAAAATATGGGTCCAATATTTTTTGATAATCTAACTGACGGACTAATTAGAATTTTTTAGGAAACTAGCCTATTATATAGAAATTAATGGTTCATCCATTCCTTTCATTTCATTTTTCGATTATTCTGTAGGCGAGTGAAAGATGCCGAGTCCCGAAATTCACTAAATAATTCATTTATCACGAAAAGTGAAGTGTTTAATGTCGGCTTAGCGGGGAACACAATTATTGCATACAAATTGATGTAAATGAAAGTTGGTTGTTATACGTGAACTTGAGTGAAACATGTAGTTCCGTGTTGCAGGCCCGCAGCGAGGCGTGGGCGCTGGGCACGCTGGTGTGGGAGGTGTGCGCGTGGGGCGGCGCGCCCAACGCGCTGCCGCCGCCGCTGCCCGACCTGCCGTGTCCCTACCGGAACCATCTGTGAGTAGCTAAACAATACCAACGCCCACTTTCTGGAACGAAAATTATCTAGACAAAAAAAATAACGAAAACTAAACGCAAGTCAAATAATGCGATTGGCTGTTGATAATTCAGTTGACCAATCACAGTAATTTACGCGCGCTTATCAATTTGTAAGCTAATTTTTGTGTTAATTTTCGTTCCAAAAACTGGGCGTAACTCTTTCACCTCGTGTTCCACATAGGAACACAACATTTTTCTAGGGTAAAAAGTATCCTATGTTACTCGAGAAAATCAGTTAATCAGATCAGTGTTGCCTTTTAGAAACAAACAAATTGTAACTTGACCTGTTTATAATAAGGGTTCGCATTTCTAACTTTAAGCTATTGTCTTAAGATCTCATTCAAAGTCAAAGTCAAAGCATTTATTTCAAATAGGCACATAAAAGGCACTTTTGAATGTCTAATAAAAAAATAAAAAAAAGAATTATCTTAAAATAGAATTGATTCTAGATTCATTAACATATTGTAACGCTAACAAAGATATGAGTACAATAGAACGCTTGTATCTTGTTCCAGCTACCAAGTAATGCAGCTATGTTGGAGCCCCAACCCGGAGGCCCGACCGACCTCGTCCCAAGTGCACGCGCTTATCAATCACCTGTACACCTCTCACCGCGACGCCAGCCAACATAATGCGCACGACGATGGCTACGGCAGCGCAGACTTCGAAGAACGCTGGCAACGCCTCAAACCTAACACCATCCCCAAACTGGACGAACATCGTGCCATCGTGCATGCGCCTTCCACCTCCATGGCTTCAAACTTCACGGCGTCCGAACAAGAACTTAACACACACATACAAGACTCCCTCAGCGTCGACATGGACACCGCCGTCTCGCGCTCAAGCAGCATCATGTCCGACAAAGACATGTCCGTACAAATCAAGTCCGAAAGCCTAACAAACCTCCACGGCTCGTTAGAAGACGTTAGGAACATCTACCTCACACACAACGAGACGGCCGCACTTGAATGCCATCAAGGAAATATTAGTCTCGAAGACGCTAGAGAGAAGGAACAAGACAGGTCTGATGCCTCCATGGACCCCTGGCTTAAAGACATTATCGCTGGCAGCACTGATGACGTCAGCTACTACAAAGATGTGAGCGACGTCATCAAGAATCTCGATAATATACTGAACTCCGAAAAGACTTCGAGTTCAGAGTCCAGCCACCAGGCCAGTCCATCTAGAGACAATCTGAGCTTAGACTGCAAGAAGGATTACCCAATGCAGTCCAGTATGGTCAAGTCCCCTGGCATTACGAATTTCCAGAACATTATTGATACTGGTTTCAGTTCCAAATCAGAGGACGCTGAAACTGGCGAGGAGGATGACCTCGATCGTGATACTATCGGCACTCTGAGCCACTCGTTCGAACGACACAGCGAGGTTGACACCGCCAGTCAACATACACTCGAAAACCTCACCCCAGACACTCCAATAAAAGACGTTAATGTCGCCACAAGATTTGAAATACAAGTCCAAGTAGAAAGAGATCTTACACCCGATATTATAGTTGATAACGAAACAGTTGAATCTGTACATCAACACACTGAATTGCCAAATGATAACAAAATAGTGAGTAGTGATAGTGAAATACCCAAGCTGAAGGAATTATGTGTAGCGTCAATACCTAGTGCTAGTGATAACGAACAATTGAATGTTAGAAAAGACTGTCAAACATCATGTGATAGTAACTTAAAAGAAATAAGTACTGATATTAAGAATGAAACTAAGTCAATAGAAGATGTAGGGAAGGTGAAGGAAGGGACACCTCATGCAGTAGAGAGTAAGGATTCTTTAGATAAGAGTGAACTGGAACAAATGGTAGATGATATATTCTTGCCTATAATGGTGCATGGAATGTCCAATAGTGAAATAGAACAGTCACGCGATGAATTGTCTGAAGGGAAGCAAGGAGAGCAAAGTATTGAAGATGTCATATCTGATACAAACATCGATAGTGATATCGAAGAAGTCCTAGTTAGTGATCTCATAAAAGTAACTGAAAGTCCGAAATCCCTTGAAGACTCGAAAGAGGATAGTTTAGGTGAACTGAGTGACCTAGAGCCCTCAGATCTTCCCACTCCCGAACAGACGCCTGAGCCAGTACAAAGTATGAATATTATTGGAAGTTCTAACTTGAATGAAATAAAAGAGACTGAAATACCAACAATTGTAATAGAGGAAGTGAAATCTCCATCGCCAGAATTGCCACCTGAAATAGTACAAAATATTTTTAAGGAAGAAAAAGAAAGTGCCACTGTAGAAGAGCAAATTGAAAATGCAATGAAAGAAGAAGATAAAGAATCTGATTTCAGTAGAATAGAAGAAGACAAAAAACAAACTGCCACAGTTACAGAAACAAGTAATACCCCTAAAGAGCAAGCAATGAATGAAGCAGGCAATTCTGTAAACAATAAAAATATTTGTGAAGAAGATAATACTGAAACTGTTGAAGATACAAACAGTTATTCCAATTTTGTAATGAAACCTGAAACAAATATTTCTAAGGAAGTTTCAGATTTTATTATGGAAGAAAGGAAAATTGCAACATTACATGAAGTAAAGAATTTTACGAATGCAGACGTAACTTTGCCAAAAGAAGATGTTATAATAGAAAAAGATTTTGATGTTATTACTGAAAAAGATCTAGAATCACATAAAACTGTAAATATCGTGCCACAGATTGAAAGTATTGTTGCAGTAGAAGAACCGAAAGTAGAGAATATTGATTTAGAAAATGAACTTGAGGATGCCAATATTATTGAAGATTTAAATTCCTTTGATAAGGTGGTCCCTTTAGTTCAAGTTGAAACAAGCACTACAGCCACTGTAGAAGCTGATGAAAGTATTCTCGAAAAGGTCGGAACCTTGGAAAAAAACAGTAATGTTCCTAAAGGAATTCAAAACACTCGGTCTGATGAAGAATCTATCCTTGACACGGAAATGGATGAAGTGTCCAACAAAACCTTTACTGTAACTGAAGAAAGTGCCTATAAAGACGTCCCTTTAGTTACTGATGCAGAGAAAAACAATATTGCTACAATAGCCATTAACAAAATGGAGATGGGCGAAGCTGACATCACTAATGATGAAACAAAAAATCTTTCCGAAGAATCTTTGTCAAAAGTTGAACAAACGGTACATGAGAATTTTCCCGTCCCTAAAGCAGACCATAATGAAGAGTCTCTAATATCTGTCATAGCTCACGTAAGCGTAGAACCGGCAAAATTTGAAGGGGATGTAGATGAAGAGGTTCTTATCAAAACAACAGAACCTATCGAAGAATCTATGAACTCTGTTCAAACTGAGAATGTCAATGCAACACCTAATAAAGAAGTTAATGTTCCATCTCTAATTTCTGAAGAGGGAGATGAAAAAACAGCTGATGATAATACCCATAGATCTGATAGTAACGTATTGGCCGAAACAGTAGGCTCAGCCCACAGCACTGTATACATGGATCTCATAAACGATACACATAACGAAATACTAAACGATAATGCCTTAGATAGTAATGTGCGAAACGTCATAAAATCCTGTCTCGAAGGTTCCAGCACAGAGAACACATGCTCTATGGTCAGAAACGAATCTACGGAGTACCTAGATCTTCCCAGTTTTGGAGTGAAAGAGGTTGATAATTTCTTACACATGGAAAGACTGTTTAACAGCCAGAATACTGACGTTGTTTCAAGTACGCCTTTAGCAAGTGACAGTTCTGTCGAAGTTAACAGTACTGTTGAAAATTCTGTCAAAGAAGAAACTCCCGCAATTTCTGAAACAAAGGCACCTGTAGATTATGGTATGGGAATGTCGTTTACTAAGTTGGAGCAGAAATATGTTCCCGATAGCTTGAGCCCTTTTGAATCGCCAACAAAAAGTCACCATACCGACACTTACGATGAAAACAGCTCAGTAGTTCTGGGCCCTTTTGAGAACTGCACCTTAGAGCTCTTTAAAGGAGTAAAATCAACTGAACTAGTCGATTTACCGAAGGAAGAACTGCTAGCATTCTCTTCAAACTTCAGCGAGATGAATCTCGAGACGCCATCCCCGCTTCGCGACGGCAACTTTCTAAACGAAGTTCCGGACATATTGCATGATGATATACAGTTCGATGACATTCAAAGTCTGAGCGAGAAACAGTCAGATCCTCAAACTGAGACAGATAGCGGAAACTCGGGAACAGAGAAGCGAATTTCGCCCTTAACGCCTCCCAACTCCCCTGGAGTATTTCTAGCGTCGACATCGCAGCAGAAATACGTTGTTGACATTGATCTAACTCCCGAACCAGTACCAGCTGTAGAACCAGACCTATCTTTACAAAAAGAGATAGAGTTAAACCAGATAGAGTTACAAATAACTTCAAAGCTAGCAATGGCGGAGAATGAAAACAACATGAATATAGAATACTCTGGTCCTTTGACTGTGGAAGGACTGGTTTCTAATGAAGAGATGATGTTAAGAGAAAGTGATTCGTTGCCCGAGTCTTACCTGGCAGGTAATGGAGGATCTGTTGAGGATTTGAGAGAAGACTTGACGCTGGATGAGGAGTGCGTCAAGGCTTTGAGGAATGAACTGGAACTGAAGTTGCCTTTGGCTCAGGTAAGTTATAAATTTTACATGCTAACAGCTGGTTTATGCAAGGCTTATCAACACAAAAATGAAAAAAACCGGCCCAGTGCGTGTCCGACTCGCACACAAGGGGTCCCGTACCACAAAAACGCCAAATAAAAACCCATTTCATGTATGGAGACCCCCCCTCTAATTGTATATGTTACTTCATTTTTTTTTAATTATTTGTTATAGCGACGATAGAAATATACACTCTGTGAAAATATCAACTGTATACCTATTACGGTTCATGAGATACAGCCCACTGACAGACGGACAGCGGAGGCTTAGTAAAAGGGTTCCGTTTGGTACCCTTTTGGCACGGAACACTAACTAGCAAACTCATGTGAACAGTTATTGGGTGCCTGAACAAGAACAGCTAATCAAATAACTTCACATGATGAGTTTGAATCTGTTAGCCAAAATTTGTGTTGATAGCCTTTTAGAAATCGAGTGTATCATCTTATCGATTGTTGTTTTTTTTTTTATTTATCTTCATTTATCAATGAGTTTGCCCCGAGTGACACATTTATGATAGTGTGGTGATTCACAATATTGTGTAACTGCACTGTTAGTAAAGAGAAGTTTATATTGGGACTTACCCTCAGACGATTATGCATCTTGCAGAAAAGACAAAAATCTTGCACAAAAATTCAGTCAATCGGCCTAGCCCCTTTCCCAGGGATATTGGGGTCGGCTTCGAGGCTAACCGAATGCAGCTTATTACCAATATTTTACATGGAGTGACTGCCTATCTGACCTCCACAATCCAGTTACTACGGTTAACACGCAATCTTGGCGCAAGATTGAGCAGTGGTGTCCCAGTGGTGACGGTCCCAACTAACAAGTTGTAGGACGTAGGTTCGAGCCCCGGCAAGCGCTTTACTTGTAAATTATTTCATTACCACTGCTCTCAAAACAGTGAGGAAACCGGCATGACCTAGAACCAAAAATTGGAAGTCACGTGACATCTACCAACCCGCGCTGGGCCCGCGTGGTAGATTACAGTCCACTCCCTCTCAAAGAGAGGAGGCCTGTGTCCCAGCACTGGGAACATTATACAAGGTGAAATTGAAAACATGCGACAAATCGAAATGGGAGATTGTGCTCATCATTATGAACAACTTTTATTACGGGGCCAGCCTGAAACCGCGAAAAAAAAGCTGTTCCCTACATCAATGTTCGCATAACTCGGCAAAATGTAGGGAACAGCTGATTTTTTTTAATTTCAACCTGTAGACTGTTTACGTACGCAATATTGGCACGAAATTTGTCAGAAGAAAAAATACTAAGAATAAAATAATCCTTATCTGCGATTAAAACTTATCGATCAGTAAATGTATCGTACGGTAGCAATCAATAGCGAGAAATGGTTAACTCACCTTATCCTTGTGCAGTGATAAACGCGGCTTGTTATTTCTTGTTTGTGAACAATAACACTACGTTTATTTGTATAAAGTTACCTTGCCAACGTCCAATCTGATAAATAAGGGGGAATTTCGTACGTTTATCTTGTAATGTGAATCATTGTCTAACTTACGCATTCATGAAAAAAAGCGTTTGGAAATTGAATTGGAAGAAATGAAACAGGTATTTATTTTAGTTAGGTATTCTCGTGTCGTGTTTTAATACAGGATATTTTGGATCAGTGCGCTTTTTAAATTATTATCCAGTATTTGTAAAAGATTGTGGCTTGAAAGATGCATTAGCAGGCAGATTATGCGAGTACAGTCAACAAAAGAGATAAGTATGCAGGATCGGCGGATATAGTTGAAGTTTAGTAAGAAACCGATGGATGTTGTCGACTGAAATTTAATTTGATAAAAGAGCTGTTTGTTTTCTATTAACAAAAATAATTTTTTTTCGAGAACATCCATCGGTTTCTTACTAAACTTCAACTATATCCGCCGATCCTGCATACTTATCTCTTTTGTTGATTGTACATACAATCATTTGTAAAGTCCTGTGTAAAATCCAACGATTCTTATTTGTTAATTCTCGCGTCGGATTAATAACATAATAATTTCATTTGGTTTAATTCTGCTTAAGTTTGTTTTTTTCCTCGGATTAGTTGTTTTCCTTTGAAACATGCAGATATAACTCACAACATATGTAAATGATATCCCCAAACATATAGGCAGAGCTACCGGACCCACATTTCACCAGTTATAACATTACACCACTTTTTCAGTTTGAGCCTGGATTTATGCTCCATGGCAATAGACTCGCCCCCTGTTACGTGGGACCTAAGCAACTGGTGAATTGTGGTGTGGGTTTATAGGGCAGAGGTGTAACTATACAAGATGAAATTTTAATGACCGTTTTCCTATTAAGGGGTCATTGTACTCATCATTATGAACAACTTTTACTATGAGACCAATCATGAAATCGCGAAAAAAAATCAGCTGTTCCCTACATTTTGACGAGTTATGCGAACATAAATGTAGGGAACAGCTGATTTTTTTTTCATATAGCATAGTAAAAGTTGTTCATAATGATGTGTACCATGACCGAAACGAAACGTGACATGACGAAAACGGTCATTAAAATTTCACCCTGTATACCAATATAGTTACACCTCTGTCCTATAAACCCTGCGGGGAATATAGGCGTGCTGTCATATTCTTCAATACGCCACACAGGTAGCCGCAATAGAACCTCCTTGTGAACAAGAACAAGAATGGTCGGCCGAGTTGCCGCCGCCGCCCGAACTCATCGTGAGCTACCCCGGAGCGCTCAGTCCCATCGCAGAGGAGACCGGCCAGCAACTATCGGCTTACGAGAACGATTTAAACTGTAAGAATATATATATAAAATACACGTAACAAATTATTGTAATGTGGCGTGGCTAATCGTTGAGCGGAATTTACTGTTTAATCATGTTTGCATGTTGCAAGTTTGCATTTGATAGTGTCTAATGCTCGTATTCTACGTATCTTTACTCAGTTACTGTTTTAAACATGTCTAAGACTGCCACAGTAATGTCATGAAAAATAAAATAAAGTTTATTGTTAAAAAACTTGCATTATTTACGTAAATTCACTGGTCCACCCTCACACTAGGATTCCCTGTGTTATGAGTACTAGGATTTTCCATAAGAATACGTGCGACAACATTTATCAGTCAACGAGAAGGCATCAGTATAAAATTTTTTTTTTTTTTGCACATTTGTGCCTGCCAAATTAGATGAAACAAAGCTTCAACGTAAACCATTCCTTTTCTGTAAACATTGCCACCACTTCTAAACCTTACCTTACCTCCTCCAGGGAACCTATCAACCCGCACAGAATCGTCGGAAAGCTATCCAGAACCGTGCAACAACAGTACCGATGACGTCACAGAGCTGCCCACCGGCGCACAGAGCGGCACTCCTCACGAACACTCCACATACACGATACAGTCGCGAGATCCGTCTCGAGACCCGTCACGAGATCGAGATAACACGTACACGCTGCACAGGGATCTCGACCTTGTTAGCAGTAGAGAGTGAGTATATTTTTGTAGAAAATGAGGAAGCTATATTATGATTACAGGCGGTAAATATGGATGAAGATGCCTTGAATATTGTTGTTGGAAAGTGAATGGTATTGGCACAGTCATTTGTAGAGGCGCATTTGAACGTAGCAGTCGCTTAAATGAAGCCTGAAAACTAGAAAATTAATTATTTTTCAATAATTTTAATACGGGGTAGTAGGGACCAGTAACCATGAATTCAGCACATGATTCTAGAACCCCCTGCATTAAATTTATTCGTCGGATATCAAAACAAAATCTGCTGTTTCATAGAAAAGTGCAATATCGATAAAAGGGTAAGGCTGCGTTTCCACCAGAGTTTGCGAGGATGCGTAGCGGCGGATGTGTGTGAAATAAACTAATAACATCGCTTCATTTTCATAGCTTGAACTAAATTGGTTACTATTAGACACATTCCTCGCTTGAGCGGTGAATGCTGTTGCGAATCCCGCACCCCCGGCTATAGCTAGAGGTGGAACACCGCGGTGGTTTTAGCCGGTAAGAGTCCGGCACGCCCCTCTGTCACCCCCACGATAGAGGAAGTCCATGAGGATTTCCACCGCGAGAAAAAAAAAAAAAAAAAAAGAAAAAAAAAAAAAAAAAGACGCATTCCTCGCAACTCATCCTCGCTCATCTCTGGTGGAAGCGCAGCTTTATACGCAGTGAAAATGTATGGAGCAGCTAGAGTTTTACCTTAATAACAGGTTCAGAAACATATGCTGACTTTTACAGTTTGCGCGTAGCTGTCCCTGCCACCACTGTACTGTTTCAGCTTTCTATGATAAATTAACTGAACACTATAATATCATGTTACATGACAATAAACCTGAACTTTATTGATGTACACAAACATTGAGTACCCTGACCCTGCTATGGAATGTATAATTAAAACATATCGAAAGCGAACGATCATAAACGTCGTTATCTAATAGGTTATTTAAATCGACTCATATTGAACACCGACACGCGAGCTATTCGATTGCGAAATTATGCGGCGTTAATTAAAACGTTTAATACTTGTAACGTTGCAGCAATCAGCTGCTACACGTCATTCGAAACTACAGAGCTTCTACAACAGGTGCGTCAAACTCTAATCTATAAATTATCAATTTACAGAATTACTATGAGCGCAGACAGCTTGAACGCCAGCCCTTTCAAGAAACTTATACCCGAAACCGACGCCGAATCACCGATCGACGACAAAACTTACACGAAGGAAGAAGAGAAAGAATCTTTAGAACGGATATCGCAAGTGTCGCCCTTTCTCCTGAGCCCTACCACCGACACGTCCGCGCCAGATACCGACCTCGACAATGCCACGGGAGTGTCGACCTTATCGAAGACTACCCTCCCCACAGACGCGAAGCTGTCTAAACCGTCCGAAACACAGTGTCTGTCCAAAGCCACCAGCATAGACTCGTGGTGCTCCAACGACACTTTATACAATGTCGAGGAAAATTTTGATGACCTTGCCTTGGACCCGGACGTTCCAGAATTCGAACCTGAAAAGGAGGAAGGGAACAGCGAGAGTACGGACACGTTAACCCACAACGATGATGAGAAGGAAGCCAGTCATTGCTCCACTTACATCATACATGACAGCAAGTCTGACGCCTGCGAAACTTTCTCCCCGGACTCGATAACTGCCAACGATAACTATACGTATACGAAAGTGAAGACTGAGAACGCTGGGACGACGCCGTCCGTTTTAACCAAGTCTGATTTGAACGATTCCACAAAGAACACAACCAAAGACTTGGCATATGGTACACTTATGTCGGGCATGCCGTCCTACTCAAATTGTACCACGGAAGTTGCGTCAGGATTAGATGATTGGAAGGTGGCCCAACCAGAGTTGGTAAGGAAGTCTCCTATGCCAGGAGATGCGGATATGACACCACCCAACCCAGATGAAGAGAAGGTCACAGACATCACGAGCCCGCAGCTTGTAACTGAACCTTGTCTCAGCAAAATGGAAAGTGTCGACATATCCTGTCTTCAAGACAATCTGATAGACAGCCATAATCGGACAGAAAACCCTGAAAGTCAAGGCTTGTTAGTTCACACCGACAGCCCGAACTATAACTACAAGAACATGGCGCCGTCAGTAACGAGCACGCCTCTAACGGACCTCATCGACGACGCTGACAACGTTGAAGTTATACCTATGAGACTACCTGAAGGTTACACGGAATCTCCTGAAGACAGCGTCAATATGCCCAACTTCCAGACCTTTCTACAGTCAGCTGAAGTCAGACCGCAAGATCTATCTTCCAACGCGAACAATGAATGTGCGAACCAAGACACAGAGGTCCTGCTAGAGGGAGATAGCAAGACTTTGAGCAGGAACAGCAACAGAGATAGCCTTGCCGTGTCCGAACGCACGCCGACGTATTCCGACTTCGAAAACTCGGCGGTATCGAAACCTCAAGACGTAAACTCTAAGTCTAGTCAGAGCATGGAGAGCGGGATCAGTTCAGAGGATTTTCAGAGGTTTGAGACCTCTGTGAGGAGCCGTCCACAAGACCTGTCGTCGTTGATCGATGCCAGCTCCCTGCTACTCAAGAGTGAGAGGATGTCGAGTGAACTCGCCATGGGTTCTATGACCGCAGACTTTGATCAGACTAGTCAGTCAGAAAGCCGAGAAATCTCGAACGAGACACAGTCTCAAACGAGTCCGCCTATCGTTATGAATTTAAATGAATCTCACAGCTTAGTTAATTTTAGAGAACCGAATTTTTTAATAAATTTCGATGCTGACGATGAGACCGAACAACCGCATTCGATTATAATAACCGAAACTACGATGGATGCGTTCAAGGAGACTCCTAACCGGAGTTACGACTCTTCGGACGTCAAAATCCTAGATGTGAATCATTCCTACGATCCCCACACTAGTAGTAGATTTCAAGCTCACGAAGATTTCGAGAAACTATTAGAAAACAAGATCAATGGGGAACTAGATTTAAACGAAGAAGAGAATCTAATAAACTCTGAGCATTTATCGCCGAAAGTCGAAACCGTATCAGAGAAAACGGACACCACAGTAAACAGTATATTTCTAACCGAAATACACAGAGCAACTCCCAACACTTCGAAATCGAACGACAAAAAATCGAGTCGTAAAGTGAACGAAGTAAACTGCAATGGCGGCAGCGAGAAATTCGCAACTGTGAACTTTCTCAACGAGACCTTTGAAGAATTGATCGAGAGTAATGTAGATGATGATACTAAAGACACGAAGACTGAAGAAGCACCAAGTGAAGAAGTAGACCTCGCTCCAGAAAGCCTTAAAACCCCCGAAAGTCCTGTCTTAGAAGAAATAGAGGTACTGGAAAGTCCTAAAGAGTCCAAGAGTATAAAGGATGAGCTACAAGAGATTGGTGAGCTAACGAATGGAGTCGCCGAAGAGAATAATAGGATGACAGTAGTGACAGACGATTTTCTGCAGAATGAGAAGAAGTTCTGTACGCTGGATTCGTATTTTCCCATGCTGAGTGATATCAGATTCACTGGTGAGTTTATTTCTTATTTATTTCAATTTAAAACATACCTACAAACGGGTTGAATGGGGGATGCAAGGGTGAATCGGGAGGAAATTTTAAAATGGATTTTAACGATGAAATAATATAGTTTGTTGCCAACAAGGGCACTTAATCGTTAATTATAATCCAGTTAGCACATTGGAGTCCTTTTTGGCAACACATTATAATATATCAATGTTCAAATCCCCTTTAAAGTTTCATCCCAATTCACCCCTGCATCCCTATTCACCCCGTTTGACGGTACATTGCTATTTCTATGTCCACCCGTGGACCTCTTTCGGCTGATATAATGATGATGATTTGCTAATTGATTGATAAAAAATTGCGCCAAAATATAATGATTCTTCTCAATTCTAGAATTTTGTCTAAACCGAAACTTTGCTATTTTGGTGTCGGCTGTAGTAACCACTTTATAATAAACTAGCTGCTGCCCACGACTTTTTCTGCGATCCAGGATGAATAGTAGCCTATGTCCTTCACCAGGTGGTCATGGCCTACTCATGTGCCAAATTTCATCCAAATCCGTTCATCCGTTTTAGCGTGAAAACGTATTCAAACATTCTTTCGCATTTATAATATTAGTTAGGATAACTGGTCCTTCTCGCATCACTTCTTGTACCATACATTATGATCCTTTCTCTTGACATTGCTTCACTCAAAACAAATCACTACTACTTACAAGCCTGTATATTCCTTCTGTAGGGCAAAGACTTCCCTACTCTTTATCCTCTTCGCTTCCTAAGGTCTACTAAGCACCAGTCTTTAACAAAGTATTCCAGCTCATCCTGCAAAACTTAGACAATTCAAAAGTGCCTGTAAATGACAATGGTATTCATTGAAATAAATGCTTTGTAGTTTGAAAAATAAATTAGTGAACATTTTTAGAGAGAAAAAAAATATAAACTACAATCAGTATCATAACTTCGGACAAATGTTTTTATTGTAAAAACCTATCGCCAGGCCCAGCAACAGAAATAATGAGCACATCATTTACTCAAGACTCGCCAACTGAGCCGACCTCACCAGAAAGCGCCGACAAACGGGACACCGCAGCAGAACTACTGAAGGAATGGGACAGCGACTCAGACTCGCATACCAGCAATTCTTCGAGTGGGGAGTTTATATGGAAGGTGAGTTGAGGGCGGGTGAGGGTGTATGTGTGTGTTGTGAGTTTGGTTGGGTGTGACTTGGTCCAAAATGGTTCGATGGGAATTCATGGTAACCAAATAGGTTTTTCTTATTTGGATGTGCTGACTGTGTTGCTCTTTAATTTACGCAGATCACATTTACACAGACCTTCTGTAATTGGGATAGATTATGCTTTGTTTATTATTTGATAGTATACCCGTTTTTGTTCTTACATTGTCTATGTATAAATGGCTGACATTAATAACATGCTTTCTTTGTTGAGATACATTAAATATCGGTTTGAATGTGGCTGATCTGTTCTGGATTTGGACCCACAAAAGCAAAGATCATCCAATACCAAATAATATATTGGGCAAGAGAGACGAACCTGAAATGATTTTTCCCAACACAAATCTGTAATGCTAATTTCCCTAACATAGAAAAAACATCCAAATAAAAGACAAAATAATACTTAACAACCGTTTTTAATATTACCAAGTCTCGCTCAACCAGACATTTTGTTTTAAAATCTAAGCCGGTGTGAGATTTCGCGGGCTACTGTGACTAAAGCAATGCTATACAAAATGTGATTAATGTAATGGTGTGGATACTTTGTAGTTTCTCTCCCTGCTTTGTGTTGGTCAATTACCATATATCTAGATATATGTGATGACGTTTAACTTGACAGCTCGGTAAAAAAAGCTTTTGAAGAAGTGGTGTTGGCTATGGTTTCCATAGACAATACAGTTGTATCACGTTTCTGTTACTTACATGTAAATATTGTGCTGAGATAACAGTTTAATAGCCAATAATAGACAGCTGTTAAGTTGAACCAATAAAGAACTTATTATAATGCATTTCCAAATTTATAATAAATTCGCCCTACGCTTCTCTGAACTATAAAGTTTAGCTCCCCGTAATTGTATTTATACAGGTGTACACGAAACCATTGCTATGCCCCGATATGGTCGCTTGTGTTGGCTGTGGGAGAATGACGTCAAAACAGACAATTTTTTTTTTTTAAGAAATAAGAAAAGAACGCCTTCCTCTTTGGTCTGGTGACGTAAGCGCTACTGCTGAACTTGAGGTCCTAATTTCGATTTACAGGTCGCGAAAAGTTTTATTGGGGTTTTCCATTCTGCATGTCTCAGTAGCAGCCCGAGGCTGGATTTGTACCCGTTGGATGGCAATAGAAATAGGCTCGCCACATATGAGACAAACATAACGGCGAAATGTGGGTGTACATACTATAGGTACACCTCGACCTAAGCCTTCGGGGAAATAAAGCTTGAAGTTAGGTTAGAAAACAAACATTAATAATAATATTATTAATATTTTCTTTATTTAGATTTTTTTCATTTTGATGCAAATAACGTAACACGTCCATATTCTCCAAAGAGGTTATACAACCTACCAACACTTCATCAGTAAGTCCCAAGTAAAAGGGGACAAAAATGCATTTTTTTTAACGATTCCTTTAGAGAATCCTTGTAATCATTTCTATTAAAATCGACAATCATATAATAACCGCGCCACTTCCATAAAAATTCATAGGAAAACTTGACTCATGATATTTTCTATAATCTATTTTCCATGTAAATGATTGACATATTTGGTAAAGTCAACAACAAAAGACGTCACTCTCCCATAAAGCACATAAGTCGTACATGTATATAAATATGGGTGTCGGTGTGGTGTGCATGTGACGTGACTTGTGTGTGTGCTAGGACGGGGACGGCCACGAGACCGCGGTCGTACCATCCACGCACTTCGACCACGTAAGTCTTTATCTCCTATGTGTTTATGCGTGCCTGGTACTTTTTGTTGCTTGCTTGGTTTTGAAAAGCTGGTTAAATTGAATGTTTTTGGCGTGATTATCAAAATTAAATATTTGATTAATGAAGAGCATTATTTCGTTTATTTATTTAGTTCCTTATAAATAAACGTTACATGTTTAAATAATTCTTAAAATAGAAAATATAAGTTTAAAAAGCCTTTAAAAATACACAAAAATAGTGGTCCGCCAGTGTCGGTTGTAAGGTCACGGTGGTATGGGCTCCAGAGACAGGAACTTCCTCACAACGCGAGCCGTATCGATGAGTACTGCCTTCTGAGTCAGGCCCTTGATCCAACTGCAATAGATGTTGATCGAGGCTTTTCATTATTATGCTTATTATTAATCAAATATTTAATTTTGTTTGCTTGACAGATTTTTTCCTATAATGGTTTATGACTTTTTCCCCAAAAATAAATACCTACTTTGTGTAAATGTAATTTTTCTGATTATCTGACAATTTAATCAGCATTTCAAAATAATTTTATGTTTAGATTTCATTTTGGGTTTGCATCTGTAATGCGACATGCTTTTATTTAGTCAACATTTTTGTAAATTGTAAAGTTGACATGTTCCTTCAGTAGTTAACGTATCCATTACAACACATTATCAACTCAAGAACTATCGTTTGTCTTGCAAGTCGTATCGTACAACGCAGGCATCATTGTAATATTCATTTTGAATCATTATTATAATTTGTTACTGTAATTCTCATCAGTCTTGTTCTATGTATATTGGGGTCGTCGTTTAGTCTCATTACGGCTCAAAATATACTTTCATTTAGGGATTTAGGGTGTCCCTACACTTATCAACGCAGAATCGGCGGATCGATCGTAAAAAGCTTCGAGTCTATGGCAAAAGGTCGCCTTGGCTCGACTGAAACAACGCGATGCAACATTGGCACATAGTTTATACGAATATAAATCTTTTTGTAAAGCAATAAAGATCATATTTGTATGAAATGCTTGGTTGTTACCCAATTCATTAATTTATACAAATATGATCATTGTTTGCTTAAAAATAAGATTCATATTCGTTTGAAACGACAAACTTAAAGGTGTTTCTAACCAGCATAAGATTCTGATGATTCAGTGTCGATAAGTATGGTGAAACCTTCATATACCACAACTTAACGATATAATTTTGAAGGCCACATTCCACTCACAGCAGCGAACAGGCGAGTCTCGCAACAACAGCGGCGGTGATCGCCACGGGTCTCCCCCCGGAGGCTCGGCAGGGTCGGGGGCTTCAGACGCGTCCGCAGACTCGGGCTCGGGCTCCGAAGGCGACGAGGTGGAATTCGTGCCCTCTTCGTGGGACTGCCGCGCAGCTCCCGCCAAGTCTTCGTTAAGGAGTTTGGAGCAGGCTACACCCGTATGTATTGATTTTTTACTGTTGTAACTTTAGTATTCATGTTCGGCTTTAAGAGTAGGGAAAGACTAAGAAACGATAGATGGATTGAGTGAAATATATGACTAGAATGGGATTGACTACTGAGATGATGGCTAATACAGACGTATGGAATAAGAAGACCTGCTGCGCCTGCTGAGCACAAACAAATGGGAATAAGGGCAGGCGGTGAGATGTGACAGAAGAGTCATTTACACCGCTAATAAGAATCGATATTATTCAAGCTGGGGCACCACTATTAGAACTCTTCGTAGCGCTTTCACACTCATAAAAGGTTCCAGTTAGCTAACAGATGATTCATACCAATAATGTGTCTGGTAGCTAGATTTGGACACTGTGAAAGAAGCTCTTATTCTCGCAAATTCTTTTGCTCTTGTATTACCATAAGAGACTCGCTCTCATAGTCAGGTACAGTCAATTATAGCAATTAGCTGACCCATCGTTGCACAAATGGTTGAGATTTTTTAGAATACGAATCGATAGAATTTTATAATCCTTATTTCCTTTATTTCATTATTTACATATAAATTATAGTTTTAAATATTAGGATATAAAACATTTAAAAATATAAAAAATCTTATTATTATTAATTTATTTGAGCAAAGTAAATAAAATATAAAATAATTATAAAATTCTATCGATTCGTATTCTAAAAAATCCCAACCATTTATGCACATGTGGGTCAGCTAATCGCGCTATAACTGACTGTACTCAGTCAAAACATAATTTAATAATTAAATGATCGTGAGGAAACCGGCATGTCCTAGAACCAAAAAATTCTAAGACGCGACATCTACCAACCCGCACTGGGCCCGCGTGGTGGATTACGGCCCACTCCCTATCACAGAGAGGAGGCCTGTGTCCCAACAATGGGAACCTTACAGGCTGATTATGCTATTTATAAACGTCATGATTTAGGTTATAAACTCTAATGACTAATGTAATTAAGTTTCTAATTAAAGCACAGTCGAAAATAAGGAAGGAAACTTGTGTCTATATTTGTTACAATATGATTATTAGTACATTTATTTGCATAGTATGATGTAAAGCTTGCATTGGCGTCACAGTGAGTTGAACGCGTTATAATAGCTGTTACATTTAGGCTATCATAGTAAATTACAAACGTAGTGTAGTTATAGTGGTAAATAAGGGTATGTAAACCTCAAATATCATAATTCCTTTAATTTCTTAACTTAACTTTGTTAAGTTTGTGTGGCTTTGGCAACGTACTCATTACAATGTGAAACATTATTTTAATAATATATACAGGGTGCGGTTTTCGTATATTTCTCTGTTCCTTTGGAATAAATCAAGCATAGACCAAACTGGTGTCTAAGTTCTGGCTAGAGTGACATTCTTGCTGCGTAGATATATTATTTATATGTTTTTTTTTTAACAAAATTATAAAGTTTTAAATTATTTTATTCTACGAAAGCTTATTTTGCATAGCTATTCACAACTACTCGATATCATTCCGTACCGTATCAAACATCTATCAATGTTATCGTAAGAGTCCTCTACATGCTGTTCACAAGTCCAAACCCCGAAAAGGGGAATGCCCATTTAAGGCCCACAGTGGACATTAAACTAGATAAAAAATACTTTATGCATTAATTTTGCCATAAATAAATATGTATATACTTTCTTGCAAATGAGCGCCACTACAATCTACAACAATTCGTAAAAAAAAAGTAACTCCATTGAAAAACAAGAACTTTTTTGATTTTGACGCTGGCAAAATATTGCCAGCATCAAAATATATTTTAAATATTATCAATAATCAATCGATTCGAATCGATTTATAAACCAATACAATAACCTCAACGACATACCCACATTATCCACGGGATATAACTGGTATTGTAATCAAAAACCAGCTACAAGAAAACATAATTACATGAAAATAAAAACTAACGTGTACTCGTAAAAAAAAACAGAATAAGAAAAATAAATCAATAATCGGTTATTTAAAAAAAGTAATCGATATATCGATTTAATGTTATTTTTTCGTGATAGTGACAACCCTGGATTGAATCTGCTTGTATCTATGGTCATGAATAAAAATTATTAAAAAAAAATCTGACACTTGTTGCTTACGCTCAAAGTGGATTTGTTTTGATTTTTCTTCGATTTGTTTTACTGCGACCTGGCTTTGTTATATGGACTTGATTCCGATTTTTACCAACGACTTAGGCTTTGTTTTATGGATTTTGTTCTCACCTTCAACAACAACTTTGGCTCTGGAATCAAGGATCACAGTTGCATTCGATTTTGGATACCGATCAATTTACGTTTTATACAATGACTGAAGAACATTATGTGAATTGTAATTAAGCATTGAAAAAAGAAAAGTTCTTGAATTATTTCACAGTCCCACACTTTTTCATATAGAAAATTAACCTCAAAACATTTTTTTTTTTTTAATATTTATAAAATAATGGCGTCCATTTGAATATATTTTTTAGATATCCAATACTACAAAGATTTTAAAACACTCAATTTTTAGAGTAATATTTGATGTCCATCTTGGGCCTAGGTCACTATGGAGAGTGGGCATTCCCCTTTTGTCAGTTTAAATCAAATAGACGACCGCTATTCTCCCGACAGCTCATGGCTGTCGGGAGCAAGGCAAATCAGAGCCCTGATTCACAACCATACGACAAGCTATCGTATCGAAAACCTGACATTTCGATAACCTGATTTGACTTGCCCTCAACAGCAAATAGCTGTTGGAAGAATAGCGGGCGTCTATTTAATTTAAACTGACAAAATTTTCGGGTTTTGGACTTGTGAACAGCGTTTAGAAGACTCCTACGATAACAATGATTAATGTTCGATACGATACGGAAGCGTATCGAGTGTTTGTGGATAGCTATGCAGGTTATAGAAACGTGTCATTTTCGATACGATAGCCTGTCAAATGGTTGTGAATAGCTATGCTGTTCTTGAAATAACTGCTTTCGGTCACATTGGATCCAATCTACAGCTGTAACATGTTCCAGGACAACAAGAAACGCGTAGTGTTCAAGCGCCAGAAGTACCACTGTGTGTACGAATACCCGCGTGAAGTGGCTGACATCGAGGCGCATTCACCCGCCGCTTATCTGCCAGACCTGTCCACGTATTCAGGTATTTTGGATTTTCAACCTTACCTTCTATCCATTAAGGTATATCCATGTTTTTGTTAAAGAATAGCTCATCCCCTGGTAAAAATATTGGCCAGTGATAAAGATGGTAGCTGCTCTTTTTTTACTTTGTTAATCTTATATGTTTCAACTTTAAGTGGCTTCTTATAATATAAGAAGCACAGTGAAGTGAAGGGGGCTATATATATGTTCGGGTCGGCGTGATTCGGCACAGCTGGGCAGAAAAAACGAATATAATATGTAAATAAATGTTCGGGAATCCTCTGAGCTGACCCGAACATGGTTAAGTGAAGGTAGATGCCGAACTTTGCCGATTGGCACGAGCCGAATGAAAGCCGAACATGCTACCCTATAAACAGTCGGGACCGATTTTACTCAACCAATACTACTGAATCTAATATATCGACCTGAACATGTGTGTAGTACCTCTTACATAAATATACGTTTATCAAATAAATCCACTCGATCCAGCACAGAGCGTCCTCTATTTATGTTTATAAAAGTTGCTTTTCCAACTAATTAAAAAAAAAAAATGGAGAAGCAACTTCTTTTACAATCAGCCCCAAACACCACTTTCTATTGTTTGAGCTGGAGCCGTTTGACAAATGAAAGCAGCAAGTTTATTGGATTTGATTCTATTATTTTCTAGAATGGGACCCAACGAGTGTGGAAGAAGCTGAGCTAGGCTACGGGCAACTGTTTGGCGCGCCCAGTCCGCTCGACCTGTACCCGCTTAGAGCTGGCATCGCATTTGGAGCTGGTGCGTATACATAACTGTTTAATACATATTAGAGACTCGCCCCTGCTTCGTGGATTTTACGACCTGACAAAACATCGAGATTTCTTTAATAAATTACACTAAATGCCCTCAGACGTAATAACAATAAAACTTATTTTGTGTCTCGTTCAGTGTCCGCCAAACGATTAATATTAATGTATTTTACACATAAACCTTCCGGGATAAATTCTCTTAATTATGGTGAAACCTGAATCAAAATCTGTTTTGTAGATTAGACAACGCGGTCACTCAGTCAACCTCGAAAACTGACATTCCTTTATATTTTGTATAGAATATCCAATAAAGATATGGCGGGATGAGCTGGACTCCTTAATGGATTGGCCCACAATCGCATTAGACAGGGAGAAGTGGAAAGAGGGAAGGGAGGCCTTTGCTTTTGCTAGTATTACTATAAGCCTGTGTTGTCCCCAGTGGGACAACACAGGCTTATAGTAATACTAGCTTCTGCTCGCGACTTGAACCGCGTAAAATTTCACTCTCCCCCCATTCACCCACTTAGAGGTGGAATTTCGAAAAATCCTTTCTTAGTGGATGCCTACTCTTCACAAAGAACACACCCTCCAAATTTCATGTCTCTAGGACCAGCGGTTTAGGCTGTGCGTTGATATATCACTCAGTCAGGACTTTGAATTTTATATATATAGATTAATAGAATATCCAATCATTTGACGATAGACCGCACCAAACTAGGATTAGGATAATCGAAATTACATCCCACCAACAGCAGGGCAATCAGCTGCCATAAATGTAACATCACCCATTGCCCACAGACTACGACGAAGACTTCTTCATATCATCATCAGCGCGTCCCTTCGAGAGCCTGGGCATCATGTCGACCACGAGCCAGTTCTTTCCAGGCAAGCACGTGAAGCCATCCCTGTTGGAGCGAGACCTCTCGGATGACCTCACAGAGGACTTCCCACCCCCTCCCTCACCATTACCCACCACAACCATGATGCCGACCCGCACACCTTCGTTAGACTTCACTACACCTGACTCAGGAGTCGAAGACATAACACCAGGGTCAACAACAGATGAAGACTTCAAAAAGAAACTTCCAGATACAGAACTCACCTGGAGGCCGGTTGATAGTGCTAGCTCCAGTGAGTCAGTCAGTCCGAGCTCCCCGGGGGGCGAAGCGCTCGGTGGACTCCGACATACGAGAGACAAACTAAAGCTGGACCTACCACCCAGTCCCCACATACCTTCACCACGACACAACAGAGTCTTTAACTTCGTCCTGGACAAGCCAAAGCGACGGGAAGACCGACCAGCAGAGATTGGCTCGACACCTCTCGTCATGACCGATGACACGCCAATAGTCACCACAACACTCCCACTACAGAAGGATTGTGAGGACCTACCAGTACCAGAACCGACATTTTCAACCTTCGGCAAGAGCCCGCCTAAAGTTGAGCCCGAACAGAAGCTGATACTAACCGACGAGGTCGAAGAAAACAACACAGAGGTCAAGGACGAGAGTCCCAAGGTCGTGGAAGCCGTCAAAGGCGAAGGGACAGTTCTCGATAGCGGAGATGAAGATTCTGGCATCGAGAGCAGCTCGAAAGCCACCCTCGAGCGAAACAAGACAAACGTCTCGTAATTAGAACAAATTAGCAGTAGGTTTGTATAAATAGGTACTGAACGATAGATCTGAAGTAACTGAAACTTTGTTAGCGGAATAAAGTTGTAGGTTATGTTATAAAAAGAAAGAAATAGTAGTTTGAATTAAACTATGTACCAGTCTGTGTGAACGTTAATCAATTTATTAAGATTAAATGTTTTAGTAGTTCTCATTTTCTGAATGTACCATCTTTTAGTACTAAGTTATTGGTTATAATTCAAACTATCTATTTTAGTTCTTCGTGGAGGTATTCACAGCCCCCACATCAACGCGTCGAACTCAAGTCGACGAACTATTGCCATTATTATAAAATAGTATTACAATCAGCAAAAAGTATTAAATGCTGGACATAAACTTGATATACATATCGGAATTATGGACATCCATGTTTTATAGATAATCATTACAGTATCATCGAGTTAGGAAAACTTAAGTGTTTCTAACATCTTTCATTTTTATCATCCTTTTCAACGTTGCCAATGATAAAATTCAATTTTACAAACATTTCGCTTCGCCTTTATGAACGAAAAGCGCATTTAAAAATTAACGATGAAAGTTTTGACTCTTAAAAATATTAATAAACCATTTTAAAAAATCATGTAAGTAACAAACACTTTTGAGTTTCCTAACTCGATTCCATAAACAGTATTCACTGAACTGTACGCTTTGTCCCGGCGGGCTAAATCTATAGTCAATGCAAGAACGGACGCAGTTCGTTCGACACATCAAGGTACAAATCGCCATGAATGATATCTATAGCGTATCGCTTTTGTAAGTTAAGGCTTTGATACTTTTTACACAACAGTCAGCCTAATTTTATGAGATCAGTCGCGTCCGGCAAGTTTTTAAAACGTTTTCGTTAGATCTTAAGTAGCGTGCGAGATGATTTTGTTTGATGCACGTAGAATTGTTGAAATGCAGTCGAAATCATACATTTAAACTGTAAAAAATAAAATATTTTTAATTCGCCAAGGTGTATTCGGACTTACGCACGCCGCTGTATCTCTGCACGCGGCTAATCCGACTTTACACTCGTTGGTAGTTCCAGCCTACCATAGACTAACTCTCTCTGTGAATTACATCCTTACTAATTAGTTAATTCTCAATCATTTTATATTTGTAATGAATGAATTGTAGAAGGACCTGCCTATCACATTGCTCTACAATGAAGGCAGCCGATCGTCGTACTTGTTAGAAATGTTCATACGTAACGTTTTTTACTCTTATTTCGTATGTTGTAGTGATAGAATACGCTCGCGTTGCGTTCGTGGTACACGTCCTAAAATTATATGTTTTATGTATAGTATTGTATGATTCCCACCAACATTACCTGTATTATTTTGATATGTGAACAAATGTGGCGTTGTGTGGCGTCCCCGGCGGCGGCGTGTGCCCGAGCGCGACGGCATCTCAATGTCTAAATTACGTGTTATTTGTGACGACCTATTACTTTACGCACAAGTGAGTACGCATCTTCCATCTTTTAAACCTCAACAATATCTAAATTAATGCGTTTCGGTCTACGATTGAGGTAAAAAAGCCAATTCTTAGTTAAGTAAAAGTTTATATTAGATAAGTGTAGTGTTAGATGTAACAAGCTGTGGTGATAGATCGACATTGCGTATTACGTACACTCAGCAACAGAATGTCTAGCTTTAGTCGTTAAATTCCCAGTTATTATTTATTATTATTGAAGTATAACGCAGTGGTGTCTCGATACATGTGTCGATGGGTAACGCTGTTGCTGACTGTACCACGAAGTGTGTGCCACTATATTACCGTCATCACTATAGTATGCAATACGTCCAAGTGTGAACCTAATGTGCAATTCTTCTCATTTCCATATCATCGCGTTTTAGTTGTTTAGTTACTGCTGTAAATATAATTTAATGTTATTATGTATTGAAGAAAATAATCTTTTTGAATATGAAAATTTATTGATTGTATTAATTGTACTACACGTTTATTGTTCTGAACATTATTTTTTACAGTTTTAGAATGTTTTCGTTAATGTACAGATGTAAATAAGTGATAGATGTTCATTTTGTTACGATGCGTAGGGGAGGTAGGAGGCGCTGTTGATTGTGAGCCGAACAAGACAACGTTACATTCGCTCCGTTTCTATTCGTTTGTAGAAAATCTTACTCAGCAGATTAGTTTACTTCAAGCTTATGATATAAAAAATAAGGAATTTATTTGAATGAATTGTCCAGTTTAATTATGGTATTTATTGATCGTAAGTTGTTATTGATTTGTATGAGTTGTCGGCAGTATTTAGTGAATGTGAACGCATTGGAAGTCTTTTCATATTGTGACTTTGTCGAGTCTTTTAAAAGTATTTCTATGAAAAAAAAAATAATTAAATAAAACTTGTGACTCAATATAAGCTTTTTATTTACATGAACATATCACATGGAATGTTTACATCATAATTACTACAGTAAAGACGTCAGATCTGACTCCTGAGATGAAGTGTGGGAGGTCAACTCCTCCTCCATATAATGACGAGGCCGGTGACGTCACTCGTCGCTAGCAGGCTCTCGTCGTAACTGAAGCTCACCCCGATCACTGGAGATGCGTGACCTAAGAACGATAGAAAAGATAAAATTTAACAATATTGCGAACCACCTCTCACTATTTTATCTTGGAAGAAGCCATTAAAAGTAGGTGTGAGCCGTCAGCGAAGAATTGAAAATATTTTATCAAAAGTATGACATCGTAATATTTATTTAAACTTTCGTAAGGTTGATATTTGATTGGCAGAGAAAACCGAGCTGCACTTCGCCAATATGCGCTGGCCTTTATTTATTTATGACTTCACTTGAGTGCTACAAGGATCTTTTGGCGCTTGAATGACATTGACAGCGTGGCATTGTTGGTAAACATTAGCGGACTTTTATTGAAAAAAAAAACACAAGATAGCGGCGTTAGTTCAGATTTTTGACACGCGCCTAAAGATCCTTGTACAGTAATCGTACCTTGAAGTTTATTAACAACGGGATGTTCAGCGTGTCCTTCTATGTCTAAGAAGTAGACACAGGAGTCCTCGCTACCGCTGACGACGCACACGCCGCGTCTGAACGACATGATGGGACAGAACGTCGACTTGACGCTGTGCTGCGTGTGCAGAACGTCGAAACGCTTCTTTAGTTGCAGGTTGCCTTCGCGGTCGGCTATTCTGTAACGATATGTATTGTGACTGCAAGGTAACATTATCCGATAGAATACAGACATAACTTCCTTTTTGAAGTCTGTTAAAGTAGTTTGAAGAAAAGATGGATATTGAAACTGAAGGGAAATAGGTACTACGCAAACCATAAACCACTGAACATAGAAACAAGGAGAAGAGAGGGGTAATTTAGTGGGATTAGGATAAGATGGCAATTTTCGAAGCTCCAATCCTGAGTTATTCAAACGAGGGTTTGAAGTTTGCATACAGGTACATATGAGTTGGATCTAGTTATTTTTATAACGGACCCCATAATAGGCGAAAATCACACTTTTTATGTTATATATAAACAAGCCGTGTGCCAGATTTCCCATCAGCAAAATTCCACACAAAATTTCCATTATTTAGCCCCCTTTGGGGATAAACTTTCAAAAACCCTTCCTTAGTGGTCATAGCTACTTTGTCATATTTAAGGAACTGTTGTGCAAAATTTCATACCCAGTGGATGCCATCTGGACCCAGTGGATTAGGCTGTGCACTGTCTGTCAGTGAATGAACGATTTTCTTTAAGTAGAATACCTGAACAGATACAGCGAGTTATCCGCAGCACTGACAAGCAAGGCGGGGTGTCGTGCCAGCCAGGGGCTCCAACTGAGGCACGTGACCGCCCCGCCCACGATGCAGCGCCGCAGCTTGCTCAGCCCGCCGCCCATGCTGTCCATGCGGTAGCTTACTATCACACCCTGTAATACACAGCTTAGGTAAGTACAGTTAGCACTGAGGGAGGATACAGGCGGGTATATAAAAGTACTACCACCGCCCCGCGGTTTCACCCGCATAAGTTTCGATCCCGTGGGAATATCGGGATAAAAAGTATCCTATGTCCTTTCCCGGGATCTTGTTCAAAATGTGAAAACTATAGATATATATTGTAAATTCAGTTACAAATACTTGTCAATATTTGCAATACCTAAACATTAGATTCCACTGATAAATACCATAAACAAATTCTTTAAACTATTCTTGGTAAAATATGCAGCAAGTTACGACTTCCCGGTATTTATAATCACGTCTAAAATTAGTGGTTAGCGGAAAACACTCGTACTTTGTCATTGGCCGCCCAGAACATTCGGCCGCTGGACTCGCACGCTATGGAGAGCACTCGGCCTCCCAGGATACTGCTGCCACCTGGACAAACAAGTATAACAACATTGCGCCTGTAATCAAGACAGTTTTCAGGCATGCAAAAGGGAAGGATAGTATTCCACACACACGTGAAAACATACTTGTACAGTCAGCATCAAAAGTCGATTAACACTATCATTTTTACATGTTATTAAATTGACAACAACTTTTTTCAATAAACTGATTTTTAGCTTTTCACATAATAGGCAAGAGTATATATTCTAAAAACATTTCTTCTGCTGCAATTTTGAACAAATATTTTGCTCAATAACTAAGATTAAAAAAACTGAAGTGTTAATCAAATTTTGATGCTGACCGTACAAGTCAAAATTTGTTCATGTAAGTATTAGGGTGGTCCTTATTTTTCGACTTTTGAATTATCCTCGGGGCACTTTCTCATTTGATTATATACCTCTAAATATGAAATACGTCTTTTTATGTTTTTGTTTTTGTTAAGATTTAGAGGTCGCTACCGGCTGTCAAAATTTTTACAAATAGCGTTGAAAGACAGCTTACATAAAGGTTTCAATAATTTTTAATTTAGGTGTCTATATATATTTTGGATGGTTATATTAAAAGTAATAAATAAATTAAAAAACTGGCATACCTATTCAATTAAAAAAACGTCATCAGTAAAATTGAAAAACTGTTCAAAGAATGGCAGAATCTAAAAAAAATAAAGAAAACAAGAAAAAACGTTCAGAAGCATTGAAGAATAACAATAACAATAATTTCATAATATTTTGTAAGACCTGAGTATAAAAATAAAGAATTCTAACAAATACAGATTTTGAGTTTTTATACTTTTTATTTAAAATTCAAACCTTGGTAGCGACCCTTAAATGTCATTTAAAAATTTCAAAAAAAATACTGAAATACTTTCTTATGGTATATAACCAAATTACGTGGTGCCCCGCGAAATTAAAGAAAAAAATTTTTTTTTCTTAGGAATAAGGACCACCCTAGTAAGTATATTGTTACGTGTGTGGCCTGCCTACCTTAGAAACATCAGTTGTACAGTACCTACTTTTATTATTCATTATTGTGGACCCACAAACGCCACGTGTTTGCTTGCCCTTGCTTTATTTTCCTATACCTACCTACATTGCAAATTATTTGCACCATCAATGACGAAAGTCGCGTGTCAGTCATTCATGACTCATTAAATTTGTTTACATTATCGATAAATTAAATCGAATCAAAGATATAATACGTCAATTTAAAATCAATTCTTGTCAGCACTTACGTACTTACCTCTTGGATAAATTCCAGTAGATATGTTGAGTACTTCCACCATTCCTCTGGCGTTGCCAGCCTGGGGTTTATTTTTAAGGATAATTTTTGTAACTTCTGTTATTTCTGTCTTATATCAACTTAACAAAAATTTAAAGTCGCTGACAGACAACGTGCAGTGGGGGTGCGGGATTGTCCGAAAGGGTTACCGCTGCCCCGGAACATAAAGGGCTAAGGAAGGAACACGGATGGGTTTTAGTCAGTAAGAGTCTGACACTCCCTTCCGCTCCACCCAGAGCGGGAGCGGTCATTTGATGATATCCCATCCATAAAAAAAAGAGAACGTAGTCACGTCTAAAAGCATGTCAACACTTGGAAATTTTCAATTGCGATATTTTCGTGAAATAACCAATGCACCGTTGAAATAAGACACTTAACATAAACCTATGGGTTCGAAAATACTATTTTCGTAATAACATACAATTTCATTCAAAAATAAAGGAGAAAATCGCCTTTGAATAAAGCCAAGTGTATATGTTACCGGCCAAACCCGATTTCAGGACAAACTAGTTTAGCCTAGGCTAAACTAGTTCTTCCTATACGCGATAGGGGGTGCCCTTCGCTCGCCCTTGGATCTTATGTCGACGGAGCCCCGCTTCGCGGGGCCCCTATTTCTGTGTAAAGGGTTTAAAGTAACCTAACCAAACCGAACCTCGGGGTGCCCTTCGCTCGCCCTTGCATCCTATGTCGACGGAACTAGTTCACTCACTCATCACTGTCCATTCCAAGGTTGCCTGGAAGAGATCGCAGAAAGCGATAAGGCCGCCCATTGTATATTTTGTAGTGTTTAATGTGTTTATTTCATGTTATGTATTTTTGTGGTGTACAATAAAGTATATATAAATAAATAAATACTTTTAGACGTGACTGTACAGCCTAGACACCTGGGTCTGTCTACAAGCATTAAACTTTGCACGAAAGTTCTTTATATAACGAAGGTGAGCACTAAAAACGATTTTTAAAATAGGGGATGAAAGTTTGAATAGAAGTTTTGCCGAAGGGAAATCCCATGGAGCGCACGGCTTGTAGTAACAGTACTTAAAATTTATATTATACAACGTGCCGCTACAATGGCGACATTAACTTAACACACGGGTAGGGCTAGTGGCCAGTACCTAATCATAAAACAACAACATAAAATAATTTTTAATTTGAAAACTACCGCCTGCAACCCTTGCCGACATAGGGCTCTCCCTCTTTCCTTAAATTCGCCTACTCTTTGCACGTTATTTATTTTAATTTCATTGATGCGATTTTATGATCCAAATGACCCCTGCGCTACAGTTCTTTAAGTACAGGTTGCTCTGAGATGCTATTTTAGAGAATTGAAAATAAAAAAATAACGTTTAATGAAAGTAAAATAATTATGTTCATAAAACGAAAACGGGAAGCCGTATACGTGTGTTAAATTGATGACGCCAGTAAAGCGGCACGTTGTATTACGAAGTTAAGCACTAAAGGATTTTTGAAAATTTAACCCTTACAGGGGTTAAGTTGGATATCATAGATTCCGTTTTGGATTTGTTATTTTTGCCGGTGGAAATCCCATCTGGCGCACGGCTTGTAGCAGCCTTTTATGTAGAGAAAATCTTTATATTAGAGGCTGTTTCTTGGTATTTAAAACCACAGTGGAAAACCAGTTACTAAACAAAGAACAGCAATACCAAATATGGAAATGAATGCACCAGTAATGAGATTCCACTACCCCACCATCCCGTTCTCTGGTTAGGCTCATGTCAAGTTTATTTGAAGAGTGAAAATCCTCCACTAGAGAACCTGGACAGCCAGCTTTGCTAAAGAATACCACATACCGTGCTAATCCGAAAGAAAAAGTATATTTCACTTCGTTTCGTTTCGTTGAGCTCCTTAACTTCTGAGGTGAGCTCACGATTATTTATTATTTTATTTTTATTATTGATATATGATTATTTAAGCTGACAAATGCTTGCACTGACAGGACAGGTCCACTCAAATCTGTGTGGTTCTTTTCTCAAAAGAACATTTTAGACAGTAATTTATCAAGATTCAAGAGGTCAAGATTATGTCTGGTCTTTAAAAGTAAATTTGATCATATAGGTAGATAGTCAGATAGGAAATCAGAAATGTCGACTCCATCTAACATTTCGATATCCTATTTTCACTTAATTTCATTAAAAGGATACAATAACCATATTATTATTCGCTGGCTGGAACACACAGCATAATAACGGAGCTCCCAACTGATCGGGTACAGCCCTCAGGCGTCGTCTTGCTGTCACCTCCCACAGGCTGAGCGCGCCATCTAGAGCGCATGTCACTAGCAGCTCGTTTGATGCTGACCAGTCGCAACCTAACCGATGGGGAAGAAAGACATGATTATCACAGAAGTAGATAATTACTCTTGTATCTGGCAAAGATATACAGGGCGTTAGGGAGTTCCAAATTTTTTTTACAGTGTAGGTTTTTATATGAAACCGCAGTTTTTTTAAATAAACAACGAGAAATTTATACACCGGGTGGGTGGTCTTGAATCATGTGTTGAATTTATGGTTACAGTTTGCGCGTAGACGTCCCTTACACCGTACACCGTGGATAGTATAGATAGTACACCCACATAAATTTCGCCGGTTATGTCATAAATAATTTGCATGAGGTCCTGCCGACCGTATTTCAGCCATGGCAGCCAATCTCAACAGAAACTAGCCTTCGGCGCGGGAGATATTATAGTGCACAAGTGTGTGCGCAGACACAGGTGCACTGTCTTCCCTCACTTATATGTGTATAGGGCGTGTCTTGTTACGATGATCGAGCACAAATTCGGATACCAGAGCCCTGATCCACAACCTTACGACAGGCTATCGTATCGAAAACCTGACATTTCGATAACCTGATTTGACTTCCCCTCAACAGCAAATAGCTGTTGGAAGATAGCGGGCGTCTATTTGATTTAAAATGACAAAATTTTCGGGTTTTGGACTTGTGAACAGCATTGAGAAGACTGCTACGATAACAATGATTAATGTTCGATACGATACGGAAGCATATCGAGGGTTTGTGAATAAGGGGGCAGGTGAGCCCAGATATCTGAATTTGTTTTCGATCAAAAGATCAAAGTGTTGATCTCGCTTAGCAGTTGTGCTTGCCACAGTTACGACAAAACCAACGATGCAGTTCTGTAGTAAAACGTATAAAATTTCGAGCCTCTTCCGGCTCCCACGAGCAGAACAGCGTGGCCCTATCTGTCAAGGTCCATTTATTGTTTTTGTTCATACAAGTACAACATTGTGTGAATAAGCAAATTGATAGCACATACTCTATCGTACACATCTAGCAGTCATTCAAAAATTGTTATCATTTCCTAGAAATACAGGATGCTCCATAGCTGACTCATATTGTAATAGATTATCTATATAAATAAAAATTAAATGCTGTTCCTTTCTAAGCGCATCACTTGAGAACGGCTAGACCGATTTGGATATTTTTTGTTTTCATGTTCGTAATAGTGCGAATTGGATTTTTATGGAAAGAAAAATTGGAAAGTTGTCCTGAAAATTGTAAAACTTGAAAAAAAACGGAACAACCTTTTTTATGCGATTTTTGTATGAATTATTGAAAATTGGACTGGACATCGATTGTCGGGTCAGCTAGTTTTAGTAAAAAATCATGCGTTACATAGACATTGTGTTGTGTCGGTTTTATACGTTCAACCCACTTGTTTTCCCAAAATTAGGAGTTTTCATTAATTTTTACCCATAATGTTATAATTTTAGTGACTGCATAAACAGTTAAGTAAACATCCTCACTATTCTGGGCTGCAGCTGGAGGTCTCCAGCCAGTTCAGCAATTATGGATTAGGATGCTTGCATAACGCCGGGTTGTCGGGCCAGACTGCAGGTTGATCTTTGGAAAGCTTCTTTATATGCGCATATTAAGTAATTATAACGGGGTTATTTCACGCCCGCACCGATCGGTACCGACTTGTCTTTACCGGGAATCCGCTTCTTCCGCATTTTCACATACCGGTGACAGGCTTGGTGTGTCCATCCAGGATGAAGGACACACGTGGCGGCGTGGCGGTGACGTCACAGATGGATACGGTGCCGTCGTCTGAGCCACAGCATAGCTTCGAACGGTCGTTATTCGCGAACTTTACTACGCTGACTTGTTCGGTATGCTGGGGATATTAAAGTAGGTTTTTAGTGAGGGTGTAAATGCATAGTTTAATATGTACAACTTCATAAAAGCAGTGGAGTGCATTTAAAATAGCCTCCACTTGGCATTAGAAAAATGTGTTCCACCACCTTGCTGGCTGGAATATTTCACCACATTAACTGTTCTTGTATGTATAGTTTGCTTGCCAATATTGTCTTCATATAAGGAAGAAGTAATTAAATTGCTAGCCCCTATATTATAAACCCCTTATTAATAAACGTATTATATTGGATGAATAGTTTCACACCAATTTCTCTCTTTCAGTCATCAGTAATTTGACATTCGAAAGAAGAAGACAAAGTGTTGTGTAACTATACAGATGCTATACTCGTAAGACGTTTATTAGTGAGGGGGTTAGTATGCAAGTTCAATGCATGTAAGAATAGAAAATGTTTTTATGTAGATCCAATAATAACTAGATTTAACAGGCTTACCTGATCAAATATGTGATGAACTCCTGAGAATGCATAGTTCTCTGATATTGTCATGTCATTCTTCTTCTTAGAGTGTGCACCTGATGGTGTCTCATCCACCAGGATACTTGCCTAAAACAAATATTATTCATTAATAGCTTTATTATGCGTTTAAAACAAAAAAAATTGAATATTATTGTAGATATTTTCTCATAGTATTCAGTCGTAGTAGTCTTCTTTCATGGTATTGTCCATTGGGAAGCCTATTTCTTCCCACGGATGGACCAGACCTTGGTGTTACCTAACTGTAATGCTTTTTGAAAGCAATTGCTTTATAATTTCAATAAGACCAATAATTACTTATTTCAATTATTATGGTCTTATGGAAATAATGAATCAACTTTTAATTTACAGAAGAATGGAAAAGAATTTCCAGGGTTACTCTTTTTAATTAAATAACTACAATACAGGGTGAAATTAAATTCATGGGCATCCTTTTAAGGGGTCATTGTACTCATCATTATGAACAACTTTTACTATAGGACTAAATCTAAAATCTCAAAAAAAAAAATCAGCTGTTACTGATGATTACAATGACCCCTTAAAAGGATACCCATGAATTAAATTTCACCCTGTATAATGAGTTTCTAAGCTGTGTTGTAACTTATTCCTTTTTGTTGATTTGACAAAACAGATAGTAAACTAGAATCTATTGTTTCCTTGTAAATATTGATGTTCTAAAGTGCATTTTTACCCTTTGGAATGTAGATCCACGCTAGGCAAATGGCTTTTTAATTGTTTCTGTAATTAAGGCAATCAACCAGTTAATGGTTGACTTGAAAATTTATTTCAAGTAAACCATTAGAAGGCACTTTTGATTTGATTTTAACTTAAAAGAAATTACCTTGCTGCTAGATCTGGGTCGAGAAGAAGATGAACTGATTGAGATGTTGTCTTGTACTCCATAGCGACGTTGCAGCAACTGACTCCTTATGTGTATGTACTTCTTTATAGTCTCAATGTCCTACAATGAATTGTTTAAAACGTAATATCTGTTAAGTTTCTGATACAATGCTTACTATTCTAAACTTAGGTGTTTTTATTTTGTGTTACCTTAAACTTCGCATTTTCTCTCAGAAGCTGGCTTCGGCGTCGTATGTAGAGAGTTTCTACACAAAATAAAAACAGTAACAATATAATATTCTTAGTTGTGCTGTTTAATTTAATTAAAACAATCGATTGTACTTAGTGTTTTTGCTTTACACTATTTTACATTTGTTCTAGTTTATCAAGCTCCTGGACTGGTGCATTGTGTTACTAGAGCATAAAAGCTATAATATGTAGCAAAAAACTGATATTTTAACTCATTGATTATGCATTTATGCCATACTTACTGAAATTAGGATTGTTAGGTGCCCTGTACGCATTGAACCGTGCATCCAGTGCGAATATCTGTTGTTGGAATGCCGCCGCCATTGTTACCATTAATTATATGGGTATACAATACAACACTGCACACCTTTTTGATCTTAAATTATTGTTTATTTAGCGATTTCACGTAAAATAATTCACGAAAACAAAACATTCTTGTGATTATTTGGCAATTGTCAACATTGACGTTTGTTGTGACAGTTAACAGATGTCAGTTGTGCGTTTACAGAGATAGCTAAGGGGGGTAATAAATAAATTGTATTAAATTAATTTAGAATGTATTTACAAATAGCTTGTAATTTGGCTTTAGTAGCAATATTTCGTAACTGCAATCACTTTGTAGTTTCTCGGAATATGATATCATAGACGCTGTAACAGCTTGTCGGTCAGTAGGTACGGAATTGAACCATGCATTTCTACTTCCAATCGAAATGTCGAAGCTTACTAATCATGTTTTATTTATTTAGGAACTATGGGTATATCTATTTAGGAAACAAATTAAAAAAGTATTTTATTCAGTTCTTGACCTTAGTCAATTTCATCGAGTCGTTTAAGCGGTCGGAGTGCCGCCGGACCCAAAAGTCCATTTGTCACACCCACACATGAGCAGGCGAGTTCGTCGCGCGTCCTCCACGCGCGGGCCGCGGCCGGCTGAGGCCAGCGATTTCCTAGAATCCTTATTTCCGATCCGAAATACTCGGCGCGGTGATACCAGGAAATCTTGGCGGTGTTATTCTGGGGCAATGCCGTGTAAAACCCGAAACACGTAGCTTTCTAGCGAGGTAGCTCTGCCCGCCGTTATAAATAATCAGAATGCGTAAAAAGGAGTCGGTGACCCTCAATTACACACTCATCATTTCTCGTACCGAGAAACATCTTTTCTGCTTCTCTTTACAATTATATTTTTCAGATGAACCGCATCCTCGGGGGATTCGAAATAAAACTGCGTAAGTAGTTGTAGTTATTTTAAAATTTCGTTATACATAACTAATGAATGAACATACCATACATCGTAACATGTAAAATCCATCATACAACAAACGTACGTATAAATGACAACGTGATACAATCCAGTGAACAGTTACATATACCGACTTTATTATATTTACAAATTACAACTATGAGACGGATTAGTGCTTTACATGGATTCGATTCAGGACACTATAGTAACAGGCGTTTCTACTGTAAATATTCGCTGCAAATAAATTAATGACTTACACATCATAAACAAGTTTCACTAATCCATCTTAAAAATATTTAGTTGACTATTGTTTGTTGTACCTAAATAGTTTAAAAAAATATTTGCATTGACTTAAAAGAAATGCATGGAGTGTAAAAAAGTCACTATAAACTATAACACGTGAACATTTAAATCAGTCAGTCAAAACTTAAATAAAACTATGAAGGCAAGTATCACTAAGGACCACACTGAGCACTG
Organism: Amphipoea oculea; assembly: GCA_945859645.1. Taxonomy (NCBI): domain Eukaryota; kingdom Metazoa; phylum Arthropoda; class Insecta; order Lepidoptera; family Noctuidae; genus Amphipoea; species Amphipoea oculea. The sequence goes on along the minus strand of OX243864.1, from coordinate 20,175,385 downwards.
AGACGTAACATTTATAAAAACCTCTAAGACTTGATTGACTTACATAGTTAACACACGATATATGTACAGACGAATCTATAACAATACGCCTCAATGGACAATGACGTCTTACTAAATAATATATACGCTAACAGTTTTTATACAATTAAAAACATCTACATTAAGTTCTATGTACCTATATACATAATTTCGTTAAATTCATTATAATATCAACATAGTTTTAATTTATTTTCACCGATACACAGACACTTAGTCGGAATTCATTCAAACTTAATAACTATTCAGATTTCTTTCAGCGCTTGCTTACAAGTTAGCGGGCCGTATGATGCACTTAAACTTACCTACCCCGTACAAGACGTGATTGAAAAACAAAAAGATTATGAAATAAATTATCTGTGGTTTGAGTCTTAAGCTGCAGTTGCATGATTTGCACTACGTCTAATGTCGTTAGTAGGTAAATAAGTTATTTACTGAAGTTGTACCATTTCAATGGCTTAATTTATTTTAGAGATAATCTGAGAATGCCTATGAAAACATTAATTGACTAATTAAGTGAGCCCCTTAATTAAGGGACCCTGGAACTTCTCTTAATTAAATTATGCCTTGTACTTTATTAAGAGAAAATAACGTGTAAGCTGCTTAAAATCGGTCGCTTTGTGCTACTTTTTGCTTAGACCGAAATATTTCGGTGTTAGAGATGTTACTAACGACATTAGACATCGAAGACAAATGACCAAGTGTACCCATTCAATGAAACACGCCACACTGACTGACGCGACACAGGCGTGCCCCTACACTTACCATTACCACCTAATTACGAAAATTAAATAATACAACTCGTGTGACTTTATTTTACATTTGTTTTAATATGGCGCAGTGTATCAAGTGCAGTATAAGGCCCTTAGCTTGAATGACATGCGATATTACATTATATTAATATAATATTGGCGGATTTAAACTTAACTTTAAATATAATATTAACCTAAAACAATGGCATTACGTAAAGCACCCACACACCGACAGCTGCGTTATCATTTTTTACATAATCTCTGACGTAACTGTGCAATTCTGCCTAGATTAGAGAACTTTTCGCTTGGAACAGAGTCAATACGAACTGCATCCTAATTGCGCAACACATTATCAATCAGAATCTGAATAATTTTGAAGGATATTGCTAATCCAATGTTTCATATGTTCGAAATATGTATCTGCTCAACAACATAAATAAGGCAATGAATGTTGTTGAACTGTCAAAATTAAAGTCATTCCTATCGTTATTGTGTTACGCAATTACCCCGCTGAACAGAATTGTCAAGTAGATTCAGTTGATTTTCCTAGAAAAATGCAATATATTTTTAACTAGCGCACCGCGTCGCTCCTCCGTGCACGTCTGCAACTCATTGAAACACGCGTCGGCTACTTTGAAAAGCTAGCTCGTAAAGTTTCAATTTGTATCGACTCTACTCCAAAGAAGGAAAAGCAATTTCCGGCTTTAAACTTACATAGCTAATTTAAAACTATAGGAAATCGCACAGAACGATAGCTTTTGAGGTCTGACGTGTAACAGGCAAGACCCGGCTTCTAAGCTATTGCGGAAATGTTACGACGTGGACTCGACATATTTTCTTCCTAACCAAGATTACATCAATGTCAGGACAAGAAACATAATATGTATATCGTAGTAATTAATCCTGTTAATATAAACGAATTCTTATCCAGGATACATTATTCTAACACAAATCTGCTACTCTGACAGTTACTAAAAAACCGAGCAGTGTTTTCAAAAAAGCTCCAAAACTGTAGTTTTCCATTGTGTTTTTAAGTTCTTCATGTTTAGTTTAGACAATCCTTCTATTATTTTCATATTCCAACGGCTCAAGCGGAACATTAATTTCAACGGAACTCATAACCCATCTAAATCCCACTCTGAAGTTGTTTTACACCGTATTGTGTTACGTATAAGGTTCAAACTCTAATACAAGTAATAAACGCATGTATTATTCGGAGCACGCCTTCAATTTAAAATAACAGAGGGATTATTGCCTATAGGTATTAAGGTCGACGATATTAATTATATTTCTATGAGGATCTTTATAAGCTTTTCAGGAGAAAAAACTTGAGGTTTAATGTACAGACGCCAGCACATCAACCTACTACAATCTGTCAAATTTCTTTAATAGATTTTCAACTTTATCACTAAAGCATAAGGTTCAAAGTTGATTGGGAAAATGTGACAGTTTCGGGTAGGTTGATGTGCTGGCGTCTGTACCTATACTTAACACCGCCACGTGATCCCGGAAAACAACAATTTTAATTCTCTGTTTACCGCTCACTGATAAATATTAATTAATTGATTTACTGTTATTAGGAAACTTAACAACTGTTATTGAAAACATTTGCTTAAAATAGAAAATCTCGTTCAAACATTCCACTTAATAATTAAATATGTCAATTAGACGCTATTCTTAGACAGATAGAAACATTATTTCGTATTACATTAAGACACCAACATTTAACACCTAAAAACAAGCTTATCGAAGAAGTTAGCAAACAGTATCTGTCCCTAATCCGTCCTCGTAACAAAACGAAGCTAACAGCTACTTCACGTGAATAACTGTCGGTAGCACGCGTCGCCGGCGCATACTGATGACCAAAACAAAATAAAGCGACACACCACACCGCCATTTTACCTAATTCTCAGATAATGAAACCTCCTCACGTTCAAGATGCAGCCCATGTGTTGAGCACGCGAGTACCTACCTCATAGGCTTACAGCCTAAATTGCCTACGTGTTATGCCTGTAATGAATCTCTACGTTTTTCTTTATGTATATAGTTTAAGGCTCCCCTCCAGACTTACTCTTACTTTCTTGATCACTATAAAATTTTTATAAAATTTATATTCATTAACGCGTTCCGTAATTTCTGGTTTATAAAATCGTTGAAATAGTATTTTGAATGACGAATCGATCATATTCTATGAAAAGAGCTGTTTAATTAAATTTGCAACTTTTTATATGTATCGCAAGTAAATTACGTAAGTTTTACGTTGGTTCTTTTTCTATTACTTGAAAGTTAACTATTTGGTACGTAAATTTTTGAGCAGCCACATACTCTAAACTTTACAAAACACGTGGTCCTTGACTGGACCATATTATTACTTATATTATATACACAGAGCTAAAACATTAATTTATCAAAACATTTACTTTTTAAACATTTAATCTAAGCGAATAATTGATTTGTACCTAATTGCGCATAAAATCTGAACAATGTTTCAATTTCAACAGTATAAAGAAATTCTTCGTATTGTGACGCACTGCGCAGACAGTGGACTGGCAAGCCGCAAGCGTGAACATTCGCAACGAAAATGCGTAATCTCATTCATTGCCAATAATACGGCGCCGTGAGTGAAATACCGCTGACACGCCAACGTCACCATTTCCGAACAAATTCTATAACAAAACCAGTCTTGACTGACCTCACCTAACGCTATGCAGTTCACTTTAAATTGGGTAAGTATCAAAAGTTTTTAGTTCAGCGTTTTTTCCTAGGTCGTTTATATATTTAGCACCTGTCGCGCTGTAGGCACGATCATCACAAGCTCTTAACAAACTAGAATTCATCCTGTTTACTCCGCTTGTTGGATGTTAATTTTAGAACATATCGACACTACTTTTAATGACGTTCGCGATTAATATGCTATGTATTTCTACAGTATCACCTCTGTTCAGATCTAGGGCGTATGATCACTTTCCTAACTTATTAGGCCTAACATATCGACTATTATTTGTCTCATCGATTAGAAATGGTCCTCCGATTATATCTAGAACTCGATCGTTCTCGCGCGGTAGCTTTTTCTCAATTCTGGAAATGCTAATCAGCCGAACCAGTTGATAGTTTGCGGTGAACACTGTTAATGTGGCCGAGCACCTTCCTAGAAACGAAAGCGAGATAGTCACTAGTGAGAAATACGATTATCGTAATAACCTCCCAGAACGAGAGCCCTTTTCCAATCTCTGTTTGTAAATAGAACTTGACTATTAAAAACTTCAAGGAATACTACCGTCGAGTAACATCGGATTGTTCCTGTGGTTCCCTTTAATTATTTAGTTGTCGATTTAATTATAACAATGTTTTCTATTTTGGAAACAAGCTAATTGTCATTATTTCAAAGTTTCGTTGTATAGTAGAAAATATTTGCATTTTATAAATATTTTTGTCCATAAATCTCATTTTCCGGTATAAATTATTGATTACGGTACACGAATTCTATATAATTAACTAGGTAAATCCCAATGTAACTCCATAAACAGTAATTAGTATGCGTCAGTGACGTTTGACGGACGCTAAGTACCTACTTCTTACTGATATCTGTGACGTCCGATTACGTTTTCTAGTGAATCGATAACCCGGGAACTCGGGAGTTATTTACCTTGTAGAGTACTTTTTACATCCTTTAAATTAGCTGTATTTGGTTTTTCAGTGACGTCATTATAAACGTTACATAATAATATTTGAATCAATCAACTCAGCCTTTCGCAGTCCACGATGGACATAACATACGTATAATTCTGCTAATTCCCCAGTAATTTAGAAATACCACACATAACGAAGCTATGTATAACATCGATACCTACGACAGTTTAATTAGTACTATGCTAATTGAAATTCAATTATATTATAACATCAACAACTATCCAAGAATAAGGAAAACGTTTCCAAAATCTTATAACCATTATATTACATTAGCTTTCCGAGCAACACCACCAAGATATTTGTGAACGTACCGGGAATTGAGGAAAATCGTAGGAAACGACTTTACCACTCCAAATAAACGCTACTCGTGTACAAAATGTAAATAATCTGACAGTTTTTGTTTCATAATATGAACAAAAAACGTTTCAATAGACTGAAATTAGACTTTTCTAAGTATTCGGAAGCGGACGAGTCTAAAGGTCAACATTAATCGATTCGGAATTATATGTCCCAGTCCGCTTCCGAGAAGGTATGAAGATTAGAGTTACATAAAAACCTAATGCGGAATGACCATAAATATACCTATTATACGACCAGCAATCGATAACGAGTTTTCGGAGAACAAATTAATGTGTTTTTACTTAGAACATACAGATGGCAGTACCGGGAAAATTATCTTAAGAGAACCTCTTAATTGGAGACCGGAGAAGAAATACTACACTTTTCAGAAACATGAGCAGTAATTACGACAAACAAATATTCTCTTTTTAGTATACAAATGAATATAATTTCATTTCGCTTCATAATTTCATTTTAAATTACAAATATACTCTCTGCCATGATTTAAAACTTAACAAATGTCTGTATCTATAATAATTATTATTACTGCCGCGCTTTGCCCGGTGGAAATATTGTTCAGTTTTGTCCGTGAACTCGGAGGACCTGCAGTTTATATCGACCGACTTTATTTAAAGAATTAATACTCACTCTGACATTACGCCCATTGGCGCCCTCACTATGAATAAATCGTGAGAGGAGGATAGCGCTATTTCATTTTCTTTTCGTCTCTCTCGCCTTTGCCTTTGTCTGTACCAGGTTTTTTTATAAACTGCAGGCAACCTCAAGATGACTGTTGCTAAATATTAACATTGTTATAGATACTAATGCTTTTAGATCCAAGAGGTGCTTGCTACAGACAAATAGGTAGTAATCTGACAGAACTTTTGAATAAATAAAAAGATAATATTCATCAGATGTTTTCGTGCTGTACTGTTTGTTATCCATTCCATTTGTAGAGAGCAAACACCTCCCAGTCCTAAAGCCATTTAAGCATAGTTAAAAGGTCATAGAAATCTTCTTCTGTTACGTCCAGGGTTCGTCGTCTTCGCTCGAAGACCGAGCAGGCGAGGACTGGTCGGGCTCCGGTATGATGCTGGCCAGGGTGTGGAGGACCGAGCCTCCAGACCGTTCAGCCCCGGAGATGCCGCGCCGGCGCATTAACAGCTTTGCGTGGAGATCTGCCATCAGGTCGCCGCCGCTTGGTGTGGAACCGCCCTAAGGACAAAAGAAAGGGTTTGCGTAAAGTTAAAATGCTATAGGCAAATAAGTTAAGAAATCGTTTGAATAAAAAGCTGATTGCAACAGGGATAAGATATGAGTCATTTTTGTTTTTCATAATCATCAAGCGGTCTACTTGTCTAGCCTTTCCTTCCCCACCTATATTGAGTTTGGTCTAGGTTTTTAGAGTCAAGTCTTATTAACATCCGTTGCTTAAATTAAGCATAAAGAGGTAAAATTTGTTTGTTTGTATTTAGGGATAATCTCCTGGAGTACCAGACGGATTTGAAGAGCTCGTTTAGCATTTGATAGCCCAATTCTTGAGGAAGGCTTATAGGCTATAAAACACCACACTAGGACCCCATGAAACCGAAAAAGAAAAAAAGCCAGAAAGAACGCTAAGCGAAAACGACTTGGGAGAACAAGAAATTAATTTCGCGCGGACGAAGTCGCGGGCAGAAGCTAGTAGCAAATATACGTACTACTAGATGTTACACACATCACAGTCTTCGCCTGAAACTTCAATGAATAATGCAAAGTGATTCGAGCTGTTTCCGCACAGTTCGCCCCAGTTCTACTGAAGATTCAGTATCACTTAGTCCCCATTAAATATTCAAGCTGCTAAAAGCACCCAGCTCGTCACTGTAAAAATATACTAAAGTATATAAAAATAAATATTTGATCGTTATTAATTGATACCTCGGCACGTGTTAACAGGCGGGTCACTTCGGGGAATCGCCACCAAATTGTGTTACTAATTTGCGACGATGTAGATATGTATTCCTATTGAAAACTGGGCCAAGTGCTCTAAATAGTTCAACGTCAATTAAAATATAGGTACGTCACCTGCCTTCTGGGAATAGACCACATAATATTTGTCTTAAATTATTTTTATACAAGATACCTACCTAGAGCAAAAAGGAAAAAAGAACTTGTCAAAACTCCCCGTTTATACTCCACTAGTTGTGCTCGCGACTTCGTTCGCGTGCATGTCGGAAAACAAATAGGATTTTATAGGTTTAATTTTTTTTGCGCGGAACCCCTAATTCTTTTTCGAAATTAAAATTAAGTAGGTAAGCCTAAGGTACCTACTCCTTACAACATCAGCTACCTGCCACTGAAATTCCCGTCAAAATCGGTGCAGTCGTTTTGGAGATTAGCCGGAACAAACAGATGACAGCCAAAATTAAAAAAAAAAAAAAGATTTTTTGTTATAAGTACCGCGAAAAGCTGTCACTTTAACATTACAAACAGACACATCAATTTTATTTATTTGCATAGATTCAATTTAATTTATATCATCATTGATTAATTAATAGTATGTAGTGTGTAGGTACAGTCATGTCGACAGTTCATCGAATCGGCCAATGTGGCCAATCGTCAGTGGGCGATGGGCGATGGTGCCAATAACCTCGGGTTCAGAGGCGGCTGCCAAACAATGAGATGAGATGTAACCTGATCAATTTTAACACAAACATAATAGAGCTCTTGGAAATTCTGTACTTTTTGCGTCCCTAATTAAAATTAATGGCTATCTTAGGCTCAGTGAGTTTCTTGTAACAAAACCTCGGGAAAGATTAGGTACAGACGCCAGCACATCAAGCTACTACAATCTGTCAAATTTCTTTAATAGATTTTCAACTTTATCGCTAAAGTACAAGGTTAAAAATTTGACAGTTTCGGGTAGCTTGATGTGCTGGCGTCTGTACATAAAGCCTTTTGGCACTAGCCATAAGGCCACATCCGCACGTAAAAATAATTGCCGCGGGATTTTATCGCGCATTGGATTTTCAACTCTTGGCGTTAGCGCGTCAGAGCGTTGAATATCCAGTGCGCGAAAAAAAAAAATCGCTGCGGGATTTTTTTTTTCACCCATGCGGCTGCACTAACTGCCACAAAGACTCTTATAAGGTTTTCACGTGGGATTACAATAAATGACTACCTATATTGTTAGGTAAACATTTTTAATAAAATCTTCTAACGAATAAAGGATTAGTTCACCAAATAGGTTTATAGGTATGTATGTAGAATATACATTATAATGAGGAAACCATATCCCGATGATTTCACAGAAACACTCCGAGAGCTTAACATCCCGTTCGAATGAAAATAAACGTTTCTTCAAACTATTTTTCCATTGAATTCAAGAGATATTTTGGAGGGAAAAGTAGGTACCTAATATTACACTGCGTCGATGGTCTAGTGGTCGTAAGCACTGAGCATGAGGTTCTGGGTTCGATTCCTAGTCGGGCAGTGTTATTTTATTAGGCTTTTTCCTTCAAGAATTTCTCAGTAGCAGCCCGCAGTTTAGATTTGTGCCCGGTTGATGACAAAAGGCTTATACATGAAACATAACTGGCAAAATGTGGGTGTACTAAGGTACATTTCTGCCTAACCCTTCGGGGATTTCAAGCGTGATGCTATGTTATGCAAAATAACGTAAGTGCCAGTAGTGTCACGGTGGACTTGGGTGTGTTAGCCTCATCAGTAGAAACTTGTCATAAAACCAAGTCCACAACCTAGACACATACACTAGTGAAAGTAGAAATCGTCTCTACTAATTTTCCTGTTACTATCGATGTTTTACGTTAATTGTAAAAAAAAGTCCTGCTACGTAATTGCAAAGCACACAAAGTAATCACTTTCGTTTAGACAGCTCAATCAATATTTGGCCGCATGTTTTAAATATCTGTGTTTTCGTCGGCCAACGTGATGCAAATTGTTTCCCTCTTCGCAAGTAACTACGTCACGCATTCCGTCATAGGGTCAGGAACGTGACTCCTTTCCTTTATCTACGTAAACCCTCTTTCCACGGACCAAAAGGACTTATTTGTCAATTCGCACGAATTTGCCAGCCCGGAACGGGCGAATCGTAACTTTTAAATAATGTATATTTTTTCTATAGGCGACTCGCACGAAGTTAATTTGTATGTGGGAGAGTCGACAACTTCAGAAATAATTATGTATTAGGCAATTGTATTAGAAATAATTATACAGGGTTATTTGAAAAACACCAACAACCTCTTAAGAGGTCATTGTGTTCATCATTATGAACAACTTTTACTATGGGACCAAACCTGAAATCGCGAAAAAAAAATCAGCTGTTCCCTACATTTATGTTCGTAGAACTCGTCAAAATGTATGGAACAGCTGATTTTTTTTTCGCGATTTCAGGTTTGGTCCCATAGTAAAAGTTGTTCATAATGATGAGTACAATGACCTCTTAAGAGGTTGTTGGTGTTTTTCAAATAACCCTGTATATTGGCACATTTTGAATTGTATGCGAAGTTAAGAAAAAAGTACGTTTTATAATATTTAATTATCACTTCTGTGCGCTAGTGTCCTTTTTTCTATACTGTATTGTATAAAAATCAAAATGTGCCAATTGACAACATTTCAAACCTGACACGACCTTAAAACAAAAATACTATTTCTTTATTTTCGTATCCTGAGTTCAAATATATTTTTATTTTATTTTTTTATTTCCAAATTTCTGAGAAAAAATATAAAAATCAAAAAACATGTGATGACGTCACATAAACGGCGAAATGAGGTAGTTAGTTACCTTTACGCATTCCAATGTCTTTGATTGAAAACATTACATCAAACAAGACATGTCAATGTCACCTAAGAAGTATATTATACTGTGGTAATATCGCCGTTTTACCGTAAGGCTGACGTCATCTGGCACTTACGTCTTTTTAGAATACACCGAATTTCAAAGTTAAAATTATGAATGAAAAGTACATAATTTCGAAAAACGAAAAAATATGGGTGCCCTAGATTTGAATTTACTTTTATTAACGTAAGAATACATGCAGGTTAAAAATATGAAATGTTGTCAATTGCTGTAACTTCGAGTGAATCGCTTATAGAAAAAAAAATATTTTAAAGTGACGATTCGCCCGCTTCGGGCAAATAAATTCGTGCGAATCCAAATAAGCCACCAAAAAACGTAAGGGACGAAAATAAATATAACTTTTTTACTTTTGTACATGGATATTTGTGTCCATAGTTCCATACTAGTTTAGTACTTGTGAGGAAAGTTATGAAGTATGAATGGTGGGTGGCTTTAAGAGTAGGGGAAGACCAACTAAACGATGGATGGACTGTGTGAAAGAAGATATGGCTAGAAAGACGGTGACTACCGAGATGACGACTAATAGACAAGTATGGATGGAAGAAAAAGATATGTAGTAGGTAACCCAAATAGATTGGGATAAAGGCAAGAGATTCATGATGATTTGTCTGTTTTTGAGACTAGTGATGTTAGGATTAGTGCGCATACACACGAGCGATACGCGTCGACGCGTGTCGGCGGCGGCTGCCGCGCCGTCGACAGCATGCCTCTCGTGTATTTGAGCACCGTACTCAAATACACGAGCGGCACGTTGTCGACGCTGACGAAGGACCGATGGCCGGTGGAGCAGACGAGTTCTGAAGTGGAGACCGCGTATCGGCAAGCGTAGTGTGGGACGCCCCCCAGCTAGATAGGACGACCTAAAGAAGGCGGCTGGAGCAGACTGGATGCGGAAGGCGGAGGACAGGGTGCTGTGGCGCAGTCTGGGAGAGGCCTATGTCCAGCAGTGGACTGCGATAGGCTGAGTTGATTGATTGATTGACGTTGTCGACGACTGCAGTTGCCCTGCCCTTGCCGTTGACTTGTATCGCTCGTGTGAATGCACAACTACGTACAGTTTCCCCGAATAATTGTTTACCGGTTGTGCTGAACTAGTAGTGACGTAGATACCTATTGTATTTATTGGTACATTGGCGTAGCTAGCTGACATATGGCAAATAGTTTAATTTAATGTTCTGTGTCTCGTAATATTAACTACTTTGCATACCTACTATTGTATGGAAGCAGGTTTTTTTAAACTGAATAGTCAGCTGTGAGTTTGTTGCGGCACTTATTCCCAGCGAAGGCATTAGGAAGTGTGAAGGGCTGGCGTTTTTGGGGACTGTCTTATGTAATTTTGACGTTCGAAAAAGTGCTGATGATCAGCCTAATTTGAATAAATTACTTTTGATACATAATTCGCACGCAAATATTATGTTTAAAACGGACGTGAAAACAATAACAATAACTTTTATCGCTAACCAAAACTGGACGATAACCAAAGTACGTTTCAGTCAGTTCAAACTAGATTGGGTAATTAAGTGGTTAGGCAAACAGGAAAACAATGGATTTTCTTGTTAAATTTTATGTGGTAATTTCCCTAATATATTTGATTCATTAAGGTTTGCAATTCCATGTACCTATTTAGTTACCTCATTAAAAATACTAGGCGTGACAGTAAAGTCAAGCCTTTTCCCGACTACGTTGGAGTCGGCGGGGTCGGCTTCTAGTCTAACCGGATGCAGCTGAATACCAGCATTTTACAGGGAGCACTGCCTATCTGACCTCCACAACCGAGATGGGTAACACGATATCCCTTAGTAAGACTAGTTGTCAGACGTTTGGTTGTCTGGCTAGTGGCTACCACCCATAACGACGACAGTGTAATGTATGTAAATAATAATGAATGTACGTGTATCCAGATAGAATATGGTGATGAACCTTGATACCTCATAACCGGTTCACTTCCGACAAGTATTCTCGTAAGCGCCGCAGGCGTCGTCGGTCGCTGATAAACATTTATTAATTAAAGCGTAGAATGATAACTCGGAACTGACACTGCGTGTGCGCAATCATTGCTTTACGAAGAAGCGCGTATCTATTAAACAAACTTATCACAGTGACAAGTTAAGGTCAATGGCACGCAATTAGCTGGAATCGCCATATCTAGGTAGGTACTAGAAAATGACCAATGATAATATTATTTTTAATTTATTATTTTAATTATTCAATGGAAATTTAAGTAGGTAGGGGTACGGTTCATTCCAAATTCTTTATTTATCATTCTCAAAGCCAAACGTCAAATATTAATACTGATAAACTATTATGCATATTTTTTCCAACGAAATAAATTAATTAAGTAATATGTTTTTTGAAACTTCCATGGAATTTCTGAATAAAAAGCCTGTTTGTCAGAGTTTTATTATGGCAACGACTCGTCTTGTTCGGAGAAATAAGATGTACGATATAAATAAATTATGTAAACCGAACAAGGCCAACATAAAACTGCGAAATACTAATTTACTTTAAGAACTGCGGTACCTAAGAACCTTTATTCGGTATCGCTTCTAATGCAGACAAATGCTGCATTGGCTTAGAGACTGAAATTAAAAGGTAAGTACTCTAGGAGAGGTGGATCCTTGATCAGGTTTTTACAAACTGGACTCTAAAATTAAAGCACTCATTTTTTAAATGGCACTTGAGATTCTTCGCTACTCTAGAACCAACCCTCCAAATTTTGTATCTAGTCATTCGGTCCAGGTTTGGGCGAACGTCCACTTGAGGGTTACATAAAAGACAGAATGACGACTTAAACCAGTAGCATCATTAATCACCACTTCACCAGCTCAATTAAAGCACTCGCCCACTTTCAGACAAGACTGTAGTGCACTCGAAATAAGTGCATCTAATGTGCAAGAAAGTATAGATCCGAAGTGTGGAAGTGGTCCAGCTGCACCATTACGCCAGCCGGAGCCTCGCACTGACAGATATATTATGACCTTATCTCACTCATTACCTTAACGGAGACCACTTCGTGGAAACCATCTCCTTTCTCGTAGCATTGTCAACCTTGCCGGGATATTTTACGAGGAAAAAATTCATGAGTCGGAATGTGCTGAATACATTTGTAGCTGGCAACACTGTTGCACATGTTCGTCTTCGTATCCTGTACAATGTGACGTATTACGAGAAGCTATTTGTGCTTTTGATGTCTGGAATGCTGCGAAATTAGATATGGCAACTGTATTCAAATAATAGGAGTACGAGTCACTAAATACAATTAGGGATGGATATTGTTAAAACATTCTGCCTTTGACAACAAACGCTCGACAGGAATACCTACTATTAGGTATGTTCTTGTTTTATCGAGAGCTAATTGTGTTTTGTCTATGAACAAGCTAGTGTAAATTATTAATTGTTGACACGACTTTCGTACAAGACTAGAGAGAGAGCTCTATTGTCGTCCTCTTTGCTGAACAATTTTCCGCAAACATAAACAATTTCAATTAGTAAGCAACTACTTTTTATTCAAATGGTTGTAGGTTTTCACCACTGTACTGTACTGTACGTACACGTATTTTCCTATTTGAAACCATAGAATACATAAAGTGACTAGGAGAAAAATTGCATATTTCACTTCATATGCAATTTTTCTCCTAGTCACTATGTATTCTGCTGGAAATGCCATAAAAAATATATATATCAGTAATTTATTTCAAGGACGGACAGATATCATTGCCAACAAAAATAAATAAGTAAGTCTTGTAATAAAAAAATCACTGCACAGATTCGCACTATTAAGATATCTGCAAACGTGACAAGTTGCGTACTTAAAAACTCGCCATCAAATTGAACGCGTTTTCGAACAATATAGACGAAATTCTAAAGTGAATTCCAAAAACTGGCTGGAAATTAGTAACGAGGCTATTTGTACTGAAGGCCGCAGGGGGCAGGCGCGACCAATCGCCCATTGTCTGCCTCAATGGCCACGTCCCAGTTCTAACCCTGCGCCCGAATACAAGGAGTGCCTCTCGATTGTCATGAGCGTCTGATGGACCGAGGATATACATCGTGTGCTTTTTATGCTCTACAGGAATTTGTCCTGCACCAGACGTGTTAGCGTTCGCCGTCGGTGTCAGCTTAACGTCAGACGAAAGTTGACTTTCATTTGTCGCCTCTTTTAAGTCAAGAATCAAAGTGTTGATTGCTCGAAAGCACACTAGGTAATTGGATGTATGGGCCTGCAGCACCAATCTCTTTCGATTTCCTGCTGGTGTTTAGTTTTAGGTAAAACAAATAAATTTCAGCAAAATATTTTTTGGTCAGGAAGGTGTAGTATGAATTATTGTTATACCCGCTCCCACTCATAAGTCTGTCATGCGACGCCTACAATTCCTGCAAATTTGTTTGCAGAATCGAATTCAAATTCTACAAATCGTTTTATTCAATAAGGACATATACAAGTTTTATACCCAAATTATACTCGAGACCGGTAACAAAAATGAGAAAAACATATTACAATATTTGTGATCAATAAGCACCACCTACGACGTAGAATTTCTGTGAAATAAGGATCAATTCCAAGGAGTTTCTGCAAACCCACGTTTATAAAACCACAGGCTGTATAAGCATAAAATAAGGGCCAATTTGTATTGTGTTATAAATCCTTATAAAGAAGTAAGGTATAAAGGGCATTATAAGTCCGTCACGTCACGTTGTAGATCCCTGGCTTGTTCCGCGCTTGGTCGGACCGTGGCAAATCAAACATCTGAAATGTGCCGTATAATTGGCTGCGTGGACCGGAATGCAGCCCGCCCGACCACTACGGAATGGCGACAAGTTAAATACGATTATAATAATAAAGCATTCGTTGTATAATTCGGTGCTTGTTGTATCGATATTAGAAGTATAAGCAAGATTTATAATAGTTAGATTAAATTCAACAGCGATAAATGTTGACTACACCATTATCCGACTTCAAATCAAATATTTGCCCGAAAGTGCTATTCAAACAGTTTCTATCCTTTGAAGCAAGTAAATATTAATCTAATAATTCATATTTTGGACAGGTACAGAGCAAATGGCGCCTGGAGTCTAGACAAATCGATCCAAACGGTTTTTAGGATAAATACCTTTACCCAAGCAATTCTGAAACAGTCGTCCGTACCTAACCTACTCCCAAGAAACTTGTGATTTAATACATATCATTAGATAGTGTTTATGTTATGGGTCGATTTCGAGAAGTGTTTGCGTCACTATGAGATGCTAATTTGACAAATAAACATTCAAGTTGATATTTAATGTACCTATGAATGACGTTTATATTTTGAGAGCTTCTCTTGGGACCTCGTCGGGTTTCGCTCAAATTACCCATGTTTGTTGTGAGTTTATTTATACGCGATTAGTAGTAATTGTAGATCCGATAGTATTTTCTTAGAATCCGTGACGACTTTGACCGATCGCATCCTCTGTGAAGATCTTTGGCGCCCACTAGACGTTAGATCACTAATAATATCGTACAGGGTCTTAAAATAGACGAACATTTGTCACGGTACGAGGCGCCAACTGGCAACTGCTAATGTAAACTCGTTTAATTAGAGCGGATAGTCAAACTGTCCTTTGTAACAAGTCAGTTTTAATGCAAACATAAACTCGCGTCTTCTTCCAACAGGGGTGAGCAGAAACTAGAACGTATCGACGATCGTATACGACCCTTGCTAATCCTTTTGCCTCGTTTATATTCATACATCTTGCTTCATAGGTTTAATAAATTCGTCTGCTCATCAACGTAAATAACGCAATGAACGTGGCTGAACTGACATAAAGAAAAAAAAAACAGGGGCACTCCGGGAGTGCCGACAAAACTGAAAACAAAACACGAACAGAATACTTTGCCATCACTGACATATCGCATAATTATAATAATATACATTAAAACCGAGTAAATCCCTAGGACAGCCGAACACATCCGAAGTGGTGTCGATTACGGTACAACAGTGGCGCGAGTTCAATAGTTTTTTCCCATTTCAAAAAATGCCCAACACACCTAAAGCACTTTTCACTTCAAAAAAATGCGATCAATTTTATTTTCATTTTTATGTGTGTGACTCCATTGGACTCCGCAATAAAAGCCACGTTTTTTCTCCGGGTTACAGTTCCTTCTGTAATCTATTAGCGCTGTTATAATAACTAACACAATCCCGCGGTTACCGCTCGAAGCCTATTACGGTGATGGAGAAAAAATCCCGAACGATACACATAATTGTGACCACAAAAACTATACTTACTTCGAAATCAGCTATTCTTCTAGGAACCCGTCCATATGTAAGACATGGATGTAATATGCGTTACTGTACCTACCTCGCACGGACGGGACTTCAGCAAAAAGTATTTATTAACCGAGTTAGTCATCCATGCGATCCAGAGCTTAGTGCTAAATGTCAACTTGTGACGTCACGGCTAGCCCTTCAGTTGAAGTTAACCCCTCAACGGAATTATAAGGGGGCGAGTATTTAATGTAAACTGGTCATTCAGTTATTCCGTGTGTTCACGTAAATGTCAACGTCCATTCAAGCCCACGCTTTAATAATAAATTGTGAGCGAGTGTATGCTCTCAGAATTATGATATGTGAGTCCGTTTGTTGGAAACTACCGGCAGGACGTGGATACAATATAGTGCCGGGGAACGATAACTCCTCTAAAGCCGAGAACCGATCTTGTGGACGTTGCTATTGCTACATAACATAACATAATCAACCTTTAATGTTCCCACTGCTGGGACACAGGCCTCCTCTCTTGGAGAGGGAGTGGGCTGTAATCCACTACGCGGGCCCAGTGCGGGTTGGTAGATGTCACATGTCTTTGAATTTTTGGTTCTAGGACATGCCGGTTTCCTCACGATGTTTTCCTTCACCGTTTTGAGAGCAGTGGTGATGAAATAATTTACACAAAATAAAGCGCCTGGCTGGGTACGAACCCACGATCTACAACTCGTAAGTCGCGGCCGTTACAACTGGGCCACCACTGCTCTATTGCTACGTGTAAGGCAAATATAAGAAACGTTATTTTACGCCATCCTTATGTGGTCATCGATTACTTAACAATTACTAACAACTAACAGATTTGGCGCTCAAGTATGATAGTGCGTGGTATTGGCAAATAGACTTAGGCATGATTTTAATGTTTCTTAGAAGTAATTTATGTCAGGGATATTATTATTATTACTTTTTAGTCTCTTGACATTTCTCGGGACCCTGAGGTCCCGGGCGTTTGGAAGGCGTAGGTGGTGGGGTCGAGGCCAACTAGCAGAGGCCCGTTAGACGTTTTTATTATTAAAAGCCTGTGATGTCATACAGCAGGGCAAAGACCTCCCTGCTCTCTTTCCTCTTCTCTCTGTTTAAAGCTGCTAAGGACCAGTTCTTGTTGAAGGAGTTCAGCTCATACCGCCATCTCCGTCAAGGATATTACATACATTAAATTCCATGCATTTTTGACGCGGTATATTCTGTGTTTTAAGCTTACCTACCTACAAATTTAAAAACTAATTTACTATTTAACATTCAAGCTGAATTTCATAACTAGGTATATCAAAATTATCTCATTACAGGAACGCCCACGAACGTTCTTTTCAGAACCACATTTTATCAAAGCAATTGCCTAACATAGGTACCTAACACAATTATCTGATTCACAGAATAATGGAGGCAACAAAAAACACAGAATTCATAGAAGGCCGTTCTGGTTCCGCATTCTCCCTAAGTACAGTAGGTTCAGAGATTTAAGGCCCAATTTGAATGTACGGACAAATCACATGGAGGCACAGAGATGCATACATGCATGCGTTAACTGGAAGCATACACAACGTTCACTGGAAACGCACAACAAAGTGGAATGATGAGAAGCGCGGATTCCGTTAAACTGTAAGCCGATCGATACCACACGACGCGCGCTAAATAAATGTTTGGGAAGACATTTTATTGCTGTCTTTGTATCCTCACGGTTCGTTGCTATATCGGCGCGAGCAGAACTTCAAAAGGGACTACATTAGAACGGTTAGTTCCGCCAATCAAAGCGGTGGCTGCTGTGGGCGGTATATGGCTCTATTCGAATATTTAATTTCAGGGAAATGAAGAAGCCATTAATAAAGCCATAATTAATAAAGACATACTTAAAGCAAATCAATATTATTGTCGGCTTGTGTGTTTATTCGAATACTAGCTTCTGCCCGCGACTTCGTCCGCGTGAAATTTCTTGTTCTTCCAACCCACCCCGTCGCATCGCATCGCCTGCCCGCGCTATTACTACGTTTTCTCATAGCGTTCTTTCTGACTTTTTTCTTTTTGCTCGGCTCCTAAGGGTCCTAGCGTGATGTTAAATATCTCAAGAATTGGGCTATAAAACATTAAAAAAAAAATCCGACTGTTAGTCCCAGAGATTAGTGCGTTCAAACAAACAAACGAAAACACAAACAAACTCTTCAGCGTTATTCTTTTTTTCAAATCCGCTGGTAGTTCCAGAGATTAGCGTGTTTAAACAAACAAACTATTCAGTTTTATTATTAGCATAGACGATAGGTACTAAAACTAAAGGTCAACAAGCAGAAAATTACACAAGAAAATGGAATAAGTATAATATTTCTATGAAACACCTCCGCATCTACTACCTACGATTATTAAAATCCTTGGTACTACTGCACTTCAGCTGTAACAATCAACTGATAAATACAGCGTAATGAGACGGTCGCAGCCGTCTATCAACCTGTCACTACTAAACAACTATCGCAATCTGTAATGACGATAAATGACACCTATTCACACATACAAGTACCTACACCAACTAATGTTCAACCACCCCGCGATGTTATCACCTCTCCGTAAGGAAAAAAACGCCTGATACATACTCAATTAACAGGCTTTTTAGCATTGGAAAAACGCATACGAATTCCCAGTAATTCAGGAGCATATAAATCTCAGTGTAAGATTAAAGCGTACCTACTCGGAAAGTCTCATAAGAGCTGCGGGTCACGATCGAAAGAAAAATAACGAATCAAACGATGACTCAGATAAACAAAAAAGTTTTTATGAATCAAAACTTTATCTGGTACGATCTGTGACAAAATTGCAGATAAGATTGTCGCTACAACCCACGCTCGTACAGTGTTTTCTCGTCTGTCTCTGTCCCGATAATAACAACATTTACGATGCTCTTAGCTCTTATGCAAGCCGTACTACGCCTTTGCAATAACAATGTGCTCTTAGTATGCATGACTTTTAGAAATATTCTTTAAACACAGTTATGGGATTTTGTTTGTCAATACATGATGAAAACGGTTTGAAAAACGTAAAATACCCTAAACGAGGCCGAGAGTCACTTTTTCTTCCCGTTATTATAATATTTTTTGTACTGGACCATATCTAGGAACCGTCTCGTTACGGAGATTTTGAAGGTCCAATAAGATGGGAAGTTATACGGCAGCTACCGATACTTCCCTTTTTTTAAACTTGAATTTGGCAACGAATGTGACACAGTGTCATTTCTTGTGTTATGTATGACTGTGCAAATTTTGTGGGTCGTTTGAATCACTCTTATTTTTCAGTTATTCCCCGGGCTCTAGAAATAATATATAGGTACTAGTACTAGATATATTATTTACTCTGAGTCAGGAGTTCCGCACTGAGCATATTTGGCTACAAGCTACAACTTTACAGTGAGAATTTCCAAGAGGTTCCGATTCATCATGTTGGCTGTTAACATAAGGTATCTACCTACAAATACAGGAAAGGTCTCAGAGAGAATGTGAATTTGTGCACTGTACTGAATTCAAGTCACATTTACTCATTTGGTTCAGTTTATGTTAACTCGACTACAGTTCAGCACAGTACAGAATGCAACAAGCAAACATACCCTTTTGACCAGTAAATACACAATCATGAATGTTCCAATTTCAACTAAAATCGAAATACGTCAATGTTGCCATCATAAATCGCCAGTGTTTACATTCGCAAAAAACAGTCTGTTCATTCACAATGTGGTGTGTTTACACTTGCGCCGACGCTATTTCACGTTTAATTTTAACTAGTCAGCGGAATCTCGAGCGTATTCAAGGTTCCGGAACAAAAATGCGCATAATCTGCCGACGTCATTAAAAAATAAGGAAAAAATATTGTAAACAACAATGCAGTAACCACGTGGAGACGCTCACAATGGGTGCTGATACCATTATCGTGGCGTTATCATGCACTATAATGGCCTTTCTTAGAAGCGAAATAGCCTGGCGTACAATTCTCGCTGGTTCTGTGAAACGTCAGACTGTGCTTGTAATTATGTGGGCGTACCGACTGCCAGGGTTTCGTTGTTTTACTTACAAAAATTGAAACTATTATAGATAGTTTAGATAAGAAAACAATAGATTACTTGGAATCATGTGTAACGCGATGCAGGGACGCTTGCGTTCATATAATATGATAGATAAGTAGCGCTACTACATTATTACGTCATGACTAGAAGTTAAAACCTTATTACTCTACGCGATATTCAGGGACCCTTTCCCTAAATCGGGATGGGGTAATAAGAGAAAGAGAGTTGGGTCCCTATAAAAAACACATCACCTAAATATCGAGTAGTGTAAAAAGGGGATCCCCCATTGGCACAGCTGTAAACATTTTATTAACCGACTTCAAAAAAAGGAGGAGGTTCTCAATTCGTCGGAATCTTTTTTTTTTTTTTTATGTATGTTCCCCGATTTCTCGAAGACGCCTGGACCGATTTGGAAAAATTTTCTTTTGTTTGAAAGGGTATACTTCCCAAGTGGTTGCATGATCATCAGGTCAGGATCTGATGATGGGATCCCAGGGAAATCGAGGGCAACCTTCAAATTTTATAGGCACATAGTACCATTTTCATATATTTTCTAAAGCTGTTTAAGTATTTGCATCTGATAATCATCATCTCAGGTGGATGAGCTGATGATGGAAGGTACAACTCCTCAACGGCTTGGAGTTAAAAGAAAATTCTTTCAAAATTAATTATAGTAACACTCGTGCATTTGCTCTCGGAAAGCACCATTTGGTGAAGTGGAACTGATGATGAAGACCACAGATGGCCACCGGAACTACTCAATAATATCTCCGTACTATTTCACGGGTTGCGATTCGATACTTTAACATGGTTGCTAAGCAATTTATGCTCGTCACAATGTGAATGGTGATATGGAGCTGATGGTGGGCCAGGAGAACTCTTCAACAATTAACTTCCCTGCATCGGTAAAAGCAATATTTTGTAAATGGCGATGAGAAAGTTGACACTAGGCTATTGTAACTGAGATAAATTATAAGCAGACCCACTAAAAAGCGTGAAAAAAAAAACTTTTTAACAAAAAAAAAAACCGACTTCCAAAAAACTTAAAAATAACTTTAATTTCGGAAGTCGGTGGCAAAAAACTAAAATACAGATCCAAAGACAACGACTTCCGAAATTAAAGTTATTTTTCACTTTCTAGTGTTTTTTGGAAGTCGGTTTTTTTTTTGTTAAAAAGTTTTTATTTCACGCTTTTTAGTGGGTCTGCTTATAATTTTTGGATTACAAATAATACTCTTTATATTTAGAAGGCTAGACTATGTTTACTGTGGCTAGACTGTCTCTGGGCTTAATTTAAACGACAATGTAGAATAGAATCCTACACAACACAACGAATCGGTCGTAAAATCCAATGTGTAATCCCAGTTCAAATTACAGCTAGCTGCCAAGTGTCTATGCCCAGACATAAACAACAAATGCTTTCTGTCAACGGTCGAAGGCTCGAAGCCAGTCTGTATTATGTCTAACGTCTGAATTTCTAATGAAAGTATTATTCTAATGGAAAATGTTGTTATGATGTTGTAAATAAAGTAATTAGGTAGCTTTTAAGTTATTCTGTTATTGTATTTATGGATGAATGTGGGAGTTCGGATGGCGATGCGACGAAGGGACCGCGCGTTTCGGAAGTTCAAAAGGGATCGGTCGGATGATAATTGGACCCTCTTCAAAATTGCTCGCAATCGTTGTAATCAGATGATACGCAACGCTAAACGTCGCCATATTCTTGATAACATCACTTCTGCTTCTCCTGCTGATATCTGGAAATTCCTTGGAACTCTAGGTATCGGCAAATCGCGACATTCAGACCTTCCTAACGCATTTGGCTTGGACGATCTAAATCGGCATTTCTCCATTGTTCCTACCCTTGATAATTCAACCAAATGTCAAACTCTTGACTACCTTGCTGGTCTGACGCGACCCAATATTACCCCCTTTGCCTTCACCCCAGTCGACCCAGGAGAGATCAAAAAGATTATCCTGTCCATAAAATCCAAAGCCGTTGGTTGTGATAACATCAGTCGACACATGATCGTGACGGCGGTTGATCAGCTCCTTCCTGCAATTTCCCATATAGTAAACTTCTCCCTTTACTCTGGTGTTTTCCCTTCCCTGTGGCGGAAAGCCCATGTTCGTCCACTACCTAAAATCCCTAATCCCACTCTTCTCAGTCACTTTCGTCCAATTTCCATCCTTCCCTTTTTATCCAAAGTACTCGAGGCCTGTGTACATAAGCAATTCTCCAACTTCATTCACAAAAACTCCCTCATCAGTCCATTCCAATCCGGGTTCAGGCCCGGGCACAGTACTGTTTCTGCTCTCCTTAAAGTGACTGACGATATAAGGCGAGGGATGGAAGACACTAAAGTAACGGCTTTAGTGTTGATCGATTTTTCAAATGCTTTCAATACCGTCAGTCACGAAGTCCTTTTATCCATCCTCTCCTATCGCATGGTCTCTCACGAGGTTCTGGAATGGTTTTCTTCCTATCTTCGGGGGCGTCAGCAATCAGTTCTCGCTGGTGACTCTAGCTCCAGCTGGTGTGACCTTGAAACTGGCGTCCCACAAGGCGGCATTTTATCTCCACTTTTGTTCTCTATCTTTATAGATCTCATAACTTCCGAGCTTCAGTGTGCGTATCATCTTCACGCTGACGACTTACAGCTCTACTGTCAGGCAGGTGTTGACAGCTTATCCGGTGCGATCGAGGAGCTAAATCGGGATTTACGAGTTGTTAAAAACTGGTCTGATCGCTTTGGGGTGGCGGTTAACCCAACCAAGTGTCAGGCTATCATTGTAGGGAGCCCCCATAGCTTGAAGAGGCTGAATGGTTCAACGGTGCCACCGGTTATCTTTGATGGCACAGTGATTCCGTTTAGCTCTGACGTCAAGGATCTGGGTTTGCATGTTGACACTTGCCTTGACTGGCGTAAGCAGGTCGCGATTGTGAGCAAGAAGGTCATTGGAACGTTGCGGTCGCTCTATCGTTTGAAAAATATTCTCCCATCCCACATTAAGGCAATGCTTGTACAGTCCCTTATCTTCCCCATAATTGACTATGGTGATGTGTGCTACTATGACCTGAATGCAGATCTCCTCAATAAACTTGACCGACTTCTTAATAGCTGCATTCGATTCGTTTTCAATCTTCGCAAGTACGATCATGTATCCGCACATCGAGCGCTTTTAAAGTGGTTACCTATCCGGCAGCGCAGAGCGTTGAGGGCTTTGACAACCCTGTTTTCTCTTCTTCACAATCCCGCTTCTCCTTCTTATCTGACTTCTCTTTGTCAATATTTATGCTCTGCACACAGCAAGAGTCTTCGGTCCGAGAATAATCGTCTTCTTCGTTGTCCTTCTCATCGCTCTGGTTTTATAAAGTCGTCTTTCTTTGTCCAGGCGGTTTTCCTTTGGAATGCGCTCCCTCAGAATATCAGGACGGTAACCAATCGGTTCACATTTAAAGTGAAAGCTCGAGAACACATACACAAGAAGTTGGCAGATTCGTCTCAGAATTAAGTTGTTGTAGGGTTTCTTATTTATGTCTCATAACTATTTTTATATATATATATTGTTATGCATATGTATGTATATATGTATTTATTATTATATCTATTCTTATATCTTAGTTATAAATATTTTCTTATCTTTTCTTTCTGTTATTGCACCTACTGTGTATTGTCTCTGCATCACCCTAAGGTAGACTGGTAGAAAATGCCTAAGGCATTAAGTCCGCCTTTGTACAGTTTTTACTTGTGCATAAAGTTTTAATAAATAAATAAATAAATAAATATTTAAGGGCTGATTTTTCCAACGCCAAATAATGTTATCCGCGGAAAAATTTTGAATTGTTGACAGTTCTTCGATAAAAAATCTGTCAGATGTCAATTTTATTCTACGGCTAAAAATTATCTGTCGATTCAAAAATCAGCCCTAAGTAGTATTGAAACAAATCTTCATTTTGCTTTCAAAATTAACATCACGCCGCCTGTAATCCTTGAAGGGTTAGGCAGAAGTGTACCTTTTAAATTAGTAATACCTACATGTCGCCAGTTATGTTCACGTCCTTTGTAATAGGGGGCGAGTCTGTTGCCATCAAGCGAGCAAAAATCCAGACCTCGGTCTCAGTGGCGTGCATTGCATATAGGCATATAAGCAGTGCCTACCTCGATATATCAACATAAGCCTGTCAATTACATTTTGGTGTGTGTGCCCCACAATTAAGGAACTCACTAAATTATCATACCTAACAAAAAACAAAATCTTCATACAAACAAGCGCGGCAGTAGGCAGCCGCCGGACGGGGCATACTCGACTCCCGTAAGTTCTCGTAGGCATGCCTACTCATATAACCACACTTTTGACCTCACTTTTTTTCCGATTAGTGACCGCGTTTTCCTAGACTAGACCGGGCCTAGTGCCTACCTATTCTGAAAACCAATGCACGCCACTGTTCGGTCTACTACTAAGAAATTCTTGAAGGAAAAACCTAATAACACTTTCAAAATTAAGTTTAGACTTAACAGTGAAGTGTCTAGACAAGTCAGTTTGTAGAACTATCACAATAAGTAGGTACTTGGCTTCATGTTTGAGCCGAAAAACGTCCATTGCTGGACATAAGCCTCCCTCAAACATCGTCATTTCGACCGGTTCTGTGCTTCCCGCATCCAGCGATGCCTGCGGGTTTCACAAGGTCATCGGTGGTACACCTTGTGGGAGGCCTGGGCTTAATCCTCTCAAATTGAATTATCTCACAGAACCCGGTAATTCTTAGGCAAGAATCCTTCAACAGCTCTATCAAGTAATGACAAGGGCAAACGTTTTAGGAATGTAGACTCTTTAGGGATCAAATAGACTTGTAAATGATTGTATTTAATCGAACCTCTTTAAAATTCCCATTTGCTCTCCTAAAATATGATTGAACACTAATATAATGATTGCGCATCTTCTTGTGAACCTCTAATAATTCCTATTTTGGGGTCTAAAAATACTAAATAGCCGAGTAAGTGAGACAAACTGTGAGAAAAAGGCCAGAAAGTTAATAAGAGACTCGGTTATTTTAAAAAAGTGCGCATCATTAGCAAGCGCAAAAAGTTTTTATAGGTGCATTAATTTAAAAAAGTGTCCGCCACTAGAAGGTCAATAAGTTTTTAGAGGATCAGATAAATATTTCTCCTTTTATTAATTGTTTTGATGATTTTCTACGCTAGTGAAATTAAACTGTAACTTAGAGGCAATTAAAATGTTCACGATGAACACCAAGTATTATAAACGATAAATACGGAGGTGCCCTTTTAATTAAATGAAACTCCTATAGGATTTCATTAGACATTATTTTAGGAGTTATCACATTAATTCCATAAAAATAAGCCCTTTCTATTTTTCACGTCAAAAATTAAACTCATTCAAAGATGCCGTCAGTTATGACCGGCCTGTATTACAACAGAGGGACAACCTCTACAGTACCTACCATCATAGATTACAAACTCACACGCACGCAATTATTAGATTAATTAATTTTATACTGTAGGTACTTTGTAAATAAATCTCATCTTGTTTGACGCTTCCCCCGACCCACCCCATCACATCGCCCGCCCGCGCTATTACTTCGTTTTCACTAAGCGTTCTTTTTGTCTTTTATTTTGTTCGGCTCCTAAGGGTCTTAGCGTGATGTTAAATAGGCTATAAACCTTCCTTAAGAATTGAGCCATGAAAAGAAATAATTTTTCATATCGGACTGTTGACGACCAGTAACCAACCTTTTTTTTATTCATATGTGTTTCCTTTTTTATTTAAAATTTATTCTTATGTTTTTGTCTGCTGTCACTGTCTCTGTGTGAAAAATATATGCCAAGAAAAATGTGATCGTGTTTCTATTTTAAATGAGCATCATTCAAAGCCATCCTCATCACCGACTGATAGTTCCAGAGATTAGCGCGTTCAAACAAACAAACTCAGCTTTAAGTATACGTATAGAAAATATAGATAGGTTATGCCTTTCTTTAATTACATACAATTTACTCATTAGCGTAGCGTTCTCTCGTTGATTGTACGCATCCAATGGGGCGCGCCGTAAAATTTTAATTGGTCATCAATGGCAGACATTTCTATTTCTCCGAACCGTAAGATTTACGCGTTAATTCTTATTTATTTATTTAACACGTGTACAGTCACGAGCATAAATAAGTATGTAGTTCTATGACTACAAAAAAGCAAGAAAATTGCTTTTAATTTAGGCTGATTGTACCTAGATGCGTTTACGAGTGATCGGTCGGAGAAGGTACCACACAAAGAACAATAGAAAGCTATAGGAGAGCTTTGCACAGCAGTAGGCTAACAAAGGTTGAAAAAAAACTGTGCCTATTTACATTACACTATATTTGCAACTGCGAGATAGGATCTATTTCATACTATCGAAAATAAAATTTGTAACATAAAATTCCAATCAATACTTTAGGAGATAATCTGATTTGAACATAGTTTTGCCAGTGACTGTACATACTACATGGTCGCTTTACATCTACCTATATTGATCTCAACGCTACATTCCTTTACTGAGAACACTAGAGTGAATGGAAATGTAAATTAAATGTTTCTAGCATTGATGTATAATGGTTTCTAGTTAATTATTATAAATTTTATTTTATCCTCCTACTAAATCATTGTGATTTATGTTTATTTTACATCTTCTGTGCAATCTATACACAATAAATAAATAAAATTTAAGTGTTTGTTTGTAATGTTAATAACAGCTTTTTACTAAATACATATATGAAAGTATACATATACAGTACAAATAACAAAATAAGTTTTTTTGAAGTGAAAACTTCTTTAGCGGCGTTGCGTTGCACACTTTTTGTAATGGGTAAAAAATGTTAAACTCGCGTCAGGACACGTGACCGTCAAGAGAGATCGCCCCCCCCCCCCCCCTCTCTTTCTACGGCGGCGCCAACCGAAGTGAACCAAGTGACAAACGACAATGGATGGATGGATGGATAGATGGATGGATGGATGGATGGACAGCTGATGGCTCGACCGTCTGTGTAGTAGCCACACTGCTGTGTATTCGTAAAATTCGTGTATATAAAGTATTTAAAATATGGAAATTGAACAAAGTGCATCTATTAATGAAAAAAGTGACGCAGAAATAGTGAAAAAAAATGAGTTATATTAATTCAATTAATATTTGATTTATTTCAACGTTAATATTCAAGTTTTCACTTCTGCTGGCACTCCCGGAGTGCAACCCGTCTTTTTTTTGTCTGTCTGTTTGTTCCAGTTAATCTCCGAAACAGCTGGACCAATTTTAACGGGACTTCACTGGCAGATAGCTGATGTTATAAGGAGTAGCTTAGGCTAGTTTTATGTTACAAAAATAATTAGTAAAGAGACACATTATTGTTTTCGACATCCACGCGAACGAAGTCGCAGACACAGCTAGTGTAGATACAAATTCTAGTTTGGACTATTTGAGTGCTTATCTCGCCCGGCTATTTTCGTAATTCTGTGCACTTTGACTGCAGCACGGGTCGAAGATAAACTTGTTATTGTATCAACAAGATGAAATTCATAGAATTGGGTTTAACAATGATTGTTTGGTTTATTTTTACTACGATAAGCCGGCCTTTGACACTAGTTACTTAAGATTAAATAATTTATAATAATTACTATTGTAAAAGTATTTTGAAATTATTGAAAAATAAAAATTAGTTAAAAGTAATTTTAATTTATGTTAATCTTAATATATTTTCTTATTAATACTTTAGGGAAAATCATTCATAATTATTTCATCATGCTCATAAAAGAAATTCCTGTTTACATTTTTTTTTTGTCAGATACCTAATCTTATTATTGTTTTCTGCAATAAGGTCAAATTGCTTGTAAGGTACACACAGTATACAAAGTCAAATTAAATTAGCAAACGAAACTCGGTATAACAAGCCACGAGTAAATCCAGGGTTCAGGGGACGCGGCGATGGCTGTCAGAATACAAAATTCACTGGAAAATGCTAACAGATTTAAGCTACGGATATCCCGCTTATTTATCCGTATCTTAGTTTGAAATCCCCGCCCACTCATCAAAGATATACATATAATTATATTTTTGTTAGGCAACATACAGTCATGTTTTTTATACCTTCGTCAGTTTTCAAATACTTTCCTTTAAGTATAAAGTCAGGACATAATACCTTTTGAAGCTGGGTATGGCACTGAGCTGACTAGTGAATAGAAATTTATATTTATTTACTTGATAACAAAGATCAAAATAGCGTACACCTTTGACCAATGCCGAGTTGACATCAATCTAAAACTTTTTTTTATGGCCAGGCCGTTTTATGAATTATAAATCTTTTTTTGAAGTGAAAACTTCTTTAGCGGCGTTGCACACTTTTTTGTAATGGGTAAAAAATGTTACTCGCGTCAGGGCACGTGACCGTCAGGAGAGACTACATAGGGGAGAACTACTACTCCTAACTACTAAGTATCCCCCTCTCTTTCTAATGGATGGATGGATGGATGGATGGATGGATGGATGGATGGATGGATGGATGTGGATGTGGTGTTGATGTGGATGTGGGTGTGGATGTGGATGTTACACGTTAATATTCAAGTTTTCACTTCTGCCGGCACTCCCGGAGTGCAACCCGTCTTTTTTTTTTTGAGTTTGTCACTGCCTCATTTTTAATTCGGTCTGACATGTAAAGATGGCTGAATGGAGGGTCTCGTGGCTAAGTAATAACTGCCGCACGGTTCGATCGATCAGGTTAAGCTACGCTTGCCGCGGTTGGTCATCTTGACATAAATCTAGATTCCTCCGTGCCTCGGAAAGCACGTTAAGCCCTTGGTCCTGTCTGTCATTCGTGGATCTTTGACAGTCGTTACAGGTGCTCAGAAGGTCGAAAGTCTGACAACCAGTCTTATCAAGGGGTATCGTAATACCCAGTAACTGGGTTGTGGAGGTCAGATAGGCAGTCGCTCTATGTAAAATACTGGTACTCAGCCAAGCGCAGATCCACCGTTGTGGGCACGATGGGCATGCCCACAACCCTAATAGACTTGTAACGTGTCATTATATTTTGTAAACATCTCCTTTGTAGGAAATATGCACTAAGTATATCGATCATGAGCGAGTTCATACTCCGACTCCCACTTATCCAATTTTCGGGTGGCTGGTGACCACAACCTTTTTTGAGGGCTGGATCCGCGCCTGTACTCTCCCAACATAATTCGGAAAAGGCTAGGCAGATGATGATGTAAAGATGACCGCATGTCATTCTGTGGTATTGACATTACAACGCAATACAAAACGTTGAATCGATAAAGCAGATTCTATCGTACAATGAGCAGACAAAAAGCCCTTAAGGTGACGAAGGTATATTGGCTGTGAGTCTGTGACAGTAACTAGAATGTATCTTACCTTCTGTGGTGTGGTTTCGGAAGCTGAGCGGAGCTTGGCACGACCAGCCCCGCCTGCTTGACGGATGGCGGCCATGAGGCTGGAGTGCGCGTCGCCGGCTGGCGCAGGAGCGGGCGCCGATGACACAGCATTCACCTCTCTGTTGACAAAGAGATAAGGATTTTTATAAAATAGTCTAACAGATGAGCTGTGGGCTTAAAGAACCATCTGGCAAAAGATGGCAAGGCAAGCTTCATTTATTCCAAAATGAATAGCCAGCAACAGCAGAAAACAGCCAATATATTCTGTAAAAATCTGTTGACGGAGAGATTTACTATTTACGATTTTTTGTTTTTGAGATTTTTTTGACTTTTTCGTACTTTTGTACTAAAGTGAAGTGAGCTGACATTCCACCAGATGGATTATAGGCAAGGATCCCACAAAGGCCAAGGATCTCACAAATTGCCAAGGAAAAATGTGTTCTAATAAAAATTGATCGCAATGCATACAATGTAAGTCGATAAAAGGAATATTCTAATGCAAGTCATAACAGCGGAAGACAAATTGATTCCATGCTACATTTTTTCCACACACCGTAGACTGACAGTGATACTGATGATAGATCGTGAGAAATAACATCTATAACAATTAAAAGATTACCTACTGCTTATTACTAAGGATTCTTCGCGAAATCCTCGCGGTTCGCATAAATAATTAAATTAAACATGTATTAATTTGTTTACCGGATCCTTGTGTATTTCTCGGTAAAACATTCATTAATTATACCTACACTAACATCGCTTCAGAATCACGATATTAATTTAAGATAGGTTCACACCTGCGCTTATATACAATGACTTGATGATTCCTCCCCTATCGCTAACAAAATCAAAGGCGTAAAAAGGCGTACAATTAAAGGCAGATGTATCCTAAGCATTACAAGGTATATTTTAAGCAGTAAAACCCTCGTAACGTAATAACTCGATACTTAGAACACGAGTAATAAAATGTAGCCATTATGTAGATGAGATGACGAATACAAAGGGCACCTTTAACAGGCTAGATTCAGACTTCAAAGTCAGACAGCTCTCAAAGTTTATACAAAATGAAATTTTATTCTAGTCGACTCAATGGAGATAAAATGGCGATGATAACCATAACCTTTACGTCTGTGAATCCCAGGGTTTATAAAGAGGAGGCATACCGTTATCCGGCTATTATTTGTTTACATTCCGTAAATAACAAGTTTCTTGAATTAAGGATCGATTCTCTGTGATTAATATTTGCTTTATACCATCAAACCAGTATGGGGAGGAGCAATCACTTTACTATTATGTAAAGAGGGGTCCCTCTATCTCGCAGAATCTTGATGCTCCGAATTTTTTTTGGCATAACACACTTGGCATAATCTTCTTTAAACGAATATTTTTAAGGCATAAAAATTATTAAACATAATTATTGTTTGGCCGAATGTTTATATGTCCGAATTTACGATGGCATACTTATAAGATGGCAGAATTTTATCTGGTATAATTACCTTTGGCAGAGTTAAAATTCCGCATAATTTCGTTTAGCATAACGTTTATTTAGCGCGGCGATAATTTGGTATAATTTCACTTGGCATACTATGAAGATGGCAGAATTTCCAATTCTGGATGAACCGTCGACCTGCTGACAGAAAACCTAACCCTAGTTGGTCGACGTCAGGGGCACCCCGAGGTTCGGTTGGTTAGGTTCCTTTAAACCCTGCAGGCAGAAATAGGAGCCCCGCTCAGCGGGGCTCCGTCGATTTGCTGACAGAAGCCCGTTTCATCCGGTTCATCCATAAGGTAAAAAGGAACCCTTATGGTGCGACTTCGTCCGTCTGTCCGTCCGTCACTACGTCCGTTACTTTCTGAGATATGATAGTTCTGCCTTTTGATGATTATCGATATGGAATGTATGCCAAAAGACGATTCTGACTCTGAACTTTCTGCGATATGATGGTTCTACTTTTTAATTATTAGGGATATGAAATTTATGCCTAAAGATGATTCTGACTTATAAAATTATGAGTTTTGAATGCATGATAAGTGAGTGTATGTCAAACGATTTTCTGCGAAATGAAGTTTATGCTATCCGCTGTTATACAAAATAATATTATGACATAAAAAGTTCTGCTATAGGTAAAGGGTGTACCCATGTAAAGACTGTCCCCCTTACGGGTCTCCCTTGTTTTACCGAAAAGAAATTGCCAAATTATCACTTCCCAAACAAATTTTCGCATAATTTCATTTGCCAAAATATTACTTACCAAAAAATCTCTTTACAAATAATTGATACGAAAACCTATGTTTGGCAAGTGAACGTTTGAACAATAACTTGTTCACCAACTAGTACTTTTACCATTTTTTATCTAGTCAAATATTTCAGTTGGTATAACATATTTTTCAAACCTAACCTCGGGGTGCCCTTCCCTCGCTCTTGCATCCTATGTCGACGGAGCCCCGCTTCGCGGGGCCCCTATTCCTGTGTAAAGGGTTTAAAGTAACCTAACCAAACCTAACCTCAGGGTGCCCTTTGCTCGCTCTTGCATCCTATGTCGACGGAGCCCCGCTTCGCGGGGCCCCTATTTCTGTGTAAAGGGTTTAAAGTAACCTAACCAAACCTAACCTCGGGGTGCCCTTCGCTCGCTCTTGTATCCTATGTCGACGGAGCCCCGCTTCGCGGGGCCCCTATTTCTGTGTAAAGGGTTTAAAGTAACCTAACCAAACCTAACCTCGGGGTGCCCTTCGCTCGCTCTTGCATCCTATGTCGACGGAGTCAGTCGCTAAGTTTTTTTTTATTCGCTCGTTTTATAATTCCCCATTTTTAATTACCTATATAATTCCCAAAAAAAAATTTTTTTATATTTTTTTTTCACAGCGAAAATTTTACTAAATGTTCATTGTGTAAAGATTGTTTGCTGTAATAAATCATTTGATTAAAGACCAAATGCCTTAATGACATTATCCAAAGTAATATTCTGCCGAGTAAACATTTGACCAAATGAAAATGTGCGTACTAAAATTATTCCAAATATTACATTGGTATAAAAAAGGTTGCTAAAATTTGTTTGGGTAATGAAAATTTGGCAAAATCTTTTCGGCAAAACGGCAGGATCCCCCCCCTTACTAATAAACGTATTATACAGATGAATAGTTACACACCGATTTCTCTCTTTCAGTCGCAGTAATTTGACTTTCGAAAGAAGACAGCGTTGTGTAACTATACAGACGATATACAACGTTTATTAGTAAGGGGGTTTGAATATATCCTATCGGGATTATACAGGATAGCAAGGACATCGATGCGCTGAAACCATAAATTCAGCACATGATTCTAGACCCCCTAGCATACAAATTATAAGTCAGTTATCAAAAAAATAAAATCTGCCGTTTCATAGAAAAGTGCAACCGACGCGCGACACGGTATAAATTTATGGAACAGCAAATCTGTTTTAATAACCGTCGAAAAATTTCTCAGTTCAGAATAATGTACTGAATCCTTGGTAATAATTTGCGCGTCGATTTCCCTGCCACTCTGTATTGCCAGTCTATATCTATTTATTTAATATCGAAAACTGTACATAAGATTTGATTTATGAATCCTAGACGCAATAAATAACAACCCTTATTGTTATCTTGATATCACTTAAAAGCTAGCTCAAACACAATCCTACACTAGGAGCATACGTGACGAACTTATACATACAGCAATATGTGTAAATGTGTGTGACATCATAACAAAATACAACAAAACAAGTTTAAATGAGTGTGTAAGTTACAACATGTGATAGCCCCAACGATAGCCCTGTGCGTGTTACTTTATACTGCATTAAATTAATTCTGACCTTTGCCAGGCGAGTATCGATTCGGGCAGCTCGTCTACGGTCTAGACTACTTACTCTTGGCTAGATTCTGACGTAATGACGTTTTAAGAACGAAAGGATTATTAGAGTGACACTTGAAGTTTGAACTGAAGTCTTAATTAGTTGAGCGTATTTTGGGTATTTGATCTTAAAAGCCAGATAGGAGAAAGGTATTATAACATTTTATAAGGACTTTTGGTCGAGGACACCGCATTGCGTCATCAAAGTGATACGGCTTATTGTTAGACCGACCAGACTGGATAGAGGAATTGGCACACCAATAAAATGATGCGATGAAATACGATGGATGCGAAGGAAAACTTTTATCTGTAATTCCACTAAAGACGAATTAGAGTAACAGATGTTCTGAAATAGAAATAATTGCTATCTGTTTACCAATTTTCCGACGACATCAAAGCACGAAAATATATTTTTAAGCCTGATTAGAACTGTTTGGACTAAATAGCGCGCCTCCGCGTTTCCACAGAAAATTTAAATTGTATGAAACGAATTAACAGCTGAGGTGCGTGGGATACACCTAGATAGGTTTTCATTTAAATTGAAGGACATTGCTAATCCATTACTTCATAACGTTCTAAAAATTTGTCTGCTTAACAACGTAAATAACGCAATGTATGTTGTTGAACAGTCAACATGAATGCCATTGCTACTGTTTTGTGTTACGCAATTACCCGGCCGGACTAATAAATCGAGCCTCCATGCATTTCTGTGAAGTATAAAGACCTACAACATCAAAATAGTGTGAATTCAAAGAAAACGTTTTCATGCAGTTTTGAAGCCATACTGGCCATCAGTTTGATATCACCTTTGTTCCAAATTTGAATTTACAACCTTCTAAAAAGTTACTTAACACACTTATTACAAAAAAAAAAAGTAGGGAGCAGGGTAGCTCG
Organism: Amphipoea oculea; assembly: GCA_945859645.1. Taxonomy (NCBI): domain Eukaryota; kingdom Metazoa; phylum Arthropoda; class Insecta; order Lepidoptera; family Noctuidae; genus Amphipoea; species Amphipoea oculea. The sequence goes on along the minus strand of OX243864.1, from coordinate 20,141,178 downwards.
AGTGTATTATAAGGACCGATAAGTTGGTTACGTTCGCATGGCCTACGATCGATAGCGTTTAGTTATTCAGTGATGCAACTGGTATTTGTAGTATGAACTAGTTCAAAAGCTCTGGAGAAAGTTGTGTAGAGTGCTGCTACTGTTTTGAATAATATTTTGAACGAAACAGTGGTATTTAGCTGCAAAAAGACCCGTCTTCCGAAACACATCACAAAACCTCTGGAGACGTTTGTGACTATGGTAATCAAATTTCATGCATACTATCTTTGATAATAAAGTAGAGGAGAGGACAAAGGCTTATACTGTTTTGAATAGTATTTTGAACACACAGTGGTATGTATGCTTCTAATAAAGGACCCGTCTGTCAAACATCACAAAACCTCTAGATGCGTGGGTGGACTATGGTAATCAAATTACGTAGCGAGTAGTGTATGCCTCTCTTCGCTAATAGAGTAGAGGAGAGAACAAAGGCTATACTATTTTGATCAATATTTTGAACGAAACACAGTACTATGCAGCACTTTACGGTGAAGGAAAACATCGTGAGGAAACCGGCATGTCCTAGAACTAAAAATTCTAAGACGTGAGACTCTTTCTCGAAGAGAGGAGGCCTGTGTACGAGCAGTTGGAACATTATAGGCTGATTATACAGTAGTTGCCTTTGATAATGGACCAGTCCTTCAAACAAACCACCTCAAATTTCTGGATGCGTGGGTGGACTATGTATTAAAATTACGTGATTACTCTCTTTGCTAATAGAGAAGAGGAGAGAACAAAGCTTATACAAAGCTTTTGTCGGAGCTTTTATCAAATGACGAGCTTCATTTGTTACAGTCTGCTTTGTACTCTGAAACAAGGAAAAGTTCTCTTACCCTGTTAACAGAGTACCTAGATGACAGAAACAAAGGGTGAATTTTCTTTCGTCAAGACTGCGAACCCCACATTTTGTTTTTTTTTTTTATGCACGAATCTTGTCAAAGACCGCTGTTTCATTCTTAAAAAATTAAACCACATTGTACTTAATAAATATAATAAACTAACTTCAGCCCGCGGTTTTTCCGCGTGAGATTTCGGCCCCCCATTCACCGCGTCGCATCGCATCGCCTGCCCGCGCTTTTATTTTGTTTTCGCTTAGCGTTCTTTCCAACTCTTTTTCTTTGTCAAAGCGTGATGTTAAATAGCCAATAGTTTTGCTCAAGAAAGGCATAAAGATTTTTTTAAACCCAACTGGTAGTTCTAGAGATTAGCGCGTTGAAACAAAAAAACTGCAGCATTTTTATTAGTATAGATAGATATAGATTATTGCTGAGCATGACTCAACACTGACGCTACAAACAAGATCAAATTGTTGGTAGGGTCGAAATACCAATTGATCATAATGGTTGGCTAACAAAAAAACAAATACACGAACACATTGTATGACTTTTTAGGGTTCCCAGTACCCAAAGGGTGCCAACGGGACCCTATTATATTACTAAGGTTCCGCTGTCTGTCTGTCTGTCAGTGCTGTATCTTTTGAACCGTAATAGGTAGATACTTGATATTTTCACAGAATGTACTATGGCCGCTATAACAACAAATAATTAAAAATTAAAATGGGTCCCCACACTCCCCACTCCCCTCGTAATTTTTTTTGCTCTAAAATATGGTACGCTGATATGGGGAACCCTTCGTATGCGAGGCCGATTCGTATTTAGCCGCTTTTTTCTATTAGAAGACTAATACCTATAGCTGTTCATAACCTGACATACCTAGCACTCCTAGCAGTTATTTAGACCGGTACTTCGGGAACAATTCGGCCCAATGAACCAATCGGAAACTATTGATCAGCGTATGATAACCTCTCGTTGATAAGTGCAAGCTATTGACCTGCAACGGACGTAGCGAATTTAACTGTTTATAATATGATTTGGAAATGACCACGCTACTTATTTGTGTCGGTTTCAATGTACTGCTAATTCGCGTTGAAGGCTGGGCCCGTCACCCGTATGCTTTGTATATTGCCCGGTTGGAGTTGGGTGGGAAGCGGTTAGCGGGCGATTCTGCAGTATTTATTATGTGGGAGTTCAATCGTTGAAAATGTCCCAGGCCAAGAATATAGACTGAGTTTGATTGGTTTATTTGGAGGGCCAGTGGCTAACAGCCGTACGAGTTGATCGATTAGGTTAAGCTACGCTTGCCGCGGTCGTTCTGTGGATGGGTGGTCATTGGTCCCGGCTGTCACTCTTGAATGTTTGACAGTCGTTACGGCCACGGCTAGTCAGAAACCCAAAAGTCTGGTATCGTATTACACAGTAACTAGGCTTTGGAGGTCAGACAGACAGTCGCTCCATGTAAAATACTGGTATTCCGCTGCATCTGGTTAGACTGGAATCGGAACCCAACATAGTTGGAAAAAAGGCAAAGCAGATTTATGATGATATTTATCTGTTCATATAAGTGTAAGTATTTTAAATTAATTTGGACAATGGAACATAGATTTTGATTCAAGAAATTGAGTTCGTCAGAAATTCCGAAGTCGAAAAAAAAACAGTTGACTGCGCACAAGCATTGAGCTTACTAGACTACAAAAAATAACCTGCTCGGACAGATTGGAAGCTTAGAAGAAGACAGCCAAAGGAATTTAATTCAGCATTTGTATTTATAATGCAGGGTGACAAGTAGATACAATGTTAGCAGGCCTCGCCTGATTAAAACCGTCCGTGTATTCCCGGCCTTAGTAAAAACTGATCAGGCGCTAAGAATTATACCGCTGACAAAAAACTAGAATTCAAAACCGTCAACTCGTCATAGAACAGTCCACAAGACATAATTATCTCAAGTGTAATAATTGGAGTTAACAAGGTATAAATTCTCTACTTACGACTAATATTCACATGATAACTTCAAAGCGCTTGTAATAATAGCAAAAAGTTACTGTGTTTAGCTCTCAGTGGTTGTACACAGAGACGTGTATGCAATTTATTATCCCCATTTACAACTGAAGAAAAATATGATTCCACGTTTGGCGTAATTGCTTACCATTCCGAGGCAAATACATGACATTGCAACATCAGAATGAGAACGTTAAAAACCTTCACACTCAATCCCACTACCCTAGCTTTTACGTTTCTTTCCATATTCATATTTGTATCGTCTGCATTTAAGCAATTAGGAACCTTATTACTGTAGCTCAACTGACAAATTGGCGTGGTGTTTTGGTACGATTGTGCTTACCTCGGTCAGGACGAATCCAAACGAGACATTCCAGTCCGGCTATCATTCCAAGTAACTTGATGTGATCAAATTCGCAAAAAGTGTAATAAAGTTTTTTACATGAATTCTTGTTCTGGCTTAAATAAAATGTTGGTTTTAATGTAATAATTAAATAAACATAATTGTTTCATTAATCGCAATCGTACCATGCTGACAACCTTTACCTACTATGTGCCTGAGGGGTAATTGCGAAACACACTACAGTAGCAATGGCTTCAAATTACAAAATTTTGTTAAAATACACGTTAACTTAACCTAAATTAATACCTAACTAATATAAGAATGTAATTTGTGAAGAAAAAAATTAACATGATTTTATTTTATATTTTTATAAATAACACGTCCATTAACGTTCAGCTTATAATAGCACAATATCGACCGCTCTGTTTAAAAGCAGAAAATCAATATTCAACCATTCCGACTAACATCTACTTAGCTTTATTACCTAATTGCAAACTAGTGTATTTTCTTTATAAACAGCTATTAATCAAAACAGGTTAAAATATTAGACGAAATTATTTAATCGTTACGTGACCATTAATGAGCATTTTATCGATTAAAAACTTGAACTATGTTTTTTCCTCTTATGCATAGTGTGATAAGACATTCATAATGAGGCGGAAAATAAAATTTAAAGGTCATTTTAAGTTTTGAAAGTCACGGATGTTTATATTAATTGTTAAAAAAATTAAGGTCACCTAAATCAAGTAAGCAACTATGCCAATTAATATTTTTTTTAGTATTCATGAAAGATAATTCTAACAGGTGCTCGTGGGTAAGTAAGCCTGCCGCGGTCGGTCCGTGAATGGGTGACCATCTTTACATACCGAGACCCCTCCCTCCGTGCATCGAAAATCGGAAAGCACGATAAGCCGTTGGTCCCGTCTGTCTTTCGTGGATCTTTGACAGTCGTTACGGGTCGTAAGAAGCACAGAAGTCTGACAAAAAGTCTTATCAAGGGGTATCGTATTACCCTGTAACTAGGCATGAGGTCAGATAGGCAGTCGCTCCATGTAAAATACTGGTATTCAGCTGCATCCTGTTAGACTGGAAAAGGCAACCAACATAGAAAAGGCAAGGCTGATGATGATTGATGACAGATAATTATTTAAACCTGTCAAAATTTTGGGTTTCTCTATTTCATTTCTACATCCGGTTTTACAACTTCTACGACTCGTCTAAAATTCACTTTCGTAGAGCGACTTGTACTGAATAGAACATACCGTTACAGAAATAGAATTTCGCGGTACATAGCGTACATAAACTTTTGTACATAGTTCTATGTATGTAAAACAAAACCCGCATAATTATATCGGCAAGGTCTGTTATTACACTTATTACTGAGCTTGAACAATTACTCAACATACTGAATTACTTTTATATGAGATGGATGAACAAACAAAGGAATGAAAGCTGTTATAAGAACTTTTTGCTCAAGATATAAGGGAAGGAGTGAACTGAACAATCGATTATCGATCAAAAGGACTTGAGTTGACATTACGCCTGTTTTCCTCGAAGGGTTAGGGAGAGGTATACCTATTCATATAGTACACTCACGGTTCGCCAGTTACGTTTAAGTCCCATTTACTAAGGGGCGAGCCGATTGTTATCGACCGGGCACAAATCCAGACGCCTGGCTGCTGAGAAATTCCTGCTAAAAAAACCCAAAAAAACGTTGCCCGACCTGGGAATGCGAACCCAGGACCTCAGCAGGATGTTCAGCAGTAGCGCTGACGACCACTACTAGACCAACGAAGCAGTCCAATTGCACTAGATAAACTTGACTCTAAATAGAGAGTGAAATCAATCAAATAGCCGTAATCAAAACCACTTAAAAGGGCTTTGACATATTAGAAAATCAATGCCTACATACATGCAAATTACCCTACAAACTATAATAAACCGGCAATCTCGTAAATATCAGAACACGGCACATGATTGCAACCTGTCAAACCCAATGGAACGAGTAATTGACTTTGCATAAATTTGATCTAACATTATCCGAGCCCTATCTATAATTAATAATATAATTTGAGCTCAAGGCTCCAAGTGAAAGGTTTAACAGTAAGTAAATATTATGGAAACAGGTCATAATAATCCTAAAATATTGACAACAAGATTGGATCTAATGGATAAATCTGTTCAAATTGCGTTCTGAAATGAGCAGGCTGAGTTACACTTACGTAAGACCTACTTGAGCGGATTACACGCAAACCTATTCTTCTAATTACATGTTATCGCGAACACGCAGCGCCATATCAATGGATGGAGGCTACTAAATGAATAATATGCTCGGAAATTCTATTAATAAATACGAGTATGATGCGTCGGTTTCGCGTCACGTTTTGTTATCACATTTATTCGTGAGAAAAGGGAATAGCCTACCGCATTCATTTCTTGGGGACTAAAACCACAAAGTAGGTAAATAATAAATGAGACACTAATGTGTGGTCAGTTCCTCAATTATTCTAGGGGTCCGTAGAGGCTTTACGGAACAGGTCTACACTTTGTCCATCAACGAAGATACGGGCCCGTACAAAACTTGTTGATCCGTCAAAACAAGTAAAAAATTAATTTTTTTGGACGGTCAAATACATATCGGGAGTACGGACAACTGTCAATACGTGTTGCCATTTATTCTTAGTTCGGGCCCCGAACCACGGTAATTACTACTGTTACTGATTAGATAACATTACCGCGCCCGAACTAATCGTATGGTATGCCCGTGATACGGAGCAGGAAATACCCGTAACTTTGACCGATAATACGGGCTTCGTGCTTAAGGCGTAGACCCCCAGTCTACGGCGTCACACGGCGTAGACTATGAAAAGTTAATTTATAATGTTGCATGTCTTCAGTAGGTAACGTAACTACTATAAATTTGCAATCTACGAAGGTTTAGGTGGAGGGTAACCGAAAAGCTTGTGCCAATCCTCATCAATGTTAATTTGGCGTAAACCAAGCACTAATTAATACTTGGTTACTTTAATAGAATTCAAGATTCAAGCTCCGACATCCAAACGAACACAATAATTTTAAGCGGACAGAAATTATGAAAATTAACTGGTTTCCTAGTACGATGACGGGTGACGTCAACCAATAACAAACACAATATTTATCTAATAACATGCATAACATTGTGTGGGCTTCAGAATACCACGAGAACTTAGTTATTATTACCTACTACTTATAGGATGATGCCCTAATACTGAGAAGAGGTGCTGAAGCGTATCATAACGAGTAGATCGACCGGTCATGACATTGTAAACGTCAATGTCAAGAAGTGAACTGTCAGATGTCAGGTGAAATCCTCCAGAGAAGGTCAACGACCTGAAGAGTTGACGAGATGATCCCTTTAATGATAGAAGACCCGTCTCATGACGTAATCAGGGAATCCCGCTTCTTATTATTCAACTTTTGTCACGTGGGCCATTTAAACCTTATGCTTTGGCGATCCTCCAGTACTTATGTTTATCGTCGGCGCTGATGATAATAGGTTCGCAAAATCCTTTGGTCTATGAATAACAAAATCGAGAGCCGTACGTTCGGCGAAGTCACACGTGGTAACTGCGGAACCCAAAGGAAAATGGTGTGATGTTATGTATGCCTGTCTATATATAGTAACATAACTCTGTCTTGTATTTACCATTTCACGCCTAAACCACTGAACAGATTTCTATAAGATTTAGCAAGGAGATAGATCCTGGGGAAGGACATGGGCTAATTTTTGTCCCGATAGCGCGTTCCCGAGGGATAATTTCCGGTATATACGCAGGCGAAGACGCGGGCAAAAGCTAGTACGTACTATAAAGGGGTAAAATTTGAGTTTGTATGTAGGGGGTAATCAACTGAAAAATCTTTCCCTAATGGGAAGCTACTGTATTGCCGAGTGTCATAGGATATATTATATGTTAAAACAAGAAACTTCACGCGGACGAAGTTGCGGGCAGAAGATAGTATGTAATAAATATAAAATTGAATCATAATTTCAAGCATAAATTAATAAAATGGGCCTATAAAACTGGCTTACAAATCTGCTATCGCATCTCAAATCAAGTGTTTCGCTGTAACGAGATGGTCGAAACATATTCTTACAGAACAATGCATAATTTGCATGCATGCGGTAATTTAATTTGCGCGTGCGCTTGTTTATTTGTGCGCGATAATGATTTAGGATCCGGTGCTAAAGCCTTATAAGTAACAGTACAATGGATTGTATGAAATGGGACCTGTTTATTTGATTTAGGTACAATGTACGAATTTTCGGAATTTACGAAGTATACAGAGTGTTTATTTTATGAGTAACATCGATTTAAGTTGGAATTATTTTCGTCATATTAAAAGGACTTACTGAAAATAATATGTATGACGAGAAGATTCACTACAAATTTATCCAAGATCAGCGATTGAATAAATATCGTAAAATAAATGTTCTGAACTACAAAAACTTTACCAGCTGAACGAGCAATTTAATATTGTTTTAATTTGCCATTTAACCAGAAAGTGCAGACAATTATTATTGTAATATCTATTATTATTATTTATTACACACCCACGTACGTAATAAATTCGAAAAAAAAAAAAAACCTTCCAGAACCTCAAACAACGTTAATTAATATTTAAAACCAAATTCAATTGAAATGACGTAAATATATGAACTAACAATTAATAGGAAATTAATAACGCTTTACCCTTGAAACTTCACCACAATATTTATTACCAATTACGATGAAAGTGCACGTCACTAGTTTGTCGATATTTAGAATGCATGCGACGACCGCTCATCAATCAGTATTCGATAGATCGATCATCGAACACTATTTGTTAATCGAATGAAGACGAAATAACACGAGCCGCGTACATGTGGTCTAACTAAAAGACCATAGACACAGATATACGACCATAGCCATAAATCTATTCTATGTGACCGCAGCAATTTATGAATGCGAAACCTACAGAATTAATTTACATACATTGAAGAGTAATTACTTGGATATGGACTAAAGGAGGAATCGATCGATACTCAATGCATTGAAGATTTCGGTTTTCGTTTTATTTACGGTGGAAACAGCTTCTGAGTTAATAAAAAGTCTGACCGCACTCGCTAATGGCTTTCACTCATTTGCAAAAATAAATTTTATAACCCTCAGAAAGATAAAAAAATCACTGCCCATTTATGCTTTTTTTTTTACAACACAACACAGACTATTCTCAGAGCAGAGGGTCAATTCTACTTTATTATTGCACGCACATACGAGACGAGACATTCGTAGTACACTTTCCACCTGCGAGGATAGAAAGCGACCAATTGAAGTTCTCGAGTTCATAAGAAATCTATAAATAGACTGCAGTACTTTGTACACTGTGGATCGAACCGCATTTAAATCACTACCACGCATATTAGTTGTTTTAAGTGTTTTTCTTTTCAACGAAAATATAAGGTCTAAAATTTAACACGCTGTATAAGGTCAATAAAATCGGAGGCAAGACAAATAACCCTGTATTTTAAAGGACAAAGTAAAGTTTATTTTGAATTTTTTTAAACAGTTATTTGCTTGGTACAATTAAAAATAATGTAAATACCATGTAATGAGTATCTACCAAGCTGATCGAAGAATTTGAAAAAGCGAGGAACGCATCAGCTGCATTTTTGGTAACACGTTCAATGGGGCTTTGGGCATAACGACTCGCATACTGCAAGTGTAAAATATCTTTGAGGTAAACGAAATGCCAATAAATACAAAAAGTTTTTACTATTCACTTTTAAATTGTACCTACCCCACGCATATTCCCCTTACTACTACTACTTGCTATGTAAATATCAGTGACAGAATGTTATTATAACATCATCACATACACACTCACATCATATACACACTAAATGGAAAAAATACGTATTATTGAAGCTGACTCAAAAACTATCCAAGCAAAGTTAGTAAAATATGGGACCACCGACCCCTGGGGCAAACCTTATCAATTACAAAAAGAATTTTCAAAATCGTTCCTCAATTGCCAGAGAAAACGCGTAAGATATATACAAAAAAAAAGTACAGTCGAATTGAGAACCTGCTCCTTTTTGAAGTCGGTTAATTATAACTCAACGATATTTTAACGCCATAATAGTCCTACAACCCAATAATTATGTAAGTATGTAATTTTTATAATGATAAAATAATTCTAAACTAAAGCTCATCCAAGGCGCTACTGCTACCCTATAAACACAACTTAAAACGCATCATACATAAATGTAATACATATGATGTTACATTATCCATTCACATAAGGGCACGCCCATGTAAGGAAAGTCATTAGCATATGGAGAAACAATGCAGCCCAGCAAGGACGTTTGCATAAACAATTTCAGTGGCAACGATGATTTATCTTTGCGGAACGCACCGACCAATATGGCGAGGATTTTTTGAGTGTCAGACTACTCGGAAGACACATTAACGATATTCTGATAAGTAATAAAGACGGATTCGTAGTAGTAAAGATGCAAATTAGCACTTGAGAGAGGTAATTGCGTTTTATTTCTGGGACAAACACAGTGTAAAAAGGTACCTTAAATTGGAGACCTTGACCTTGACAAATGGCCCATTGACACACTGGTCAAGGTTATAAGCTTTCTGACGGATATAGCGCATCTTAGCCTAGCGGGGTAAGTGCGTAACACACTAAGGCGCGTCGCCCACACGAGCTAGAGTCGAGGCGGCGTCGAGGCGCGAGCGTACGTTTTCTATAGGAATAAATATTTACTGTGTAAATAGGTACGTGAGCGCACTGCCATTTATTCCTATAGAAAACGTGCGCCAGCGCCTCGACGCCGCTCGACTCTAGCTCGTGTGGGCGACGCGCCTAACAGTAGGAATGAATTTCATTTTGACAATTAAACAAGATTCATTGCATAATACAAAACAGTAGCAATGGCTTTCATGTTGACTGTTCAACAACATTCATAGCGGTATTTACGTTGTTGAGCAGACAAATTTTTCGAACATATGAAGCTATGGATTAGTTATATCCTTCAAAATTATTCAGATTTTGATTGATAGTGTGACGCAAATAGGGTGCAGGTACGCACGGGTGGTTTTTTTACGCGCACTGGATTTTCAACGCACTGTTTAGCGCCGAGAGTTGAAAATCCAAGTATGTTTCAAAACATCGTCGCGTTGAAAAATCCCCCGCTATTCGGCAGAAGTTTTTGATACAGTATATTTTATAACTGCAGCCACAAATAGCCGATGAATTGAAAAATAAACAACAACATATTAGCCCAGGTTTTGACGTATTTTTATCGCGGCGATATTCAACTCTCGATATTGATACGAATCAACCGCGGCAAGCGTAGCTCAACCCGATCGATCGACCCGTGCAGTTGTTATTACTTAGCCACAAGCCACAAAAATGTTAATATTTTATGTACCGACAACAATATTGTTACCATCTCCTTTATCTGGCACAAAGGAGATGGCAACAATATTGTATTAAAATTTTAATGAGATATTGATCAAAGGGAGATGTACGGTTTCCCGAGGCTTTTCATAAATTTAACACAATACAAAGATTTTCTTTCATGTTCGATAAATATTGATCATCATTCCTGAAATATTATAATGTCGCCATGTTTACAAGGTTTATTTGATCACAATCTGAACTCGAAAGTGTGCCATCCTAGATGTAACCAAATCTAATTCAGATAGCTGAATATATTTGCTTGGAGCGAATAAAAAATTGAATGTTGTAATCTGGATTTAAATGATTCCTAGTTCTATTTCCATGTCGGCTGGCTGCAAAAACCATTTTTATCACTTTCTGGGGCACTGTGGGTTCCATGAGTAACCGACCAGACACTGATCATATAAGCCTATAACGTTCCCAATGCTGGGACACAAGCCTCTTGCTGTGAAAGAGAGTGGGCCATAATCTACCACTCGGGCCCAGTGTGAGTTGGTAGATGTCACAGGTCTTCGAATATTTGGATCTGTTCAAAGAATATTTTCAGTAATAAGTCAGATTATCATAACCCTCCTTTTTGCTTCGCCGTAGTCGGGTAAAAAGGACATTCAGCGTTGCAAGTTACGCAATAAATAATAAAAAATGCTCTGGCTAATAAGGATCTTGCCATTAACGAAGAGACATGATAAATAAGATAACGAAAAAGACAGGAATTAAGTAGGTAACAAAGTAGGTACTTGATAGTGACACCTTTTCATTTGAATTTTATTAGGTATCGATAAGAACTTAAGGGTCTTAGGTAATTTCTCGGAAGACTATCGATATAATCGAAATTTAATGTTGTTTAAATAGGTAATCGATAGGATTAGTAGAGAAATCGACGGTAACTACGCGCTAGATAGATAACGTCGTAAACGTATCGTAACGAATAAAAACACATAAGAAATGAAATGATAATTATCAGGTTTTTTAAGGCCTGTGATGAAACTAAATGGATCATAGTTAATTTCCCAGCAATTCGCTAATAAATTTTCGGAATCAACACTTTTGAGCTAAACATTTGACTATAAAAACACATTATATTTTGAAAGTTGGAGTCTTGGCAGTGTGAAATCGTGGGTTGTTTCCACATTGCAGAAATAAAACGCGTCAGATGTTTTTTTGACTCATTTTCCTTGTCTGTTCATTGATAGATAACTATTGCAGATATGAGATAACCTTAACTCTGGTAGTAAAATATGTATTCATTGAATTGCTCGCTGTGGCTGGTATTGTCTATGACGTAGTTTCTATAAAGATCAATGGATTCTACCTATAAGTATAAATATATGCAGCCTACATCGATATAACGCATCCGTTTTGACTCCTGGACATTCCTGGATCAGTCTCATTCTTTTTCCTACTTCACTGACATCATGTCCTTTTTTTAATCGACTTCAAAAAAGGAGGTTTTGTATTCGACCCGTATGTACGTACTCAATACTTTATTGCATTCTATAATGTGTACATTAGCGATTTTCTCAAAACTGAGGAAGCAATTTTGATAATTGTGTTCTACATACTTTCAGGAAGGTTTTAGTATATAATACATTAGGTAATTATTCTTATGTAAGAAGTTATGTATATGCATAAAATATGTACTGCATCTCCGGCATTTCTATGCGAATTTTGGTGATTCTTCTAGTCGGTGTCTTCAATTATTCAATGCACTAGTGTTAATTAAATTTGTGTGGGGGTAGGTACAACTAAAAAGTGACAAATAAAAACTTATACAAAAAAAAAACAACCGACTTCAAAAAAAGCACTACTAAGTGATAAATGCTGCCATGTTTTGTCTCTGCATCACCCTAAGGTTGGCTGGTAGAAAATGCCTCAGGCATTAAGTCCGCCTTTGTACAGTATTATTTTTTTTACTTGTGCATAAAGTTTTAATAAATAAATAAATAAAATAAATAACTTTAATTTCGGAAGTCGGTTTTTACCATACCAATTTCTTTCATAACTCTATTCTATCCCACTCCTAGACAAAAGACTCCCTCCATCACTTCAAAATTTATTTTTGGAACATTCTTGAATCAGAAACAAGTGAAAGGGAACACTGACTCACGTCCTTCATAACACTCTCTCACGTCTTGGTCTTTTAAAACTCTGCGAACTGCACCTTATGGCCCGATTACACGTACCACCACCACACCACGACCACATGCACGCGCGCTAATTTGTATGAAAATGGATAGTCTATTCACACGGACCATATTTGGCCGTCAAAATCAATCGTGTTGGCGGTACTGACCACGTCAAAGGCGACGACGATCAGTCTGCAAACACCAGCCACAACTTAAGGTATGATTCCTATCTCGGCAGCACGCAGCAGTGCTGCCGCGGCAGTGCGGTCGCAGCACTACTGGTCCTCATACATTTTCTATGGATTTATATGAGATTACATTCCGAGCACGGCAGCAATGCTGCGCGACATTGCTGCGTCACACTGCTGCGTACTGCCGAGATCGGAATCATACCTTTAATCACATCGCAACTACTAGCGACAACGCCACAACGTAACTACAAAATGCTGCAGCAACACTATGCACACGTAACCACTGCTTGCCCACATGTGGTGTGGTTGGGGTACGTGTGAACGGGCCTTTAGTTGAAGCTCTATGACTGCTCACTTTGCAAAGGAAGACGTCAGTTACTGGCAGTAAATATAACAACGAAACATTTCATATGATAATCGAGTCATCGTATTCTTTGGCTGCTGCTCCAATTGATAAATCCGTTCTGTTAGGCGTTAGAACTTCCCATCTATAAAACGTTTCGGCGAATGATACGTAAGTTCTGTTGTTAGGTTTATAAAGCGAATTTTGATTGCTCTAATATTGTATAGATGAGTCAATGTAGGTAATTTGAGTTATGGAACAACAAACTGAATGTCATACCAAACAAAGTTCAAATTCCATTGAAACTAAAAACATATTAGGAGGCCCTTTTAGTTACAAAGAGTCACTCAAAAACCAACTTAGAATACATTTCACTAAAGTAGATAATTGGTGGTGGTGGAATGTAAATTATTTAAGATTACTAATACTGCTTATAGTTCTACTGAATACCTTAGTATGATCGCTCGTACACGCAGACAGAAGCATTTGGATCAAATATGGAATGAGGAATATTATGTATGAAGGGGCCAACTTCTATAACAAACTACCTAAAGACATAAAAGAAATCAAATCGCCATACATTTACAAGAAAACTTAAAAAAAAAATATTAAAAGATAATTCCCTGCGTTTCGATTAATCAAAAATAAATAAACAATGATAGTCTACATAAATATATAAAATCACTATGTACAAATATTAACCGAAAAAAAAAAACATAAAACAATTTAATAAATCGCTTATGTTCTGCACTGTGTCGTGGGCCTTAGTAAATACGCAACGACTGTTAAATTGCACCCTAACCTCATCCAGAGATCGCTCAAAATTGCGTTGTTTCTTGTGTGTAGGTAAACCTACCTTCTTCTGATTTGTTTATTTTGTACTTGCTAAAACGATGTAGGTATGTATGTTAAGTCGAAGTTTTATTGTAATTTTAGTTTTAAGATACCTACCTAAATTTTTTGTTTTTTTATCTACGCTTACTGGCAGATAATCTTGTTCTAAACCTATTTATGTTTTCTCCATAAGTGAATTGATATTCTTTTGAGAAAATAAATATCTTTAACCGTATTTATCTAAGCCTGCACGGTAGACAAACGTTTGCTCATGGCTTTTAGCATAACCAAAGAAATCAATTTTATCAAATAAATCGACTCGCCATACCTTCCCGTTTAACAGAAGGATCTAAATCTTCGTGCACGAAGCCATTAAAAACTAATTTCGTAATATTTACTGGAGTTTTTTTTGTTAATTCCATTACTGTGAAAAACAATAAACGCGAAATCGTAGTTAATTACTATTGTTCCAGTACCTTCAAGTTTACTGAGAAATGTGTAATATAGACCGATGTTAAGAGAATTTATAATTAGCAGCTGCAATTACTGGGTTGAGTAGAACGGGACCCTGATTTTGAAGGATATTGCTAATCCATTGCTTCATATGTTCGAAAAAATTGCCTGCCCAACAACGTGAATAAAGCAATGAATGTTGTTGTACTGTAAAAATGGATGCCCTTGCTACTGTTAGTGTGTTACGTTATTACCCTCCCCGTCGAGGTGCAGGTGGTTTGTTCAGCAAATATTTTGGGTTAAGCTTTTCCGTTTGAAAACCGAGTCCGACATAACAATTACCGCAATTTGCTGCATCCAACTTCAGTTGTGAGTTATTTCGGAAAACAATGCCGCGGTGTTTACATTCGCTAAATTGTTTGCTTATTTTCTCGTATGCTAGTTTTATTATGGCTCACTGTGTTTTGCGTCTTCGGATTCAACGAGCATATTGATTTCGAAATGAGCATAACATCATCATATCTGCAGAGCAGTGGTGACCCAGTGGTAATGGCCCCGACATACGCGTCATAGGTCCTGGGTTCGAACCCAGACAGGCAATTTACTTTGTGAAAATTATTTTCATCATCACTGCTCTCAAAACGGTGAAGGAAAATATGTTGAAACCGGCATGTCGTACATCCAAAAATTCGTAGAAATATGACATCTACCATCCCGCACTGGGCCTGCGTGGTGGATTACGGCCCACTCCCTCACACTGAGAGGAGACCTGTGTCCCAGCAGTGGACATAATAGGCTGATTATATTATGATATGCATAACATCTTGCCCTCCGGAGTACGGGTTGATCTCTTCCGACTCTCAAGTCTCAATATAGAATCATCATTATAGATAAAAACAGAAGTCAACAATAAATCTTCGTGGCAGACATCTGAAAGTTGAACATAATTTAGCTCAAGTCGTTTAAAAACTTCTAATGGCTTCGTAGCTGTCAATAAGCTGGCCTCTATTACTACAACACTTATTAATGAAAAAGCTTCCGACTACCCGCATTAGACTCAAACACGCGGCGCGATTACCGCAAGATTTATGACCACTAAAAAATACGCCACACCATGTTGACCACACTCTATAGTTCCATACAAGCGTTGCATTAGCGATTTTTATCAGTCCTCCAGGAATGTTTTTCATGCATTTAATCGCTACTGAAAATAACTTTAATGCGCTCCTTGCCTTGCTAGCGTTCTGGTAACAGCTAATTAAATGGCACGAAGTGGAAATGAGTTAAATAGAATACTTCGTCCTACCTTCTATAGATCAGTTCGCGGTATATAAACAAGAGCGTTTTATAAAGCATTATCTTTTCCATTAAAACTCGACAATAAAAAAGGATGACTTGGTGAGGACGGCTGGAAAGATATGAACTAGACAGGCAAGGAACAGGGAGAATTGGAAGGAGTTGGAGGAGGCCATTGCCAAAGGGCGCACAAAGACTCAAGACTCACTCTGAACAAAAAGGCTATAAATAAATAAATAATAATATTGAAAAGATCTTATAAAGCGACACAATTTTCATTTCATACAGTAACATGTTCTTGTTTCCATATCGACCAAATTGGACAAATTATAACGAAAAAAGATCCGATACATATTAGCAAAACCTCAAATAACAAGAATCAGATCAAATTCCTAGACACCTAGTCTTGAAATTTGTACCCATAAAACTGAAAAGAACAATACTAAACACCATACACGGAATGGAACAGGACTCGTTACAGTTAAAGCGTCGTATTGCAACTTTCTGTGAATGCGCCCATTTCGCTAATTCCATAACACTGTTCCTCGGAACTAGTTCAAGATTGATGGCTGAATAGCATTCGGTTACAGCAAAAACTAACAAACTATTTATTTTCCCTTATAAGAGGATTTATCAGCAGTCGGCAACAACATTAATTGGGTTGACACAACTCAACGTCACGTTCAGTTTCAAAGAGGTGTACGTTTCACATACTATTTGCCGACAGTTAATTGGGTATCCTATCGGAACTGACGTCCTGGTATCTTTGGAGCTGTCAGCCCTAGTTTGCCAGCCTTGTCCCGATTTGCAACGAATGCTAGTTTTCAGGATCAACGTCTAATTGAAATGGATATAAGCAATTTAATCCGACACAACGTAGAGTTGTTTACGACCAAGTATTCTTCAATATTTCTCACGCTGCAGTTTGAGTGATAACTTGGAATAGCTTCATAGACGTTTTAATGTTTTTTTGCCACAAACGACAAGGGGTTGACTACCGAGATGACGACTAATGGAGAAGTATGGAAGAAAAAGACATGACACAAATAAATTGGGATACGGACAGGAGAATGATGAGGAGCAAACAACATAAAAAGCAGTTGATCCACTATTTGTCGCCACTAACCGCAAAAACATAAGAAAGTAAACATTAATATTATTTGTACAATACGTCGTTCTGTGGAACACGCAGGTTGTTTTCAAAACGACTGTTTCCTCTTAAGAACACGGTACCGGGAAAGCCGTATGGTTTGTAAATAGTCCCCTTATTCTAGAACATTCGAAAGCCAACCTCCCAATACTTCTAAGTATACTAATTGGCGAAGATGCTATTTGCGTTTGTGTATTTTAATTGAGAGTAAATATTTCTTCTTTTTCGCTCACTTGAATCGAGGTTTAAATATATATAACTCTATAGGATTCTTTCTGTCTTTATGTCTTTATTAAAATATTCAGTTAATAATATGCTAACAATCTTAAAATAATAATATGTACAAGTATATAAAAAGGGAGGGAAAATAATCAAAGGGCATCAAAAAATTCGTCCGCATCACTGTCAACGGGAAACGTGCCCAAAAGGCTGGCAGCATTGCCACGTTGTATGGCAATGCTGATTCTTTGGCCAAAAAATAGGCCAGCCCTCTGGTCACGTGATGAGTCGACCAACCGCTTGGCGATGTCTCGGAATACTAAGTGGGCACTCGGGCCCCATGGCCCTAGTGTTTCAACCCCAAACGGCTCAAATATGTAAGTTCCAAAGAGATTGGAGTATTTGCGCCGTTTGAGGTTTTCCGCACCTGCAGCAGCCGCCCCAGCACAGCTTACCGTGCTTGGAAGATGGGATGGCGCAAGGGTGTCGACACACGTTGCATCCCACACCAAAGGCCTACCTACCTTCCAAGGCATTATGGTCATCCCGTCTGGTCTCTTTCCATCGTCGCGTGCCAAACCATTGGGTTCTAAAACAGCTGGCACCCCAGCGGTGACAAGAGCACGACGGATGATGTCATTGATGCTGGCATGCCGTGCTATCCGGCCTGCGCTTTTACTGCAGGATAAGCCATGGTGTCCGAGGCAGTCGACACCTTCACCGCATTGGCAGCGATGCGGAGCCACGCAAGGGGCGCCCAGACGCAAACAAGGTAACTATAACTATATTACTTTCTTATAACTCTATAGCAATTGAAAGCGAAAATGTTTGTTTGTTTTTTGTTTCGATACATGCAGAATCGCTCATTAGATTGCTCTGAAACCGTTAACATAAAATAAACCCTACCTATACAGTACACGCAACAGAACACTCAGAAACAAAATTTTATCTTCGCTATTATTTGTATGACATAACAAAGTACTAGAAACTGTGTACACTGATAAGAAAAAGATAAAAAAGAGTTTAACAACATTGTACACTCACTACATATCGGTTTCACGTTTATCCCATAAGCTATATTGGAAAAACACGATAATATTTTCTTAAACCCACCAATGAGTATGAATGACGTATGCATATGTATAACACTGGAATATGTATGTAAATGAATAAATTCATCAATGAACGGTCTGTAGTACGAACTATGTATCAAATCTATGCGCCAGAACGTGACTATTTACTATACGTACTTAGTTCTATAGATCAAGTTCCTTATCTATGAATCAGTCTATTAATCTATTTTATAGGAAATTCTCAAGACCTTTACTTAAAAGAAACGTTTCACGAAGTACGACAAGCGTTAAAAACTCAAGATAAATTATTTATTTACTTTCTACAGAAGTTTTATGTTCTTTAGAAGTGAAAACTGATACACATCTGCATTCACAGTTTTTTTACCTCTGACAGCACTCACAGCAGTAAACCAAAAGCAACCTTATTATAATGACAAATATAGATTACTACGATTTTGACTGTGGTGCAATATCAGAGGTAAAATAACTCTGAAAGGACTGTATAGTGACTCTTCTACTTCCAAGATGGTATTTCGTAAGTACGTTTCCTTGACCAATTAACAGTTGTTTACTTGCCAAGTTGAGAACTATTAAAAAAAAAACATCTATTCTGAAGAAAACAAGAGTCCAAAGTTATCAACACGCATTAATATTGATTAGCACGACAAGTTACCACCTAAGAGTCCCTAATAATAAACTATACCACCACTAATCACCTCATGGCCGTATATGTAGCACCTAGCCAGCCTGATTAGCAGCTGCTGACTTTTTCTTTCTTATATTATGAATGGAAATTATTTTTTAACTTAAGACGACTAATTAATTAGATTCATGAAGAACAATCTTAAATTAAAATCTTTAATTAAATACATGCCAGAGGCTATTATTGATCAATGTAGATAATTCTGTTTTTCTTACCACACGCATTCTCCTAAAAAAGTAGTCGACGGTTGGGAATACTTGGGATTACTCCGAAGCATTCATTAAACCTAATCCTAGTAAGATACTTTTTGTGTACGTGTTAATTAAGCTTCTTCTTCTAATACCACTTCATCTCATTGGAGATGGCGACGGATGCCCCTCTGTGCTTGCATTAATTAATTTGCACAACTATTAGTAGTGCACTATTAACAGGGTCTGTCTCCCTAACCACATACATGTTAAAGGACACGTCTTGTCTTTAAATGAGAACCCGAGCATCGCTGATGAGGTGTTTTTTGATCCATTATCTGGTTCAATTTCGAGTAAATATTGACGTGATTAAAACAATGCACGCGGACCTACACTCCGGTCGTCGTGTAAGCTCACATCGCGTATAAAACAAACATTTGTTTTATGAAGCTCTTTAAAACGCAGTAGAGCTTATTTATACAACTTTAGAGCTATTTAATATTCCATTGATGGAGTAAACAGGGGTCAAGTGACCCATAACTCCAATCCGGAGGTGGAAAACACAGCGATTTACATTTTTCTACGAAACTGTTTCTATTATAACGCCTTTCTTTTATAGCGAAGGTGCTTACGATTCATGTAATTCAATGCATCTACTGGGAACCGTGGGCTGGCGGCAAACCCTGAAGTGTCGGCACACTTGGCGCTGTACTGGGAACTATGGGAATCACTCCGGATTTATACTAAACTACGTATTTTAATTTGAATATTCCCACATTGTTATCGTGAGAAGTATACGTCAGGTGGCTACATTTAATTCTGTTACTTATAAGCCATTAGAGACGCAAGATTTGCATTCCACTTTCGAGTGAAGTGGTGCCCGATCTTAGCCGAGAATAGATGCATCGCATATTCGCACCCTTATAAGTTATAATTTATAACAATAATAAGTAACCCATTTCTTATCTTTTTTGCCTAGCAGCACTAATTAACCAACCTGTTCCCCTTAGCTGGTTCGCCCGGGAGAATGACCAGATAAGATGCATACAATTCTTATTTTATACGTGTTTTACGAATAGAAGTATATGTACAAAAAAAAGAACTCGTATATACGACGTCTATACGTTTCCTAAAGCTGTCTTCTCAATGGGGGATCACACGAACATTATCCGGTAATAAATGAATTAATTGAGTAATTGATCCCTATCTTATAAATCTTGTGCCATAAATAGCTAAGGTAATTAGTGGCGGAGAGGATGCATACTCCTAACGACATTTTTAAATCGCATCTATTATGAACCTTTAATTACACAAAATCCCATAGTCAATCAGTGGATACATCCAGTGTTTTAGCATTAATGTTTAATGCATAAAGCTGGTTTGACGTGCACCTTGCTACAGTGGAATGAGTTTCATATTTATTATATTAACTTTAGAACTATTTATCTAGGGTTGAAAAAATCTGTTCGCACCGCATATGGCACGGGGAGGGACACAAAAAATCAGGTAAAGATATATGATAAGGCTAATGTGGGCCTTGAATCCTTGATGAGTAAAAAATAAACACGTGTTGGAACTAAGGAATTCGGTACTAGTTTTTTGTTGTAATCTATTTTGCGAATATTCTAAGAATGCAGCAATAATGAGGGAGTAAAAGACGAACACGTTTCCGATGATAATTACGTAACATTACAATAGGAAGAAAATGAATGACAGCGAAGAAAAGCCTGTTATTAGCGGTGAATAATTGCAGAGTTTGTTAAAACAACGACATCTGCATTGCGTTTCATGGAAGATCGTGTTTTTAACATTTTCTGCATTTGGCCAGCCCCTTTAGTCTTTTCAAAAGGGATTGAACAAGCGCAACGGCCGTAAATGACCGAACCATAAAAGACTAATCTATAAAATCTGTAATATTACAGAGATCCGTCAAAATTGTTCTAATTAAGTAAGACCATTAATGTAATGATATTCTTTGCATGTACCAAATCTGCCCACTGCAAAATATTTAGACGCAAACATGCCCAAGATACACGCAAATGTTCAGCAAATTGCTAAAGCCTTATCACCAATACACTCTCTTTTAATCTGTACCCGTGAGTGAGTCATACGGTTGATTTTCTGATTGGCGTACCTATTATTTTCGTCACTTGAACCTTTGTTTTTACAACTTATTGTCTCACAACACAGAAAATTCCTCTGAGCCTGAGTTATGAAACATTACGAATTTAAGGCGACAATTTTGAATCGACGCGCGACGGTGTGAACTGCAGGGATCCGTCGTAACGCAAACGTATTCAATTTAGGCGTATTTAAACACAGACTTTACGTCATTAAAAACACATCAACAACTGATCAATTTTCGACTAATCCCAAACATCCTGTTCCTGAGTAAACCGACAAATAGAAAGTATAAACATTTTTAACATTCAAAACACTTACTGTTTGGTATCGACGGGTGGTGCGATGTCCATTGGAGGAGGTGGCGGCGGCGGCGGCGGGGGTGGCGGGGGGAGCATCTGCGCTGGCGGCGGTGGCGGCGCATCAGGTATATCAGGAATTATCACCGACACAGGTACATCCACCTTTTCTTTAGGCAAGTTAACATCTGGCAGTTCCTTCAGCTCTGGCAGTTCTTTCAAATCCGGGAGCTCCAATTCCGGTACAGCCAAGACTGGTGCCACAGGTGATGTTACGACTGAGGGCGCAATGGACCCGTCAGTCGTGTTGGAGAACTGTACGTCCCCTGCTATGCCTGGCAGGTGCGGAAGGTCCAGCGGCATCTCAAGCTCCGGGACCTGTCAACGATTAATGATGATGAGTTTAGGAATCCGATTACTCCTAACTGTCGAGAGAATCTATATTTTCTTCATTAGGGATTAACTATTACTTTCATAGGTTGAATAGACTTAAAATAATTTCTAAATACACACATCAAAAGTGTCTAGGGATCAAGCATTTTTATGCGGATTTCTTGAGATTGAGATGTGGCTTTGTAATAAATTTATGATTTTATAAATTTATATGGATCCTTTTTGGTGCATTTCATAATTTGAATCAGGAACTGTGAATCAAATTCGAGTAAAAGATGAAAATCAGCTAGCAATATTTTCCCTATAAAAACATACAACGCATTGAAGACATTATTAGTGCTACTGTTGCCCTACTACTGATTAAAACCAACGTTATTATGTAGCGGCGACGTCATTTAAGCAGGGAAGAAATGCTCAGAGCCGTGGGAATGATAGAAGCTGGTTCCCGGCAACGTACTGTGGCTTTAGCTCTGAATACAAGTCAGAGTGTTATCAGTCGACTTTGGACACGTTACCGAAGCACTGGTACCGTGGCTGAGCGCCATGGAGGACGGTATCGCTGCACCACACGGAGACAAGACCGATACATTCAAATCTTAACTCGAAGAGCTCCAACAATAACCGCCATGATGTTAGCCGTGAGGCTTCATCACTCTTCAGGGAACTTAATTAGCGACCAAACAGTCAGAAACCGCTTGCATGAAGTGAACCTTCATTCCCGAAGACCGCTACGGGTACCACCTATAGCAATGCACAATCGTAGGATTCGATATCAATGGGCTCTTGAACACAGAAATTGGGCAGAAGAACAATGGCGTTTCGTGTGCTTTTCTGATGAGTCTCGTTTTGGTATGAGACCGGATACAAGACGTATACGACACAGGAGAACCCCTGGACGCCAACAGCGATTAAAATCCTGCCAGGAAGTCCATCCTTATAGTGGTGGAACCATCATGGTATGGGCGGGTATTTGGATCGGCGGAAGAACTGAGTTGATTTGGATCAGAGGCAACCTCAACGCTCAAATTTATGCTGAGACGATTGTATCAGACGTCATCGTTCCTCTACAAGTGCAAATCGGTCCCTTATTTCAGTTAATGCATGATAATGCACGACCGCACACCGCAAGAGTTGTAAGACAGACTCTCGCCGCAGCTAACATCAATGTCCTGCCCTGGCCTGCTCAGTCGCCAGACTTGAACCCGATTGAGCATGCATGGGATATGCTACAGAGAAGAGCTCTGCCGAATATGGAGGGTATCCAGTCGCAAGAAGACCTTTTTTTGTTGTTGCAACGAACATGGGCGGCCATTCCACAGCGTGATTTGGATGAACTCATTTTGAGTATGCCAAACCGATGTTCTTGTGTTGTTAGTGTTCGCGGTAGAAACACGGATTATTAATTGTTTAAGTTACCCAATAAAATTTTAAAGAAAACTGTTATTTCAGTCTTTTTTTCGAACTTTTGTGTTAGTGGTTCAAATGTCAAAAATCCCTTTATTAGGAAAATGGCAAATTTCTTTATTAATGCAAAGGTGACTTGGTTTATCGTTACTGTGACAAACGAAAACACTTTATTTGATGAATCCTTAAAGAAAATTTTAATTAATATCAATCAGGAGAAAAGTTATTGCAAAAATATATGTTGATCCCTAGACACTTTTGATGTGTGTATCAAATATAAAACCTTTAAACGATACATACCATGCCCATGCCGGGTGCATACAGATATTCGTCTGCATCACGCTTCAAAACATCCCTATTGAGGATCGAGCTCGGCGCCGCTTCCAGAAGGCTCTTGCTCTCAACCTTGGAGGTCACGACCGGCACGTACGCTGACGCCAGCCGCGTGGTCCCCAGATAAGGACTCTCGTCAGTATTAAAGATCAACAGGTCACCAACACTTGATAACTTATCAATCATAGTGTTCAAATTGAAATCCTGTTTAGGCTTCACATTCTTAGGCTCTGTCACTTTCACGTGGTAGAAGTGGAGCTTCTCCTAAAATGCAATAGTCACATCAGTATTTTCTTGTCTGTGGGACATACTAGTTACTAGTACATACAATGTTTAGGTTCGTTAAGGAGCTAAATTGTGACAAATGGTTATTTCAATCAATTCGTGCAACTTGCTATAGTAAATTGCGAAGAGTCAGAGGGTCAATTCCCGTATTTTTAAGAACGTTCGCATTATAATCACAGTCTCAATCTGTTAAAAATATTAACAATGTACATAATTGACAAGTGTTCGACATTGATTGTCGCTGAGATGAGATTGCGACTAGATTTTGAACGTTTTTTAAGTACGTGAATTGGGTTTTGTGTGATATGATACGAATGAAAGAAGACGATTGGCAGACTCGTCATATCGTAGCAATAAGACTTGCCAACCTACCTATCTACAGAGTACAGACAGGATTGATCCACACTAGCTCAAGATAGAGAGAAGTGGAAAGGAGAAAGGGACGCCTTTGCCCTGCAGTGGGACAACATAGGCTAGAAATAAATAAGACTTGCCAAGTGATATTAGGTTAAATATACAGGGTGATTGGAAGATGGGTGCAAAGCTTTAAGGCAAAGATAGTACAGACAATTTAGAACCATTTAAGCCAAGGTTGTCTTAGACGAAGTCTTACAAATATTTTTTTACGTAATTTTTGTTTTTTTCGAAAATTTCCAAAATTTTAAGTAAACTGCTTATTTATGGCCGGATTGAATGATAAATGAATTTATTTTTATTTTATTTTATTAAAGTAATGTGTAAGCAATCTAGCAAAACATGTTTTAGGCCTCTTTGTCCTTAGACATAAAAAAAAAACAAAAATTTGGTAAAAAAAAATTGGTAAGACGTCGTCTAAGAGAACCATGGCTTAAATGGTTATAAATAGTCTGTACTATCTTCGCCTTAAAGTATTGCATCCATCTTCCAATCACCCTGTATAACTTGAGCTATGTGTAGTGAACTAAACGGGCTAAAGAAGAGGTGCAACCGACCACACAACTGAATACTCTTCAAATTGCCTCTAACGTCAAAGTAAACTGTTCAGAATGCTCTGATTCTATCTTTGCTTATTTCCCCATGCATGTTGCAAGTCGCTGATAACGAGTTCACACATTGTTTACACAAAATTGGCTTGCGAGACACATTGTACCAACGTCAACTTAATTATAGATAGACTCACCTGTAATTCCTTTTCGTTTGACTGCCCCTGAGTCTTCCCACTCAGAGTAACCTTTTTAGGCTTGTGTTGGTATCCATCCGCATCAAAAGCTGATTGGTAATGTTCATGGGTTATCGACGCCGGGTACTTCGCACTCGAGTAGACGTTGATCGCCTTCTGCATACCAGTTAGCTTCTCGACTTTCGATCTAGATAACTCTATTCTGTCACTGAGCTTCACTGTCTTGTCCATGTTCTGCTTGATTCTTGTCGTCAGCCGTGCAAACACATCGTCTACTATGCCGTTGAGATTATCCAAAGTGTCCGCAATTTGCAGTATCGTCTCCTCAACGCTCAGATCACTTGGTACTAAATTAATTCTATATATACCATCCATATTTAACCTCTTTTACGCGCGTATTAAATTTCTGTAACAAACATCACGTGTTGTAACGCTTGCCGAGGTTTAACGATGGAATAATAGAAAAATCAAATTCTTCTACGAATTTCAAGGTTCTACATTATTAAAGCTGCGGATGAAATCTTACCTACTAAGCTTCTTAAAAATCACCTAAAATAAATTAATAAGGCACAAGAATTATCACTAGACAACACATCCACATTCTTGTGTGTAATTATATTATGTCCAATAATTGTATAGCACTTCGTAAAGCTCCTAAAGTTCATTATTTACAACTCAGTCACTTAAAGTCTATTTTTATCAGTACTGTGTCACTTATTGTTTGCTATATTGGGCTCAATTTTTCGACAAGTTCAACGTATGCGAGTCGGTGAGCAACGAATGGAGATTATCGTTCACGGGGTCAGTGCTCCAAGAGAATCGGCAGTACGCGTCGGGCGACATGGTCGGGTCCAGTATCGCTGACTCCTCGAGTTGTCCGCCCGACAACATGTTGTTGAGGTGCTTGTTTATGACCGCATCTCCGGGACTCACGTAGCCACTTGACGCCGGCGGCTTTATCTGTACAGCGTTGCGTACAGGTTGCTTATGACTAGGCAAGGCGTCCAAAGACTGCAACTGAATGTAGCTGCTGTCGGCGCCGTTTTTCACTGGCTGTGGCAAGGTAGGCATAATCGGCAAGCTCTCAGAACCGAATATTTTTGTGGGCGACGGTCCTAACTTGGGGAAGTTCATCATGGACTTCGCCTGAGCGTCTTCAGGCATCACGTAGCCCGAAGAGGCTGGCGGTTGACTTGGGACTCTGGGCGGTGCGACCCCAGTCGTAAATATCGGTGGCGCAAGAGCAGCCATAACGTAACTCGAGCTGGCAGGCTGCGCTGCAGGTTTTGCGATAGGACTTGTATGGGGTGCAGGGGCGGATTGGACGTAGCCGCTGATCGGGTTCACAACAGGTTGTTGTACGTAACCACTAGGATTTTTCTTGAATGCTTCGTCACTAAAATAGGGCGAATTCTCTCTAGAATTGTCAGTTTCGGAGTTTGAAGAATCCTCGTCTTGCGTTGCATTATTGTCGTCCACCCTCACGGGTTCAGCTTCTAAGTGCAAGGACGAGTCCGAGCCGTCGTCGGAAGTGGAGGCTTGTCTATCGACCGCTCCGCGCGACGTGTCCGACAGCGCGGTGCTGTCCGTGTGATCACTAGAGCCGCAGTTGTTTTCAGTGTTCTGTTTGGTTTCCGGAGTAGACACAGTAGTTCTACTGTTCGGTAGTAACAACATCTCGTCCGATGATGGTTTATCATCCTTATTTGTTGGATTCCATCCTCCAAAAGCATACTTAGATATATCTTTCTCGGGTATACCTAAGCCATTTGGTAAAACAGGTTTTATATCTTCCATTTTCCTATACTTTTTGTATAGTTTGATCGAACCGTACATCATGCCTATTAATGCACAAATAGCAAGAAGAATAAGAATCATAGTTAGTCCATCCTTACTTTTACAAGCTACCGAGCTTGGGGGACTCCATGGACCAGGATACTCAAGAAGTCTTTTGTTCTGTTCCGATGGCAACTTTACTTCTTGTTTATCAGCTAATATGCCGTGGTAAGGATCTTCATCATAGTTTACTGCTCTGACTTGATAGGTTTCACTTTCATCTACACCTTCACAATGTATTAAAGAATAGAATAAATTAGTTGTATTTAATATCTCTATTTTAGGCGCAGTGCTTTCGTCTTTCACTCTTCTTATTTGGTAGAGATCCACAGTTCCGCCTGGTTTATCAGGACGTTCCCATGTCAAAGAATCTGGGTTATTTTTGACCGTAGGAGCTTTCAATATACTAGGGGTGCCAATTCTTGTCCTGACAAAGATGCCATTGTCAGGGCTGGGCTTAGAACAACTTCCAATAGCTAAATTACAAGCCCTAACGGTAAGTGAATAATTGGTAAACCCCTCAAGGTTACTCAATTTGACCTCCATTCTAGAATTATATTTTCCCTTCTCATCTTTAGACTGTTCAGGAAGTTTATCATCCAGTTTTTCTATCCGGAACTCTTTTCCATAGTTTGAAATGACATATCTTCCTATTATGCCATTTTTATGAATTGGTGGATCCCATGAAATTACTAATGAGTCACTCTGCACATCAGAAATAACGATGTTTCTTGGACTTGTTGGGGTATCTTCAATCGTAGTCACTCCCGTGGAAGCATTTTCAAGTGTTTTATTCCCATAACTAGTATTCAATGACAAGGTAAAATGATATGTTGTGTAAGGTTTCAGATCAGTTATGTTTACTTCCATCTGTTTTGGGTTAGAGACGTAATACGTGGATTTGTTTCCAAAAGAAGGGTCACAGTCACTGCTTGTGGCTAAGACAGGGCAGTATGTTATTAGATAACCTTTTATAGTACCTTCTGGTAGAGTACAGGACATGGTCCAGGTGATTTTGACAAATGATTTTCCTGGAGCATCATGGTTCACTTTTACAGGAAACCCATATATTGGCATACCATCTTTATAAATGTCACAAGATGCCCATGTCATACCACTTGTTTTAAATTTATAATTAGCTGAAATAGCAAATTGATACCTTTTGTCTCTTGGCAAATTCATGACATGAGTGTTCTGATTAGGATTCAAAACAGTGAAGTTCATGCGTCCTGTACAAATTTGACTAGAGTTATGTTGACACCAGAACAGTGTATAGTTGTCAATATTTTTGAGGCCAACCCAGGATAATTTGTATGTGCCATTTTCATAGGCTAGTTTAGTAAAAGATTGTATATTTAGTGCTTCAGTATCTACTTTCGATGGGATGTAAAGGTGACTGCTGTTGACAGACGAGCCCATTGCATTATTGGACCAAATGGATACATCAATAGATTCTAAAGTCGCATCATTTAGTACTACATAACTCAAGCTTTTGTTTCTATCCGGTAACAATGTCTGCGGGTTCTTAGAGCCTTGCATTGCAACTACTTTGTAGGTAAAGTTTGCACCAGCCTCCTCATACTCTTCAAGTTGTTTCCAGTACACATATATCACTCTTTTATTTTCATAAATAGATTGGTCGAAGGCTCCAGTAATAGTGTCTGGTGGTCGCTGGGGCTTCTCACTTGCCGTCGTAAACAGCACATAAGTGAAATCAGACCAGAACTTATCTTCAGTGGCTAATTGCGACTTAATGTATATCCTGACCTCATATGACATGTGTGCATATGGTAGGTTGGGGAGCAAGAAGTTATATGTCTTGTTCTTTGGGGGCAAGTTTGTTGCATCAACACTGCGGAAGTAGGCTGTGTTATCAATTTTAGCAATTTGGTACTCTATCCTATGCACAATAGGGCACGGCAAGAAGTCATACATGTTGTTTGGGATCTTCCATTGAAGCATCACACTGTGAGTGTTGTTACTCATCACTTTCAGCTGTTCTGGTGGGTCAGGTTTCACTACAGAGAAATGCTCAATTGTAAAAATCTGTGTGTTATTACCAAAATAGTTTTCAGCTGTTAAATGAAAATAGTAACGATCTTCCATCTGTTTGTACCTGGGCTGGCTGGTAGTACTCCATGAACACCATCTCGATTTGCCAATCTTCTTTGCATTACATGCCTCAACCTTGTTTCCATTTATCAAAAATGTTAATAAGTAATTTGTTACAATGGATTTCTCTGGAGATGTCCAGGTACAGTTCAGCTCATCAAGGTTCTTGGAGATACATCCAAAGTCAGTGACGTTGGAAGGAGGCAGGTCCACCACCACCCTGCTTGTGCACTGCTTGTTTGTCACTGTGTTTCTACAATAATATGTGTATACATCTTTCTCCAAATGTTCAATGTACAACCTTCTTGTAGTCACATTCACTTTTTCCGAGTCTATAAGTTTTCCGCCAAGGTAAAACTCCAAGTTATCAGCGGTATCTTTCTCGGCTACACAAAAGATCTCCAAAGGCTTCCCATAAAGGAGTTTGATCATACTATCAGGGTACACAGCGACTGAGATGTCTACTCCTTGACACCTCGAAAATATGCACGGTAAACTGATCAATTTGATTACAATACACCACATCCATAGTCCAAACTGCGGCCCCCTTCGGAACCCTTTACACTTTTTGCGGGTACTCGTACATATATTTGCCATAACTGCTGCGTTAATCTGTCACTCCATCACGAACTGGTGCACTGGTTTCAACTAAACCGATCGCGGCGATGGACACATTCCTTGTTTTTTTTTATATCGCGAGCTAAATGGCGCACCGATGGTCTCAACGCGATGACACACACTGACTGAGCACCGTCACTATACGCACACCACATTTATTTATCAAACGCTACTATTATCCGGGATCGAGTACTCGATAAAAATTGTAAGCGCGGGACCGGGACCCGTCTAATTGTTCTGCATTGAAAATTTTGTAGCGCCTGCAGTACAGTACTTACATAAAATAGAAGAAAACTTTGGGAGTACTAAAATTCTCAGAAAAGCCAACTTCAGTTCAGTTCGTGCAGTTGCAGCGATGATTGATGGCGGCGGTGTTGCTAGGTATATAAGTTTGATTGCCCATTGTTTTCATAAGCAAAATATTTTCAGCAAAATCTGGAACGCGAAAATGGACACCGGTATGTAAAAAGGAAAACAAGGAAAATAATATTATGCAGTATCCTAATGACTACCCAATTAACTCACTCATTTGCTTGCTTTGCATGACAAATTACGGAATAAATACTAATTTCGTAAAAATAAACATGTTTTCAAGTTTTTGAGTTTAGTAAAGTAATAAAAGACAAAGGAATACATTTTATTAAAAGCAAAGGAATCTTTACAGAATATGTATTAGCGCTAAAATATTTTAGTTTTCATGAAATGTATCAAAAGAGCAATTTCCAGACTTCCTGCACTAGGCATAGGCGTATATAGGGGGGGAGGGGCTGCGGGCGGTGAAAGTGGGGCCGTGTCGTCGCTCATGCAGTCGGGCTCAAAGAAGGCTCCTTAAGGAAGGACGTGCTGTCGGGCGATCGCCCGCACTTGGGGATGGGGCCCGCTAGGCATGGCAGGCTGATACCAGTCGAAGTCGGGGATGCGGCGAATGTACAGACGCCAGCACATCAACCTACCCGAAACTGTCAGATTTTCCCAATCAACTTTGAACCTTAGTCTTTAGTGATAAAGTTGAAAATCTATTAAAGAAATTTGACAGATTGTAGTAGGTTGATGTGCTGGCGTCTGTACAGACGCCAGCACATCAATCTACCCGAAACTGTCACATTTTCCCGATCAACTTTGAACCTTATGCTTTAGTGATAAAGTTGAAAATCTATTAAAGAAATTTGACAGATTGTAGTAGGTTGATGTGCTGGCGTCTGTACAAGTATCTCCCGGGCCCCCGACTTATGATAGAAGAAGGAACAGTGGGGTTTTAGTCTAGTTCTTCCCAAACGGAGGGTATCCAAGAGGATTTCCCCATGAAAAAAAAAAGGTTAGGGGCCAGGCCATCCCTGGAAAAAAGCCCTAGATACGCCAATGGCACTAAGCCTGGCACCCTGCCTCGCAGGAAACTTATAAGATTTTCCATGACAAGATTTAATTATAATTACTAAATATAGGTAAGCTTATTTGGGTTATTTATAATAATAAGAACTATTATAAAAATTAAAAGTTAAAATCAAAAACTTTAAAAAAAAAATGCTTTTGTAATGCGCTAAAAGAATAAAACAAACTTTTCCTATAAAACTTTTACTATCAACATAATTATAACGTCATCCATCACACAAAATATTATATAAAAGCTTGTCGCGAGATAAGTACTCGTAATTACTTAGTCTGAAAAATTTTAAAAATTAAATCAGTCAGTCAAGTTATTTAATTTACTTGTTTATCTACACAGATAAATCTCGCGACAAGCTTTTATATCATATAAATTGTGTAATGACGTTATATGTTGATACTTAGCTAAAAGTTTTAAAGAAAAAAAAAAATTTATTCTTTTTCACGCATTTAAATAAAACCTTGTAAAAAATAGGTCTGCTTAGAACATTGAATGCATATTTTATTTATAAAACCGACCAAAGGCGAGTCGAATTCGCACACGAAGGGTTCCGTACCACCGTACAATATTTAACACTACATATATAAAAAAATCATATTTGTCTTATGGGAGCCCCCTTAATTTATTTTATTTTAATTTTTTTTAAGTGAATATACAACTAAGTACCTATTCTGGAAATATTCCAAACGTCTACCTGTTGCCGATATTAATATCGAGAAAAAAAAATCACGTCTGTTGTATTGGAGCCCCTCTTAAATTTTTATTTTATTGTGTTTTTAGTATGTATTGTTATAGCGGCAACAGAAATACATTATCTGTGAAAATTTCAACTGTCTAGCTATCACGGTTCATGAGATACAGCCTGGTGACAGACAAACGGACAGTGGAGTCTTAGTAATTGGGTCCCGTTTTTACCCTTTGGGTACGGAACCCTAAAAGCGATGAGATCAAAAAATATAACATCTGTTTTAAAAAATTCGCCGTACTATCAGACGTCCAATCTATTAATTTTTTGGTAATTTTTGTTTTGGTTCACGAAGCGTAAAATTTCTGCAAACGTTGGTGAAGTTATTGTAAATAAATAAGTGTTTGAATATAAATATAGAATCTTCTAATTATTTGTGTCTCATTTTTAAATATTTTAATTTATTAGGGACCAAACGATAGAAATTGGCAACATTCCATTTGACAGCGACTGAAGTTAGCATCATGCAGTTGAAAACAAATCAATTATAATTTTTTTTTAATGATTTTTTATTCATGACCATAGATGCGAGTCTTTCAGTCGAATACATTTAAAAAAATACAATAATGAATGTTTAAAGAAATACAATAATGAATGTTTTCCATTATAGTAATGGTACATATTTATCCACTCGCCTCCCTTTCGGGTTGGGTGAATACATCTCAATGATATCATTGTTTTCATTACAATTAAATGTACAAATACAATATACAAACAAATAAAATAAAAATAATATACAAATTAAATTAATTAAATTTTTTCTACCGTATTACAAATATACTTAAATAACACACTAAAATACTTCTTATTTTCTAATAAATCCTGAACGCGGCGGGGAACACTTTGAACTTCACTTTCACTGTCATTTATTTCTTTCAATTCACTGACCAAAATCAAACGTTGGATGTTAAAACTTGAACACTGTAAGATAACATGATCCAAATCAGCATCCTCTGCTCCACAATGTTGACATCGGCTATTGTTAATTATGCGAATCCTATTCAGGTGAGCTGGTGTTAAGCAATGTCCCAATCTCATGCGTGATATAACAGTTATAAATCTTCTTGTGATGTATTTTAAGTTATGATACCAAGGTTTAATAGGTAATTCATTTTGTATTCCAGCATACCATCTGCCTTTCGTTTCCAGGGTTATGTCCCAATACTCTTTCCATAACCGTCTATTGAGTTCTTTAAAAAGACTGTAGTAATCAGTGAATGGAACCTTGAGCAACTCGGATCGATCCTCGTTATGGTCTGAACGGGCCGCAGTGTCAGCTACTTCATTTCCACGAATGCCACTGTGTGAAGGTACCCAAACGAATTCCACTTTCATATATTTATCAAGTAGTTTTTGGATTATAAGTCTAATATTATAAATAATATAATTTAACTTAAAAGAAATATTTACGTTGTGTAGAGCTGACAAGACACTTCTGGAGTCTGTAACTATCAAAATATTATGTACATTATTTACAAGACTATTTACATGCTGCAGTGCACAATAAATTGCATAGCATTCTGCAGTGAAAATGCTACACACCTTGTTTAATTTAATACATTTAGTGAATTCTAGCTGTGGATCATAGAAAGCTGCATTTACATTAATGTCTGTTTTAGATCCATCTGTGTATATAACATAATGTTCTGGTCTATTGTTTTTAAACTGTAAAAAATCAAATTTACTGTGCACCGTGCCTAAATAGATTGCAAAGCTGTTAATAATACAATTAAAAGGAATTTTATATATAGGCCAAATATCATTTTTGACAATATCTTTTGAATTACTATTTACATGTTCAAATATTGTTGGCATTTCAGGTAGAGTTCCACCAACCAAAGAAGAAGCAGAGATGGCATGGGAAGCAATTGACTGTGAGATTTTAGGATGTATTGTTAGTTTCTTAAGTAAAGGATTATCATTTGATGCCATGACTTTTAATAAAAATCTCTCAGCCAACAACAACCTTCGTAATGTCAAGGGAGGTATACATGTCTCAACTTCCAAAGAATTAATAGGTGTGGAGCGCATAGCACCACAAATAAGTCTCAGTCCCATATTTTGAATTACATCTAATTTTCGTAACAAGGTGCTATTGGCATTCATGTAAGCTAAACTGCTGTAATCAAAATGGCTTCTCACTATACTTTTGTACAACATACTCATTACTTTAGGGTCAGATCCCCAAAAACTTCCTGCTAAATGCCTCAATAGATTAATACCATTCAGTGCTTTGTTACTTATATGTTTAATATGTTCATCAAATTTTAATTTATCATCAATAATGACACCTAGGAATTTATGTTGTTTAGTAGCAGGAATTTCTATATTATTATATGAAATTTTAACATTGCTATGAGGATTTACATTTTTACTGATAACTAAAATTGAACTCTTTTCTGGACTTATTTCTAATTTAAGTTTATTATGATAATAGCTGTATAATTGAGACAAAGCCTTATTGATATTAGCCATTGCTATATCTATGTTCTGATTTATACTGTACATAAGCAAGTCATCTGCAAATTGCAGGATTTTTACATCTGGTACATCTACATATTTTAATATTTCAGAAGTATACAAGTTATAAAGCAAAGGAGACAAAGTTGCCCCTTGCATTGTGCCTTTGTTGACAGTCCTAGGTCCATGCAATTTATTATTATATTTAACAAATACAGTTCTATTGTTTAAAAAAGAATAAATCCATTTCAGAATATGACCAGGTATACCAATATCGTGAGATACTTGAATGAGTTCTTCTATATTTACATTGTCAAAAGCACCTTTTACATCTAAAAACACGCAGATTGCATTAGAGTGACTTAATTTAACCTGTTTTACATCTGATAATAAAGATACAAGGCTTTCAGAGCAACTTTTACCTTTTCTGAAGCCAAACTGTATAGAAGGAATTAAGCTTTGCGATTCAGCAAAATAATCTAATCTTAACTTCAACATATTTTCAAAGAGTTTACCTAAACAAGATGATAAGGAAATAGGTCTATATGACGAAGCACTATTTACAGGTTTATTAGGTTTTAAAATTGGAATGACACACTGTGTTTTCCAAGACTCAGGTATTTCTAATTCATCCCATAATTTATTATAAATATTAAGTAATGTTGTTTGTGCATTTAAATGTAGCTTTTTGATTAACATGTAAGGTATGCCATCCAATCCCGGTGTAGTATCTTTCCTACTTTTTAAAGATGTTTTCAACTCTTCTATAGTGAAATTGTTCTTGAGAAATACATTTACATCATTTTCTGTAGCATTTTCGAACAAATACTCAAGCCTATTGTCATCTATTTTAGTAGAATCTGCTAAGTTATCTAAAAAACTTGGAACCCACTCATCATTGATGTCTTTGTTTCGATTTGTTCCAATTTTTTTAAACTTTTTAATGTATCCCCATATCCTAGAAACTGGAGTTAACCTATTGAAGCTACTACATAAATTTTTCCAAGAAGAAGAACTTTCTTCCTTCAGAATTATTTTCTTTTTTGCATCTAGTTTTTTATATGTTATCCAGTTTTCAATGTTGGGTTGAGAAAAATAAAACTTTAATGCATCTTTTGATTTTGCGACAGCATCACTACATTTTGTATTCCACCATGGTACTGGTTTTTTAATAGGTGTGTTTGCAAATAATTTTCGTTTTGGAATTGTTTTATTCCTCAAATCATTTAATGTGTCTATAAAATGGTTATATGCATTGATAGGGGAATCATTTATTGAGTCCAACTGGGAAAAACAAGTTTCTGATAGGCTATAATATTCGTCCCAATCTGCCTTACTATAAATATATTTCTCTTGATCCACAGGAGGTGACGTGTCATACATAGATGGTTGAATGTTGATCTCAAGTAAGGTCGGAAGATGATAGCTACCCATGGGATCGTCATGAACATACCAGTTACATAAATGAGCTATTGAAGAGCTAACAAGGGCAAGATCTATAGCTGAAGCTTGTCTATTAGGATAAGGAACAGTTGTTGGTGATCCATCGTTCAAAATACATAAGTCAAATTCATCTATGATATTATACAAACATCTACCTCTATTATTATCACTATGACATCCAAAGGCTATGTTATGAGCGTTAAAATCACCCATGACTATACAAGGTTTGGGTATGTTATTGATTAAATCCTTTAACTTTTCTGAGTCAAATCTGATACTTGGAGGACTGTAAATACAAAGTATTGCCATTGCTCCAAATTGTGTTTCTATAGTGATACACAGGTTTTGAATAGATTCTGAGAAGTGAGTATTGACTACTTTGTACTTTAAACGATGGTTCACCAAAATGGCTACTCCATTATGGGAATTTATGGAATTTTTGTGGATTAAATTATATGTGGGAAAGTGTGGGATTATAGAATTAGTTTTGAACCAAGTCTCGTTAAGAAGACAGACATCTATATTTTTTTCAATTAATAAATTTTGTAATAGGCTCTTTTTACTCTGTAAACTCTGTATATTATACTGTAAAATATTTAGATAATTATCCATGTTTAAATTAAATTTGATAAAAATATTTCTTTTATTTTCTTATGTGTGAGTGGCCCATCAGAGTCACTCTTGTTTCCTAATGCAACCAACGATTTAACAATTGCGTTAATTATAATGTCATTATTTGCTACTTGTTTAATATCTAAAATGTCATTGGATTTAGTCTTATCAGTAACCTTGGGTAAAGCAGGGAAAGATTTCTCATGAAATGTAGGGGGTGGTTTCACAACAGTGGCATACGATTGCTGCAGAAATTTGGCCTTTTTCTCTTCAATTTTTTGTTTTTTAATGGGACAGTCTCGTGAAATGGCAAGATGATTACCTGCGCAGTTGATGCATGTGATCTCTTCGACATCGCATTCTTTGTAGGAGTGGCGACCAGCACAAGAAGAGCAGTGTTGCTCGCCTCTGCAAGTCTTAGCAGAATGATTGAATTTAAGACATTTATAACATTGTAATAATGGTGGTATGTATGTTTTCACCTCGTATCTAAATAGCTTTATGTAAGCGTATTGCGGTAAAGATGTTGATGCAAACGTGACAGCAACTGTATTGAGAGGCACTAATTTTCCCTCTACTTTACGCATGAATCTTTTAATTGAAATTACTTCAGAGTCGCACACAATATTTTTATATATTTCCTCATTCGAGAGTTCTTTAGGCACAAACCTCAATACACCAATCCTTTCTGTCAAATACGATGGTATAAAGGCTTTAAACTTATTTTTCCATAAAAAGTCTTCCATCTTTAGAAAATTGTTGGCCGCAGCCGCCTTCTTGAACGTTACTCCTATTTTATGCGCATTTATTCTATGTACTCCTAGGACTCCTTTAACATTGTCTGATATTAAATTGGTGAGCGTGATAGGATTTTTATTCCCTACCTTCTCCTGCTCTGTTGACTCAACGTACACAACATATTCCGAATTGGAGTTTTCTATGAACAATCTTTTATAATTAGGTTTAGTAAAAATGCTATACTTATTATTTGAGTCGGAATTTCGACTGTAGTTGTACTTTCGTTTCTTCTTCTCCCCCGGCTCTGGCGACTCCTCACCGCCACTGGTGACACTCATGGTTGTTCAAGGTGTTATCAGATGTTATTGATATAGTATTTCCGTACAATTATTTATTAATTAAACTTTTGGTGAAATCAAAATTACCGCCTCGTTTGACTTCCCGCCAAAAAGTCAGATTACAATCAATCAATTATAAACTGGAAAATGCTGCCACACTAATAACGTTCCCTAGAACCTGGGAAAAGTACGCGGCAGCAGATTCACATTCATGGTGTCATGTGTCGTGTATTTTGCTGGACTAGGGTGTCAATTTAATGTAGCGTGTGTTGGCCCTAATGCTGTTTGTTTCCAGAAAACTATAAATATTCCGGTTTGTGTTCGATCATATTCTGTGTATCCGAACTAAAGAAACATGTGACTGTGACAAATTTGACATTAGTGACACTATCAACGTTCTAAAACTACGAACACTCTCTTTCTGCACTTCAAACAATTGATATTTTTTATAAATATTTCGACAAAATGGCTCTATAATATAGAAACTACGGTAAAATTGGTCATAATTATTTTATGAATAATTTCAAATTATATTTTAATGACGCACCGATTAAAGTTGCTTATGAACTGTGTTTTGGCATAAAATTATATAATAAATGCTATACTTTCAGAACGGAACTGCAACCTTCATCAATGTTGATAAAAATAATCATTTTGGGTGTAATATTTAAAGAATCAATTATGAATAGCATATGATACAATGGATGATAGTAACTTACACTCATTGGGTTATACAACGAAAACAGCACTCATAAAACTCCGTGATGATATACGAAATGTTATAGAAGAGCATAAAAAGAAAAATCCAACCGGGTATGATGTTTTACTTTTTCCATGACTCCAGGCATTATTAGAATGATTATTTGCGCAATGATGATACAAATATATGTGTGGTATATGTACTAATATGATAATAATGATGGCTTCACATTTAAGTTCTTGTTTTAATCCTGTAAATATTTTTTTCAGATTTGGGTTGGTACGAAGTATTATTTCGTTTTCATCAGAGAAAGTGCTGTTGTCAGGTGTTGCCTACACAATAACATTAGTCTACGTAGTGTGCTTGATACTTACATACCTACTTGGTGAATCTGTACAAGCCCACGCCTATCTTCTATGGGAAGCACTTTTCTTGGTTGTAATATTGTTAGTTAACTTCTTAGTGGCGTTCAATGAAGAGTATTTATACAGGAATGAGATACCTCATAGAGTTAGAAAAGTTTTAGGTAAGTGTACAAGATATTTATTTTTATAATGATAAGGCGTAGTTGTGTTTATTGACATACACATTTATTTCTTATGGCTATATTAGGTGACTCTTTATGGGTCATATCATTAGGATATAAATGAATTTCTTCCCATCACAATCATCATTTATTTTATACATACACCCCCTTACTAATAAACATATTATATCAATGAATATGATGATGGGGCTCCCTTTTCCGCACTTAGACTCCCATTTGGTCCGTTGTGCGTAGGCAGATGAATAGTTACACACTGATTTCTCTCTTTCAGTCGTCAGTAATTTGATTTTCGGGGTTGTGTAACTATACAGACACTATACAATGTTTATTAGTAAGGGGGACAGTCTTTATAAAGGTTCATGTTTGTTTTATACCATTGAACCAGAATGGTGTAGTTTTGTTATGTAGCAGCATGCTCTAAGATTTATTTATATTCCTTTCCTTTGTACTTAAGCCTCTCCTAATAGAATGGTCACACCCATTCTGTCCATTTTGGTTTAATTTGAAATCATTGGCATTCTTCCAGAGGTGAAAGTACTCATTATTATAAACAACTTTGTTTGTAGGTCAAATGAAACGTTTAAAACAATAAGGGATAGTAGGAAAAAATCTATTTTCACTTCTCATGCTCTAAAAGTCAGTCTTTATGTTGTGCTTAGGCGACATAAAATCGCTTTTTATGTTCTAGTGCATAAAGTAAAAAAAAATTCTAAGACTAAAGTAATCAGGCCCAACAGCCACACGCACAATAAAACTTCGCAGATTAAAGTCGTGATTTATTTCATTTTCTTTAATTTATACCACTTCAGTGTTTTCTATCGATAATTTAATAAAATCAGGTAAAATAGTTGTCATTTATTATTTAAAAAGGCAAAGAAACGTTTTCATTTTTTGGCAGTATGAAGTACACAAGTCGAATGACAAATGTTGAAAATTAAAAAAAAAAAACATTTTAAAATGTTTCGTGGCGGTATTATCTGTGGTGGCGGGAATTAGCTATGGACGCAACATTTTTGATTAATTATGTACTGTATACTTTATGCCTGTTTCATTTTCTCGCAATCGAAGTGAAAAGCAGAGTGTATAACTCAGGCATAAACGAGCCATTTTACCTCTCGACTTAACTATCCACCCTCGCCTGCGGCTCGGGTGGTTATAAACGTCTCGGGGTAAAATGGCTTCTTTTATGCCTTAGTTGTACAATCTACTATTATAATCATTAAATCTTTTTATCAATAAACAATATCATTAAGAATAAGAACTACTTAATATTATGATAATGACTTGAATGAGCTATCAATTGCAGAAATATTTTTTCAAGTCGGACTGGTAGTTCCAGAGATTAGCCTATTCAAACTAAACAACTCAGCTTTATTAATTTATTACTACTATAGTTTTTTTTTATTAATAATCTATTTAGTATTAATTCAAAATGATGTATGCGGACAAATTTTTTGATGCCCAATGAGCTCCTGGCTTTTTCTGTTTCTTCCTTTTTTTGTTATATATAATATATTTTAGTGTTAGCTTGTAAATTGTAATTATTGTGTCTTTCTGAATAAAAATTACTATGCAGAACTGATGTTATTCTTTGTTTTAATAGTGTTTTGTTAATTACAGAAACATTGGATGACGCCATAGAAAGTTCAAAATGGAAGGAGAATCATTATCCTCATTTATGTGCCCCTTATTCACCATGTGTGATCCTGCAGTGGACTTATCGAGATTGTAAGAATGTTTTATTTTTGGATATACATTTCTTAATAAAATGGTTAATTGAACAGCCACAAGATTAAAAATGGTATTACATGCTGACATAGCTTCAAAAAATTGAATGAACAGTTGTTTGAAGAGTGCTAAAAAACAATCCTATTTATTTATAGACATTGCTTAAAGTTAAGACATTTAAATGCTAAAAAATTATGGTAAAAAAGTCACTAACATTACTTAACTTAAAGCAGCGTTTTAAAAAAAAAAAACGCCTATATATTTAAACTTTAAACGGTGAAGAGAAACATCATTAGGAAAATGTCCTAGAACCTTAATTAGAACATGTGACATTCTATCAACCCACACTAGGCATGCGTAATTGTATATAGCCCCCTCCCTCTCACAGAGAAGAAGCCTATGTCCCAGCAGTGGGAACATTATAGGCTGATTATGCTTATGTTTAAACTTTGTGTACAACTGCCCAAATATCCATGCCACACTACAAATCGCGACTTGGTAGGTATTTGCGTATGTGAAGCTATGTCTGGCGCCGGTTTTAGACCACATTTGGCAGTACCACAAGTGCAGCAATTGGCACAGGCTTATCTGATCTCAAATAAAGATAAATCCTGACACTGATTGTAAGATGGTGATTTCAAAATTAGCATCTGTTGTTACTCATAGCAATCTATTAAATAACTGGCAATTAAAATGAAGAATCTATTGTGGTATTGGAATAGATAAGTTTTCAAAATTTTGTGTGTGTTTTAATTAAGTAATCTTTCAATTTGGCACAAGCTGTACAGTCAATTGCTCATTCATGGTTAC
The DNA here is from genome assembly GCA_945859645.1 of Amphipoea oculea. NCBI lineage: Eukaryota > Metazoa > Arthropoda > Insecta > Lepidoptera > Noctuidae > Amphipoea > Amphipoea oculea. The sequence goes on along the minus strand of OX243864.1, from coordinate 20,099,827 downwards.
AATTTCACATTGACTGTTTTTAATTTCGTACCCCTAAGTGGTTTTAGTAGTTTAGTAAGTGTTACTCTGATTACTTATGTGTGGTTGACGCGTATTTCCCTTTCCGTGTTCAACTGGCGACACCGGTCTCGCGAAATCAACACGCTTTTATTTTACTACGGAATTCTACGAGCCCGTGTTCAATTCGCGTCAACTGAGCACGCTTTTGCGATCAAGCAACGTTAAAAGAAGTTTTACAAAATAATGTGCAATTGAATTGAACACGGTTTTTTAACCTGTGATATACCACTCAATAGACATAAAACCTATTTAGTCTAATATGATAAACACTTTATTTTTTCATCCTATGTCGACGGAGCCCCGCTTCGCGGGGCCCCTATTTCTGTGTAAAGGGTTTAAAGTAACCTAACCAAACCGTACCTCGGGGTGCCCTTCGCTTGCCCTTGCATCCTATGGCGTTAAACCTTACCCAGCGCCACTTGATCACAAAGGTGTGCTCAGTTGACGCGAATTGAACACGGACTCGTAGGATTCCGTAGTAAAACAAAAGCGTGTGGATTTCGCGAGACCGATGTCGCCAGTTGAACACGGAAAGGGAAATACGCGTGGTTGACCATACATTGATGTTTTAAATATAACCTAGCTAGCAATCGATGTTCTGCAGGACGTATAGTCAATCCGTCACTCCTTTTTTAAGTTACGGTATTCCATAACGTTAAATACAAAGCAGTGTCAAATATTTCAGCAACTATAGTGAACCTGCCATGGGCGTTGCTGGTGGAAGGAGACGTGGTAGTGCTGAGGCCAGGTCAGGAGGTGCCTGGCCACTGCCGAGGGTTGCAGCCCGAGGACCCAGAGCAGTTCTTCGGACAGATTTTTCAGCCTACAACACCGGTAATAATTAACATTATTTATTACAGCCCAGCTTTGGAAATTATCACATGACAATATACTTCCGGGATAAAAAATATCCTATGTCCAAACCCAGCGTAACACTAATCGTGCACGTGCGTATAACTATCTACTACGTGCGTAGCAATGGGTTTCATTTTGACAGTTCAACAACATTCATTGCGTTATTTACGTTGGTGATCAGATAATTTTTTCGAACATATGAAGCAATGGATTAGCAATATCCCGCAATATGATTCAGATTGAGATTGACAGTGTGTTACGCAATTAGGATGCTGGTCTACCTGTGTACCAGACAGACAAGAATTGGTTCCGCATTTATAATATTAAGTATGTATCACGAGCGCATATCTATCATTGCAATTTAAACCTTATATTGACGGCATAAAAGCTATATCACACATGCAGATGCGCGCTCATGATGTGCAACGACTATACTATACGACGTAATTTTGGGTTTGTTATGCCTACGTAAATAAAATTAGCATTTTTATTCGCAATAAAAACGTGGCAACTTATTCGCGTATTTTTTACATAGGTGTTAATAAGTACGACACGAAAAACTTCTCTTTAAAGTAAGTTTATGATAAAGTCAGGTAAGAAGTAAACAACAATAATATTTCTTGTAACTATTTTCTCCTTTTGTTACCCTCGAATACTATTATTTGTTTTTCATTTCTTTTTTGGCTGGTCTGGTGGCAAAAATGTCTTTTGAAATAAGCAGGATCTTTGTACTCACAAGTTGTAATGTTTCTCCATGTATTATGTGGACATGATGTGTCACAACCCTCCTTCTGGAGCTGTTGGGTAGTAAGTAAATATTTATTTTACAGCAAAAAGACAACTTCAGCACTCCCCGGATTCGAACTCCACATCGTAACAAAGCGTATAGAATGTGCGAGACCCCTTACCTGAAGAATCTGAAGTTAGCCCTGGAACAGGCCACCATCAGGCCTGTGACAGTGTTTGAGAAGCAGAGGTACCTGGTAAGCGTCTTTTGACAATATCTTTAAAATCATGAATGTGTAGATATACTTCAATCGATCTATACAACATGGTCTGTCAGACTTTATATTACTTTTTGTAAAAGGCAACCTATCACAAGCCGTCTTACCTGTTTCATCAGAATTACTTATGCGTATATGTCTGGTGTTCTGTGAAAGAAAGTATGCAAGGGAGTCCACTGTTCCGTGTTAGTTTTAAATTTTTGTAATTGGTATTGTACCGTTTTACGGCCGAAATTAATAACCAATCTAATCCAATATCTGTAGATTAAAGATCGAAAATTCAATCCAGATTTGTAGTAAAGTGTAGCAAAAAACGATCCGCGGATTGCAATTGCAATCTTTTCAACCAATCTATCTTTGAGAGGACGGATCACAGATTACAGATTGACCTCTGTTCGAAAATGACAGTTTGAGTGTGTCAATAACCTATCCGTTGAATTTGACGTTTGTTTTGATCGGTGTAAACCATCCAAATCTTAATCTTAGAATTTCCTTGGATATAAGATTGACTTCACGGATTTCATTTGAAAAATGGCACTGTCAATATTCTCCAGTGATAGTGATATGGAAATTCTGGCTCAATTATCGGATTGGGATAATACCGATAGTGACGCTGGTGAAGAAATGAGACGTCAACGTGCTTCTGCGCGGAGAATTAAAAGGGTGAACTACATGCAAAGTCTGGATGATGAAGAGTTTACCTTTAGGTTTAGGCTATCAAAATTAGCAGTCAATTTACTGCTGACTGAAATTACGCCTCTCGTCCGTGTAAATAGTTAAAAAAAAATATTTCATTCTATACCAAAAATGAACAATATTATTACCTATCAAATATTCACATGTATGTTATGATCTCCCCACAAAATACCTAATGGTGTTGAGTTTTCCCGCAGTTTGGGAAAATTCTCACAAATTGGCAACGCTGCTACTCGGGCACCACGCCATAGACAATAAAACGCGTCCTGGCTTTAGCCGTGTCGTGACATTCCTTTTTACCTAATACGTATTGAATTTATTACAATTTTTTTCGTATTAATAGAATTGTTGCGTCGTTCGGTAAATATATGTATTAATCATCCATAAAATAAAATTATAAAATCTGTTTATGCTTAGCTTTTTTTATTACAAACAAACGAACCATGTCTATTTTTATAATCTTTTCTTAAAACGGAATGACGAAGAGGGAAAGGATTTCAAGATATCTGCGGATTGAGCGACAGCAGGATCGTCATTTTTCGATATTAGGACGCGGGTTGGAGATCGATCCATAGATTGGTATATATCGACGATCGATTTATATCTTGGCTCATGGATTCGATATTAATTTCGGCCGTTAATCTATATGTATAAATAAAAACGAATCGCCGAAATGTACGTACGCGCATAACTTCCGAACGACTGCACCAAATTGGATAATTATGTTATTTGATATAGAGGTATGAGGAACAGGGTGTAAAGTTCACTCATACTCTATAGGAAAGGGAGGATCCTCCGACCAGACGGGTGTTGTGTCTGGCGGGCAACTGCCCAATGAGTCATGTCGGGCTGTTGTATATATGCTAGTTGCGTGGTAAACTCTGCTTGCGCGATGCAGGATTTGCGTGACGTCAGTATGACGCGTTGTTCGTATGTGGCGTTGTAGATACCGCTACATCACTCCCCCCCGGAGACCGGAGGTCGATAGTGGGCTGAGTCTTGTATCTTGCGATGCTTGCCAGGCCAGCTGAGGTTCCAGTGAGTCGGAACCGGTTGCCGCATAGTTCACGGTGAGTCGGAACTGTCTGCGAAGATGTCCCCAGTGAGTCGGGGTGGCGCTGCATTATGCTCCAGTGCGTCGCATGTGGTACAGCGCCGGGTTGAGGCTGACTGCTGGTGTCGACCAGGAGAGAAGGGCTCTGCTTGTTGACCGGCCGAAAGTGCAGTGTGCTGTGCCGAGGTTGCTGATGAGGCTGAGGGTGATGACCAGGTATGCGCGGTCGCTGCATACTAGTGGTCAGGATACCCGTTGAAGCCGTGGATGCTGGCTGGCTGGATGACTCGCCGCTAAAGCTTGCGGGAGTGATGATGATGACGTCACGCTGAAGTAGGTGCACGAAGGCTGCGCTGACGTTCATGCTCGGGGTCACCAGTATAGAGGTATGAGGAACAGGGTGTAAAGTTCACTCATACTCTATAGGAAAGGGAGGATCCTCCGACCAGACGGGTGTTGTGTCTGGCGGGCAACTGCCCAATGAGTCATGTCGGGCTGTTGTATATATGCTAGTTGCGTGGTAAACTCTGCTTGCGCGATGCAGGATTTGCGTGACGTCAGTATGACGCGTTGTTCGTATGTGGCGTTGTAGATACCGCTACATTTGATGTGTTCGTTATAGTCAGGACAAGGTTTGTATGAAAGAAAATTCCGGAAATTAAAAAAGAATTGCACCCGTGCGAAGCTGGGGCGGGCCGATAGTTAACTATAAATAAATCAACCTGCTTTACCAATTTCGCTCCTCTAGCTGATAGAATCTCAGCTGAGCCTTGAGCAATTTGCATCGATCCATGCAGCATTAAACATTTGATTATAAGTTACTTTACTCTGTTTATGGCGTCGAAATCCTCATGGATAACCCTCTGCTCGAAGAACCCTTACCCACTAAAATCACATGGTGTTCCTCTTGCTACTTTTGTCTCGGGGATTCGCTCGCATTTTCAGCACTACCCTGACTGAGTTATATTAATTATATCTTTATGCCTAAGTCCAAACTAAATTTTCGCTTGACTAACATGTTTCAGTGCACAGTAAAAATAATGGAAGGCATAGTCCTGCCGCTCGTTATATCGCTGGTGGTGATAGCCAGCTTCGTCCGTCACGTTTACCACCTACCAGGCGTCACGCACTGGACAGAGATCTACTTCCTGCAGACCATCGCCGCTTCGCTGCCGTTACTGCAGATTGTGTTCCCTATTGCCTGGGTCACTTTGAACTGCCATGGGTTGGCTAGGTAAGTGCATTTTGTTTGGTAGAAATAATGAAAACAACGAAATTTCTGAATAGCTTTAGTTAGAGTCTGAAGTATACAAGTATGGGAACTATATTTTCTATCACCAAAATTTATATTTGTCATCAAGTTGTATCACCTAATAAATAGATCTAACGCCACGAAATATTTGTATCACCTAATAAATAGATCTATCGCCACGAAATATTTTCGTTCTCAGATAGCGGGGCTCCGTCGACATAGGATGCAAGAACGAGCGAAGGGCACCCCGAGGTTCGGTTTGGTTAGGTTACTTTAAACCCTTTACACAGAAATAGGGGCCCCGCGAAGCGGGGCTCCGTCGACATAGGATGCAAGAGCGAGCGAAGGGCACCCCGAGGTTCGGTTTGGTTAGGTCACTTGCATTGTTTGTTGACTACATTTTGGTGACAGATCTACTATTTGGAGGACAAACCCTATTATTTAAGAAACACAAAACTAATTAAATTGGTGATAGCTTAAATGATACCCTACAAGTATTTCTACATATTTGCTGTTACAGGAAAAATCTACATACTATAATGATTTTTGATGAGTATTTATAAATAGGTCATAAGTCGATTTTATTATGCTAAATTATGACGCGCATCGTTGGTCTAAAGTAGGTTACAGAGTAAGCAGAAAAATGTACGGCAATGAGACCGTACATATTGGAAACCCCCTAAAGAAACAAAGATGAGCAGAAAGAGAGAAAGAAACGCCTGTACAAAGTCAAACATTAACTACTTGTGCATCTAAGTAGAACGTGTTTCTCTATACTAACTTACCAATCTTCACGACAAATCGGTGTACGGAGTTAACTACTACAACCCGTACATTTATGGTCCTTCGAGCCGGATACAGTTCCAACTCCAGATATCTTCGCTGTTAGTTTGTTTCTTGGCAGCCTTAGAAGTTGTGCTGCATTTTCAGTTATTATGTCGAAGAAGTTGATTTACAACTTCTGATGCGGTTTTTAATCCTCATTTAAATCGAATGTTTCGGGTAAAGCTGTAGAGCCTCCTTCCTTAACCACTTAACTGGGCTGCACTGAATTATGGTGTTGGCATGTTAGCAGTTTTTAACGCATTAGTGAAATACCTTTCAAAAACCAACCAGAAAAGTTTAAATCAATGAGAGTTTATTAACATTCTTTTATTTCCAGATTTAAGCTCTTATCAGAAACTCGTCAAAAATACGTCCGTCCGAAGTCGTGTTCCATATCGGAAGACGCGAGCGATCCTCTGATCCAAGCGATGAGCGAGTCCAACCTGCAGCCCGAGAGCCTCAAGTCTTTGGGCAGGACCTTCTTCAGCATCCTAACAGGGAGAGAAAACATGGTCTGCAGGACTGCCAATATTGTGCATGTGCTGGGCTCTCTATCGGTGTGTTTATATTACTTACTAGCTTTTACCCGCTTATCCCACCGGATTATCCCACAGGAACCGTGCATTTTTCCGGCACAAAAAATAGTCTATGTCACTTTCTAGCCCATAAACTATCTTAAAAAAAAACACGTAGATAAGTAGCTCCGTTACTGCGTGAAAGAAGATCAAACAAACACACTTTGACATTTATAATACAGCCCGATACTTTATGGCGGCTCTTAAGAGCGCTATTCTCTGCGCAGTACCGCACGCCTCCCCCCCACTGATATATGAATTTGATACTGCGCAACGACTCGCCGCATGTTCCGAGCCGTCATAAAGTTTGTATCGGGCTGTAATATGATAATGATAGAATAAAAATATATCGAAAGACGCGAGCGATTCTCAGATCAAAGCGATGAGGCAGTGCAGCTTTCAGACGGAGAGCCTCAAATATTTTAAAATATACCCGAAACTAAACCAAAACTAGTTGTTTTTTGCCGAAACCATAACCTGGAGTTCTTTTAGACACCAACCGCAATGACTAAGCTGATGTCATCAACCCAGACATAATTTTAATTTTTCCTATTCCTCCCCAGGCTCTAAGCTGCGTAGACAAAAAAGGCATCCTATCCTGGCCGAACCCCACAGCAGAAAAGGTGTTCTTCCTCCGCAACTCCAGTCCATCATCACACAACTCCAGTAAGACAAGCTTGGTGGGGTCCATGGGCCACCAGAGCGATGAACAGATTGACGCGCCTATTGAAGGCCCGAAGACGGCCGAACCTTCCACTATTGTAGAGGTTGGTACGAGTATATTGTTAACAATAAAACAAAAAATGGGTCTTTATATGGGCCGTTATATTTGATTATATGAATTATAATTATGTTATATGAATTACCCAGGTTTTGGACTTGACTCACGACCAGAACGCGCCATTCTGCGTGGAATTCGACGACCAACGCTGGCGACAGCACTTAGCGCGACTGAAGCCCCTTGGCCTGGCCGCACTACTCAACACGTGCGCGCCCGCACCCCGACACACGTATGCTCACTTCTGCGCACATCTCACCTGTGAGGCGCAGTACAGGTATAGTTATTATAGTAGTCCTTTTTTTGGTAATCTTAACATTTAAACATTACAACATTGAAAACTGGTTTTTCCAATAAAACGAAAATATGGTTGGAACTTTGGGCTTCATTATCTCCGTAACCAGAAAATTCCTAGTTACGGTCCAGTCCAAAAAATATCGCAATGACGGAAAGAACACGTTATTCTCGGTTCCTTGAGCGTTTTACAAGCGTAATATTATATACAGTTTGTTTTCGTTAACAAATTATCGCCATTTCGATTACAGTGAAGACCTAGTCCCGGTGACGAACAGACGATGCCTGTGCGAGTTAGCCAAGCAGATCGGATTCACAGACGCTGTCACCGAGTCCTACCATGTGCAGGAGTGCCTCGCGATATTTAGACAGTTGGTAAGTCCCTTTAAACTTGATGTTATTGCTTACGAAATATACAGTTACTTAAAGAAACCTGAAAATCGGCAAGTATACTTGTCCCTCGTTCAAATATTTGAGTAGGACCAGAAAATCTGTTCTTTATTATATTTTGCAGTCCCGAAGGTAAATGCATAGGTATTGCAGTCAATCTACGATGTTATTTTCACTATACTTGGCGTATTTTGATCTGTTTTGGTATCGCAACGTTAGTCGTTACCTAGAGCATTCAAAATCCCACTGTTGAGTATAACTTTTGAACTATGCCATGTGTTCCTGTCCAGTGTTACTCGTATCTAAGTACAACTTGCGATTTTTACAATCATAAAAGATAATTCATATTTATTTCTGTAAATTGGTAAAAAAATACTTTTACATTTGTCTAAAATAACTTAAGACTTCCAACATAATTAAGGATACATATTAATTTCTAATAACTTATTATTTTGCCAGCAAGCGGACACGATACGTCGTGAAACTCGCTTCGTTCGTTCTCTGCAACTGAGCACGAAGGTGAAAGTTCCTCTGCCTCATATGCTGGCTGTTGTAGTGAAGGATCAAGCCAACCAGCTGCAGATGCTCACACAGGTAAAGTTGAACACGAGCACACGTCATTGTGATTCGACTCTTACGTAGTATGATACAAGCCTCAAATTGGAACGATACTGCTTGTTTGTAGTACTTGACATAAAATCGTTCCTTCACACACTCTTTATAGATGCATATATAGATGCATATTTCTTTTTTTTTTACATTTGGCTCTCAACTCAGCCTATCGTAGTCCACTGCTCTCCCATGCTGCGCCATTACACCCTGTCCTCCGCCTTCCGCCTTCCGCATCCAGTCCGTCCCAGCCACCTTCTTTAGGCCGTCCGTCCATCATTCATTCGTTTTTCATTTTCATTTGGCTCTGGAATCATTTTATTTTAAAACTATGTAAGGTGAAAATGTCGTATTTATAAATGTGATTACGCTAGGTCTCGTTTGTACAGTGTCCTTACTCACAATCACACGAAAGTCTGTGCTTAGCCTCCAATTTTATAGTATAGCACATACTTATCTGAGCCGCTGGCTAGTAGTGGAACTAAGGAAGCCACCAGTGACAAAGTTTGTCATTTTTCGACCCGGACAGCGACGCCGTCCAGGTACAAGGATATTTTTGGCGCGTGGCTAAAATCGGAACTAACGTCGTCGCCATCTTGTTTTTTCAATACATTTCACTAATCAATTGCACAAATGTTATCAACAGCGCCTCCCTGTCAACGTCATTCAAGCGCCAAAAGATCCTTGCAGCACTTTAGGTTTGAGTAACTGTACGATATACTCATAGAGTAATTAATGTTCATTATATGTAAGAAGAGACGAGAGTCCCAAAGAAAAAGATGAAAAACGTCGCTTGTATGAAAATTGTAATAAAACCATAGATATCCGAGAGATATGCCTTCAGTGCATATTTGTTCAAGTTCAAGTGTCGCCACATTTTTCCCACTCCGGAAACTCACACAAAAACAAAAGAAATAGATACGGCACACATGATCAAATTGGGCGGCTTTTTTGGCACACACACAAGAAAATAAGCGTAACACTTTTGTGCTATCTTATTGCACACATGCTCAAAAGGGGCGGGCACTAGAAAGTACAGACACAGTCACTGAATGCACACATGCAACTCTAGCATCAACTAGGGAAGATGGGTCAATATAAATATTTGATCGATAAAAATATCGATAGATTTCAACTACAATAAAAACTTTTTAACAAAAAATTAAACCTCCGAAAAAACTGAAAAGCAAAAAATAATAAACCTTTTTTATTTAACCTTAATAAATAAGTTCTTAAACTAATGTAAGTATACCTAAGTAATTTTGAGTCGGCGCCAAACAGTCAATGAACAAAGATCACTAAATTACCTTAACTTTAAAGAAAATAACCAAATTAAATTAACAATGCAACGTGAAATCTCCAGCGATAAACATAACATTCCAAACAAAAAATGCTTTCTCCGCACGGCTACGATATTAATTTGGTTATTATTACTTAATAAATAAGTTCTTAAACTAATGCAAGTATACCTAAGTACATTAAAAACCAATAAAACCGAATCACGTAAAAATATAATATATTTGTTTGCAAATGACATTTAAGTAAATAAGTAGTTTCTTTAGTTTCTCTCTTACGTAAAATTAAAACTATTTAATTATCGATGAAACCTATATAAATCGATATATACAGTGTGTCAGGTTAAACGAGAGACATACTTTAAGGGAGTGTAGTACCCATGAAAATTAACAACTTTTACTAAGAGACCAACACTGAAATCGAAAAAATAAAACCAGCCGCTCTATACATTTATGTTCGCATAACTGGACAAAATGTAGGGAACAGCTGTTTTTTTTCTTTTTCATATTTTTGAGTCCGCCCCATATTAAAAGTTGTTAATTTTCATGAGCATCTACTACACTCCCTTAAAGTATGTCCCTCGTTTAACCCGACACACTGTATATAGGATACATATTACATCGAGTCCGCGTATCACTGGTCAGTTTCCCTCAGTCGTCAGTTAATTTAATTCGCCAGTTTCGTTGATTAGTCAGTTTCACCGATTTACATAGGATATATAGATAAGCCTGATAGGACGATATACAAATAGGCTCCATATAAAAATCTCCAATCCCCTTTAAAAAAATAAAAAAGTACGAAAATACGTGTTCCACCATAAAAGATCTTGGAATTCCTATCTTTTGTTTTTATTATGAAGTAAACATGCATAATGCTTTTGCACGTAGCTGTACTAATAATAGTTAACTTACGGTTTCATATAGGTATGTATCTTAATTTGAGTGTAGGTACAGCCCACTTAAAAAGCATGAACAATTCTCTTTAAAGTATACAGAACAAATTACAGTTTGGTTTGACGGAAACCAATTATTTTCCCTGCCTGTTGCATCTATACATTTATTTTTAATTTCTGGATCTTTCGGAAAATTGAAATTAAATGTATTAATTTTTGTAAAATAGGTTCTAATTTCGTATTTAGACAGACTAACAATATTTATCGATAGCCATATCTCAGCGCTATGCATCACTAGTGCATCATTTGACATGGGTCCGTTGCTAGGCAATTTTCTTATATTATTTCAAAAATATTTCACAATGAAATATTTGTAAAATCCTTAAATAATATAATTAGTGCAGTGATTTTTTAATTACCGGTGGTAGGACACGCCACTTGTCTTAAGGTTTGTTGTGATTGTTCTATTTTTGCAAATAAGGACGGAATAATTCGGCATTTTGTAAAAATACGAAATGACACTACACGTTTCGATACAAACATATGACTACGGCGCTTACCGCCGTCGCGCGTACCAACATACGGCCAGATTACAACTTATGGCCAGTTATGGCCTTTTACAACGTGTAACGTTAAATGCGCAAAACCTGAGACACCCCAACTGATTTTTAATACAATTGATCTATTTCAGAGAAAAAAAAAAATCATTAAACATTTTTTAAAGGTTTTATGTGCGGTTTAAGTTTTACTGGCAATTCTAATAATTTCTTGCGTCTGCGACGACGCTCTATCGAGGGAGGAGTCGTCACCGGGCCGCTGCGCCGCCGCGCCGCGCTGACATTATTATTTACTATCTACGCTCCTAAAAAACTTAGGTTATCTTTGAACAGTGATTTAAATGTTTCCATCACACTTTTCCAGGCTTGGACTGACAACATTAGGCAACCCACATTTTTAGACTAAATAGCTTTTTACCTACATTAATTAACTTTGTCATGACAACGCGCCAACATTCTCACCATTTCACATTATTGAATGTTTGTGTACAAAAACGCCATAGTCGCGAAATTCGCGCGCACGCGCCGCCTCGCCGGGGTAACGGGATAGAACAAATTACACCTGTGACGCATGTGCCGGCGCCGCTCAGACTGAACTACTGAAGTAAACACGGCGGCTGTCACGTATTTCGCACGCCCCGCCCCCGTGCAGATCGTCATTTCTCTTTCTAACCCTTAGGTTAAGTTTAAGTTAAAAAAAGATAGATAGCATTATTGTTTACTTCAAATGGTCTTATTCATGGTACTTACTGTATGGAAGATTCGTATTTGCATTGAAATAAGAGCTATTATTACCCCGAGTATGAGAAAATTTAAATTGGTCGACAACAATTTGTGTTTGTTTTTTGTTTACCTATTTTGGCGGGTTTGCGCATGTGATGGCTTGACCTATTAATAAATAGACACGGCAACGTTTTAAATGAAGATTTTTTGAAAAATGTGACCTATATTAAAAAGTGTTTCAATTGATTCTGCTCGTCATTCTGATCAAACTATTTTCAGGTTTTGCGCATTTAACGTTACACGTTGTATAGAGGCGACGTGCGCCACGCCTCCATGCCATATCCCTCGATATCCGTGAATAAAACTGAATACCAACATAACAAAATGACACAGACTATGCACAGACTGCACATGTTAAAGCGAGACAGCGATAGCCGCCATTATGTTTGGTACACGTTTCATGATTTCTTTTTTTATTAGACATTGCGTCAGACTGGATATACTCACTTCGCTTTGCTTCTGCAGGGCACAGCCGACATAATCCTAGACTCTTGCGTGGACTACTGGAACGGCAAGGATCTCACGCAGATCTCACCAGCTGACAGGAAGAAGATCATCGACTTCTACCAGAGAAATTCGCTCACGGCCTATTGTACCGCCTTCGCTTATAAGTACGTACCGCTATATTGCACTTCGGTTTGAGTTGAAAGTCGGTAAAGTGGGCCAGCGAATGACAGGGAGAAATGGACATCTCTAGAGGAGGCCTTCACCTTTAATTAAATGAGGGGTGCAGAAGTTTAAAATATGCTTAACTCTATAGAATTAAAGAAATTGTAGTTAACCTAGGTAGTTAGTTTAGTTTATTTTTACTTTTCTTTAATTTTAGTTCTGTTACTTTTTTAGTAAGAAATATAAGACTTTTTATTTATTTATAGTGGCACAAATATAGAGGTATGAGGAACAGGGTGTTCAAGTTCAGTCATTCTCCATAGAAAAGGGATCCTCTGACCAGGTGTTGTTTCTGGTGGGCTAATGCCCGACGACGGATGTCGTGACGTCGTATATGTGCTAGTTGCGCGGTAAACTCTGTTTGCGCGATGCAGGATTTTGCGTGACGTTATGATGCGTGGTTCGCATGTAGATGCCGCCACAGCAATATTGGATCAAAAGTTGAAATATTAATCTAGCCGATGTGTACGGAATTTTATTTTTTACGCCATTTGTGAATTTGTTTTATGTAAGGGAACAGCGCACTAGAACACTTTAATTTGTTTATTTGCTTAATATGATTTATTTCTACCCTCATTCAAGTATTTTCTTATTTTACTAAACTAAAGACTTTTAAATAGAAGTGGTACAGACGCCAGCACATCAAGCTACTACAATCTGTCAAATTCCTTTAATAGATTTTCAACTTTTTCGCTAAATCATAAGGTTCAAAGTTGATTGGGAAAATTTGACAGTTTCGGGTAGCTTGATGTGCCTGGCGTCTGTAGTACAGACGCCAGGCACATCAAGCTACCCGCTATACAAGCTATACATTGTACAGACTCTGTACAATGTATTATTCTTGATCGTTTCGTGTTCCCCAGACCTCTAACACGTGGCATATCATCATCGTTATCAAACATGTACTTGGAGCTACCGGCAGACAGCAGACAACTGTACGCGCCACTTTCAAACCACTGGGCCGACGCACCAGCGTTACACTTTCATTCGACGGGTAAGACATACGACGGCAATCGCTTATAATATCTAACTATTATAGGCTTACTAAATACTTTTCTAACGGTTTCACGCTTAGATAATTCAGCAAACTGCAAGTAAATAAAAAAAACTACCAACTTTTGCTAATAAGTTTCTCTGGCAGATTATAAAAAAAACTTATCCCATTTTTACTCGACTGCGACGAAGTTCAAAAGGAGGGTTATGTGTTTGACCTGTATGTATGTGTGTCCGTTTCTTTGTTCCCTCGTAACTCCTAATTACGAATCTGGTAGATATCGGCCTAGCCGGACACTGAAAATAATTAAAAAGTAATTTTATATTTGTTATTTCAGACTCTTTGTTGTTCAACGAGGTAACAGATGACGACGTGAAAGACGCTGAAGGTTTCTTTGACATGCAATGTAATCAGGTAAATTATTAACAACAAATTAAGAAGCCCATTGAATTTAATGTGGTCAAATGATTTGATTGGCGGTTTTTATTTCGACCAAGATTTGATTCTATTGAACAATTAGTTTAATTTTGATCAGCCTTTCAGAAACGGAGTGCTCAGTGTGCTAAACAACCCATTCAACCATTTTAATATATAGAAGATATAACAAAAGTTAAAAAAGTTCTTTAAAACATATAGCTGCACCCCGCGGTGTCACCCTCATAAGTCTCGATCCCGAGGGAATATCAGGATAAAATGTATCCTATATCCTAATCCAAGTTATAGTCTACCCATGTGCCAAATTTCATCCAAATCCGTTCAGCCGTTTTAGCGTGAAAGCGTAACAAACATATAAAAAATAAAATCTTTTCTCTTCATAATTATACAGATCGGACTAACTTACCTAGTGACGTCCGATCCTTAATTATGTGAAGTAATCCAATCCTCATTGTTACTATGTAGTCGCACCATTTCGTGCGCACACGTCACAATATTTAAAGACGAAATTCAAATTTTTTCATCCTAAAGAAAAACAAATGTTGTCTGTGGTCCAGTCGTTGGCGCGGTCTCCTGACATCTGTCAATCATTCTTTCAAAGCATAAGAACGGGACTTCACGATGACCTACATGGGCATCGTATAGTCCCGGCATACAGCACAACACAACTTCTAGAAGGGGTTTAATAAGGCAATCCAATATACCTAAAGTATAGGATGATTATCTGGGAAGGGTTGGGATACAATGAGGATTGGATTACTTCACATAATTAAGGATCGGACGTCACTAGGTAAGTTAGTCCGATCTGTATAATTATGCTTCGTAATCCAATCCTCATTGTTACTATGTAGATGTTCAAAGAATAAAGTTGTGTTGGTCATCATAGGTACATAAAATGAGCATTGTTCAATAATTGAACATTGTAACTTAACATGCTATTCTATGTTTGTTAGGTACTTACTAATTGTAATGCATTTCTATTAAGAATCAGTGTACCATTAAGGTAAATAGTTACCTAACTTAATTTATAATTCTCTAATTACTATTAGATTCTGGAAATATAATCAGTTTTGAATCAACTAGTTTAATTAATAATCCCATATGGCACACATCAATTTCTTATAATCAGACAATTAACATTGACATGTAATAAGTTCTATGTACAACCACTCTATAGAGCACACAGCTGGTGCAAAAGCATTAGAATCACTAATAAAAAGGTCTCTTATAAAACCGAGTAAGGGTTGAGAAATTTGTGGTCCAACCAGCATAATGACACCTTCTTCAGAGCCCTTTGAAGTAGAGGCATGTCTGTATATGTGAATTTAGAAATAATAATATCTATTCCACTCGACTCTTACTTGAAATTTGTTTTATCCATCTATTATTGGTTACAGTAGAGGTTGCATCATAAGGCTTTCTTATAGTTATAATTAATGATTTACAATTTTGTCTTATACTCTTACCTAGTAAAATCTAGATAGGACAATTTAGGGGTTGTGGCAGTACAGAAAGATAAATTATCTTTAAAAAAATGGTAGAATCAAGTTGAGTTCGGATCTACCAGGTTTTAATTATATCTGGATTTTTATGTTAATATTGTCCTCATTATAAAAAGTGTACTAATGAGTGACCAGGTTTGAATTTTGTGTGCAGTTACAAGAGCTATTATCGTTACTAATTGTTTGGTTAGAAATTCTAAACCAAGGGTTTGATTGGGAAATAAATTAATCTGTCGAACTCCGCTAATGAGACACAATTGATTTTCCATTGTCTCGTCGCCAACAGGCGACGCGCGGTGCTTGGCCGGTTAAATAATGCAAAACGATACTAGGGTCCCACTAACTTCATATTTGGGATTCTTTGGTCTTAATATAAATATATCCGTGAGAAACCTTGTCGCTCTGTCATTTTTGTGTCAATGTGGCGGCCAAAAACTACAGAATTTGCTGATTATTATATAGCTCACTCAATACCATTAGGATATCATACATCATTAAACTTAGTGGTAAAAATTATATGACTATCATGACTGAGCCTAGGGGTCAATGTCTTGTGTCTAACAGAAGAGAGTCTACTGATCTAGAGCAAAGCTAACACTATATTAATTGAGGGATCAGTCTTTCTCCTATCAGGAAAGCGTCCCTGATAATATGGCAGCAAACAGTGACTCCTGTGCATTGGGTGTCGAGATCCCATTTGACAGTGAATAGATCTACAGAACATACTTGGATCAGGGAGCCATGATATGTTGATATCTAGTATTAGACCTGATTGTAAACAGGTCAATCGGGGGCTGGCCCAGTACAGCACACCCCCCCCCCCCCTGCTTGCATAGGTATATCTTTACTTAGAAGTAGGTCCCTATGTAGGGTTTCAAAGTTGTACAAGTTGCTGCAATTTTTTTTTTTTTTTTTAGCAACAATTGACTTGTAGGCTATAGCACATCACTTCCATTTAATTTCTATGTTAGGAAGCCTAGATTCAATTTCCCATACTGTTTTCTTTGGAACTGATATAAAATGCATAAACCCGTATTTGTCATTCCTTGCACCGTTGCCAAGATTGTTAAGTCAAGCTATTCAGATGAGTAAAATGAGTACCACCCATCTTACTGACACAGGATATGGCCGTTGTGATATCTTTTCTAAGTCCTCACAGTAACTGAGTTTGCTTGCAAATGTTTTGAGCCCCATAAATGCTGCTAATAGTTCAAGGTAAGGTAAGGAACTTTTCAACATTAACTGTCCAGTGCCTGTGGATGTTGATATCATTACATACCAGACCCCAGTCAGTTTGGGACAATATTTCGAGAACAAAATCAAACTGTTTAATTCTATTGTGGTTTGTTGAAATGTAAGGTAACCAACAATCTCTGCAAATAAAGGTTTTTTAATTTGTTTCTAGTTCTGTTGTATTTGTAAATCAGTGATTTTTAACCTAGTTTGGTATAAAGTTAACCATATTCATATACAGATGCAGCTACTAGAATACCTAGTAATTAGACACACTCTATTATTTATATCTCATTTCAGACTTAATATTCTTTATGGACTACAGGGTAAAGTCTATATTTTCCTGAGGAAGTGAAATGGCAAACTGGACTGAACCCAACTAATATCCTAGACATTGGCAGCACTGTCTGGGCACTCTTTTCAGTTTTAATAATAAATCCTAGATATTTAACACAGTTTGAGTATCAGACATATTTTCTAAACACTGCATATGGATCGGCAGGGCACAGAATATAATTGTCAAGATGTATGACAAAAAGCAACACTAGTGACCTCCGGTGACAGACAACTGGCTTTATGATGTTTGTGAATACATATGGAGCGGTGCTAAGTCCAAATACGAGGCATGTAAACTGTTATAACTTATAACATATCTTGAAATAGAAACTGGGGATATCTCCTGACATATTTTCATATAGATAATTGATATGAATTTTTTAAATCAATGTAATATTGTAGGCAAAAAACTTATATACCTAGTAACATACTACATATTAAGTTTTTATTTAATATGTATCTCCAAGCACCATGCGATTTTGGTACAATTATACCAGATAAAATTACTTATTTGACAGGAGCACATGTTTCTATAGCACCTAATGTAAGAGATTATTCCATGGGGATAGATTGCTTTCTTTCTGAATGAAGTTGTTATTCAGAGGTTTGAATTGGAAACTCAGTAAAAGGTAGTTTATAACCCTTGATCCACTCAGGTATGGTTGGATTAGTAGTAATACCATACTTCAGAGAAATATTGCAATCTACCAGTCTGTACCTGAGCTAGTGATGATGCTGGTTCTGGCAACGGTTGTTGGCATTGGATTTATCTTGAAGCTTATAGATAGCTATTCTGAATTGGTGTGTAGAATAGGTATTTTGATATTGGTGTTTACTCACATCAAATCTTGAATTTCCTCATGGCTAGGTAGGATTAAGGATCTCAGATTATTGCAATTTTCATGATAAATTAATGTCACACTCAGTCTAGCTCAGTAACTTAATGTTTCAATTTGATCCGCACTATACAAACGCTTGGGAGGCTATTAGACTGTTATGAACTTTTCCCAATGAATGTAATAGTGCGGCCACTGTAGTTCGCTGCCCCCTGATTGTGTGGTCCCATTTGATTCCACTTCCATTTACTGCTGTCACCCTTCCTTTTTAAATTTTGGTGGGTTCAATAGGCTACAAATTATGAATGTTTCATACTTCTTTTAAATGTTTAACTTCATCTCCACATTTAGTCCATTATCATAATTGACCACCGTATGGCCAGACTGCCATGCAGTTCTACAGGTAAAGTAGCTAACTGTACCCCAGCATCTCACAAGTAGATTTTCAATACTTGAACTTAGGACTTCACGTTGGGTATGTATATCGTTCCACTCTCAGCCTCCTTTCGGCTGTATTTTAGTAGAATTGAAGTACTAACATATCTTATACAGGGTGTCCCAAAACTCAACGTCAAGCCGAAACGGGGTGACAGGATTGATCATAACCATCACGAGAAAAATCTGAAAAAAAATCTATCCCATGCAGTTTGAAAATTATGGGCATTTTAAGAAAAACCTAGAAATTTGATCAAACTGTACCATTTTTCGGTTATTGTGGTTATTATTTTTTATTTTTGTTCATTTGAACTTTAGAAACGTAATCCTAAATAACATTTCTAGAATCCCAATAAAAAATAATGACACAATTGCCTTAAGTTCCCGAGAATTGAGACTATTTGTTAAACTACGAATTTAAAATTTTCAAGATTCGTCGACTTTGACAGGCCCTCCTATAAAAAAAATGTACTAGAGTGCCTTGGCAAGTAGCATTAAAAGTTGGCGCATTTAATCAGAATTCTAAAATGGTACAATACTTGTTAGTTCCATACAATAGAAAAGAGTAAAAAAATTAAAACCTCAAGTAACCCGATTTTTGCTATCAGATTTTACTCAGTTAAAATGTTTTTAATTCGCACAAGCTCTAGGTAGGTTCTTAATTTTAAGGCAAAATGATGAGAGAGATGGATAATGGGTATGTTTGCCATGAGTGAGCGAGACAGATAGTGACGCCACGCATTGAGACGGAGATGCGTCGTTTAAACGAGTGCGAATGAAACAGATAGATGCTATGGCATCTATCTGTTTCATTCGCACTAGTTTCAGCCAAGCAAATGGCTACGCTACCAGTCCGACACCAACCAGTTAGTACGTTTCGCTCATTCGTCTACTGCGCACGTTCGTATTCGCTTGTGTTGATTTAGTACTGACAACTTTGGCTTCTCTTTTTGGACTTGAATCTTTGTGAATTGGACTTGTTGATAACATACCGGCAACTTTGGCTTCTCTCTGGACTTTTGTGTTGGCATCCTTTTTATCTACCATGCCTACGCGCTACACTTCACAAGAATATGCGAACATGCACCTCATTTATGGGGAATGCAGATGCAACGCAAGTGCTGCCGCTAGACTTTATCGTGAAAGATATCCAAATTTAGAGCGCTACCCGGATCACCGCGTGTTTGTTAATGTGCACCGTTCACTCACAGAGGGCCGCCATTTCCCGAATCAAATACAGGCTGGAGGTAGACCTGTGTTTCCTTTCCAGGAAGAAGTATTGCAAGAGGTCGCACGTGACCGAAGTATTTCCGTACGTGGAATTGAAGAAAGAACGGGAATACCGAAAAGCACTGCTCATCATATTTTACAAAGAGCCGAAATGCATCCGTTTCACGTACAACGAGTTCAAAGTCTTCTACCTCGAGATTATCAGGAAAGGATTTCTTTTTGTAGAACAATGCTACAGAGGCATAATGAGAATCCCCAATTCATCCAAAAAATTCTCTGGTCAGATGAATCGACATTGAAAAAAGATGGTTACATGAACTTGCACAATTATCACGAGTGGCATGTGGAGAATCCACATTTAATGCGAGAAGATAGATCCCAGTATCGTTTTAAAGTAAACCTGTGGACCGGAATTTTAAACGGTAAAATTATTGGGCCTATTGAACTGCCTGAGAACTTGAATGGAACTAATTACCTACATTTTTTAAGAGAAGATTTACCAACCCTGTTAGAGGACGTACCACTAGCAGATCTTCGCGACATGTGGTTTCAACAAGATGGCTGCCCAGCGCATTTCGCAGTGCAAGTAAGAGATTTCCTTGACCAGGAATATCCGGGAAGGTGGATTGGACGTTCGGGCACTATCTCGTGGCCCGCCCGTTCACCAGATTTAAATCCCCTGGATTTTTTCTATTGGGGAGTTCTCAAAGAAAAAGTTTACTCAAAGCCCATTGAGAACGTAGCCGACCTGCGTGAACGCATTTCTCAAGCAGCTGAGGCGATCAACTCTCGAAGATATGCCCGACTAATAAGTAGATCTTTTTTAAGAAGATGTAGGGCTTGTATTGAGGCTGATGGTAAACAATTTGAACATTTATTGTAATAAAAAACGTTATTTCTCCATCATCAGACTTTTATTCCAACAAACCTAATTATTTTACTAATTTTACTAACTTTTTTTCACTTTGGTAAAAGTGGCGTCACTATCTGTCTCGCTCACTCATGGCGAACATACCCATTAGCCATCTCTCTCATCATTTTGTCTTAAAATTAAGAACCTACCTAGAGCTTGTGTGAATTAAAAACATTTTAACTGAGTAAAATGAGATAGCAAAAATCGGGTTACTTGAGGTTTTAATTTTTTTACTCTTTTCTATTGTATGGAACTAACAAGTATTGTACCATTTTAGAATTCTGATTAAATGCGCCAACTTTTAATGCCACTTGCCAAGGCACTCTAGTACATTTTTTTTATAGGAGGGCCTGTCAAAGTCGACGAATCTTGAAAATTTTAAATTCGTAGTTTAACAAATAGTCTCAATTCTCGGAAACTTGAGGCAATTGTGTCATTATTTTTTATTGGGATTCTAGAAATGTTATTTAGGATTACGTTTCCAAAGTTCAAATGAACAAAAATAAAAAAGAATAACCACAATAACCGAAAAATGGTACAGTTTGATCAAATTTCTAGGTTTTTCTTAAAATGCCCATAATTTTTAAACTGCATGGGATAGATTTTTTTTCAGATTTTTCTCGTGATGGTTATGATCAATCCTGTCACCCCGTTTCGGCTTGACGTTGAGTTTTGGGACACCCTGTATAAGTTAAATTGTATATTAACACCCTCACTGAGAGGAGGCCTGTGTCCCAGCAGTGGGAACATTATAGGCCGATTATGTGTTATGTATGTATATTAACATCTAGAATATAAAGTATTTTGGAATTAGATTATAATTAACGGCATTGAGTATGGGTATTCCCAATCCGGCTGCGTTGGCTTCGGTCACATAACACACAGTCCAACTGTAGTCTTCCATGGAAGAGGGCTCCGTACTCATCTACGAAGACTAATTAGAGTTAGGTCCCAGACTGCTTAGATCTAAATCCATGGCTAACCTCACGTGATAGCTCTAGGAATGCAGGAGGGATGTGTTTTTAACACTGGACGTATAGACTGGTTTATATCTGATTTTATTTGATTTAACCTGAAATAAATGGATTATTATTATAGAACATTGACTAACCTCTCGTGAGTCTGTGTGGACTTGATGGCACAGTTGAATGTTCTCATGGTTCACCTCGCGTGAGAACACTTAGAGACGGCCAAAGATCCTCAGAACACTGAACGTATATACCATCGGCTACCATCGCGTGATAGCTCATGTGGTGTCGTTCTTATGTAAGTATACAGCACAGTTACGTTCTCATGGTTGACCTCACAGTGAAAACTAGAGACTGCTGTGTGTATTACGGCATCCTATGTCGGCCAAAGATCCTCCGAACACTGAACGTATATACCATCGGCTAGCATCGCGTGGTAGCTCATGTGGTATCGTTCTTGTGTAAGTATACGGCACAGTTACGTTCTCATGGTTGACCTCACAGTGAAAACTCTAGAGACTGCTGTGCGTATAACGGCATCCCTTTAATAGGGAGCATGATTTCAATTGCCGACAACTGAGTTTCGATGACGGCTCCGCTTTGCTTTTTCAAGCGATTTTCCAGTTCTCGCAGGCGTACGGTCAGCTCCTACATTCCATCGTCTCGTTTTCTTCTGTTTTCCCATCTTGTTAATACTTTTCTGAACTTTTATATACGAAAACGTGATCAGTGCGCGGCACAAAAAAGTACAATGATTGACAGATGTCAGGAGACCGCGCCAACGACTGGACCACAGACAACATTTGTTTTTCTTTAGGATGAAAAAATTTGAATTTCATCTTTAAATATTGTGACGTGTGCGCACGAAATGGTGCGACTACATAGTAACAATGAGGATTGGATTACGAAGCATAATATTAGTTTAGATAGATAATGTAAACATTATTTTATCTACAGGCTTTTATTGTGATTACTTATTGTGCCGCTATCGCAACTTTCTGCCAATTTATAACATTCAAATCGAATTTCCCCAGGTTTTCATAGGCATGGTAACAATGCAGTACCAAGCTCAGAGCGACATGGTCGAGTTAATAGAGCGTCTAGAACGCGGCTGCATCCGCTTCGTGCACTTCAGTAAGGAAAACGAGCTAAGATCCAGGGTATTCAGCGAGAAGATGGGCCTGGAATCAGGATGGAACTGTCACATATCACTTATAAGTGAAGAAAGTGCGAGGTAATGTAGACTTTGTAGTAAGAATAATAATAAAAAATGTTATAGATTTTTTCAATTGTATGTGTAGGTTTTTAAATTTTCCAATGTTTTTATCCATGAGGGAAAAATGTTCTATCGAGTGACTACAAGGTCAAATTAACTTAGCGAAACTCTGAAGGCGTGATACCTGCATCGATTGGTCCATAGGTATAGTTGTTTCATTTCACAAGCACGTGTCAGTAATTGGGTATTTGACTGGTTTTTTTTGTTGAAACCTAGAAACAATCGAATCCACATTTAAAAAAATGTTTAAAAGTATCAAACAATGGCGAAGTTGTATGTCTATTTTTGATAGTCGTTGAACACCCTATTGTAATGTAATTTAAACTTTATTTCAATATCATAACAGTCGCATAACGCTTGACGCATGATTTGCAGCGACTATATTGCGTTCGCTTTCTTGATAGAACATTTATTCCTATATGGATAAAGAGATCGTTTATTGTATCTATTTGTAATGGGAAACATGGTTAAACAAGACATATTTATCATACATTGTTGTAACAAGGAACACAAAAATATGGGTATTTTTCAAAAAGGGAGTAATTTTTTTTTGTTTTGATAACCTGTCATTTTGTAAATACACTAAAAGGCATTCATTTCAAAAGCTAATTTATAAGGCACCTAATGCATATAAGCGCCATTGGCCACTATGCACAGGGGGTAACAAAAAAGCCGACTAAAATAAGGCGGTACTAACAGGATGTTCAATAAAATGATTGGTGTCACATTAACATGACGCTTGAATTGGCAATTAATTCGGCATAATTATAACAATCACATCATAATCACTACAGCAGATACACAGCACAAGTGTAGACGTTTCCTCTGTCTTTGATTTAACTTTTTGATGTTAAATTGATGTTATACAGGGTGGTTGGGTACAGGAAATTAACAGAAAAAAAAAAACAAATTCCTTTAATTTGTTTATTTCTTGTTCTAAAAAAAGAAGGTACCCAACACCCTTTTTAGATATCGATGTTGTCTTTTTAAAACCTTTCTTAGAGAAAAAAAAATCCTGAAGATAGATTTCAATTTCTTTAAATTCTAAATGTTAGTGTTTTTTTTATAATTACATGTGATGAACTACAGCCTTAACCTCAGCCTTAAACTATAAAGGGGCAGAAATATTACCAAAAAATAAGGACATAAAGACTCCTGACAACCTCTATTCCAACCGTCAAAACGCGTCGTTACTGAGCAGAGTCCGGAGTAGCACTAACAGCATCCTACAGGTCATTGCTCATAAACAGGACTCAAATATCCTGAAGGAATTTATTCGTGTGCAAATTTTATAACTCTCGCATGTATATCTATGGACCTAGTCTGAAATAAAGATTTTATTATTATTATTATTAAAACAGTGTTGCTACACTCAAAAAAGTTTTTTTACCACCTGAAACGACCTAAACTACAAAAACAAAGTGTTTTCCAACACCAGGCTGTGGTCCGTCACTGTTATCGTCACACATTGTTGACAGCAAGAGCGTGTCGCCCTTGTCGTCGCAAACCTTGGCCCAGGGCAAGGAGAAGGCGTCGACCAGGCTCAATAGACACATCGACGCCTATGATGCCGCCGCGCTCGGCTTTTACTATAGGTTTGTTTTTCCAGCTCTATCGCGCTTGCTTTGTTATCTCATGTCTTGGAAATTGTGACGTTTTTTGTCACGTTTGTGTCTAAAGTTGCTGTTGTGACTTTTGTGGCACGTCTTTGCAGAAAGTAGCTCTTTTTTATATGAGAAGGTTTCTCAACGCAAAGAGCCGAGAAGCCGAGACGAGAAAGTCGTAGTATCACTGAAACTTAAGAGAAAACACTCAACTATTTACAATAATCGCGCCTCTCGCCTCGACACAACAGTAAAAGAGATTTATGAACATTTGGGATATAATATAAGAAGTGGGTCATAAATTAATTCAAAGTCATACAAGAGGGAATCACGAAACTCTCTCCCAAATCTGGGCGTGAAATAACAATGCTGCATTAGTATTTAATCTTAATTTATGATTTTGTTCACATTTTAAACTATGTTTAACGGAAAATATACTTTATTTCAAAACAATAGAACCGTTTCTTGCATGTTTTTCTTTGAACCAGAAATACTTGTATTTAAACAAAAATTTATGTGAACAGAATCATACAACATTATTTTAAGTTTCGCTTCGCACTTGAGCTTGAGCTAACCTGACTTCAGCACCAAATTCCCATTTTTATTATTAATTATAACCACTACATACACACTACATTCATAACATACATCGCTTGTCTAAGAATAGTGACTAATGAAATGCATAAAGTTAAGACGAAATCATGTATATTCGAACATAAGTAATCAAAACAATTTAAAATGAAAAAAAAAACCTGTGCGGTCGGGAGATTCCGGACAGGAACCAAGTTCCTTTCGCGGAACTCGTACACACACACACACACTCGTATACAAGGTGTAACAGAATTAATGCAAGTCCTGAAAGTACTTTGTTCATAATTGACTACTGAATCGATTTCAGTAACTTTTGATGTAGGTATTTTTTTCAAAAATGATGTATTTTGCCATACTGACCGCTGATTGAGCCAAAGAAAATGAAATCTTATTTCAAGGCAATAAGACTCAATTTTAAATGCATAAAGTAATGCTGGAATCAACAGGATTTTCTTTATAACGTCAGTTAGCTTAAAAAAAAATAGTTTTGGTCATTGTATTATGCTTTTAACTCAATAGTCTAATTGGGGTGTATGAGGTCTTGCGTTAATTATGTTACATATTGTATAGAAAGAGACAGAGAGAGATAAAGAGAAAGTGTAAATTTAATACGCGTTTTTAATATCAGAGCCGTCTATACAGGGTGTTACGGAAAGGGTATATCAATACAAACGGGTTGAAGAGTGTATCTGGTCTAGAATCTCTGTACAAAATTTCAGCTCAAAAGCATTAACTTTGAAAATGCTTAATATTTTTTTATTTTGACATCACGGCGCTGCACTGGCGCGCGGCGGCGTGATGTGCGTGTACTAGGCGCACAGACACACTACAGATAATGGATAATGACCCTCGTAGTGCGGTGACACCTTTGTTATGATTTCAATTTAACCTTTTAACCGCTCGACTTTATATCAGTTGTCGCGCCCCCAGCGCCCGAGAAAAAAAAAAAAAACGTAAAATTAATACCGATGAAACGAGCTGTGATGATATAATAATAATACAGATTAAACGAGATGTGTTATTTGGTCGTATATATACACTCTGGCGGAATGGACACGAAAATATTTGTCGGATTTATCCGACGTAGGCGGTTAAAAGGTTAATAAACTATCGAAATAAAAAAATATTAAGCATTTTCAAAGTTACTGGTTTTGAGCTGAAATTTTGTACAGAGATTCTAGACCAGATACACTCTTCAACCCGTTTGTATTGATATACCCTTTCTGTAACACCCTGTATAAGGTTTTAGAAGTCCTCAAAGTTGTCGTCAACTTGGATTTTCATTTTGACCTCGCTATCGGCTTTAGCACCCTCGAAAACTACCTCTCTCTTTGTCTGATAGATAGTCGCATAGAATCGCATAACGCTTTTTCTTTACGTGACGATTTCTACCAGTTCAATCCTACTACCCACGTTATAGAATTTCGTTCCAAAACTATAATTATAATCAGGTGTCTGCAAAGGATCACCCGCTGTAGAAGGTTTTTTTTGTTCAAATATACATTAAACGCTTTACACGCTGTCTGGTGATTCTACGTATTATCATATACATTCAGACATCATACGTGGGAATTAAAATGTGCCATTTTAGACCCTTTATCAAGTCTGGCGTGGAACACGTTAACTCACCAGTTATCCTGTATATTATATTGATACGACGTTCTAGCTCGATACTACCACGAGTTCCACTTTACGATTGACTTGGCTATCCATTCACAATACTGACACATTTTGGTTAACGCCACCATTTGTTTATAAGGTAATCAAAGATTCACAACAAACACATAAAGGTGCACGACATTTTTTATTAATAAAACTAATACATTATCAGAAATTACAGGATTTCATTGATTGGGTATGGTAACTGAGATAACACAGGTCTTCGATAAAACCAACGAAACCTCTCATGATAACTAGGAACATTTAAAAAGCTGTGTCTCTTTCTAGCAGAGAAGCAAGTAGGAGTATAACCTCACAATTCTACTATAGGTGGTCGACTATAGCAGGCTGTTTTCACTTACACTAGGCACACCTAAATGAATCCCTAAGTAAAAGCACACTGTTGGATTTTTAACTTTCGGGGCTGAGCCGAGCGTATTTAAGTATCGCCTAGTGTAGAAAATGGGCATAAGTGTGAATTTTACGCCAGTTAACTGTAAAATTGTAACTTGTGTGTAGTTTGTATAATCTACATTTCTAGAAAAAGTTTAGGTTAGATGGATGAGAATATACGTTAATGATCAATGTTTTTTTTTAAACTTATTAAATGAAACAACTTTGTGATTAAAAAAACCAACATTGGAAAAGAAACTTAGTTGTTCATTTTGATGGAGAGTAAGCCGTAGTAGCAGTAGTTTACTCCTAATAACCGTTCCTTACGTCTACCAAACGCCACAGTACGAACATGGCGACTTCGAGAGCGCTATCAATGTCTGCGCCGGGAGCCATCAACCTGGACCACAGCACCGTCAAGTTTGACAACGAGATCAAGAAAGCGAGGCATTCTATTACTACGCATACTAATCTGAAGGTACTGCTTATGGTTTCTATGGCTATCTTCTTATGGGATTCTTTTAGAGCTCGGCACTGGTGAAGATTCTTTGGTGAATTCTTTGTACTAGCATACCTAAGCTATGGGATGGTCTTGTGTTAATTTAATAAGTGATTTTCAGGATAATTTCTAAGTAAAAAAATGAGTCCCTTTACCTTCTTATCAACATGTGCGAAATGATAATTTTATGAGATCAAGCGATGAATCCAATATAAAACGCCTCGGGGAATCTTACAAAGTAGACGTATAGTAATTAGTATAGTCACATTACACCAGCCAAAGTAACGGGCGAGCCCATTAACAGTTCAGGCTCTGGGTTACTCAATTTACTCAGAATGTTAAACCCATTATTACTGCAACGATACAAGGTTATTTTGGCGTGCGGCCAAAATTGGAAGTAACGCCGCCATCTTGTTTTTTAATACAATTGCTCTGACCATTTCACAAAATGTTTACCAACAATGCTTTCTGTCAATGTCATTCAGGCGCCAAAAGATCCTTACAACACTGTACCTGATTGGGATCAAAGCAGACCTAATTGCGAACTTTTTGGTAAGGTAAATAAAATAAAGTACCGTTATCCTGTTATATTTCATAGTTCCAACGCAGCAGCATATCCACGAGCCATCCTTCAGCGGACGCGGATTCTATGCTCGACGACGAAGACGATGACGAGGGCGGCTCCCCCGCCGACGCGTGTCGCTCCCTTTCCTGTCTCACAGACTCCACCGACCACTCCGCGCCCGTCAACTTCGACATGAGCAACAGAGTAAGTGGTACTTGACCGCAGATGCGCAGATGACAGATCTAGAATCCTTCTACTTTCTTTCTTCCACTTGTTTGTGCCCATGCAAGCTCAAACGTGCAGCGTTTTATGTCACGAAGTGATGCTTCCTGTAAATCACACGTGGTTTCTGAGAAGCTAGTCAACATTAAAATTAACATTCCGCCAAGCGTGTTTGAAGAAAAGAGCGAGCCCCCCTGAAACCGGGTGTAAGTGGTGTCCATTTTATAATGCAAAAAGAATTTCGAGAAATACATTATGCGGCGATATAACATCACAAATTGTTTACCAAGTGTTGTGAACGCTCATTTAGCGTTTTCTTAAGGGTCTCCAATACTGACACATTTTTGTTATATCCAGGCAAAACTACCCCGCGGCATCGAGAACATTCGCCCCCACATCGAGCAAGTGGACAACGTGCCTCTTCTAGTATCACTGTTCACTGATTGTTCTGCTCGCTCCGTGCAGCAAATGATACAGATCATGCAGGACTACGGCGAGGTGGTGTGCGTCATGGGCTCGGCCGCCAACTGTCTGAACATGGAGATATTTATGCAGGCTGATGCGAGGTAACCTTGGGTCCGAAAAATGTATCGATACAATCAAGTATTGACTTTATCCAGTAATGAAACAATAGTGCCATTTATGGCCAATGCCTTGCCAGCGCGGTCAACGGTGACCGCGAACAATAGATCTTCTATTGTGTCTGTTTTCTGGCAGTCAACGTGAAAATAATATGTATCGGTTTTCTCACTTATTGGTCTAAAATTAATTCGCCAAATACACAAAAAAAAAAACTCCACTCACAATTTTTAGGATTTCGTGGTTGAAATTTTACGATCTGCAACAAAATTCGCGCACTTTCAGCCAAATCCGTAGACTTGATGTGAGAGACAAATTAGTTGCGGAGACAAAAGTTGCTCGTAAGCGCCCTCCCTAAGAAAAAGTTTTTAAATGATAATTATTCATAAAACTTCTGAATTAATATAAAATTGTGTCTTAGCTCTTACACGAAATGCGAAAACGCAATTTATAAAATCATTTTTAAGTACTGATAGACTTATGTTACTGACTGTACCTATAATTTAAAACTCGTATACTTTTATGTAGATACATTATTCCTATAGTCAAGTTGTATTCGTCTTCTAGCATAGCAGTAGAGCCCCTCTACCCAGTATTGTGCCAAAAGATGCCGCCCTACCAAGTGCCGGAGTCTTGTATCGGACCCATCGACCTGGCGAGAGCGCTCAATTCAGTTCCTTGTTCACTATCGGTAAGTCCTGCCAAAAGATCTTTGATGGTTCCCTTCTTCACTTTGGAATATTTAATGTATAGTCGACCTCGTAATTGCTTACCACATTTAACAACATAAATAATAGTAAATATACCTTTTTGTTTCATGACGCGAAAGTAACATATCGACGGCGAAATGCCAATACCTCCTAACTGCAATTTTTCACTTTTTTATCACTTTGAATTAAAGGCGTTATTCGCATGTTTTAGTGAAATCTCCTAAGTGTATTTTTAGTTGCAACACCAACAGCATTAAATTAAAATATGGAAATACCTCCCAACTAAACCAACGTTTTTTTTTTTCAGTTTGTGTAATTTTTTGACTTTGTCAGTTAGGTGTTATTGTCACTTCGCCGTCGATATCCACCTTAGGGTGGTATACTACGAGGTTGACTATACAAACCACTGTCACTATCTCAAATCTACCCAAAATACGTATTGTATGTACTTATGTATACTATTCTGTTAATTTCTTGTGAACATTTTCACGCTGCTCAGTTACAAAATAAATGGCAGGATCAGCCATTTACTAACTACTGCAGCCAAAAGGTATGTGCAAATGTTAAATTCAAGTACATGTGAACTAAGTTTGATTTCAGAATAACAAAAATATTCAAAACAACATAATACCATTATAGTAGCAATGGAAATCAAACTTTATTATATAGGACCAAAGTTCCTATTTCCAAAGCAACGTCACTTACATACGATACTGTTCACAGATGACCCGCGACGCTGACGTGTCGCTGTTCACGCTGATCACGATGTCGCGACACTACATGACGTGTTTGTGGAACAGCACGCAGTTCTGGATATGTAGCGTGTGCTTCATAGCTCTGTTACAGGTACGTAGCATAGAGTGCTGCAAGGATCTTTTGGCGCCTGAATGAAATTGACAGGGGAAAGTTGTTGGTAAACATTTGTGAAATTGTAACAGAAATGGTGAAGGCATCTTTCAAAATGCACTGTCGTAGCTAACTCTCAACACTAGCCAATAATACAAGGCGTGAGGTAGTTTTATTTATTTTTTTCGAAAATGATGCATTGTTTTGTTCCTTAATATGTATGTACTCAAAAATTGTTTGGCAAAAATAAACAACAATATTTATGGCCGTATTTCAATAGTTTTCGAGATATTTGAATTTTAAGCACAAGCTTTTCACTCCTAACACGAATTTTACACCTAAAAAATAAAATAAAATGGCAAAGCTAACTTTGCCATTTTATTTGACAAAACGAGATGTTGGCTTTTCCAGATTTTGAAACGAGATTTTGGCCACGCGCTATAGAACCTTGTATCGTTGACTCGAGGAGAAAACTTTTTTTAGTTAACTGCGCTAGCGAGTCTGATGGAAGATGGGAAACAAACTGTGGAAATAACGAAACGAAAAAATCTTGCCTGTCATATTCTCACTATCCATCAATCAGTGTTCCTCAATCCTGCTCACCTCTGTGTATGGAACTCTTGTGCATGATTCATGCTTCTAGACTCAGCAGCTTAGGTTATGCGTTGACTGCCAGACGCCAGTGAATCAATTAAGATTTCTATTAAGTACTAACTGCGCTCCGCGGTTTCACCCGCATAAGTCTTGATCCCGTGGGA
The DNA here is from genome assembly GCA_945859645.1 of Amphipoea oculea. Lineage (NCBI taxonomy): Eukaryota > Metazoa > Arthropoda > Insecta > Lepidoptera > Noctuidae > Amphipoea > Amphipoea oculea. The sequence goes on along the minus strand of OX243864.1, from coordinate 20,068,654 downwards.
ATATCGGAATAAAAGTATCTGTAAAGAGGTAAATAAATAAATAAATCCTATGTCCTAATCCAGGTCATGGTCTATCCATGTGCGAAATTTCATCAAAATCTCCGTCTCGGTTCAGCAGTATTATCGTGAATACGTAACAAACAAACATACAAATAATCTTCTTCTTTTCTCTTTATAATATTATTATAGTTTAGACTAAGAAGATTTTATATTCATATGTATGGTATATCGAACACAGGTAGGTTCTCTGTGCGCGTTCGTACCTCTGTCCCTGAGCGTGGGGGGCGCGGTGTGGGGGGGGGCGTGCGTGGTGCCGGTGCTGTCGGCGGCGCTCTCCTTCGCGCCGCTTGATACCGCGCTCATGCAACGAGCTGCTACGAGGCCGCAGCTGCTTATGAATGCTAAGGTGAGGTTTAAATTTTTGAAGTGAAACTTCTTAGGTGGCGATTCGATATTGTACGAAAATTGCGAGTGAAAATTCAAGGACGCGTCACATTTCGTTACATGAGAGAGAAGAAAGATGTGACTCTCTCTATCTCTCACAATAATTCTCTCTTATTCTTTATTTTTTTTAAGAAGTTTCACTATCACGTGTACGGCACTCCATGCGCAATTGTTTTCGTCTTCAATTTCTACTAACATTTTTCTCTTCAGATGTAGGACTTCTTTTACATTGCCAATACGTCGTGTGCTGACTAGCAAGTTTATATTGCCAGTTGGTTATTAGATCCAAAAGCAGATAAAATATTTTCAAAAACTTCTAGCTTGCAAAACTCGCAATTACACAAAGCAAGTCGATGTTTAGGAAATCACTTTCTTCAATAATTTATTATACAAGCGGGGCATTGTACATAACACCCATTATTAGTGATTCGGCAAGAACAACTTTTGACAAAGATTTGGTATACTTAACTGCTGTAGTGATTAAAGTTTTTGTCGGAACTCGTAAAATAAATGAAGATGATTGATACACCCTCATTTTCTTTTAATTCGAATAAATAGTTAAAAATACTAATAATTATTTTTTTTACTTTTCTCCACCCACAGATGGCAGTCTTCGTATTCTGGTGCTACGCCCTAAAGTTCCTACCAGCCGTCCTATCGATTCTAGTCCTCTACGCGTTTACATTGCGCGCTTTCTGCGAACAACTGTCCCAAGCCACCAACGCCACCGCGTGTTGGATAGTGTACCCCGTCAATGTGGGACAGTTTAACGCAACGCATGACCTCTCTCTGAAGAGCTGGCACGGTTGGGGCGACGACTTCTATGATGGGTTCTATTTAGCGCAACATATTACTCTAGCGTTGATTACTTTGCATTTAAGTGAGTATTAAACATTTGTAACGTTTTTCTATGTGTATAGAATTTAGTACATTTTGTCAAATATTTAGAAAAATTCATCCATTTAAAAAAACATACAGTCGAATTCATAACCACATCTTTGAAATCGGTTAAAAACATGAAAAGTTGTTTCATGTTTAACTATGGAATTACTTGCACATTCTTCTCTATACTAAACTAACTTTTGGAAAGGCAACTAGAATCAATTCTATTTTCTTGTAAATATTGACGTTCAAAAGTATATTTTAATGGCCTACATAAATTATTAATTATCTGACTTTGATTAGTGAAGCCTCCAAAATCAAAACTACAATTACTACGACTTCCGAAACGATTGCATATATTATTATAAACTTGTATAATCTTCTATCTGTCCACTGTCATATTAGGGAGGGCGCCCACGAGCAACTTTTGTCTCCCCAACTAATTTGTCTCTCACATCAAGTCTATGGGTTTGTATGAAAGTGCGCGCATGTAACGACGCGACAGCTGGGAGACTCTTTTGTCCGCGGGTTTGGACGCAACTGTTGCCCGTCCATTGGTTGTAATGCAAGTGCACGCATGGCGACAAAAAAGTTGCCGGCTAGTCAGTTGCCGCTCAACCGGAAATTAAATTTTGTGGGCGCCCTCCCTTATTGCCATTATCAACTTGGCTCATAATATTATAGAATATCATACAATAATATTTCTTCATTTTCAGTTGTGATATCATTGTCATTTGTTCATCGACAATCTTCTATTTGGCAGAAGGGTTTCTGGACCAACAAAGTATGGTCAGTCACTGTGGTCGTTTTGTAAGTACACATTACATTTGAGTTTTTCAAATATCAAACACTACCGGCTGCTCGCGGTTTTACTCGCATTAATTATTGCAACTTCATGTATGTACTCGGGTATAAAGTACCCTATGTGTTCTTAATCGAAGACATGGTCTATCTGTAACAAATTCAAAACTAAACCAGTCCAAAATTGTCTTAAGTTACCCGGGACATATCCGAAGGTGGTGAAATTAGCCATTAGTCTGCTACCGAAATTCTCAGTTATCATCAAAGTTCGGTGTACAACTGAAGCCTGTTAGTCACTGACCATGAAAAAGATAGTCAATAGCCCTGCAGATGTTGATTCAATTGTTAGAATTTCCCACTCTCATATCAGATATACAGGGTGTAAAAAGATATCACATAACCGTCAACTACGCATTCTGTACATCAAAAGTAATATTCCACTAAAATAATTGCTGGGAAATAACTTTTATTTTTGGTGAGAAAATTTGCTGTTTCGGTAGTGCGCAATGTAACACACGCAAAACATTGTGCATATGGGTGCATGCAATGGTACAGGGGTCGTGGGGGTATTAAAAGTTATAACATTAAAACTTGCTTTCGTAAAAAAACGTCAGTAAAAGTTGGAATTTTAAACTTCAATATCTCCGTAACCAAAAGGTTGCCAGGTATGGTGCAGTACGAAAAAATGATTACAATGACGAGAGGTACAAGTGACTCTCGGCTTCGTTAAGTGTCTTTTTACACCCGTTATATCAGATAGAGAATCATCATCTGCCTAGCCTTTACCCAACTATGTTGGGGTCGGATCCCAGTCTAACTGGATGCATCTGAATACCAGTATTTTACATGGAGCAACTGCCTATCTGACCTCCACAACTCAGTTACTGAATAATACGATACCTCTTGGTAAGACTGGTTATCAGATTTTCTGGCTTCTGAAGACCCGTAAAGACTGTCAAAGATCCACGAATACACAGCCAGGATAACGGCTTAACGTGCTTTCCGAGGCACGGAGCGGTCTTGTTATGTAAAGATGGTCACCAGATGGATGTTCATCAGATAGAGAATAATCATTTATACTAGAATCTTAAGAACCAAGGGTAATTAACGCGTTACCTTCCAGAATCCTGGTCCAGCTGGCATTCAGCGGTATAATGTTGAGCAGCAGCTACGGTTTCTGCGACAAGTGGGGGGTGTGCGACCTGCAGTACCATGTCCCTTGGCCCCTCGCCGTGGGGTACGCCGCCTCGCTGTTCCTAGTGTTCGCACTCAACGAGTTTATCAAGTGGCAGGAGATCAAGTAAGTTGTATAACCCTGTTGAAATAATCAGCTATCAAATCTCATGTTGATTGGCTATTTGGTCAACCAATCACAGCAGTTGACATAAGATTTGATGGAGTGGTAGTTGATTTTTGTGTGGACCTGAACAGCCTATCGGAAACCGGGTGTTGGTATTATAACATAATTCAATCACACTTGTTATCCTCGAAGGGATCGGCAGAGGGTAATATACCAACATTTCGCCTTATATGTTGTAGGGGCACCAGATTGACCTGTTAGACACTGCAGACACTGCCTCAAACACCAACCGACTGATATTAGACACCAACGAGGCAGTGTGTAACTGTCGGTTTAGGCAGGAAACAGCGGCTTCTAGTTTTGATACTGAGACCGCCAAACGTTTTTGGTTATCTAAACTTAGCGCTGAGCGTGTTTTAAAGGATCGATTAAACTCTAATTTTGTGTACTATTGGTACGCGTGTTTATAGCGCCTCAAGGTTATTTAGGCGCGTGGTCTAAACAGGAACTAACGCCGCCATCTTTTTCTTGAATACATGACATTGATATTTTTCAATATGTGACATTTCACAAATGTTTACCAGCAGCGCCCTCTGTCAATGTCATTCGAGCGCCAAAATATCCTTGTAGCAGAATACTATTAAAGTATGGAGGGTAGAGGTAAGGAGAACCATCTCTGTTGTGAAGAAGCGTCCGTCAAACTGCGTTAAATTAGGATGGCGCCTCAGTAGCCGCAGGATAAACAAAGAAAGCGCCAAAAGTCATTAGAATAGGATATGTTTACAAAATTAATTTTGGACTGCATAAATAGTTGAGGTTTGGCATACTGGGCTGTCACTAACTACTCTCTTTAGTCACTAGAAATATTAAATTTTCTAACTCGACATACTTCAATCGGTCAACAAATTGCATACATACCATACCCTTTGCCTCCGCTAGCGCCATTTTGAAGGGTTTTTGTTGCTTATAGCTGGACACTTTTTCAACTTTCCCCCCATATGAGACGGTTCTCCTTACCTCTACCCTCCATACAGTATACTCACACTTGGCATCTTCCCCCAGGGCTGACGGTCGCAACCAACGCCGCGCGCGCCTGGACTTCGGCACCAAGCTGGGAATGAACTCACCGTTCTAATCACGTCTAGTCAATTACACTTTAGTTCTACTGTGAATATAATCGTATCGGAGCCGTCTGGCGTTTATTTTGTAAGAGAAATGTGACATGTACTTATTACTATTTTGTACTTACTTTATTTATATGATGTTTTGATGATTTTAAATAAATTTCGTAATATAATGTGGTTTTTGTGTACCTAAAACATGACACAATTAGGGGTAATTGTATTACGCAATTACCCCTAATGGCGTAATACACTCACAGGCAATGGCTTTCATTTTGACAGTTCAAAAACATTCATTGCGTTATTTACGTTGTTGAGCAGACAAATTTTTCCAACATATAATAATAATATAAATATAATAATATTCCACAACTATCACACAACGCCATCTAGTCCCAAGCTAAGCAGAGCTTGTGTTATGGGTACTAGACAACTGATAAACATACTTATATATTTCTAAATACATACATATTATAGATAAATCTCTATATGAAACAATGGATTAGCAATATCCTTCAAAATGATTCAGATGGTGATTGGAAGTGTGTTACGCAATTAGGATGCAGTTCCAGTTAGTAGAGGTGCAGGTCCGTTTTGCTCCGCATGCACTGTCACTTGAGGATCTTGATCCTGTCAGTGAGAGGAGTTCGCGCAGCTGAATTTTTGGGCCAAACATATTTGAACTTTTTGCCATCGCTATGCTATGAAGAAGTAGATAAACAATCTATAGCCGCCACAAGTTGCTAATTTCAAACAAACATGGGTATTTATGGTAAAATAAAGAAACTTCATAATTGAAAACAAATATTTTTTTATTTAAAACTAAATTACTATAATTTTGTGATGCTTATTAAATGTTGCCAGTCATTATTTTGTTATACCAATTCCTTTGTTCGCTCTGAGGTCAAGATTAACAGACTACACGTAGATAAAACCATATTAGCGACATGTTACTCTTACTTCAAACTACCCTCATACTACTTACTACATTACTAAATTGACAATGTTCCACTTACACAAGACTTGATTACTTCACGTTGTAAACACTAAATCATCTCTGAAATCAAACATTTAAAATCGCCGCGTACGCCGATTGCGATCGCCACTCTATAAAGAATACATAATTTAATTTTTTTTATGGTTAATAACATTATTTTATATCTTTTCAATTATTAAACTACATTAAGGTTAGTCGGTAAACGCTTGTACTTAATAGGTACGTAAATAATGTTCCTATTACTAGGATTCATCTGGTAAGTCTAATATTTCTTGAACGAACGACGCGACGTCAATCTCCTGACTGTGATCCAGACAGAACGGGTGCGTCAGCAGCGCGTCGTAGTTCGGTCTCTGCTTGTAATCTTTCTGAAGACATTGGACTATCAGGTCCTCGAACTGTGCAGAGAACTGACCGACAGGTAGTCTCGGAGGGTCATCTTTCACGACTTGTTTGAGCTGTTCGAAGGGCGTGCCCCACGTGTTGTAGGGGAACGTGCCGGTCGCCAGCTCGATGAGCGAGATGCCGAGCGACCAGACGTCGCTGCGGATGTCGTACTGGCCCGGGTTGCCGCTCGGGTCAATCCTCTCGGGCGCCATGTAGGGCTTGCAGCCCGCGTCAATAGTCTTAGCGACAGAGTCCACTAAGTATCCAGATATACCAAAGTCACACATCTTCACCTCTCCTTTCCTATTGATCAGGATATTAGATGGCTTTACATCTCTGTGGATTACTCTGAGCTTAGAATATAAGTAGTGTAAAGCGCTGACTACGGAGAATGTGATTTTCCCTAGAATGTTTTCAGGTATGGTGCGCTTGTTGTGATAAACTTTCATGTAGAACTTGTCGAGGCTCATGTCCATGACCTCCATGCAGATCCAGACGTCCCCCTCGCGGAACATGGCACCATAGAAGTGCACTGTGTATGGACAGGCACTGGCTCTCATGGACACATCCAAGTCCATGAGCAGACGCTTCAGTTCTGTTGACTGGGTGTTGAATGATGCTGTGATTCTCTATAAGTAAGAAAGGGAAACACTTGTCACCATAGTATTGAAAATGTGTATTGGTTACTAAAGTGTGGATATAGAAGACATCTATGTGTAATCAGACTTTCATAGTGGTTAAAAAAAAATTCCCTGACAACTCATAACATTATAAGTAAAAAAAGCGGTAGATAGGTTATACACGATCTGCAAGTGGCACATCTAAACTTCGCTAGCTAGCTAAGTTTTGTCTTGTTTTTACTCCCCATTATTATGACATGCCGTCCTATGTTCCACATAATATATTATCTAATAGTGTGACATTTTGTCATTTTTGAAGATGGAAGGTAGGTATGTCTCTTTACTTATGATATCATTGCTCACAGCCTGTCAGCAGCCAATAAGGAGACATATTTCTGAAAGTACATATTTGTGCTGACAATGATGAGTGGTATTACCTTGACTGCCATAGTGGTGTCACTAGGAATATGCTTCATCTTTTCCACAATGCCGTAGGCCCCACGGCCCAAATCACAAATCTTGATCAGGTCATCTGCATGGACAGTGAATGTTTTGTCATCGACTGTTATCGTCGTCTGCTTGTCCAAGTTTCTTGGAGGTGTTCTGAGGAAGTAAAACATAACATTATAGATGAAGAATGTAAACATTAAAAACAAATGCAAATTTCAATATCTATCCACTCTTTTTATCAATAGAGGTGGGTAGACAGGAACTATAAAATGACACAAAAATTATGCAATGTCCTTAGACATAAAAATATCTTTTATCAAATAAAATCAAACTCAATTTACAATAGCATGACCCCTGTAGGAATCAATCTTTTAGAGAAAAGTCAAAGTCAAATCATTTATTTCAAATAGGCACATTAAAGGCACTTTTGAACATCAAAAATTACAAAAAAACGAAATTGAATCTAGCCGCTCCTTCCAAAAGGTAGTTTGTGTATGGAGAAAAATAGGCAAGAAACTCCGCAGTTACTCTTTTACAAGGTTTTGTATACATTCATTATATAATTATATGTGAAGACGATGCACCTATGAAAAATTAGTCTACCTACAAAAGGTAAAAAGAATGGAAAATAAAGCAATGAATAAGACAACCTATTATTACAATTGACAGCCTTCTGCTATCTGTCCAGTTTTACCCTCCTACCTATAGTGGCATGCTTATCAATTTTTCCCTTTCAAGTTTTCTACCATACTACTGCTGATCAAGTCACTCTTCTTTTAGGTAAGGTTTAATAACCTAGGCCTTTGCTTATATGTAATACTCATTGAATTTACCAGATATTACGAGTTATCAAGTGATAATACCATTATTATGGTAACTCATATGAATTGCCAGAGGTAACATATCCTTTATCACATCAAAACAAACAGGTATACCCTAATTTGGGTATAAGGTATTTCTGCATTAGCATAAACATAATTATATTCTTATTTCGATATAAATATAGAACACAAGTTCTAGCTAATAGATGTCAGGTAGACAGATTGGCGCTGGTTGACACTCACACGACCTGCTCCTCTGGAGGCTTGAAGTTGAAGCCCGGCGGCGGCAGTTTTCTCCTCGACATATCGCCGACGTCCTCCCAGCAACAACCGAGTCAAAAACCAGAAATCCTATCAGAATCCCACCAAATCCCTCCACGATACGCTTCAGACCAAACTGTTGACTTAGCGGTGTAAAATACCAAGTTTACATCTAAATCACACAAACATTTCACAAGGCAATATTAGGCAAAAGCTTTATAATAGTTTATCGAGAAATATACAACAATATACAATTATTTCCAAAAAATTATGCACTCAGAAGGCAGCTAGGTTTTGACATTTGATTTAATGTGTTGCCATCTTGTTAAAAACCCAGATTGACAATAAAAAGAAACGCTGACTTCTGATTGTACGAAAAACCTATACAATGCGAGGTCAGCTAAAACTGGAAACTCGTTAGAGAGTAGTTAATATTGCTTGATGTGTAGACGTGTGTACCCAGTCGCATACATGCAAAGAGTTTATAACGTTTAGGTTTTACTGCGACTGTTTTGGTATTTTTTGACTGAAGGTAAACAGCGAAAGTGTGAATGTAATTTATTTAGTTTTAATTATTTTTGTGCTATGCATGCTATGCACAGATCAGACTAATGCTATGCTATGCACAGATCAGACTAATGCTATGCTATGCACACAAAACAGAATGCTCAAGAGGCTATGCATGCTAAGTGCTCTGCAATTCAGTGATCTCAGATTTGACCTCTGCTATACTTTCCTGCATTTTAATCAAAAGCTCATTAGAACCAACGTATTTTTCTAAAAATGAACCAATACGGAACAATTCCGACCGCATTTCTTTAATTTCGGTGGCGCATTCACATTCATTCCTTTTATTTCGATAGGTAGTTGGTTTTCGGTGCTACTGCTAACGAGCTCAGCTTTGATAAATCGGGATTCGATCCGCCGCCTGCGCCGGCGGCATGCGGCAGTGCTGGTAGCAAAGCGCGGTGGCAATTCATAATAGTGCGACTATGTGCCAGTGCAAGCCTTAGTATAGATAGACTTCAAATCTATTTTATTAACCCGGTATTTACCCAAATTTGAGTTTACCCGGGAATTTACCGGGTAAAATCCGATCTCTAAGCGGGAGCAATATTAACGATCTCGGGAATTTGAAAATAAAACTTTATTGAACAAAAAACAGTAGAGTATATTTCTTTCCCTTACATTCTAAATACAAATCAATCATAATAATTTTAAAATTAGTCATGGATGGACTGATTTACTTGGAAGAAAATCTGATAGCTCTAACAGCATCCTTTGCTTTCTTTACTGCTTCTTCTTTAATTCTATGTCGTTTCTCTTTTTCTGCCAAGCCAACAACTACATCGTGTTGTAATGCACTCTTAACATTAGCTTTAGCAAATAGTTTACTTAACACATAATCATCATCATTTTTTTGTTTCTCCTTCTCTTTTTTACGTTTCTTTTTTTTTACTTTTTTCACTGCTACTACATTTTCTACTTCAGTTTCTGGATTTGGAGAATGTTTTCTTTTATGTGGTTTTTTGGTTTCTTTAGCCGTAATAATTTTATCTCTTTCTGGTGTTCTTTCTTTTATTGGCTTTTCTTTGCAAACATTATCTTCTGTGATCGCCTTTTCCGTATCATTTTCAGGCTTTTCCTTTTCAACATGATCACTCTCTTCTGCATTTTCTTGGCTTTTTAAAACATTTTTTAGTAAATTTTCTTCATAGTCCTTCTTCACATGCATATTTACTATATCTAATTCAGATAGAATGCTTTCGAATGGAATATTAGTAACTTGATCATCAACTAAATTTATTTCAGGTACTTCAACTTTAGGTGAGTTCAGCAGTAGCTCTCTTTTCTTTTTGTATTCTTCTCTGGGGTCTTTCTCATCCTTATTCTCCTCTTTATCCTTAGAAATCTTCTTACTTATTTCTCTTGCCATCCTTTTCATTGCTTCTATCTTTTTCTTCGAAAATGAGGTACTCCCACTGGAATTTTCATCATCACTCTTCTTACTTTTTAAACTATGATTAACATCTATTTTGGTATGTTTGAAAAGAGACGCAGTTTCAGTGTCACCATCGCAGTTCAGCTCCTCAAGAGTGAAAAGACCCTGTAGTGTACTAGTGGTCAACACATTTTTTTGATTAGGGTCTATTAATATTTTATTACTGAGGAAATGCTTGAATATCTGTCTCTGATATATCTTTTCTTCAATAGTTCCTGCTGATAGTAGTCTGTAAACAGTAACATTTCTTTGCTGCCCTATTCTCCAAGCTCTTTCCTTTGCTTGGTCATCAGTGGCTGGGTTCCAATCTGGGTCATATATAATCACTCTATCCGCACCTGTCAGATTTACTCCTAGACCTCCAACTCTTGTTGTCGCCAGAAACACCAAGTATTCAGGATTCTCATTAAATGTTTTTATCATGTTCTGCCTCTGTCCAACATTCACGGAGCCATCCATTCGCAAATACTTAAATTCTTGAACTTGTAAGTATTGCTCCAGCAAACACAGCATTCCTCTGGACTGAGAGAATATTAAAGCTCTGTGACCTTGTTTTTGCCAAATTTTTAATAAAGAATTAACTACAGTCATTTTTCCAGACCTTTTGTAGTTGCCAAATCTTTCTGGGTCTATGTCATCACAATCTTCATGAGCCTCATAGAGGTATAAATCGGGGTGATTACATATCTTCCTCAGAGTACATAGGGCAACCAATATCCTTGCCCTTATAGGGTCTCCATATTTGTTATCTTTGTCTAAAATGCTTCTTACAGTGTTACCAGTGAGATAACCCATATACAGATCTTTTTGTTCCTGGCTTAGCGCACAGAATAACACTTGCTCATTCTTCTCTGGTAGTTTAATATGGCTTTGAACTTCAGCCTTTGTTCGTCTTAACATGTAAGGTGTAATAATTAATTTCAAGGCCTTTGCTATTTCTAGAGCAGTTGCTTCTTGATATTCAGTAGCATTAGCATATCCCCCCTGAGTAATGGGCATTGCAAAATGGTCCATAAATGCTGCATAAGTGCCCAAGAGTCCTGGTCTCATAAAGTCAAACAAGGACCAAAGTTCCTGTAAGCTGTTCTGCATGGGAGAACCTGTAATGAGTATTTTATGGGGAGTTTGAAATTTTTTAACAAGCTTACTGACTTGGGTGTCAGGATTCCTAATTTTGTGGCCCTCATCTAATATAATGTAATGCCATTTACGGGCTGTCAGATCTTTGGTGTACTTTACAACACCAGCATAAGTGATTAAGAGGATCCCATGTGCAGTGTGTAAGTCTCTGATCAGTTGATTATGATTTCCTGCATGGGAACCGGTGTGGTGAAGAACAGCTACTCTTAGGTTTGGGCACCAAAAATGAAAATGAGAGACCCACTGATAAATAACAGTTGCTGGAGCAACAATTATGGTAGGACCAAGTCCTCCCCAAGCACCTAAGTCACTTTTGGACAAACCTGCTAGAAATGCGATTATCTGAATTGTTTTTCCTAGACCCATTTCATCTCCCAACAATCCTCCAGATTCTACCTGGTGAAGTTCCCACAACCACTTGACTCCAATCTTTTGGAACTTGTATAGCTGCCTCCAAATAAAGTTAGGTATACATAACCCATTCTGCAATTCATGGAGTTCTTCTGGGTCTGTGTTGCCCTCCAACACATATTGCACATCAGCTGTCATAGTTTCACCGTCATAGTTACTTGATTTAGCTGCTGCTAAATTTTTCTTCCAGGTTTCTATTCTCTCATTGTAACTAGCTGTGTCACCATCATCTACAGTCCTCTTTAAATGATGTTTTGTTCGAGCACTGCTGGTGGAGGTAGAGGGTCCAGCAGCTATATTGACAATGTCATCATCATCGTCTTCGGAAGGTAAATACTCATCGTCAGAATCTTTCTCTGAGGAAATAGTGGATGTCCTCTTCCTGGAAGTGGTCTGCACTGGCGTCTCCTTGAGTGCTTCCTTTGGAGATTGTTTTCCAAACTGTTTCGATTGTTTTTTAGATATAAATTCAGCAGCGTCTTTACTTTTTTGCGAAACATTGTCCTTTTTACTTTTAATTACAACTCTTTGTTTCGCAAGTGCCAGTTGGCTCTCTAAATATTTGTTTATATCAACCATCCTACATAAAGACTGTTGTCATGTTTTCTTTTTTGTCATTATTTTAAATTTCACAATACAACTTTTACACGAAAATTTAACAAGCTTCAACAACTTTTCAACAAGCTTGGTCTTGCTTTGCTGGTTGTTGCTTTTATTTGACAATTCCAATTCATTCATTGATAGTGACACTGACACTACATCTTGCATTTCTGAAGCCAGTGAAGCCACTCTTGATTTTATACAAGCTTATTTTTGTGAGAAGTATTGTCATCCGCACGGGTCGATTGATCAGGTTTTACGCTACGCTTGCCGCGGCGGTTGACAGCTCACTTTGAGTTTGTTTCAGCCTTTCTTCTCAAAGTAGTCGGATACTTAGGTAATTTGCTTTCCGAGCCACGGAGGGCCTAATATCATAATATATTATGTAAAAATGGTCACTCGTTCACGAACGGACCGCGGCAAACGGTAACATACTATTTGAAAGATTTCTAACTTAATTTATAAACTGCTTCTTTATGTCAATGTCATTATGCCATCAGACGACAGGCGAGGCAACGAATTGTCAAATAAAATCAATATACTGCACGTGTAGTTAAAACAATCAAGCACGTCTTTATTGTAGGAAATATTAGTTAAATATAATAACAGTCAATGAACTTGTACAGTCTATAAGCATAATTACTTATTACGTGCATCGTATTATATCGTTTATTTGAAAAGTGTAAGTACTTGGATTTCATAACCTCGTGCATTATTTGTGTAATTCGTTGAAAATGCAGAAAGTTAAAAGAAAATTTAATGAAGACGATGCCAGTTCACCTAAGAAGAAGAAGGTGAACTCGGACAACGCTGAAGGCAAACCGGCGCAAGGCGAAAATGCGAAAAACAATAAATTCAAAAAGGATTTTAAGAAGGATGGTGAGAAAGGTCCAAATAAGTTTGGAAAGCCGAAATTCAACAAAGACGGGAAAGGAAAGCCGAGTTTTGGTAAAGATCAAAGCAAAGGATTTAAGGGTAAGCCGAATTTCGGCAAAGATGGTAAGGGTAAGCCTAATTTTGGCAAAGATGGCAAGGGGAAGCCGAATTTTTCGAAAGATCAAGCCAATGGAGAGAAACCGAAGTGGTCTGAGATGAAAAAGGAGAAGAAAGAACTGAGATTAGTGAGGCGCAAGGCTAAGGCCACTGCTGAAGTGTTTGAGGTGTCACACAAGGCTAAGCTGTTGGCTGCACAGATCCAAAGGTAACCTGAAAGTTAACTTGTGCTATTAAAAATAACTAACGAATATTAAACAATATAGAACTTATTCTTTCGATTATAAAAAAATGGAAGTTGCTCTTTTGAGTGGCTTTAATCTTTTTATTAGTGCTAAAACTTGAAATGATTTATTAGTGAAGTTAGTTCTGAATGAACTTGAGGTTGAACTTGATACAGTTTACATTAAAATTATAGATTTAATTTAATTGTTTAACCGGTTGAATGCCGTGATTACAGAAACAATTCAGAAGCTATTGTGTCTTGTGTAGATCCACATTCCGGCGTTAAAAGGGTTGAAGGGGAAGCGCTCAGGTAGCCCGTGAAGTTCAAATTTTCTTACGTTTTTTGCAAATTGCTAGTCAGTATTAAGTTGTATGTTGATTAAAATATGATTCGCGACCGTAACAAATATGTATTTACAGAATTATAATCATTGAATCAGTAATACAACTTGTTAAGTTAGTATAATCCTAAAATGTCAAGATTTCATGAAATAGTCATTCAGTAGGATTACTTGGTCTGAGAGAGTTATGTTGAAGACTTTAACGATTATAATACATATTTGTTATGGTCGAGAATCATATTTTAATCAACTTACAACTTAATACTGACTAGCAAATTGCAAAAAACATTTAAAAAAAAAACGCGGGCTACCCTGGCGCTTTCGCCTTAACCAAGCCCTACTTCCACTTTACATTTTGTGTTTTTCTTTTACCTTATGGATATTAAATGAATTTATTGATATTTAATTACCTTTAATAGACATAAGCATTACTTAGCCATTAGCTTATTAAAATCCTTAATATTTTTCAGGAAAGTAGTGAAACAAGACTTCAGGATGACTTCTTGCAAAGAGCTCCACTGTCTGCTAAAAGGGCACTACAAATCCATAGCCCTAACACATGACCTCAGCCGAGTCATTCAGGTCCTACTCAAATATGGCCCAGACGACATTAAAAATGACATAACAGAAGAACTATTAGACTTAATGGTCCAAATGGTCCAGTCAAAGTATGGACAGCATGCGGTCAAACGCATATTGAAGTACGGTAATGAGTTTATACGGCATGAGGTTCTAAAGAAGTTCTTTGGTCACATTGTGTCGATAGCTACTCATGCCATAAGTGCTCCGGTATTGGATTATGCATATGGAGAATTTGCTACGAAGAAAGAGAAGTGCCATATGCAACAGGAGTTCTATGGGGACATTTATAAGAATGTGAGTTGATTTACTTTGACAAAAAAGCATAGCCTTACACACGAATAAGAAGATGAAATCTTCTTATTGATATTATATGCTGGTGGAGGGACTTATAATGATTTCTTAATAGTTAATAAACCACAGATATATAATATAGTATTTTTATCTAACGAAGCGACGCGCGCTTTACTTGTGGTTACCAAGTGTACAAACACGCTGTGAATGTGTGTGTAAGCTCTTGGTACCATCTGAGACAATGGCGAAGTCGGAAGTGTGTGTGTGTGTTATGTGCTGACGCTGCTCGTCTTCACACACACATTCACAGCATATTTGTACACTCTTTGTGAGATAAAAATACTGTACCACATACTAAACTAAACAGTACTTCTCTTTCAAATTAAATATATTCTTCTTTATACAATGTAAAGTCTGAGTCTTTTACTTGGTTTTGTAATATCTATTTTTAAATATTTATTTTTCTACCTTTCCTTCCAGACAAAGGATGACAAAGTGAAGACGATCAGTGACACATACAAGGACAGTCCTGAGATGAGAACTGCCGTTCTGCAAGCCTGCAAGGCTAACATTCAGAAAATTCTGGACAAGAATCTACATGATGGAGAGTAAGTAGTTTATGTTTCAGAAATTATATTTGAACACAACATAACAACACGCCTGTAATCCCCTAAGGGTTAGGCTGAGATGAATAATATCGCGGACACTCTCGCCTGACCACCACTAAGTTAATTTTTGCTTGCACCCTAAAAATAGAAGCACTCTCTAGTAAGCGCGCCAAGATCAAGTAGTTCGTCCGTAAAATTCACAAAAGGAGTACACGTGATGCGTCACTAAGCTGCGCAATGCAGGTTGCAACTAATTGCTTTTTTAATAGACGAAAACTTTAAGGGGACGTGGCTTGTCACCGCCGCAGGATTTAGACGAAAAAATGTTGAAGTGGTCAGGCGGAAAAGGCCGCTATAGTACCTATAGTACCAATATTTCAGGCACTGTTCCAGACTCTGGGCTGCTACTGAGAAATTCCTGAATTATACAGGATGAATTCAGCAGCAAAATTATTTTTAATAACTGACGAAACTACGCAGGGGGGGTTCAGGTTCAGAATCATGTACTAAATCCATGGTAGCAGGTTGCGTGTCGATGCCCTTGCCACTCTGTATTGTCTTTTATTCTTTGTCTATGTTTGTAGATTCACATTTATTCAGAAACTGGCAATTGTCTATAACAAATCTCATATAAAGGCATTTGACAGTTTTCTAATATTTTCTTAACAACTGCATTGGTATCTACTGCACAGTCTGCACAAATTTTTTCTTAGCAACAGTAAGAAAATACAAAACAATTATGCCATTAATAAAGTAGTAGTGAATGTCTACTATCCACCATTTCAGTTTTTGCATGTCTGCCAGATAAAATATCCTCTGCATAGTAATGGAATCTTCAAAAAAATATACTAAAATTATGTCAAACATTCCAGATTATTCCACTCAGTCCTTTACGAATACATCCGCGAATGCAGCGCAGAAGACCGCGTGGAACTGATCTCGACGCTCAGCCCTCTCATAGTACCGCTCAGCAACTCTCTGCCGGGCGCAAACGCAGCCTCCATCTGTGTCTGGCAAGGCACTAATAAGGATAAAAAGGTGAGAAAAATAAGGATCTACTGGGTCAAATAAAAGTAGCTGGCGAAACCTCACAGATGTGATGGGTATCGTTATCTAAACTCATAATCGAACCACTGTACTTCCTCACCCGGCGCATTTTGATAGTAGGTATTTTTTTTGGATAGAATAGACCCTTTTTAGTGTAATTTGAAAACCGCAAATTGTGAAAAACCATAGGGGCCGAGAAAAAAATTCCCAAGGTTTTTTTTTCTGAAAACCTGCGGTTTTGATAGTAACTATTTTTTTTAGATAGGATAGACCCTTTTTAGTGTAAATTTGAAAACCGAAAAGTTCGCAAAACCATAGTGGCCGAGAAAGAAATTCCCAATGATTTTTGTAACCTTACCTCAAAACACTTAAAAGTTGCTTAAAAGGCGTAGTAGGAGCCCCGCTTGGCGGGGTCTGTTCGCTCGCTGCGCTCGCTCACTAGACCCCGCCATCCCCTTCTAACCTAACCTGTCCACGTCGGGGTGCCCCAAGTCCCGAGCTCGCTTCGCTCGCTCTTGCATCCTAAGTTGTCATTACAAATGTGTTATTTTTGTATATTATGTTGGTTTAGTGTGTAGTGTAATCGGGAACACAAAAAAAACATGAACATGTTACATTTATGTACACATGTTACATTTTCCGTAACTTTAAGATTTTTTTTCTCAAAAACTATAAGTTTTCACAATGCGGGATTTTGCGAAAGTGTTTAACATAACGAAATGTAGAACTATTAAAATTATGAAGCTTTGAATAAACGGGTGAGGAAGTACAGTGGAGCCTAGACAATCTTTTTTTTTTTTTTTTCGTGTTTAGACATCGATAACCATAATATTATCGTTTGCGGAGTTTCGCTAACTAATTTATATGAAAGATATCTTGTTTTTGAAATGTTAAAGGGTTCAAAGCAAGTCAGCCTGCAAGTCAGTGGAAGTCAGCAAGTCAACCCACTGCTGGGCAAAGGCCTCTACCCCTAACATCCAAATAAAATACTTGGAAGTTTTCCAGAACTAATGTGGACCGCTGCTTGTTTATCTATATTGTATTGAAAACAATAATATTATATTCTACCTCTTATTAAAGCCATTGAGGAAAGCATTTCATAAAAATTACAATAATAAAATTTTACTGTTTGTTGGATTTAATTCATCTTGTCTTGATATCTTCTATGCTGTGTACAGTGTGCCAGTGCTCAGCATAGTGGTTATTTTGGCCCACAGTTCATTGGGCATAAACCAAAAATGTCCCAACTATTGAAATGAAAATTGATCACAATGGGTTTCATTTTGACAGTACACCCACGTTTTTTGCGTTATTTACGTTGTTGAGCAGACACATTTTGATAAACCTATGAAGCAATGGATAGTTGACTATCCATTGCTTCATAGGTTTGTCAAAATGTGAAATCCTTCAAAACTTTCGGAATGGCTTAAAGTGTGTTACGCAATTAGGGTTCTGCAGTCACTAACCTTAATTTAGTTCAGTAATGGGTTTATTATTATTTATCATTTTATAAGAGTTCTAACTTATACTAAATTTCGTAAACTTGCAGACTATATTGAAAGTGGTGAAGGAACACGCAGTAGCCCTCAGCAAACACAAGACTGGCTACCGCTTACTGATCGCCATCTTTGATTCCGTTGACGACACGGTGCTAGTCAGGAAAGCTATTGTATCAACATTAGCTAGCAATTTGAAGGACATTGCTAAAGACCATTGGGGTAACATGGTAAGTTTTCAATATCTTTATAGTGCTACAAGGGTCTTTTGGCGTGTGGCTGAAATCGTAAATAACACCGCGATCTTGTTTTTAGGGTTCCGTACCCAAAAGAGGCCAACGGGAGAACGGGACCCTACTACTGAGCCTCCGTTGACCGTCCGTCCGTAAGCGGGCTGTATCTCATGAACTGTAAAAGGTAGACGGCTGAAATTTTCATAGAATGTGTATTTCTATTGCCGCTAGTAACAACAAATAATAACAATAAGATACAGTTATTAATAAGGGGTCTCCTATAAAAGAAACGTTTTTTTCGGAGCACTTGTGCGAGTCCGACTCGCATTTTGTGGTTTTTATTTGAATACATTTGGCAAAACAACTGTACAAATATTGACCAACAGTGCGCCCCTGTCAACGCCATTCGAGCGCCAAAAGATCCTTGTACAGTGTACCAGTGTATTTAGTGTGAAGCTGTCGACTGTTCTTCTCTTATTTGTTCTGCTATAACTTTTCAAATTATTATTAAAGGCACTACTGGGCAATGGCGCTACTTCGTGCCAAAATTATTAAATAAAACATATCTCATTATTATTCAAAATGAATAAATAGATAGTTTGCCCCATTCACTTGGCCCCTTGAATTAAACCAATTTTGTGTAGAGATTACCAACAAAATCTCTTTAAAAGAAGCAAAAACGGCAGACCATTTAATTTACAAAAATATTCCACTTTTCAGACATTACACTGGCTAGTAAAACCCAAAGATTCAGGGGCATTCCACCCCAGTTTCATCAAGTTCCTTGAAGAGGGCGCCAAAAGCGGCACGTCCAAGAAAGATGCCGAGCTCAGAGTGTCCGAACTTAGAGAGGCTATCCTGCCTGCTTTGAAGAAGGATATGGAAGAAGACCCTGCGTTTTACCTCAGTAGTAAGACGAATATGCTGTTGACTGTCGCTGTTCTGTCAATAGGTATGTGTTAGCTAAAATACCTTTGGAAGAGCTAAAGTTTAAGATTATGTAGGCTGGCCTAATGAATGATTCTTGCTAGCATTGTTAACTAACCTTTGTAACTCTTTAAGGACTTAGTCCAGTACGGATTTATTGCAATTATTATTTTCGAATGATTTATGGAAAGGAGTTTCCTTTGGTTTAGTTCTCAGTGTAACTACAGGGATCATGAATTCAGCACATGATTTTTTTGAACAACCAACGCAAATTTTCAATGCAGGTTCAGAATCATGTACTAATTCCATGGTAAGTGCTTAGGCCAGACTAGCAGCGCGGATGCAGGAACACACTCGATCTGCCTGTCCGCAGTGGAGCGCGGCTCCGTTCTGAGTGTGGTCATGTCCAGTGTTTGACAAAATATAATATGGATGAAGAACACTAATTTTTACTAGAAAAAAGCTCGAACTAGTTTGAGAACCCCGGTCCCCGCGCGGGCCGCCTGCACCCTCACTGCGGCCACTTGTATGAACGAGCTATGGCGTGAGTTGCCAGCGCGCTCTCCGCGCCCGCGTGCCCGCTATGGATGCTCAAATGAAGTTCCCATGTTTGAGTACGCCGCACCGCGCCCGCCCCGCACCCGCGTTTGCAGTCTGACCAAGCCCAAACAGCCTGTTACTAACAGGTTGTGCGTTGACGTCCCTGCCACCCTGTATACCTAGCTTTACTGTAGTCATAATTATTGAACTCAAGAGTAGAGTGAAGAAAAGTATATACGTTTATCAATAATATTGTCTTCTGCAGATTCAACAAAAGAAATCCTAGAAGGCTTAGCGAAGGTTATCTGCCAGCCTGAGTGGCGCATCACTGCTGATGGGAAGGATCTACTGGCGGTGGAAGACGCCGGAATTCACATGTGTCTCAAGAAGCTGGCAATACTGGACAAAGACAAGGATGGCAACACTTTGGGTGAAGCCATTGCTGAACACTTGGAGGACGAAACAGTGAGTGGGACATTCTTCTTTTTTCTTACATTGCATATACAGGGTGTCCTTGGAAGTATGGATCAAATCGAATAGGGGCGAGGGCAAGGTCATTTCTAAACTTTTTAACCCTGAGAATGTCAGTAAATTTTTTTATGGTTCAAAAGTTATGACTGATTTTTTTTTTTTTTTTTTTCAATCGTTTCGCACAGTGCTCAAAGAAAATAATCATAAAAAAATACTATCAGGGCTATCTAAAAAAAATTAATTGATAGCCCTGATCTCTTCACTTTTTTTTTGTAAAACGCTAGTAAATGACCTTGCCCACGCCCCTATTCGATTTGATCCATACTTCCAGGGACACCCTGTATACAACATTATTTTTAGTATATGCGAAACCCGAAACACGTGTCTAGTATTTTTATGTAAAGAATCTATGTACAAAATTTCAAAACTGTATCATGAATTATCACCAAGTTATAAG
Source organism: Amphipoea oculea (assembly GCA_945859645.1). Lineage (NCBI taxonomy): Eukaryota > Metazoa > Arthropoda > Insecta > Lepidoptera > Noctuidae > Amphipoea > Amphipoea oculea. The sequence goes on along the minus strand of OX243864.1, from coordinate 20,048,206 downwards.
CTTGTTATGTTTCCTGTTTGTCCGTCCAAAATCATGCTCACCCGCACCGCGTGCCGTTCGGTACGGCGCGGCGATTGTATTGTAATTAACTGGTGATAACATTTTCCATCACACTTGCAGGCTTTGGACTGTCGTAATGGTCAAGTGTAGGTAGTTATTATAATGTACTTTATTCGTAAATAAATGCAGCCGTAAGCTACGAATAAGTAATTACTTATTCGTAAGCCGTAAGTGATACAATGTAGTCAATGCGATTTGTTGCACCTTATGTCAACCACTTAAAGTTCAAAGTGGATGAAAAGTGTTAAACATCGCATTACTTAACCACAGCAGGCTGTAGGTACAAATAATAACTTTCTACAATTAACCATCTTGGCGTGTTTAAAAATGTTAATCATCACGGCAAAGCATTGTGTTCCACGATACTCTGATGTACGTACCATTTCTGTGTACTGGACGTTGGTGTATGAGAAAGTCATGGTTACACGACACTTTTTACATACGATAGGTAAGTACACGATCAACCGAAACAAAACTGTAAGGCACGCGGCGCGGCGGCCGCGCGCTCGCGATTATGCAGTTGGACACGCGCGCGCCAGCCTGTAGCACCCGGGCGACTGAAGGGGTTGCTTCACCCCCGCCCCGCTCGCTGTGCGCGGGCGCCGCGCCTATTGTGTATGGGTATGGTAGAAAACTACCTACTAATGTCGCTCGGTGGCCAAGATTTAACCTTTTTTAAATATTTTTGGGCCAAAATATAACATGGGGTAAAAATTATTGGAATCGATTCAGTTACTTATTCTGAACAAACTATATTCAGGTTTCGCATATACTAAAAATAATGTTGTATAAAATGGTTACTCCTTAAAGGGTACCAAATTGATTAGGCGACTTTAAGTACTTTCCAATCATCATCATCATTCTCCTGTCCATATCCCAATTTATTTGACGTCGGCGCAACATGTATTTTTCTTCCATACAGGACATTAGTCGTCATCTCGGTAGTCACCCCCTAAGCCATATCATCTTTCACACAGTCCATCCAACATGTCTTTGGTCTTTTCCTACTCTTATAGCCATACACTTTCATACAAATAAAGTTTCCTTCACTTACCCCATACCGCGTATTTCCCTTTCCGTGTTCAACTGGCGACACCGGTCTCGTGAAATCAACACGCTTTTGTTTTACTACGGAATTCTACGAGTCCGTGTTCAATTCGCGTCAACTGAGCACGCTTTTGCGATCAAGCAACGTTAAAAGAAGTTTTACAAAATAGTGTGCAATTGAATTGAACACGGTTTTTTAACCTGTGATATACCACTCAATAGACATAAAATCTATTTAGTCTAATATGATAAACACTTTTTTTTTTCATCCTACGTCATCCTATGTCGACGGAGCCCCGCTTCGCGGGGCCCCTATTTCTGTGTAAAGGGTTTAAAGTAACCTAAAAAAACCGAACCTCGGGGTGCCCTTCGCTTGCCCTTGCATCCTATGGCGTTAAACCTTACCCAGCGCCACTTGATCACAAAGGCGTGCTCAGTTGACGCGAATTGAACACGGACTCGTAGGATTCCGTAGTAAAACAAAAGCGTGTGGATTTCGCAAGACCGATGTCGCCAGTAGAACACGGAAAGGGAAATACGCCCCCATACCATGTCAACCGATTCCCACAACTTTTTCACTCACCAATGCCACTTTCAAACTTCCTTATATCCGTAAAATTGTGAACTTCTGGATAGAAACGGATAATTTAGATCTCTAGTGCGAATCGATGGCTGTAATCATAGCTGAGTTGCAACCGACGACGAAAAGCAATATTTTTTCTTGCTCTTATGTCTCCTATGTACTTTTTCCAGATAAAACTATGGCTGCCAACCAACAGGGGATGTTTCTTCCTTCTAAAACTAATTGAAAGCAACGAAAGTGCCGTTGCCAGCGCTTTGAAAAAGAAAATTAAGCCTCATGTAAATATATTGAAACAACAGACGTCGGAGGGTGCGAAACACTTGTTACAAATAGTGCAGAAAAAATAAACAATTCTTTTTACATTTACTTTTTTCTTTAGTATTCCCGGGCCTACTGTAGGACAAACGTCTCCCTCTCTGTTTTCTATGAACTTCAGTTCTCTGCAAATACGGGCAGTCCTTTCGTTAGGTCCTCGTCATCTTCGCGTTGGTCTGACATTAGAGTCGATGAACATTTGGGATTTTTCTTAATAATTTTAAAAACATTCTTGTGGAAATTATGGTGAATGAGGTTTTGTTCGATAGCATAAAATAAAACCACCATTAATTATCGAAGCTTATTTATTGCATCTTTTCATAGAAATTATTTCATATTTACACATTAAATAGATCACGAATTATTACAATATAGTTATTAAAAAAATATCCTGCGTCCATTTCTAAGCAGATCAAAAAATACTTACATATTATTTAAGTATGTCTAAGTTTTGAATTAATTGAGGCTCCTATGAGCGATAAAATGATTTAGTAAAACTAATTGTACTCATCCATAGGGCAGAATTTATTACAAATAAGCATTACAGTGAGGGTGCGGTGCGTGTAGCGTAGTGTTTACGCAGCGTATACGTTCGACGAACGTCTACGCTAGATACGATACTACAGCAGATTCTTCACAACAATTATTTCAAAATATTCAAAGACGAAACCAGCAGCCGAGTTGAATAAATAAGAACAGTAATATTTATTACCAAAATGCTTTTAAGAATTAGTTTGTGGCGCCCAGACAATATTTTTGTTTAATCAGCTGCATTTTTTTTAGCAAATTGCCAAAATTCGCTCTCGATAATAGTCTCCTGCCACGTGCGGCAAGCTGTCTATTCCAAAAAAATGATACTTATTGTAAAATGCAGATAAATGTTTAGTCATATTATTTAAGTAGTTACAACATTTCTATTTGAAATATAAAGTCAATAATACTACTAAGTGTGCACTAAGTGTGTTACATAGTAAGAGGCATTTATATTTGCAGAGTGAGGTCAACAATATAAGAATAACATAAACCTCAAAAACAAGATGACAATCTCTAATAAGAACAAATTGATTGGGAATGAACAATTACTGACCTGATAAAAAGTCTGCCGCTTATATTCATCTTCGATACCTAAATAAAGGGTCCGAGTCAATGTTTAATCAATCCGGGCGGCACCAAACGGTGTTTAGTCAAACCTTTCAAACCAATGATATTATATGTAAAAAGAGGTAGGTAGGACATACGCGCTCCGCAAGACGCACGTTAAAACTTAGCTGGTTAGCAAACCTGAACTTAGAGACTCGCTGGCATTTATGTGTGCCGTTTTTGAAGATCGAATGTTAGCAGGTAACCCATCTACCTCTTTTTACACTTATAGTTATTCAAATCATCGCAGCACTAAGCACTACCTCTTGTGTATGTGCCGATGTCATTCCGCAGGAACAAAGAACTACTGCCGCGGCGGGCTGGCGAATATTGTCGATGATTGCGTGCGGAGTGCGTATGAGGTGCTACACACAAGTTCGATTCGGCAGTATTTGTTGGACAATACCATAATTATACTCATATTTTATTCTTTTCTAAAGCCGATCAGAAGCAATTTACTATACTACACATATTCGGCTCCCGATAGGCTAATTCCGTTCGGCGTCAACCCTCGCTTAATCATTTTCGGGTCAGCGCGGTACAATTCGATCTAAGCCGAGTGGCTCATATTTTTCTCTTGTCGTAATCTTTTAGTCCCGCTATATGATATTCTCCCTCCTAATTTTCCCAGACCTATTAATACCCCATACCTCTTAACACTCGTTGAGTCCCCATTAATTAATTCACTTAAAAAATTTATATTATTAAATAACATCAAACTATAACATGGCAACTCAAAGGCTACTCAAACAGTTTCAGTTGTAACTAAATCGTACTAAAGACAGTATAACTGGTCAACCTCAACGAATACACTTTGTTTCCCTTAACCTTGACATTGGCAGAATCATCGTTAAAACGATGGAGCCATTACTATAAAAAAAAAAAAAAAAAAACCCGAGTGGCTTTTCACACTTTAATATTCGACTTTGCTTGGCTATGGCGACCCGAAATATTGTGTAGCACGCCTAAGTTCGCAAGCGATGATACAATCGTTGAACATTTTAAACACCCCAAAATTAGAATGTGTTCGGAAAATAAATGTCACTTCTATACATTCTTATTCTATGCTGGAACGAACAGCACTGCTGCGCAATCCAAAGAGACAAATTAGTACAGCGGTAGTACTGTTCTATTTCATTTTATAGATTGTCAACTTATCTGGGCAGTCGTACCCTAATTATATTGATCACACTGAGGGATAAGTGTGATAACCCTAGAATTTACAATAATTTTAGCCTATAAATATTATAACTAATGATCAAGTCATTCTTTTGTCCAAAGCTTTCCTATATTTTTATCAGTAACATCATTTACTACATTCAATGTCCTCTCCAGCAAGTCTTCTTGGATGGAGTCAATTGATCTGAAAGAGAATGATAGGTGAAAATGTATTAATATATTTAAACAGTAAATTAATATTAATCTTTATACTTATTATAAGACCTTTAGTAGACCCCAAATGAAAATTAAACACCAGTTAAGGTGACAAAAAAAAACGATATTTTGGAAATAGCACCATCTGCGTCATATTTTACGACGCTAAATTGCGGTGGTTATATGGCGGCACCGCGACTTGTATAATAACCCCCTTACTAATAAACATATCAGATGAATAGTACACACCGATTTCTTCCTTTTAGTCGTCAGTAATTTGAGTTTCTAAAGAAGAAGACAAAGCGTTGTGTGACTTATACAGACGCTATATAACGTTTATTAGTAAGGGGGGTAAGTATGTATTTGTATCATTGGTATCTATTTATTTGAAGCTATTTCTGGTTCAATGAGGGTATCAAAACCAGTCTACTAACATTTACATTCTAATCTATGTCATGGAGTTATTGAACTGAAAGTAATTATGTATTAACCTGTTAGCGTCCAGTACTTCCCAGTTATCTTCTTTCAACAAGGAATATGTTTCAAACACTTTCTTCTGGAAATTCAGTACTTCATACCTGTATGGAAAATAATACTAATAATAAAATTATAATCAGAAAAATATGTTCATACTATGAATTAAACGCTCAGAGGTGTAGAGCAGAGCAACCAGTGTTTATTGAGAACTAGCGGACCCGGCAAACTTCGTACAGCCGTTCAGGCTCAGAATGTCCCTTTCCCAAAATGTCCCTCGGTTTCAAAAAGTCCCTTTCCCGAAATGTCCCCTTCCCATTATGTCCATTTCCCAGAAGGTCCCTTTCCCGAAACGTCCATTTCCCAAAATGTCCCCTTCCCTAAATGTCCCTTTCCCAAAATGGCCCTTTCGCGAAATGACCCTTTCTCAAAAGGTCCCTTTCCTACGACAGCGACGCGTTCAAAGTAGAAATATTTATAAAAAATAATAATAAAATTAATATACATATTATTATACTTATACATATATATGACGGAGAAGGCATGTGTGTCTCGTTATTATCAGCCAGATTTCAACTAATGTGGGCGAACTATGGGTATGTGTTGGTTATTGCGCAATAGAAAAACGGTTTGCAGTTCAAATCAGATTATAATTTCACGAACAATTTAATCACACTAGCAAATCACACACTATAGGTACACGATACAACCAGATACGGAACGCAGGACAGTTTCTGAGCGCATGTTGTTCGTTCGATGTCCGATGTCCAAGAGGCCCCACATCGTTCTGTCGCGCTGTTGTCGACCCCCCACGAACTCAGGCTAGACTCTGTCAAGCGCCACCAGATGGCGCTGGCGTTCCGAATAGTCAAACGAATGACCGGATGCGACACGGCCATCCTGCGATGCACACGTCCTCGTGTATTAATCTGTAAACAAACGTATCCGCAAAGTATCACATAGCTCGGTCACTCCTGACCTAACCCATAAAAATCAGTTAAAACTCTCTCTCTCAAAACTCTTTATTTCATTTGAACTAAACTGGGAACCTTATTACTAACAATCAATGACAAATTAGAAGAAAATTAACATCTGACTACACATTTATCGCGCTATCTCACAAAAGACACAATCAAACCAAATTAATCAACACACTTAAGCTCTACATGTGATTTTTAGCCATCTTTCTTTTGTGCGAACCCCCACGGGAGCGCCGAGTCTCTCCTGGACTCTACGGTTTTCACTAAAACCCGACTACCGCCAGAGTTGACTGCTTACCGCTACACGACAACCTCTGGTACGGTCCAATCATAATGCAAACTTAATGACTCTCCTCATTGTTACTACTACTTTGCTCAACCTCAATTTCGTCAGTTATACTCTGATTTTCTGTAATTTTTCGCAACCTCGCATATGAAGACTGATGAGATAATTAAAAGGGACTCAACTCTTTAAAATCTGTTTTATTTCACAATCAATTTGCAAGAAGCATTCAAATTAGAAACCAAAAATTTGGATAATCTAAGAATTTGAACTATCTAGTTTCGAGATTACAGAGACCAAGTACAACGTTTTCACATTACTTTAATCAAAGAAAACAAAACCACAGGTATCCCATTCACGGTCCCACACATTTGTCACATACGCACTTCCCGCAGGAATGCCGAGTCATCTCTGACTCTACGGTCTTAGCTTCAAGGCTAGACCCGACCATACTACCCAGAGCTACCGCGTACTACGTACTCACGATACTCTGGTACGGTCTCCGAGTCATCCTTGACTCTACGGTCTTGGCTTCAAGGCTAGACCCGACCATACTACCCAGAGCTACCGCGTACTACGTACCTACGATACTCTGGTACGGTCTCCGAGTCCTCCTTGACTCTACGGTCTTGGCTACAAGGCTAGACCCGACCATACTACCCAGAGCTACCGCGCACCACGTACCCACGGTCTACCAAGTAGATGCCGATTTCTAACGGGCTATGGCTACGATACTCTGGTACGGTCTCCGACCCAATGAACCGAGAACCTGAGTACACAAACCAAAGTGATGCCAACTCATCATCAATATTGTCTACAATCTCAATTGGTACTTGGCCCTCGGGCATCTTCCGAACACAGTCATGGAGCGTATTTAAAAATTGCATTGTAAACTAGATTAGGCTATACCTAATAATGTAACCATTTTTGTTTCTTGTTTACCAGGAAAGCACTCAGTACCAGAGTCAAAACAAAATGAAAACGGCTCACCCGATTCGGTAGACGACAGATCTGTAGCTGGCTTAATGGTACAGACATCCACTCACTGCCACCGCTTCCCAGGCAGAAGTCGCGAAACTCCTTGCTCGAACAGCACCGTCCTTGATCAGCGACTCCTCGTACAGGAGAGTGCAGCGCTGTCTGACACTGCCATCTTGCTTGCAGACGTTCTTGTGTGTTAACCTGTAACCGAAAAAATCAACAGCAGTGCATGTTCCACTCGGCCAATTCTGACCATTTACGGCTTCTAACTTTTGAAATCAGAAAACTTTAATCCTCTTCTTATTGTTTTTACAAAACAATACCTCTAAATTAACTAAACAAACTTTCATTATCTAATCACAGCGAAAATCATCAACCAGAGTCATGTGCCATCATTATCCACATTAACAACCATCTTTTTCACTAAGAGCCTTAGACACCTGGAAACCCACACACGAGTAAACCACTCTAACGCCACGGCTCTCCGGCCGACCAGCAATCGCATTGCTCTCCACATCCATCGCATGGATCCGTATGCATCACCCCGTGACTACACACAACTTTACTACGGCCGATAGAGAACCCCTACTCGCGTGGTTCCCACTACTTAGGCTTGCTCATCACCACTATAATCACCATCTAATTCGACTGCTACATAACCTACTTGCATCATTCTTAATCTATCGTGAGCATATTTAAAAGTACGGTTAGAATTTAAAGCTTTTCACGTATGGGGATCACCATCCCAAAACATCAACTACCATAAACGGACCTCTGAACGACCAGTCTTATTCTGTGCTGATACACCAATACCACTTAACCTCTCCTTTCTTAACAAGCATTCAGCACCAGAATCGTAAACAAAACAATACAGCTCACCTGTATTTTCTGACGTGTCTGGGGGTAGTTGTACGACGCAAACATCCACTCGCCGTTGCTGCTTGCAGCAGTTGCAGCACGTGCTCCACCATCCGCTTGCACTACTTGGCTGCCACTGCTCGTGCGCCCGGCCGCGATATGTCCTGGTTTCCCACTTGCAGCACGCGAATGGCTTCGCTGACGGCTGCGCTGCTTGGCTCGGTTCAGTTTCTCCACGTCACTGGTAGCTCCACGCCACGTCCTTGGTATGCTATTTACGATAGCCACGTTGATGCTGCTCCTTTGTCCACCTTGCAGTGAATTTTCAGCAAAACACAATTTAGCTGTCGTGCTGTGTGCCGTTACGTTTGCACAAGCGTCCTACCGCGTGTTATAATTACGGGAACGGGATACGACGAACTCGAACACCGGTTAGACAAACTTTTTTTTTTTTTCTCAAACATGGCGGTAGACGATACACGCACGTTATTCGGCAAAGGTATTCTGCATACAGCCTATGCCCAAAACAACATTCACTACGATCGCGCATCCGTATCTAGTTTATCTGGGTTCAACTCAAGCACATCCACACGATTATTTAATAAGCGTTAGCATGTTTACACTTTGTTTTTCAAATGACAACGGTTACTTTCACTTTTAGCTTTCTGATTTTTGCGCATAAACCAACACGAATCCCACTTCTGATGACGGAGAAGGCATGTGTGTCTCGTTATTATCAGCCAGATTTCAACTAATGTGGGCGAACTATGGGTATGTGTTGGTTATTGCGCAATAGAAAAACGGTTTGCAGTTCAAATCAGATTATAATTTCACGAACAATTTAATCACACTAGCAAATCACACACTATAGGTACACGATACAACCAGATACGGAACGCAGGACAGTTTCTGAGCGCATGTTGTTCGTTCGATGTCCGATGTCCAAGAGGCCCCACATCGTTCTGTCGCGCTGTTGTCGACCCCCCACGAACTCAGGCTAGACTCTGTCAAGCGCCACCAGATGGCGCTGGCGTTCCGAATAGTCAAACGAATGACCGGATGCGACATATATATATTTTTTTTTTTCTTTTATTTATAAGTATGTAATTAAAAAGCTTTTGATTGTTTTTTTTTTCGTTTTATATTATATGTGATTGTGTATTCCCAGTTTATATAATTTTGTTAATAGTTAGATATCACGTGGATAATTATGGGCTTTTGACGTTTTGATTTATAAGTATGTAATATTTAAATAACATAACCCAAGTGGTCAATTAAATTTTAATCACATATAATATAAAACCAAAACAAACATTCAAGAGCCTTTTGATGACATACACACATCAAAAGTGTCTAGGGATCAACATATATTTTTGCAATAACTTTTCTCCTGATTGATATTAATTAAAATTTTCTTTAAGGATTCATCAAATAAAGTGTTTTCGTTTGTCACAGTAACGATAAACCAAGTCACCTTTGCATTAATAAAGAAATTTGCCATTTTCCTAATAAAGGGATTTTTGACATTTGAACCACTAACACAAAAGTTCGAAAAAAAGACTGAAATAACAGTTTTCTTTAAAATTTTATTGGGTAACTTAAACAATTAATAATCCGTGTTTCTACCGCGAACACTATCAACACAAGAACATCGGTTTGGCATACTCAAAATGAATTCATCCAAATCACGCTGTGGAATGGCCGCCCATGTTCGTTGCAACAACAAAAAAAGGTCTTCTTGCGACTGGATACCCTCCATATTGGCATAGCTCTTCTCTGTAGCATATCCCATGCATGCTCAATCGGGTTCAAGTCTGGCGACTGAGCAGGCCAGGGCAGGACATTGATGTTAGCTGCGGCGAGAGTCTGTCTTACAACTCTTGCGGTGTGCGGTCGTGCATTATCATGCATTAACTGAAATAAGGGACCGATTTGCACTTGTAGAGGAACGATGACGTCTGATACAATCGTCTCAGCATAAATTTGAGCGTTGAGGTTGCCTCTGATCCAAATCAACTCAGTTCTTCCGCCGATCCAAATACCCGCCCATACCATGATGGTTCCACCACTATAAGGATGGACTTCCTGGCAGGATTTTAATCGCTGTTGGCGTCCAGGGGTTCTCCAGTGTCGTATACGTCTTGTATCCGGTCTCATACCAAAACGAGACTCATCAGAAAAGCACACGAAACGCCATTGTTCTTCTGCCCAATTTCTGTGTTCAAGAGCCCATTGATATCGAATCCTACGATTGTGCATTGCTATAGGTGGTACCCGTAGCGGTCTTCGGGAATGAAGGTTCACTTCATGCAAGCGGTTTCTGACTGTTTGGTCGCTAATTAAGTTCCCTGAAGAGTGATGAAGCCTCACGGCTAACATCATGGCGGTTATTGTTGGAGCTCTTCGAGTTAAGATTTGAATGTATCGGTCTTGTCTCCGTGTGGTGCAGCGATACCGTCCTCCATGGCGCTCAGCCACGGTACCCAGTGCTTCGGTAACGTGTCCAAAGTCGACTGATAACACTCTGACTTGTATTCAGAGCTAAAGCCACAGTACGTTGCCGGGAACCAGCTTCTATCATTCCCACGGCTCTGAGCATTTCTTCCCTGCTTAAATGACGTCGCCGCTCCATAATAACGTTGGTTTTAATCAGTAGTAGGGAAACAGTAGCACTAATAATGTCTTCAATGCGTTGTATGTTTTTATAGGGAAAATATTGACAGCTGATTTTCATCTTTTACTCGAATTTGATTCACAGTTCCTGATTCAAATTATGAAATGCACCAAAAAGGATCCATATAAATTTATAAAATCATAAATTTATTATAAAGCCACATCTCAATCTCAAGAAATCCGCATAAAAATGCTTGATCCCTAGACACTTTTGATGTGTGTACTTATAAATCAAAACGTCAAAAGCCCATAATTATCCACGTGATATCTAACTGTTAGAGTCTGGCAAACGAGAGTAGACACTCGAATTATTTGCAGACTTTTTATATGGCAATGTTAGACAAAATGTCAAATTAAATTTTTTAAAACAAGGTACATGCTCTGCGAAGTTGGCGTGTTGTTGGGTGATTTGTTGTGATCTTGTTGAGCATTTTTCTAACTCAAAAGTCTCTTAGTCAAGCAGTAGTGTTCAAATAATACCGTTTCTCATCAAAAACAAATTATTAGAAAGTATCAAATTAGGTTATCCCAGGTATGTCATACTAATTTTGGGTTTGCTATACTGATATTTTTTAAATTTGCCGCGCTTTTTCAGTCTCTACTTTCGTTTGCCAGACTATGACAAAATTATATAAACTGGGAATACACAATCACATATAATATAAAACGAAAAAAAAACAGTCAAAAGCCTTTTAATTACATACTTATAAATAATAAAAAAAAAAAAAAAACAAAAAAATATTAAAAAATAAATATAATAATATGTATATTAATTTTATTATTGTTTTTTATTACTTCAAATATTCCTAGTTTTAAACGCGTAGCTGTCCTAGGGAAGGGACATTTTGAGAAAGGGTCATTTCGGGAAAGGGACATTTTGGGAAAGGGACATTTAGGGAAGGGGGCATTTTGGGAAATGGACGTTTCGGGAAAGGGACCTTCTGGGAAAGGGACATTATGGGAAGGGGACATTTCGGGAAAGGGACTTTTTGAAACCGAGGGACATTTTGGGAAAGGGACGTTCTGAGCCTAAACGCGTACAGCCTCAGAATCAATAAGAACGAATGTATGAGAAAATTAATAACCTTCATAATTTTTTATTTCGTGAATTTTTCCCGTTTTTTATTTTATAGTTATTCTGCTATTCGGGGCGGAGACAAATCCAACAAATAAAAGATCATAAAAATCGATCCAGCCGTTCTTGAGTTATAAATGGTGTAACTAACCCGACTTTGTTTTATTTATATAGATTTAAACTGTTAATGTTTTAAGTCAGATTCGAGTCATGGCACTTGCAAAAACCCTATCCTGGGTTTAAATAGTACAAATATTTGACTGAATTTGTTTAGGCATATTATTCGTAGATGCATTGGTTTTCATTCAACATATAATGCGCATACGAGACGTCAACCACCGCTTGAAGTCTCGAAATTGATAAGAATATTTATATCAGAGTCACTGACCTTTCCATGCCAAATCCGTTTCTTTGTTTGATTGAGTCAACTGGCATCGTGAGAAAGAACACCTTATCTGGTTTTGGCAGACCTACATCTGGGGACTTGCACCAATTTAAGTCTAAACCTGGAATAATAATATTTGAATAAGTAGGTACCAGCACAGGTTTTCATATGCAAACTTCCACATATTTTAAGTAAGTCAGGGTGCAATTTTTTTTCTTTATTGTACATAAAACGTTAAGCAGTTTCCAAGGAAGTTTTTTCGCACATCCTTAATTCAAACTGTTATTTACATTCAAATCATGTAAGTCTGACACAGAACTATTGGACTGAACATTGACAAAAAAAGATCATCAGCTTACCTTTGGCAGCTGAGAAGGCAACACCAGAGTAACAATATCGGTCTACAATCAATGTAGTGCCTGCTTCCAACGTCTTTATTATGTTCTTAGCTCTCTCCCATCTGTTAGCCGAGAACAGCAGGTGAATCACTTCATCTGACAGGTCATTCTGAAACAGTTGCACAATTTTATATCAGCAATGGGTCACGAGTTGACGAGCAGTGGTGGCCCAGTGGTAACAGCCGCGACTTACGAGTTGTAGGTCGTACGTTCGAACCCAGACAGGGGCTTTACTGTGTATAAATTATTTCATCACTACTACTCTCATAACGGTGAAGGAAAACATCGTGAGGAAACCGGCATGTCTTAGAACCAAAAATACGAAGACATGAATGTGACATCTACCAACCCGCACTGGGCCCGCATGGTGGATTACAGTACAGCCCACTCCCTCTCACTGAGAGGAGGCCTGTGTCCCAGCAGTGGGAATGTTATAGGCTGATTATGTAATGGGTCAAACTCTACAGGGTGGCAGGAACATCGACGCGCAACCAGTTACCATGGAATCTGCAGTACATGATTTTGGAATCGCCTACATAAAATTTTTGATGATCATAAAAAAAGAAAAATTTGGCCCCGTGGGTATTGGACTTTTGTAGCCAACAGCATATTTTTTAGGTTGTGTGTCGATGTCCCTGCCACCCTGTATATGAGAAGAGGCCTTTGCCCAGCAGTGGGACAATAATATACTGGTATTATTATTATTATAATGGGGCAAACTTTAGCTTAAAATGATGTAAGGCTAGAATTGTTGTTGTTATCCTAAAGCTTATACTCAGTAACTCATAGGCTGTAAATGATTACATGCTGGTCCCATTTCATTAAAGAAGATGGTTCAAGACATTTGAAGTTTATCTATCTGGAATTTCTCAGTAGCAGCCCGGAGTCTGTATTTGTGCCCGGTTGATGACAATAGGCTTGCTGTCTACGATAAATGATTTATTTTCTGTAAGTAGGTTTGTACAAACACTTTTACATGTCAATCATATTTTTTTAGACTAGATGTAGTCGGTGTTTCCTATCTGACTATTCTGAGAAGAAAGGCCGAAACAAACTCAGAGGTCTCTTTTAAAGTCCAGACAAAATCTTGGTCAGATCATGTGGAGTCGTGGAGACTATGTAGATTGGTGTCTGAAATGGTCTTTTGAGGAAAGAACCACACAGATTGAGCGGACCTGTCCAGTCAGTGCACGCATTTGTCAAAAATTGCGCAGCTCAACTCAGAACTTGAGGAGCTCAACGACTCGACAAACAATACCAAAGAAAGGATGTTTGGGTAGGCCGCGTAAATTACTCAAACAGCCAGATTATGATTAAAATTAACTAAGAAGGAAAACAGAAATGACCCACATTCACAATAATTAAATTAATTAAAAAAAAATACTTTACAAAGTAAATATTCATGTAATACATATTATATTAAATTAGATTGTTCAGCGCAATTGCCAAGTCATGGATCTCACAACTTTTTACGGTAGAAGAACGGAGTTGCGAGACTTGGCTTTTTTTTACAAGTTATGTTTTTGATGGCATCGGCATTTCTTGTTATGTATGTATATATTTACATTCACCATCATCATATCAGAAAGATACTGAAGTCATAGGCCTGCCCAAGTATCGACAAAAAATATGATTGTAGGTATAAAATTATCTTTATCATGACTTATACAATAACCAGATTAGATACCTGCATGCGCCTATAATTATATAAGCTTAAAGATAATCTGACATAGGCATACAACTGTTTTAGATAACAATTTTCATTTAGATAACAAAAATAATCCGTACTAATGTTATAAATTCGAAAGTAGCTCTGTCTGTATGTTACCTTATACGCCTATTTCACTGAACGGATTTGGCAAGGGGATAGATGGCATCCTGGGGGTTGGGATGGGCATAGGCTACTTTTTGTCCCGGTAGCATGTTCCCGTGGGATAATTTAGGCCATGCACATGGGCAAAGCTAGTCCGTTTATAAAATGTGGTAGTTTGTATGTTTGTTACTAAATCACGCAAAAACAACTGAACGGATTTGTATGAAATTTGACATACAGGTAAACTATGACCTGGGTTAGGACATAGGATACTTTTATCCTGGTAATATGTTCCTGTGTGTTAATGTGTGACTTCCACAAGGGCGAAGCTGCAGCCTAAGCTAGTATTACTTCAAAATGATAAAAATCTACAATAAATTACCTTCAGTTGTAAATAACTATTTATAATTTTTCCAACATCTGTTTCTCGGGCCGGGAAATTTGTGTATTCTGCTTGTATGTTCTTCTTCTTTAGATTTTCAACTGTAGGAGAAAAATCATTAGATTAAAGCTTCTAAAATCCAAATATTCTGAGTGACAGTGAAAATTCTTCAAATAATGTTATGGCTCAAAGCTGGATTACCTGTAGATCATACAAATACATGGTGTTTTAATATGAGAATTAAACTAGTTACTAGATCCTTTTCATAGAAGGTTGATAGTTGACTGGTTTTCAAAGAATTCCTGGATACAAAGTAAATTAATTTCAAAGGCATAGATGTATTCTGTATTCGCGCAACCTGCCTTCGACCTTAGACGACCTTATCGATAAACCGGTTGTAAATGCAGGTAATAATATACTTACCAACATTGATATTTTTGTTACTAGCTGCGCCCCGCGGTTTCACCCGCATATGTGTCGATCCCGTGGGAATATTGGGATAAAAACTATCCTATGTCCTTCCCCGGGACTCAAACTATCTCTATACCAAATTTCATCTAAATCGGTTCAGTAGTTTAGGCGTGAAGAAAAGACAGACAGACAGTTACTTTCGCATTTATAATATTAGTTTGGATTAAGTATGGAAGTATGGATTTAACTCAATGCTTACCAAGTGTTCTAGCTTGTGTCGACTTTCCAGTCCTATCCACCCCCTCAATGACTATTAGGGCACCACGTTTCATTTTCAGATGATTATTATGTGCCAAAAATAAATCCTCTTGAGCCTACGAAGAAAATAAATACAAAATCAGAGCCCGTTTAGGACGGTGATTATTGCCGCTCGCAGTTTTATCTCCCTTTTAGCGAATACAGCAAGGAAATAAATAGAACTGATAAACAAATTAATAGTCCCATAAATCAAAAGTAATTACGACACAAACACAACGCAATAGAAAATAAATTCCTCCAACTCACTGGTTTGACAGCAAAACATTAGTTTGGCGGGAATTAATAATAGAGTATAGAGTAGCGACGAGCAGCACAGAATACATAAATACCCTAAAGGGACGAGGCAATGACTAATAATTAGTTTTCCCAACTCAGTGGGACGAGGAGACTCCTCACTCTGAAACGCTAGTGCTTGTACATCCGCTTGGAGCACTGACGTATAAATATGATTTATACGTCAGTGGCTTGGAGTAAGTGTTTATTATTTTTGAACTGGACTCGGATCTACTAGAAAATAACCAGTACAACACTATTGGGGGAGGGAACTTCAACCGTATTCATAGGTTTTTCTGTTGCCGTTGTTCTACACTGAATAAACAAAGTTTGAAATCCGCTAGTCTGTTTTAGGATAAAGTTAATTCAGTAAAAGGCTTTAGAATGCTTCTCATGTTCGCTCAATACAGGCAATATCGGAGTTTGTGTCTATGCTTCAGGGAGCAGTCATCACAAGGGTCTCAATGGTGATGATAAGTAAGACCATCGCAAAATCAGCAAGAAGATTATATCCATATCAAGGAACTCAATCGCCGCCCACTACAACTACATACTACTTCTAGTATAGATTAAAATATAACATAAAAAACAGGGCTAAAATCTACTCATCGTTCGGTATAAATGGTTTAAAAAAAGTAAACCGAATTAGTTGGCACTGGCTGTAATGAAAACATAATTGGGAGGAAAGGGGGGGAGCTGGAGGGGCGGCAGCTAGAGGGTTGGGGACTTGGGGACTAGGGGAGAGATGGAAATTGGAATAAAGTTGCCAGGTTTCGAAATATTCCTCAAACCAAGCAAATATTGTAACTAAAATTATAAAACAATTAGAAAATTATTTATGTATTCCGAGTCTGGGCAAAAGTGTATTTTACATTATTCGAGTAATATTAATGGTTTACAGCTACCAGCTACGACACGATCCTAAACAATAGAAACAAATATTGGAATTTTTAACGCTCGCAACTGGCAGCCCGCTTTACCAAACGTCATTTTAGAATCAAACTGCGCTGCAATCGCTGCAATTTCGTGTTTGGCTGTTGGATTTCTTTGTTTTTATTTTTATAAATAAATGTAAGTTTACGGTGTAATTATTTTATTTTAATCATGAAAAAGGGATACAAAGTTACGGATGTAAAAAGGGAGAAGAAAATAGGCGTTGCTGCGGAAAATCTGGAAGAGTTGATCGAGAAATCATGCAAAAAGTTAGGCGTAAGTAGCAATTACTTTGTTAATGTGGAATTATCGTGTTTGAAATGTTGTTTAACCGTGATTTTGATGTATTTTAAGGCTACTTTGAGTCATGATTAGCCGTGTTTATCGTTGTGACAAATAGGTCAGGGTGAAGCCTTGACCGATATTCCTGTACCTTGACCTAATTCCGCGACTCGGGATTTCCAGTTCAATGTCAGCTGCGCAGAGTGCAGGCTCTACGTGGCCGAGGACGGGACGCAAGTGGACGACGACGAGTACCTGGCCACACTGCCCTCGCAAACACTCTTCATATTATTGAAGGATACAGAGAAAATGGTTACTGGTATGCTTTGTTACAGGAATTTAAAGTCGAACGTTATGGGTCTGGTATACCGTATATTTACTTTGTGTTGTGGGTAGATTAAACTTCTGTTTAAAAATCAATCTGATAATCATCTTTAGAACCTGCCCATGTCCAGAAGTGGACATGTTTTGGTTGAATTATTCTGATAAGATAATCTCTAATGGGAAATGAATGAAGGCAATAATAAACTATTTCAAATAACAATTTTAAGTTCTAAATGTCTTAATTTACTTTTTTTTTTCCAGACTTTGACTACTACTATGATCTGATCCGGTCCCACAAGAAAGACTACATAGACACAGGGGCTGCAGCCAAGGAGTTCCTTAGCACCAACATCAAGGAGAAATTCAAGGTGTTCCAGAAGTACATTGCAGCTGCTGACGATGCCAGGACTATGCTCAGTGAGAGGACACAGGATCCAGGGTGGTTTGAAGGTGAGACTTTTTAAACTAATCACATAAAATAATCATCAGCAGTGGATATACGTCTCCCCCATTCATTGGCACTTCAACCAGTTCTGCGCTTCTCGCTTCCAGCAGACTTTTTCATTGGTTTGTTTTTTACTATACTCCTCTGCCTAACCCTTTAGGATATACAAGTGTGATGTTATGTTATTGGTTAAATTATAAAACTTTGGAATACTATTGTAATAATTGTCCAGTGAGCCCTAAGATTAGCTTTGCAAAGTTTGAGGCTCACTGGAATGTCATTACATTCTCTAGCTCAAAGAAATGTTTAAGTATCACCTTTTCTGGCACTCACATATTCTTGTACCTAACATAAAAAATCATAATAGCTGCGCCCTGCGGTTTCACCCGCATAAGTTTTGATCCCGTGGGAATATTGGGATAAAAAGTATCCTATGTCCTTTCCCAGGATTCAAACTATAGGTATACCAAATTTCATCTAATTCGGTTCAGCGGTTTATTCATGAAGAGGTAACAGACAGACAGACACACTTTCGCATTTATAATACTAGCAGCGCCCCGCGGTTTCACCCGCTTAAGTTTCGACTCCGTGGGAATATCGGGATAAAAACTATCCTATGTCATTTCCCGCGATTCCTCTATACCAAATTTCATCGAATTCGGTTCAGCGGTTTAAGCGCGAAGAGGTAACAGACAGACAGATACACTTTCGCGTTTATAGGTAATATTAGTATGGATATGGTCCCTTTTCTCTCGAAGGGAGGAATATCAAAAGTCATTTTTCAAATTAGGCTGAGAATCAGCACTTTTCGAACGTTAAAATTACATAAGAAAGTCCCCGAAAACGCGCGCCCTTCACCACTTCCTAGTGCTTTCGCTGGGAAGAAGAGGCCTGTGTCCCAGCAGTGGGAACATTATAGGCTGATTATGGAATATATCATATGAAAATGTTCACAGGATTGGAACCATCAGAAAAAACTAAAGAACTGTCAATGTCGAAACGCGTGAAAGATAGAATGCGCGGATACTACTACAAAATAAAATCTGCTCTCCAGTCATCTGACGTCTACATACACTCGAAGAACGGACGAGGTAAGAAACTCATAGACCAGTTCTTGACAGACCTACGAAACATACTTGAATCTAACAAGTATAACGAGACTTACTTCAACCGCAAAGCGAACAAAAGCGCTCGCATCTGCGATGAGAGCGGTCTGTTCCAATGCGGAGGCCTTTGGAGCTCCGACAAGTGTCTTTACGAAGGCGAACACGTCATCAACCCTTACCGAAGCCGTGAAGAACGCGTCATATTCCAAACCTGGAATCTCGACCATAAGATTGAGCTGTCAAGGTCCATAATTCCGAAAATATTACAAGCGATCGACGGGTTGTACAGCGGTGATATTAAATGTATTTTATGTGATAAAGATTCGAAGGTAGGCGGGATCGAAGCCGATAGGTATTATTTGCAAATATTTACGCGGGAGAATCTAAAGCTGGTGCACATTGTCTGCCATTACAAAGGTAAACACGACGCTGACTCTGGCGTGTACACACTGTGTAAGAAATGCTATGGCGGCCAGAGTTTAGAGTATAAGTAAAATGTTACAACTTAACACTTTGCGGGACACGCCCCAGCATAGCCATTCACAACCACTCGATACGCTTCCGTACCGTATCGAACATCAATCAATGTTATCGTAGGAGTCCTCTAAACGCTATTTACAAGTTATATACCCGAAAATTTTGTCAGTTTAAATTAAATAGACGACCGCTATTCTTCCGACAGCAAACAGCTGTGCTGTTGCAGCTGGAGGCAAAGCGAATCAGGTTATCGAAATGTGTCATTTTGGATTGCCTGTCGGATGGTTGTGAATAGCTATGCAGAAATAATAACAATAATACTTCTATTGAGTCTCGTTCAGTGTCCTTCAATGGGTTAATAAGTGTTCAGAACAGATTTAGAATTCTAGGGCGTTTATCGATGTTGCCACAGCCAATGATACCACTTCGAAACATCGGCAATGCTTTTTACGGAAATGTTCTTGTGTCATAATGTGATTGAATCCCTGCCCTTAATGTACTTCTCTGATGAACTATGTATTTCTAACGGAATTATTTTCCCTAGGATACTGAATCTGTTGTTAAACTTAACTGCAATATATTAGCAATCAAAGTATATTTCTATACAAATAATACGCTATATTATATGATATATTTTCTGCTATATACGCTATATTTTAACGACCTGTGATAGGCGCTAATTGAATGGAATCTTGTTGCGTTGTTATATATTTTATTAACGACATAGAATGCAATATGAGAGCTGTAAATATTATTTTGTAAGTTTTTTGTGCACTGTTTTACAAGTCGTCGCTTTATTTTACTATATTACCAAAGATCATGTTTAAAATTGAAATATTTAAGACAACATAAAAAAAAAATGTTGCCCATACATTTTAAGCACGCCGTAGATAGGAAACAGCTGGTTTTTGTTTTAATAACCGACGAATAATTGCAATGCAGTGGGGTCCAGAATCATGTACAGAATCCATGGTACCCAGGTTGCTTGTCGATGTCTCGCCACCCTGTATTTGGGGACATCATAGGCCTTTGCCTACCCAATAGGGAATCGACCCGCCAACAATATTTTGTACATAAATATTTGGTTGGCATAATATATTTTCAGGCAAAATATAACGTCTTCATTGTCGTGTCGGCACGATATTATTATGCATTACTGTATCTAACTAATGTGAAAAGCAATTTAAACTTTTCATTGGACATTTGTATTCCTATACAAAACCACAATATTCTCTGGCTTAAACTTCGGGCCTGTTTAGCATACTGAAATTGATCTACTTCGCCAAACTATCTCGGACTTGGAAAACAGATGCTTTGAAACACTCTATTTAAGAAGATATTATTTTTTACTCAAGTTTCATGAAATATTATACCTATACTCCATTACTTCACTATAAATGCAAAGCAATGTAATCTATTTACCATTTACATTAAAAAGAAACTCGTACATTTCAAGAATATTACACAATAACTGTCGTTATTTAGCCGATATTTTTCTAATGCAGTAAAAAGATAAATGGAATATAAGTACCTACATATAGCTAAATATATTTTATTTACAATCTTTATTCAGCAATGAAACGGCTATGTTCACTAGAAATCATGTAGTCTTTATACATGGTAGTTGTTCGTTTTATAACAATTTAAAACTTTTTATTGTTAATATTTAACCACAGTAGGCATTTCTATTCCATAAATTGATCTCCTTAGGTACCCTTCATGACATAATTTAAAGAGTTGTATATAATCTACCTTTATAATATACTTATTGATTTTTTTAACAAATTTTATTCCATAATATAACTTTCAATGGATTCATATCAAGACTACGCGATAGATTTTTATACTGCAGCCTAATTGCGGAACGCCAAATCGTCAAATGATTCTGATCAGTTGGCTTCATTTCTATCACAATTGGCTTCATTTTACGATTTTCGGATTGCGAAACTCTAGTTTCTGCGCAGGGCCTTAACGTTCATAATTGGTTTCATAATAAACTAGAGTTTCGCAATTCGAAAATCGTAAAATGAAGCCAATTGTGAATAGAAATGAAGCCAACTGATCAGAATCATTTGACGATTTGGCGTTCCGCAATTAGGCTGCTGTACCTATATCAAGTTTAAGACTTATTGCGCCGGTCCCAAATATATCGCGATAAGGTCAGGAGAATGAAGATATGAACTCTATGTGTTGAAGGTAAGATACCTACGAATTTGTTTGAAAGCTAAGAGTTTTAGTGTAAGGCGTATTTATTCCAATAAAATATGAGTACTGTGGAGAAATCTATTGCCGTAGTTTAGTTTATTTCAATCAAAATATTATATTTAATATTAATTTTATACTAAAAATCTTATTTTCTGCCTGAATCTGTTCTCGTACAGAGCCGAGTAATTGTATTTTTTATTCGTTAAGATATTGTTAAAAACACGATTTTGTCATAAAACCTCAATATCGATACAGGGTTGTTAGATAGCCATAAACAATATTTTTGTGTAACGAAATAAAAAAATACAGATCAATGATACATTGAGACTAAAATTAAAAGTAAATGAATAATATTTGGAATATAAAATCATTGACTTGAGCAAAACTATGAAATAAGGCATCTATCACACATACGCGTTCTCATTGGTCTCTTTTCTCATTCCCTCCTTCGGCTGTTTGCTTACGAAATGCCGCGACGTCAAACGGCGTAAGCGCAGCATTTGCGATCAAAACGCTATAATGCGCAGGTCTACAAAACGTATGTGTGATAGCAGCCTAATAATTTTAAATCTTCCCAAGTTTAAACTTCTTTCTAAAAATGGTAAGTCCAAGTGGGTTTGAAAAGATAGATTTCATAAATCTATGTAAACTAAACTTGTTTATTCAATAAAGGCAAAGCACACTTCGTTGTTACACGAAAAATGTTATCTAGATCAGTTTCCTGAATGAAGATCGAGCAAGAAGGATGAATAGATCTTTTGTAATCGTAGTTATCATACTTTAGGAAGGAGAAACTGGTCTAGAATTAAGTTACCTACCTGTTACTACCAACAGATGGTGCTAAATGAGAATTGACCGTTGCTTTGTGACTAGCCAAATTTCTTTTACTTAATTAATTTATTGACTGATAAAGCACGTGGTGCCAAACTAACGAATTTTTTAGAACATTTGTATTTCATAAATAATTACGTTTAAATGATTCTCATTTGTGAATGTATGATTTGGATTTCAATATAATTGTAATCTTAGATAGGATTTATGAAATGGAACGAGGGGCTTTTCCACAGGCGTATGACAAAACCGATTATTAACAGTACTAACTTTAAAGTTATGTATTGATACTAATAATATTATAATAATTGAAATTGACAAAACAATGGAATGTAATATTAAACACAAATGATTTTTTGGATAGATACAAACGTCGAAACTTCAAGATTCACAGACCGCACCGAACTTTTGGGTATGGGTGAGGAGCATCAGGCAGGGAGTTCCGGACATCGAAGCATGGCCAGAACCCCAGACACGCCTCCATATAACATGTCCCCTTCAATCACTAGGTCAACCAAAAGGCTGTCATCTCAGTCTGAGAACCTAGAGCCAGCCAAAAAGAAACCTAAAAACACAAGTACAGTGGATGAAGATAATATTAGGACGGAGTTAGAAAAGATACACGAAACCCAAGCTGCAGTGTTGAAGCTAATCAGAGATTTGAATGATAAACTGGACTGTGTAAAGATGTTAGTTGCCGCGAAGATGAGTGACATAGAGACGAAGATATCCACAGTGAACGATAGGTTGGGCGGTCGTCAGACGGCACGACTAGATAGACTTGGGCCCATATACATCTAGAAAAACGGACCTCCGTTTTTCTAGATCCGTTCTAACGGATCAGAATTGGCCGGAGTGATATGATTACTGAATCCGGAATACTGTTTTGTGTGTGAACTCGCTCATACAACTACATACGCCATCAAATAACGAACCATTAAAACGGATCGCTATGTGTACGAGCCCTTATTTGCCTCACTACCGCCTCCCGCTTCCACGTCCCCTTTGGCAGGAATTGGAGACTCTTTGAAAATGCAGATACGCAACCGGCAAACATAAGCAAAACGATTCGGTTGCGATTTTTAGGAGATACCGACTGATTGCCACTTCAGTTTGCTTGCAGAATAAGCAAACTGAAGTGACAGTGGGCTGGCCATGTTTGTCGAAGGATTGATGGCCGTCCATCGGCCACTGGTCCTTCGACAAACATGGCTAGCAGACAGGTCCTGGAGTGGAGACCTAGTATCGGCAAGCGTAGAGTGGGAGGCCCCCCAGCTACATGGCCGACGACCTAAAGAAGGTGGTTGGAGCAGACTGGGTGTGGAAGGCGGAGGACTGAGTGTTGTGGCGCAACCTAGGAGAGGCGTAAGTCCAGTACTGGACTGCGATAAGCTGAGTTGACCGACTGTCCTAGAATCTTAACAAAATAATATCCGTTCGGTTTTGAGTATGTAAGCGTAATGTGGAAAGGGCTCTCAAGGTTGTGTAAAGAGTACTGTGTCGAATTTTCGTATTAATTTACTCTAAGTACTGTCTTCTTTATTATTGAGACAGCTCTATCTACCTTTCCTATTCTTACCTTAAGCTAAAAATATTTTTCCATTAAATACTCTAATGCTAAAATGGTCTGCCCCACAGTCGTCAGAAAAGTTTCTATATTTCTACACATAGAAGATATTTGGAATATTTTTTCTGGAGATTGTGTTGCGGACAATGTATAATATAAGTATATTAATTATATCAGAAATCCTATTTTGTGACAATCGTTTACCAACTTGTTTAGATAGATTAGTGGATAGCGAGGAATAGCAATATTAATGTATAAGATCGTAGTACCACGTTGATTTGAAGTAGATAAAATAAGAGTACCTAGGCAAATCAATCTGCCTAGGCTTTGCCAACTATGTAGCGGTCGGCTTCTACCCGGATGCAGCTGAATACCAGTATTTTACATGGAGCGACTGTCTATCTTAACTGGGTACATACTTTTCTTACATGCAACTTAAAAAAAAAACATATAAAATACCAACATTTTTACAAGGGTTCTCCTCCCATGTTAAAATGTCAATAATGTCATCGGCTATAGAAAAATTATAACGGAAATCAAGTAGTGTATTACACTTACCGAATCCTAGCATAGAGTAGGAAATTAAGGAAGGAAATACATAGTCATAAAAACAGCTGATTCATTTATGCTTTCGCAATGAAATAACATGAGTCCCTGTTATCTCTTTGCGATAATGAGAAACTGGTTTGTGCATGAATTTATCATGGCAATCACTGAAAATAGATGTGCATACATTAGTAGATAGTACGAAGCTATTTTCTCGATAAGAAGTACCTAATACTAATCGTGGTGTGCACTGGCATGGAGTGGACAACGCAAAGATCGTTATTTAATTTAAATCGTTAGTTTTACGTTAAAAACTAGTTGACCCGGCAGACTTTCCTGCCACAATAAATACAAAAATCCCATAGAAAAAAGAACTTTTCGTTTTTCCCGAATTTTCTGGGCGAAATTTCATTTTTTTTTTCTTTTTTTTATTAATACCCAAATGGGCCAGCCTTTTCGTTTTATCATGTTTAGATATCGATACCCAACAAGTCTGCAGGGTTTCGCTAGCTAATTTAATTTGACCCTGCCTATTATCTTTACCTTAAATCTCTTTGGTTTAAACAGACGGCAACAAAATGCAAGTTCTTTCTTATTATAAAACTAGGCGCGAGCATGCTCGAATACACGCTACAGAGAATCGTCTCATGCATGCTATTTTAGACTCTATTTAGTTATGATTGGGTTCATTATCATTGTAACTATATGAGTGCATTTATTATCTTTATTTCCTTCTCTAACCGCTGAGTACCCTAACGTTTAGTCTTATAGATAATGGAATTCACAAGAGCTCGTCGTGTGGCTTTTATGTCGTTGTAATAAGGTATAAATTGGAATAATTGACGAGCGTTCATGGGCATTTTCATTTTAAATGGCGCAGGTTTTAAAAAACAACCTTTTAAATTATTATTGTTTTAGGACACTTTGAATTTTGAATTATTGTAAAAAATATATTTATGTTATGATTAAATGTAATAATTAAGTGCAGAAATGTGTATTTTATTTTCTAAAATTATTTTTTAAAGTAAGTCAGGCTAAAAATGTCTTTTTAGTAACAAAAATCAAATCGCGATAACAAAATATAAACTGCTGGAAATTAAATGAGAAAAACGCTCAGTATAAGTTTATGATATCAATAATTAATGAAATTAAATATTACTACTTAGTCAATAGTGATATTTATCTTTATTTAAAATTTCAACAATTTGGTCTGTATCGTAACATTTTGACCAAATGCAAGTTTTAATTTTCGTGTAACTTATTTGATCAGTCAAGGAATAATAAACTTGGAATATAGCGTTTATGTACTTTTTTTTTCTTTATTTATAATATTTTAATAATAATATTCCACATAATATTTTAAAAATAAAAAACGACAAAAACCACCTGCGCCATTTAAAATGAAAACGCTCTCATAACATGCAATATCTGAAGTTCTGTACCAATAAATTACTAGGTAGTTTCTTCTTTTATGTGACTAATATTGCGCTGCTATTTCAAAGTGAAGATTGACAGGATGCATTACGAAGTGTGTCTAGAAATCAAATTAAAGTATCAAGGTTTCAAAGTATCAAGACTATTTACTATTCCGCTTCAAATCAACGTGGTTAATGAAATGTCAATAAGAGAACAAAAAAATAGAAACAGTCTAAGTAATCTTACTCCATGCAGTAGGTCAAAACGAGCGTTTTCGCTTATTGGTCTTCAGGGCTTGCAGTCTGAGGGTCACCTGATGTCTCCCGAGCTGCCTTATTGCAGCTAGGGACCTCACAAACGGTTGACGCGTTTAGAGGCCGTATTATGAAAAGTAAAAGCTATCATTTTACCTTTGCGAGAAAGGGATGAAAACCCGTTTTGTAGCTCTATCGTTTCCACACTAGGGGACAAGATTCATAGACCACTCGTTGACTTTGCTTAAGCGTTTCAAACCAAATAAGGTTTATATTCGTATAAAGGTGCATCCAGACAGAGCGAAGCATGCGCCGCATTTTTTTTTTTCTATATGGTACGGTTGCCTCAGGCTGAGGCATCTAACATATGAAAAAAAATAAACACTTGCGCCGCATGCCTCGCTCTGTCTCGATGCACCTTAAAACGCTCGCTCAGATTTACTTATACAAATATGAACATTAAACCATAGACATGAGGTTCACATTCGTATGAATCGCTTACTTAAGATAGCAAAGTCAAACTGCGGTCGGTGAATCTTGCCAAAGGACAAGACAGACCCTGATATGGAACGCAGTCGACAATTAAACATTTAAGAGCTTTCATATATTTGTATCATGCAATGACCCTGTGACCAACTATTTTAATAAGAAACCTACTGAATGGGCTAAGAATACAAAGTGTTAAAAAATTAACCCGACAAACTTTAAGATGTGCTTTAGACCATCGAACTGAACTAATTTCACTATGGAACCAACTCTGAAATCACGAAAAAAAAAAAATCTGCCGTTTCATACATTTTGGTCAAGTAGGTTAGGTATTGAACTTTTGTATTAAACAGCTGATTTTTTTTTCGTGATTTCAGAGTTGGTCCCATAGTGATAGATTCAGTTCGATGGTCTAAAGCACCTCTTAAAGTTTGTCGGGTTAATTTTTGAACACCTTATACAGGGTGTTACGGAAAGGGTATATCAATACAAACGTGTTGAAGAGTGTATCTGGTCTAGAATCTCTGTACAAAATTTCAGCTCAAAAGCATTAACTTTGAAAATGCTTAATATTTTTTTATTTCGACATCACGGCGCTGCACTGGCGCGCGGCGCAGGCGCACAGACACACTACAGATAATGGATAATGACCCTCGTAGTGCTGTGACACGTTTGTTATGATTTCAATTAAATAAACTATCGAAATAAAAAAATATTAAGCATTTTCAAAGTTACTGCTTTTGAGCTGAAATTTTGTACAGAGATTCTAGACCAGATACACTCTTCAACCCATTTGTATTGATATACCCTTTCTGTAACACCCTGTATACTGTGGTAGAAGCTTCTATGTAGTTTATAATATAAAGTTGTTTGCGTAGCGTAGCGTGTTGTGTAGACTTCTCGAATATACAGTATTAATCAATATACCTTCTCCTTTGCCTAAATAGATGTGTAAATGTAGAAGTAAGAAAGATATCATTATATTTAAATATGTAGCACACTGGTACAAAAATGTAGGAACTAATACTGCACATGTTGATGTTTAGATTAGCGTGAATAGAAGCTTGTTTGATTGCCGTATTCATGTAGATGCAGCTTTATTAAATGTGGATATTTTCAGGGCAATAAAACGTCCATAATACTAACTTGTAGCAAATTTAAAAACCTTTGTTTTATGTTCAGTATGTGAAAATAATATATTTTACTGTTTTTTCTAACTATAACAATTATAAGTACTGACGATATTTACTCATAATATTATCAGAGAACATTTTTAATTTTTAGCTGAATACAGTGTCCTTAAAATATCCGCACTTAATAATTTCACCCTGTATAGGTATAGGTAAATCACATTGCCTTTGTAATACCATCAGCTACCCATATGCTCAGTAATAGAATTGAGGCATAGAATTAAGGAATTATCTGATACCAAATGTCTGACCATACTTAATTTTTTTACAATAAGTAGTATTCCTCCTTTTGTCAAACATGATTACCAAAATAGTGTATGAATGTTGGTAACAATAGTTTCACATGTGCAGTTTAAAAAAATAAAGTGGTGTCTACAAAAACATAGACTTTGTGGTTTCTAAAGGAATTGTAAAATACTAGTCCATGATAAACTTTTTGTTGAAGGAAATAAAATAATTTCAAAGGTTTGCAATGCTTTTATTACACCCCTTAAATTAAAGTTTTTAAACATATTTTAATTAAATTAATTTGACATGAAAAGGCGGAGTAACGCTATACCGCGTGCGCTTTTTCAACAGAGGTTTTCTGAATTTATACATTGTTTTATGAACACTAACAGCAGGCTTTTATAGGAAAGCTCTCGACACACTGAGGCGAGTCCAGCGCGGGACACGACTGCGCGCGTCGATTTTTATAAATCTTTGGTTTCTTAGAAAAGAGGTTCCGTTATAATCATGCTGTCATGAAAATCTGTCATTTACACCATTATTTGAACCGCTGCACAAAAATTTAAATCGCTAGATTCGCTCTCACCATACTCAGTCAAGCGAAAAACTGTTCATACTGAGTGAGCTCATACATTATTAAATAGAGGTTCCGTGACAATCAAGTCAATGCGTGATTGTGTATCCTGATAAGTAAACAACTGAGTTGTCAAAACGCGTAACGGTAGGGCGAATCTAACGATTTAAATCTTTGTCATTGTCATAATTTTCATGAGAGCGCCGTTAAGTGCGCCACCGCTCTTCTAGGAAACTGTACCTATAATTTAGCGCTCTGAATATACACGAGCGGCAACGGCAGAGGCAACTGCAGCCGCCAACGCGTCGACAGCACTTAATAACTTGGAAGTTACGCGACTATTCATCCACGTTTTAACACCTTCCAAACAAGTTGTCACAATCGGCGCGAGCGAATTCCGTCCCGAATCCCCCGCGGAATTCGCTTCAATGTGGCCAGAGCGATAAAACACGTCAAGTTAGTCCTTTTCCTTGGGACAGCTTGTTCAAACAAACTATTATTCAAGGCAAAAACTAACACTGCTTTTCCCGGAAATAATGGGGCAACAACATGGGAGTTTTATGTATCAACATTTAATACTTACAAGAAAGTACTAAAGAGCTTAAAATTACCTCTTAAAATATTAAATATTGAAAGAGTCTTTTTGTTTATTTGTCAATATCCTTATCTTCTCTTCCTACCGGATCCTGCCTTTTTACCGGGATTCCTCTCTCCTTTGCCTGCTTTAGGTTTCTTAGCTGAGAAGTTGGTGGGGTTGCTACCTTTCGTCTTAGTTTTAAAGTTACGCTTGCCTTTAGCGGGCTTCGTGTTTTTCTTTTCTTCTGATCGACTGCAAAGAAGAACGTAAAATTAGTTTTGCTATTATAATACTGTTTTAAAAAATTTACACTACTCCAATGCTGCACTATTAATATAGCTGCAAATCTATTATGTCGATATTTCACAGACTTTAACGGTTATAGGAACGCCGGGACCTGTGGCGCTAATAAAGTATAAGGCCGCGTCCTAACCAAAAGCGATCGTCGCGGACTCGCGTTTATGTCACATCGTTCGGTGAACCGGAACGCGTGGTCGCGTCGCCGAGGGCTTTACGAACAAAAAGTGACATATGAACGCGACAATCGTTTTTGATTAGGACGCAGGGTTAGGTTGCGTTCGACCCATTTGTCCAACTAACAACCATCAGATTGGGCGAAAGTTAGACATCAGCCTATTTACAGATTTATTCAATCCTTTTTTTTCTTTGTTTAGTGTCCCACTTCTAGGCGAAGGCCTTCGCTTATCTTTCCAGGTACAATATAACTTATGTTTTGTTAATAAGTTATTGAGGAAAACTTGTGTAATAGGCCTTAACAGTGGGCCCAACAATAGAAGAGGTTGAGCTAATACCATCCTCTAGGCTGGACTATAGAGTTTACTTTCCTATGTCTCTCATCTGTAGCCTCACTTTGACAGAAAAACATAATACATATATAAAAAAAAAAAAAAACAAAATCAATACTTACTTCACTTGCTCTTCATGTATGTGCTTCGCTACTGCCTTATCCATATCAATCTTAGGTCTCTTATTCAGAATGTTATCAAGCATACTCAAATTATTTTCTCTCTCTTGTGCTGGTGTGGGTATTGGCAGTTTGCGTTTCCTTTCTTTGCCTGGGATGAGTTCATGAATGCCTTTGCCTCTGGCTTCCTTCTCTTTGGGCAGTTTGTCTTGGAACTTGCCAAGTGACGCTGTTGAGGCCTTGGCTACGGTTGCTGCGGTATCCAACTGCAAGTTAAAAAAAATTATATATCTGTTAATAACTGTTGTAAAGTACAACCTAAACATTTGTTTTGAATAAAAATAAAATAATTTGAGTTGTGACATTTCATTGAATATTTTAATTTATTACTATTGTTGACTCTATAGTATTTTCAATGTTACAAATGAATAGTTTTTAAACATATATTTGCTTTAGGACTAAGTACACCAGACAAGGTAAGGACACAGTAGGTGTTAGTATTAAGTACTACTAACACCTACTGTGGACCAAAAAATTGTCTGAAGAAGCGATGATTATATTAGACCCACGGGGCAATTGTGTAGCACTTTATCAATCGGAATCGGTTTCATTTTGACAGTTCAACAACATTCATTGCTTTATTTACGTGTTGAGCAGACTAATTTTTCAAACTTATGAAGCAATGAATTAGCAATTTGCTTCATAATGATTCAGATTCCCATTGACAGTGTGTTACGCAATTAGGGTGCGGGCCAGGCAACGTGGCCCTGACAAGGCACAGATTTGGAATGTTACATTTTGTATGAAGCAGTTTATATTACACCATGCATGGCCCGGTCTAATATAAATCATCATGAATAATAATTGTTATTATTAACCTGTGTAGCTGAAGCTTTGTCAGAAGTGACAGGTAGTCCAACCCTGGGTATCTTGACTTTCCTAGCCCTCGCAATATTCTTGAGCCTCTGCAACTCATTCTTGGCAACTTTTTCAGATTTCTCACCAGCTTTCTTCTCGTACATGTCTGTCATGGGATCCAAGTTCTGTGGCACTTCTATCAACCAATTCTTCTCTTTCTCTGCAGCTGCTTTCTTGAAACTGCAAAGAAAAGATAGAATAAGAGAAAATAAAGCCACAACAACACCAGAGGAGGAAAAGTATACAGGGATAATATTTCAGTATAAATGGGGGGGGTTTGTGTTTGCAAATTTATGTTTTGGTTTTCAACAACACGCTTCGCTTGCTTGGCTTGGTTTTGTTGACGCAAACCTACCTTGCCTCCTCCTTCAGAGGTGGCAGGGTGGCGTGGTCTTGAGGGAGAGCGCAACGGTCGTGTAGATCCTCAAGGCAAGTCTGGTGATGTTCCTTCTCGAGGTTGCTCCCCGTTATTGGTCTAATTCCATATGAATTAGACGTAACAGAAATCACCGGGCGATTATTCCAGGGGTGGCGAGGTCATGCCCTTGGGTGTCCACCATCAAACAAGACCAGATGATGGATTGCAATGACCTCCCGCGTGTTTGTGCCGTGCGCGGGGACCCGTACGGAGGGATGAAGGAATCCTGGTGGTTGAGTGGAGCAGGTTGCACACAACACACCACTTTGGCCTGGATTTCCTCTTACACGGGAGGTAGTGGGGTAGCTACCCACTATCAATCGGCTGAGATATCCCATAAGCGGGATGTCAAGCGAGGATCGGCGTAGTGGGGGGGGGCAGCCGGCGTGGCGTGGGGTCTCGGGATGAGTTGCGGCATAGTCTCGTGTCGTTTACAGTCCCCTGATCTTCCGTCGCGTGCGGGCTCGTCAACTTCCTACTGGGTTGATCCTATACCGAAGGAGTAGCTCTGGCGATTGCTCGTTGAACGAGCGACGTCCCCGACTGAGGGCTCCGTGGCGGGTGGAGAGCTCCGACGGTGAATCAAAAATATCCAACCTATGGATAAAGAGACATCAAATAAAACAAAACCGCAAGCTGCGTCCCGCTCGTCGGATGCGCTTACCAAAACCAACCAACCAAAGGCTGCGTCTTCAGATGCGCCATCCACATCCAACGTGAGGGCTGCGTCCCAAGATGCGCCTAAGAGGCAACTTTCTAAGATTGCATCTAGCAAACATAAACGCTCGGCTGCGTCCAAGGATGCGATGAGGAAGGTAACCGCAAAGGATGCGCCACAACAGGCTGCGTCCCCAGCGATCCCAACCTCATCTGCGTCCACGGATGCGCCTCCTAACATAACTCTGACCGAAGGGCCCAGGACAGCACTCGCTCACGGCGACTCGAGGAGTACTGCAAATGTAGATGCGCCCAAAACACGGGCTGCGTCAACGGCTGCGGTCTCTGAGAGGGACCTAACGAGTCTGGCTGAAGCCCCACTGGAAGGAGTACCAAACGCCAATAAATGGCAAACAGCCACCACGAAAAAGACGTCCCTCAAGGCGGTGTCGGTTACGGCTGAGATGCCAAAAGGCGAGGCTGTCACCGGCATTAAGCGCAAGCGCAGCGAGAGACCAAGAGGGAAAAAGAACCCAAATAAGACCAACACCGAACAACCAGCAAGGGCGCAGAAGCGTTCGCGCCCCGAAGATACCGTCACACCAACCGGGATAAGCAAGAAGAGCAAGCCTGCTCGCTCCCGTATGGTGGACGGAACTTTGGTGAGCTACGCCGAAGCGGCTGCGTCCTTCAGAAGCAACGAGCTGTGTGTTGCCGTCATGACCGAGCCTTTTCTCGAGATGACGCAGGAGCAAGCGGAGGGGATCCGTCAGGTTATAGAAGACCAGCTCCGGGCACTACTAAAGGCTCCTGAACCTGAAACAACAGAAACCAGCGAAAATACCGCGATCCATTTTAGAGGCCGGGCTCACTTTGCTGAAGGCGTCCTTAAGACTTGGTGTGAGGATGACTTCACAATGGCCTGGCTCAAAGGGGTCGTAAACAATGTACCATCTCCGATACCGGGGACCAAGCTCACCGTTCGGCCTCAAGCGGACATACCAAAGAAGGTGGTGTGCATGCTGTTTGTCCCCGAGAACAGCGAGGACACAGCACAACTGCTCAGGATGTTGGCGAGGCAGAACCCGAACCTCAAAATGAACACCTGGACTCTGACACACGAAAGGGCTAGGCAGGAGCCCCCGGGCACTTGTCTCTTCTTTCGTGTGCCGGAGCCCATGGTCAAAATCATAAAAGACCAGCAACGGCGGGTATACTACCTTATGGGCAGTATATACATTCGCTTCCTGGAGGAGGGTGGTACCAGGGAGGATGCCGCCGTGCCAACAACAGGAACAGCCTCGAGTGCGCCTGAGAGGGAGCCTGGTCCGCCGCTTCCTGAGCGTTCTCCGTCGCCTCACGCGATGGAGACTGTTGGGGAGGCGGTGGAGTTGGCGACCTCCATGGCAGCGCTGGAGGTTTTATCAACAGCGGGTTCAACGAGGGATCCACCCTCGTCCGGTCTGATTTCGGACGAGGATTGCTTTCCGCCGGGGGAGAGTAGTGAGGGCGAGGACAGCAGCCTCTGCTCCTCTCCTTTGCGGGACTAGGATCCTACAGACCAACCTCCAGCACAGCCAATCTGCGTCGGCCACCTTGCGCAGAGTGCTGGAGAACCAACAAGGAAAGACCATCGCCCTTATCCAAGAGCCGTGGATTAGGGGCGGCAGAATATGCGGTCTTGGCAACATCGGGGGTAAGCTGCTGCTGGACACCTCCGTTAGTAACCCACGTACCTGCATTTTTGTCCCGAAACATGTACCTAACCTTTTAATTAACGAATTCTGTTCAAGGGACCTGACAGCAGTCAGGCTTTTCAGAACCGAACAAGAACTCCCAGACATTGTACTAGCCTCGGCATACCTGCCAGGCGACGAGGACGTGCCTCTGCCAGAGCTCGCCTCATTGGTTGAGTACTGTGAAAAGGAGAAACTGGAACTAATCATCGCGACTGACTCCAACGCGCATCACACGCTCTGGGGTAATGTCAAAACCAACAACCGAGGTGAGGAAATGCTTGATTTTATTCTTAGCAATAACCTTGTTTTACTTAACAAGGGCTCTGAACCTACCTTTATAAACGCGAGATCGCAAACAATAATAGACTTAACTTTAGCAACCATAGGTATATCCAACTCCATACAGGACTGGCATGTGTCCACCGAGATATCATGCTCCGACCACAGATGGATCCGCTATACCATTAACTTCAACTTAACCAAACCACAACCAAGGAGGATTCCTCGCAACACAGACCAAGTCAAGTTCACCAAACTCGTTGAGGCTGAGCTAGGCAGACTACCCGCCCTTCCGGCAGAAATACCAGTAACCAATTTAGACGAACATGTTAATAACATCACATCTATCCTTTTATCTAGCTATGAACAGTCTTGTCCCCTCACGTTACCCAGGCAGGGGGCTCGCCGTTCCTGGTGGAGTCCTGAATTGGAAAGACACCGACGTAGGCTAAGAAGACTGTTCAACAGAGCTAGGAACACACGGTCGCCAGAAGATTGGGACCGCTATACATCAGCTCGTAAAACATACAAAAAACTGATACGCCTCAGAGGAAAGAACAGCTGGAGGCGTTTCTGTACTAACATGGAAAGTAACAACCAGGCAATGAGGGTCAAGACCTGTCTTGCTAAAGAGACAGACCACTCAATAGGTTGCCTGAAAAAACCAGATAACACCTACACAACAAACGACGCTGAGACAAGCGAACTACTCCTAACCACCCACTTCCCAGGATGCCAGATTGCCACCCAGCAGAGCTGGGAACCATATAGGGAAAGGGCCACGAGCAGCCTAGATTGGGAAGTGGCGTTAGAAGTAATCGACAAAGACAAAATAACTTGGGCAATCAACACCTTCCTACCTTTCAAGGCAGCAGGAATGGACGGTATTTTCCCGGCTCTGCTCAGGTGGAGCCGAGATTTACTGGCTGAATACCTCGTAGTGGTGTTTCGAGCCTGCCTGGCACACCGCTACATTCCCTTGAAATGGCGGGAAGTAAAAATAATCTTCATACCGAAACCTGGTAGGGGCGACTATACCCAGCCCAAATCTTTTAGACCTATAAGCCTTTCCTCTTTCTTCTTGAAAACACTGGAGAGGCTGGGGGATAGGAAGATTAGATCCCAAATCTCGGTACAAAGACCTTTACATCCCAATCAGCACGCCTACTGTGCAGGCAAATCAACTGAATCAGCACTCCATAGCGTAGTGTCACGCATTGGAAATGCTCTTAAAGCCAAAAACCCAACCTTAGGCGCTTTCATTGACATAGAAGGTGCCTTTGACAAAACTAACTTCGCCAGCATCGAACGGGCACTTGCCACGCACGGTGTTGCGCGAACACTTATAGAATGGATAAATAATATGCTAAAACACCGTGCTATTCAATTTACCGTAAATACCACCACACGAGGTATCGTAAGTAGAGGCTGCCCACAGGGTGGGGTGCTGTCACCACTACTGTGGAATTTAGTCGTAAATGAGCTCATTTCAGAGCTCAACGCTAGCAGTCTGTACTCGGTGGGATATGCGGATGATATAGCAATTCTGATTTCGGGGAAATTTGAGGGCATCCTATGCGATCTCATGAGTAGGGCCTTCAAAATAATTGAGAGTTGGTGCACGAAGCACGAACTATCGGTTAACCCCTCGAAAACAGAACTAATAATGTTCACCAACAAAAGAACCATTGGAACCCATAGGCTTCCAAAACTTTTTAACACAGAACTAACACTTAAAGACGAAGTCAAGTACCTGGGGGTGATCCTTGATAGCAAACTGCTCTGGAACAAGCATCTTGACTACAAACTTAATAAAAGCACAATTGTATTCTACCAATGCAAAAGAATGCTAGGAAAAACATGGGGGCTCTCTCCGAAGATTACTCTGTGGTTATACAAAACGCTGATCAGGCCAATGTTGGCTTATGGCGCTCTGGTCTGGTGGACGAGGACCGAACTCTCGACCACCATTACCAGACTACAGCGTTTCCAACGACTGGCCTGTTCAGCTACCACTGGCTGTATGAGAACCACCCCAACAGCAGCCATGGAGATAGCCCTTCAACTAACTCCCCTTGACCTGTACATACAGCAGGAGGCAGCGCTAGCTGCCATCAGGCTAATGCATCTGGACATATGGGGCAAAAACCTTACCAGTCCACACGCCAAAATCCTGGACCGGGCGATAGAGTACCAGCCTCTCATCGCTGCCCCGTGTGATAGAACACCAAACCAACCGATGTTCAACAAAAACTACTTTATACAAACAGTTCAGGAAGATAGGGACCAGTCAGGAGCCAATGAAGTGCGCATCTACACAGACGGCTCAAAAACACAAAACGGTTCAGGTGCTGGCGTTCACTCCCTTGACCTTAATATCAACTTTCACATACCACTAGGCACACACAGTTCGATATTTCAATGTGAATGTGTTGCCTTAACACAAGCCGCAATAGCAGTAAAGCGCTTAGGCATCCGGAACTACGGCATTAAATTCGTATCCGACAGCCTATCTGTACTCAAGGCCTTAGAGAGCAAACAAACTAACAACAAGCTAATTTATGAGTGCCATTTAGCCCTGGAGAGTCTATCGACGTTCAATCGAATTACCCTCCAGTGGATCAAAGGGCATAGTGGATCCTTGGGCAATGATGCTGCAGATGAACTTGCGAAGAGAGGCTCTGACATGAAGGTGCTAGGCCCGTACCCACTTCTCCCTCTGCCTTTCTCACAATTTCGTGCATGGATTCGCCAAAGATCGACCGAACTCCATAACAACAGATGGTCACGGGTAACAGACTGCAGACAGTCAAAATTGGCTTTACCAACGATACACCCGCGATTAACTAAAAAACTTCTTAGCCTAAGTAGAAATAACCTCAGAATAATAATAGGTACAATTACGGGCCATAACCCTCTTAACAAACATCTTTTTAACATAGGCGCCACGGACAGCCCCCTTTGCAGGGGCTGCCTTGACGCCGAGGAATCAGCCGCCCACGTCATCCTGGAATGCGAGGCTGTGGCTTCTCAACGCCAAAAAATCCTCGGAACAGTGAGGTCGCTCCGTGAAGCCTGTGAAGCTCCCAGGAAGCTTCTGTGCTTCTGGACGGAGCTAGGCTGGCTCTGTTAGCCAGAATCCCTACGCACAACGGACCAAATGGGAGTCTAAGTGCGGAAAAGGGAGCCCCATCATCATCATCATCATCATTCAGTATAAATGAACCATTGATATGCAAGAACAAGATTATAGAAATGTAACATTTCTCAAATTAACCAAAAATGGGAAGCTTAAGATGTGCTGCAGGCTAGAGAGCTTGTTGCGCCACTTTTTCTCCCCAGCGAAAGCACTAGAAAGCGGTGAAGGGTGGGCGTTTTGGGGGACTGTCTTATGTAATTATGATGATCGAAAAGTCGAATTCTTGGTCTAATTTGATAACAGTGATGCAGACGAACACTTCAACGCCTAAGTGTCCTTTGTTTTTGTATTTGTTTGTAAGTATAGTAAGTTAGTTACTCATTTAATTTAGTATCTAGCGTAAATAGTTACATTTTCTCAAATAAAATATTTAAAAGTAATGTGATTAAATGAGAGATAGTAATAAAACACAAGAGAGAATAAAGATTTGAATAAATAGATGTTGATTATTTTCATACATTATACAAAACTATTGTGAGTAGGTTTTCTTTTAACTGCAGTCAGCTTTTTAGTCACAATTAGATTTGTGAAA
This sequence comes from Amphipoea oculea, assembly GCA_945859645.1. Taxonomy (NCBI): domain Eukaryota; kingdom Metazoa; phylum Arthropoda; class Insecta; order Lepidoptera; family Noctuidae; genus Amphipoea; species Amphipoea oculea. The sequence goes on along the minus strand of OX243864.1, from coordinate 20,010,275 downwards.
GTGAACTTTGAAATAAACTTACCCATACAAAGGCACCCATTTCTGCAGCTGTTCATCCCATTGTAATTTATCCTTCTTCTTCTTTGTGATGCCCTTAGCTTTAGCAAACTCTTGCCATTTGGTGAGAGCCTTCGGTGTGGGACAGGGCTTGGCCCTTGGGATCACTGCCTTGGGTTCAGGCAAACGGACAACAATAGCCTCGTCAGCCCGCTCTGTGGGAAGCTCCCATATTTTGTTCAGGAGTAACTGTGTGTTGTCTCGGGTTAAAGACGTTAAATAATCGTCTTTGTTGGCCCTGGAAAATAACATGATTGTGTGGTTGCGATTATTTTCAATGACGCAGTTAATTTTTGTCGAATTATATCATTTCTAGTTTTGTAAATTATATGAATAAACATAACGGAAATAGTCACGAATTAATAGTTTTACAACTGTAAAAAATCAACTCACTGTAATAATTTTGTGTCCAAGTCGTTTGTGTCCGATGCAAGTAAAGAGCCTATATCAAGATCTACATCTAAATGTTTTTCTACTGTGATAGATTTATACTTCTCAGATTTCTTCTGTTCCTTTTGTAATATTTCGTTAACGATATCCATATTAATTTAATTTTGTAAATTAACACATTCCCTTGAACACAAGTTTAACCTCAAACTTATTTTGACGTTTTGATTTCATTCAGTGGTGCAATCCACGTGCGAGTCCATGCGATAAAGGTTGCTTTCGTATATATTTTCATTCGGTGCGACATTTTGTACTCAGAACAACGAATATGCACTTCTATTATATTATTATGGTCTTTTTCCTATTAAATTAAAATATAAAATGTATAATTATTTTATCTACTTTACCTAAACCTTTAGAAAGTGTGTTACTATCTTCACAAACTAATCAAGCAAGTTCGATCTACCCATTGTTACCAAATTGGATAGTGTGTACATAACTTCTGTAGTATCTGTGTATGGCGTACAAACTTCGTTTAGTTTGTATAAGCTCAATGGTCTTCCCTAGAGAAGGTGTCACGGTCTGGCCACGGACTCGCCGCTACTGATAGCGGCGAGTCCGTGGCCAGACCGTGACACCTTCCACCCTTCCTCCTTCACCTTCTTTCTAAGCTGCCGCTGACGGCAGCTTAGCGCGGAGCGGCGAGCGGTAAAAACAAATATACCAAAATGTATGAACCATGCCACGACGCACCGCTCGCAGCGTCAACGCTAGACAAAAGAAACTGCACCACTTGCCGCTAAGCCAAAACTCGTGGCCGGTTATTGCAAGAGGTGACGCATTGTTTCCGATGTGGCTCCCCAGTCGCACTGTGGACTATGGCTTAGGCTTATTCTGCCGCGGCCCACCTGGATTATTAGCACAGAATACATCTACTCCTAGCGGAGCTTAAGCGAGGCCATGGCAGTTGGGGGCCCGCTGGGAGATTTATTGCAGGCTCGACATAGCTGGAGTCATTAGTGGATAACTTCTCCAGAGCCCTGATTCACAACCATACGACAGGCTATCGTATCGAAAACCTGACACTTCGATAACCTGATTTGACTTGTCCTCAACAGCAAATACCTGGTGGAAGAATAGCGGGCGTCTATTTGATTTAAACTGACAAAATTTTCGGGTTTTGGACTTGTGAACAGCGTTTAGAAGACTCCTACGATAACAATGTTAATGTTCGATACGATACGGAAACGTATCGAGTGTTTGTAAATAGCTATGCAGAGGGGATATTCCTGCAAGCATTGATATATATTTTACACGTATATGTTATGTTATGTATATGTTGTTTAACTCAATGCCTGCAAGTATGTACGATGAGTGAGATAAGTGGAATTGGATTGAGGCACTGTGTAATTATTCGGCATGGAACTTTTCGGGTATGGGCAGATCGATGCCATACGGGGCATGCAAATTCGCTAGCTGAAAAGCTGAGAGCCATATCAGATTTCCGAAGAGTTTCTGCGGCAGCGGCGGCGCCCCAGGTGGTGAATGTTGTCCGATATAACAAGTTACAAGTGCGGACTTACAGTTTATTAGTCTTGATACAGTGTTGCTTGTAGGTTAGTTAGTGAACGGTCTAATGTAGCTCCCACATAGACTGGGTTGTTATCACACTTATCACTCAGAGTACATTATATTATATTTTTGAGTTCAATATCAGCGCCTCGCCATTTTATTTTAAGTTTTCCCTGACGATTTCTTAGGTGAAATGAAAGAGTTCACATGCATTGTACTTATAGGTTTTTCGTACAATGAGAAGTCAGCTTATTAAATACTGGAAATGTATAGCTTGATCGAGCTTGATATATCGCAGTGCGTACATACTAATTCCATGCTGATGTAAAGTTGTTTAGTGGTTTGATAGCTGCCTGTCGCCGTATTTGTTTGTTGATATTTCAACTTGAAAAAGTTTCCGTAATTTGTAGTTGTAACCTAAAGGAATTTATAAAACCTGTTGTGAATTATCGAAACTTTGAAAAGAATCGAATCGTCATGACTGGAGATTCGGAGAAGACTTATTGTTTTAAAATAGAAAATAAATTCGTAGTCAAAAGTGGATGTAAAAAACGTATGTGGAGATCACTAAAACAAATATTAACGGCTGAAAGGGCACTACCATGGCATAACGAAGCTGTTTTATGTAAGAATGAGTTCCAGTGCTTGAGTTCTGTGCCAAATATTGCAATGTTTATTTTATAATAACCTCACTTTTCATTTCAGATTACTCCATCAATGCCCCGCCAACTTTCAAACCAACCAAGAAGTATTCAGATATATCTGGGCTGCCAGCTCCCTACATAGACCGTCACTCCAAGCTATTTTACAGCAATGCTGAAGAGTTTGCAACTGTCAGAAGTCTACCAATGGACATCACCGCAGGATACCTACAACTGAGAGGGGCTAACACAATAGTAGGGTGAAAGATTGCAGGCATAAATAATGTTGGAGTGATCTGCATACATCTGTTACTAGTCCTTAATTGACTGGACTTGGGATCATAATCATAGTAAATTACTGAACTTGTGTAACAAACAGGAAATGAGAGATATTATGACAATAGAGTATTTTACAGATTCCTAAATCACATTCATAATTTTTAAGTATCTTTTCAGACTTTTACTGCTATATTTAATAAACTCAATCATTAAAACTTTTTGACAAAAAAATTAAACCGCCGAAAAAACTGAAAAGCAAAAAATAATAAACCTTTTTTATTATTTAACCTTAACAACTACCTAAGTTCTTAAACTAATGTAAGTATACCTAAGTAATTTTGAGTCGGCGCCAAACAATGAACAAAGATTACTAAATTACCTTAAATTTACTTTGACTTTCATTTTCATAGTAAAAATTTTCATTTTCTCAATTTACTCCTGAAATACGAGAGATAGAAAGAAATTCATCAGTGCAAGTTTTGAAGGCATTTGATAACTAAATACGATGGCATTATTAGTTTTTCAAAATTAGATTTTTTTTTTCTCGGAAATGCCTAAGTCCAACCTCTTCCAGACAATCGTTCCGCTGTGTGGCTGGGAGATTGGTACGGCGTACGTGGTTTCGATTTTCGATCTTCAACAATCAGGGAACGACGAAGAAGAGGAAGAGTTTGTATTTCCGAACGTTGAGAAATTACCGAAAAAACTAATTTGACACATCGCCCGTTTTGTGTTGACATTTTGCTGTCAAAGTTATCGACTTGTCAGTGTCAAATCTAAGGGCCAACCAAGGACGTTATAACCAAACAGGACTGATAACTATCAAAATATATATTTACAAAAATGAACACTATTTCAAAGCAATAAGCTATTAAATTGAATGCACCTTACACAGAAGCAAATCCGAGCAGAGGGAGATACAAATAACGGAGGCCTTGTGTCTCGTTCTTACATCTTGCCAGCATAAAAAATGATTATGATCAACAGTTTAGGCTACGAAAAATGCAATCAAAACACTTATATTTTTATGTTATTTTAACAATAATAAGTAAAAAAATAACTATCGTATTAATTTCTTTGCATAATTTCTTAAATCAAAAAGAAAACATAATTACTTAACAAATTTTTATTTCGTTTTTTTTTATGGTAACCCTGCATATGGGTTCAGTATCACGGACTGATGCTGTCTCCAAGAAGTTTGCGCTATAAAAAATGAATCTGCGACGACTGTAGTTTTCATGGTCGGGAATAAAACTTCTAATTTATATTGTGTTACTTACTTTAAAAACACTCATTTATGTTGTGTAACTTTAAAAGCACTAATTTATGTTGTGTTACTTAAAAAGTATTAATTAATGTAATGTTTAAAATAAATAAATAGGTATCTTGTACGACATTCGTATTATTTCCTAAACCTCCTTAAGGGTGTGCGCTGCGTTAGGCCTCATTTACGGAGACACGGGGCGTCTCGCGTCTCGTGTGGCGTGGCGTCTCGCGGCAGTCGCGGCGCGTCGGACGTTTTTTCTGTTTACGGTGGGGCGGCGCGTGAAGCGGCACGCATCATCGCACGCGTAAACACAAACTTATAGCAATATACGACCATGTTCATAGAGAAGCGAGACGGGAAGCGTGGCGGTGCCCGCCGCGGCGCCCGCGGCGAAGCCTCGGACATAGCTTCATCGAGAATTGCCGCTGCGTGCGCCGCCGCGATAAACGCCGCGTGGGACGCGTCGGTGCCATCCGCGGGCTCGGTCGCAAAAAACGCCCTAATTCAAACAAAGGCGTCTCAAATCGCTTCTCCGTAAACGCACTCATACAACGCCATATATTTGAATTCAGTGCGGGCCGCGCCGCTCAACGCAACGCGCGACGCCCCGCGTCTCCGTAAATGAGGCCTACGCGTACACTACGCGCGTAGCGCTCGCGGCATATAAATCGCACGCGCGTAGACCCGCCGCACGCAGCGTTGTTCTATAGAGAAGCATGAAACTGGCGAAACATACACTACGCGCGTAGTGTACGCGTACGCAGCGCACGCCCTTATGCCCAGCAGGCTTACTAGTTTAGGTCGCGACTAGCTCGAGAAGGTGTCAAAACGCGACATTGATATATCTGTCTCTTTCTGCGCGGTACTGTGAGAGAGTGACGGATGGTCTCTGTTGCGGTGAGATAACTATTTTGCAAGTAGGTAGCAAATTAAATAAGTCTCACAAAACCAAATCTTATAGTCATCCTATTAAAAAGAGACAGCCAGCCTCCATACTACCTATCTCGCTCGGCTCGTTTTTTTGCTGTCAGTTATCAGTCCTGTTTGGTTATAACGTCCTTGGGGCCAACGTGCATTGCATGCCTTTTCCGTACTTATTTTGCTATTTAAAACAGATTTTTGTAATAAATCAAGTGTTTTATTAGAAAGAATGTCTACGTCATTCTTTTTAAAAGGAAAATCTAGGCAAGTTCAAAAACGAAAAGGCGAGAAAGTAAAGAAAAAGAATCCTAAAAAACAAAACGCGCCTAACCTAGAAAATGGTGAGGAATCTTCGGATAGTGAACTAGATTTACGAAAGTTTTCTGACGCGGAGGAGTCCGAAAGTGACCATGAAACGGCAGAGCAAAAGAAGCTGCGTCTTGCTAAGAAATATCTAGAAGAAATCGAGATAGAGGAGGCGAAGCGAGCAGAGCTCAAAGAAGTCGATGATGCTATTGATGATCGTTTGAAGAAAGACTATTTGGAACAGAAAGGTAAATTAAAGATTGAAGTTGCCGAAAAGTATGTAGAACCAAGTGACACTGACCTCAGACTTATTCGTGCTAAGGAACACCGTCTAACACTAACATGCGTGTGTATCAGCAGTGACAATAACTTCGCGTTTACTGGCAGTAAATGTGGATCCATAATTAAATGGGGCATCAAAGAGAAAAGAAAACTCGGTAGTTTAACTTATAAAACTCATTCCAATTTTATAAGAGGTGATGTAAAATCTCTTGCCGTATCTACGGATGGCAAATATTTAGTGTCATCTGATGACTCGCCAAATATTGTAGTGTGGGATCCATACACACTCAGACACATACACACATTCAAAGGCCATAAAGATATAGTAACAGGGCTGGTTTTTAGAAAGAACACACATGATTTATACTCGGCAAGTAAAGACAGATCAGTAAAAATATGGTCATTAGATGAGATGGCCTATGTTGAGACTTTGTTCGGACACCAGTCTCCCATCACATCCATTGATGCTTTAACAAGAGAAAGAGCACTTACAGCCGGAGGGAGAGACAGTACGGTCCGAATATGGAAAATAGCAGAAGAATCACAGTTGATATACAATGGACCAGTAGGAAGTCTGGACGAAATCAAGCTTTTAGATGAAGAGCATTTTGTGTCTGGCAGTGACAATGGCTCATTATGCATATGGAGTGTGCTAAAAAAGAAGCCTCTGTGCACAGTTACAGAAGCCCACGGCACTGAAAATGAGGTACCGAGATGGATAACTAGTCTGGCAACTTTATTGAACTCTGACGTTTTTGCATCAGGTTCCTATGATTTTAGTATTAGGCTATGGAGAGTCTGTGACCAGTATAGGAAAGTTTTACCTATGTTTAGTGTACAAGTGAATGGTTTTGTAAACTCTATGCAGTTTACAAGTGATGGTAAACAGTTGTATGTGGCCCTCGGCCAAGAACACAAAGCTGGCAGATGGTTCAAGTTAGGAGGTGCCAAAAATGGACTTTTAGTTGTTAATTTTACTATTAAGGCGTAATATATACACAATAAACAATTTTATTTTCATTAGTTTGTTTAACTACTTCCCATATAGATAGGTATAATATATGATGATAAGTTTAGATGGTGATGATGGGATGGGGTCTGTGGGGTGTTCAATACTTTCTTTTGAAATTTTCTTAGCAAGAAGGACCTACCTTCAGTCATGTTTTTGTTTTACAAAATAATTATTTATTTCCTAAAATGGTTGGCAACCCTAAACCCACTTATTTATAAATAATAAGTATCTACCTATACAATGTGGAGATGACAATACAACAATAAATGAAAGCACTAACAATACTAATGCATAGGAGTATTTAGGAACTATAAAATAAATCCTAATGTTAAAAGTGATTTTTTCTAAAATATTAAATAGCAAAAACAAGCCCATTTTAAATTAAATAAATGTTGGAGCTAAAAACAAGCCCATTTTAAATTAAATAAATGTTGGAAGCAGGCGGGACCCACCCGTCTGCTTCCAACTTTTATTTAATAAAAAAAAAAATATTTTTTTTATTTCCAGCTTTTTAGTTTACAAATGTGAAAGATTTCGATTTCGCAGTGAGAGATTTCGATTAAGGCAGGCCGCATACGTCCGGTTTCCTGATTCGGAATTCAAATTCGGAGACCCCGAATGCACGCATTTCATACAAAATGTTCTCTCCAGCGCACACGTACTTAAATTTTCCGTCCGGGTTTCAGAACGGAAAATTTAAGCACGTGTGCGCTAGTGAGAACATTTTGTATGAAATGCTTGCATTCAGGTTTCCGAATCTGAATTCCAAAACTGAATTCCGAATCAGGAAACCGGACGTTTGCGCCCAGCCTTAGTTCTTGGTATGTGTTTTTTTTTACGATTTGTCACTTTGAATTACTTTTGACCGTATAAGTTGTATATATTTTTGCAATCACCTTTTAAAACTCTTTATTTTGATACCCCACTCGATAGGTTTGAAAAAAAAAACTTTTTTTAAAGCCTAATATGGAGCCAAAAATCCGCCATTTTGGTTTTTTTTTATTTTGATATACCCAGTGTCACTCTCACAGTAAATACGAATGCCAAAAAACAATTATACATACATACTCTCGAAAAACACAACCCTCCTACTGGCGCAGTCGGGTAAAAAAGAACACCATTTAAATATTGCGGCAACAGCGCGGTGTCATTAATCCAACATAAAATTATGTCTGAAACCTGCAAAAAATGGTATAGGTCAGTGTGCCAGGCACACAATTGACTACTACTTTTTAATGATTTTCATATAATATATGGTTCTCAATGGCGATCTTTACCTCCAAACACAGACTAAGTACAATATAATATAGGCCTCCAAATAAATAATATCGGTAACGGTGTCACTGGAGGGTACCTACTATATTACTTGACATTTTTTGTTTGTTTAACCGGTTGAATGCCGTAATTACAGATACAAAAGCCAGTGTCTCGCGTGGATCCACGTTAAGTGTACCCGTAAATACCTACTATATTAATCGTGGGCAGAAACTTTGGAAAAAAATCAAAATGACGGCGGATCGATATGCCGCAAAGGTTCATGCCATAATGGTCCTTTGCCGCCGTAGGCTCAAATCTATTCAGCCTGCTGGTAAATTCGCCACTGATTCTAAAATTTCTGCGGACCTTGGTAGTGTAGGCACCTACTTCCGATGTTTCAACTCCTGTAACAAAATTGGCGAAGTGTGTAATATACACATGCCTACCCCTTCGAGGAAAGCTTTGCTGGCCAGCCACCTTTGGGCTATTGGTAAGATGTGATGTGTGGAAAAATAAAGATTTTAGTAAGTTAATTATCAGGATCCGTTAGTTTCTAACCAACCACGTGATCCTCACTCAATCGTAGGCACGTGTCCCTAAAAATAATGATCCACCACACGTCCACGGTAGTTGGGACTTCGACAGGGCCTCTCTTGTCTCGTAGTTCCACCAAGTGACCGGCACCCTAATTGCGTACATTGCTTCATAAGTTCGAAAAAAAAATCTGTTCAACACGTAAATAACGCAATGTATGTTGTTGAACTGTCAAAATGAAACCGATTCCAATGGATAAAGTGTTACGCAATTGCCCCGCAGACCTACTAACCAGCTGAAAATTGTATATAGTAAAGTGATGCACTGTGGCGTCAAGTATTTTTACGCTTGGTAAAACTCATTGTAGGAGGGAGATAGGTCTAAAGGTCATGGTACACTATACCGGCACCGCTCTAACCCAGCAATTAACATGTCATTCAAATTAGAGCATCGTGGAAGAGTGATAAGAGTGTGCGTTACTCCAGCCAGAAAATCGTATTATGCAGCTTCTGTAATTGGTAAGCCGATAGGTAGTTTTCTAACGGACGCTGTTTGCAGCTGTGGTGCCATGACAAAACGTAACTTTCCTGAATTTTACTTGGATAACTTGATGTGTAAGCCCTTTCGTTTGTATACCGTAAAACATGGCAACTTTGCCCATAAATTAAAAAAATAAATGCTTAATTAATGATATTTTGGAAAATTTTAATACATTGATTATTGTTTCGGTGCCACATAATACTATATGCTCATGTCTCAATACACAAAACTAAAAATAGTAAAAAAAAAGCATATTTATTTGTGAAAATAACAATTATAGGTGTTGGGCAAAAAATCATATACATTTGGTAACTTTGCCCACATTACAGATCTCCGTTACTATGGACTATATCACTATTCGAAAAGGACTGAATGAAAATACTGAGCAATGCAAATAATGTATTAAATTATACGCCAAATATTCACATTCCTTGACCCTTAAAAATGAGTGGGCAAAGTCAAAAAGCCTTCTAGAACATTTTTCGTACAAAATGGCGATTGTTCAAGGGTTGTCACCATTGACAATACTTAACTATTTAATAATTTTTAGTGTGGAATATTATAATATATTATAATGATAAATTAAAAATAACATAACATCATTTTTTACGTAATATGCTTTATTTCTAGTGTTCAAAAACTATAAAATAATTTAAAAAAAATCTAAAAAGTATGTACCTATCTCGGTCTTTGTTTTTATATGAAAATAACAAATAACTCTAAAATTTGTAATGAGTTTTACAGAAAAATTATATTGCATAGTTAAAATTGCGATGACTCATCGCAATATTAACTCTGCAATATAATTTTTAGTAATTTTAAGTACCTATAAATATTAGGTACTTACTTATCTTTTATGTTATTGTTATATAATATAATCAACATTTAGCGTAAATTAATTTGGATACATATCTACACTGACGGACAAATAAACTGCAACAAAGTTCAGGATTAGGTACTAGTATGCAAAGTTTTTAGATTAAACTAAATGAAAATGTCGAGACTACCCATTATTAAAAAAAATGTAAATTAAAACAAGAGTAGGTACCTAGGTAGTTTGATTTCGATGTAAGTACATATAGTTTTTAAGAAACTAAAACCAATCAACAAAAAACTTTAAAAACACAGTCAGAATTTGGAAGAGACGAGCCCTCGTATCTTCTAAATCCCGACTGTGTTTTTAAACTTTATATGTTTACCAACATTATTAATTGTTCATCAAATCCGAACCCTCCTTTTTTTACTAGGTTAAGAAATGTACCTCGGGTGACAACCCTAGTGAAAAAGAAACGTTGGGCAATGTCGTCAACGATATTCAAAAAATATGCTTGTGACATTGCCCACCGTTATATTTTATGATTATACGACGCATTTAGCGAAGAAAACTAGTCTATATTATTCATTTCCAATGTAATAACGGATGTATAAAAATTACTTACCTGCGATAACTCCAAGTAGCACTTCTCGAAAAAGTTTTTTTAAAAGATTTTGCCCGCCAAAAAACACTCTAACTTCAACGACGTCTGACAGACAACTGAAGTAACATCTGTGACAGCGCGTCACACAGTGTTGCCAGAAAAATGATGAAGTTTTTACCATAGACAAAATGTTCTTACTAACTATAGACAAATTTGGTATGTATTAAGTTTTAAAAAAAATACACAACTGGGCAAAGTCAAATGTCGAGGGCAAAGTTGCCATGTTTTACGGTAGCTTGCCAGAATACTCTCCTTATAGTTCAAATTAGATTATTTAATGAAAATTCTGTAGATTCGAAGGGAATGGTTTCAGTGTGTGATGTGAGATTGTGCCTTTAGGCGCGATTGGTCCAATTCGCGATTGGTCCAATGTTCAAAAAGATGTCCAATTCGCAGTTGGTCCAATTCGCGATTGGTCCAATTCGCGATTGGTCCAATTCGCAGTTGGTCCAATTCGCGATTGGTCCAATTCGCGATTGGTCCAATTCACGATTGGTCCAAAATGGACAATGTTTCCGAAATTATACAATACATATGTATATCTCTGTAATTTATATGGTGTACATAATAAAGAGTATTCTATACGATTTATAAGATTCTTAAATAATAATATTATAATAAATTCGCCCACTGCTGGAGGATTCAGGACTAGGTTATCGGCTGAGGAAAAGTGGTCAGGTTATATCTCACCTCCTCTACGTGGATGATCTAAAACTCTTTGCCCCCAACAATTTGCAACTGATAGAGCTATTGAAAGTAACTGCAACTTTCAGTAGCACTATCAGGATGGAATTTGGTGTGGACAAATGTGCAGTCATGCATGTAAAGCGAGGAGAGATTGTGGAATCCGTGGGAAATGATCGTATGGAGGTATGGTAGAGTAAGGAGCTTCCCGGATGTTTTTTACGGGTCAATTATGGATCCGACGTAGATCTACTAGCGGCCGTAGCCTGGCTGCGTTTTGGTGACGTCTTTGGAGAAACCGAAGGTTTTGCCTGTGCAATTATGGATGAAGTTATGTTATTCTCGGCTGAATCGGCGCATTCCCAAAAAACCCAATTTGTTTTATTTTCTTTACAAACTGCGAAGAGAAAGCCAATATTATGATACTAAAATAATGCAAAGTGTATTGAAAAACATAAATAACAAAAGGAGAAGTCGTGACATTCTATTCGATAAAAAATATGAAAAAGTACTTCAAAAAAATAGAAAATGGAGCAATAACAGTAAAAAATTTTTTTCATAAAATTATCTATTTAAGATTATCATTATATAAATCTTGTTAAAAAAGTTTCTTGAAAAAGCATGTAGTTTTTATTATTTTTTTATTTACATCTTTAAGAGCTGATTTTTCAATCGACCGATATTTTTTATTCGTGGAATAAAATTGACGTCCGACAGTTTTTGTATAGAAGAACTGTAAAATTCAAAATTATTCCTCCGATAAAGTTATCTGGTTCATCATATTTTATATTGGACGAAAGTACAAAACTAATAATTATTAGAAGGAGTTTGTAACACAAGATATGATTTGTAATATGATTATGAATAAATAGTACAATATGTACATAAAAGTGTGTTATATTGTTTAATGTTGGAAATATTTTATATTGGACGAAAGTACAAAACTAATAATTATTGATAGGAGCTTGTAACACAAGATATGATTTGTAATATGATTACGAATAAATAGTACAATATGTACATACATGAATGTGTGTTATATTGTTTAATTTTGGAAATATTTTATACTGGACGAAAGTACAAAACTAATCATTATTGGTAGGAGCTTGTAACACAAGATATGATTTGTAATATGATTATGAATAAATAGTGCAATATGTACCTACATAAAAATGTGTTATTTTGTTTAATTTTGGAAATACTTTATATTGGACCAACCGCGAATTGGACCAATCGCGAATTGGACCAATCGCGAATTGGACCAATCGCGAAAAGGTGAATTGGACCAATCGCGAATTGGACCAATCGCGCCTAAAGGAGATTGTGGTCGGGGTCAATGTACTGATCTACAGGGTGAAATTAAATTCATGGGCATTATTGTATCATCATTATGAACAACTTTTACTGTGGGACTAAACTTAAAATCGCGAAAAAAAATCAGCTGTTCCTTGCATTTATGTTTGTTACACAACTCGTCAAAATGTAGGGAAGAGCTGATTTTTTTTTCGCGATTTCAGGTTTGGTCCCATAGTAAAAGTTGTTCACAATGATGAGTACAATGACCCCTTAAAAGGATGCCCATGAATTAAATTTCAACCTTTATAAGCTTACGGCCTATGGACACGGCGTTTTTTAATACGGCGTCAGTTGCGTTTGTAGCGCGTACACGCCGCATGCATAGGCCTTTTTGTAGGGAAAAACATTTTAAATAAAAAACTAAAATATATTCTAATTTATTTATTTCCGACAAAACCTACATACATCCAGTGCCAGGTGTCTTCATCTGCGACGATCTTCATCAATCTTCAAGTTATTAAAAGGTACAATCAACCAGTCCTTTAGAATTGTAACGAGTGATCCTAGTGCTAAATAAAATAAAAAAATTAAGCCGCATCATGTACTTAGATCGCTCGTTAATCGGAGAGGCAGGGAGGGCGTTCCATTTTACCGATAAACCTAGCCGCATACGAATCTGCAAATCAGCACAGGATACTGCCACAGCAAACAGGCCAGCGTGCAGCACCGGCCTGCCAAACAAACGAGTATATTAGTTCGCAGTCTGCTGGTCTGCCGGCCGCCACTTACGACCCGTATTCGTGTTCATACTTGGTGGTTGCTTGCGACGCAACTACGTCGATACCCCTGATTAGACTTGAGGAGATGTTTTATCGAGCGATGTATTTTGAGACGGCACTAAGAAATTGTGAAAAGTGAAATTAAGTTGATGATGTGCGCGATTTTCGCCCCTACGTGCCGGTTTTAAAATTACAACATAATATTGGTGTTGCGTAAAAGACGTCAAGTTTACCTACTTTATGCGTGTCTCGGTTTGTCAATAAATATAAAAGTTTACTCATAACTTATGTACGGCAACAACAGCAATTCAGCAGTTGTCAGCAAACAGCAAACCCCCCCTCCCCGCATACAGCCTCGCTCCCCGCGTACTCCACGCCCTGAGCATACCAACATTTCGATTAATATTACAGAATTAGTTATATTTATAATATTTGCAACAAATGCTGTACTTAAATTAAGTCGTAAGTAATAGGCCACATGCTGTACTATTGATGGTTATAATCATATCTCTAATTAAGCCACCTAAGCTTTTAATCACTTGCAGGCCCCCAGATGTTGCAACCCTGACAGTAAAGTAAGCTTACACAAAATTTGCAAATTTTGAATGTCGTAATTTCACATACCAAACAAGACTTGGTGATTAAAAGGTTCAGGTGAAAAGCAAAGGCCTACTACTTAAGATGACAATGTTAAACATAATACATGAAAGTTTATTTTAAAGAAACTAAAAGAGTCCAGGCATCACATTCTTAAGAGTTATTTACCAAGAATCATGAATGATGATGTCCCACATTAATGCCCAATTTAGCCCAATAATCACTTGTGGTGGTAGGTACATGATCTTCCAGTTATTTTGTTATATTAAACCTGAAATAATATCCAAGACCACATTGGTCTTACACCTAATGCTGATTAATTACATACATTTAATCTAGTACAATATGAACATGAAGACTCAAATACAAGTGACTGAATAGTCTGTTGAAGAAATCCCTAAACTAAGTAAAAAAAAACGATACAACTAACTAAACTAAAAGTATTTCAACAGATGAAATAAAATCAATTCAGTATATTGTATTCAGTATTTCATATTATAAGATATGTTTGAGAATTTCATGAAAGTTCTATATAAATAAAAATAAAGTATGAAATCTCTAGAGATACAATTCTTACATTATGCAGTTAACCTATGTTAAAGTTAGGGGAACTTAAAATATAATTTGTTACGTTGCGTGTTTCGCCACTATGTTGATCATAGTTAGGTCTGTGGATGGCTTATGAGTTACTGATGAGTTTTAGTACCTTGGCTGAAGGCTGCTCAGAGAGACATGTAGTACAGCACTTCAGCTCACAGCTGGTACTTTCAACCTGCACGAGGAAAACAATACTAATTAGTTTACTACTCTATAAAAATAGTTTGAAGAGGAGAAACAGTAGGTCAATGTTATAATTTTTCTGGCACTTTTTGTAATATTTTTTGCATAATTTACAGTACAAGGACCTTGTGCTTTAATCCTAACTAATAGTATAAATGCGAAAGTAAGTTTAGGATTTCTTGCAGACGAAGTCGTGGGAAGCAGCTAGTTATTTTAATATTATACAAACAAACTATTTAAAGGTCTATGTTGTGCCATCTTGCTTCACGATGAGGAATGTGCATACACAAAAAGTCAAGTCCTTATTTCAGGTTCATGTATGTATATGTCAGGAGTGGATTTATTGTTATAATTTCTGATAAAGATAAGCCAGTATTATAGGTTGTTTGCAAACAGAACTGGTTTGTTCAAAATATCAATTGTTCTTTTTAGAAGCAATAATCTTTGCTCTTCAAGTTTTAAGTCCAAAAGAATTTTGATGTTTCCAAAACTAAAAATTGATATAAGGGGTACTTACTCAGCACTTCAATGCCTGGAGCGTGATCGTGAGCGGGAACGGCTGCGGGTGCGCCCCCGGGAGCTCTTCGAGTCAGAGCGGCTGCGAGAGTGGGAACGGCTGCGGCTGTATGAGCGCGACCTCCTTCGGGAACGGGAACGAGACCTGGATCGACGACGTGAACGAGACCGTGAACGCGAGTTGCTAAAAGAATAACCATCACACAACACATATGAATACGTCCTCTGCTCAAGCCAGTGACGCAAGCGCCCCTTCCTGATGTGTTACACGCAACTGGAGACATTGGAGCTACACAATTGCAACATGTACCACCTCCGTCTGTGCGAGCTGAACAGTACAAAATGTTAAGTTTTGTTTACTAGCTGACCACAACATACTAAATAAAGAGGAACAACAAAACTTTACAAAAAAACATCTAAGATTTCAGGGTCTTAACCATATTTTACAATCTTCCTCTATGGGTAGTTTATTTTAAATATAAAAATGATGACAAAGGCAGTATTCTGGGAATGCAAATCTTCCAATTCAATGATGCAATTGTTTGCGGTCTAAAATAATTTGTCAGTAGAGAATCTCGACTTGATACAAAGCAAAAAAGAAGCTTTATGAGTGGTCAGCTAGCGCAGTAGAATGCGTCCCGATAAAATAAGACAATGCATCTATGTTACCTGCGGCGGCGGTCGTAGCGGCTTCTGTACGGAGACGAGGGGCGCCCGTAACGCGCCATCTGCACACGGAGCTCCCTGCCGTCCAGCATCCGACCGTCCAGAGAGTCAAGAGCCTCCTCCGCATCACGGCGATCGTAGAACCTATAACAATGTAATTAAAGGAATGATCGCTTTAATAATGACATTGGGAAAATCCATTTGCGATTTGAAATGCATCATCGGGATATTTCACATGCGCTTCTATAGATCTAATTTATTGAAAAATATTGCCGTACTCGGGCAGGGCAGGTGGTATTTTACCGGTAACGGCTTATGACGTCATTGAAGCAGATAGGTAGATAGTAGGAAAGTAATTACCTGACGAAAGCAAATCCTCTGCTTTCTCTGGTGTATCGGTCTCTGGGTATATAAATATCACCTACTTCACCACATCTTTCGAACACACGACGCAAATCTTCAGGCGTCGTGCGGTATGTTAGATTGTCCACTTTCAACGACACCATGCCATCGATACGCGGCGGCGGCCTTCCGTAACTCATCTTGTATTATATTTCCAACAACTACACCGTATAAAATAAATATCTGTTTCACCGCTTGGCCACAACAATTAAATTAAAATGGCGTCACAAAACTTAGCAGGCCGCGGGCGACCACAGCGTGCAAGCGTAAAATTAAATATGGCTACCGGATGACGACAGAATGTTAACAAGAGCGCAAGAGCGGATGTACTTACAATGTTGTCGATTAAAAAATACTTTTTTTAGATATGGCAATGATGCATAATGTTGTAAAATAATTGTATTTTTTCTAATTAAATCACGACTTGGAGGATGCATCAGTTAAAATTATGGCGGAAATTTAAAAGTAGGCAAATAACAATTTGGGAACAACGGAACAATATTTAATAATTTTCTGATGTCCATGGCGTTGCCTGGTTGCCACGGAGTTGTTTTGTATACCTAATGTCAATTATTCCATTGTCCAGTTAAAAGTAAAATTATTATTAGACTTAAATTTTATAGAAATTGGTTTTTCGTTTTAGATTTTATCAAAACTTCGTAGTGTTCATATATTCCACCAATTTCATAAAAATGCTTGGGGTCAAACAAGTTAGAAATAAAACTCTTCTTCCTGATCTGAGGAAGGAGGGCGAACTTAGCAAGGATATTTTGCTTAAAACTCATAATAAACATATTGGCTCAACTGGGTCTAGACTGTTCTCGCATCATACACTTGCAAGTGTGAGGCGACTAAGTTTTTATCATCCTTTCCAGTAAGTACCTACATGTAAATAGTATTTTATACAATAATACTCCATATTTTTTAAATATGAATTAGGGACACACACAGCCCTCTACTGGGGTTAGATCAGGGTAAGCCATCGTACACCGTAGTTGGTCATTACATTACGGAAACTAAGATCTCTTGGCAGCGGTAACTGAATTGTTGTGGCGGTCATTATTTACTTTGAATGTAAATTTAGCGTAAATAATGAAATGATTTTGATTGATTTTGATGAATAATGTCGTGCGTACAGTTTCGTAATATAACACATGTTACGTCAAGCACGCAACTCTTGCATATAAGCAGGGTTGGATTTTGTACTATAATATTATAGTATTTATACTATAATTTCGCCCTTTGTACTATATACTATCCACATCTAAGTATAGTACGCTAAAATACTATAATTTAATGTTTGCTCCCGAATAAAAATTTGTCCTAGATTGTTTAGTCCTTCCACACGACTTCGAACGAATACCTATTCAGTAAAATGAACCTTACCAAGACTACGATATGAAACAAACTGGCAACACAATCCATAGACGGCATTTTATTGTCTTGTGACGGCATCAAAAGCGGTAGGTACCTACCGCTTTTACATAGCAAAAGTGAGAATTGTACCTACTGATTTTATTCCTACTGAGGATTATTATGTTGATGAGATTTTAATGCCAAGGATGAAGATAGCACTAATAGTAATATTCAAGAACTAATAAACTTAGAAGAGGAGTAAATTTTGCCTTAACTGGTGTTGATTTTTTAATGACTAATTTTTAATGACTATTATCTTAAACTAGCGGTCCGCCCCAGCTTCGCACGGGTGCAATTTTTTTTTAGAATTTCCGAAATTTCCTTTCATACAAACCTTGTCCTGGCAACACTGAACGCAACAAAAAATAATTATTCAATTTGTTGCAGTCGTTCGGAAGTTATACGCGTACATTTGTATATTTCGGCGATTCATTTTTATTTATATAGATTAAAAATAGGTTATGTAAAAGTGTACTATATTTTTTTTTATAAATACTATCCTTTTCATGTTTTGGTGCTATCTTTTTCAACGTACCTAAATCCAACCCTGCATATAAGAGCTCATACAGATCTGCGACACCGTGCCGCGACAGCTGTCGCGAGCATCCCCGACAGTCGTCGCGCGACCGCCTGCGACTGCCCGCGACCGGCAGATAGTTTCCTAATGAATGTAGTATGGGAGCTATGATTTAACGGTTTTATTCCTTTTATAATTCCATAAACACTCATATTTTTAATCAAAGCAATCAATAAACCGATGTCCAAGTCGTTCATTTTTGCGAAAAGAAATACGTCCTGTCTCTCAGTCCATGCGCTGCCGACTGCGGCGACCGTCGCCGACAGTCGGCGGCAGCTGTCGCGGCACAGTGTCACAGATGTGTAAGAGCACTAAATGCAACGTGAGAATAAAAATTTAGGGGGCTTGAAATCCAAAAAAGCTCCTTTAAATACATTTGTATTTCCTGTGTTTGGTCCCCATAAAAAACTATAAGTCCATAACCCTAACCGAACAAATCTTTAAATAGTTGTGTTTCCTATTAATTCAGTTCATTATTTTAGCTTGCCGAAAGACAATCTGGATTTAATCCTATCTTCGACCTACAATCACTCTACAGAGCTGTTTGCGGATAAGGAGGACCTGTACCTACAAGCTGAAACTATTGGCTGTGATACCTGGCGGCGACTTCGGAATACCTTTGACAAAAAACCACCTATCTATATACCCATGGTAAGTTTCAGGAGATTACAACCCGCAAGAGTTAAGTTGAGAACCGAGCGGCCTCTCCATACCCCGCGCTGTTACCGCTCTCGCCATCGACGCCTCTATGGCGCGCTAACGTCATCCGAGCACACGCTGCGACTCGCTGGCGATTTAAAGCATTTATACCGGATTCACACGGTTTGATTTTATTTTGAATAACTTAGGTTGTTCAAGAAAAATAATTTGAATTTGAAATCCATTTGATTGAAAGTCTGTTCAGAGTGTTCAGACGGTTCAAATCACTTTCGACTTAGCAATCCTCTATGTACCTAGGATGACGGTGCGGCACCGCTTCGGCGCCGCACCGTGTAGGCCTCACTTATACTGAGCAGCGACTCGCCTCATGTTCCGAGCCGCCATAAAGTTTGAATCGGGCTGTAGCACGGATGTAAAAATATTGCGGTGGCTTTTATCGCGCACTGGATTTTAAACTCCCGGCACAGCTCTCGGTGGGAAAAAATCGCCTGTGCAAACCAAATCTCCATTCAGCGTGAAGCTCATAAACTCTGGAGTCCATCCTTCGCAGACCAGCCCTGGATACAGCCGGCAGCCGGCTGGTGGCGTCATTTTCTTCTACTAGACGATTCTGGTTTCTACTTTAAACTCTCGGTCGGAAAAAATCGCCCATGCAAACATGGTTTAAAATATAATGTAGTTAGTAAATTGTAAATAACATTACCTATCTATATTTCAGGGACATCCGATGAAACGCGGCGGAATCAAGGAACGCAAATCTCCATTCAGCGTGAAGCTCATGAACTCTGGAGTCCATTCTTCGCAGACCAACCCTGGATACAGCCGGCAGCCGGCTGGTGGCGCCATTTTCTTCTACTAGACGATTCCGGTTTCTACTTATAAGGTCATTCTCTGCATAGCTTCGTTTAGCGAAATTTGCAGACGACTGTAATAAATACCTAGATCTACTTAACTACCTACATCAACATCGAAAAAGCAGTAACGTCTTAAAAAAAAACTGAAAATAAATCCTTATAAGTGCTACCTACTACTTACTTGCTAAAAAAATTGTCTTTTGTTTATTCTATACCTAATGAAATATTTCTTATTCAGCTCAAGTCCCTACCTAAAAAAATGATGTGATGCTATACTGGCATGACATGTATAATATCTGGGTACTTAATAATACCTACTCATTAGGGTGGTGACCTAATTCCTAAAAAAAAAGTATTTTGTTAAAAATTAGCTCTTTTCTTTAGTTTCCCGTATGTCATTACTTCCCAGAATTCGATCCTAAACACACGATAGTTTACACATTGCGAGCTGCTGCCTAGCCAGTAGACAGCTACTCGGCTTGTCTACTTGTACGCCAGTAGTTTGGCTCGCCCTTGCTGTCTACACGACACATAGTAGTTGCTGACCAGTCTTGCGAGTTGTCGCATTGTCGAGTGAACGTGTTTTAATTTAAAAAAAACGGTAATAAGGTCTATGGTAACAATATTATGTTAAGAATTGGAAAATGCCTATAAAAAAATTTAAAAAAGTGTGAAAGGGCACACGAAAAACACAGGTTCCGCTTACAACTGTCCGGCTGGCATTGGCGAGCTACTGCCGAACGCGTCCAAACGATGCGTGTGATGACCGAGCTGTTACCATATGCGAGTTGCTGCCGGGCGAATAGGCGTGTGAAAACAAAAAATGTTGAAGTAACTCTGATGCGAGCTACTGTCCAACTCGCATCTACGAGTTACTCGTAAGTTACGTACAAACAGTGCAAGTTACTGCAGTGCAGTTATTCGGCAGGCTGACTCGTACGCTAGCTCGCACTGTGTAAACTAGCCATTATTAGCGACAATATCGAATGGTGTAATAATACTGTTTTTTTTTTTCAAAATGAACGGGTTCTATTCCTGGCTAGAAATATTGATTTTTCAAAAATCCAATGATGCAGTTTTAGTTTTAATCACAATCGAGCCCGTGACTCCTTTGAGTACTTTTCGCTATTCCTCATAGTTTCGGATTTGGCCACCCACGCCCACTTGAAAAATTCACCCTGTTTAATGAAATGACAAAGTGCCCCGGGGATAATTCAAAAGTCGAAAAATAAGGACCACCCTACTATTCATCTATCATGGTGTTTTTAATCGAAGGCCCGGAGCGGAATCTTAATAAAAAAACTGTAATATTAGTAAGTAACAGGTATGTGTGGAATTTAACTGCTCCGTTTTTAACGGCGCAAAGTATGCTTAGAATAAAATGTACGTAATTAAATTAAGATAATCTTGGGTCTTTATTGGACCGATGGTAATTTAAATGACCTTTTTTCTACCTACCCGGTCGTTAGGTTCGGTTTTCGTCGTCAGCATTGTCCCCGTCACCGGTGTGACATGTCTTTCTAAACTTGATGAGCCGTTAACGCCCGGGGTACTGTACATTATTTTGTTGCGTTTTATAATTATTGTAATTATTTTGTGTCTTGTGTCAATCCTTTTTACAAGAGCACGTGTTTTTTTTTTAATACTTAACTATATTTGGTTGTATAAAAGTTAGTTGTGGTTTCTTGTATTTGCTGTTTATTTTCGTGTGGTCTATTAAATATATTCGTTGATTTTCTGTTTTTGATTGTATTATATCGATAGGCACGAGACCTACATAGGTAGGTACCCATCTATTAGTCCTTTGACAATTCGGTTAGCGTTGTGCAGCGGCGGCCTTAGAATTTTTTTTAGGTGGTGCAAAATCTTAAAGTGGCGCCGCTCTATGTACAGACGCCAGCACATCAACCTACCCGAAACTGTCACATTTTCCCAATCAACTTTGAACCTTATGCTTTAGTGATATAGTTGAAAATCTATTAAAGTAATTTGACAGATTGTAGTAGGTTGATGTGCTGGCGTCTGTACCATGTTCCTATGATATACATATGCATATGCAGTTGCTTACACGGATTACCTAATCGAATATTTTTTTTTTATTGACTAGCTGTGCCCGCGACTTCGTCCGCGTGGACTTCCTTAGATCTGTATCAGCCTGTAATAAAACGCAACGTACATACCTTGGCTAGTTTACACAGTGCGAGTTGCTGCTTAGCCAGTAGACAGCTACTCGGCTTGTCTACTTGTACGCCAGTAGCTCGGCTCGCCCTTGCTGTCTACACGACGCATACGTCAGTGCTCCATGGACCAATTGGAATTTGACCAATTGGTGACCAGTCTTGCGAGTTGTTGCGATATCGAGTGAACATATGTTTTAATTAAAAAAAAAATGGTAATAAGACCTATGACAACAATATATGTTAAGAATTGGAAAATGCCTATAAAAAACTTAAAAAAAAGAGCGAAAGAAAAGGGCACACAAAAAACACAGGTTCCGCTCACTGGCATTGGCGAGCTACTGCCGAACGCGTCCAAACGATGCGAGTGATGACCGAGTTGCTGCCGGGTGAACAGGCGAGTGAAAACAAAAAATGTTGAAGTAACTCGGATGCTAGCTACTGTCCAACTCGCACCTACGAGTTACTCGTAAGTTACGTCCAAACAGTGCAAGTTACTGCAGTGCAGTTACTCAGCAGGCTGACTCGTACGCTAGCTCGCACTGTGTAAACTAGCCATAACTTTAGTTTGACAACAATGATGTATACGTCATTGTTTGACAAATTATCGGATTGTAAAGACGCCAGCACATCAACCTATCCGAAACTGTCAGAACATCCTACTTCGTTGGCATACCTACACTGTCCGCCATTTTGGAAAAAACCGGTTTTGGCGGCCAGTGATGAAACATGTGTCAATCGACAGAGTAAGTGATTATAAACAAAAATATGCAGAGATGAATCTCGTAAGTGATACAGTTTCTGAGATGTCCCATACAAAAATGTCAGAACCTCTTTCGCAATCAACTTTGAACCTTATACTTTAGCGGTAAAGTTGAAAATATATTAAATGATTGTAGTAGTTTGATGTGTTTTTTTTGTGGATGGGAAATCATCAAATGACTCCTCCCGTTCTGGGTGAAGCGGAAGGGAATGTCAGACTCTTACTGACTAAAACCCACGCGTGTTCCTTCCTTAGCCCTTTATGTTCCGGGGTAGCGGTAACCCTTTCGGACAATCCCGCACCCCCGGCAGGCTTCGGCCCTGGCAGGCCCCTTCCTTTATGCTGACATCTCTTTGAGGCGCGCGTGGAACACGTACGCGCCGTCCGGCACGGGCCTGGTCCTGATCGGACGGTGAGCTACCCATTACTGTCCGTCCGCAGGCCCGCGCCTACGGTGGCCGGGAGTCGTCACGTGGCTCCCGACGCCCGGAGCGTCTCCCGCGGCGGCTGGGACGTGAGGCTCTCTCCCTCAGCCGTTCCGCCACCTCCTTCGCTAGCATGTCTGCTTCGCAGAAGGAGGTGACCGCCTCCCACTCCCTCTCGCCCCGGACCATGGCTTGAACCAGGGCCGGACGCGAGAGGTCGCCGCCGCTGTCGATCGCCTCTACGAGGGCACGGCGGTGCTCCGCCCATGCGGGGCAGATCTCCACCGTATGCTCCACCGTGTCCTCTGGTCGATCCTCGCAGTGGTGACACCCGGGCGTCTCCTCCCGCCTGATGATGTGCAGGAACCTCTAAAAACATCCGTGTCCGGTGAGGACCTGCGTCAGGCGATAGGTGAGGACGCCGTGAAGCCTCTCTAGCCACTCCTCAAAGAGGGGTCTTATCGCCACTATCGTGGCGTGCCCTGCGCTGGGTTGCAAAAGTCGCTCCTTCCATGCCACCATGAGATCGCGCCGGAGGTCTATCCGCTCCGCCGCGACTTGCCACGGAAGCGGAATTTCCCCCCGGCGTAGTGCCTCCGCGCGCCACTCATACAGGCGCGCGAGGAGTATCGCCTCCAGATCCCATGGCGGCAGTCCGGCAAGGAGGCTTGCCGCCTCGCCCGAGATCGTGCAGTACCCCCTGATCAGCCTTACGGCTACCACCTTTTGGGGCGCGTTCAGATAGTGCGGCGAATGTACCCACGGGTAAAATAAGAGTGTGTGTGAAAGCTTTCATACCATTGGCAGCCAAACACATAGGGCATGCTATATTATTATACCATGGGGCATGCGACTTAGCAAGTTCAAAAACCAACGCCAATGAAATCACAAAAGAGCTTTGAGTCATTACTCTGTATCTGGCAGCTGATTGTTTTCGAATTCTTTATGATGCAGGTACCTATCTATGTCAAAAACAATTAAACAAGATTTGGTAACTTCTGGTCTGGCAGGAAAAGCACCGAAAACCCTCCGTTATACACAAATACATTGAAAATTTTGTTAAAATTTGCTTGAACTATGTAAACTTTAAGTATACTTAACACGTCAGTCAAAACACATTCGATGCTTTCATCGTGAAATGGAGTTTTTAGATTCGCTTGGTAAGTGTCAGTTTTTTTTCCTCCTGTGCGTCATTTTATGAAATATTCGAGCCTGGGTCCTAATTTTATGCAATTGTCTTTTAGATCTAGATACAATAGATAAAAAGTCGCACCGGGTGCGGTCTTGGTATTTATACGAGCAGTTTAAGTCCCTTGAAAAAAGCCAGTTGGATGCTGCCCAAAAACTGAAAGACCGCTCCTATCAGGAAAAAATTTTGCGTCAAGAATTGTCAGAAAGGCGAGCTAGGCGCAAACTGTACGATCAATTCGGACTTTGTCAAAGTGAGTCCAGGTTAATAAGAGATAAAAGCGTCAGCAACTACAGGACTACTGTGAGTACGAGCGACGATGACTTCTTCGAAAGTTTCTACCTCCTGCACGAGGAGGAGCGAGTAACGCAAGTTACTGGAGCAAATGAGTTCACTGGCGAGGGTGACACGTATAGTGAAAACTGCTTATCAGTGAGTCAATGCTGCGTACCAAACTATGTAAGTATTGAAGATCATAACAAAGATGACAACGTCAGCTATGTGGGAAGCGTTGCCAGCGTAGTGGAAAATTTAAAACCATCTAATGACGAGTTATTACCACCACCTAATGGGAAATGTATGCAAAATCCTATAGACGAAGAAATAAAGAGCTCTATAGCTGAAGATATAAAGAGCTCTATAGCCGAAGATATAAAGACCTCTATAACCGAAGATATGAAGAGTGCTATAGCAGAAGATATAAAGAGTGCTATAGCCGAAGATATAAAGAGTGCTATAGCCGAAGATATAAAAAGTTCTATAGCCGAAGATATAAAAAGCTCCATAGCCGAAGATATAAAAATCTCTATAGCCGATAATTTAAACATGCAATTCGACTCTGTCAAAGAGGATATACTGTGTTTAGAAAAGATAGCGAATCTTGAAGACGTGGATAACATCTCTCAAGAAGATAGCTTCAATAAAGACGCCGTACGAGAACATGTTACGGTCAGCAAAAAAGCTGATCAGGAATGCAATATAATCGCAATATGGTCTCGGGTAGTCTCGTTCGCATATCAAGTTGTGCAATTAAACCACGGTGATTGTTTTAATTATTTCAGTAAAATTTGGAGTAGCTGCTACCTTACACGTTGAGAGCATGTCATGTTTGTTGCAGGCAACTGCTACTGTGACTACAGCTCGCAGTTCCTGACGGCGGTGCTCGCGTGTGATGTGTTGCGACGAGGCGTCAACAGAATGTGTGAGTAATTATCGTTCTAAACAGCCGCTGGTTAAAGTAGAAAAGGTCATTGATAGTCTTTTTCAGTTTTTGGAAGTTTTCTAAGGGCACTTTATGCAGCCACAGATATTGTATAATCTACTAGCAGCGCCCCGCGGTTTCACCCGCATAAGTGTCGATCCCGTGGGAATGTCGAGATAAAAAATATCCTATGTCCTTTCCCGGGACTCAAACTATTTCTATACCAAATTTCATCTAAATCGGTTCAACGGTTTAAGCGTGAAGAGGTAAAAGACAGACAGACACTTTCGTATTTATAATATTAGTATGGATACCTAGGTTGGTTGGTTGCTAAGACTTTTAAAACCAGATTTGATAGAGAGGCACCGTATGTGTGTATTAATTTGTAGGAGTTTTAATTTTAGGTCATATTTTGCAGCCTTACGTCTCTCCAATAGAGTTTGCTAGCGACGAATCAGACGCGTCCGACGCGAGTCCCAATTTAAATGTTAAACGGAAAAAATCTGTACAATCAAGAAAACACAGGAAAATATGTGAATTGAAGGTTCTGCTAAATTAATATTCGTTATATTATCTAAGTAGTATCTATCAATGATAATCATATATGGGGTTCTAACAAGTTAATACTTTGCAGCCATTTTCACACAAGAAAGCAAAAAACTTGTTCAACACAAGACGTTCGACAAGAAAATGTTCGAGTAGACACTGTTCAGAATATTGTAAACCCTTTTATACACAATCGCTCGTCAATGTAACGGAAACCAAAGCGAGACTCCGCGGTAGGAGTAAACCATGGCGTGGTTTAGCCAAGGTAAATCATTACAGAGAAGAAGTTAGCTCGGAGTCTTCCTCAAGTAGCACTATATGGCCAGACGTTTTGTACAAAAAGCATAAGGTGTCTAGGCAGCATTCTTATAGATATCGTAATAGGGCCCTGCAGCCGATGTTGAAAATAGCTCAATGTATAGATAGCATATTTAACGACATTGACGACTATAAGCATAATGTGTAAAATTGTTGTTCCACATTAAACAATATAAATAATAATCGTTTTGTTTATTGTAGTGTTATAGATCTCCCAGATTGAGGTTAGGCTAAGGGCTCGACCACACCTTCCACAACCACACCACATCGCAGCGACAAAATTTGGGCAAGAAGTGGTTACTTGTGAATAGTGTCGCTGCAGCTTCTTGCAGTTGCGTGCGTTGTGGTAACTACCATGGAATTCTTTTATTATTATTTTTTTTATTATTCCATGGTAACTACACAATTTAGCTATGCTCTGCTGCAGAGCATGACACGTGGTTTCGGTGTCGCTATTGTTTGCAGACAAGCGATCGACTCCGGTTGTGACAGTGCCGCCGCGTCTAGACGTTGTGTTTGCGATGTGCGTGGTCTCGCTGGTGCTTGGGTTGTGGCTGCGTGCGTGATCGTGACCTTGAGTGGTCGGTACCGCCCACGCGGTTGATTTTTAACCGACTTCAAAAAAGGAGGAGGTTCTTCATTCGGATGTATTTTCGGACATAACTCCGTCATATAGTATAGACGGATTTGCAAAATTCTTTTTTTGTTCAAAATTAATTTATTCCCAAATGGTCCCATTTAAATTTCGTAAAGATCTGATGATGAGTTTCGGAGACAGACAACGGAACTCTTCAATAAATGCCAGCAAATCAATCGCGATTGCTGCTATCGCATATGTATGCGCAATCACACAATATAACACAGCACGCCTGTACCCTCTAAAGGTGTACTCAGATGTGTTCAGTATACCCACAGTACACCCTCATTTCTGTAAAAGTTGTTATTAGTGTACAGTATCCGGCGATAAATATTGCACATCGACCTTTGGAAAGAGACAATCGGCTATTTTCGGCTTCGTAGAGCGTTATCTCTGTCGCACACTACGTGTGACGTTTTGTCAGTCGTTGTTCAAGTGCGATAGAGTGCGGTCGCGTCCAGTTCAAAATATATATTTAGAGTTGTTAACACCCCCAAATTTAATGTGCATAACTCCAGCTTCCTCATATGTGATAGAATAATTCTACCTATGCCAATATTTAAGGCATAATAGCTGCAATCCAAGTTCCCAGTCTTAATTTAGCTGCCACAAAAACTTCGTCAATATGAGTCGTTTAGTGTGTGTTAGCTAGAGTGACGTCATCCCAGCTTCCTCATTCGATACCAGGCAAACCAGTGAGGTTAGGGTTTTGGAATATAGTCAGAAAAATAAGGCATAATAGCTGCACAAGGAAGGAAAAAACTGAACGATAATACTTAAAAAGTGTTGAAACTACGATAAAAAAACGTGTGTGTAAGCTGGAGTGATGTCACCCCAGCTGCTCATGTCGTATCTTCCAAACGAAAGAAGATATGATTATGTATGATAGCTTAAAAATTAAGGCATAATAGCTGCCATTGGCAGCAAAATTTTCAAATCTCTGGTCAAAATACTCTATGAGTTATTAAACCGATAAGTATGTGTAAGCTGGAGTGACGGCACCCTAGCTGCTCATGTCATATCTTCCGAACGAAAGAAGATACGATTATGTATTATAGCTCAAAAATTAAGGCATAATAGCTGCCATAGGCAGCAAAATTTTCAAATCTCTAGGCCTTGTAGTTTCCACGTAATAAGCAAAAAAAACTGTTCCGCGCCAAAAACATCAATTATTGCTTCGGAGATTGTAAACAGCGGCGTTGCCGTTCCGTGCGCTACATTATCAGTTTGAAGTAGTTTGAACTAGATTATAGACTGGGAGCCGACTACACATTTTTCTCAAACATGCTTGGAAATTTGAGCATTATTTTGACAATCTTCTTCAAGATAAATCGAAGCAAGCAAGCATTGATGGACTTACGTATATGTGCCTCGGCCCACATCATCCATCAATGCCTCTTTTGCTGGCCGCTGCAGTAATGTATTATTAATCGTACTATGTAAGTATTGAGTTATTTATAGTCAAATTGTGTGTTTAAACAGGACGAAAGAAAATTAAAGTTTACTTACCTACACTTTTAATCAGTTCGCGGGCGAAGTAGAAGAAGAGAAGAGAAGAAGAAGTAGAAGAAGAGAAGAAGAAGTATAGAAGTTTTATTATTAGGACGTATAAACATATATACTCAACCGCCAGCAAAATGTGATTTTACAAGCTCGAAATCAAATCTTCTCACTATTGACAGCTGATTTGCGTAGCAAAAATTATGTCCACAGATAAATGCAACCGTTTTTTTAGGCATTGAGGCATTGGTCTTTGAGCCAGAATAGGGAATGCAATCTCGTTCTCGCGATATCTCGGCCATATTTACCTTAATCTCGGTCAAAAATCGGACAAGATCTCGCGAGAATAACGATATTGCACAGGAGCATAAATATATGTTTCCCGTAGCAGAAAGAGCGTTCTCTTCAGCTGGTTATTTGGCCTGCAAAATTAGAAGACGTCTGTCAGACGACTCTTTAACATTTTATGCTTTTTGCGAAGCTATTTTCAATAACTTTTACACTATATGGTTTAGGAGGCTGATTTTTTGAAACCGTACTGGGTTTAATATAGTGAACCCATTTTTATACATTTCGTTGCTGGCGATTCTGGGTTTTTTGTCTATGAACTTTTAGCCAAGTCCTTTGTACGGAACCCTCGGTGCGCGAGTCCGACTCGCACTTGACCGATTTTCTTAATGACATTTGTTCTGATTCGACATTACTTTAGATTTGCTTTATGTATAGAATTGTTCAAATGTCACGATTTCATGAAAAAGTAATTCAATCGCTAGTAATAATAAGCATTAAATAGACCAATTCTATCTTATTTCATCAACCTTAGAAATAAAGCACAAACCAATTGTATTCAAAATGTGTTTACTGTAAGTGTACCTAGTTCTCTCGTCGTCTAAAGTTGATAAGAATCTACTTTATTACATTCATTGTTCAGTCGGCTCTTAGTCTATATTCTCAATATACAAAATTAAAAATATTTTGAGCGCAAGTTAAAATGACTTCTAATAGAATGCATGCTAAGTGTGCAAACTTGGTTGCAGTATTGTAGCGCACGGAACGGCAACGCCGCTGTTTACAATCTCCGAAGCAATAATTGATGTTTTTGGCGCGGAACAGTTTTTTTTGCTTATTACGTGGAAACTACAAGGCCTAGAGATTTGAAAATTTTGCTGCCTATGGCAGCTATTATGCCTTAAATTTTGAGCTATAACACATAATCGTATCTTCTTTCGTTCGGAAGATATGATATGAGCAGCTGGGGTGCCGTCACTCCAGCTTACACATAATTATCGGTTTAATAACTCATAGAGTATTTTGACCAGAGATTTGAAAATTTTGCTGCCAATGGCAGCTATTATGCCTTAATTTTTAAGCTATCATACATAATCATATCTTCTTTCGTTTGGAAGATACGACATGAGCAGCTGGGGTGACATCACTCCAGCTTACACACACGTTTTTTTATCGTAGTTTCAACACTTTTTAAGTATTATCGTTCAGTTTTTTCCTTCCTTGTGCAGCTATTATGCCTTATTTTTCTGACTATATTCCAAAACCCTGACCTCACTGGTTTGCCTGGTATTGAATGAGGAAGCTGGGATGACGTCACTCCAGCTAACACACACTAAACGACTCATATTGACGAAGTTTTTGTGGCAGCTAAATTAAGACTGGGAACTTGGATTGCAGCTATTATGCCTTAAATATTGGCATAGGTAGAATTATTCTATCACATATGAGGAAGCTGGAGTTATGCACATCCAAATTTAAATAATTTAAAGTTGTACTATGGCATCTTTAGGAAAAAGAGGGAATTATAATATTGTACCCCAACCTAAAGCCATCATTTATAGAAAAATTGGTGAATTTTATACAAAGAATAAAAAGAATTATCAAAGGAAGTAAATCATAACTGTTTTAACAGCTCCTAATAGATACCGGAGTGTTTGTATTTCGTGCGACAGAGATAACGCTCTACGAAGCCGAAATTTGCCGATTGTCTCTTTCCAAAGGTCGATGTGCAATATTTATCGCCGGGTACTGTACCTCTAATCTAAAAATTCTCTCATTTTTAGGGTTCCGTAGTCGAGCAAGGAACCTTTAGGTACGATTCAGACCAACCGGCAACCGGCTAGCATCGCGCCGGGCCGGGCGGCATTTTACAATGCGGTAAAGAACATTGAAATGTATCAACAGTAATTACAGTTCATATTTGCATGCAACTTACGCATACCTCCGTCGGCATCCCGAGACGCGTCGCGACGTGTCGCAGCAGAATGCATTCGGCTGTCGCGACGGCCGACCGGCCCCGACCAGCTCCGAACGGCGCCGAACTGCGCAGTCGGCATCCAATCGGCTGCCGTCGGGTCCGTTCGGAGCCGGTCAGCCGTGGGTCGTGGAATACGAACGGAGATTACGGTGCAGCAACTAGCGAATGGGTATCATTTAAGCTATCACCAATTTAATTAGTTTTGTGTTTCTTAAATAATAGGGTTTGTCCTCCAAATAGTAGATCTGTCACCAAAATGTAGTCACCAAACAATGCAAGTGACCTAACCAAACCGAACCTCGGGGTACCCTTCGCTCGCTCTTGCATCCTATGTCGACGGAGCCCCGCTTCGCGGGGCCCCTATTTCTGTGTAAAGGGTTTAAAGTAACCTAACGAAACCGAACCTCGGGGTGCCCTTCGGTCGTTCTTGCATCCTATGTCGACGGAGCCCCGCTATCTGAGAACGAAAATATTTCGTGGCGATAGATCTATTTATTAGGTGATACAAATATTTCGTGGCGATAGATCTATTTATTAGGTGATACAACTTGATGACAAATATAAATTTTGGTGATAGAAAATATAGTTCCCCTAGCGAATCATTCAAGTTGTGTTCTTCAAGCGACTGTTTCAAAAATGGACACGGAAGAAAAACTAATTTCTTTAGTTCAGACATACCTATGATTGTCTTTATGTTTTTCTTTTTTTTGTGCTTGGAGTGCGTACGGATTTCAGCGGACGCTGTCGGCTGCCGTGGCACGCGTACGGCTATCACGGCAGCTGAACGCATGTCGCGGTAGCGGTACGGCTCCGACGGACGCGTTCGGCTGCCGCGGCATGCGTACGGCTCCGTTCCGATGCGGCACGACGCGAGCCGGTTGGTCTGAATCGTACCTTATAGTTTCGCTGTGTCCGTCCGTCCGCAGCTTAGCTCAGAGCTATAATTTTTGGGCATGGATACTCGTATACATATCAATCACGCCGACAGTGGTGAAATAAAATCATGATAAAAATTTTTTTTTTTTAGGGTACCTACCTCTAGAACACGTAAAGTGGGGATGTTTTTTTTTCTCGTCTACCCCATGGTGTGGGTTATCGTTAGATAGGTCTTTCAAAAATATAGCGGTTTTGTGAAAGCCATTTTTCGATTCAGGGATCCGTTTGTGAAATATTAATAGAGTCAATTAAGTGTCCCCCCCCCCCCGCCAGTTAAATAGTTGCTATTGGATATGTGAAAAAATTCACGGCAGTAGTATATTTATAACGAAATTAAAAGGAAAGCTATCACAGCTAAGTAGGCTGTACAAGTTTACGAGTTACAGTCGACCAACTTAAAATTGCAGTTGCAACGTATGGGAGAACATAATTTTCAAGTACAATGTTAACGTTCGTTCTTGGGATAAATTCATTCCAGCTACGGAACCATTCATTGTGCTTGGTCCGACAAGCACTTGGCCGGTTTTTTTATAATGATTAAGGTATGCTTCAGGGGTGGTCCCATATAAATTTTATGAACCTTGCTTGGGTAGTTTTTGAATTAGCTTCCACTTAGTTTATAATTATATTGATGATGTTTTAATAGCTTCCTGTCACTGATATTCACACAGCAAGTAGTGTTATATGAATTTGTGACAACTAAAAAGTGAAAAATAACTTTAATTTCGGAAATCGGTGTCAAAAAACGAAAATGCAGAACCAACGACACCGACTGGCGAATTCGCCCCTTCTGGACAAGGTCTTAGCGCCCGTCTATGTGTATAAATATGTGGAAGTAAAATTAAAACAGATATAACAAATATGTAACACTTTAATACATTCGTCGCCTGTACAACAGCGAATTTAAGTTAGTTACAATATTTTTTATAGTTTTCTACGTAGAAGTTACATCGAAAATGTTTCATAAGAACGCATCCCCCCTTCACCTTTTAATTCGTATCAAAAACAAGCCAGTTGCACAGAAAATGTCTATTTCCAACAAATATTTCATTTTTATAAATTCAATCAGATGAAGACTGCTGAAAATTGTTTTTCTGTGTTTGTTTGGTTTAGGCGCAGAAGGCTTGATTCTCAAAATGGCAACTGTCGCAAAATGACTAATTCTCTAAATGGCACATTTTCTACAATTGGGAGTATTCTACAAGATTTCTTAATATATGTATTTGTTTAATCAGTGAGTTAAAATTGTAAGATTTTATAATGCATAAGAATAAATACAGTGTGTTAGTGTCGGTTCAGAGAGAATTGGCCTTTCAAAGAATTAGGCTTTTAGAGTATTGGCCATTTAGAGAATTAAGGTCATATCACACATATCAACTCGAAAAGGGATCGTCACCGTATCGCATTTCGTCTCCCCGTCAAACAGGCGTCAACCGTAAGCACGCCAAAGAATACTGAATGGCTCGAGTTAATACGGTGACGATCCCTTTCCGAGTTGATGTGTGCTGTTTCCTTTAGGCCTTTAGAGAATTGGCCATTCAGAGAACTAGTCCTTTTGCGACTCTGTTGCTATTTGGAGAATTAGGCCTTCTGCGCATAAACCATCTGTTTTTTCCTCATTTTATAACATGGGATTTGGTCTCAGAAAAAATAATAATACATTGTAGTCCATCCATCTTCAAGTCAGTAGGAACTACAACATATTAAATATTTATTCTTGGATAGATAAATTATCTTCACAAATAAATTAAAATCATTATTCAAAATAAGTAGAAAACAATTGTCAAACTAAAGTGGTGTAAAAATAAATTGTAACGTGGTGTGGTAACACTACTCTCTGAGCCTTATAAAAAGTAAATTAACTTTTCTCAAACATGCTTGGAAATGTGAGCACTAATTTGACAACCTTCTTCGAGATAAATCGAAATTGCTGTACTGGCAAAATACATGCGAGCAGCGGCCGGCAAAAGTTGTATGAAAATCCATATCTGTAGTGTTTTGCGGCCAAATATTTACATAGTAAACTCTGTCGTGTACTTTAAAAATGGAACGATCTTTTACTCCGAAACATAGCAACCAAGGAGGTAACTTATCAAAGTTTTTATTTAAATTTTGAACAGTCTTGAAAATATAATGCTGTTTATTGAAAAAAAAAAACACATGAACACTTTAAAGCGGGAAAAATTATTGTTGTTGGTTGTTTCGTCATTGATTTTGAAAACCAAATTGTATTTGACAAAAAAGTTCTGCCTAGGTACTACTTAGTTTTAATTTCCGCGCATTATTTGAGAAAAGTACTATACAAGCCTTGGCCACAAGTAGGCATTGATGGAGTTACGTGTGTGTATTTACACGTTCGTCTGTCAATGCCTCTTTTGCTGGCCGCTGCAGTAATGTACTATTGTTTGTTTGTAAATTGTATACATTTTGTTTGGAGCCTTATCAGAGTAAGGCTGCGGCCTGATTTATGAGGAAGATGACATAAACAATTTTACACCAAAAAGTTTTAATAATCTGTAATATTGTAAACTTGCTATAACAACATTTAATAATCATTTAACTGGTAAATTGGTGTTATATAAATATTTAGTTGCATTTTATACTGTAACAATATCCAAAATAAATACAGTTTTTTTACTCGAATATTGTGACATAGTGCAACGCAACATAGGGCAACGCTGTTTGTTAGCTCAACTCAAATTGAAACCCATTTTTTGACATCGGCAAATATACACTGGGTGCTGCATATAAAAGGCATTCATAAGAAACTTATACCCGACTACAGATCAAATACGAGGTGCGACCAACCATTCAGCTATCATTCGGGAATGCCTGACCGGTTTTGGACTAATTTCACTAAAAGGTAGGATTTGAGTTATATTATAGCATTAGCGAAATGGGGGTGATC
Organism: Amphipoea oculea; assembly: GCA_945859645.1. NCBI lineage: Eukaryota > Metazoa > Arthropoda > Insecta > Lepidoptera > Noctuidae > Amphipoea > Amphipoea oculea. The sequence goes on along the minus strand of OX243864.1, from coordinate 19,975,649 downwards.
ATTGATATATTATTTTCGTAGATACGTTACTCAGTCGCGCACGGAACATCGTTGATCACACAGCTCAATAATTTCAGTTATTTTTTGTAACAAATACGCATTAAAATGACTTCTTTTACAGCTAAACAGTGTTTTAATAATACAAGGAAGAAAAATAAGACACGGGATTACTTACCACACGTAAATACAGCCAAAAATGTTAATTTGCTAAACATTATAATAATAATATTTAATGTTTGCTTCGCCATGTTTGTGAGAGCGAGATAGATATGCGTGAGAGACACAATAAACATTCGGCGACTAACGCGATTTCGCTCGCACGACAGCGTCGGCTCCTATCTCCGTATTTGTCAATCGGAACTGTAGGTTTGCGACTGCTATCACAGATGTGTGAGTTTCGGTGCATGTAGTCGTGCGCCGAGCCCAGGTTTAGTGGCCTTCCTCTATTTAAGATATCAATGGGGGTGATACGTTATACGGTGTATACGTTATGTTAGTATAAACTTCGCCACTATAGTTTGAAACTAATCGGGCATTCTCGAAACATACCTTGGAAAAACTGTGAACAAAAAAATGGGGTGTGGCTGTGTCATGGACACGGACGTGTGTTGTACATGAATACGTTTACGTAACGGGGTTGATCCGCTCGGCCGCATTCATTCTTTTACGTTATCGGCACTGCTTAACTCGGTCATATGGTGTTTTATTGGTACCAATCGATGGCTCTTGAGAAGCCCTTTCCAACCGTATACGATCTTTGTATTTGGCTTTTTAACGCGTATAGGCCGAAATTATTTTTCTTTTTCACTATTTTACACTAATGTTTTGGATACAATCTATAGATTTTGACGAGAGCTGACGATTGAAACTTAAACGAACATCGTAGCTTTTCCGAGTCAAAAGTTATAGTAAGTTTAAATCTCGATGCGTAGCAAAATGACTTCAAAATGGCGGCGCTTCAACCTCCACCACGCGCGATGCGTCACAGTCCTCAAGTGGCGTAATGAATTCTTTGATCCTTTAGTTATCCAATGGTGTAATTGAATTTAGGATGGGGATGATAGATATGAAGCTGCAACACCAAACTGTATCTCCCGATTTTGTTATCATTAGTTTTTTTGACTTGCCTGCCACTATGGAAGCAATTTTAAAGACGTATTCACGTCAAAAGACATACGATCGTGCCTTAAGGAGGTTATAATAAAAATATAGAGACGTCATATTCTTCATCTGTAAAAATACTGTCATACACGAAACTTTCTTGCGCTTGAGTCTTGCACATTTTCGGGCAATAATTTATCATAGCTTGTCACGTTGGCACAAGGTTACGTTGCTAATGAAGTCGTTCAAGGATCAAGCACAAAATATCGACTTTAAGCACGAGAGTTGAACTCTGTTGGATTCTCAATGCTTGGCTCAACAGAGAGTTGAAAATATTTACGTCCGTACGAACGTCTCAGAGATAACTTCTACATATTATTGTTAAAAATAAAACCCAGTATCACCATAGTCGGGCAAAAGTCAGTTCTGGGGCCGTATTATGAATGAAGTATTAATGCCATCATGATTCCAGTCCAAGAAAAGGATGGTGCTATTAGTCATGCATAGCTCCTTCTCTCTCTAGCACTTGAATCACGATGGTATTAAAACATCATAGTGTAATACAATAAATCTATACGATTATTACTTTCTAAAATATTTATATAAATATATCATATTGTTACGTGTACTATGTGACGGCAAAATGTAAGGCGTGCTTCACTATTGTACGCTGTCAGCGTGTTTCAATTCACTAAAATGTTTAATAAAATATCTATTTAATAAAGCGCGATAAATTATTACGGGTAAAGGGGCTAGCTATAATATTAGGTGCTTCACATTTGTGCTAGATTTTTTTAAAGCTCCTTCACACAATGGCACGACCTGGTCATAGTTAAATTGTTTTAATAAGACACAATCTTCTTATGATTCCGCCAGTATTCGCTACTGTGTATAGGAGCAATTACAATTTCGAGATTATTTATATATTTTTTAATTTAACTATGCAAAAAGCAGCATTTCCTCTGCCGTGCGATAAATTCATACAATACGCCAAATATAGTTGCCCCCCATTAGAAAACTCTATACATTAACTATTTGATATTTTGATTTAGTGTACAATACGTTACAATAATAATAGTAAACCATTATAAAATTGACTCTATTGTCTGTTGAAGTACACTCAGTGCATTAAAAAAAAAAAGAAATAGAAAATCGCGCGAGCGTAAATTCATTCATTTTGTTGAAATAAATAATTGGGAGATCAACGTACAAGGAACATCTACGAGTATTTGTATTGTTTCCAAATGTCTCGTCCAGAAAGTAATTTTACTTGCAAAAATCAATTTCTTAAATTGATCGACCAAATTAATTGATAAAAATCAAAATAAAATGTAAAAAGTATAATTATCTTCTCAAACGTCACTGGTATACGAACTCCAGCCTTACCTTAAATTTTTGTAAAATAAACACTCGATAACATGTTCAAGATATACAATTCAATCTCTTTCTAATTAACTCCTCCGGCGATCTCTTATAATCCCTCGTCACGAATGAGCATACCAAACGTAGCCCTTTTCCTATATGACCCGTTTACAAAACTTAAGAACCCATACGCGTACGCATTGCGTCACACGCACCCTAATCAAAATGGCGCTAGGCCAGTATATCTAAATATAAATAATGGTTACCACATAATATAATATGCACTGAGTGTACGCACCTACGCTACAATTTGAGCTAGTCGCCTAATTGTCAGGCGGGTTGTCGAAATAGTCGATTTTCTCTGCAGGTGGTTGCTGCGGTTGCTGTGGCTTCGGCTGGCTGCGGGCGGCCCAGGCGTTCGTTGAGGTGAGGGTTGCCCAGCCCGATCTGTGGGGGAAGGAGGGGTACAATAGGGTATAATAATAGACGTTGGGGACTTACTGTTTTTCGACGAAGCTTGTTACTAGGGGGCTTTTCTCTGAAGGGAAGTAGGTTAGGTAATCGTGGTAAGCAAGAAAGTTGATTTTTAACATAAAGTGCATGAAGTGTTCATCATTGTTTTTTTTTTAGGAAATAGACGTTGTGGCATAGACTAGCAAACAAGCGAGCTGTCCAGATTTTTTCGTTAGTTAATTTTATAACCTTAATTTTCGTCGATCATTTTTCAAATGCAATTTACATAGTATAAAACATAGTCGCTCCCACTGTCTGTAAGCTTAGATCTTTTAAACTTTAAACGGATTTTAATGCAGTTTTCAGCAATAGATAGAGTGATTCAAGAGGAAGTTTTATATGTATAATTGATGGAAAATGTGATGAAATATAAGGTTGAAACTTTTTAAATACAGATGAATGTGTTACTAATTTCCTTTAGTGAGTGATTGTGTAAGAATTCAACCTGAACAGGGTTTGTTTACAGTTTCATCAGATACTTTCGCAACAGACTATAAGAATGTGTACGTACTTGGTGTTGGAGCTGGCCCCGTGCGCGCTGGGGCCCGGCGCGGCGTGGGGCGCGCGCAGTACGGGCCCCGGCACGCGCCGCTTGCCCGCCTCGCGCGCCAGCACTTCTAGCACGCTCATAGCTGGCAGCCACGACTGTGGAGACATGGACAGTGTTACCATTCACACTAACAACACATGTCGAACGTCGAATGTCAAAGAGTTGGCGCCTTTACGACCAGCCGCGCTTGGTAGTGGGCATTATAAGCTCGAAACGGGCTGCCATACCAGTTAGGGGTGCTCGTGAATGTACGAGTATCTCGCAGGCCCCCGTCTCCTGGTAGTGTAAGGAACCGTGGGGTTTTGGTCAGTAGGAGTCCGACATAACCCTTCGTTTTCCCCAGGCGGAAGGTTTCCATGAAGATTTATCCCAGAAAAAAAAATGTACACGCGGCGTAAAGGTAGCGCAAATGCGACTCTAAAGTCACGTTATCGCGCGATTTCACGACGCTGGCGCAGCGTCTACGAAATGACAACGTATATGCTAGATATACCTACACGTACTGCAAAGAACTTACACTGTAACTTTTAATGTTTTTTTTTTAGGTTTACTTTTTGTAACTGGTACTTGTACACACTGCCGTATTTTTTTTAACCGACTTCTAAAAAAGGAGGAGGTTCTCAATTCGAATGTTTGTATTTTTTTTTTTTTTTGTGTTTGTTCGCGCATAGCTCCGTCGTTTGCCAACCGATTTGAAAAATTCTTTTTTTGTTAGAAAGGGTATACTTCCCAAATGGTCCCATGAAAATTTTATCGTAATCGGATGAGCGGTTTTTGAAAAATCAACAAAAATCTAAAAATTTATCTACATTGTCTACATTAACGATCTTTTTGTTTACTTTTTTGTGGGGTAGGTACAACTAAAAAGTGAAAAATAAAAACGTTTTTACAACAAAAAAAAAACAACCGACTTCAAAAAAAACACTACAAAGTGATAAATAACTTTAATTTCGGAAGTCGGTGTCAAAAAACAAAAATGCGGAATCAACGACACCGACTTCCGAAATTAAAGTTATTTATCACTTTGTAGTGTTTTTTTTGAAGTCGGTTGTTTTTTTTTTGTAAAAATGTTCTTATTCAGAATAAATTAATTCTGCATAAGTAATACTCATGTCAAGCAAACAGAAGGGCAATTCTCGTAATTTTAATAACGTTCACAGTCTGATCTCAGTCTTAATCTGTCAAAAATACCTTTAATTTTCCCACATTTTGACAAGTTATTGACGTTTGTTTGTCGCTGAGATGAGACTGCGACTAGATTTTGAACATTTTTAATTACGAGAATTGGATTTCAGATAAGTTGTGTTATTTTGAACAACCAAACACTTCAATACTCATTCAATTCTTGATACTTGATCGAAGACGAAACTGACCAAACACAAGATAGCTAAAGCCCTGTCATTTACTGAAAAACAGAGTAGTAACTTTCAAATAAAATACGTAATACAAATAAATATACACCTTTTCTTTGTCAGCAGTAGCCACGACGTTCCTATTGGGCTCAGCATCGTAGGCGACGCTCTCACAGCCGAAGTGTTCGCAGAGCTCGTGTATGAACTGACGCTTCTGCCAGTTCATCGACGGGAAGGAATGCGCTCGGGTCTTCTGTTTTGACTGTAGAAGGAAAAGTAATTACAATATTATGATGCATTAAAATTGTGTAAATTGGCTATAACTAAAGCAATACAAAAATCTTTTGGCGGCAAAATCGGAACTAACGCCGCCATGTTGCTTTTTCAATACATTTCTACAACGCCACCCTGTCAACATCATTCGAGCGTCCAAAGATCCTTGACTTTAACACTGTAATTTTTTAATTTGTATATGTATAACAACGTGTTTTTTTTGACATCCCATAACTCTAGGGGGTCATTGTACTCATCATTATGAACAACTTTTACAATGGGACCAAACCTGAAATCGTAAAAAAAAAATCAGCTGTTCCCTACATTTATGTTCGCATAACTCGTCAAATTGTAGGGAACACCAGATTTTTTTCGCGATTTCGGGTTTGGTCCCTTATTAAAAGTTGTTCATAATGATGAGTACAATGACCCCCTAGAGTTATGGGATATAAAAAAAAACACGTTGTTTATGTAGTGGAGCGCACGTGCTCGTTGTAGCGCGGCGCGAGCTTGTGTGTTACCTTCTTAGCAAGCTGCACGAGCTCGGTGAGCTTGTCGTGTATCTGGTGCGCGAAGGCGGGCTCGCGCGCGGCCGTGGCGCGCACGTGCTCGCTGTAGCGCGGCGCGAGCTTGGCCGACACGTCGGGGTTCCGTATCTGAAGTGCTAGGGCCAGCTGACGGGTGCGGGCTTCCACACGGCACTCGTCGTCGCATTCGAGACTGAAAAACGAATAAGGCGGTGTATTTTGGCTCTTGATACATCCGACCTTGTCTAACTATCCACACGGATTCTGCATAGGTCCTGCTGTATAGTAAAATAAAGCCAGAAAGCGGATAGTTGTCTGATATCCGTGTCAACTCTAGTATATATTTTTTTAAATCAGCAAACAATCAAGTGGGAAATATCTTACGTTTTAAGCATACTGCCGGGGCGCTGTACATCTGACAGGTCAACTGAGCCACCTTCCGACATCTTAGTGGCGGCTAGAGCGCTCATCATCCTGTTGACAAGAATTTAGTTTATAAATTATACGATTAGATGTGACAGCTGAACTGAACACTTACAACTTGGATTAAACCTTCGTATATGTGGGCTTTTTAATTGTTTTATGTAAACACGGCATTCAATCGGTTAATTTACGTGTCCTTGCATATCCAAAATATAAAATAATAATTATTGAAGAAAAAAAAATCACAAAGAAACTATTAAGAAAAAAATCTACATAATATATTGATTGTAATTTTCATCTCAGGTGTATTTCAGTAATATAGCTGAACATTGTTCAAGGATCTTTAGGGACGTGGCCTAAATCGGAACTAACATCGTCGTCTTATTTTTTAAATTAATTTCACAAAATAATATTGCACGTATGTTAACAACAGCGGCCTCCTATTAATTAACGTCATTTGAGAGCCAAAATATCCTTGTAGCAGTGTAACTTAGAAAAAAACTTTTTTACAAAAAAAACAACCGACTTCAAAAAAAACCCTACAAAGTGAAAAATAACTTTAATTTCGGAAGTCGGTGTCGTTGCTTCAGCATTTTCGTTTTTTGACACCGACTTCCGAAATTAAAGTTATTTTTCACTTTGTAGTTTTTTTTTGAAGTCGGTTGTTTTTTTTGTAAAAAAGTTTTTATTTTTCACTTTTTAGTTGTACCTACCCCACACAAATTCAATTAACACTAGTGCATTGAAGACACGACTCGAAGAATCATCAAAATTCACTTAAAAATGCCGGAGATGCAGTACATTTATGCATATAACTTCGTAAATAAGAATAATTACCTAATGTATTATATACTAAAACCTTCCTGAAAGTATGTAGATCACACTCATGAAAGAATTATCAAAATCGGTTCAGTAGTTTTTGAGATAATCGCGGACATACAAACATACATACACACATACGGGTCGAATACAGAACCTCCTTTTTTAAAGTCGGTTAAAAAAACAACCGACTTCAAAAAAAAAAACACTACAAAGTGAAAAATAACTTTAATTTCGGAAGTCGGTGTCGTTGCTTCAGCATTTTCGTTTTTTGACACCGACTTCCGAAATTAAAGTTATTTTTCACTTTGGAGTGTTTTTTTTGAAGTCGGTTGTTTTAAAGTTTTTATTTTTCACTTTTTAGTTGTACCTACCCCACACAAATTCAATTAACACTAGTGCATTGAAGACACGACCCGAAGAATCATCAAAATTCACAAAAAATGCCGGAGATGCAGTACATTTATGCATATAACTTCGTACATAAGAATAATTACCTAATGTATTATATACTAAAACCTTCCTGAAAGTATTAGATCACACTCATGAAAGAATTATCAAAATCAGTTCAGTAGTTTTTGAGATAATCGCGGACATACAAACATACATACATACATACGGGTCGAATAAAGAACCTCCTTTTTTAAAGTCGGTTAAAAATAGAAGGTATTTCTGTGTCATACATAAGACACAGAAATACCCTTAATTTTTCTAAAATCAAACAGCGATTATCGTTACTCTTATTTAATTTCTCGAACAACACCTCATACTTACTTGGCATAATCCCGGGCATTCTCGCAGCAGGGCCGCTCGGCGTGCCTGCGGCCGCACGGGCACGTGGCTCGCACGGCGCGGCGGCATGGGGCCGCGCTGGGGCACGCCCCGGGCCCCACGCCGGCCCCGCCCGCGCCCGCGTGGCACGGTGCCGCGCACGGGTGCCCGCACGATGGACGTTTCTCCATGCAGGGTTGGGTGCATCTGAGTACACACGAGGAAAGGTTATACTGGGGCTAATAAGAGCTTTCCTTTTCCTTATTGACACGTGATCTGTGCACAGGTTTACGATGCGGGCAACAGCTAGTCTAAACATCTATACAAATAAATAAAATTGAAGTGTCTGTTTGTAATGTAATGTCAACAGCTTTTTACTAAATGAATATGAAAGCATCTGTGGTACTTATAACATTTTTTTAATTTTTTCTGTCTGTATGCTCCGGCCAATCACTGAAACAGCTGGACCGATTTTCACGGGACTTTCACTGGCAGATAGCTGATGTTATAATGTAGGCTACTTTTATTTTAGTAAAATAATTAGTAAAGAGACACAGCGAAAATTTCCAAATTTTTCTTCATGGGCGACGTTTTCATGGTTTTTTTTTGGGTGCTGGAGACGATAATAAAGTCAAAATGATAATCCAAGATGGCGGCTGTAAAACTTTTGAAATGACAAAAGTGCCTACCTATTCTGAAAACCAATGCACGCCACTGAGTCGCCGGCACAGCTAATAGACATTAACATTCTCTAGTACTTACTTGCCAGAGTCACAGGCTCCTTTGTGACAAGTCTTGATACAGGTGTGCTTGCCGCAAGGGAGAGGCTTCCCGCAAGGGAGGCCGCACGAGAACTCCTCTTGAGAACATGGTATTGTTTTTCGCTCCTGTGAACAGAACATTATATTGTTGTTATACATTATATTCATATAAGTTCCCATTAAAATAAGTGGACAAACTTTTAGAAATCATTCAGACCACCAAAATAAGGACGATGGCAAAAAAATATATAAGGGAAACGCATTAGATACTTTACAAGAAAAAAAATCAGCTAACGAAAATACATTATTTTAGGTCAAAATAAAATCACTTTAATCAGTGTTTTTTTTTTTGCTTGGATATCTTTAGTTAGACATACAAAGCGCTTTTTTTAAATTTGTCCATCTATTATAATGGGACTCTGTATATAAAAAGGGTGACTAGTAATTAGTTACAGATACGTAAATACATAATTGTACTCATCATAACAAACAACTTTCCCAAAAAACGATTTTTATTAGTTTGCCAAGCGCATGACCCCAATCACCCCAATAGAGTATTGAGTTCATAATCATAATCACCCTATAATATTCCCACTGCTGGGACACAGGCCTCCTCTCTATGGGAGGGAGTGGGCCGGTAATCTACCACCCGGGCCCAGTGCGGGTTGGCAGATGTCAGAATCAGAATCAGAATCAGAATTATTTATTTGTAAAACATAGGTGAAGAACATTGTTACAATTTTGATTTTTTTTATCTGTAGTGACAAACTAGTGGGTATGGTAATATGAAACAACAACTATCTCAAACACTGTTTATTAAAAAAAAAACTGGTTAAGTAACATTACTAATGAATAAGTTTACTAAAAAATAACAAAATTGTTGCCAGCCAGCTAATAAGGAAATATAGAGAGCGAAGGTCGTGGGGGGTTGGAGATAAACCCTGTACTGTTCCGTTTGAAATGAGTATAAGTTAAAAGTTAATAATTATTATAAAACTAAGGAGAAAGTAACCTTCCAGTTATTGTTTAATTTAAAATCTATTAAATGGGCGCCAGGGACTTTGAGAGTCCCGGATCCCGGAGCCGACGAAGGTGTCCAATACTATTCCGGACGGGGTAGGATGTCGAACCCGAGATCCACAAATTAAATTGTGATGCAGGCCGGTTTCCAGTATCGAAAACCGGACCCAGACAATCAACTGGTTCCTACGGGAACCGTAATAAGGTATAATAAAAAGTTAAAGTAGGTAAAAGAAAAAACCGCCCCGCCTGCGCGATCGCTAGACGGGCTCAGCCGGAAGCTCAGTCGTCTCCTCACGAGGCTTCGCCGTGCTCGAGGAACGGGTCTCGCGTCCAGGCCCCAGACGATCTTCTAGGTCCTGGCGGCGAGACGAATCGCTCGAGGTGCCTCTCCTGGAATCTCACTTCCAAAGACTATTACAACCAAATCCTTACCTTTTAGAACGTGTAACAAGTTTAGTGGAATCACTCAACGTGTCGTAGGGCTTCAAGATGCCAAGTGAGGTTCCATGATGCTGTCATGGGTCTCAAACCGGAATTAGACGGAGCATTCCAAAAATCTCCCCGATTACGGGTAAAATAATATTAAATCACTGAAGATAAATAATACACCGAGATACTTAAATTCTTGAAAATCACTAACAACTGCACAACATGACGTTTATTCGCTGAAACAATAAGAATCTTCATGATCCAGACCAACAAACAAATTATTTGTTATTTTCAATACTAAAACTTGTCATGATTGTCTTAAATCTCCTCGAACCTTAATTCGGTAAATTAAGAAAGTATGACCTTGTCACATTACGTCAAATACAATTCACAGATAAAAAATATATTAACTTGACACGAAGTTTCTAGAAAGAAGTCTATATTGAAAAAATGAATGATTTCCGTTTACGGTTATTTAGTTTATTATGACTTTTTTTGACTAAAAGCTGAAAATAATTGAGGATTGCTCCATACGATATTATTTCGATGGTTAGCAATCAATATGTTAAAATATCGATTTAAACTACAACTGTGAATCGGCGACCACCAGATGTCGCCTTTGACAGATAGAAACTGACGTTTGACTGAATGACATTTGGAATGTAAACAAACGCAACTAATTACAATTCAATATGTTTTAGGATTAAGAAAAGTGATTTATTGTGAGGAAGCCGATTGTAAAACTACAATGAAATGTGTTACTCGGAAACCTCGTAATGTACTACCTATGTTTTCAGGTAAATGCTACTTTACTAAACCAACCCGTTGTAGGTGCAAAAAAACAACGTAACAGTACCTCCCCAACCACCAGAGATTTGACCCACTAGGGCAAATCTCGACGCTGGCCCTCCAGCGTCAAAGCAGACTCCGAAGGACCAAGCTCAATTACAAAAATCTACAACGTTCATGCCTGAAAACAAGAACAGAGAAAGAAAATAAAAATAAATGGAGATGAGCGAGTCTAATCCATTTACAAACATGTAAAAGACAAGCTCCAAAAAGAGTAAAAATATTTAAATAACTACCGATAATAGTGCTGAGCTGGTACACCAACAATACACTAAAAGAAATTAAATGCTACAAACTAATGAACAATGGCTAACCGTCTACCATAATAGAAATGTGACGGTTAGTTTGCCTTAAAAAAAACCATCTGAAACGTTTTCCATTAATGCAGCCTACACGCCCGCCATTTTGGCCACCTATCTCAGGACTATCATTTTGCTGCCTTACCAGCCCAGCCGGAAGCTCAGTCGTCTCCTCACGAGGCTTCGCCGTGCTCGAGGAACGGGTCTCGCGTCCAGGCCCCAGACGATCTTCTAGGTCCTGGCGGCGAGACGAATCGCTCGAGGTGCCTCTCCTGGAATCTCACTTCCAAAGACTATTACAACCAAATCCTTACCTTTTAGAACGTGTAACAAGTTTAGTGGAATCACTCAACGTGTCGTAGGGCTTCAAGATGCCAAGTGAGGTTCCATGATGCTGTCATGGGTCTCAAACCGGAATTAGACGGAGCATTCCAAAAATCTCCCCGATTACGGGTAAAATAATATTAAATCACTGAAGATAAATAATACACCGAGATACTTAAATTCTTGAAAATCACTAACAACTGCACAACATGACGTTTATTCGCTGAAACAATAAGAATCTTCATGATCCAGACCAACAAACAAATTATTTGTTATTTTCAATACTAAAACTTGTCATGATTGTCTTAAATCTCCTCGAACCTTAATTCGGTAAATTAAGAAAGTATGACCTTGTCACATTACGTCAAATACAATTCACAGATAAAAAATATATTAACTTGACACGAAGTTTCTAGAAAGAAGTCTATATTGAAAAAATGAATGATTTCCGTTTACGGTTATTTAGTTTATTATGACTTTTTTTGACTAAAAGCTGAAAATAATTGAGGATTGCTCCATACGATATTATTTCGATGGTTAGCAATCAATATGTTAAAATATCGATTTAAACTACAACTGTGAATCGGCGACCACCAGATGTCGCCTTTGACAGATAGAAACTGACGTTTGACTGAATGACATTTGGAATGTAAACAAACGCAACTAATTACAATTCAATATGTTTTAGGATTAAGAAAAGTGATTTATTGTGAGGAAGCCGATTGTAAAACTACAATGAAATGTGTTACTCGGAAACCTCGTAATGTACTACCTATGTTTTCAGGTAAATGCTACTTTACTAAACCAACCCGTTGTAGGTGCAAAAAAACAACGTAACAACATATATACATTAATCATACATGTCAAGGTCTTAAATAGATAAGTGTTGCACTATGCTTTGTCATTGTTGACATACAAATATTAAAGTCAGGTTCATCAAAGTTAACAAAATTTTCTATCAATTTTATACAAATACATTAAAATAATCAATTTAATAATGTCCACTACAAGAAAGAAAAACAAAAAAACACACACAAGAAGATCATAACAAAAGAACATGCGAGAAATTATTCGTCCTTTACATTAATAATATGAATTAATAAAGTTAAAGAATTTAATCAAATAGTCATCCAAAATTAAAATAGTCATCCAAGTCAACATTAATAATATATATTTATAAAATTACATGATCTCACAATTCATCATATCATAATTTAATCAAATAGTATTATCATTAAAATAGCCATCCAAGGTATAATAACATTTCTCAACTAATAACTTGTGAAGACACTTTTTGAATTTCTTTAATGGCATACATTTTATAGCATCAGGTATTTTATTAAAAATCTTTGGTGCAACACCAAAGAAGCTCTTTTTCATTAACGCAGTATTACATTTCAACGTACATAGTTGATTTTCATATTGACTCCGAATGCGGGTCTTCTTAACTGTTGAAAATTTTGTAAATAAATGTGGATTTGATTTTACAAATAATGCAGTTTCTAATATATATATAGCTGGTAACGTTAATATTTTTAATTTCTTGAAGTAGGGAACGCAACTATCTGTTGACTTTAAATTACACATGGATCTTACACACCTTCTTTGCATCCTAAACACCAGTTCCCTATTTGTTGATTGCCCCCAGAAAACAACACCATAACGGAGAATAGAGACTACAAGTCCATGATAGGCTGTTAACAGTGTCTCAGAATTTACTCTCTTAGATAATTGAAACAATAGATACGCAGATTTACTCAGTCGTATACAAACCTCTTCTAGACACATGTCTTCGAATCTTTGGTTCTAGGACATGCCAGTTTCCTCACTTTTACTTACGCTTAGCTAAGCTTTGAGCAGTTTCTGGTATTTACCTTGCATGCCCAGGGCATTTTTACCGACTTCACAAAAAGGAGGAGGTACTATGTTCGGCTGTTTGTATGTTTTTTATCATCATTATTATTTTTATTTTGTATGTTTGTTCATCGAATACTCCGCCAATTGTCGATGGATTTTCAAAATTCTTTTTTTGTTCGAAAGTAGATAGTTCTGAGGTGGTCCCATTGCCACCAAGTTAGGATCTGATGATGGGATCTTAGAGAAATCGAGGGCAACCCTCAAATTTTATAGGCTCACTTATTGTTTTTCGCATATTTTATGAAGTATCTTGTTTATTTGCGTATGGTTGTCACCATCTCAGGTAGCTGGGCTGATGATGGAAGGTACAACTCCTGAACAGTAAGAAGTTACTCAAACAGGCAAGGACTGTTTTAGTAAATTGTTTTGATGTTTGATAGGGCATTTGTCACATTTGGTCTCATGATCATCAAGTCATGACCTGATGCTGCAGTCAGGATAGTCTGCAGAGTACCTAACTCCTCGACAACTAACAGCAGATATATCGTGTTTAGGCTCATTGAAAAGGGCTCGATGTGTGGATAAACGTACTGTTAATGAGGAACACCGAAGTACATAGAGACCTGATGCTGAAGCCAGGAACATCAGAAAAAGTACAAACCTTGAAATAACAGCACCGTAGTCGTGTTTGGGCTCATTTTAAACAGGACTAAATTTTAAGTTCAATGCAATGTTGACATAAGTCTGGCCTGATGCTGCAGCCAGGATTATCAGCTTCTAGTCTTAAAACATCAGGTCAGGATTTGATGATGGATCTCATCATCAAATCCTGACCTGATGTTTGGATTTGATGATGGGATCCTGGAGAAATCGAAGGAACTCTTCAAATATTATAGGCACACCTATAGCGATTTGGGTATTTTTTATAGTAACTCGTGCACTTGCTCTCGGAAAGCACCATTTGGTGAAGTGGAGCTGATGATGAAGACCACAGATGGCCACCGGAACTACTCAATAATATAGTCTAAGTATTTCACGGGTTGCGATTCGATTACTTTAATATGGTTGCTAAGCAATTCATGCTCGTCACAATGTGAATGGTGATATGGAGCTGATGGTGGACCTGGAGAACTCCTCAACAATTAACTTCCCTGCATCGGGAAAAGCAATATTTTGCTTGTAAAAGGCGATGATCACTAGGCTATTGTAACTTAGATAAATTATAAGCAGACCCACTAAAAAGCGTGAAATAAAAACTTTTTAAGAAAAAAAAAGACCGACTTCCAAAAAAACACTACAAAGTGAAAAATAACTTTAATTTCGGAAGTCGGTGGCAAAAAACTAAAATACAGATCCAAAGACACCGACTTCCGAAATTAAAGTTATTTTTCACTTTGTAGTGTTTTTCCCATTAATAACGGAATCTTACCTCGTGGTCGCCATGGCAACGCTTGGTAGTGAGTACCACACAAGGTGGGCAGTCGCCGGAGTGGCAGGAGTGGTGCGGCGGGTGCTTGCAGGGCCGCTCGCGGGTGCAGGGCGCGCTGCAGGCCGGGGGCCGGGCCCCGCAGCGGACTGGCGGCAGGATCACTTCCGCGCCACATTCACAGGTTAGCTCATCGAAACCTAGGGACAAATATTAAACCCATCAGTATACAAAACTATAAAGCTAAGAGCTTAAGAAACAGCGCCTACATGCAGCTGTGGAACCGCAACCTGTGTATAATTTGGAACTGAAGGCAAAGGGTAGTATAAAATGTTACGACGCGGTTACGGATCGCAACGGGCGTATTTATTTTCGTCTTCAGCTGTTGCGCATCGGTCGTTAACCCGCAACCGCAAACGGGCACGCAAAATACCGCATAGTGAAATCTTTCCCAAAGGTTGCTGATACTTTAATGTAGGTTCCATGCAACTTGGACATTCAATCCAGGGTGCTTACTCTTGAATTTAATTCCGATAGATCGACATTAGAATTATGACGTTTCGTACTTTTGAGTTCGGTTTAATTAAACTAAAAGGTAAAATTGGACGATTGATTTTGGAGCCCGGCCCTAATTTCCACTTAGTTAACCAAAATGGACACCCAATTTTACCTTTTAGTTTAATTAAACCGAACTCAAAAGTACGAAACGTCACAATTCTAATGTCGATCTATCGGAATTAAATTCAAGAGTAAGCACCCTGATGGACCTTACTACACTTTTTGGGCACAGAATAAGGTTTAGTACTCACTGACGCGCGGGCAGGGCGCGCAGTGGCCGGTGTGACAGAACTCCTCGCAGCGGTGCGTCTGGCACGACAGCGTGCGGCCGCACACTGCGGCGCAGCGGTGCGACGTGGCCGCGCAGCACACCGTGCGGCAGCGGTGGCGCCCGCACGACAGTTTCTGGTGGAAGAACAAAGGAATAAGAGGACAAACCTAATTTGAAATCGAAAAAATCGAGTGTGACATCCACCAACCCGCACTGGGCCCGTGTGGTAGAATACGGCCTACTCCCTCTAACAGAGAAGAGGCCTGTGTCCCAGAAGGGGGAACATTATAGGCTGATTATGCTATATGCGTATTCTTATTTCTATATGTGTGATACTAAGATGATCTTCATATAGACTGGTGGGACCATTCAGCTGTTCTACAAAAATACAAGATTAGAGGATGTAGTTACCTTATTGCACTTCTTTTGGCACAGCACGTTGTTGTACATCTCGGGCAGGTCGGCGCAGGGGACCTCGCGGCTGGAGTGCCCGCAGCGGCACTGCAGCACTGTCTTATCGGGACATTCTGGACACGGTCCTGGATAACGAAGTTGTATTAGGTTTTAAAAAAATATGAAAAGCCTGGTCTCAAATTTTTCTCTCTAAAGTTTTATCCGCACGGCATAATCAGCGAGGCATGTTTCGATTTAAAACATGTTCTAGATAAAACGACACATGTCGCGAAGTAATATTTACATATAACAGGATAGTTATGAAATCAAAACTGAACTTTGAATATTTTTGAAAAAAAAAAAAAAAAAAATGTGATTGCTACGAGTCTGATGCCGAAAATATAGTTTTTTGAATTTTTGTCTGGATGTATGTTCCGGATTGACACAAAAACGGCTGAACGAATTTGGATGAAATTTGGTACACAGATAGTTTATAATCTGGATTAACACATTGGATACTATTAATCCGGGTAGTACGTTCCCGTGGGTTATTTTCCGACATCCACGCGGGCGTTTCTGTTCTGATTTGTTAGTATGGTAAGTCTTACCTTCATGGCAATTAATTTTGCAGAAATGTTTGTCTCCAGCGGGGCCGCACTGCAGCGGTTTGGCACAGATGTTGCCGCACAGCGGGATCGGGTCTGTGCAGGCCTTGCGCGAATCTTTGGCCAACCTAAGGAAAATATGGGTGAAATAAATTTTCGAGGAGGGGTAATTTTACAGCAAGTATTTGTAAAAGAAAAATATGCATAGTGTGTTATAAAATATAATGGCCTCCGAAAGTTAGTTGACAGTTTTCCACTTCAACTTTGGACACAAAACATTATGATTGAAAATTCTAGTGATACAAATGTTTAAACTGCTGTAACTACCTTTGACTTATCATAAAAAATAATCAAGTAATCCCTGATTATGTATTTTATTTTTATAGTGGCAATACAGCTGAACTGACAAAATGTCAACTAACTTTTGGAGGGCACTGCACATTGCACTGACTGCTTGAATGAAAAGAAGATCTCCCAAGAAATTCACGTTAATCTTTTTAAAAGACGAACGGTGGAGTTTCTTGCCCATTCTTCTCCACTACCTTTCGCAAGGGGCGACTATAATCAATTCTATTTTAATGTAATTTTTGACGTTCAAAAGTGCCTATTTGAAATAAATGCTTTGACTTTGACTTCTTTTGGGACTATTTACCTTTGACAACAGTGAAATCGGAAGTGTGTTTTATTTGCTGACGCTATTCGTCTTCACGCACATATTCACAGCGTGTTTGTACACTTGGTTACCACAAGTAAAGCGCGCATTGCTTCGTGAGATAATAATATTATATTGTATAACGGGCTGGTCTCCGCAACTCCTCGTCTAAGCTCGTATTTTCAGTACAGTTGGACAAATTCTTCAATCGATCCACACCATCACGTCCACCTTGGTATTAGTGATGACCTCACTAGTGACTGGGTTACCGTATTTTGTCCTGTATGTGGCTACCACTGGACAGTTTAGAAGCACATAATAATATAGTCTTCCACCATACAGTACCCTACACAATGGCCGGTCTATGACTCTAGTATCATGTTACACTAATACTCACTGTGTATTCCCACAAGGACAGCTGTGCACATACTGCGGCAGTAGCTGGCAGGGCTGGCAGGGCGGCGCGTGGCAGTGCGCGCGACACACGTGCGCGCCGCACGCCAGCACGCGGCCGCACGTGTCGCCGCACGACCAACTGGTGCACGTGCCCGTTTCGGCCGTGCACGTTACTGAGCGGGACTTAGCGGCGGGGCAGTAGCATACTGGACATGGAAATGTAGAGTGATAAGACCCGTCACGAAGCCGAAATCTATGCATTCTGCACATCAAATTTAAAACTAATTTCTGGGAAATGACAATCTCTACGTTATAACATGACGCGTATAATCCCCGAAGGGCGAGGCAAAGGTGTACAGTTCGGCACAACTTAGACGTAGCATCGGCAAAATTCGTAAAACCGATCACATCCGAACTAAGTGCGCCTTCAAAATCACCAATCTTTATTACTACTTTAGAAAAATTGATCGTAGTAATAAAGATTTACGAATACGAATTACGAACGTTTTACGAATTTTGCCGATGCTACATCTAAGTTGTGTCGAACTGTACCTAAAGTTTACCAACAATTTGACCAGTTATGTTTAAGTCCCATGTAATATGGCCATGACGATTTTTTTCTTTGATTTTTATTATGTGCTGATGCCGAAATGGAGATCATAATCCAAGATGGCGGCCATTAAATTAGTGCTTTTTTGTCATAGGTATGGATTCAGAATGTAATAGATAGTTAGCAAATACTAGAAACACACTTTAAATCCTAGAATCGATACACAACTACAGTAGAGATACAACGCTTAATTTTCAATCAACTTCTCCCTTCATACCTTGTTCGACAGTTTCAGCACATATGTCACAGGGACCCTCATGGCAGTCCTTGGCACAGTTATGCACCCCACACAGGAGGGTACGTCCACAGACGCGACCGCACACTTGCGGCAACTTGCTACTACAGAGCACTGAGCGGGTTTCTGCGCCGCAACCGCAATGTCTGCAAAGAAGGGTTTAGGGGTCAATTTTGATGCTTCTAGTTTAGTGTATAAAATTCATGTTTTCCGTTGACGTTATTTCCACTTAAACAAAAATATCAACTTTACACTAGTGTAGATGAAGAGATAAAATAAGTTATGAAAAAGTGAAAAAAAAAATGTTAATGCTAACTTAACTTTAGCTTTTAAGTTATTTTTGCAAAAAACATAACTTCATATTTGTTTTCAAGTTTAGATATATTGATGTGAAGGTATGGGATGTCTATGTAAAGACAGTTTATAATTAAAATTTTCTAATATTTACAGGATAAAGGATGTTAACAATGAGAATGATGAGCTAAACCTGAGGAATCACTAATAGCAAAAAAATAACTTATTTTTTTTTAATTAATTTGGTTTATTATTTTATTTTATTATGTTATTCTTACTCTTAGTTTTATTTTTTACTCCAAGGATTGTGCCCATAACACTTAGGATCACACCTAAGGAGAGACTTACAAACGAATTGCATGAATTACATCCATCATACGTACTTGACAACAGTAGCTTGGCACGGCGGGCACGGTCCGGGATGGCAGAGTAGCGTGCAGGGATGCGGGCACGCTCGCGGGCGCCGGCATGCGCGGCCGCAGGTGTGTGCGCCCGTGGATCCACGCTGGTACTCAGGCGCGCGCACCGCTCCGCACATACATCGGTAATCCGTAGGGATGGCTTCGTTCGTGTTCTGACAAGCTGGGCAGCGCCACTTGCCCTCTGATAAGAAGGGAATTAAAGTTTTAGAAACTGTATGAAAATTCAAGGTAAACGGCTGAATTCTTAAACATATAAAGAAAGAAAATACGTCAATTTTACGTTACCGTTATGTCATTTCCGTGTCGCTTGAAGGAATATTGTAATGACAGAAAGATATTTAATTGTGTCTTAAAGTGAAGTTTTGGGGTGCGCCAAAGTTCACCTAAATTTTCAACTCCGATAATTGGAAATCCGAAAATGTTCTTCCTAACATTTTTCATCCTAACAATCACAATTCCTAACTACTCTGTCTCTAATGTTCATAATTCCGAATCATTCAACTTCATAATGTCAGTAGCAATAAACATCTATTATACTTTTATTTGTTTTCCTATATTTTCTCAACATAACCATCTTTTACACTATTATTCAAAGTCATATATTTTTTGCTTAGATCGTCGACATAGAATGCAAAAACGAGCGAAGGGCACCCCGAGGTTCGGTTTGGTTAGGTTACTTTAAACCCTTTACACAGAAATAGGGGCCCCGTGAAGCGGGGCTCCGTCGACATAGGATGCAAGGGCGAGCGAAGGGCACCCCGAGGTTCGGTTTGGTTAGGTTACTTTAAACCCTTTACACAGAAATAGGGGCCCCGCGAAGCGGGGCTCCGTCGACATAGGATGCAAGGGCGAGCGATGGGCGCCCCGAGGTTCGGTTTGGTTAGGTTACTTTAAACCCTTTACACAGAAATAGGGGCCCCGCGAAGCGGGGCTCCGTCGACATTGGATGACATAGGATGAAAAAAAAAAGTGTTTATCATATTAGACTAAATAGGTTTTATGTCTATTGAGTGGTATATCAAACGATTTTATATTGTCTGTTATTCTTAGTAGAAATTAGTTACATTAGTAGTTATGTTTAGGGATAAAAGCGTTATGATAAAAAACAGTAGGAGTTTAAAATATTTACATTAATGATATTATTGATTACAATTTTCGGAAACATGAGTATTATGAACATCGCCGGTAGCACTACAAATAGTATGAACGAAAACTTTAGGATGAAAAATTTTAGGAAGAGTGATCATTCGGATTACAAATCGTTAGGAAGAACAATTTCGGGTAAAGAACTTTAGTTGAGCCAATATGGACCCGAAGTTTTGCTATTAAAATTCAGGCTGAAGTGGTAAAGTTCGACACAGACTGATAGATAGCAAGTTATTTACTGTGTCGTCATATAAATAAAACAATACATGTAATAAACAGTATGTCATAATAATACTTATTTACGACAATACAAAATATTATTGAGCAATCATTTAAGATTTGATAGATAAGGAAAAAAAAAGTAAGTATCTATGATAAAATTAGAATACAAGGAAAGATTATAATTGTATGTACATTAAGGTCAAGTTTTTTTGTGGGAACTTTAAGGTAACTTATACAACTGAACAAAACCATGTACTCACCAACCATGCTGCTCATGGCCCATTTCCGGATGCACCTCAGATGTAGCACATGGTAACAGTTGCAGCATGACCAGACCTGGTCAAATTGTTTGACTCGGTCGCAGCAGACCAGGCACTCCAGTGTGCCCTTGTCTAGTTGTTCAGTTAGACGCTCACGTTGGGTCATCTCTTTGTTTACTGAAATAGAATAGCCCATTAGAACAAGGCTGTTTAGACACTATTCTTTAGAGAGATAGAGAAAAAATTACTTCAATGAATTGAGTATCAAATATAAGATCTCCAAACTAGCATCTATGAATTATTTTTGGCACATGTGTGCAGTGCCAAACATACATGTTACAAGAGATATGTATTCTTAATGCAGTCTAAGATCTGAAGTGATTGGTCAAAGATAGAAATGCCATATAAATATAGTTTACTATGGTGTATTTGATTTTCAAAAAATATAATCAGAACTCAATCAACAGGTTAAAATATAGGATGCATCATTTCATGAATGATAATAGGCATTATTTGAAGTGTGCCTAGCCTAGTTTGCTATCCCTACAGTGCCTCTCAAGAATTTCTGTGCATAGACAGAATTTTGTAAACCTTGGGATCTCAGTGCGAATGTAATGGGAATCTGACTTTTTAAGTAATAATAGCTTGTACAAACCTTGATCATTACCATATTTAGTTTTAGTTCGAGCAGGACTTTGAAAATTTTCAGACTTAGTTGCTCTCTCCCTCTCTCTAGTATCTCTGTCCCTTTCGCGAATATCTCGGTTACCTCTATCTCTTTCGCGAAAATCACGATTATCTCTGTCCATGTCACGGAAATCGCGGTAATCTCTATCGGTCTCACGGATATCTCGATAATCTCTATCCCTTTCGCGGATGTCTCTGTTGTCTCTTTCTCTCTCACGGCCATCGCGGTAATCTCTACCCCTGTCGCGGATATCTCGGCTATCTCTATCCTTCTCGCGGATGTCTCGGTTACCTCTGTCTCTCTCGCGAATGTCTCGATTACCTCTGTCTCTCTCGCGAATATCTCTGTTATCTCTCTCTGTCTCACGGACATCTCGGTAATCTCTATCCCTTTCATGGATATCTCGGCTATCTCTATGCTTGTCACGGATATCTCTTTCCATTGGGTAATCATCTTTGTCCCTGTCTCGGTTTTCACTGTCCCGGTCTCTCTCCAACCTCTCTTCTCTACCTTGTAAATAAGTATTGGCATATTGTTCATCTTCTGTGCTATTGCGATCCATTGCTCTAAGCCGAGGAGTTCCAACCCAATTCTTTCCACGTCCAGAAGCTTCTCCTCTCCCATTCCTCACATCCTGACTGTCCTTACTTATTGCACTGTTGTAGAAGGTACGTGCATCATCTTTATTCTTTGACTTGTAATTTCCTTTCCCTTGGCCTCTTTTGTTATTTGAATCATAGTTACGGTTATTAGATTCATAGTTACGACTGCTAGAATCCTGTTGGCGACTATTTGATTCATACTGTCTACTATCTGGTTCTTGATTACGGTTGTTTGATTCCTGATTGCGGTTGTTTGAATCATGATATCGACCATTAGATTCATTATTGCGATGACTATTATCACGTTGGCGAACATTTGATTCTTGGTTCTTAGGGTGCTCTTGAGTACGTTGGTATGATTCAGTTTTCTGGCTTGTTTCTGTATTTTGTTGTGAGCTCTCTCGCTCGCTCTGCTTTTGTTTTGATCTTTCTCTCCAGTTTGTATCGGATGAACTACCACTAGCATTTCGTGGTTCATTTATACTACTGTAATGGTTCTTAGGTTCATTAACATTACTATAATTATTTCTACATTCACTATCATCATGTACAGTACTAGATTCAGGAATGTTCTGAGTGCTAGTTGAAGGTGTCATCATGGAACCTTTTGGCACAAATTCAGTAGCTGTTGGAGTTAGATTAGATTTGAGTATCATTGCATTTGTATAAGCATTAGGATTGGGTGCCACAGGGTTGTATTGACTTTGAACATTCATTGGGTATGCTTCAGTGCCACTGGACACATTGGCTGTGGTTGCTGCATATCCATAACTGTCTAACTGAGGGTTTTGACCAGTGGATGGAGCATTCTGGTAATTATATTGCCTTCCAGGATAGTTTTCATATTGCACATTGTTATAGTTGCTAGCACTGGGCGCACCACTGTTTTGCATTTGAGAAAGAAATTCATTAAAGCTCACATACTGGTTGGCTTGCTCTGGTCTATTGGGGTAGTAGGCTTGGTTGACATATTGGACATTTGGGTCACCGTTCCAAGCTTGGTACTGGTTGTTGTAAGCGTATGTGTTGTTCCACTGAGACATGATAACGGGATAACAAAATATAATATTGTGAAATATTTGTGTTTAACTGGAAGTATGGCAGAGAGTTTTGCGGATTATGCGAGTTTTTTTTCTAGTTACGGCGTTGTTATGACCGCAGGCCGAAGCCTGAGGTCTCGAGTTAACCGTGTAACTCTACCTGAAATTATTAAAAAGGGTAATTTGTTATCAAATTCGAGAGCAACCGACATGTGCCACTTTCTAAAATATAAGATAAATCATGTTGACTCACCACTTGGTTGTTTTGTCCACCGATACGTTTTTGTTAAAAATAACTATATAGTAACGAAAAATAAACTAAAATAATTTAACAATTTACAAAATTGCAATAACTATAACGATGTGACAAGGATGATTCGGATTCGGAAGAAGGGTGAAGGGGGGGGGGGGAGGTCGACGTTGACAATTTGACAGTAGGTTTTTTGCATGGTAATGGATTTTTTGCAACTTTGCGAATCAAAGTTACAAAAAACGAACTATTTTATTATTTAACCCTTAAAAATTATAAAATAGAGATGAAATAAATAAAAGTAAAAAACCATTTGTTATTTTCCAAAATATTCGTAATTAATAAAACAATCTTTTATTTACTGTTTTGCGATGATATTCTCGACATGGTAACAGAAACTATAATACGTGGTCTGACTTTTAATTATCTGCATTAAAATCACAGACTAAAGGTGGAAACAAATTATCGGACGCGGCTGACGGACGCGGCTGACAGCCGCGACAGATACGTATGCACAGATAAAAACATCCAGCGCGCCAGATTTCTGTCGGACGTCCGAACGCTCAAGGTTACGTCCACGACTTACGTCCGATAGTTTGCACAGCTCAGTGTACATTCATTGTCTAGATACCTATAAGTCGCGGCTGTCAGCCGCGTCCGTCAGCCGCGTCCGATAATTTGTTTCCACCTTTAGTTTGAGTTGAGATGTCAATGAGTAAAATGACACTTCTTAGAGTGCGTTTCAACAAATAGGTCCTATGTTATAATGTTGGCTCCCCTGTCCTCAGCTAGGTATATATGTGTTTTGTGCCCATGTCTGTCAAGGATAGTAGATATGGGAAGACGATTTTGCGTTTTTTTTTTTAAAGATTTATAAGGTGTCCGTGTTAGAATCATGCCCAAAACAGGAGTGGTGAAGAATAAGAACAAATAAGAAGTGGTATAAGTACACTGACCTCTAAGTACATTGTTGCCAACATAACGGCATAGGAACTATTTGTTGAAACGCACTATACTGTAATTTCGATAGATTATGTTGCCACACTATCTCTACTAGTGATGGGAATGGAATGCAATTGACCAATTTTGATTTCATATATTCTTTGTATTGATCGGATAAAAATAATAGTTATGTAGTACTAGTTCGCATCAAATTTGTGCTCGAATAGTGAATTTGCACCGAAATCGTTCAAACTATACTAATCTCAATTAATTAAGTGGGCCATATAGCCGTAATTTATTAGTTTTTTTAGTGCATTCAGGTACCCTAGACTAAGACCTACACCTGGACCTAACGTTCAGGTATCTAGTATTTGAGAAAAGCCTATTTAATTGAGTTTATATGTACCTAATACTTATAGTTTTTTGCAAACACTATTAAAAATAAACAATAACAAAACAGTAATTTTGCAGCACGCACTCACACCATTAGGAATCGTAAAGTCTATTTTTAACTTTTTTTTCCATTACTGCCAACCTATATTTTTCGTTTTGAACCATTTAGTCGAGTAGTTTATTTACCGGACCATAGAGTAAAACTGTTGCACAGGATATTAGACCTCTTATACAGCAGTAATAATAGAGGTTGAAGCCGCGTGAATCGGGTGTCGCCAATTGGCGACGGCGGTAACTGACGATTGGGGCCAAGTGTCGCCCAGGGGCGACGTGGCACTTCAGCGGTATGGTTTTACCACCTTGATCGATTTTGAATTGAATGTAGGTAATTGAATGAATCGATTCTTTTGTCACATCACTATTTAAATTTCATTAAAAAGTGGTAGCAGCTGTCATTTTACTGCAGCTAATTAAAAGCATGGATTTAGAATTATACATATACATATTTCGTTTTTTATCCCAGAGCACAGAATACTTAATAGTACAGAGACTAATCTAACAGGTGTACTGTCAAACTTCTATAAAAAAAAGACGCAAACACAAAAGATTAAATAACGTAGTCTCTGGGATTAAAAACGAACTTTAGGTCCTACTACACGGCTGCCCCATTTCAAAACCTAGTAAGGGACACTTTTTACAAAAATCGTTTTATTGCATAATCTTCCTAACCTAGTAAGTCCCTACCGAATACAAAAACATCAGCGTTAAAAAAAAAACTCACTTAAAAGCAGACATATACATGAACGTAACTGTCTCGTGTCAATTATCAAAATTAGTAAGGGGTTTAAAATATGCAATATACACCATATATCAAAAAAATGCTAGTACTATGTGTTCATTATTTAGTATTTTTTACAACCAATAGTATTTTTTTTACTTAACATAAATACTTTTTAAAGGCTGACCTTATTACATTTATGCGCTCTCCTGTAAAATTTCGTTTTAGGTCCTTACTAGGTTTTGAAATGGGGCAGCCGTACAGTCCTACTATACAGGGTGAATTTTCCAATTGGGCGTGGATGGCTAAATTCGAAACTATGAGGAATAGCGAAAAGTACTCAAAGGAGTCGCGGGCTCGATTTTGATAAAAACTAAAACTGCATCATTGGATTTTTGAAAAATCAATTTTTCTAGCCAGGAATCGAACCTGCTGATTTTGAAAAAAAAACATACTGTATTATTACACTATTCGATAGTGTCCCTAATAAGGATCAAATTCTGGGAAGTAATGACATACGGCAAACTTAAGGAAAGTGTTGAATTTTAATAAACTTCTTATTTTAAAGTATTCATACCTACAGCTACATTACGTAAGTACCTTGTTCGAAATGATGCTCAATATTTTTATTAACACACCCGCAGCGCAGTCACCTTCACAACATGTTCTAAATTCAAATTACTATTACGGTCTATGGGGAAAATATTCTAATGGAATCAATTATTACACTGCATGTATTGAAAACATGGTGGTTTAATAAAACTGTGCTATGTATTGAAAACAATGGTCATCATTTTGAACAATTAATCAGTTAAGGTTTAGTAGGTAGGTAACATAACCCGGGCCCGGCTAAATAATAACAGCCGCACAGGTCAATCCATTAGGTTAAGCTACGCTTGCCGCGGTTGGTCTGTGGGTGGGTGACCTCCATATCTCGGAAAGCAAGTTAAGCCGTTAGTCCCGGCGGTCATTCCTGGATCTTTGACAGTCGTTACGGGTAGTCAGAAGCTCGAAGGTCTGATAACCAGTCTTACCAAGGGAAAGGGGTATCGTATTACCCAGTAACTGGGTTGTGGAGGTCAGATAGGCAGTCGCTCCATGTAAAATACTGGTATTCAGCTGAATCCGGTTAGACTGGAAGCCGACCCCAACATAGTTGGGAAAAGGCTAGGCAGATGATGATGAGGTAGGTAACATAAGAAAAATAAAAAAAAGTATTTTGTTAAAAATGAGCCCTTGATGTCCTTTAGTTTGCCGTATGTCATTACTTCCCAGAATAGGCTAGTTTCCTAAAAAATTCTAATTAGTCCGTCAGTTAGATTATCAAAAAATATTGGACCCTTATTTTTTCTTTTGTCAATTATATAAAAAATGATGAAGATATCGCCCGTTAAGGTTCCGCGTAACGTCACGCCGTGCGACACTTTTTAGCACGGTGTGACGTCACGACCCCCCACTCCCAAATTTTGACGCGCTTTATCTTTGTCATTTTTTGTTTGATTGACAAAAGAAAAAATATGGGTCCATTATTTTTCGATAATCTAACTGACGGACTAATTAGAATTATTATTTTTTTACCCAGGAAACTACCCTATTCGATCCTTATCGATACTATCGAATGGTGTATGTTTATACAGTATGTTTTTTTTTTGGAAATCAACAGGTTCGATTCCTCGATATAAAAATTGATTTTTCAAAAATCCAATGATGGTTTTAGTTTTCATCAAAATCGAGCCCGCGACTCCTTTGAGTACTTTTTGCTAGTCCTCATAGTTTCGGATTTGGCCACCCACGCCCACTTGAAAAAATCAGGTATAAGTACAGAGGCGGGAATTTTCGAATATTTAGTGCAGTTTGATTTATTTACACAAACTTTGAACAACTAAGTTTACATTTACATTAGGTACTCTTTTCCAGATACATTAGATCCGTTGTATATCTGAAGAATAATGCAAGTCTCACATATTGTTGATACAAACTAAATCGCAATATTTATTTCCCCGAATTTCATCTAAGGGCTGATTTTTCAATCATCTGATAACTTTATTCGAGGAATAATTTTGAAATTTTGACAGTTATTTCATTATTTCATACAAACATTGTCAAACGTCAATTTTATTCCTCGAATAAAAGTTATCTGGCGATGGAAAAATCAGCACTTAGTGAAATAAAATACTATAATTACATTCCTAAAAACTAAAGGAGCTTTTATTTGAAATGAAAATAACGTTTAACATAATTTATGAATAATAATATGTAAGTTTGAACATTACATGGAGAAATAAACAATCTATGGAAAAGGAAAGGTGCCTGCAAAAGTTAATCATTAAAAGACAAAAAGATATGAATCAGCGAGTGTATATAGTACCTAATGATGAATAATTTTTATTTCGCTGATTCACTGCCTTGCTTAGGTATCGTAGATAATTCACAGTAAAATGAGGCCTCAGTTTATGGTGCAACTCATGCTCGGTTCATGTTATGTGGTGAATACCGTGATAGTGACTAATTATGTTACGTTGATGTACGAAGCATTCTGAATAAGCCTGTTTTTGTCGGATTTGTTGATCGTAAATATACAGAATACTTAGATCAATTTTTATTTTTAGGTATACACAGACACACCTACATACAGCATGCGTATGTACATACAGACGCCAGCACATCAAGCTACTACAATCTGTCAAATTTCTTTAATAGATTTTCAACTTTATCGCTAAAGCCTAAGGTTTAAAGTTGATTGGGAAAATTTGACAGATTCGGGTAGCTTGATGTGCTGGCGTCTGTACACCGGCGTACACACTAGTTTGTTTTTTAAACATCCTTTGCCCCCTGTTTGGAGTTTAAAATATTGCAAAAAAAACTGCAATGTACCTATTATCCCGACAAAGTAAAACTTCCGGCCGGTGCGCGGTGGTGTTGAGGTAGGGGTCGAATTTTGCGACCCGCACGTCGTAAAGAATGACAGATGCCCTTTACCTTGTGTAAAGGGGGGACAGATGTGAAGAAATATACCTACTGCATAACTAAACAACTGTGCTTTCCCTTCTAGCTAACACGCCAACCACCTTCATATTTTCACACATCCATATAATTATTTAAAAAGCCCTTCTCACGTTCGGTACCGCGCCGCGAGCGCTCTATTGTCTGTAAATGATCCCTTTGAAAACCCAAAGAATATTGGCAATTTCGTAGTAACCTTGGCCTGATAAACCTCCATTATTTGATTTGCTATTTAGAACCGTTCTAGACATTTGCAAAGCAGTCTGGTTAGTTATGGTGCACGCAGTGGGCATGGGGTGCATGGCGAGTTCCCAGAAGATTAGCGTTGCATCTGTGAGTGTTGTTACAAGTGATTTTAATATTAACTATCTGAATCAATAAGAACGAATGTACTTATAAGAAATTTTTTTTTTTTTGTGAATTGTTTCTATGTTTTCAATTATTCGCTGCTATTCGGGGCGGAGACAAATCCAACAAATCAAAGATCATAATAAAAATCGGCCCAGCCGTTCATGAGTTATAATGGTGTAAATAATTCGAATTTGTTTTATTTATGTACTTAGATCTAGAATGATAGATGTCTTAGATCGATTTTTCATTAATTTGTGAAATTAAACGACTGTAATGCTAGTTATTTTACCAAAATAAATAAATATTTTCAACACGAAAATGTGTGTGTCTAGCTAAAAATAAAAAGATGCTTCCGTCTTTAAAAATAAAAACTTACCCAACCAAGCCAACAATATAAATCAAATGGCATTAAGATGAATTTATTTAAACACAAACAAAAACAAGCTAACACTAAAATAATCATTTCCTAGCTAGTTATCCTGTATGTTGCACCTGCCATGTTTTGTCTCTGCATCACCCTAAGGCTGACTGGTAGAAAATGCCTCAGGCATTAAGTCCGCCTTTGTACAGTATTATTTTTTTT
The DNA here is from genome assembly GCA_945859645.1 of Amphipoea oculea. Lineage (NCBI taxonomy): Eukaryota > Metazoa > Arthropoda > Insecta > Lepidoptera > Noctuidae > Amphipoea > Amphipoea oculea. The sequence continues at coordinate 19,946,296 of OX243864.1, read as the reverse complement.
TACGTGTGCATAAAGTTTTAATAAATAAATAAATAAAATATATTATGAAAGGAAAAGGGAGGAGCTCTATGGGCATAAAAAAAAAATTCGTCCGCATCTCTATCGATGGGATAAGTAGCATCACCACGTTGGGTGGCAATGCTGAATGGCGTTAATATAGTTTTAAGTTCTAAATAAAGGCTGTTTTGCGCAGTATTCCGAGCCTTCCAAATCTTCGTTGAAGTCAACCAAAGCCGAGACGGTGCTGTCAGCACTGACGAGGCTCGACGATGAGATAGCCAAGAGTGAGAAGACTCATCCAGCCGCGAGGCTTGCAGTCGTTGCCATTGAGTTGGAGAGTATACAACAGGTAACGAGGACGTAGCTGGCACAGCCACAGCGTTTATTACAATTAGACAATTTTCCCGCTGAAATATTCCGATGACCAGCTACCTAATTGCGGAACGCCAAATCGTCAAATGATTCTGATCAGTTGGCTTCATTTCTATCACAATTGGCTTCATTTTACGATTTTCGAATTGCGAGACTCTAGTTTATTATGAAACCAATTATGAACGTTAAGGCCCTGCGCAGAAACTAGAGTTTCGCAATTCGAAAATCGTAAAATGAAGCCAATTGTGATAGAAATGAAGCCAACTGATCAGAATCATTTGACGATTTGGTGTTCCGCAATTAGGCTGCTGGTGAAGGCCGCAGGAATTCGTTGGATGCGAGAAGCACAGAACCGGTCGAAGTGGAAGTACCTACTTGGGGGAAGCCTATGTTCAGCAGTGCACGTCTTTCGGCTGAAATGATGATTGGTGATGGTGATGCATTTTCCTGTCATTTATGAACGTTATTTGATGTGGGTTCTACCTATAAATCTCAAATATGTAAGTACTAAATACATAAGCTTTGTGTGTTGAGCTGAATGGTGCTGATTACAGACTAAGGAGAGAAGACAAACAATCTAAAAATAAGATGAAATTTAAGCTATAAATACGCCGAGGCAGCTAAGTGATGACCAGTCCCAACTGACGGCGCCCGTTCACGAACATGACGCATGCTGCAGACGATGTTGAATTGCTTAATTTATTTTCAAACTTTGCACATATCCTAAGAATACCTATTTTTTTTAACCTACTTCAAAAGGATGTTCTCAATTCGGTTGTTTTTTTATTATTATTAATAGTCTTGCGGTTGGCCACTGTTTCGAATGATGGTATGCGATGGTCGACGTCGACGATGGAGCACGCTTGACTAGAAGTAACTTACAGTCCGGCCGTCGCGAGAGTACGTTCCTGACACCTGCTGACACCTGTCAGTGCGACAACTCTAAAGATCATATTGCAAAATACTTAGGGGCCATTCATTAATCACGTGATGTTTTTTATCATTTTTTAACCCCCCCTCCCCCTTGGTGATACATGGTGAGGTTTAAGACCCTACCCCCCCTACGCCGCTTTTCGGTTGAGTATCGCGCGTTTGTCGAAAAAATAAATACACGTGATATATTTCTTTTATATTTCTTGATTTTTTATGGACCCCTCCCCCCCCTTTCGAGCCTCACGTGATTAATGGACAGCCCCTTATTCGTTTGTATGAAACTGACGGTTGTCAAGAACGCATTCTGTAATATATTTACGATTACGATAAAGGATCCTTATGTTTATTTACTTTTTACAGGAAATCAAGACATTTGAAGAGATCACTTCTACAGTAACAAAAGATACGTATGCCAAAACCATTCACCAGGTGAGTTAGTGAAGTGTAATAGTTTAATCTAGTCTAAATATATAAACTAATATTATAACGAGAAAAGATTAGGTTTTTTGTAAGTTTGTTTGTTACCCTTTCACGCTAAAACGGCTGAACGGATTTGGATGTTTGACACATGAGTAGAGCATGACCTGGATTAGGATATAGGATACTATTTATCCTAATATTCCCACGGGATCGAGCCGCGGGGCGCAGCTAGTAATCCATACTATCCATACTAATACTATAAATTCGAAAGTTACTCTGTCTGTCTGTCTGTATGTTACCTTTTCACGCCTAAACAGCTGAACTGATTTAGATGAAATTTGGTAGAGAGATAGTTTGAGTCCCGGGAAAGGACATAGGATAATAAATAAATAAAAAAAATGTGTATTTATCTAATAAGTTAACTAGATTTATTTTCGTTGGATCCCACTTTTGAATCCCAGTTTTATCGTTTTAGATTGCAAGTTTTATTAACTGTCTAATGTTTTTATTTAATTCTAGTTGTTTATAAGCTTAGACCTCTACAGGCGGCCGATGTTAGCATCAGAAAATGAAGACTTCGTCGCAAATGTTAATAGAAAGGTTCGTTCCTTTATTGGTAGTTAGTACTTACCTATAATAGTTTATTTTTAGGACAAGCTGGTTTCCTCACGATGTTATCCTTCACCGTTTTGAGAGCAGAATTAGGAGTTTCGGTTCCTTCCCATGTCGATATATTTTTCAAACATTTCTTGCTTAATTATTCTCCATTTAACGGACTTAAAATATGAGGGGTCGGACCCGTGCTTCACCTAGTTTCTCCACCTGGGTGAAGCACGTAGACTACGGTCCCATGATCGGGTCCCGTGCTCCAACTGATGACGCACTTTGTTAGGGCCAAAATGTTTACCAACCACGCCCCCCTATTAATGTCTTTTAGGCGCTAAAAGATCTTTGTAGTATGTACTTGAAGTACTTATCATCATAAATTCCTTCATGGTCTGCAGGAGATGCGTCGCCTCGAACTGAGCTGGCTGCGCACTCGCTACACCGAGCTGGTGCGCGAGCGCCGTGTGCTGCACGCACAAATCCTGCGTTCACGCTCGCTGTACGCACAGCTGCAACACTTGTTGGGTAAGTGCCAAAATAGAAAGTTTGCAAAACAGAAAATAAAAGCTTTTTTCAGAATCAGTTTGTCCACTCTCAATAATAAGACAAGTAAACATACGAAAAACTTCGAAGCGATTGTATGACAAACGATGTTACAAGAAGGCACGTACCTAACGATATAATCAATGGCTACGCAATACCCCTACGACCGCTACGCAACACCGCTACGGAATAACGCTACGCAGCATCGCTACGAAGGATACTTAGAACTGCTACGGCTGTTACGCAGAACTGCTACGGCAGTTACGCAGAACTGCTACGGCAGTTACGCAGCGACTACGATAAGACGGCTACGAAATAGTTGTAGACACGCGTACCTAGTCAAATTCGTCAATATTGTTGTGTAGTGTAGTTGCTTTCTAACAAGTTATTAATGTAATGTTGTAATTGGGTCGTTATGTAATACTATACGTTAGAATTTTGATAAACAGGGCCAAAAAATCTTACCTATATCATTTTGGACTATGTGTAGACTCCATCTGGGGCACTGCTGCCAGGCCCGGCACTGCTGAAGAGAGCGCACTGACGAAGGCGCTGGGTCTGCGCGACGCACTGGCGGCGGTGTCCGCGCGGCTCCGCGCTGCCGCCGAGTATGCGCATGCGGCGGTGCGGCTGCTAGACGACGCCATGCCAGCTTGGAAGATGTCCACGGTCGGCAAGTCAGTACTTTGATTTTACTGGATTTATTGTTGGTGTGGTACAAAACTATTCGATTTAAAATTTGTATGATATAAAGTTTATTTCGATTTGATAAATACTGGACCTAAGACACCTAGACGAGGGACGAGAGGAACCGTGAAGAACGATAGAAAGCAAAGGAGGCCTAATTAGCCTATCCCCAGCAGCGGGTGATTCCAGGCTGTAATGGGCCAATAGATTATACCTAATTTATTGTGAGCCGTATACATTCACAATACACAATACAATAATTGAATATAAACGAAGTTGACAGGGTGGGGTTGTTAGTAATTCAATCAACTCAGACTATCAAAGTCCACTGCTGGAAATAGGCCTCTCCCAGGCTGCGCCGCAACACTCTGTCCTCTGCCTTCTCTATAGTCTATTCCAACGACCTTTTTAGGGTCGTAGGTCCATACATCCAAATAAAAAATCCTTGTAGAAATGTACAGTTGTACACAATACGATGTCTAAAGCTACGGTTTCCTAAAGAGCAGTGATCACATAAAGTCCGCAATTTACCGGTGAATGACGTCACTGATACGTTATTTATGAAAGTAAGTTGGTGTGTTTCATTGTGTCAAAAATGCTCTCTAGGAAAGAGAGCGTGTTTGACACCGTAAAGTCAAACCGCGCTGTCCAAAGATTTACATCGCTAGATTTTCTCTCGAAGTACCTCTGTGACCACCCATGTAGCGTCCGCAATTTACCGGTGAATAACGTCACTGAAACGGTCACCGCTTTTCTGGGAAACGGTAGCTTTAGGTTCAGGATACGTCATGCTTTCCTATCCCTATTGCCGTGCATACAGTACCTGTGGTACTACAGTCAATCTCAGATCCATGGTGACAGTTTGACTTTGACAGCCCTCATATTCCGTGGCGGTAAGGGCGAATTTCGTAGGTAAGTAGTTCAAGTGCTACTACCGAAGTGTATTCTAGGAGCGGCTGGGAGCGCTCAGCCGCGGTGGCAGACACTTGCGCGTTGCTGGTGGCGGCGCGCTGTGCGGAGCGGGGCGCGCGCCGCGTGCTGGCCGCGCCCGCTGCGCCTCGAGCCGCACGCACGTTGCGTCTCGCGCTCGACTACGCTTTCACTGATGCCGTGCACGACCACAAGTAACTTACCCGAACAATTAACTTTTTTTTTTTAAGTCTATCGCACATTATGGCTGGTTGCGTTACGACCAGCCATAATATACGCCCTATAACGACTTTGTGTGATACACACGAGCGACACGCGTTAACGGCAGAGGCAACTGTAGCCGTCGACACGACACCCGTCGACGCCCGCCGTCGACGCGTCGGCGGCGGCGGCTGGCGTCGAAAACGTGCAGCTCGTGTATTTGAGTACGGTGCTCACGACTGCCGCCGACACGCGTTGACGACAGCAGTTGACACTGTCGATGGCTGCAGTTGCCTCTGCCGTTGACGCTCGCCGGTCGTGTGCATTTAGTTACATCACTTTCATACATTTTGAAAGTAGTCGAATGCGGTGCAATGGTTCATACCATACCATTGCACAGCATTCGACTATTTTTTAGTTTTGGTATGCGATGCGTTATGGTGTGGCTCGCTCTACACTAGCCTATAGTGGCCTCAAACGTTTCATTTTTGCACTATTACCTTTAGGACTCGTATATTTTTGTGCAGGTACCAGAGAGCAACCGAAATCTTTTTCCAGTTCAAAGATGCGCTTGTGTTGTTAATCGACTCAATTCATCAGGTACGTGGCTCAAACAATTTTAGTTTCAGGCTCTTTTTACACGTTTTCGCGACTAGGTAAGCTACGGTTTCCTACAAGACCGGTGACCAGACTTAACGGCCGTAGTGACGGCTGTCGTGAAAATGATGACAGCAACAGATTTAAATCGTTAGATTCGCCATACCACATCAAAAATAGTCGAGATTCTGTTTCGTTTTGACACCTCTGATACACAATGACGCAGTGACTTTACTTGATTGTCATGGAAACGCTATTTAATGTGTGAGCTCACTTTTGTCAATGTGGACACTTTTTCTTTGGGCAGCGGGTTTGAGTTAATGTCAAATACCTACTGGTGTAAATGACAGATTTTCATGACGGTTGTCATAATATGACGGAACCGCTTTCCTAGGGAACCAAAGCTTAAGCACCGGGCTAGCGGTGGCGATTGCAGGTTACCTACGACAGCGGTAGCCGCCATATAACGGCCGCAGTGACGGCGATCATGAAAATGATGGCATCGGGGTTTGCGTTTACGATGTCAATACACACTCTCTAGGGAAATACCTTGATTTCATGATTGAAGTATTAGTCACGTAATTTAACGAACACAATGTGGCTACCACCGTAAACCCTATCTTTAGTACAGTATGTATGTGATGTGTATGTACGTATGTATGTTTATGACAGTTTTTACAAGTAGATACAGGTTGATTTCAACCGGTTAACACATAGGTACACTCGCTGAGGGGATGGCAGACGATGTCTCTGTCCAGTTAGCCGGCAATCAGAACGTGTATAAAGATAAGCTCTTTATACACGTTCTGAGGTGCTACTTCACCAACCCGATAGCGACCGAACGGCTTGTCCGATTGTTAAAAATATGTTAGTAGCGTTCCTTAACTCCGACGATCCTTAGTCAGGCTATAATCGAGTGTATTACATAATCGAAAATTGTAAATAAATAAATAATTAAAATAATTATGTTCTTAGAACACAAACGCGAAACCGTATTGTCGCCATTAAAAAGCGGCACGCTCACTGACCTCTATTATATACAAGTACGCATGTCAGTGGGCATGCTGTATTGAAGAGGCGAAATCATTGCAAACGTGCGTTACGTGCTTTTGGCTTATAAAACCTCGATAGATTTTAAATACTTTCTTTGAATAGAACAAAACAATAAAGAAATAATAAAATGACACATTTCATTAATCAATTTAATTTGATTATTATGACATTGTGACATTATTTATTGTGATAAGATTATTAATATTTTTTAAAAGAAATGTTCAAAGCGCTTCCAATTCCAAGCACGTTATCAAAATGCCAAAACGTACGCCGGATCTTGCAAACAAGACACTCTTCTAATTGTGTACAAGTATTCATAAATGGCGCACCTATAGAAGTTCCTTCTTATTATACAATTATGCAAGCTTTACGTAGTGTCAATGTGACCATACCATCATTCTGCTACCACGAACGTCTGTCGATAGCTGGCAACTGTCGAATGTGCCTGATTGAGGTGGAGGGCTGGTGGAAACCTCAAGTGGCCTGCGCTGTCCCCGTGGCCAAAGATATGAAGATCCGCACGAACTCGGAAATGGTCAGTAAAGCTCAAGAATCTGTTTTGGAGTTCATACTCGTTGACCACCCGTTAGATTGCCCCATATGTGACCAGGGAGGCGAGTGTGATCTTCAAGACTTGTCTGTGAGATATGGCAACGATCGTTCACGATTCACCGACATACATTTCGAGGGAAAAAGAGCCGTGGAAAATAAAACTTTGAGCCCACTCATTCGTGCGAACATGAACCGCTGCATCCATTGTACCAGATGTATTCGCTTCGCGTCTCAAGTGTGTGGCCTGGAAGTATTGGGATCAACGGGTCGCGGCCACGACATGCTTGTTGGAACGTTTGTTCCCAAATTGTTTCTATCTGAACTATCTGGGAATATCGTAGATTTATGTCCAGTGGGAGCATTGACTAACATCCCCTATAGGTTCAAAGCTAGACCATGGGAATTAAAGAAAGTCAATTCTATTGATGTTACAGACGCCGTAGGTACGAATATAATATTAAATTATAGGTTCGACCGAGTACTTCGTGTTTTGCCTCGTGAACACGATGAAATAAATCAGGAATATGTCTCCGATAAGGGTAGATGGGCAATAGACTCGCTCGAGATGCAACGATTGGTGACACCTATGAGAAGAGCTGGCGATTGTTGTTGTCCGCTCGAATGGGACGCGGCGCTACAAATGGCTTGTGATATGCTTAGAGCAAATACTCCCGCGAACATAATGGCGATAGCTGGCCCATATACTAATGTCGAGACTTTGGTAACCAGCAAAGACGTCCTGAACATGTTCGGATGCGAGAACACTTATGTGGAACGAGAAATGTCGTACTCGTGCTCCGGATCTGACATAAGAGTTTCATATTGTGTCAACACCACTATAAAAGACGTCGCACAAGCTGATAAAATTTTATTAGTCGGGACTAATCCTCGATTTGAGGCACCAATTTTAAACATGTGGATTCGACAAGCTTATAGAAGTAACGAAGCGGATATATTCGTGGTAGGTCCAAAGTGTGAGTACAACTACCACGTTACATACATAGGAGACAATGTTAGCGATATATCAAAGGCTGCTCAGGCTTTATCGGGAGCGAGGAAACCACTAATATTTGTTGGAATAGCGCAATTAGAAAGTGACAAAGGTCCTGCGATAATGGGTGCTTTAACTAAAATTGCATTCAAATGTGGAATGAAAAAAATAATTAACATTGTTACTAGAGAGGCGAGTTTTGCCGGTGCCTTAGAGGCAGGATGGAAACTTGGAGCACGGCGTGCATTGGAGGAAAAGTGTCCAAAGGTCGTCATCTCTCTAGGAGCAGATAACATATTCTATAAATGGCAGCCACCCAAGGATTGTAAAATAATCTACGTAGGTTTTCAAGGTGACAAAGGTTCAGAGTGTGCTACTTTAATTTTACCAGGAAGTGCATACTCAGAGACAGGCGGGCTTTACTTAAATATGGAGGGTAGATCGCAGTACGCGTACCCAGCCGTTACTCCTCCAGGGAAAGCTAGACATGACTGGAAAATATTTCGTGCTCTAGCAGAATACCTTAATCTTTGTCTATTTTATAGTGATCATGGTTCTCTTTGCACGAGAATGGCGCAAATTAGCCCCAATTTCTCGTGTTTGGGTATGGTTCAAAAGAAGGTATTTGGAGACTTGGTCGAACAATTAATACCGGATGGATCAGCCTCCAAAAGCGAAATTTGCGTAGATATGCCAGAACTTAAAGATTATTATTGTTCTGATGTCTTCACTTATAATTCACCCACTATGGTAAAGACTAAGAAAGCAGCGATAGAGTTTAAAAAATCGCTCTATTATTCTAACTAGGTACTAGTTTATTAAAAATATTTTTTTTTATAATTACCTATTGGACAATACGGTACGGGCTAATTATTATTATTTATCACCTATTAGCTTTGGTGTATTTCGATTTTAATAAACTTTATGAACAACATTTTTATTTGTGTTTTCATTGTAATTTTGTTTGTTTTCGTCTTATATTTGTACTGCATTGGTGTATTTGATCAAAGTTATTATCCTATTGAAGGTCACAGAACGAGACGGGTTACGTCACGACGGTGACGTAGCTACTAGTGGCGCAGTGTTAAAGTTGTTTCAGACATGTTTTGTTAGATATTTTGCTCACATTTTTGACAGATTTTTACACGTTTTATATATAATATCTACAACATGGATAAGTAAAGCTCCTTGGTATACAACTAGGATCTTAGGTACTATAAAAACTTAAACACGTCTTGTCCAACTTGTGTCTAATGCTACTGTTACGTCAAATTCCATATAATTATGCCGTGTTTAAAAGATGTTAAGCCTAAACAACTGTGTTATACATATACCCCAGTGGCGTGCATTGGTTTTCAGAATAGGTAGGCACTAGGCCGGGTCTAGTCTAGGCAAACGCGGTCACTAATCAGAAAAAAAGTGTGGTTATTTGAGTAGGCATGCTTACTTAAGGGTGATACATTGCGAAGGTCGAACGTCATGGTATTACGCGTGAGACGTACGTATTTTTACCCGACTGCGCGACGCAAAGGAGTGGTTAATGTGTTTATCAGCCTATGTATGTATGTTTGTATGTTCCTTTGAAGCACTATACAGACGAAACGCCTGGGCCGATTTTTATGATTCACACGTCAATCGATTCGTCTTAGTTCGGTGAGTGTCACTAAAGACATGACGTTAGTTGAATATGGCGACGGACGCCATATTGTGAAAATGAAAAAAATGAAAGTCAACAAACTATGTCAAGTGGGATATCGTTGGATAGGTCTTTCAAAAATATTAGTGGTTTGGGAAGACCGTTTTTTGATTAAGTAAACCATTCGTGAATTATCAAGCTTTAAAGTTCCAATTATCGTTAGAATCAAGTGTCCTCCCCGGGTGCGTCTCATATCGTATCAAGTTATTTGGTATATTTTCATTTCAATAACGTTCACAAGATGTAATAAACGTGAGATATACCAATTGTTGATATAATTTCTTTACATATAACATTTATATACTCTAAAACTTACTTCGTATAACGTTATTGGATATAACGTTTATTTAATCGAAAATCATTAGGTCTATCGTTTAAAATATATATTGATACCGTCATTATGGTTAACACCCCGATTCAGAGCAATCCGACTCGGACAGCTTAAGTTAGAAAGCCTTCGTGGCTTCCGAATTATTTCCGTTACCGTTACCGCACCCGAACTCAACGAACGTAATAGACGACGTAGGATGCAAGAGCGAGCGAAGGGCACCCCGAGGTTCGGTTTGGTTAGGTTACTTTAAATCTTTTACACAGAAATAGGGGCCCCGCGAAGCGGGGCTCCTTCGACATAGGAGGCAAGGGTGAGTGAAGGGCACCCCGAGGTTCGGTTTGGTTAGGTGACTTAAAACCCTTTACACAGAAATAGAGGCCCCGCGAAGCGGGGCTCCGTCGACATAGGATGACATAGGATGAAAAAAAATTTTTTATCATATTAGATTAAATAGGTTTTATGTCTATTGAGTGGTATATCAAACGATTTTATATTAATTGTCTGTTATTCTTATAGAAATTAAGTTACATTAAAATTATATCAATCGATTATTATATTAACTGATCATTATATCAAATAAAATTATAGGTTCAGTTGTTATATCTTGTAAATATTAGAGGTTTTGTAATTATATAATATATTACTTACCCGTCCCCCCCCCCTCTACCAATTAAACGGTTGTAGTTAGAAATTTAAATGTTACGGCAGTAGTACCTATATATTACGAAGTTTAAAGGAAAACTATCACACTTAACTGGAGTTTACAACTCATAACTAAAAAGAATAAAATAAAAAAAATTAATTTAAAAAATCAAAAAACCTGACTGCGGTAAAAAACTTAAGTTAAAAAAAAAACTGAAAAGCTAAAAACAAGCCCATTTTAAATTAAATAAAAGTTGGAAGTTGGTTGTTGGTTGGTTGGTTGGTATTTTCAAACTCAAATGGGTCCCGCCTGCTTCCAACTTTTATTTCATTTAAAATGGGCTTGTTTTTAGCTTTTCAGTTTTTTTTTTTAACTTAAGTTTTTTACCGCAGTCGGGTTTTTTTTAATTTTGTCGTAATAAGTTGAACGAGTAAAGACCTAAAGACCAATGACAATGTGCGAATAGTACGGGAGCCGAGTAGGCCGTCTGGCGACTGCCTACTGCTGCGCGTGTTTGTATGAAGATTTTATTTTTTGTTAGGTATGATAATTTAGTGAGTTTCACACACACATACTAAAATGTAATTGACAGGCTTATGTTGATATATCGAGGTATGCACGTCACTGATATACCCCCTTACTAATAAACGTATTATATCACATGGATAGTTACACACCGATTTCTCTCTTTCAGTCGTCAGTAATTTGACTTTGACAAAGCATTGTGTAACTATACAGAGGCTATATTATTATAACATTTATAGTAAGGGGAACACTGTTTTGTAGTAGTAAGGCTAGTCTTCACAACTTGTGTTAGGTGTCAAACGATAAACGACAACAGCAGATAAGGAGAAGACTTCTTCTTCCATCCCTTAATCCCAGTTCTATCTGGGGTCGGGTCTTCTTGTAATGATAACAGTAGATAAAGTACATGCTGTATACATTGGTGTAAACGCGGAGTATTTCTGTAGAAATGAATGTATTGACTGCTCTAGTAATCTCGTAAACTTAGTCATGTTTTTTGTATGTTTCATGTTAGGTTCTTCTCAACAATCTAGAGAACTTATCGGCTGCTGAGAAGGACGTGGCTAGTTGCAGGAAGGAGCTCCGAGCGTCAAGGGTCAACGATATCGTACGGAAAGGACTGGCCGAACTCAAATACGAGCCCAAAGCTCTGACTAGCTTGAATGTTGCAATGAAATGACTGAAGCTGCAAGTGTAATGGTTTTTGTATAAAAATAAATAATTTGACACCAGTTTTTGCTTTTAGTAGACATCTAACTCTCGTGGCTAAATAATAACAGCCGCACAGGCCGATCGATCAGGTTAAGCTACACTTGCCGCGGTTGGTCTGTGGATGGGTGACTATCTTTACATACAGAGACCCCTCCGTGCACGCCTCCGTGCCACAAAACTTTCAGTCTATCAAAAAGTACTCTGTGCACAAAACAGTGTATTTTGTGTCCGTGACTCGGAAACAGAGGAAAAATTTTCGGAAAGCACGTTAAGCCCAAAGACTACAATAGTATGGTTAAGCCGTTGGTCCCGGTTGTCATTCGTAGATCTTTGCATAGAGAAGAAAATTTCTTTGACAGTCGTTACGGGTAGTCAGAAGGTGGTCAGAAGCCCGAAAGTCTGAAAACCGTCTTACCAAGGAGTATCCACCTATTACCTAGTAACTGGGTTGTGGAGGTCAGATAGTATAGGCAGTCGTTCCATGTAAAATACCGGTATTCAGCTGCATCCGGGAAAAGGCTAGGCAGATGATGATGATCATCTAAGTACCCCTAAGTGACTAGACTTTGTTTGATTGGATTTTGTTATTCAATAAATATAATCTAAAGTACTCTACTCGGATACTCTCGAGTACTATCCGAGTTTCGAGTTCCTACTAGAAACTTTTTTTTGTTTAGCCTATACTGTCCCACTGTTGGGCAACGGCCTCCTCCAAGTCCTTCCAGGATTTCTTTTCTCGCGTCACCTCGAACACACCTTCGCGGTATGCGTCCAGGTCATCTCGCCACCGCTTTCTGGGCCGACCATCTTCACCCATTGTGTGGAGACTTTTGCCTAGCGGTCATCGTGCAAAAACCGCATGGCTTTTGTGATCCGCCCAGTCCCATTTAGCCTTCTAGCCTACGTCTATTATACCGTTTTGGAACGCGGAGTAGTGTTCCGAATTCTGTCCTGTCTTGATAAGATCCAGAATGCTACGTTCTATCGCTCTTTGGCAAACTCCAAGGCGGAACTTGAAACTCATTGGCTAAAAAAAATTTTTTACAAAAACAACAACGGCAGACTTCCAAAAAAAAATACGAGTGTAGTGAGTTTGTGAAGTTAGGGCTTGTAAAGTTAGGGCGTGTAGCGTTGGAAGCTGTCTCTACATGAGATTTGAGGGGCAATTCTCGTAATTTTAAGAATGTTCACAGTCTCAGTCTGTCAAAAATACCTCTAATTTCTCTACATTTTGACATTTGTTTGTCGCTGAGATGAGACTGCAACTAGATTTTGAACGTTTTAAATTACGAGAATTGGCCATCTAATAACTTTTAGACAGTGCGAACCAGATGTGGTCTCGTCTTAGCAACATTTTACATGAAAATGTTTTTTGTGGGATTTATAATATTATTTAGGATATAGGTAGTTGGGATACAATAAGGTTGTTGTCAGTGTCATTGACAAGTGTGCCAAAATCACAGAGATCTTAATTCTAGTTAAAATAAGGTTGCTGCGCTGTGAGCTTAGAATAAAGAGTTTATTCTGTATTCTGAGGCTGTGAGGTAAAAAATAACTGTGAAAGTACTGTATGTGTGCGGCTCACGGAGTCAGTCAGCTACACACGACCCCCCGCCCCCCGCCTCGCAGTGCATTCCTATTCCTATTGCGTTTAGGTAAGACTATACTTGAACGGAGTAAAAATAAAAGTCAAATGTATAAAAACACAATCAAATTTTATTAAATATCAAATATTGTATTGTCTAACACGATTCCTTAACTATCATGTTTCACATCAATATCTCGTAATGGCATAATAATACGGTTACAAATACATTGGGTCGATAAAGTACTGACAGATCAAAAGATATTCGTAAAGGACAGAATCGAAAGTTTAGAGAAGATGTTGCGATAGTAGACACAGATATAGAATACGATATAATATAAATAACATTTTCACTTCTCATGCTCTAAAAGTCCGTCTTTATGTTGTGCTTAGGCGACATAAAATCGCTTTTTATGTTCTAGTGCATAAAGTAATTTTTTTTTCTAAGACTAAAGTAATCAGGCCCAACAGCCACACGCACAATAAAACTTCGCAGATTAAAGTCGTGATTTATTTCATTTTCTTTAATTTATACCACTTCCGTGTTTTCTATCGTTAATTTAATAAAATCAGGTAAAATAGTTGTCATGTATTATTTAAAAAGGCAAAGAAACGTTTTCATTTTTTGGCAGTATGAAGTACCCAAGTCGAATGACAAATTTTGAAAATTAAAAATAAAAACTTTTAAAAAGTTTCGTGGCGGTGTTATCTGTGGTGGCGGGAATTAGCTATGGATGCAACATTTTTGATTAATTATGTACCTGTATACTTTATGCCTGTTTCATTTTCTCGCAATCGAAGTGAAAAGCAGAGTGTATAACTCAAGCATAAACGAGCCATTTTACCCCTCGACTTAACTATCCACACTCGCCTGCGGCTCGGGTGGATATAAACGTCTCGGGGTAAAATAGCTTCTTTTATGCCTTAGTTGTACAATCTACTATTATCAATATTGTCATGAAGGAACAAGAAGTAGCCAAGGATAATAATTATATTATACTCGTGCATGAAAACTTAACAATACTATACACACAAACAATCTAATAGTTTTTAAGTCAGAAACGATATATAATTAGAAATAGCTACATAAAGTTGGTGATATCGATAGTCTACAAGTTACAAAGCCTGAAATACATGGAAACAATGGAAAGTAGGAGAAAGAATTCGACGAGACTTAACGACGAGAACACACTCACATTATAAATACTTGTACACAATACATGGGCTTAAATGCAAAATCTACAAAAAAGTGTTATACACGATTATTATCTCAAAACGGTATGATCAGTTAATAATAGGTCTTATACTCTATTCATATTAGGTAGTTTTTTGTGCGCCAAAGCTCTACTTGGATGATATTAAGCGTTATATAAAAAGTCTTCCGCACATGACTAGTTTAGTTGCAATTGGCGCATGCGATATTACAATCTTCTAAATTCGCGATGTTTTCGCTGAGAAATGTTAAAACGGTTTGTTTTTATTCATACGCAGAAGATATTTTATAGTAATTACGACGATTCTTTAAATTTAACACTGATATGTGGCATGATGTGTCACGTCTCACTTGGTCACAAGTCTTCCCCGGTCAGTACCCGCGGTACAAGCGGTACACGCACTCATCCTCGACATCTACTAATCTTACTGTATCGTTAAAATGCTTATTATAAAGTAGGTACTGTAAATTAACTAAGCATTGGAATTCCACTTAATTATGTTAGTATTTGTGCGAAAAAAGATTACTGTAAAAGTTTTGTTTTATAAAAATAGTCACTGAAAGAGTCATGAAAATAGATTTGCTGCTTTTTGCGTAAATTGCAATTGTAAAGAAATTAGCTGAATATTTGAAGTATTGTTCAATAAACTTTGCGATTATTGTTAAAATTTTCAATTTCTGAGCCAACTTATGTCGTCGTCATTTCAAGTATCGCTTACAAAATGGACGGCTCTGTGTTAGTCACATTGCCTCAGTTTCCGACGGTTGGATTGTTATGGGAATCCTAAAAAGGGCTACTCCTTAATAACTCGAATAGAAGGCGTCCAACTTGTCTACCGAGACCGCTACGGGCGTAGCTAGCTAGTATTACAGCTAACGAGTATATTGTCAATCAAAAAGCCCGACCAACGCTTCGGCTAATCGTTTAGCGTGGAGTTATAAAAACCGTCTAAAGCATTATTTTTATATACGTAGTAAAAACATGGAAGCACTCCTGCGGACAGACTCTTTGCTGGCTATCATTTGTTATATTACTAATGTGTACAAACTGCCAGTAGTTGATGTGGTTACAGTTGTAGGTATGTACTATTGTAGTAATGGGTAACATTTTACAATTCGCAAATAATCGACGCGAATCGAATGAGCAAACTCATGTTATTAATGATTTAACATCAACTTAGGTAATATAGTAAAACTCAACAATAGTAGACTTGCGAAATACTAGAACAACGCAATGAAGATCCACAAAACAGACAACAGAACGAACGATGTCCATGTAAACGAGAAGGGCCGGCGACGGTGACGTCACCGGGCGAGCGAGTAGACACAAATGTTACTAAACCTGCTTCTGCTTTACACTTTGGTGATGGTCTTCAGTTTTCTACTCCTCAAGCATCTGAAATAATAAACGCGTCTCTGAAAATACTGAGATGGGAACATCATGTGGATCTCTACAGACTGTCCTCTAGTTAATTATAAGTAAAACCTCATTGCTTGAGGCTTTGAGGGATAAAGGTATCTTCCGTGCACTATTTAAATCTTTTGAAAGGTTCAAAGGTATAACTTTACCTGATAAAGCCGCGGTACAACATGTAGGCTCCGTACAGACTGAGCACGATAGTCGCTGTCCATACCACCGCCAGCACGGAACTGCTGCCCTCTGTAACGAATTACCAAAGATTAAAAATATAATTAAGTAAATCTAGTAAGGCGAAAAGCCTAGCTGGTCTAGCAGATTCTAAAGTGATTTGATGCTCAGTCAGTTTAATGAGCAGTGTGGTCATTCCTGTTAATTCTCCTATAGTAGGTAGATCAGATGAATTTCGAATGACCTGTCGATTGATAGATTATCGCCATAGACATTGGGTAAGATTAAAGATAGTAAAGTTCGCGCCACCACTGAAGTCCTGCGTCAAAGTCTTCATTATCTTTGGAATATGACCCAAAATGCCTTCCTTGATCCGTTGGACTTCAGTGGTGGTGTGGACTCTAGTGCCATTTGGCGAGTGACTGGGAATTATAATAGAGTTAACTGTTGACCAATTTCTTTACAGTCAATCTTCACACTGACAGAGTGGCATAAATCGAAATGATATTATGGTATATAAAATCTGACTTTTTGTATTCAAGGATTCTCGAAGCTTATTTTAGGTGGAAGGGAACGGTAAACATTTCTGCGGAGATGAAATGTTTTCTTCAAAGTAAGGCTTCTTACCGATATATCCGTCGTGGTAGATGTCCTGGTGGTTGTGCGCGCGGCGCGGCTTGTCCTCGCGCGGCTCCACGGCCAGCAGGTCGGGGATCTCGTCCAGCTCGCCGGTGCAGTTCGCCCATTCAATCGTTACGTATCTGAAGTTATAAAACAAGAGGGTTAAATGGTCTTCGTTATGGTTAGAAGTTTTCATGAGTCTCCATACTACCTGTGATACTACTTAGAATGTGACATCATCTGTATAGAGTTGCAAAAGAAGCCTAGCCAATCTAAACAACAAAAAAAAAATGGTCAGATAAATACAAGAAAATATTTTTTTTGGGATTTTCTTGGCGCAAAGAGAATCCGCGTGGTCCTTTGCAAAATCATGTTCACAATAGGGTAGTTCTTCAGGGACAAAATTTTCGATGTCTATGCGTATATTTCAGTAACCAACGACCAAAACGGCATGTAAATTTTTTTTTGTACAGTTTAGCTTTATGCCTTACTAGGACAAATTATATTTTTTAAATAATTGCTGTTTAGGTACAAAATAAAAATATTTGAAGTTTGTTCTTCTGATTCATATAACGCGTCCGTTTGCCATTTTCCAGAACAAAATGGTCGATGTCGCATTTTCCCTTTGATACATCAATATAAATTATAATTATATCGAAAGCAAATGAGTTGTCCTCTTACAAAAAAAAATGTGTATCGGTTATAACTACGTTAGTTTGTTTATAAATAAGTAAATAAGGAGTGTCCGGCGTATAAAACTGATTAATGTGACGTAAGCTTCACTTGACCGTACTTGGTCGGGTAATAAGAATGAGAGCCTGGCTTCCCGCGCGGAGGGAAGCCAGTCGTGCAACGGACGAGCTAGAAGGTGGACCTGCGGCTGGTTGGCTTAGATCCCGGTGTTACGAAGGAAAATATCTGATTTACCTGTGTTTGGTTCAGGTGGCATTATGATTACAATGCCTACTTTATAAAATTTATTTTATTGTTTTAAAACTTCAATCTGTGTTTCGTGTGATGCTTTTGGGTTATGGAATCGTGTAGAAGAATGACAATAATGAAGTCTGTATGTATGATGAGTTATGCATGAATGTAGGCAAAATTCTGATTCGACTGTGCCTGATTCGTATGGTCAAAACCCCCATATGACTAATGAAATAAATTAGATTTCCCCTCTCCAGCACGAAAGGAGTGCTTTTGTTGCATTATAATGTCCAATGTTTGACCGTGTACAAGTCAGTAGTTCTAGTCTTATTTATTATTATTTACTTAGCTATAACCTTTTGAATAATTAAAAAGTGACAGGAGTATAAAACTGTTCTAAATGTGACACTTTTGATATGTCTTAGTCTTAGTTAAGAATGAATAATTATTGTTTAGAATTATCAATTATAACTAACGGTGTATTTATTACTTTTCATTTCTGTTTCTGATTCATCTGGGCACAAAATATTCGAACGTCGATATCTTGAAAACTACTTTATAAAAACGAGTCCCTCATACAAACATATGTTATTTGGTATGTCTATTTTCATATGAACATGTGTTACAGAGCTGAAAGTGAAATTAAAATTTGGCCATATGGATCAGTCGAAGAATCAAATTTCGAAGAACTACCCAATAAAGTAAATGATCATGTCTCTTGTGTCAGAAGTGCCTGGCTGATCAGAATTTCATTGATAATGATGATGTACCTGGAAGGAGTGCTGCAAGCTCGTCGCGCTGGCACGAGTAGCTGCCGGGTGCGCGAGCGGGCTCCTCCGCGGCACGGGCCCCACGAGCCCCAGGGGCCCGGCTGACCTGATTCCGATTGTTTGCACCCACACTCCACCTCGCATACTTCGTCCTCCTGCAAACAGTGGTAGTTGATGCACTTGGGATAAATTCATTTGATCTTCACATTTGTTACGAAGTAGGGTCAACACTTTTATCGTGAAGCGTAATAAAAGATAGACCGACGACTTCGTTAAGGTTGCGGAAGTCAACTGGATCTAAACAGTGCTGGACCGGTCGTTGTTGCGATGCTTAAAGGAAATAATTAACAATGGACTCAACTTTTGGCTGAGATGATGATGAATATTTACTACTGTATAATCAGAGCTACGGCTACAGGAACAGCTCGTCGGCTCTGGTTAGTATGAGTAAGACGGAGCTATAGCAGCGTCCTTGTTCCGCACTGACCTGGTAGTGCATGGGCGGCGCGACGATGCGGCCGGGAAGTACCTCGGCGCAGCGCCACGGCTGCAGGAACAGCTCGGCGGAGTCGTCGGCGCTGGCGAGCTCGCAGCGCGCGTGCGACACCTTCACCCCCCAGCCGCACGCGCCGGCTACCTCCGAGCCGGTTGATGTCTGTGGAGAAACGGGGTTAGGTTAGAAGATTGTGACTTTTCAAATTTGAGTGAAGCTCACTTCTTCAGCGAAAAAGATACGTATTAATGAAATTTTAAACCTTCCGAAACAGTCTTTGTGTTGGTAAACATAAGATGGTTTGCATCAGTTGTCTTTAAAAAAAAATCGTTTAGGACCCTTAGTCAGGAATAAAGTTTCGAAGTTCTGTAGCGGTATCTACAACGCCACGTGCGAACAACACGTCATACTGACGTCACGCAAAATCCTGCATCTCGCAAGCAGAGTTTACCGCGCAACTAGCATAGATACACCGGCCCGACATGTAAAGTAAACAAAGCAATAACAAAATTGGATGTTACCTCATTAACTACCTGTATGTGGCAACCGAGAGAGGGTCTGGCGACGAGCTTGAGGCACGGCTCGCGAGGACACGGAGCACGCTGCTCAGTGGGTGGACATGCTCGGCCTGGCCATACCGCAGCCGTCAGATGTTGTCTGAAATTAGGCAAGAAAATAATTAGGACGTGCAATGTTGATTGAAGTTGGTGGTAAAGTAGGCTGAACTAGATCTCCACTTGATTGTGACGCCCGTATCACATGCTTTGCAGTATAAAGTGATTGGTTCTATCACGTTTTGGACAAACTCTTGACCCAAGTTAATGATGTCGATCCCAATGGGCTTTAAATTACCTAAATTCACCAACGATTAAGTAAATTATTTGAAAATCGGTTAAGGTGTAGCAATCCTAATAGATATGCCAAATACTTCAAGAGTTGCAAATGAGTTAAACAAATTCTTCAACGTTCGCCTCCAAGGGAATTCTCAGTTTTGGGAGCTTTGTCCTGTATTGGTTAGCAACAGCGTGTGTACCTGGTGCGGCGCATGTGGCTGGCACTGTTGGCGTCGCCGCACGCGCATGCGCCG
Source organism: Amphipoea oculea (assembly GCA_945859645.1). NCBI lineage: Eukaryota > Metazoa > Arthropoda > Insecta > Lepidoptera > Noctuidae > Amphipoea > Amphipoea oculea. The sequence continues at coordinate 19,926,224 of OX243864.1, read as the reverse complement.
CTGTCCCACGCGCCCCACTCGCTGAGCTCGCAGTCCACGCCGCACGGCACGTAGCACCACGACTCCTTGGCTTCAGTGGCTGTGGTGTTCTGTGGTGGAAGAATATTAGAGGATATGATGAAATTGTTGCCATTATAGAGGTATGAGGAACAGGTGGCCACTTTACACCCTGTTCCTCATACCTCTATACCATCCTAAAACCTGTACAGATGTGTTAGTGTGTTGTGTGTGTTTGACTTACAGGGCAGTACGAGTCGTTGACAAAAATTCCGTCACTCCGAAGGCATCTGACAGCCCTTTTCTTCGTGCCTTCGCCGCATGGTGATCCTCCTAAAACGAAAAAAATACTACTTAAAAACTGATATATTTAAAAAGGACAAGAGCTTTTGTTTTTGGAACTCTGTTATCTGTTCATGGATCTACCTGTAGCTATTTTTGGAAAAGGTCTTTGTCCAGCTGTAAATGACAACTGGCTGATCATATTCTTACTTAGCACTACGTACCTAGAGGTTGGCAATCATCCCAGGGCGCGACGTGCCAGGAGTAGGCGTGTGGCGAGCAGGGCTCCGCCCCTACTAAGTGTGGGCAGGGGGAGCCACCGTCGTCAGCAGGGCGAAGGACTACGCGAGTACGATCACGACGACCACCCCACTTCGTCTGATGAGTAAATGAAACGCATACCGTTTGTTTGTAGTGTTGAAATGTAAATTTTATAGCTACGCAACTATGTATAAAAGGAGGCTTACAATAAGTAGGAGAACTAAATGGATGGAGGACGGAAGGGAAGGATAATAAATAATGATAATTATTTATTTACTTAAACATGAGTACAATACATACAACACAAGTTGTCTGGAGGTTTGGTTTTGAGGAGGAAACAGATTTGTTTGACAGTGGTTCTCAGGGCATCAGGTACCTGTTCGCAAGGGCTCCATTCGGACCAGGAGCTGACCACGCAGTCGTTAGGGCAGGGCGCGCGGCACGTGGCGTCGCGCGAGGGCGCTGCGCCCGCGCCTGCTGCCTCGCATGTGGCGGGCTCTAGCACTTGGCCTTCTGCGTCTACGCAACTGTAGAGGAAGGCGCTTTAGATCAGAATACCAATTTCTAATATTAAAAGCTTTCAAAATCTAGTAGCAATCTTATCTCGCCGACAATCAATGTCAAGAACTTCTCGAAAATGTAGGACAATTAGGGATATTTTTGACAGATTGATGCTGAGATTAGAATGCAAATACGGCAATTGCCCCTAAAGTTCTTTAATATTAAAAAGATTCCGACGAATTGAGAACCTCCTCCTTTTTTTGAAGTCGGTTAAAAATGTTACTCGACACTGTTGAATGATTTTGCTTCTGTGTATTGTGTTGTTACGGAAGTTTCAACGCTCAACGTCATGTAACACAAATAATAACACTACATGCATATGGCCAAACGTGCTTTCAGAGAATACTTCCAAAGCTGTATTCGTTAAAGTAGCATTTATTCACAAATTTTCCATTGGGGATACCGTACGGCGTTCCTTCCGATGCAGTGAGATAAATAAAATAAAATTGTTTATTGAGTCTCAACCAGTTACATTTGCAGATGTGATTGAGACAGTCCCAGTAAGTAATTAAGGCCGGCCGCAAACGTTCGGTTTCCTGATTCGGAATTCAGATTCGGAGACCTCAAATGCACGCATTTTATATACAAAATGTCGCATTTTATACAAAATGTTCTCTTCAGCGCACACGTTCTTATATTTTCCGTTCGGAAACCTTGACGGAAAATATAAGAACGTGTGCGTCAAAGAGAACATTTTGTATAAAATGCGACATTTTGTATATAAAATGCGTGCATTTGAGGTCTCCGAATGTGAATTCAATCAGGAAACCGGATGTATGCGGCCCGCCTAATACTACTTGTGTTGGGGTTGTCTCGCTCTTTCCCTTAATTGATAGCTTATACACTATTGAGACTCTGTAAAAATTAAAATAAAACTAATTGAACTAATTTAGAAACAAAGAGGAAACAATGACATAAAAAGTAAAAAGTAATTAGCAGCTCTGTATATTGTGCAATAGGCTAGTTTCCTAAAAAAAACATTCATTCGTGACGTCACGCCGTGCTAAAAAGTGTCGCACGGCGTGACGTCACGACCCCCCACTCCCAAATTTTGACGCGCTTTATCTTTGTCATTTTTTGTTTGATTGACAAAAGAAAAAATAAGGGTCCATTATTTTTCGATAATCTAACTGACGGACTAATTAGAATTATTATTTTTTTACCCAGGAAACTACCCTATTGTGAGTACCTATGTGTTTGTGTACTAACGTGACAGTCCGGTTGATGACGGCCCGGCCGCACAGCGCGCGCGGCGGCGCGCACACGGCCCACGCGCCGAGCGCCCAGCGCGGCTCCGACACGCCGCACGTCGCGCGCTGCAGCGTCGCGCCGCACTCGCGCCCTCCGCCTGAACCTTCTTCTATCACCTCCCTGGATTTTCCGATATAATTAGGAAGCTAGTATTCTCATACACAGTGATCTGTCTGCAGCCAGATATGAAGGCAAATCTTGAATTCTAAATTTTCCTTCATATCTGGCATTGTTTAACGTCACTAAGATGTAATTGTATGCCTATAAGTTTGACGAACGCCAAAACATTTAAGTACTTAAATATGCGAAGGAATAACTTTTTTTCATAACGTTACTGCAGCGGCCATCAAAAGATGCATTAATGGACGAACGTGCAAATGTGAGCCGAGACGAAGCCGAGGCACACATACGTAATTCCATCAATGTCTAGTTATGGCCAAGACTTGTATAGTACTTTTTAACCGACTTCAAAAAAAGGAGGAGGTTCTCAATTCGACGGTATGTTTTTTTTATTATGTTTGTTACGCGATTACTCCGCCAATTGTGGACCGATTTTCGAAATTCTTTTTTTGTTCGAAAGGAGATACTTCTGAAGTGGTCCCATAGTCACCAAGTCAGGATCTGATGATTGGATCCTGGAGAAATCGAAAGAACTCTTCAAATATTATAGGCACACTTATAGCGATTTGGGTATTTTTTATAGTAACTCGTGCATTTGCTCTCGGAAAGCACCATTTGGTGAAGTGGAACTGATGACGAAGACCACAGATGGCCAACGGAACTACTCAATAATATCTAAGTATTTCACGGGTTGCGATTCGATTTTACTTTAATCTGGTTGCTAAGCAATTTATGCTCGCCACGATGTGAATGGTGATATGGAGCTGACGGTGAACCAGGAGAACTCCTCAACAATTAACTTCCCTGCATCGGGAAAAGCAATATTTTGTAAAAGGCGATGAGCAAGTTGACACTAGGCTATTGTAACTTAGATAAATTATAAGCAGACCCACTAAAAAGCGTGAAATAAAAACTTTTTAACAAAAATACAACCGACTTCCAAAAGAAACACTAAAAAGTGAAAAATAACTGGAAGTCGGTGGCAAAAAACGTAACTACAAAACCAAAGACACCGACTTCCGAAATTAAAGTTATTTTTCACTTTGTAGTGTTTCTTTTGGAAGTCGGTTGTATTTTTGTTAAAAAGTTTTTCTCAAATAATACGCGGAAATTAAAACTAATTATAGGCAGAACTTTTTTTGTCAATTACAATTACTTTTCAAAATCAATAACGAACAACATTATGTTTTCCCGCGTTGGGCTAGCCGCATACGTCCGGTTTCCTGATTCGGAATTCAGATTCAGAGACCCCCCGATTCAGTAACCGAATCAGGAAACCAGACGTACGCGGCCGTCCTTAAATAATAATAATTAATAATTTATTTATTTACTCAGACAAAGTCCAATATTGTTAGTTACAAAAATTATCTTACATACTATGTTAGTACATAAAGTGTTCATTTGTTTTTTTTTTCAATAAACAGAGTTCTATTTGCAAGCCAGTTCGAAATTTAAATAAAACCTTTGATAAGTTACCTCCTTGGTTGCCATGTCTCGGAGTAAAAGATCGTTCCATTTTTAAATTACACGACAGATATGAGAAAAGTCATATTATTCTTATCTCATATTGTTTTATTTGGATTTTCATACAACTTTTGCCGGCCGGTACAGCAATTTCGATTTATCTCGAAGAAGATTGTCAAAATAATGCTCAAATTTCCAAGCATGTTTGAGAAAAAATATTTTTTTAAAACGGTTTATTAAAACTACCGATCGTAACATTATGAAATTGTTGATTAGTTTTACTCTACTTGTAGATATGGACACTGTTTACAAACCGGAAACTCATTTTGAGATGCATTTCTAGACATTTGAAAATGAAGGAATTGTGTCGGTCTACCTTGTGCGGAATCGGAAAGCCGCCCTAGAGCCCGGCTCCGAGGCGCAGGGCCCCCACTCCCCCCACACGCCGACTGCGCAGTCGCGCGCGCACCGCACACTGCAAGCGCCACGTAATAGCGAAGGGAACTCAATGTCGTACGAGTAACCGTCTGTTGAGGCTTCACGGACGCGGCTTGGGCCTGAAGAACAAAATACACATCCAAGAATTAAAAGAAGACATTAATCCAGTACAACATATTTACTTCAGATATTTATTTCGGGATGAAGATATAAAAGCACTTGTATAGCCGTATACAGTTTGATCACGTTATTCACAAGGTCATAGAATCCAAGCAGAAGACGACCTTTTCTAGTAGCTACGACACAGGCTCACGAAGTCACATTGAGCTCCGCAAATAAACTCGTTAAAATGCCATGAGGTAAAAACGAGGTTCTTCATTTCGACCTAACCATTACTTTACCAACGAAGTCAGCGTAGTCACAAACAAACGAACATACTTCGACCGCAGGAGTCCGCTGGATCGGGGAGTACAGAACCGGTTGAAGTGGCGGAGCTTGGGGGAGGTTTTTGTCCAGCAGTGAACGTCTTTCGACTGAAGTAATAATGTGATGCTGATACGTCAAAGGGGATATACCAGTAAGTGGATGATATTTCTTGCACACGTCCATCGGCACGTCTCGTCCTCCCACCATGCACCTGGCGGCGCGTAGAGACCTGCCTTCACCGCATTCCATTCTGCAAAGAAACTTTGCGTGTCAGTTACTGCTAAAAAAGCTTAACGGTTGGCAATCACGAAATGGAGAAAAATTTGCATGAGGCCCATCGATCACTATTAGGGATCGATGTTGAGGCCTCATATTTTTGCAGTAAGTAGAATGACTGAAGTCAGCTTTTTGTAATTTGATATTGACCATTAAAGGGCTTCCTAATAAAGAATATTTAATTCAAAGAAATAATATCTTACCCGGATGGCAGAATGCAATCAGAATCGGTCGGCAATAGCTCCAAGGAAACGTTCTTGCAAACGCAGTTTGGAACATCAGGATCTGAAGCGTCTAGGAATCTGAAAAAATAAAACGATTTCAGACCTTTGTATTTAGAACGACGGAGAGATCACTTTCTTTTGATAGTTTATATAATGTGATTCAAGGAAATCGTTGTTGTTCGAGGCTATACAGGGTGTTACGGAAAGGGTATAACAATACAAACGGGTTGAAGAGTGTATCTGGTCTAGAATCTCTGTACAAAGTTTCAGCTCAAAAGCAGTAACTTTGAAAATGTTTAATATTTTTTTATTTCGATAGTTTATTAAATTGAAATCATAAAAAACGTGTCACCGCACTACGAGGGTCATTATCCATTATCTGTAGTGTGTCTGTGCGCCTAGTACACGCACATCACGCCGCCGCGCGCCAGTGCAGCGCCGTGATGTCGAAATAAAAAAATATTAAGCATTTTCAAAGTTAATGCTTTTGAGCTGAAATTTTGTACAGAGGTTCTAGGCCAGATACACTCTTCAACCCGTTTGTATTGATATACCCTTTCCGTAACACCCTGTATATGATGTAGATAAACAATTTGGAGGCGCTAAAACGACAGAAAATTATACTTTTTATATCTCACGGATATCGAGTATATCTAACGACGTCTACATACAAAAATTCAATAAAATATATCCTATAGTTTAGTCACTAAGCTAGTCGGCTGATCGGTAAAACCCATAGTCGGTCCATCACAGCATCAGTTTGTTTGAAAAACTCTTTCATTTAATTTCGGTGTTATTCCAATGCCAGTACGTATTGCCAGTGTTTCCGTTTATTGTCGTATTGTGGTCTTCACATTGTATATGTATATGACCTTCTTCTATGATCGGTATGAATTACATCTCAAGCTACAGTGACAAGTGCTGGTGACCTGTCAGGAGTCAGCCAGGGGATATTTACACCCCAATCCAACCCTACACCTGGTCTTATAAGACACTTACTTGAGCGGGTCTGCGCATATGACGTCACAAGTGAGAGGCGTGATGTGTTCGCAGGTGACGCGGCATGCGGCGACGCCGCGCGGTATCAGCTGACCGGCACAAGCTCCCGCTTCCACACGGTGCGACTCAGAACCGCACCATATACCTGGAAAAACTGGGTGTGAGCAGCCACATTTTGTGGACTCTTTCCGGGATTTTGAATGGTACTGGTAGAAACGAGATAATAATTATCTAGTCTATGAAACCAGTCTAAGACTAAGAGGGGCCGTCTCCACGAGCGAGAGAATCGCAGCGATATTATCGTCGTGTCACGTATTTCTATACACTCTCTTAGAACGTGTCTCCACACGGCGATATCATCGCGGCGAAAATTTGATGGCACGGCGAGACTATCGCCGCGATTCTCTCGCTCGTGGAGACGGTCCCTAAGCCTCGACCGTATTGCATATAAATCGTTTATGCCAGGTACAGTTTTGCTATCATTATCGTTCCATCGTAGACCTTATCCACCGCTTTCCACCAGGCGAGATCGAGATCAAGGGCTATTTAATAATAATAAAATGTACAGTAATTTGGTTTCGTTTTCATTATTGTCATTTTTTTTGTTTAAATTTGTGATCTGGCAACACTGGCAATATTATTTTTTATTTTTTTTATTAGTAAATGGGCCTGCTCTTGACCTCGATCACGCTTGATGCAAAGCTATATATGTATATCATCATTTACTTACTCCTGACTCTATACCCCACGCCACACCTCTGCATGGGCGGCAGGCGACACGTGCTCCAGTCGCCGGCCACCCAGGCGGCGTCGCGCGCGCGACACGTGCGCGACACGGGACAGTCGCGCGTCTCCATGCGCGACCCACAGCTTGGGCCTCCGTGGACTACGCGGACACGAACTTGCTTGCCTGGCTCTGTAGAATGTAAACACAATATTAATGTTGGTGCGTGGTAAGAAGGATGGCAGTGCTAACAGGTGCTTATACTAATGGAGAAAGAGTTGGAGTTTTAGGATATGAATATCAATTTTTTAATTTTTTTTCGTGTAGTTGCAGTAAGATGGTAAAATATGTAGCTTACAAAATACTGAAAAACACACGAGTAAAATTGAATTCTAAAAGCGTGGAGCGCTTTTAGAATTAATTATAAGTTCGCTCCATGCTTTTAGAATTCAATTTAAGTCAATTTAATTATTTCATCATTTTAGCGCGTTTCTTAAACTAAATATTTTTATTTTTAACTTTTGCGTCTGGTATATTCTTCATTAAGTTAATAAGTATAAATTCAACAAAATTATGACGATTAGGGGCTTCTAGCAAACTCGAGGGGGTCTAAAAGTAGCCCCTAAAGAGTTCCACTATCCACCTCGTAGCTCCATCATCAGACCCTCGACACCATGTGCAATATAATGTGACTCGTCAAAACGAATCATATCGCCCAAACTCAAGGGGTTTACTAGTAGCCCCTAAAGAGTTCCACTATCCACCTCCTGGCTGGCTCCATGATCAGATCAGCTCCAAGATACCAAAATATAGTTTTGTCTTCCGAACTACATATACATACAAAGTTTCATTTCGATACGACAATTAGAAGTAGGTTAAAATTGACTTGTAAGATTTTATTACATTGTTAGTTATTACAAGTGAAGCTAATAAAAGTGAGTTAAAAATAATAATCACTTTGCTTAGTGTCTGGGCTTTTAATAATACATAGCCCACAGAGACAAGGGTAGCTGGCTATCTTTAAGTCTCACCACAAGTATTAGGGCAGGGTGACCAGGGCATCCAAGCTTCAACTCTGCATCCACGACGACAACGTACTGTGCACGCACGGCGAGATGCAGGACGCCTTAGAGGAGCACACCTGCGGAGAATTAAAATCCAATGCCGTTATTCAAAATTGAATAAGTTGAGATATTAAGCTATTGCATAGCTTTTATCGCGGGCTTTGAGCGCGGCGACCGAATCAAGAAATTCCGTAACGAAAATAAACCTAACACTCCCCACTCCGACCGGCACAGCGGTGCAGCGTTAAAAGCCGTGCATCGTCTAACGTCGTTTCAGTTCGGCAGACTTCGGCACGGTGTTTGTGTGCGTGCGACTAGACGTATGCGTGTAGACGTGGTGGTCACCACGTCTCAAAAACTGTAACTTGAATTAATATCAAAGAAAAAAAGATATTGCATAAATATTATAATTGCATAAGTTGATAAAAAATGCTATGCAATAGCTTTACCGCGGCAGTCCCCGAGTGCCACACGTATTTTTTTTTCAGGCAGCATGACCTTAAACTGATACCTTTTGTTCGAACTAAGTTGTCGCAACCAGCTGCGTCTAATAGGGTCAAAGCTAAAGCAAATTGACTGTATAATAATGAAGAATATGATTTGAATCAACCGTTGTCGTATTGTAAATACTTACAAAGCCTCCCGGACCACATCAGCATTGTTCTGGACGCACATGACGTCTCGCACCATTTCACCTTCCTCAATACATGGCTCGTCTTCGTCACTCTCGTTGTATGTTTCTCCATCCTGAAATAATTTTAAAACGTGAGCCTTGAGAGCATCACGCCTGTAATTCCCAAGGGATTAGCAGAGGTGTACCTATAGATAGTTTGTACGCCCACCCTGATCTCTCTTCTGGTTGTGTCGGATTGCCGTCCCATCGGACTATGAGAGTGAGAGAAGGGGGAGTGAACCTGTGTCTGCGCACACTTGTGCACTAAAATACTCGTATCTCCCGCGCCGAAGGCTAGTTTCCATTGAGATTTGCCGCCGTGGCCGAAATACGGTCTGGAGGACTTTATTTACACCCAAATTCATTTATTTTAAACAATTAAAAAAAGTTTTGGTTGTTGATGCAAAACAATAATGAGGAAAAACTTGTGAAAGCATTTACAACAAAGAAAATAATGGAGAAAAATATGATAATACTCGTAAATATTTCCTTGCGCTTTGAAACTAAATAAGGTACTGTTAAAAGCATGAAAACTTACCAGCAAGTCCGTATAGTTGGTGACGGGCATGTAGTCCTGCCGCCGTCTCTCGCAGGGTCCCCACGGCGTGGCGAGCCAGGAGTACGTGGCACAAGCGTGAGTATTGCAGCTCTCGTTCTGAAGCAGTTGGTCCTCTGGTGGGCATGGCCAGCCGTCTGAAGAGGATAAATATTCGACATTAGTTCTGCCTGAAGTTTTTGCAACCACCACGGGCTGGTGTCTAATGACAGGTTGTTAGTATTAAGGTGTACTGTACATCGTCAAATAGACAACACGGGATTTGTCTTGATAGGAAAAAAAATCAGTTTATGTTTTTATGAGGTAATTACCAACTATTTAGTTGGTTATCCATTAGTTGGGAACTTCGGAATGTGCCGTCCATATTATAACGTATTCTAGAAGGTTGAGATTGGGCAACTGTAGCAAATAATGCAAGATAAAGAGCCAGGCTAAGTTACCATCTAGCTATATTTTTTTATAATATGAATGAAAGTTTCCTTTTATTTCATCACGCAGCATCTTGCTGAGAGAATAAAGCACCTATTCTTTTGCAAAGTAGTAGTCTACTTACTTGGAGCTGAATGAGCCAGTATATGCCGTCTTCTGGTCCTGGAAGGTCGTGGATGTGCTGCAGCGGCACATGGAGCCGAGCAGGGGCTCCAGGAAGCCCAGGATGACACCACGCAGTCGCCAGCACATGCAATGCGGCATCTCTCACTGCGAGGGGGCGCACCTGTTCCACTGCACCATGCGCGTTGAGCTTCCTTCTGTGGGTTTAAAAGAAACTTGATGAGAACAGCTTTCAATTTATTAGAAAGCGGTTTTTGACTTCAGTGTTTGTTGTGTTTGTTTACGTCTGGATCTGTTTGAAAACTAAAGGCATAAAAGAAATCCTTATTACTGTGACGGGATAAGTAGCACCTACGTTAAAGAAACCATGTCTGTTAAAGTTTATTTATGTTCATCAAAATTAGTGGCAATACGATGAATGATTATTGGTTAATGCTAATAAAGTAAATAGGGTTAAAACATACTGGAAAAATGTAGACACAAGTTAATATTATTTTTCTTACCCCATCATGCCCCACACATCTCAACTCGCGGCTCCGCTTGCCGGGCCCGCACGTGCTGTGCGGCTGGCTGAGCACGCAGGGCCCCCACGGCAGCGCGGCCCACGAGGCGCAGCGCGGCGTGCTGCACGTGCGCTTCTCTTCCAGCGGCGGGCACGGCGCGCCACCGCCTGATGCCGCGGAGATCACTCGGCGACGACGGACACTGTAGCCTGAAGATGAACGTTATGAAATGAGGGCTTCTAAGGTCTGCCAGGGTCGCGCGTTGTTCGAAAGAGATACCATGGCCCCTGGCACAGGCAACTAAAGGAACACGGGTGGGTCAGTAAAAGTCTGACACGCCCTCCCGCTCCGCCGAGAATGGGAGAAGTTATTTGATAATTTCCCACCCAAAAAAAAAAAGGATCGTAACAGGTAGCGTTCTGTAGTTGTGAGTTTATGTTATGTTATAATATTAAAATGGAAGGTTACCAGTGGTCGTTAGTTGTTGTACAGGAAACAGCGGGCACCCGTCAGTTGGTTGACACGCTCCCCACTCGCCCCATTCACCAACCTCGCAGTCACGTGGGCAGGGTACCTACAATAAACATGACAAGTTATCATAACCCTGTACGAACAAGAAAGTAACCAAATCATTGGTTGTTTAGACAACCTCATTTTCCATTCATTATTACGGTCATACAATGGACGATTCTGCTTATAAAATCTGCAGTCTCTATACATATAATAAATCTGTAAACGTGGCGTTTCGATTCCAAAAAAATAGAACTTGGGTGTTAAAGGGTAACCAACAGATGCAATTTCATAAATTTTTGGAATTTTTTATGTTTGTCGGTTTGTCTCTTTGGATGTGAGAGATTATCTATTTGAATACATACATAACATACATAATCAGCCTATAATGTTCCCACTGCTGGGACACCTAGGCCTCCTCTCTGTGAGAGGGAGTGGGCCGTAATCCACCACGCGGGCCCAGTGCGGGTTGGTAGATGTCACATGTCTTCGAATTTTTGGTTCTAGGACATGCCGGTTTCCTCACGATGTTTTCCTTCACCGTTTTGAGAGCAGTGGTGATGAAATAATATACACAAAGTAAAGCGCCTGTCTGGGTTCGAACCTACGACCTACAACTCGTAAGTCGCGGTTGATACCACTGGGCCACCACTGCTCCTATTTGAATAGGTTCAACTTAAAAAGTACCAAACCAATATAGTTAATTTTTATACTCAAATATAGTGTAGGACTCGGAGTAGTGACCATGTTCACGGATGGAATTTTATCGCGCATTGGACTCTCAACTCTCCAACAGAGTGCACGCCAGCGCCGCGAAAAAACACACTGTTGGATTTTCAACTCTCGGCGCTAAGCAATGTGTTGAAAATATACTGCCGCGATATTTTCACGACTGTCCGTCCGAAGCCGTCCCGACAGCTCATCTATACATTACAGTTCCAAATTTTTACAGGGTGTTCTACTCATGAATATGAACAACTTTCACTATGGGACCAACTCTGAAATCACGAAAAAATATCAGATGTTTTTTTACTCGACCCGACCGATTTTTATGATCTTTGATTTGTTGGATTTGTCTCCGCCCTGAATAGCAGAATAACTATTCAAACATGAGAAAAGTTCACGAAAAAGAAACAGATAATGGAGTGCTGGGGCGGCTGCTGCAGGTGCAGAAAACCTCAAACGGCGAAAATATTGCAACCTGATTGGGACTTATATGTTCGAACCGTTTGGGGTTGAAACACTAGGGCCATGGGGTCCGAGTGCCCACTTGGTATTTCGGGATATCGCCAAGCGGTTAGTCGACTCTTCACGTGACCAGAGGGCTGGCCTATTTCTTGGCCAAAGAATTAGCATTGCCATACAACGTGGCAATGCTGCCAGCCTTTTGGGCACTGTTCCTGTTGACAGCGATGCGGATGAATTCTTTGATGCCCTATAATGATTGTGTATTTTTTCATATAATTGTACATATTATTATTGTTTATATTTTAGCTTATATTATGTAAAATATTTAATTTTTAGAGAAATAAAAAAAAACTTTATCGCCAGATAATGGAGATAATTGATTTTCTCATACATTTTGTATGGAACCGCTGTTTTGATGATATCTCTAGAACTTTGATTCTGAGGCAGTACGAAGTTCGCCGGGTCAGCTGACCCGCAAAACTAGCTAGTTTTGTTATAAAATCGATGAATTCGGAATGACTCAATCATCATTCAAACTCAAACTCAAACTCAAAGCATTTATTTCAATTAAACCATTACAGGTACTTTTGAATTGTCAAAATTAAGTAGTCGGTCAGTTAGTCAGAAAGTTGAAGCTAGTCGCCCATTCCAAAGCGTAGATCTCTATGGAGAAGAACGGGCAAGAAACTCCATGGACACTCTTTTAAATCAAGATAGGTATTACAAAATCCTGAGTACATTATTCTTGTTGCTTCTATATGTAAGAACAACGTAAAAAAAAACACAAATGAAGAAACAATACAAGAAATAAGATTAAAAATAAGCCTTGGCAGTTAAGAGATGACCAGTCTCAACCGACGGCGTCCGTTCACGAACATGACGCATGGATCAGCACCATCCAGCTCAACCATTTTGTAGGGAACCGAATGATCCAACACACGCGCCACCATCAGCGAAACATTTAAGTGAGCATGACACATTCTCATTATTGATACCTTCTGCTTAAAAGCATATTACTATGTGACTCAACTAAAATAAACATTTGTTCCTGTGAAATACGACCTTATTGATTCGATTAAATGATAATAAATTATGGCTGAAACTGAGTCATGGAACCATGAGTCATTTAATAGAAAAAGTCTTCTACTTTAATGTGAGGGTAGAATATTAGTCATCTATAGTGAATCATATTACTTTCAGTTCAGCTATTATGACGGTTTAATGCCATCATGATTCCAGTGTAAAAGAGAGACGGAGCTATACATGACCGATAGCACCATGCCTTTTTCGCACTGGAATCATGATGGCATTAATACTTCGTAATACGGCACCAGCTGTCTAGAATTAAGACTTCGGCTGTGAAACTCTCGTGACTACTGAACCTTTATTTAGGTATTTGGCCTGTAAGAGGATGGCAGGGACAACAACGCGCAACCTGTTACCATGGATTCAGTAGCTATACCTGCATGATTCTGAACCACCCTTTCTTTTTTTTTGTGGATGGGAAATCATCAAATGACTCCTCCCGCTCTGAGTGGAGCGGAAGGGAGTGTCAGACTCTAGTTTAGCTTCAATAATGATCCGGATCAGTTTCATTTCGCGCTTCAACGAGAACTTTGTGCAAGCGCATCTTTTATCTGAACTTGCTGTGCAGGCAAAAGACTACCACGGAGTTGGGTTAGTAGGTCAATATGTTGGGTAAGTACTGACTAAAACCCATCCGTATTCCTTCCTTAGCCCTTTATGTTCCGGGGCAGCGGTAACCCTTTCGGACAATCCCGCTGACCTTCTGATTTGAACCACCCTGCGTTGAAATTTATCAATTATCAAAAAAATCTGCTGTTTCATAGAAATAGTGCAATAGCTACGCGGTCAAAATGTATGGAACAGCAATTTTTTTTTAATAACTCACGATAACTTCTAGGCTGGGGGATTTTATGTGTTGAATTCATAGTTGCAGTTTGCTGTCGATGTCCCTACTGCCACCCTGTATACAATGTGTTTCAGAGCGGTGTGGTACAGGCCATCAAACTGAACAACTTTTTCCCGGGGACCAACATTGTAATCGTGAAGAAAACATCAGTCGTCCCATACAAAACTTCAATACCTACTTGACCAAATGTATGGGACGACTGATGTTTTTTTCACGATTACGATGTTGGTTCCCGCGAAAAAGTTGTTCAGTTTGATGGCCTTCTGTTATACCACACCCACAAGTTTGGCCACACCCCTCTGAAACACATTGCATGGGTACAATAGCGTAGTATAATTTAATTTTTCTTCCTTCTCAATCATTTCCACCTGATAAGATTAAGTAAGACTTGTCTTAGCGGGATTGTCCGAAAAGGTTCCCGTTACCCCGGAACATAAAGGGCTAAGGAAGAAACACGGGTGGGTTTTAGTCAGTAAGAGTCTGACACTCACTTCCGCTCCACCCAGAGCGGGAGGGGTCATTTGATGATTTCCCATCCACAAAAAAAAAGACTAAATTGTCTAGTTATCTTATGTAAATGAACTCGGTATGGCAAATATTCCGCGTGATTTTCGAGGTATTAAATGAATTTATTCCCTTCTACTAAATCTTTTATCTTACCTCACAAGGTTGCACAAGCGTTGGCATCGGCGCATGAGCACACTGCGCGGGATGAAGCGCCCGTCCATCAGCGCGCACGCATGTCGCATCTCTTCTCTGCACCCCTCCCCCGCACCCTGCATCCCTCGCTGCCTTCCCCTCGTCCTCGTCGTCGTCGTCGTCGTCATCGTCGTCGTATATCGCGTCATTATCGTCCGCATCATCGTCATCGTCTGTGTTCACTGAATAGATAAAATAGTCTAGTGAATGATATAGGTAATTTATTTTGAATCCTGACGATTTTATTATCTAGACTTTCAAAAAGACAGCACCCTAATTGCGTAACACACTATCAATCACAATCTGAATTATTTTGAAGGATATTGCTAATCCATTGCTTTATATGTTCGAAAAATGTGTTTGCTCAACAACGTAAATAACGCAATGAATGTTGTGGAACTGTCAAAATGAAAGCCATTCCTATTGTTAGTGTGTTATGCAATTACTCCGCTGCGCTGGTCCGCGACATAGTTCCGAATATAATTATTTTGATATTTTTGTTTACTTCTTGATCAAATAGGAAATCACTCGGAGTGTGATACTTCCTGGCCGCGCCACAGTGGAAAATTAAAGTAACACGTTTCTAGATAAATTGTACCCTTTATGTACTTCAGGGTACATGTAGTAAAAAAAATTGTACCTCAAAGAATAATGAAATATAATGAAGTTTAGGTGGCGTGGCTGGGAAGTATACTTCCTGGCCGCGCCACCACGGATTTTGTAAACTATTAGGCGTACCCGGACATAGTGTACACTAAAGAATTGTACCAAAATTGTTCTTTTCCGTACGCTATAAAGAGATTCGAAAGTTTAACTACTTTAGAAATTATAGCCTTGTGTTGGTGGCGCGGCCAGGAAGTATACTTCCCAGCCGCGCCACCAAGTTTTATTTGGCGTACCCGGATATAGTGTACGCTAAAGAATTGTACCAAAATTGTTCTTTTCCGTACGCTATAAAGAGATTCGAAAATTTTATTACTTTAGAAATTATAGCTTTGTGTTGGTGGCGCGGCCAGGAAGTATACTTCCCAGCCGCGCCACCAAGTTTTATAAGGCGTACCCGGATATAGTATACGCTAAAGAATTGTACCAAAATTGTTCTTTTCCGTACGCTATAAAGAGATTCGAAAATGTTATTACTTTAGAAATTATAACCTTGTGTTGGTGGCGCGGCCAGGAAGTATACTTCCCAGCCGCGCCACCAAGTTTTATTAGGCGTACCCTGACATAGTATACACTAAAGAATTGTACGCATTATGTACTACCCAAAAACATAATAATATTACGGAAGGCTGTAATATATTAAGTGAAAACATCAAAACAAGCTTAAGCGCATAAGCAGACTTGCTGATCTTTGTACCTACTAGATGTGGCCTCCAAATTAGAAGTAGGTACTGGAATTATCTCCGTGGGATGGTTGTATAACTTGCATAGAACGGCGAGAAATAAGCAATCGATGTGCATAACAAGAGGAATTGACCTTCAGGAAGAAGATAAGAACTTGGTAGGTACTTAGGTATTACGGACGGTCAGCAACGCTAATCGTTAACACTGTTACTTTTACGTGTCAATAATTATGATTTCAAAAACTGAAATGTTGATCCACTTCGTCGTTAATTATACCAACCTACAGTACCTACATATGTATA
Organism: Amphipoea oculea; assembly: GCA_945859645.1. Classification (NCBI taxonomy): domain Eukaryota; kingdom Metazoa; phylum Arthropoda; class Insecta; order Lepidoptera; family Noctuidae; genus Amphipoea; species Amphipoea oculea. The sequence continues at coordinate 19,909,874 of OX243864.1, read as the reverse complement.
TTATGTAATTTAAAAAAGTATATTTAAAAAAAAATTGTGGCGCTCGCTATAAGTCTGAACCTGTTTTATTTATAAGTAGTACAGGCCTCCAAAAGTTACTTGACATTCTACTTCAGCTGTGATTCCATGCCACATTATGATTTAAAATACAAAAATCATCAGGTAATCCTGAGGGATTACAAGTAATAAAAAAGTTCTAGTGTAGGTACAGTTCAAACATTTGGACCTAGATTTTTTTTAAATCGTAATTTGGTGTCACAGCTGCAATGTAAAAATGTCAACTAACTTTTGGAGGCCTGTACTTATACAGGGTGAAATTGAATTCTTGGGCATCCTTTTAAGGGGTCATTGTAATCATCATTTTGAACAACTTTTACTATGTGACCAAACCTGAAATCGAGAAAAAAAATCAGCTCTTCCCTACATTTTGACGAGTTATGTGAACATAAATGGAAGGAACAGTTTTTTTTTGCGATTTTAGGTTTACTCCTATAGTAAAAGTTGTTCATAATGATGATTACAATGACCCTTTAAAAGGATGCCCATGAATTCAATTTCACCCTGTATAAATAAAACAGGTTCAGACTATAGCGAGCGCCACAATATTTATTTATCATAAACTTTTTTAAATTACATAATATATGTAGGTACAATTAACGACGAAGTGGATCAAAATTTCAGTTTTTGAAATCATAATTATTGACAGGTAAAAGTAACAGTGTTAACGATTTGCGTTGCTGACCGTCCCTTATACCTAAGTACCTCCCAAGTTCTTATCTTCTTCCTGAAGGTCAATTCCTCTTGTTATGCACATCGACTGCTTATTTCTCGCCGTTCTATGCAAGTTATACAACCATCCCACGGAGATAATTCCAGTACCTACTTCTAATTTGGAGGCCACATCTAGTAGGTACAAAGATCAGCAAGTCTGCTTATGCGCTTAAGCTTGTTTTGATGTTTTCACTTAATATATTACAGCCTTCCGTAATATTATTATGTTTTTGGGTAGTACATAATGCGTACAATTCTTTAGTGTATACTATGTCAGGGTACGCCTAATAAAATTTGGTGGCGCGGCTGGGAAGTATACTTCCTGGCCGCGCCACCAACACAAGGTTATAATTTCTAAAGTAATAACATTTTCGAATCTCTTTATAGCGTACGGAAAAGAACAATTTTGGTACAATTCTTTAGCGTACACTATATCCGGGTACGCCAAATAAAACTTGGTGGCGCGGCTGGGAAGTATACTTCCTGGCCGCGCCACCAACACAAGGCTATAATTTCTAAAGTAGTTAAACTTTCGAATCTCTTTATAGCGTACGGAAAAGAACAATTTTGGTACAATTCTTTAGTGTACACTATGTCCGGGTACGCCTAATAGTTTACAAAATCCGTGGTGGCGCGGCCAGGAAGTATACTTCCCAGCCGCGCCACCTAAACTTCATTATATTTCATTATTCTTTGAGGTACAATTTTTTTCACTACATGTACCCTGAAGTACATAAAGGGTACAATTTATCTAGAAACGTGTTACTTTAATTTTCCACTGTGGCGCGGCCAGGAAGTATCACACCACTCGGATCACGCACCAACAACTGCATCGCATCGCCCTGTTTAGGGAAGTATTACACTGAGACACCCCTTAGCTCGCACTGTGCTGGGCACTTGTGGTGTGAATGATATCGATGGTACTCCATTCAAATGACCAAAGCGACGTTTGTGCCAGTTTAATTCCAATACTGAATATAGGTATACCTACGAGTAATACACATTAAATAGCACTTTACGCTCTTATGGGTTAAATACTCCCTGCAGAGATAGTCAATTTAAGCCAGTCAGAAAAAAAAAATCTGGGGACCTGTAAGAAACCTATTTCAGGGAGTCACCATAATGTAAAGTTTCAAAGTTCAAAACTGTTAAGTGCTACAAAACCATGGTGAAAGAAAATAAATAAACTTATTAAGAGCGTTCATCCCGCGCGGGCTGGTAACGTCGCATTTCTAGTGGTTTTTTGTGATTATTTTATTCAATTTAAAACAAAGTACTATTTTTACAGACAAGTACTCCATCGTTGGTATTATAATTACTTTTAACTGTAAATAAAAATATTTCATCGTAATATGTACTGCAAATAGAAAATAATTGTTAAAAGTATGAATAACGACCAAAATAACTGTAAAAAAATTCATACAAACTTATAAATACCAATCTGGTACTTGACTGTCAAAAAATAACTTTGGTTTTTTAATAAAATAATAACGAAAAACCATTATAAATGCGACGTTGCCAGGCCGCGTGGGATGAAAGCTCTTAAACTCATTCTCGGCGCAGAATTAAGTTTATTTCCCCAGATCCTTCCACTGGCTCCTTCCTCATACAAATTCCATGAATATGTAACAGGAGCTAAATGATCAACGATGCAGTTTTAACACATGGCTCGCGTCCAAACGCCATATTCATCACGTCAGCGAACACTTTAGGGTATCAAGATAGAATTGATGGGCTTACAGATTCATCACTTGTTATATTATGAGGTTACTCTGCTCTTGTAGATAATGTACAGTCAGGAAAATTATTTGTTGAGCAAATTGACTATCAATTTAAATTTTCCGTTTATTCAAATTACAACTTTCTTTCTTTGACAGTTGTCTGAAATGGTATAACGCGGCAATTTGGCGTACGGATTCAATTTGCTTAACGAATCGTTTTCCTGACCGAAATGAAATTGTTTATTCTGTAAAACTGGCGTGACTGTACTTGCATTACTGGCAGCCACTTTGTAATTAGCCTGCTATGTTCCCACTGCTTGGACAATGGACATAGGCCTCCTCTCTGTGAATCCGTAATTCAATTTGGTGGATGCCATAATGTCTAGATTTTTTGGCAACCCCTGGCTTAGTAAACGAAATGTCTAACAAAGATTCCATCACATATTTATAGATCAAAACAAAAAAAACTTACGTAATCACATCAATCGGTAATGTGTCTGTGAATTGCATATCTAGTGCTTACATTATGCAAATGATTCGTTACATCCAGGTTATCAACCCCAATCTTCCTGAACACAAATTCATGCAACAATTCGCAGCCAGTTTTAGCATAATTATCGTAACAAATCATGTCAGTTTATCAATTAATCTTGGCAGAACAATGGGTCAGTAGCAGCGATGGTCCATTACTCATCAAAATTAACCTTATTATCGCTCCCTCGTGTTTCTCTAACATCGCCATTACGATTAATTGGACAAAGGAACGGTAATGACAGTCGATGTTATAGAAAATGAGAAATTGTGTAGCGAGAAAATTAATCAGTAGGTAATTAATACGAATGCTTTAATTTGCAGCGAGCAAAGAAGGAATTTAATTAAGTAATTGTAAACATCGGTGTTTTATTTTATGTTGTGAATAAAGATACAATTGATGAAATTGACGAAAATACCTTATTAACGGAAAAGGAGTTCGTATGAAATACTATGAGAAAAATAATGTTCTAAAATAGTTGGTTTTGTTTTCTTTTTGGCACAATTTCCGTAAAGCAAACTTTGAAGATACTAAAAATGATTTAATTTTGGACCTGAAACAAACCCGCCGCGACAAACTTCGCAGTTTAAGTAATTTGTTTATGTGTACTTATGTAAAAAAAAAAGTTGGAGGGTAAATTATAGGCATATCATTTGTTGTATGGATACTTTTTCCAGCGACGCCGACGGTAGCTCCAGCACCACAACCAATGTACAATCAACAAAAGAGATAAGTATGCAGGATCGTCGGATATAGTGGAAGTTTAGTAAGAAACCGATGGATGTTCTCAAATAAAATTTATTTTTATTAATAGAAAACAAACAGCTCGTTTATCAAATTAAATTTCAGTCGACAACATCCATTGGTTTCTTACTAAACTTCAACCGTATCCGAAGATCCTGCATACTTATCTCTTTTGTTGTTGTTGTGGATTTCCTTTCTCCACTTCAGTTTTTATTAAATGAATGTATTAAATGTATGTATTTCCTATTATTTTCTTTATCTTTTATGTTCACCTGCCATTTTGTCTCTGCATCACTCAATAAGGTTGACTGGTAGACAAGTCAGCCTTTGTGCAGTATTGTTTTTCTTGTGCATAAAGCTCTTCCTTTCTGCCGTAATTACAGAAACAATAAAAAAGTCATTGTTCCTCGCGTGGATCCACGTTTGAAGGGTAGAGTTCCAATGTAAAAGTACTGACCTGGTAAGGCAGTAGCGTGTCCAATCTCGATGGCTACGCGGCACTGGCCCCAGGGTCCTGGGGTCCAGTGTGCGCTCGCTTCCAAGGCAGCAGGCCTCACCTCCTCCACCACTTCGCACTCCCTGCCTCCTCCTGGGTAAATAATAAACGTTGTTAGATGGTAGAATAATCATTTTAAATTGGAATGAAAAACTTTAAAGTAATCTTTGTTGCGTTACATATAACGCTGAAAAGGATATTTATTATCATCAGTAATTATCAGTTTCCATAACATGACTGAAAATGATGACCATAGACCATTATTATCAATGAGATGAGAGAGAGGGACATGAGATGTAACGTATCATTTAAAATTCTAGTTTCAAATATTTGATATGTAACTATAACGTTTCTTTTTACTAATCCAGTTAAATATGGTATCCGATACTAGGATTTTAAATGACAATATGACATTACGACTAAATAAAATAATCTTCAACTAACTTTTGCAGGGCACTGTACTATGGAGCAACACGGGCCACCGGCGGACCGCCCGGTGGCCCGTGTTGCTCTATGCACTGTACACGTAAAAGACACAAAATAACTCGTACAAACCTTGCGGCAATCGTTTCAGTCTCCGTGTCCTTACTAGCGCGCCATCTGGCCGTGGTCGCCATGGCAACCACTCAGCCAATACACAATCTTCACGGATCACGCACACACGGGCTGTTCCTATTTGTGCCAGTGTCGGACCGCAATACCTGAGACGAATTAGTGTGTTAATATACAATTCATAGGCAGAATTTATACCTATTTCCTATGGATTACTTAGCTCTGTTCAAGAGACCTATATTATACCCTATTGTTTAATGTGCATCGTCCCAATACCATAACATACCTAACTTGTACTTAGATAACTACTTACCAATTACCTAACACACAACTTACATAATATATGGCACCTACATAGGAAGTTGTTACGACAAAACCCCCAAATACCATTAATTAAATAAAAAATGTAAAAATCTGCTTTGTAATCCTCGGATAATTCACATTTCCGCATAAAAACAGGTGACTGCGGGATTATTGCCGTAAATTAGGAAGTCAGAGCGCTTTTGCAAATACCGTAATATTCAAAGGCGATAACGGATATAGCATTTATTCTTATACGCCACAGCGAATTCGATGAACACGTCCTCTATATAAATCAGCATTTCAAAACGCCGCACCATAATTTATTCTCCACATCTTTCGAGAAAGCGTTCGTGAAACAAACGTCAGCATGAACTCCAATAATGATCGGTGAAACTCTTTGCGTGGCACGTGACGAGGAGATGAAAAATGTTCCATTTCACCTCCATAACTTTGCACATAAAGTTTTTATGCGAGTGGCATTAGATCAATAAGTGAGCGAATTGACCCAGTTTCCAAGTGTCGTAAGAATGCATGCATTGAGCCACATGATCAGACAACTTTGAGGATATGAAATTTCTTTCACAACATGTGAATAATGAAACTTGTTTTGTTAGTACCTAAAGTATGTAAGAATCCTTAATTTTGAAATGTTTTTAGCACAACAGGACTTTATATGATTTTACGTTTCATTAGAAATTTATATTCGGTTACACTTTCTTGCAAGATTGAGGGGCTAGTGGCTAAGTAATAACAGTTGCACAGGTCGATCGATCAGGTTAAGCTACGCCTACCGGGGCTGGTCCATGGATGGACCATCTAACCATGACCATCTTTACGAGTACATACCGAAACCCCTCCGTGCCTCGGAAAGCACGTTAAGCCGTTGTTCCCGGCTGTCAGTCGTCGTTACGGGTTGTCAGAAGCCCGAAACTTTGACAACCAGTCTTACCAAGGGGTATCGTATTACCCAGTAACTGGGCTGTGGTGGTCAGACAGGCAGTCGCTCCATGTAAAATAATGGTATTTCGTTGCATCCGGTTAGCCGACCTCAACATAGTTAGGAAAAGGCTAGGCATCTTGCAAGGAAGTCATCGTCATCTATGATGACTTCTTTGCAAGATTCTTACAATATTTTTTGGAATGTTGAGCGCAGTCGTTTTTCCAATCGTAAAGACGAATTTTTTGTCTTATAAGTTATAACAAATGAAAATTCGAATTATATGTGACTAAGTTATGACTTTAACTGAACGCCTTGTCAAGCAATGTCTAACTAATGTACTCGTAATATAGAATACAAGACTTACATTTTTCTGCGACAGGGTACGTTTTATTATAGGTATAAACTTACATGGCTTCGACAAACAGTCCATCCTTCTTGCGACATTGCACCTGCCGTCGCTGCAGACCAAGTCGGGGCGTGTGTACAAGCGAGTCCGTCTCCGTTCGCATATACCTATAGGAAAAAGCAATCACGTACATAAATACCATACAAAAGCATTCATATTCTTTTTGATATTTACGCTATTTCTCTGGATATTCTTTTTGCGGAAAAAATTCAGAACGGAAGGCTGGCGAAAAAAGATACAAGAAAGGTCCAAATAACCGGAAGGCCGGGAATTCTTGTAATACTGTATCAAAAGAAGTATTTTCATCTTTACTTCCTTCAATCTCGATTAAAGGCCGAGTTCTGAAATGTTTTGTGAATACCTACCTATCTTGAGCATCGTCGATGGGAAGTTATGCAAGATAAAATAAAACAGTATTGATGTACAGACCTATAGTAGTGTAGCGGTATATACAACGCCACATGCGAACTTCGCGTCATACTGACGTCACGCAAAATCCTGCATCTCGCAAGCAGAGTTTTCCGCGCAACTAGCATATATACAACGGCCCTACATGAATCATCGGCTCTTTGACCATCGGGCAGTTGCCCGCCAGACACAACTCCCGTCTGGTCGGAGGATCCTCACTTTTCTATAGAGTATAAGTGAACTTTACACCCTGTTCCTCATACCTCTACAGGGTGAAATTAAATTCATGGGCATCCTTTTAAGGGCTCATTGTAGTCATCATTATGAACAACTTTTACTATGGGACTAAACCAAAAAACGCGAAAAAAAAATCAGCTGTTCCTTGCATTTATGTTCACATAACTCGTCAAAATGTAGGGAAGAGCTGAATTTTTTTCGCGATTTCATATATGGTCCCATAATATAAGTTGTTCATAATGATGATTACATTAACCCCTTACAAGGATGCTCATGAATTCAATTTCACCCTGTATAGTAGAACAAGAAAATTGTTATACAGGCATCTTTCCATTACACTGCTAAAATAAATTTTGTAATAACTATTTGTGCCTGAAGATGGATGGTGCCGCCGTTGCTTCATATGTTCGAAAAGTCTGCTCAACAACTTAAATAACGCAATGAATGTTTTTCAACTATCAAAATTAAAGACATTGCTACTGATAGTGTCTTAAGCAATTACCCCGCAGGTTTTCGATAATTACTAGGTACTATAAAGGAGTATATTAATTAATTAGATCTAGAAAACTTAGACGGGTATCCAGCTATAAAAAGTAGGTATTCAATCTAGTCTACGAAGATTAATGGAGTTTTGAAAACGAGTTTCTTGCGCCATTTGTGATGAATCGACTAACATCCAATTTGTCAAAATATTAAATAATAATTTGACGTTGATTTCTTATTATTGATGGATATTTATTGATATAAGTTTCGAAACTAAAACAGTTGAATACACCCGTAGGAAAATGCTAAAACCTAAAAAATAATGAATACCTAAAAATGTTATTAATTTTTTGTATTAATGTATGTTACAACATACCTACTTAATTTATTAAATATTTGCATGCCCTCATTACATGGCGGAATGTGTATTTGCACTGAAAGGGGTTAGAAGATTTTTGTATGGAGGGTGGCCCTAAGGTCGGTCGCCATTTTAATTTTTTTTCAGAATCGCGGTGCACAACAAAAGTTATATATTTAGATAGAGGACGCTTATACACACAAAAAATGTTATATAACATAATATCCTAAAGCGTCAGGCTTCGGAGTTATTCACCGAAATATAATTCGAAAACAAAAAGGATTTTTTTGTTTTTTTTCCCTCCAGGTAAGCATATTGAACTATTGAGGTAATAGAAACGTTATGAAACCTTTATGGAGAACAAACAAATGAAGAATAGACATTTTTTAAATAAATAATTAAAAACGGCTATTTATAGTTCGTTTTTTAATCCCAGAGACTAATCTGACATTTAAGTCTTTTGTGTTTTCGTTTTTTTTTAGTATAGAAGTATGACATTACACTTGTCAGATTAGTCTCTGGGATTAAAAAACGAACTATAAATTGCCGTGCTTAATTATTTATTTAAAAAATGTCTATTCTTCATTTGTTTCTTCTCCATAAAGGTTCCATAACGTTTCTATTATCTCAATAGTTTAATATGCTTACCTGGAGGGAAAAAAAAACAAAAAAATCCTTGTTGTTTTCGCCTTATATTTCGGTGAATAACTCCGAAACCTGACGCTTTAGGATATTATGTTATATAACATTTTTTGTTTGTATAAGTGTCCTCTATCTAAATATATAACTTTTGTTGTGCACCGCGATTCTGAAAAAAAATTAAAATGGCGGCTGATTTTAGGGCCAAAACCTTCAAACCCCTTTTATGTAACATCTTTTGTATCTACCACATTTAATGCAAATAAACGATTTTATTTTTGATTTCGAAAAAAAAGGCGCGAAAAGCAATACGCATTAAAATTGTTTACTTTAAAAGTGATCAAATGTTGACAAGATCGAGCCATCGAAAAAAGCCTACGATCCTGGCGTACCATTGACATTGCGTAGGTTGCCGTGGAGTATTTGTTGAATGGAAAGCTAAAGTGATCACTATAAATTGTTAACCAACCAATAATGTAGTTTACAAAACCATCCACCAGAGATGAGCGAGGATGCGTAAAGAGGGATGTGTGTGAAACCAGCCAATAACATCGCTTCATTGTTATAGCTTGAACTAAGTTAGCGTTGGTATTGGTTAGTTTTACACACATCCCTCGCTACGCTCATCTCTGGTGGAAATGTAGCCTTAGTACTGACGTAAAACTAACAAAGTGCACCAGTTATTACAAAAATTTAATCAACTGGAAGTCCGACATAAAGTCTTCAAACAAAACACAGCATAAAAAATAAGTATTCCAAAAAATACCAGCGTGCCAAAGGCATAAAATATTTTTTACGGATGACGTATTATAACGGGTCGTTGTCAAAGGTACTAGTGGAATGTATGCTATGGTACCTTTCTATGGTGCGTGCAGCGTGTTCGCCCGCACCCAGGGGGTTGCATTCAGTCCATTTGCCCACGTAGATAGAGTATTCCGAGTCATTTGTCGATGGTTCTGTAACAAACAATATAAAATGAATAACTCGAAAATTTCGAAAAAAGAGTTGATTTTCCGCTGGTGTTTGTCAAATATATCAATCTAGAAAAGTTTTTGAATGGATGGAAATAGTGCTCTATCTATTTTTATTTCTATAAACTAGCTGAGTAGCGCAGTTAGGAGGAGTTCAGTGAAAAACACACGTACAAAAGAATTATAAGTATAAAGAAATGTAATAATAAATATTTTTGCGTTTATTAATGCACACGACGCTACTCAATCTATTTAAAGAAAACAAAAGAATCTAAAAAAAGTGTATTGAGCGGCCAGTATTTTCTCAATTGACCTTTCAATACAATGAAACCTTTTTGAAGCAAGATATAAAAGAAAGCAATTCTTATTGTTCAAAAAAGGAGGTTCGTAATCAACAACTTTTTTAGGGCTCCGTACCCAAAGGGTGCCAACGGGATCCATTACTAAGGCTCCACTGTCCGTCCTTCTGTCAGATCAGAGGGCTGTATCTTTTCAAAACACTTGACATTTCGCAGAGTGTACACTACGATGGCCGCTATGACACAAATAAAATAAAGTAAAAACTTATACCTACAAGAAAGTATTTAAAAAAATATTTTGTGTTAAATATTGTACGGTGGTACGGAACCCTTCGTGTGCGAGTCCAATTCCCACTTGACCGCATTTTTGCGCATAAAACTCAAACGTGTCGACAATTTACATATCAAATCAACTGTAAATTCATTCAAAACTGTTAACTAACAACGCAGTTGCTAAAATCTAGTGTATTTCAAAGGTACACACTCCAAAATAACACACCCGGCCAAAATAGTTGGGTACAGTGACTTAATTTTCTGAAATTTAAATTTTATGCCGGCGAAGCTGGTTTAAACGGAACAGTGTGAAATTGAATGTATGAGGCAGCTGGGGGACGGGCTTTGTGAGGCACCAGCGAGGATTGACACACCGTGTGTCAACATCACGGACGTGTAATTTTATTCACACGGACTTTGTTCAGTGAATTCGCGCAGTTTTCAGTTGTGTTTATTAGAAATTTTATTGTTAACAATGAATGCTGTGATTTGAAATGTATTTTCGTTTGCATTTTCTCGGTTTAAATTTTTAGGATGTTTTGGTTTGGTTCAGTGATTGCATAATTTTATTCCAGTCTCGGCGCGCTTTTTAGACCGTATTTCACTCCACAGTCAGTTATTTTCATCTCATCAAGCTTTAACAAAATATTTAGTTTAAGATAAATTTCACACTGCAACACACCAATGTAGCGTCACTGTTTAATTTGTACCCGTTTCAGAAACCACTTGACGTAATAGCTCAGTACATAATGAAGCTGGCAGCACATTAATCATGAGCGACGCGGTAAGCTTGCCTTCATAATACACGAGCCTAAACGTAACGCTATTACGACGCGCGGAATAGCCCCGGAAAATGTTCTAGCTGGTAAGTAAAATGCTGGGTATTTATTTATGAACTGACTTGTAAGGCGCTTGGGGCTTTCTATGAAAATAATGGTAGATCTTTTGGGCTTTATTAACCTTAGTGGTTGTCTTGCACAAAACTCTTTTTAAGATTTTCTAATAAAAGAAAAAAACGGATAAGGATTTTCGTGTGTAATAAAACTAATATAGTGCTTATAAGCTCTTTTCTTAATTATACTAAGGGTTGATTTTACCAACGTCAAAGGGGCAATTCTCGTATTTTTAAGAACGTTCACAGTCTGATCTCAGTCTCAATCTGTCAAAAATACCTCCAATTTCCCTACATTTTGACATTTGTTTGTCGCCGAGATGAGACTGCGACTAGATTTTTAACGTTTTAAATTCGAGAATTGTCCCTCTGATATGATCTTTTACCTGTGGAATAAAATTGATGTCTGTCAGTTCTAGTATGGAAAAACTGTCAAAAATTCAAAATTTATTCTCAGGATGACTTATTCTACCTTAAAAGTTTAGTGGAATTGGCCCCAAAGCAAATAATGTTACAGACTCAATATTTCGTTCATCCAATCACATTTTCGTACACTATTTTGCGAAAATGAAATCTAATAAAAATCCAGTTAAAAAAAAACAGCCAACGAGCTAACAACAGAGTATCTATACAATTACTGCAGACTGAAGGACCTTTTTTAAAATCTTGCTTAAATCCGATTAGATGGTAGAGGCACAGGACAGATAGATGGGTTCAAAGGGCAGCAGTCCTTTTTATTTAATTTGTAGATAATGCGTTGCATTATAAAACTAATAAAATCTTGGCAACAGGATTATAAACACAGCATAATAAATATGAGGATTCAGTTGTCACATAAGTACGTTTTGGAACTAAACTACTGTCAAAAATTATTTTTTAGGGTTCCGTACCCAAAGGGTAAAAACGGGACCCTATTACTAAGACTCCACTGTCCGTCTGTCTGTCTGTCACCAGGCTTTATCTCATGAACCGTGATAGCTAGATAGTTGAAATTTTCACAGATGATGTATTTCTATTGCCGCTGTAACAAAAAATACTAAAATCAGAATAAAATAAATATTTAAGGGGGGCTCCCATGCAACAAACGTGATTCTTTGCCGTTATTTGCTCGATAATAATAACAGCAAATGGTAGACGCTTGAAATATTCACAGAATATTTAGTTGTATATTCACTTAAAAAAAAAAAATTAAAGTAAAATAAATATTTAAGGGTTACATACAACAGAATACATACAACAGAAGTGTCTTTTTTGCCGTTTTTTGAGATAATGGTACGGAACCATTCGTGCGCGAGTCTGATTCGCACTTGTTTTTTACATACAAGAAAAAAAAATCTTACAATTGCAACTGCTAAATTTCAAGTGGCAATTCTGTCTTTCCTTCAAAATGGCGGAGGAAGCGAGTAGTTCCCGAACGCGGCAGTTTTCACCCTGATTAATTAAGTGTACGATATCGAATTAGCCTGGCGAGAACGATTTGTTTGCTCCCTAACCTTTAATGGAAGTGCTTTAGCGTTCGAGCGGATGGTTCGTGTCGCGCTTTGTAGCAGGAGGTCGGGATATGAATTGGTTTGTGTTTAAGTGCTTCTAGTGTTTCCTTATTGCATTTACTCAAAGGAAGGCATTATTTTAATTGTTGCACGGAATAGTATCAACTACGTCGTATTTATGCTGCTACGCCGTAGCAATTCTTCCACGTTGTTACGCTTCTACGCGTGCTGCGTAGCAACACAGATACTCGTATCATGCGCGGCACGGATCTTGACGTCAAAAAAACGGAGTGGGGATTACTTTGAGCACCGTACGCTCATAGGCATTAGGTCTATTTTACTTTGGCGCATGTGACCTTGAAAACTTCTTCGCCGATGCCGATCATTATACTTCGCAATCAACCCACATCCATAGCCCGTGCGGAAAGCAATTTTTAATTACATTATTGAAGCTTACTAAAGATGCCCCTTGTTCTCAAATTTGACAAAAAAAAAACCGTAATTCAATTCAAGAGGCGTTTGCCATCTTGCCTTCCCTTAAAAAGGTGAAGAAACGATCCTCAGCATAATAACATCAACCAACAAACCCAGGACAGGTGTGTTCTCTATTCTGCCATGATCAAAAGCATTTTAGTGACCTACTTTTTCGTAATATTTATTTTCTGTGGTCCGAGGGGCGATAGCATCTATTTATGCAGCCTTGTTATCTTTATCGTTGTTACATTGATCTGGCTGTGTTGCCAGAGGCTTGTTATTTTTTATTTTATTTTTTACCCAACATATGTATGTAATTGAGAATTGAGGCGGCTGCTTTTATTGTTGGTAACAATGTTTTATTTAGTTGTGGAATAATTATTTTCGGAGGTTAGTTTTCTGTCGATTTTGGGTTCCTAGCAGTAACGACAACGCAATATTTTGATAGTAGCATGTTAGTTTAACAAACGTATAGTTAGTTTTATGTTACGTGTCGCTTTATTTACTGGCTACACACGAAGGCAAAATTGCTTAATAAACTGATAGTTTAGCCTAAAAATACAGTTAAATGATCCAGATTGACGATAAAAATAGCCAAACAATTTCGCAGATTACTTTTAACATCGTAAACCTGTCTTGGCGAGTAAATAATTCACTTTATGTCGTTATAAATTCTATTTAGGTAACTCGTTCGCAACTTTTTTGTTGAACAACCAAAGTAAAGTTTGTATCGTGATAAATTAAATTATGCCTAACTTTGCTAACTGATTGTAATTTCTATTGTCAGTAGGGTTATTCAGCCTCTGTTGGATTGAAATAATCTTCTTTAATAAGCTCGATTTAGTTAAGAATTTCAATGTGGACTTTGATATACCTAAATTTTACATCTTGCAAATTGAAATGTGAAACTTAGAATAATTAAATAAAAGCGACAACCTCATATAATGACATGAAATTATTGCGGCATCAAAAAATTCCGTAATTGAAAAAAATAAACGTCAATTTCATAAAGGGCCAAAAAACCGAAAAATTTATTATGAAAAGTGTCCATGGGGTGGTTCTTAGGAAATTAACAAGTAAACTCATTTGTCGAGTTCCGTTTGGGTTTCATCAAATTAATGCGAACGCCGCGCTCCCGTCAATAAAGTAATTTATTATAAGTGCCCGTTGATTGAAAACACTCATTTCCAAATATTATATTTGATTAAGTTTAATATTTAATTTGGAATTTAATTAAAGCGGAAGACTGTTTCTATTTGCTGAAAAGTAATTATCAACTCACCATTTAATATTGAAACTGATATCGTAAGTAATTATACCTACATTTGGTGCTAAATGAAAGTTTTCAGTACCTACCAAATATGGTTGCCAACTTGGGTACTCGCTGAAGCGCAAAACAAGAAACTAGAAAGCTGTCAGACAGCAATGGAGAGGCATACTGAACATAAAGAAATCGGATAGAATAAGTAACAAAGTACCAGGAAACATACGAAAATAGAAGATGTAACCACGAAAATAAGAAAACTTACGTACAAATAGTTATACATAATCAGCCTATAACGTTCCCACTGCTGGAACACAGGCTTCCTCTCTGTCAGAGAAAATGGCCATAATTCACCACGCGGGCCCAGTGCAGGTTGGTGGATGTTATAATGCCTTCAAATTTGTGTTTCTAGGACATGTCGGTTTCCTCACGATGATTTCCTTTACCGTTTCGGGAAAAACAGGGACTAGAAAAGCGATCAACAGAACAGAGTAGATGGAAATGGAGGAGGCCTTTGCCAAAGTTGGGCAAACATACCTAGTTAAGAGTTAAATCATTGCAAAATTTTGTGTCTGAATAAAGGTTTTATATTATAATTAACTAGCGGCCCGCCCCAGCTTGGAACGGGTGCATTTGTTTTTTCAACTTTCCGTTTTTTTTTTCATACATGGCAACATCGAACACAACAAAAAAAAATCCAATTTGGTGCATTTGTTCGGAAGTTATGCGCGTACATACATTTCGGTGATTAATTTTTATTTATCAACTCACTCTTTAATATTGAAACTATTTCATAACGTAAATTTGGTGCTGGACGAAAGTGGATAAGAGCACAATACGTCTACCTATTCACTAGAGGTTTAGGTAAAGTAGTTGAGTTTATTTTAGTAGTATTATGACTAATAACGTATCTTGACACCTTTTCACACTTTGGAAAAAACAGCCTATTCAGAAATAACTGTCCCAAAAAAAAATTTAACTCAATTCCTTCCACCATCCCTTACAAAGTGTCTGCAAAAAGCCACACGATATTGTTACCTATCACCCTGACAAATAGGTTAACCTAAGCCATCAGACATTGATAGACCTTACTCCATCCAAGTTAGGTCTTAGACTATAGCCCGGAGACATTGTAATATGTTGGCGGATCTTAGGCGTGTTATACACTAATTGTTCGGGTCGGAACATTCTATTCGGAAGTATTATTTCGGCTTGTGCCGATCAGCAAACTCCATTCGGTATCTACCTTTGGTGAATTGGCATGTTACAGACCGCCTGGTTCAGCTGAGCCGAGCGGCCTTTTTTCCCGAAAATATTTATGTGTCCGTAAAGCCGTGCATCCGATGGCATTTTCCATAGACAGTAATAACGGACTTCTATAAAACTTTCATTTCCACTTTAACCCCTTTAGAGGATGTGTTTTCAAAAATCCTTGCTTAGTGCTCACTATATTCTTATATCAGAAACTGTGGTGCAAAATGTTTTTCTAAACCCAGCAGTTTAAGTTGTGCGTTATCTGTCAGTGAATAAATGAATTTAAGATTTTTATCAAGTACTTAGATTTACTTTATTTTGACACCCGGCTGAGCCGAACAAGTGTGTACCCCGCCTTATAATCCCGTGTTTCGTATGAGACCACGGAACCATGAGACGCCATTTGCATACAGATGGTGCGTTCAATCCAAGCCGGTAATGTAATATCTCGACTAGATAACGTTCGGAATATTCCTGCAATGTGTACGTTACATTTTCTTGCGAGAACTTGATTTTAGAATGGGAGTGTTGTATTGCTAGTTATAATGAGATTTAACTCTTGTGAATAGGTACCTATTATACTTTAGCCTCGTCCTCGAGATTAGCATTGTACACTTGTAATAGCACATATAAAGTCGCCTCTTTAATCACTTTAGTTTAAAAAAATAGATTCATTTTAGTTTGATTGTGAATGTTAATTTGTACTTTATTGATGCAATGCACTCAATAGTGATATTTAGGCATGGCCTTTAATCTTTTATTTACCCATTCAAGTTCGAAGAGTATTCGTGTTTTTTTTTTCATCTATATATTTTATTTCACGTAAACCTATACGTTTCATAAGTGTCCATCACTTATAAAACGTTAGAACCTAGGTATTTAAGCTATTTATTAAAAAACCCCGCAAGAATATTCCAATTCCATTATCTATCTCAAAATTTACACGGTAATTACATTATACATTATAGTCTCTGATAGAAAAATGCGTACCTACCAAATAAGGTGTCGACAATAATGGAGGTAAATGGACCATAAGGATACGAGGACGTCATAACGGCCGCAAGACCCTCGCATTAGGATAAGTATAATACCCTGTGGTAGTTTTAACATTGTGTATTCTACATAGGATGACGCGTGAGTTTATGGATGTATTTTGCTATTGGTAATTTATCACATGTATATTTTGCATGGGATATTATGAGCGCGTTTATTATTTTTCTGTTATGCGGCAACTTAGGGCCTTATCACACTAGCGGTTTGCGAACGGCTGCGGAGTGGGGCGGGCGCGCAGCGAAGACGTCGCGGAACCGTGGCAAATTCGCAACGTTTTTTTCGTGTGTTTGAAGCAGGTTAACGACGTACAATACACTCAGTAACAATGGCGTCCACATACACACAGTAATATTCGCGGAGATCTCGTTGCGCGTCCGCAACGAATTCGCTGCGCATGCGACGCGTGTTCATTGCGTGTCAGAATTTCGGGCTTCTGACTACCCGTAACGACTGTCAAAGATCTACGAATGACTGCCGGGACCAACGGCTTAACGTGCTTTTCGAGGCACGGAGGGGTCTCGGTATGTAAAGATGGTCACCCATCCATAGACCAACCGCGGCAAGCGTAGCTTAACCTGATCGATCGACCTGTGCGGCTGTCATTATTTAGCCACGGGCCCCTCAAGTCACTATAATAGTTATTGCAATATAAGTTTAGAAAGTTACAAGGAGTGGTTGTTTTTAAACTAATCTCGGCGAACGGTGCTCGAATCCATTTACTAAATTAATAAACTTTATATACCTGCGGTACCGTACTATGTTATATGTTATCAAGTTAATAGATAAATATTTTGTTACACAGACAACCTCACAACAACTATTAACAACTAGTTCAAAGTTTATAAATTTTACATATGGTAACACAGGCGGTCTTATCTTAATCATAATAATTTACTTTCAGTAGGTACAGGTATTGGTATAGTTTTGGTCTTAAAGTCAGTAATTAAGTTTCCTAATACATAGTGAGACATTTGACATTGGACGTAGAATAAGACCGCCCATCGTGTCAGTCTATGTACATTTGTTACATTTATATCTGTCTTTATAGTGTACATAAAAAGAGTAATATAACTATCTTTTATGTTTTAATATCACCCGGGCGTTCTGTAGTAACACACTCCAAGCAAGAATGCTCCAATAACAAGGACATCTTGAACAAGGTAAACATGTTTTCATCAAATTTTACTGTATATTTTACATATTTATCATACAAACAGGGACATTTGGGAGACATGTCTGCATACAACTTGAATTTTTACGTGTTATTCCACCGTGGGATGCTGACTTGGTTTCAAGTGCTCTTTGTATGATGTAATAGTAAGTAATACCTATGAGATTGTAACTTTTCAAGACAGTAACACTGCTGAATTTATATTTAGGCATTTGTAAGTTCTATACTACATAGAAGACTTGCTGCGCCCCGCGGTTTCACCCGCAGAAGTGTCGATTCCGTGGGAATATCGGGATAAAAACTATCCTATGTCCTTCCCCGGGATGCAATCCGTTCAATGGTTAAGGCGTGAAAAGTTAACATACAGACAGACAGACAGTCAGACTAACAGACAGACAGAGTTACTTTCGAATTTATAATATTATATATGGTATAGTAGGTATATAGTATGGATCTTGGTTGATTTGTTGACGCTGCTGTGGGAAAGATATTTTTACAGCATGTATCCAAAAGGTGTGGTGATATTAGATTGTGGTACTGACCATACAACTGTACAACTTTCTCCAAGGGACCAACAACGCAATCGCGAAAAAATTATCAGCTGTCCTGGACCTCCCCTTACGACTGACGAGACCAAATGTACGGGCATTTGGTCTCGTCAGTCGTAAGGGGAGGTCCAGCAACTCTTGAGCTTTGAAAATGATAAACTGAAAATATTTTTTATTTTAGGTCCTTGTTCTACGGATCGTGTATTCATCTGACATCTAGTTAGAGCCTTCCATTCGTTATACCACACAATCCTATCCTACTAATCCTTCCTACTATATAATATATATATAATATAATATATAATAATATATTAATATAATATATACAATATAATATATAATCACACTATCACACTAATAATAATATTAGTGTATGTGTGTTTATATGTTTGTTACCTCTTCACGCTTAAACCGCTGAACCGATTTAGATGACATTTGGTATAGAGATAGTTTGAGTCCCGGGAAAGGACATAGGATACTTTTTATCCCGATATTCCCACGGGATCAACACGTATGCGCGTGAAACCGCGGGGCGCTGCTGGTTCTACATAAAAACGAGCTGAATTACAGTCCAATACAAAATAATGGTTAATGTAGCAGACTATTTAAACAAGCTGTCATATTTGCTGAAAGCCTGCCGATATAATATCGATCATTATAACGAGGGCTATTGTTGTCTGACACGCACACCGCATACATACTCGTACATTTGTACCTATCGAAGTACGGAGAACCGACATGTTCGTAATTTATGTAAAATCGCCACACGCTGCAATTTACATGTAAACGCTTCGAGATTGAAGTATTGTGTGCAGGTAGTACCTATGAATTTTTAGTTTGTTCTAGAGACTTATGAACCGTTACTAATAGAACGGTTAATAACTGTTTAAACTTTTTTGATTTATTAATGAGTGGAAAATTCTGTTGAATTTTATTGCTGCATAGAATGGGTAGTTTTCTATTTGAATGAGTAGCTATTGTATGTATTTACTGAACCGAGGAGGTAGGTTAGGTATTATGACGTTTTAGAACAAACATTGTTCCAGTGTCAAGAAGAGATGGAGCTACACAGTACGGCTAGAACATCATCTAAGGACCTTAATGATAGAAGAGTTTTGACCGAAAGGTTTGGCCTACCGACGTTTTTGTGGGAGGTTATGCGACACCACGCAGCGCTAAACGACGCCGATACAGTCATCACTTCGTGTACAATAATTGTATGTAGGTAATAAAATTGTGTATGTTTAGGTTGATGTTGATGCTGCGTCGCCTGAAATAAATGTTTTTTTTTTTAATTTATTCTTTATTGTGCCTTTGTACGAGTATATCTCCAAAAAAGTTTTATGTGCTACAAGTGCTTGATATAAATCAGTTAGTAGTCCAGTCCAGAACTTTAGGTAGCTACTTGTCCTTTAAATCAAACAAGTCCTCAGGTTACCGTAATCTTTTCTACCAACCTTTTCCTATCATGAAGTGTTCTAACTTCCTATGACCAATACAAAAAAAAAAAAAAACGTTAGCCTTGTTGTTGTCTGTGAAAACAGTAGCCATATTACTTTTGTAACCAGTATTCAGAAATGAGTAGGTATTTAATTTTTCATCTTTTGTTTACGCGTTCTGCCGTTTTTTAAGTCTAAAAATAAGCTCCGATTATACCGACTTTAAAAAAAGAAACAACGAGAGCTTTTAAGGATACCAAACAAATTATTCATTGTGTTTTTGTTTATTGCGAATGTAAATTAGTAAAACAAATTGGATCAATATCTGTGAAGCCTTAGTTTTCTGTTCGGAATGAGCTTTACCTACTTACTCTGTTTTTGTGAAGATTTTGTATATCAAGATTGCCAGTTTCGTTGTTCATAATAGCTAGCTTTCTGCACCCACCAATGTTATAAGGGTGGTGAATGTTATGACAATGCCTGGGCCCTATACCACAAAACTTTGCAAGTTACGCAGTTTTTCTACAAATTGTAGAAAAACTGCGTAACATTGAAATTAGAAATATCCATGAGTTACAATTTACAAATATACGATTCTTTTGCATTTTTAAAAGCGTAACACAAAGCATGAGGGCTATGTATAAGGTTTACTGTATCGTTACAATTGTTTCGCTATGAGTTTTGTGGTACACGTAATTACAATATACAAATTAGTAAATTGTACCTGTAAAATTTTGTGGTATAGGACCCTGGTAAAGGTAATTTATTCATTTAAAAAAGACAACAATCTAAAATCCAAAAGTAAGCTCAGATTTAACTTTTTGGACTGTATATCCTAATATACAGCCTTATTCTGAATATTCATTGGACATCCAATAACGCAGATAGGATCGACCTCTTAGTTCATTGAACCGATGTATATTAAGACAATTGAACGCCTAATGGAGCAAAGGGGGATTATTGGGGTACAACAGGCCCTGTGGGTACGTTAGGACCCTGCAAAGCCTCGGCTTAGCATCTGGTTCGGGAACCGTTAATCTAATTCCGATGAAATGTTCAAATTATGTTGTTTACGTTCGCAGCTGTGTATATACTTACCTATTTGTATATGTTCATGTACTTACGAACTTGTAAATGGTTTGTAATGCCTGATTAAAGCTATTTACTGTGAATCTACATGTGCCGTAGACACGTGTGTTGTCTGCTTACATTGTTGTTACACATTCGATGAGTAGTGGACTGAATAGTGAGAAGAGTACAAGAAACTATGGTATAAATAAAGGCTGTGCAATACATGTAACCCATGAACAAAGTGTTTCAATAAATTTCGACCCTAAGAAAATGCTACGGAATTTCGTAAAACTGCAATTTTACACTATTCTTAGTTATGACATAATCTATCTCGTAAAATACAAATTAAGTTAGAGTTTTTTTGAAATTGGTTATTAATTTATTAGGCTAGATTATCATCAATCAGGTTCCGGGACCGTAAACGAGACACGACAGAAGTTTTATTGTTATGATGGATACTATAGCCGTATAGTATCTTTGAAAGTGTTAAGAACTTCTTATTAACCGATCTGTAGAAAAAAAATCTACAGAAAAAATCCTAAAAAACCATAGAAACATACTTTTATTTGGTTTTTATCAGTGTTTATATAGTATATGGCAAGTACTTCAACGCCAAAGCTTTATTTATAATAATTTAGGTCGGGCTAAAAGCAGTTTGGCTAGGGCGGGGTTAAGTTAGGTTCCGTCGCAAAAAAGCCTTGATCTCGAGAAGTGTGCGAGAAGGCGTAGTCTATCGTCGACTTTCGAATATGGGTATCCGTTCCGAAAATAGATAGTCAACGCCCCCTATCAAACTGAGATCGAGTACCCTCGTCAAACTATCACTTCCTTTGACACTGAAGCCCAAAAAATCTATTTGTAATGAAAAGTCATTCGTACGCTCCGTAGGTAGCTATCCTTTTCAAAACCACAACCGAATTTTCCTGAAACATTTGGAATGCAGAAAATCCCTCCTCTAATAAGAGCTCTGAGGCTGCGTGGAATACGGAAAGCGTTCGGAGTGGTGAGAGCGGTCGGAGCGGTGAGAGCGGTGGGAGCGACGGGGGCGCAGACTGACCGACGCTAATGCAATCGTCGGCTCCACTCCTGCCGGGCATTTAGTTCCCGCAACGTGCGCAATACTGTTGAGTTGGTATGATGGACGGTAAATATTATGAAGGGGAGTTTGTTGCGCTCGGGCTTGTTGCCATTTATAACAGTAGGTAGTGGTGAGGGACTTGTCTTTTATTATAGATTACGCTCAATTAGTGCTGACATTGCATAATATTTATAATGCTTTATCGCGATACTCGTAATCAGACACTTTTATTCTGTTTGTGTGTATGTCCACTTCTTACATACTACTTAGCTTTTTATCGCTGTTTCACTCACTCCAAGCGTTATACAGTGTTATACAGCCAGTGTCGGATTAAGACTACTTGATGCCCTAAGCAATCCACGCCTGTGAAGACAAGTAAGAAAATCATTCAGGCTCTCGACAGCTTGAATGATTTTGGGGATCATGATCCCCATGACCCCCCCTGGGATCGCGCCTAGTTTATGGGTTAATCCGGCACTGTATACAGCAAGATAGGCCTAATAGTCATATTTGTTGACAGATGATAAACACCATCTAGACACCACCCGGTCTTGTGGAAGTACGTATTACGAGATATTAGTAAATACCTATCACGCCTGTATATCACTCAAGGGTTAGGCAGAGACGTATTCACCAAAAAAGATAAGTAACAAGGGTCGTCGGATATAGTTGAAGTTTAGTAAGAAACTGATGGGTTATCGAATGAAATTAAATTTCATAAATGACATCATGGTCACAAAGTGGATGCCTGATGACGGGCGTCGTCACCGCGGCATGCCTAAGAAACGCTGGCGTGACGATTTGGACAAGTCCCTGACCGTTTGGACGGAGAAGGCACAGCTCAAAGAAAGATTGAAGAATATGCGGGAAGCCTTTGCCCAGCAGTGGGGTAGTGCAGGTTAAAGAAAAAAATAACGGTGTGTTTTATATATTTTATTAAATTAAATTTTATTCGAATCCGACGACCCTGGTTACCTATCTCCTTTGGTGGCCGTACACACCCACATTGCTATCGCCACTTGTAGGTATCGAAGATCTAATGGAACCTTATTAAATTATAATGAGTCCGGGGCAGTGGTCCAACTGCTCTGTCCAACTAGTTGGACCATGGGTCTTTACTAGGGGCAGTTGTCCAACTTTAAAAATAGTTGGACCACAGCACCTTTTGAGAGTTCCTTGGTCCAATTCATTTAAAAAATAACTTGCCAACTCTAAAAACCTCAACTTAATTTTTATGTGTGTATGGTACCGGAGAAAGCAAAAAAATTAGGTATCTCAAAAACTAAATCCAATATCTATTTACTTAAATAATAACATGTACATTTACTGTATTATATTATTTTAATTATTGTGAAGGTGAGGACTATGTTGGTCATTATTTCCGTTTTAATTATGGTTTGGCAGTTTGAGTAGTTTATGCGGCGTACCCAAATGTCCTTTCTTTGGTATTGTTCGTCGAATCGTTGAGCTCCTCAAGTTCTGAGTTGAACTGCACGATTTTTGACAAATGCGTGCACTGTTTGGACAGGTCCGCTCAATTATGTTATTTTACTGCAAAGAGGTTCAATATAACCGTAAACCAGTAGGTACCGTACACACATAAAAATGCAGTTGAGGTTTTTAGAGTTGGCAAGTTATTTTTTAAATGAATTGGACCAAGGAACTCTCAAAAGGTGCTGTGGTCCAACTATTTTTAAAGTTGGACAACTGCCCCTAGTAAAGACCCATGGTCCAACTAGTTGGACAGAGCAGTTGGACCACTGCCCCGGACTCATTATAATGATGTCTATAAAAATTTCCTTTATACAAATTCACATCTTTAATCAACCACGTAATTTTATAGTAAAACTAGCTGCGCTCCGCGGTTTCACCCGCATAAGTGTCGATTCCGTGGAAATATCGGTATAAAAAGTAAACTATTTGTTAATCCAGGGTGTCAGCTACGTCCATACAAAATTTTATCAAAATTGGTCCAGCCGTTTGAGCGTGAAAAAGTAACAAACATATAAACACACCCCCCCCCCCACACACACACTCACAACTTTCGTCTTTACGAGTATTGGACTATTGGTGTTATGTTCAATTGAACGTTTTTGTAACAAACCCAAGTTTCTTCTCAATAATGATTGTTCTTTGAATAAGAATAAAGATTATAAGTAGCCACAATTTATACTAATCACGGAGAGGATTAAGCTAAATTGGAAACGGAAAGAAAGGGCATTATCTTCCATTTTCCAATACGTAAAAGTGGGTCTGGAAGCTCGTTATTTTAAGTTCACTGGGCTTAACTTAGATATTATGGTAAATTGTGAAGATAATAACGGATTGCATTACGTCTTTTGCAAATGATATTGAATTTAATGGTGTTAAAAATAACGTAGATTATTGTTTCAAATTATTTTACATTTTGTATTTTTTATTTATTTAAATTTATGAAAAAAATACCACTGAAGGTATATTTATCTATAGGGTTTTCCTTGTACCGACGCCAGCACATCAAGCTACTACCACAGAATACTTAATAGTACTACTACAATCTGTCAAATCTCTTTAATAGATTTTCAACTTTATGGCTAAAATATTAAGGTTCAAAGTTGATTGGGAAAATTTGCCGGTTTCGGGTAGCTTGATGTGCTGGGGTCTGTACACACATAATTCTGTGAATACAATACCTACTGATGGTTACCAAGCAACTCGATTCTTTTCAAAAGCCTAAATCCTCATTGTGCTCGCAGTCGAGCAACCAGTTTCCAAGACGACTCCTTTAGAAGTTTATTGATAACACCACATTACCAAGAAATGGGAAGCTCTAAATATTACAAAGGTAGGTACAGCCACCAAAAGAGATAAGTAACTAGGGTCGTCGGATATAGTTGAAGTTTAATAAGAAACCGATTGATGTTTTCGAATAATTTAATTAATAGAAAACAAACAGATCATCTATCAAATTAAATTTCATTCGAAAACATCAATCGGTTTCTTATTAAACTTCAATTATATCCGACGACCCTGGTTACTTATCTCCTTTGGTGACCGTACGTATCTTTTCCTCATCTCAGCATAATATATTTAAAAGCAATGCTCACAAAAACTCCACTATACGATCTTTAGCTTTATATTGCGAATCCATTAAAACTTCGCAGAGCATCTCTATGATTTCTCGCGAGAGAGCGCTTACTTACTAGAGCAAAGTTTTCCAATTTAGGTTAGGCTTCTACCCCCCAATTCCAGCGTCCCGAGGTTAGTGACCTTTGTCAAAAGAGGATTTGTTTTACAAAGAACTGTTGACGGGGCTGAATGTTATCTTTGTGGTCTTTGTGCGAAATATGGACCAATGTTGGATGTTTGGAAATTAGATGATGGATTATTTAAATTCCCCTTTGAAGTCGGGATGATACAAAATCTTTTTGACGAAGTTTCCGTAATGAAGGGTAATTTATTTAGCACTGGCTGCTGGAGTGATTAAATATTTAAACGTGCTAGGCACATTTGGTGTGAGATTCTTTAGTACGCTTTTAATTGCGTTACGTGTCGTCAAAAGCCTGAGAACCAGCCTTACCAAGGGGTGTCGTATTACCCAGTAACTGGGTTGTGGAGGTCAGATAGGCAGTCGCTTCATATTTTGGTATTCAGCTGCATCTAGTGAGACTGGAAACCGACTCCAACAAAGTTGGGAAAAGGCTAGGCAGATAATTTTTTTTCTAATACGTATCATTCCAAGTAATATAATTTTTTGACCTTTGGCTGCATAAAACTTGCTTATTTGTAACCTAAATGAAAGAAGTCAATGGCTCCTGAAATACAGACACTCTAACCTAGCTCTGGAGCCAGGATTCCATATTTTTTTATAACCTCTCTATAAAAAAAAAAAAAAAACTAGCGGCCCGTCCCAGCTACGCACGGTGCAATTTTTTTTCAGAATTATCGAAATTTTCTTTCTTACAAACCTTGTCCTGGCAATACCGAACACAACAAAAAAAAGAATTAGGCATCCAATTTGGTTCAGTCATTCGGAAGTTATGCGCGTATTAGATATTTCGGCGACTTTGTTTTATACTATGTAAGGATAAGGACGATTTACTGGTTTTAAATGTGATTTTTCTAGTGTTTTCTTTGATTGTAGAATATTGTAATTATTTTACGTATATTGTATGTACCCATAGATGTACCTAATAAAATGTTTTAGGTAAGAAAGAAAGAAAGAAACAAATACTATTACCTTCATTCGTTAAAGTTGTTTGGGACAGTCTGTATTGGTAGTGGAAATATCCAAAGCTTGGCCCAACATCCCGGCCAACACTCGCACAAAACACACACGTAGATAACAGGTCATTGAACCCTGATGCCTGTGAAGTAGAACCGGGCCAGACTGTATTCGCACAATTTGGTAAAAAATTGCCTCGGCACGCACCAGATTTATTGTGTCGCCGCGCCGCCATTTTATTTTTCAACGTTACGAGAAAGAAAAATCGAGTGTAAGCCCAGGTACGCACGGGCGATTTTTTATCGCGCTCTCGATTTTCAACGCACTGCCTTAGCGCCGAGAGTTGAAAGTCCAACAGTGTGTTTTTTTGACTCGCTGGGATGCGCTCTGTTGGATTCTCAATGCTCGGCTCAACACCGAGGGTTGAAAATACAGTGTGCTATAAAAATTCGTCTCGTTAAAAAATCGCCCCTGCGAATTTAGGCTAAATGGTGCTATATTTCAGACGGTATTTTAACCTTTCGTAGGCACATATGGTGCTATTTACATATTTATTTCATTAAGTGGGTTCCCATTTTAGTTCTGATGTAGGTTTAAAATAATTCTACATTAAGTAGCACCACTATTTGGTAACTATTTCATTGCTCAAGGGGTTCATCGTAATTTTGTAGTTTATCTCGTGTCCCAGGTCCTCGCCACATACTCATAAGGCTTGTTCCTCTTATTAAGATTACTTCCAAAGTTAGAGCGATGGCTATTTCATAAAATAGGAATTCAAAACAAAATATATCTAAGTCTTTTATACTTAAGATTTATATTATAACAACTAACGATTTACACTTGGTACTAAATTAAATGACTAACTATCTGTACAAATAAATATAAAAACCCCAACAAAAAGGCTTAGGCGTTGAAATACTCGCCCACATGGCTGTCAAAAAAAAGGGGCAGTAGACTGGCATTGCCACGTTGAATAACAAATAAAAAAAACAAATATTGGTTTTCAGATATCTTGATAGTTGACACATGCATTGTATTTTACAAGCTTCATTAATATCTACATTTTTTCCACAAAATGGTTAACGAACAATTAACAAAAAAAATACTCGCGTTACTGAATAAAGTAAGTTTCCAATCAAATCAGCCAATATGGCGGACGCTGGCATTGTTCGCCTGTTATTTTCGCAAATATTCATTGGGCTTTGATTGGACGTGATGAACGAATACCGGACGATATTGCGAATAACTGAATAACCAATCAAATTAGTTCGGATTGCAGCTACATTGCAATATACCTATTCATAGTTTGATTAAATGGATTTTTAATATAATATTCTATGAATATTGGGTGAACATGAGGTAGGTAATATTTTATTCAAGTACTGTAGGACTCATAGATTAGCAGTCAATAGATTAAGAGGCATTGAAGATCGTCTTGCAAAGAACAATTTAAAAAAGAAAGAAAATAAGTAAGTTCGTTTATTTGCGGTAAACATGACCCAGAGAAAGAACACAAAACACAGAAAAGAATACGTGGGGGGAAAATATGCGTCACATGCACGCAAAACGGTCATCGCTCAACATAATGCTACGACCCTATGCGAGACAGAGCGCCACCGCTGATTTTCAGCGACAGCCGTGACGACGTCAATCGGTGCAGTATGAGATATAAATAAGGGTATCATTTAAGCTATCACCAATTTAATTAGTTTTGTGTTTCTTAAATAATAGGGTTTGTCCTCCAAATAGTAGATCTGTCACCAAAATGTAGTCACCAAACAATGCAAGTGACCTAACCAAACCGAACCTCGGGGTGCCCTTCGCTCGCTCTTGCATCCTATGTCGACGGAGCCCCGCTTCGCGGGGCCCCTATTTCTGTGTAAAGGGTTTAAAGTAACCTAACCAAACCGAACCTCGGGGTGCCCTTCGCTCGTTCTTGCATCCTATGTCGACGGAGCCCCGCTATCTGAGAACGAAAATATTTCGTGGCGATAGATCTATTTATTAGGTGATACAAATATTTCGTGGCGATAGATCTATTTATTAGGTGATACAACTTGATGACAAATATAAATTTTGGTGATAGAAAATATAGTTCCCTATAAATAACAAATATGAAATAAAAAAAGTGGCACTCCGGGAGTGCCAGCAGAAGTGAAAACTTGAACAATAACGTCTGTATTTAATAAATCGTCATATAAACAAAACACAAACAGAATACTTTGCCATCACTCACTGACATATCGGAAATACATTAAAACCGAGTGCATCCCGAGGACAGCCGAATACATCCGAATGTAGCGCGGTGTCGGTATCAGTGTCGCGAGCTCAATGGTTTTTTCCCATCTCAAAAAATGCCCAAGGCGCCAAAAGACGTTTTTACTTAAAAAATAAAATAAATACACAATACCTAATTCTAAACGTTTGAGATATCGTAATTTTAATCACACGCGTCGATTTCGCGCGAGTTCACGCGGAAGTAAGTGCCGCAGCAGATGCGACGAATCTAGCAAAATGGCCGCGACATACTAGTGGATAAAATAAACATAATATCTAAAAAATGGTAACGCAACCTCTCACGCGCTACCAGCCTATAGTAATCTGTGAACGCAGCTGTCTTAAAACTATATGAGACATATAGAATCCATGTCACCGAAAAAAACGTTTTTCTAATTTAAGAGTCAGGGGGTTTTCATACTCTCTCAGTTTATTCTCCATACTTAGTTAATTTTTTTAAAGTGTGGCGCTTAGCCTCCTTTGATTATATATGCCTCATATCGAATCGTTAAAGTAAAACCGTTACTAAACGAACATTTTCATGAATTGAGTTATCAATGCCATCTATTTAAAATATTAAATGTCAATCATGTTAACACACGCAGCCTTAACAATAGGTATACTGTACTTAGTTACCATTTTAGGTTTGGCACAGCCACAACACATCAACCTCCCGATACCACGACACTACAGTTGTAACCCCATACAAAAAGAATTGGCTCACAAATATCTTTCTGCCGTGTTTTGCCTCGAACGATTCGGCATGATTTATTCATTTATCCATAAATTCGGTCACAAGCCGGACATATTTATTTTGTATGAAATATCGGTTTTACCCTTGGCCGGTAATACGATATTTTCCCCCATTGTTATCCTCAAATTCAGACTTGACCCTTGATATTTTCGGCTATTACCTACATTCCGTTTTTTTTCGGCATTTTTCGGCTATTTCTGCTGGCGCAACGTTTTATACTCGCACTTAGAATGTACAAACATAGCGTACGCATGCGGAAATCTGTAGTGGGCTTCTTTTCAATTAAATTTTTCCTCCAATATCGTATAAATAGACCAAAGAGTTTTTTTGTTAAAGAAACCTATTCAATGTTTTTAATCTGTACGGCTCTGTGTGTCTCTTAGAATACACGTTACCTACATACTTTATTATGTATACCTACGAGTCTACATTGAAAGTCGTCAGCTAGGGGAGATTTCTTTTTTACCGACTTCACAAAAAGGAGGAGGTACTATGTTCGGCTGTTTGTATGTTTTTTATTATTATTATTTTGTATGTTTGTTCATCGAATACTCCGCCAATTGTCGATGGATTTTCAAAATTCTTTTTTTGTTCGAAAGTAGATAGT
The DNA here is from genome assembly GCA_945859645.1 of Amphipoea oculea. Taxonomy (NCBI): domain Eukaryota; kingdom Metazoa; phylum Arthropoda; class Insecta; order Lepidoptera; family Noctuidae; genus Amphipoea; species Amphipoea oculea. The sequence goes on along the minus strand of OX243864.1, from coordinate 19,880,165 downwards.
TCTGAGGTGGTCCCATTGTCACCAAGTTAGGATCTGATGATGGGATCTTAGAGAAATCGAGGGCAACCCTCAAATTTTATAGGCTCACTTATTGTTTTTCGCATATTTTATGAAGTATCTTGTTTATTTGCGTATGGTTGTCACCATCTTAGGTAGCTGGGCTGATGATGGAAGGTACAACTCCTTAACAGTAAGAAGTTACTCAAACAGGCAAAGACTGTTTTAGTAAATTGTTTTGATGTTTGATAGGGCATTTGTCACATTTGGTCTCATGATCATCAAGTCATGACCTGATGCTGCAGTCAGGATAGTCTGCAGAGTACCTAACTCCTCGACAACTAACAGCAGATATATCGTGTTTAGGCTCATTGAAAAGGGCTCGATGTGTGGATAAACGTACTGTTAATGAGGAACACCGAAGTACATAGAGACCTGATGCTGAAGCCAGGAGCATCAGAAAAAGTACAAACCTTGAAATAACAGCACCGTAGTCGTGTTTGGGCTCATTTTAAACAGGACTAAATTTTAAGTTCAATGCAATGTTGACATAAGTCTGGCCTGATGATGCAGCCAGGATTATCAGCTTCTAGTCTAAAAACATCAGGTCAGGATTTAATGATGGGATCCTGGAGAAATCGAAGGAACTCTTCAAATATTATAGGCACACCTATAGCGATTTGGGTATTTTTTATAGTAACTCGTGCACTTGCTCTCGGAAAGCACCATTTGGTGAAGTGGAACTGATGATGAAGACCACAGATGGCCACCGGAACTACTCAATAATATCTAAGTATTTCACGGGTTGCGATTCGATTACTTTAATATGGTTACTAAGCAATTCATGCTCGTCACAATGTGAATGGTGATATGGAGCTGATGGTGGACCTGGAGAACTCCTCAACAATTAACTTCCCTGCATCGGGAAAAGCAATATTTTGTTTGTAAAAGGCGATGATCACTAGGCTATTGTAACTTACATAAATTATAAGCAGACCCACTAAAAAGCGTGAAATAAAAACTTTTTAATAAAAAAAAAAACCGACTTCCAAAAAAACACTACAAAGTGAAAAATAACTTTAATTTCGGAAGTCGGTGGCAAAAAACTAAAATACAGATCCAAAGACACCGACTTCCGAAATTAAAGTTATTTTTCACTTTGTAGTGTTTTTTTGGAAGTCGGTTTTTTTTTTATTAAATAGTTTTTTAATTTAAAGATGAGACCAGCTGAATAAAAATGTATTTTTGAATTTAAATGGATGCTACGAGATCTATTGCGGTTCATATTCGATTAACGGGGAAAATTGTGTGGTAAGTACCCAGCAAATGTAGATCTACATCTGAGAACGTTTAGGATACTAAACACTAATCTTAGTTTAATATTTAGGTATATTTGGTAAAGTCTTCAACTATTCGTCACGTCACTGGATTTGAGAATTATACGAGTACTTTCGTGCTCGCGAACCGGAATCAAGTGCACTCGGGTATAGCAGCGGACTACCAGGAGACGACACTAAAGTGCATTCACTTACTTTAAACCTCTAAAACTTTCCGGATGTGACGCTGAAAACACAGCAGGATTAACGTTAAAATACTTCCGGTAATGAAGCAATTGTCACGGTTGCTGAGCATCCAGGGCGAGTCGTAAAAGTCGGAATGTTATGGATTTGCCAAGGATAAGGCGTAACGTGTTTTTAAGTCTCAAAAAATCACTAAGAAAATGAGCTCTTTAATAAATTCAAAATGTTTTATTTCACATAAACATACATAGGAATTATAAGAAACGTCAGAAGCTACATAGGTGCCCGGTTCTAATTGGTCGTTTCTTATGGAGAGGGGCGGGCAAAAAACTTATAAATATTTAACGTAGGTATTTTACGATATTTTCAAATTACAATTTAATAGTAGGATAGTTTAGGCCTGTCAATAAGTACAGACGCCCCGACCCGAAACTGTCAAATTTTCCTAATCAACTTTGCACCTTATGCTTTAGCGATAAAGTTGAAAATGTATTAAAGAAATTTGACAGATTGTAGTAGCTTGATGTGCTGGCGTCTGTACTAGGCACTTATAATAAAATAGACTTATAATAAAAAAGAAATGCATAACATGCATAATCAACCTATAAAGTTCCCATTGCTGGGACACAGGCCTCTTTCTGTGAGAGGGAGTGGGCCGTAATCCGCCACGTTGCTTGGTCCATTGCGGGTTGATAGAATTTCACAAGTCTTTGAATTTTTGGTTCTAGGTTTTCACGATGTTTCCCTTCAGTTTTTGAGGACCAAAATATAAACTTATCATAAAGCCACTTTGAAAGTGTGGTTTGAGCATTTTGCTCTTTGCAAAAGAGTCAGATAGACACCAAGTTGAAACAAATATTATTTTTATTGTACCTCCCTATTCTTGCAATACTCATTAAAATCTCTGGAACACCTACAGCTTAAAATAACAACCCTTAACATCAACATTTCGTTCTATTTCAGGAATAAGCCGCTTAGATACTTGTATAGCTCCGACAATTGTGGGTTTTCCAACGACGAAATCAACAACGCAATTTTATGCTTTACTGTTTTTACAATAGGGTTGAAAATATCCTGACGAAAAAATGCTTACAGTCGATATATTTTTTCAATTGTACTAAGTGAATGGGACCAAAAATATCTTCGGCTCTACAAAGCTTTGGGATACAAGTTACACGTGTCAGCCGCCATTTAAATGGAAGCCATATTGTCAATTGACGTCATAAATTGCTGTTCGTGATTATATTAGTAACGGATCGCTTAATATCTGACGAGATGGCTTTATAATTATATTGCGTTGGATAAATTGTGTTTAGGTTAGTGTGATGTGTATGGTTTAAAGTAAATAGAGTAATAATAACTTAATAAGCTATTGGCACTGCACACTTTGTTAATCAGCCCACAGGAGAGTACGGATTTTCAGTCTAATTCCAAGTGCCGTTGAAAATCATAATTTTTCAGCACTGAACGTTCATAGACTCACAAAACAATGACATTAACGTATCAACCTCTCCATATGTTACATATAAAGTTACATTTTACACCGACAATTTCTCAAAATTATCCAGAAATAGTTACAAGGAAGTATTCCTAAGTGGAAAATACGGTGTCCCGTCGCCATGGAGATTACCGCCATAAATCAGAGAGTGGAGCCGCACTCATGCATACATCAGCACAGTATACGTGCCTCGTGGTGTAATGGCCATGTTCCCAGTTATAAGTATGGCGGGTAGATATTTTTCTTTCTGACTTTGTGTAGGGAATCAAATATGGGCAATTCTGAGGTAGTTTTGGTTGAATAGGGAGCAGTGGTGGCCCAGTGGTAACGGCCGCGACTTACGAGTTGTAGGTCGTAGGTTCGAACCCAGACAGGTGCTTTGCTTTGTGTAAATTATTTCATCACCGTTACTCTCAAAACGGCGAAGGAAAACATCGTGAGGAAACCGGCATGTCCTAGAACCCAAAATTCGAAGATATTTGACATCTACCAACCCGCATTGGGCCCGCGTGGTAGATTATAGCCCACTCCCTCTGACAGAAAGGAGGCCTGTATCCCAGCTGTGGGAATATTATAGGCTTATTATGCTTTGGTTGAATGATTATGAAATCAGAAGAAATCTATTTTATGTTAATCGGTCAAGCGTCGCTGTTCGCCGATCGGCGACGAAACAATAGACAATCAACTGTGTCTTATTAGCGGCGCTTGACAGATTAACAACCAAAAATATTTATGATTTAATTACGCTACGGCTACAGTCGAGCCTGCTTAGCCGTATACGTTGTCTATGTTGGGTTGTTTATGGAAATCGGATACGCCTTGGGTATTTAGTTTGTATGGATGCTGATGTTAGGAAAAACAAGTTTTTGGGATATTTGGTTACAAAGGCTAAAATGAAGTCTCCTGAAGGTGGTCTAAAAAGCCATAATTAATGAATATGCTTAAGTGAATGAAAAAGATGGCGGAAGTGCACTTTGAAAAAATTCTTTGATCGTCAACCCCTGCCGTGCGATTCTGTAACCGTCTCACCGTGAAAACTTAGGCGAAGTGAGCGTGGAGTGAGCTATCAGTGTCATCCCACCTGATACTAGGGATTGACCAAGCATACATTTACAATCATAATCGTAATTTTAATTATATTTTTTATGCTAATTCTATTGATCATTTTATATAATTTCAAAGCTAAAACCCCACAAAATATTAATGTTTTGACCACTAAAATACCTACATTTTAGTGGTCAAAACATTAATATTTTGTGGGGTTTTACAGTAAAATAGCAAAACCGAAACTTAGCCAGAAACACAGTGTTGTTTTTTTTTTTTTTCTTAGACTGTCTAGTCAATACAGCCTGAGGTGCGAGCTTTGATGTGGATCGCGTGAAGTGTTCACTTCACTCGATTCACGACATTTAATGTCGAGAATCGAGTGAAGTGAACACTTCACGCCGCGCTTGCGCGTTAGGTTAGTCACTGTCATTATCACATTGGAGATTATTTTGATGTGGATCGCGTGAAGTGCTTGCGCGTTAGGCGCTGTCATTAATATTAAATTAAGTTTTTATTTATTTCTATAATTGACGACCATGGTCATAAGCCTGTTCGTAATCGAGTTCAGAAATTAGTTCCTATTTATTTCAACGCTTTTAGATATTATGTCTAAATCCAACCGTGTTTGTACATTTAAAAAGTCAGTTGTGTGCATTTTGTTTTCAACAATTAACCAGATTTTGTATTAACTAGTTACAGACTACTTATTTAACCTGTAACGCGTGCAAATATAACATTATTGTAGATAGATACTAAATAACTAAGATCTGTATTTTTGATGCAAGTAACCCTTAACCGGTCAAGCGGCGCGCGTCGCCCATGATTGGCGAGTGGCGACGAAACCGTAGCCAATGAGCGACGCGCGTGAAGTGATGTTGCCATGGTTACCGTGGAGTGAAAATTGGAACATTCCGAATTGCACTGTAATCGATTACAACGTGCTTACACATTGACCCCAATTATTCTGTATGGTATAAATTACCTATTATTCCCCGCATAATCTTACCACGCCGTACGGTTGTCAAGCGTGGTATTTTGACAGTTCAAACCGGTTTCGTTAAACTAACGTGGCATTTTCGAAATTGTGCTTCCGGCTACAGTCGCCACCTTACCAAAGAATAAGAAATTCGTGGTGTACACACAAATAAATACTATAATCCAACCGTGAGTACATAATCAAGTGAAAATAGTTTTGACTCTCAGCTGCCATGATGGTGATTTATCTAAATCGGAACGCAAATTATTTGTGTGAGCGCTGTGGGCGATGATGGCATAATTCGGAATGATCCATATATCACGCAGCGGTTAGTAGCGCATGCGTATTAAGTAGGGGTTGTCGTTAGTATCAAGCAAGTGAACTTTTTATTTTGCTTTCATGCCATTGAAGACCATGTACAACTCGTTTATAGAGAGTAGTATATTCCTTGATGTAGAATGTACATAAGCCTGTACGTATTCGAGTACAGTGACAATAATTAGTTCCTAATTATTTAATGCTTTTAGAGATTTTAATGTCTAAATCCAACTGTGTTTGTATATTGAAAAAGTCAATTTAGTCAGCCTACATTTAAGATAATAAAATATAAGAAATTGTGCTAAGCAAGTACCTATTCAGTGATTGATTCAATGTTTGTATAGATAAGTACATAATACGTAAAAGCACATATAGGTTTTTTTATATCATCTCTAGGTAAACCACACGTAAAAGTTCCAAACCTTATAACATAAATATGTAGGCATATTATTAATCTAGTTACGATTGCTGACACACAAATTGCATTACATTTTTTCTACATAAATTAATTATATTGATTATGTAAATATTAATTATGCTACCCATCAAATCTTATGAATGTGCGTTAATTAAGAGAGTTGGATAAAAAACTCATATGTTAACGCTAATAAATATTTCATATTTAGCGCGTAAGCTTATTACTTTACCTTTATTAAATTCAAGTCTGTAAATGCGATAATCGCCATTTTGTTGACAGTAGTGGTCGAGGCTAAAAAACATAAAAATTGGGGATTTCGAACATCCAAACTCCACCACAGGGGCAGTGAATTATACATCATTTAATTATTTGACGAATTCATCCATTGTTCCAGTTAAAATAAGTAGTGGTAATGAAGTTTTTTGATATCTAATGTCGAAGTTTCGCGCCAATCCTGAGTGTTTACATTTTTACTTTTCACAAATATCACACACACACATGTAGATAAGATTTAAAATGTGACAAATATTATTGGAAATTTAACAACACGAAAATGCCCAAATCCTAACGTAATATTGAAACACAGGTCGAATAACACGTATTATTCATTACCACTACTCAGTTTGTGTTCAAAATCTCCGTCCATTTTTGTTTTTTTTTTTTTTTGTAATGATGTGCGAAAGCGATTATGCTAAACAATTTTTTTTTAATTTCGATTGACTCGGGTAATTAATATGTCGGAAATCGATACTCAGAAATTGAAATAAAATTATTTTAAGCATTAAATACAATAAGCATTGTTTGTAATAATGATTTATGCTTTTCTAATGTAATTTTAATAGTTTTTTGGACATTCAATTGAAAATGAGTCAGTAACTGAGGACCTTTGACCATAGTCATTTATTGAATTTCGCGCCGAATTGTTTCTATATTTGAATTTATCTTTGGAATGCGCTCGCCGTTTAAAATTATTTTTATGTATTGTACAATTATTTATTTTTGATATTTTTCTAATCGTTTGCTACAGAATGCCCAGTATATATTTTTTAGGTAGGCTGAGCAAAAGTTTGATATGACGTTAAATTAATTGTATAAATTGCGTATTCCGCAATCACTTTACATTTCAATATGTTTTGTTAGTTTTATAAGCTTGGTAGTTTTTGTTTCTATTAGTTTACTTGAGTAATAGTAATTGTTTATTTTTGTGGTAGTTTTCCAAAGAAATAAAAAAAAATGCCATGTTTATGTCGAACCACGCACAGTGAAAGGTTCCGTAGTTGGGTTGAATATTCACGCATGCACAATGCACATAATTAATTTGATCGACTTTAAAAATAAGTTTGTATTTCATAAACTCATCGTTCATAAGTTCATAAGGTATTCAAAAATTAAAGTGCCGACCAGAAAAGAAAAGTCCTGTTTTCTTATGAATAACATCTTGAGCATTATTACTATTACAGCGAAAGTCAAGCTTCTTCAAGAGATTAGGTGGTTTATGTGCATACTTTCAGCGATTTTAAGGTGCCTTTACCTTCTGGATAGGTGTAGTAATATCTATTTTATACAACTTTAAGAAAAAAACAACATTGAGTTTCTGACTAAGTTTATGTTTTGCTATTTTATTTTAAAATCCCACAAAATATTAATGTTTTGACCACTAAAAGCTTTGAAATTATATAAAATTTTCAATAAGATTAGCTTAAAAAATATTATTAAAATCTCGATTATGATTGTAAATGTTTGCTTGGTCAATCCCTAGCATCAGTGGGATGACACTGACAACTCACTTCACGCAAGTTTTCACGGTGAGATTTTTACAGAATCGACATGCTGAGCACTCGTAACAGGGGTTGGAGATTATAATGCAAATGACGTTGTCGGTAACAGCTAGCTGAATTATAAAATATAAAAGAGAGTACAATAATAGATACTCGCATTTTTTGTGGATCGCAAGTACACCACAGTTCATAAATACTGCTGACAAAATAGTGTACAACTGCTTTTTTTTATGAAAATCATCATGGGCCTCGGGAGGCTTGGGATAGATTCAAAATAAAATTTAGGTGTACTTAAAATATTTCGAACTAAAAATAATGTCCAAAAACGCCTAAAAAGGTCGCTTCGCTCGCTCTTGCATTATGCAATCTCTCGATTTGAAAGCTTTTTTTGCATTAGTTAACAAAGTACCGAACTCCTATTTCAGAAAATCTAATCCACCGACTGCTTCGCTCGCTCTTGCATCCTACTCTATCTTAATAAATCGACACAGTTATATAGACACTCTTTCTGTATGCATGGACAAAATAAAATCTATTCCATTCGAAGTGAAGTGCAAAAATGATCGAGCTCGCTTAGTGGAACTGAAAATGCAGCCCCCTGAAAATAAACTTGCCGGCGCCCACGAAAACCATCCACATATTTGTCATTGAAGTTATAAAGTTTGTCTTTAGGTCTATGTTTTACTTTATCTCTCGAGCAATCCTTTGAATAACATAAAGAGAGAATACAATAGTACGACACAATTGTTTGGCGCGCCTTTGTTGTAACTCTCCTTTATACTGATCGCATAAAGATATAGTTATCTTGTTCTACAAATCCATATTGGTACAGTCAAGTATTTTATTTCCTTTATCAAATAGTACCTATTGAAGCTACAGGACTGAGCAGACTATTGCATGCAAAACTATGTTAAATTACTTGAAAGCAAAGATCAAAGCTAGCATACTCCTTTGACCATGCCAATTTGGCATAAACCTAAAAGCTTCTTAATGACCTGAAGGCCAATTCTCGTCCTTAAAAAAGTTCAAACTCAAGTCGCAATCTCTTTTCAGCGACAATAAATGTCAAAAACTTGTCAAAAATGTATGACAATTGATTGTATTTTTTCTTGACAGATTGATTAGAATGAGAATGTTCTTAAAAATACGGAAAATGCCCCTGTAGCCATTTTTATGAAATATAAATGATTTATTAAAATGTAATTGTCAGAGCCTGTCACTGTCGGTCTGACATGTAAAGAAGATGGCTGAATCTAATTTTGCGGGATTGACATTGCGGCGCAATATACAACGCTGAGTCGGTAAAGCAGATTCAGAGCAGACAAAAATGGCCCTTAAGGTGACGAACGTATTTTGGCTGTGACGTACAGTCACAACTAAAATATAAACTTTTCTGTATACTGAGATATAAAAATACAAAATGACTTTTACAGGGTGTTACAGAAAGGGTATATCAATACAAACGGGTTGAAGAGTGTATCTGGTCTAGAATCTCTGCACAAAATTTCAGCTCAAAAACAGTAACATTGAAAATGCTTAATATTTTTTTATTTCGATAGTTTATTAAATTGAAATCATAACAAACATGTCACCGCACTACGAGGGTCATTATCCATTATCTGTGGTGTATCTGTGCGCCTAGTACACGCACATCACGCCGCCGCGCGCCAGTGCAGCGCCGTGATGTCGAAATAAAAAAATATTAAGCATTTTCAAAGTTAATGCTTTTGAGCTGAAATTTTGTACAGAGATTCTAGACCAGATACACTCTTCAACCCGTTTGTATTGATATACCCTTTCTGTAACACCCTGTATATACTGCATATTAAAATATTACGTGGAATAGAAAACTTATTTTGACGTCGTGGTTGTCGTAGTAACTGGCGATTGGACAGCGAGACGAGTCGTGTCTCAGATTCAATTTCCGCATAGAAACAATATTCTATAAACAGTATTCTTCCAACAGATACCGCAAAACGGGGCTACTTTGACTTCCAGGGTTACTTTGACAGGTGTTAGAACTACTTTAACAGAGCATCAAAATCGGTTTTCACGTGTGCTCAGCAAGTGTGCGTGACCTCGAGTAATATTGCGCGAGGCGCGGGGTGTGGGGAACGCGTCATAGCGTTGTGATCGGCCTTGTCAAAGTAACCCTGGAAGTCAAAGTAGCCCCGTTTTACTGTAGTTGGTTTCTTGATATCTATGTGTATGTGCGTGTAAAATTTAAATTGAATATGCAAAACCACTCACTACTTTAGCACCAACTATAGGACCAACATCGTAATCGCGAAAGCATTAAGTAGGTACCAGTTGTCTCATTTTGGATCGGGTTGGTATTGATGTTTTGTTTTTTTTTGGTCCCATGAAGGTCCCATGGATAAAGTTGTTCAGTTTAATGGTCTGTATCACACACACACACACACACACATTATAAATTAAACTCACTTTTCGAATTTACCTACTTACGCAACGTATTTTGATGCGGTTTTCCCAATAATTTTGAGAATTTATTCCGGAAGGTTTATTTGTACAATACATTTACTTATATTTAAATTGCACATCTAGATATTTCGATGTTTTTTTTTAGTCGGAAAAACCGTGCGAAGGTAGTTATGTATAAAGAAAAGTAGGTACTGCAGAACCCAACGAGATGAATATAAATTCTCATCGCCTATTCCTTTCACAGGGCGATAAGTAGATCCTTTTTGCTCGGAGTACGCGCTTTTATGATGACTGGCATTATTGATGACGTGCTTTTATTATTCAAATGTCGCTCCTTGGATTTCTATGCTTTTTCTTCGTAGTTTTTGGGACTATTGCTTCGAATATCACGCCTGTATTGCTGAAGGAGTAGACAGAGGTTTATAGTATCTAACACCCACATTAAGGCGGAAACGGACTTATAACACGCCACGTTACGCGACATCAATGAAGCTTACTCACTGGCCACATTTTTCGTCTCGTTGAGCTATTTTCGTCATTTAGCCAATAAGTAAGCGTGGGATGGCGTCGGGTGTTACAAGTGTGCAGCGGCCTTTATACACACGCCAAACAACGTTTACCGCTTTTGGCATGTTCTATACTAGCAGATGCCCGCAACTTCGTCCGCGTGAAATTTCTTGTTCCCCCGACCCACTTTAAACTTCTAGTGATCTAAATGTTTGAACTACTATATATAACGTTTTTATTGACTAGGTCAACTACCTTTGACTTATCAAAAAAAAAAATAACCAAGTAATCCGTTAATTAAATAACAAAAAAAAATCAGGTACACCCAGATTATTTTTTTATTTTAAATCATAAAGTGGCATCACGGCTGAAGTTGAAAAAAACTAACTTTTGGAGGCCACTATACAGGGTCCCATTAAAATAGATGGACAAATTTTAACACAGCGCTCAGTACGTCTAACCAAAGATATCCAAGCAAAAAGAAACACTCATTAAAGTAATTTTATCTTGACCTAAAATAATAAATTGCCCTGTCAGCTGCACGTTACAGGAATTGATGGACGCTAGTGATGGCGCCAAACAAGTAGCCGAATTCTGGGCCGAGTACATTTAGATTGCTATCAACACGCTAAGAAGAAGAATAAATTGCCAATATAAATAGATAAATAGACAAGACTACGTGGAGTCGCTTTTGCAGCAATTCGTTTCTGTCACTAACTTTTGTAGCAAAACATATTCACTTTTTAAGACAATATTTTCATCCACGAAGCCACGAAGGCCTTCTGATATCCAAGAAAAATGAAACACTGGTTAAAGTGATTTTATTTTGACCTAAAATAATAAATTGCCGGCACATCAGTGTATTTTCGTTAGCTGATTATTTTTCTGTTAAGTATCTAATGCGTTTTTCTTATATATTTTTTACCATCGTCTTTATTTTGGTGATCTGAATGATTTCTAAAAGATTGTCCATCTATTTTATAAGTCCAGGTGTCCTCACAAAAGTAAAAATATACTTGTAAGTACATACAAGAATAATAGTAAACTGAAGCACACTTGTACGTCTTCAGAAGAAACGATTTTCTTAAATCTCCACTTGAGCTTTCGACCTTCCCAGGAAATCCTTGCGAGAACTAAGTCTTCGATCCAATGAGGTCAAGGTTGCCAGTGACGGATTTCCTAGCAAATTAACGACGACGCTGCCAAGATAGCTGCAGACCCGTCACCTCACTACAGATCCGGGACTGAGATCCGGCTAATGAATTCTGATGATTTACCTCCGGCCCGCGACGGTATTAATCTCATCTTGAAATCCCACTGTTACTTACCTACTTGAGAGCTTTTACTTGCGGATTATATACGTTCTTGGGACGTTGAAAAATATCTGAATTTTGATGTTTATTTGATTACTTATTTCTAAGATGAGTACGTTTACATTTGGGGTTTAAGTTGAGTAATATTAATGAAGTGTTACATCTGGATAAGTATATTTTTGTTCTCAGAATTGTAATTTTTATTATAAATAAATAAAAATCTTTTGTTGGCAGGCATCGTAGGCCCATAGCGTGTTAGTATATTATTAAGACGAATATTCTTTGATTATTTTTTATCACGGTTTTATTAGCTTCACTTGTCACTAACTAACAAATAATGTAATAAAATCTTAGAAGTCAATTTTAACCCACTTCTAATTGTCGTGTCGAAATAAAACTTTGTATGTAAATGTAGTTCGTACGACAAAACTAATTTGGTATTCTGGAGCTGATCTGATGATGGAGCCAGGAGGTGGATAGTGGAACTCTTCAGAGGCTACTAGTAAATCCCTCGAGTTTGGGCTCATATGATTTGTTTTGACGAGTCCAATAGTTTAGATTAGAAAGAAATGGCTTGTTTATAAATGCTGTTTTGTTGCTTATGTTTGCACATAAAAATAGAAGTTAATTTAGAGGCTTATTTTCCATAATAAAAGTTATTGATGTCGTAGCTATTCAGTAAGCAGAATACTCAAAAGTAGACGTGTCTTTTGGTCTATTTAATAGGTAAATAAAACGTGGACGGATACTTAAGACTTTTGTGTCAGTGGGCCGACATCTTTACAATTTGGGGTAGAGAGACTACAAAGGACCGTCTGATCAAAGCCCTAACCTTTTGCACATATAGTTCTTTCAAACTATTTTTAAGATATTAAACGGCTGCCCTGACCTTTCGAAAGGTAAACCATTTTAATAGTTTAGGAGTAAGCCTCGCATTCATTTAGTAAGTACTTTTTTTAAGTAAGTGGTAAACCTCTTAGTTTAATAGAAGAAATTGTTAATTATTTATTCAGGGTCTTGTAGTCTTCCAGTCCGTATTTCGGCCATTTGAGTCAATCTCAACGGAGACTAGCCTTTGGCGCGGGAGACATTATAGTGTACAAGTGTGTGCGCAGACCCAGGTGCACTTCCTCTTCCCTCACTCTGATAGCCCGATGGGACAGCACGTAATCCGATACGACCGGAGAGAGATCGCAGAACCAACAGCTCATCAGACTATCGGCTTTATTCAGGGTCATAATTGAGTAATAAATTAAACATTTCGTTCAAGTTTCTAGTCACTGGCCGTCATGTCACCTGTACAAAGTTGAGAAGTTTGTCGGACGCCCGACCTCGTTAAGCTTTCGGCTAGTCTATGGAATATGAAGCCAACTGGCATTAAAACGCTAGTGAAGATACTAATTTGAGCTTACCCATGGGAAGAGACTAACAAGTTAGTTTTAAGTTAGGTGGGTACGGATGGTGGACTGAGTTAAATATCTATGGAGTTAAGTATGCACTTTACTGGTTTACTGGGTTCGATGGATATCTACTTAAGTACTATCTTTCAATTATTGAAACTTGCCTCGATCGCTCGACCGCTCTTGGCTGATTGAGGTAGGTACCAAAGTATAAACCAGTCTAAAATATAAAGGCTACAGAGCAGATACTTTGACCGTTACCTTCTCAATTTAGACGAATGTGGTCCGTGTGAATTTGACTATTAATTTTCATACAAATTAGCGCCCGCCCACATGTTCTGGTTGTGGTGTGGTTGTGGTACGTGTTACCTTGCAGGTCTTGTGGTCGTGGATAGGGTCCTAGGTCAGATTCTCGGATCGGGAATTGTTAATGAGTTTTTTTCTTTTGAAAATTCTTAGTTGTTCCTGCTACTAAGATTTCAAAAATTGAGGCCAAATCGAGGCCTTTATTTGTGCCCGATAACAGCAATAGGCTCGCTCCCTATTTGGTTTCATAATTGTATGTACTAGGCACATACATCTATGCCTAAATATTCGGTGAAAACCGGCCAGCTATTATATAGTACGTACAAACTTAAAATAAACACACGTCCACGTTCGACCTACACTCGAATGTTTCTATTACTTACCAAACAAACGGTGAACGATATTGACCAAGCAATACAAAATGGCTGCTTGCTTCGATCACGCTTGTTGGCGGGTATTGCCTCTTCTGTGTCTCGATAAATGTCGCGAGTACGGAAATAGAAATGTGACGAGATTGGTGTAGCTACATAACGTCGTTGGACGATCGTAGAGCTTGTAAGTTGACTTGATGTATTTTATTTGATAAAGTGGTGTTTTGCTTGTCGAATTGAATTGTGAATGTTGGTTGTCAAGTGTTTTTAGGGTTCCGTAGTCAACAAGGAACCCTTATAGTTTTGCCATGCCGTCTGTGTGTCTGTCCGCGGTTTAGCTCAAAAACTATTAGTATTAGAAAGTTGTAATTTGGCATGAGTATACACGTTAATGACGCCGCAAACGTAGTAAAATCAAATTTTGAAAAAAGCTGTTATTTAGGGTACCCCCCCTACATGTAAAGTGGGGATGATATTTTTTTTCCCGTCCTTCCCATAGTGTGGGATATCGTTGGATAGGTCTTTCAAAAATATTAGGGGTTTGCCAGTACCGTTTTTTGATTAAGTAAACCATTCGTGACTTATCAAGCTTTAAAGTACCAATTTTTGTTACAGTCAAGTGTCCCCCCCGTCTACCAACTAAACAGTTGTAGTTAGAAATTCAAATGTCTCGGCAGTAGTACCTATACAGGGTCCCATTAAAATAGATGGACAAATTTTAACACAGCGCTCAGTACTTCTAACCAAAGATATCCAAGTAAAAAAAACACTGATTAAAGTAATTTTATTTTTACCTAAAATAATACATTGCCTGCACATTAGTGTATTTTCGCTAGCTGATTACTTTTCTTGTAAGTATCTAATGCGTTTTTCTTATACATTTTTTTACCATCGTCCTTATTTTGGTGGTCTGAATGATTTCTAAAAGTTTTTCCATCTATTTTAATGGGACCTTATATATAACGAAGTTTAAAGGAAAACTATCACACTTAAGTGGGCTTTACAAGCTTACAAGTAATAGTCGACCAATTTAAATTTGCAGTTGAAATGTATGGGAGAACATGATTTTCAACTACAATGTTAAGTTTGTTCTTGGGATAAATTCATTCCAACTACGGAACCCTTCATTGTGCGTCCAACACGCACTTGGCCGGTTTTTTTTAATTCAGGCATTGGACCTTGACATGTTACTTGGTTTGTTGTAAAAAATATAGTAATTAATAACATGAACATTGGTAGAAAGTTGTTATATGTAGTTCAAATCTCGCAATGCTTTGTCATCAATAGCGCTCAAAAAATTATTCCAATTAAACCTACAGACACTTTCTTGGGTTTCTGAATAGTTTTTGTTAAGTTCGGATATAATTTTGTTATTTTTATTAATGAATTGGGTTTTAGTTGTTATTTACGTACATAATGGTACCTAAATATTATTTTATTTCTGAATAAAAAGTGTTTAACCGAAAAGTATAAATGAAAAACAACAGAGATTTTTGAATTGTCAAACGAATTACACATAACAAATTAAAATCACAATCTGATAAGTATTATTCAAGTACCAAATAATCCAATACTTCGCTACGTCGGCGTCGAGAAAAATAAAACCCAAAATCAACACTATCATCAAATAAAGACAAATTATCAGCAACATTGTCAATAAACAAAAGCTTTCATCGATTCTCTGAATTAATTAGAGTCATTAATCACTTTGTCTATGGCACCGAGCATCAATATTCATTATATGATCAGACTAATTTGTACGTACTGAATATTAATCATTCGGTAACAAAATACATCCAATTATTGTTGAGTTGTTGTAGCTATATAAATAAAATAAAAAAAATGTTGTGACAGAATGTATTGTTTTAAAAAATGGGGGTGTTTGCTTATGACTTCATGATAAAAGTGAAAATAAAACTTACGACTGGAGCCGAGCATAGGTACGTTTTTCAGCGTCACCGACCGACTGGAGCCGAATATACCCGATTCAATGTCCCCGACCAGAGCATGGCGGTTAATTTTCGTTCACTGTTCATAAACAGCACAAAGTGCATCTAAATAAGTTTTTGCTTCAAAAAAACAAAGTGTCACAAAGAAAGTTGAGAATCTTATTCTTTTCAGGAAAACATACCCACTTATAGTTTCGTCTTTATTTTTATATACCAGCTGTGCCCGTGACTTCGTTCGCGTGCATATTTTTGCGTGGAACCCTAATTCTTTTTCTAAATTAAAAGTAGACTTAGTTATTCCTTAATAACATTAGCCATCTGCCAGTGAAAAGTCCTGAAATAAATTCCTTCCATAATAAATCTCGCACAGAACCACCACAGAACAGACAAGATTATCTAAGCGTAAAAGACAGACAGCCGCCAAACCTATACAGTCCCATTACAATTGCAACTTTCTGAAAACCATAACCTCAACTTTGTACAGACGCCAGCACATCAAGCTACCCGAAACTGTCAAATTTTCCCAATCAACTTTGAACCTTTAGCGATAAAGTTGAAAATATATTAAAGAAATTTGACAGATTGTAGTAGCTCTAAATGCTGGCGTCTGTACCATTCCCACGTCATTAATTCTACTCACACAAATCATTATTATCCTATCAACACCCTGTATATACGTCTTCATCTATATTCTACGTTTTAATCGGATTCTGCGTGACACGGAGTTGAGACTTAAGTTACACGATCCAACTTAAGGTGGATATACATCAAAGACTTTAAGAAATTAAAGTCCAGACTTATAACAAGTCCTTAAAAGTTCCACGAATCCGTAAAGAATGTTCTAGACGGGAAAGGGTTTCAAATTAAAAATGGCGAAGAAAATTGTTGAGTGGAACAACCCAAAGATGTTTAATAAACATTTATTCGTCCCAGCATCTTGCAATAAACAGGAAAGTAGTCAAAATATTTGTTCTGAGAAGTTTTCTTTACATAAGGAAAATATTTTCAGCTTTTGCATAATTTCACATTTTTGCGGTTTTTCTTATGAAGTTTATTCTGGGACGTCGGCTTTGAGAACAAGTTTGAGAAGTGTTTACATTCTCATTAATAAAACAAGTGAAAACATCTCCAAGGATGTAAAGTCTGAATCTTTAACAAGTGTAGTTATTTACTTGTTGAATACATAACTACCCATACCTTAGAACCTCCATTTTATTCACCAAACACACAAATCATTCTCCTGTCGATTTTCAAATCACATTTGCTACGGCACACCTCAGTACCCTGCCAGTTAAACACATTTATTTCAATACAGAGTCGACATCTCCTTAACACTGTATCCGGCAGAGTCGATCGATTATACAGGGTGATATGGGGGCGAGGGAAATACCCTCAGGGGCTGAAAAAGGGGGTAAAGGGGGGTTATATCTGCTGCTTTACAGGCGCGAGCGTCCACGGTGCGAGCGATAAAATGCTCCCGTCTGCTAGCACCAATACGTGGGGATCACTGTAAACAGAGGGACTTGCGATGGAGCTGGGTTTATTTTTAGCGATGAATAGAAAATGCTTTAGAATTTTGTTTTTAATCTTTGCTCATTAGGGAAATATTTAGATACGTTGCGTATTTTTTGTGCTGTCTTATGATGTTACTGTGGCTTTTATGCTTGCTTGAAGGAGAAATGGGGAAACAGGATTATGATTAATTCTAGTGATGTCGTTTTTAAGATAAGTAAGTAATTCACAGATCATGTGCACCAACTACCCGCTTGGACGCCCGTTATATCATACAAAACAATTCAAAGTTCATTCGAAGTATACAAGACTTCTTTTCGTGAATAAAGATACACATGGTGAAAACCGTAGTCTTTATTCATTCCAGTGGCTTCAAAATCCCAGAATTCTCTTTATTCCAAATTCGACGCAGGCGTATTCAGCCATTTAAAAGGCAGACATTAAAAGACCGAATGCTAAAACAGGTCGGACTACAATGGGACTTCAGACCGGAACATCCGGTAAGCGAACAACAGCTGGTCACATTGCTGAAGCCAGTCGGGACCGCGGCAAATACGCGAGACCTTTTCGCTATTTAATTTCATGTCTTTATAAGCGTAAAAATGTTCTGGAATTGGTTAATGGATTTTTGTAATGGGTTTGTAAGCAGTTTGGCATACATTTTCTGTACATTCGCAATGGTTCTCCATCTGTCGGTCATACTTATCCGAATTAAGATTTTTTGAAGTGAAAACTTCTTTAGGCGAGATGGGAAAAAACTATTGAACTCGCGCCACTGCTACCGTAATCGATACCGCTTCGCATGTGTTGGGCTGTCCTCGGGATGTACTCGGTTTTAATGTATATCCGATATGTCAGTGAGTGATGTTTGTGTTTTGTTTTCACTTCTGTCAGCACTCCCGGAGTGCCACTGTTTTTTTATTTCTGTATGGGCCTGCTCTTGAGATCGATCACGCCTGATGGAAAGCGATGGATGAGGTATATGATGGAACGAGGGTCGTATTCTAAGTTTTACTTTTATAGGTAACCAAAGAAAGGAAGAAAGAAAATACGTTTATTTGCGGTGAAAATGACGCAAAAAAGAACATATAGGTACACAACAAAATAAAACAAAAAGCTAGGGGGAAACATGCGTCACATCCACGCAAAACGGCTACCACTTAGTTTACTGTGGGTTACTGACAGACAACATTGAAAGTACTGACTATGGGTATTTAATATTTTGAATAGGTTTTTAGAGGGTGTACCGGAGTATAATTGCAGTAAGAAGAAAGTATTTTCAGAACTCAACCCATGAACGGGGCTATTGAAGTTTGTATGCAAACAAAGTCGTGGGCAACGGCTAGTCTTTCATAAAATGGCCGACATTCTGACATTTCAGACTGTTTACTTTGTTATCAAATAAACTTTGGGGTATTCTCGTCAAAAGGCCGGTTTATGCCAACGGATTAAAATTAGTGGTCTGCGGGTAATATCACTTGAAAATTAATAAAGTTTTCCGTACTGAAAACATTAAAGCTTTGGCTTTTATTATAACGCATAGTAGTTAGACCTTTCTTTTTTCTTTTTTGGTTTCTTTTTTTTCTTTCCCCCTTTTTTTTGCTTTTTTATCTTTAGTTAACGAAAAGTTTAACGGCAGCTAAGCGGGTACGGAAGATAACGTTTCTGTAATACTATGTTATTATTAATTAAGGAAAATTCATTAAGTATCAGTTATAAGCCTATCTTATAATATTGTCTATAAAGTTCTCTACACAATTTCCTACATTGCTGGCATATTTAACTCGTATGTGTAGATAATGTTAGGGAGTAACAAGTGGCACTTCTCGCAAATTCTTAATAAGACAACAGCGTGAAAAGGGGACAATATAGTGGAGTTCTTTGCCCAATGTATAAAATTTTAGGGCTGATACACACTGACAAATAAAAATAACATAACATCACATCATGCCATGCCAAGGGTAAGGCAGAGGTGAACCTAATCTATACCTAGTACAGGCACACTTAAAAACTCAAATAAAAATATTATTAATTGAATACTAATCAAAGCTAGACAAACACTCGTATTTCAGAGACAGTTAATAGAAACTAAAGCAAACACAAACTATGAACGTGTAGCTCTCGCTTCAAACACACGGGTGTATCAATATTCACGTAGGTAGGTAGGTTAAGTATGCTTCCATGCGAATATTGTTAGACGTATGCGAGGGAGGATTATAACATACGGATAGGCAGGAGCATTGAGTTGTGCTTTGAGTTATTTATGTAGTTGGTTGATTGTGAATCGACTGTGTCATCTGCTTACCCTTTTCCCAATTAAGTTAGGGTCAGCTTCCAGTCTAACCGGATGCAGCTGAATACCAGTATTTACATGGAGCGACTGCCTATCTGACCTCCACAACCCAGTTACTGGGTAAGACTGGTTGTCAGACTTTCGGGCTTCTGACGTCCCGTAACGACTGTCAAAGATTCACGAATGACAGCTAGGACCAACGGCTTAACGTGCTTTCCGAGACACGGAGGGGTCTTGGTATGTAAAGATGGTCACCCATCTACGAACACACCGCAGCAAGCGTAGCTTAACCTGATCAATCGACTCGTGCGGCTGTTATTACTTAGCCACATGTGATAGGACGAAATGATTATGTGGTGACGGAAATTTGGTACATCAATAAAACATATTTTTCAGATGAAATAATTTTATGTTTATTTCAGATGAAATAAGTTTCACTTTCTTTCTTTCTCACTTCGCTTGTCTGCCAAATCTGCCGCCTACTGTTTTCTACCTTCCTATTCGTTTTGGCGTTTATTTTATAATGCCTTCACACTAATCACACTAATATTATAAAGGCGAAAGTTTGTGAGTGTGTGTGTTTATATGTTTGTTAATTCTTCACGCTCAAACGGTTGAATCAATCTATATAAATAAAAACAAAAGGCCTGACTGACTGACTGACTGACTGACTCATCAACGCCCAGCCCAAACCCATGGACCTAGAAAGCTGAAATTTTACACAATGGTTCCCTTTATAATGTAGACAAGGAATAAGGAAGGATTTTTCGAAATTCAACCCCTAAGGGAGTTAAATAGGGGATGAAAGTTTGTATGAAAGTCCGTCAGTTTTAAAGTTAGGATCTTCAATTTTTGTGTTTAGGCTGACGATTGAAAATTAATTTATACGTATCTCAGCGTTTTTGATGATTCCACCCCCAAAGGGTTAAAAAGGGGGATGAAGTTTTGTATGAAAGTCCGCCAGTTTAAAAGTTAGGATCTTCAAATTTTGTATTTAGGCTAACGATTGAAAATTAATTTATACGTGTCTCAGCGTTTTTGATAATTTTACCCCTAAAGGGGGATGAACGACCTAACTGAGATATCGACGCACAGCCTAAACCGCTGGTCCTAGGGACATGAATTTTGGAGGGTGTGTTCTTTGTAAAGAGTAAGTATCCAGTAAGAAGGGGTTTTTGGAAATTCAGCCTTTAAGAGGGTGAAAAGGGGGGATTTTGTTTGTATGAAAAATCTTATTCCTTGAGTTAATAACCTTGAACCTTGGCACGAATACTTACCTAAGTAAATTATGAAGTTTGGCATTTTTCGTTTTTCTAATCTACCCCCTAAAGAGGTATTGGGGGGTGTCAAAATTAGTATGGAAGAATTTTAACGCGCTGTCCTATTAACTCAAAACTCAGTATTTATACTAAGGACTAAAAATAAAGAATAACGTGTATCAGGGTTTTTCGAAAATCTACCCCTAACTGTGTGAAAAGGGGTAATTAATTTTACAGGGGAGGATTTCACTGCGTGGCTTGATTAGTTCGAAAATTGGCATATGTAATCTTTGAGTCAGGTTATGAACACATCTTAAACGATTTTTCATAATTCTACCCATGTAGGGGTGAAAAGCGGGATAACAGTTTATATGAAAAATCTTAATCATTTGGTTAATAAACTTGAAACTTGGCACGAATATTTATCTAAGTAAATTATGAAGGTTGGCACTTTTTGTTTTCACAAACTACCCCCTAAAGGAGGATTGAGGCGGGGTGTGTCAAAATTTGTATGGAAGAATTTTAACGTATGGTCCGATTACCTCGAAACTCGGTATTTATACTTAAGACCAAAACTAAAGAATAACGTCTATCAGGGTTTTCCGAAAATCTGCCCCTAACGGGGTGAAAAGGGGTAGTTAATTATACAGGTGAGGATTTTAATGCGTGGCTTGATTAATTCAACAATTCGTATAAATAATCTGTGAGTCAAGGAATGAACACATCTCAAACAATTTTTTGAAATTCCACCCCTATGGGGGTGAAAAGCGGGAGTACAGTGTATATGAAAAATCTTACTCATTTGATTAATAAACATGAAACTTGGCACGAATACTTAAGTAAATTATGAAGTTTGGTATTTTTTGGTTTTCTAAACTACCTCCTAGAGGGGGATTGGGGGCGTCAAAATTTGTATGGAAGAATTTTAACGCGAAGTCCGATTAACTCGAAACTCGGTATTTATACTTAAGACCATAAATAAAGAACGTGTATCAGGGTTTTTCGAAAATCTACCCTTAACGGGGGTGAAAAGGGGTAGTTAATTTTACAGGATAGGATTTTACTGTGTGGTTTGATTAACTCGAAAATTGCCGATGTAGGTCACACGGCTGCCAAGCTAAAATGGAACTGGGCTGGTCACATCTGTCGCATGCCGGAGGAGCTATGGGCTAAAATAACCACACAATGGGTCCCAAACAGCAGCAAACGGCAACGCGGCAGGCCCAGAGTGAGATGGCGGGACGAACTCGACTCTTTCGACAAAGATTGGCGTGTAACAGCACTGGATAGGGATAAGTGGAAGAAGGGAAGGGAGGCCTTTGCCCGGCAGTGGGACCGAAATGGCTGATAATAATAATAAAATCTTTGAGTCAAGTAATGAATTCCACCCCTGTGGGGGTGAAAAGCGGGGATATATTTTATATGAAAAATCTTAATACATTTTCGAAATTTTTAGAGGTAAGTACGAATTTCACGCGGACGAAGTCGCGGGCAGAAGCTAGTTTTGATATAATTTTGTATGGAGGTAGCTGAAACCCTGGATTAACATATAGGCTACTTTTTATCCCGACGTTCCCACGTGATTGACACTCTTATGCGGGTGAAACCGCGGGGCGCAGCTAGTTATCTTATAATTACCAAAAAGGTTGTATGCCACAAACCATGCAGATCAAAAATCTCTACATTACCTACTGCTATCCATATTTATTATACGTTTTAGTAGTGTGATTAGTCGACTGTCGCAGTTTGATACTTTGGTTAAAATTGCAAAACGTAGACTAAGTATAACTTTATGTACTTTAAGAATGATTAAGGTCAAAATCGGCTAGATAACATCATAATTATCATTTAACAAAAGACCCAACGCGAAGACATATTATAATGATCATGACTTTTTAAGCATTCAATACCACACGGTCGGCCTTAATGCAGCGTAAATTTTTTATGTGTTGTCACATAAAACGCTATTTAATCAAATTAATGATTATTGTTTCCAATTACTGAACAATTTGATTATTACAATTAGTGCGTTCATTTGTAGCACACAATGTAATTGTTATTTAATGAGAATGTTAATTATCTGTTTGTGAATGCGCGTAATTATTTAGAGGCTCATTAGTTAGCGCTTGTATATACAAAATAATAGCATACCCTGTCACAAATTAACGTGAATATTTAATGAAGTGTAGGTAATTTGAAAATCAAATCAAACTCGAAAGCAGTCAACACAATTTCAATAATAGTGGAAACCAGATACCTTTTAAGCTTCAAATAATTGCAATTAAAATCGGCTTACACTCCCAATAAATTCAAAGCGAAAATAGGATTTCTATTGTTTCCATAACAACAATAAAGATTGAGCTATATTGAGGCACTTTGGAGTTTGGGTACTCGAAGTAAGAGCGAAGCAAGTAAGTGCTTCGCTCGCTCGACTCGGCCGCATTTGCACCGTCATGTAACGATGTTATCTCTCCTCTATTGTGAAGACACGGCTCTCTTTGAGAGAAATGTTCGTAGTTTTCTATAGATTGACGACTGAATAACACAGATGGTACAGAATAGAGAGATTTGTTTGTTGTTGGTAGAGAGAGCCGGTTTGATTGATATGAAACTTTCATTCACGATAGGTTTGTTTTGATTCTTACAATAGAAAACAATAAAGAAATCGGAAATGCTCTTATACAAGGTGTGGCGTAAATAGTGGTCCACCGTTAAGGAGTCGATATACCAGATAATTTACTATAACATATTACAATTTTAAGCATTTTAACCCAAGGGTTCCGAAAAAGTTTTTTTTTGTTTTTTATTTACGAAATTTCTACCTTTTGTTACAAATTTGGTGGTACTTTCAACAAAATCCATTATTTTTTCATTTTGATTTTTTTAAATTACTGCTGAGTACTAGGCCTATTGTGTAAAATTATATTTTTTTTATGTAAATTTAGAGCTTTTGAAGAAAAAGTTAGTTCTTTTTTATTTTAAGCCTAATTTTTAACATAATCATGCAAATTCAAGATTAATTTTTGTAAAAAAACGTACTGCTAAAATGGTTACAATTGTAATATTTTACAGTAAATTATCTGGTATATTGAATTCTTAACGATGGACCACTATTTACGCCACACCCTGTATAAATTTAATCCAGGATGAGAAGTACCACATATTCTTTCTGGATTTCACTTTGAATCACCATTCTCCTGCCCTTAAACCAATTTAATTGGGGTCGGCGCAACATGTCTTTTTCTTCCATACTTCTCTATTAGTTGTCATCTCGGTAGTCACATTTTAGTCGGGTTTCACATTGAATCTTTGCCGAAAATAAGTCAACATCGGTTTGACCATATTGCTGTGCAAAATGCTACAATAGCGGACTTGCTTTGCCATTTGGTTTTAAGCATAAATATCAGAGGGACAATTCTCGTAATTTTAAGAACGTTCACAGTCTGATCTCAGTCTCAATCTGTCAAAAATACCTCTAATTTCCCCTACATTTTGACAAGTTTTTTTTGTAATTACGAGAATTGGCCTTCTGTTATTTTCACCAGTATTTGACATCAAGGTGTCAAAAAACGCTTTGTATTTGGACAGCCGTTAATGTGCGACTGTTCACCGCTTTCTCAGGAAGCCAAAGCTTAAGTGAAACGCTGTTTTTACTCGACTACGGTAAAGCAAAAAGGAGTTAATAAAACAATACATTCTAAAAGTAGTAAGCAATCATAAGCTTTAGGGCAAAGTGACATATGACCACGGCTATCTTCTGAACATCACTAAGAATATGTATTAAATACATTAAAGTATATTACGTTTAAGTTGTTTATTTAATAGACGACAAATAAAAGTTTATACACAACAATTTCAGATGAGAATATTTTCCTGTTTCATACTTTTTAGAGCGTGATTTTTCAGTAGTCGGGGTTTAGTTTTTAACCGACTTCAAAAAAGGAGGAGGTTCTCAATTCGACGGTATGTTTTTTTTTTTCTTTTTGTGTGTTTGTTACGCGATTACTCCGGCAATTGTGGACCGATTTTCAAAATTCTTTTTTGTTCGAAAGGAGATACTTCTGAAGTGGGGGACCACTTCAGAAGTATCTCCTTTCTTTCTTCTTCCTGACTTGGTGACTATGGGAATAGTCACCAAGTCAGGATCTGATGATTGGATCCTGGAGAAATCGAAGGAACTCTTCAAATATTATAGGCACACCTATAGCGATTTGGGTATTTTTCATAGTAACTCGTGCATTTTTACCATTTGGTGAAGTGGAACTGATGATGACCACAGATGGCCACCGGAACTACTCAATAATATCTAAGTATTTCACGGGTTGCGATTCGATTACTTTAATATGGTTGCTAAGCAATTTACGCTTGCTACGATGTGAATGGTGATATGGACCTGATGGTGGACCAGGAGAACTCCTCAACAATTAACTTCCCTGCATCGCGAAAAGCAATATTTTGTAAAAGGCGATGAGCAAGTTGACACTAGGCTATTGTAACTTAGATAAATTATAAGAAGACCCACTAAAAAGCGTGAAATAAAAACTTTTTAACAAAAATACAACCGACTTCCAAAAAAAACACTACAAAGTGCAAAATAACTTTAATTTCGGAAGTCGGTGGCAAAAAACGTAAATACAAAACCAAAGACACCGACTTCCAAAATTAAAGTTATTTTTCACTTTGTAGTGTTTCTTTTGGAAGTCGGTTGTATTTTTGTTAAAAAGTTTTTATTGAACTTACTTTTATATGGATTTGTCTATTTCAGTATGCATTGACAAGCATACTAGCTGATAGACAAGTTAATAACGAAGTAAGTTATCAGTGTAACCACTTTGTATGCCACTCGTGAGGGCCTTCAGTCAGCTGTAGTGACTGGCATACAGGATGAGCGTGAGGAGGACCAGTTGACGGTTTGTAGCACGTGAACACGTGAGTAATGTGTTCTATACGCATTTGTATTTCTTCATTTTTTCTTTTTAGAGTTTTCTAAATAAGAACGTCAGAGGAATAGTCATGAGCTTACGTATTGTTGCCAGTCATCATCATCATTTCAGCCGAAAGACGTCCACTGTTGGACATAGGTCTCCCCCAAGCACCTCCACTTCGACCGGTTCTGTGTTTCTCGCATAGGTATAACGGGTTCCTGTTGAGTTCTAACCTTACTTAACCCATTTGGTTAGGGTGTCATACTACGAGCAATCCGGTTCGTGCATAGTTTGTCCCAGTTCTAACCTAACCCGTTTGGTTAACCCTAGCTTAGTTACTGTGACCAACTTTGAGAAAACGCCAGAAACTTAAAAAAAAAGGCTAGTACTGTTTATAAATTTATAGAATTATATGTATAATCAATTTAAGTAATAGGGAACAGTACTGAAAAAAAGCGAGACAAAGTTTAGTCAAAAGCCATGATTAGCTAATTGTAGTGTAACTTATAGTAACTATTAGCTTATGTAGGCTATTAGCTAAACTTTGTCTTTTGTTATTGCTAAATTTTCCGCAGACGTGATGGAAATCAATATCTAACCATGATAGAACCATAGACAATATTTGATGATTTTTTTTGGGTTATAGACCGACTGTGTTCACTGTTAATGGTGTAGTTATGCTCACTTAAATGTCTCACTGATGATGGCACGTGTGTTGGATCATTCGGTTCCCTACAAAATGGTTGAGCTGGATGGTGCTGATCCATGCGTCATGTTCGTGAACGGGCGCCGTCGGTTGAGACTGGTCATCTCTTAACTGCCAAGGCTTATTTTTAATCTTATTTCTTGTATTGTTTCTTCATTTATGTGTTTTTTTACATTGTTCTCACATATAGAAGCAACAAGAATAATGTACCAAGGATTTTGTAATATCTTGATTTAAAATGAGTGTCCATGGAGTTTCTTGCCCGTTCTTCTCCATAGAGATCTACGCTTTGGAATGGGCAACTAGCTATAACTTTCTGACTAACTGACCGACTACTTAATTTTGAAAATTAAAAAGTGCCTGTAATGGTTTAATTGAAATAAATGCTTTGAGTTTGAGTTTGAGTCTCAAACTCAAGACCGATAACTATCGATATCGAGTAATAAGCAACTCAAGCTTTCAGAGCAGCATGAAGGCCACTACAGATGCTGCAGTTACAACATGTTATCTTTGGCAACGATGCTGAAGGTTATAGGTACAATATCTCCTTGTTAAAACAGCAGTAACTTAAAACATATTCAATATGTAAATTATGACGAGCCGAATTCTTAAGCACATTATGAAAATTAGATGCTGTGTTCTGAGTTGTAACAATTTAGGAGCGAAGTTTTCAGTAAGGTGAGTTAGCTGAAAAATTATGTATTTTGTTTCAAAACATTAAATTGCATGTACTTGAGGTGTACCTACATAGCCATCAATTCTCAGAGATATAAATTCCATGTTAAAAATCTTGAATGGCGTACTCGCGTACTCCTACATGTTATTACTTTAGTTCAAGTTAGCAGAACCTATTAAATCGTATAATTATCAAGACTCAATCAATCTACCTAACCTTTTCCCAGCTATGTTGGAGTCAGCTTCCAGTCAAACCAGATGCAGCTGAACACAATAATTTTCCATGGAGCGACTGCCCGTCTGACCTCCACAACCCACTTACTGATTAACACGATGCCCCTTGGTAAGACTGGTTGTCAGACTTTATGGGCTGACTACCCGTAACGACTATCAAAGTTCTACGGATGACAGTCGGGACCAACGGCTAAAGGGGATTACAGGACCTAAACGCAAAAAACGCAAGTTTTAGAAGTAATAAAAGTATATGGTCGACTACAGTAGACAAAATCAGAAAAATATATGATATTCTCCAGGATATATGCTAGGTAGATAGTGTGTTGAAAACATAATACAACTAATTTGATACATGAAGATTTCTAAAAACTTTATTTTTACATTAAAAACCATACTAATATATATACCATCACTTATTTATTTATTAAAACTTTATGCACAAGTAAAAAACTGTACAAAGGCGGACTTAATGCTTGGATCATTCTGATTTTTTGTCAGATTATTCTACAAGCAACATACTAAAGCACTAGTGTTTTAATTTATTAGTCCAAACAACAGATTTTTTGTAAATAGATAATTGCTTCATATTTTGCAATAAATTACCAGTGTTGTGTCATCGCGCTTCTCTTTCTTTTCTATTCAGCCCGACAATGACCGCGCTTTAGGTCATTTAGTCCCCTTAAGGTGCTTTCCAGGGCACGGACGGGTCTCCATATGTAATGGATGGTCACCCATCAACGTACCGACCGCAGCAAACGTAGCTTAACCTTCGACCGACCCGTGCGGCTGTTATCATTTAGCCACAAGGCTTTTGTGCCCTTCACTGTACAAGCGAATATAAATTACTCCATAAAAAACTGGGCATTACAGAAAACTTAGTGGTACGACGGTGTGACAAAAACTGAATTCATTTTATTCTGTCACGTTGCTTCGTCCTGTAATACAGCTTATTTCGCTCCCTATTATTTAGCTGTCAGGAACAGGGCAGTAATTCAGCCCGCTGTACACATATAAGTCACATTTAGTTAACCGACGCAACCGAACGTTGAACAAAATGGTACACATTATATCAGAGTATGTAATTTACTTCTTTGTGCTGACCTTAATTTAGTTCACTTTAGTTACGTAAATATTAGGTAATTTGTGATGAAGGTAACTAATGGATACAATGTTATTCGAGAAATTAGTAGTTATTTGTTCTAATTACAGTATAAATATTTGTTTTTCATGTTGTGATAGCTAAAAGTTGATTTCTTTAATAAAATGTGTAATTGTTCCACGGTCTGTCAAATGTCTCGCTGATGGTGGCGCATGTGTTGGATCATTTAGCTCCCTTCAAAACGGTTGAGCTGAATGGTGCTAATACATGCGTCATGTTCGTGAACGGGCGCCGTCAGTAGGGACTGGTCATCTCTTTGCTGCCACGGCTTATTTTAATTTAATATTTGAATTGTTTTTTCTCATCTTCTCATTATGGACGCTTTTAACGTTCTGCATCGTTGTCACATGTATAATTTTTAACATGAATGATGTAACCAAGACTTTGTAACCATATTATTTTGATTTAAAAGAGTGTCCATGGAGTTTCTTGCCCGTTCTTCTCCATAGGTACCTACTCTTTGGAATGGGCAACTAGCTTCATCTTTCTGACTGACCGACCCCTTGACAATTCAAAAGTGCCTGTAATTGGTTTAATTGAAATAAATGCTTTGAGTTTGAGTTGAGTCGTGCTACGACGGCGTCTGCGTAGCTGTCGTAGCAATGCTATGGCGTAGCAACTGCGTAGTGAATGGATTTCTGTTGACTACGCAGTTACAGATAATTCTCTTGTGTAGGAATACTTAGCAGGAGTAAATTCATTTATAATTGTTTACTTACTAGCAAATATAAAACAGGATAAGTAACAGAATCCAGATTTTTATCAACACAATTAAAAATACGCACACCCAGCTCATAATCAACCTATAATGTTCCCTGCTACATGCTGGGACATAGGCCTCTTCTCTTTGAGGGGAGTGGGCTACAATCTACCACGTGGGCCCAGCACGGGTTGGTAGATGTCACATGTTTTCGAATTTTCGGTTCTAAGTTTCCTCACGAAGTTTTCCTTCACCATTTTGAGAGCAGCAAAAATATCAGTAAAATTCTTCCTGAGCAACGACCAAAGCAATTTATTTAACATGGAAGTTATCCATTAAATCTTTTTATGCACACTTCTTAACTTTTTAGGCCAATGATGGTGAAACCAGATTATCTTCGGAGCTCCTCGGGAAATCCATTATTTTTAAACACCGCTCGTATACCAAGGCCTTATCAGGTAACGATATTAATGTTCTGTTCCTCTGTTTTTTAATCAGTTAAAAAAAAGAACTCCTCTGGTGATATATACCTTTTTTATTTATTTACAAAATACGTTGGTACCGTCATCAAAGAAATAGAAAGAAGTAAGAAAAGTAGGTTTATTTGTCCTAGAAACATGTGCATAAAAAAAAAGGTAAACTGAGACTGGACAGGTCTGGTGGGATTGTTACTTTCACAAAGGCATCATTTAAATTGGGTCAAAATTATTCTATAGACACATGTGAGGTCCGGCGTTTCTAAATTTGCCAAAGATGTAAACAACAATGGCCGCTCGAAATTGAATAAAATCGATATACAAGAACATTTATATTATATTCAATTTCGAGCGGCCATTGTTGTTTACATCTTTGACAAATTTAGAAACGCCGGACTATAACTAAAATGCCGAAAAGCATAAGTATTTCGTTTTTTAATGGAACATTAAACATGTCTCAATGGTATGTAAGTGTGTTGTATGTTATTAGGTATAAAGAAAATTGTTTATTGTGGTATTGTTTTCTGTGAAATGTGGGTATAAGCTTACCCCTTTGGGGATAACAAGTGTGATGTCATGTGGTTATCTGTTTAGAGTTCGGAGTATTTCAATTTACAAACAACCACGGCTAACTACGATTTACTTTTTGTTCTAAAAGGTAAAAAAATAAAAAATAACTTTTATTGCTAACCGGTACTGCCTATATGACCTCTTGTGACCGGAGTCCCCTCTACAGGTAACAATAATGTCTATTTTTAGAGCTGAAGAACGAATGTTCGTCGATCGTAATTTAGTTAAGAAAATAATTAGCATTTGCTTGCTCAATTTATTTGATTAGATCTCCGTGTTATTAGTCTGAGAATTTAGAATGCGTATAATTGCTTTATTGAAAGTGGGGTGAGTAAATTAATCACAATAATACATTTATTTATTGGATGCGAGAATTCCTTCTCCGGGTTGAGCATTTATGCTCATATTTATATTTTGTTCGTATATAATATTGACAAAACAGTTTTTAAAGTGCTAGGTATTTTTTTCGCTGAGGTACTTTTTCTATGCGAGTGAAACCTACCTAGAGCTAGTAATAAAATATGTGGAACCGTGAGTTCGCTCTTCATATTTTAACCCGCATTTTAAAATACAAAATTATTAAAGTCAATTTATTTTAACCAGAATTTGAATTAAACTCGTCGCACAACAAGTATCTGCAGAAAATATTTAAAACATGAACACATTTACAAGCTAATGAGGGATACATGTAATTTTTATCTCGTTTAAAAATACTACGCATAAAAAAATACGCTGATGATTAAAATAAATAATCTTATGTGTATGTATCTTCTGTGAATTTTTTAAAGTGATATTAGAGTATTTTGAACATAACTTTAGTTTTAATTTATAAGAATTTCATATAAAAATAAATACTCCCCATCCTCACATATGGTGGTCAAACATGGTTTTTGACAAATCAGCAGAGGTCCACGCTCGAGGTTTGCCAGAGGGCTATGGAACGGAGTATTCTGGGTATCAAACTAACAGACCGGGTTAGGAATACGACCATCCGTTCCATCATAAAGATAACTAATGTCACTTGGAAAATATAAAATGGAACATCAGCCACATGTCAGACGAACAGTGGGCCAAACTAACGACCCAATGGGTCCCTCTTAATGGCAAACAACATCGTGGTAGGCCCAGATGAAGATGGCGGGATGAGCTGGACTCCTTCAACAAGAATTGGTCCTTAGCAGCTTTGAACAGAGAGAGGTGGAAAGAGAGTAGGGAGGCCTTTGCCCTACAGTGGGACGTCACAGGCTAACAATAATAATAAAATATCTATCGTTAGACGCTGTACATCACATTCAACAAGTTTGCGGTTCTTTGATGATAAAGGGTTTGAAATTGAAATGAAATTCTTCGTCGCTACGTCGCTTAGTCATAACTATGCAATATCAGAAAACAGGTGGCAGCAAATGTTTTGCCATCCTAGAAACAAACGAACAAAAACATATGCCTGTTATTACTGGCTGAACCCGTGTAAATTCGTCTACGTGAAAATAGCAAGCAACAAAAGGTATACGAAAACATTTTTCAAATGTCAGAACGTCAACGTCATATAACTGAGCCAGAAATATTTTAGCGTTGAAACGTATAGATAGAAAGCAATATAAGTTTTATTTACCTAATACCAGCCTTTTTTTTGTGGTTTGGGAAATCATCAAATGACTCCTCCCGCTCTGGGTGGAGCGGAAGGGAGTGTCAGACTCTTACTGACCAAAACCCACCCGTGTTCCTTCCTTAGCCCTTTATTATGTTCCGGGTCAGCGGTAACTCTTTCGGACAATCCCGCTGACCCGGCAGACTTCGGCCCTAACGGGCCCCTTCCGTTATGCTGACATCTCTTTGAGGCGCGCGTGAAACACATAAGCGCCGTCCGGCACGGGCTTGGTCCTGATCGGACGGTGAGCTACCCATTACTCGCAGTCCGTAGGCCGGGTAGGGTAGGGCGGGAGTCGTCACGCGGCTCCGGACGCCCGGAGCGTCTCCCGCAGCGGCTGGGACGAGAGGCTCTCTCACTCTCCTCTTGCCTAATACCAGCCTTCCATAAACTTGTTGCTACATAGTGCGTAGTATATTGACCTTTAATGTCTTCACTAGTCTATTTAAATCTGACCTATCGGGTGAACTCCTAGGTCGCGCCGACCGTGTCTTTCACGTCACTATCTATATTCATATATATTGTGTAGGTATATAATGTTCAATGAAAGAGAATTTTGTTTCAAAAGAAGCCTGTTTTTCTTTGCTAAGGCAATTTTGTCTACTGTATTTTGTTTGCATTTTATTTAAATAATAAAATATACGTTTTTAGACAGCTTAGTTGATAGGCTTACTGGAATAAGTTTAATCTTTTCTAAATGGTATTTTTTTGTGGGCTAATAGAATTTAAAATTTTATATAAAAAAAAAACTCAATTCATTTAATTTTGTCATTTATGTTTGAAATTTTAATTAAAATATTTGATTTTCCATTCACATATTTTATGTAGCAATCCTGCTTACTTTTTCAAAGATAATTATTTTCGCAAATATTTCGTCAACTTTCCGAGTGAAATTTCTCTATTAATACTTATTATTCGATTTCAGAAACATGATTCGTTGATCTATAAAATTAGTCTCCTCTGCACCATTCATGGTGCAGGTCAATGGTGCATGAGGGTGACGGGGTCCGCATGGATTCATGTGGGCCAACACCTGGCCGGGGGAGCGTGATGAAATGCGCAAGCACTCCAGCACCCCGGCTAAAGGTAGCAGCAGGACACCGTGTGGTTTTAGTCAGTAAAAGTCTGACAGACGCCTCCACCCACCCCAGGGTGGTGGACATCCATGAGGATTTCCACACGATAATAAAAAAAAAATATAAGGTCAATGGTGCATACGGTACAACGGGATAATAAGTGCTCACAAGCACGACTGCCCAGCGTGAGATTCTGGGTTTGGTATTTAGGTCGCTCAGTGTTTTTTTTATTTCAAGAGTAAAGAAACCAAAAATCTTCATTAACAAAGAATAAAAATAAAATAGAAATTTTGGAAGTATTCATGAAAAGGTACTGGAAAAAAAAATGCATCTCCCATACTTCTCTATTAGTTGTCATCTCGCTGGCCACCCCCTTTTCTGGCCATATGTTCTTTCACACAGTCCATCCATTGGTTCTTTGGTCTTCCCCTACTCTTTTAGCCATCTAAATTCATACTCAAAACTTTCCTCACGACATTTTCTTAATTTCTCCGCATCAAATGCCCACTGGAAAAATAATCCTACATGCTAAAAGCAATGCAGTCCTTTGAATTTACAAATGTTGAATTTTAAAAGGTTCGCCATCCCTTTGATACTGTAGGTATTGGATACATTACCCAGAGCCGATTACAAAGCTAAGTACATACGATACGCTGAACCCGTCAGGGTTCAGTTTCGATTTTCCCAATTATTGCGGATGAAATGACGCTCGGAATTTTCGGGAGCTATTTTGAAATTGCATTTTCTAGTGACAGGTTTCCGGTTCAACGATTATCCGTGCGTGATTCAGTTGGTTATTTTCTGTGATGGAGTTTTGCTCAAAGGAAAAAATCATTGATAAAAAAAGCTATCAGGGCTATCAATTTAATTTTTTTAGTAACCCTGATAGTTCTTTTTTTAATGATTTTTTAATTAGCGCACTATGCGAAGTGATTGAAAAGACGAAAATTGGTCATAATATTAGAACCGTAAAAAAATTCACCGACATTCTCTGGGTTAAAAAGTTTGGAAATGACCTTGCCCACACCCCTATTCGATTTGATCCATACTTCCAGGGACACCCTGTATATTGGAGCTATTGGTAATTTAGTATGCTTTATAAACAGCTATCAATTTCACACTGGAGGTAACAAAATGACCCATCTGATTGTTGACAATTTCAGTATCTTGGCTACTACCTACTTTCCGAAGTACATTTGTGACATTTCAGCGCGAAAATGAACTTCCGAACAAATATTTAATCATAAAGCTAGGGTTCCCTAAGACTGCGGCGGCCGCCAAGTAACCGAAATTGAAAAAAAATCAGATTCTTTGGCCTAAAAATAGGCCAGTCTTTTGGTCACGTTTTGAACAACTTACTTGCATCGGCTAAACACTGTTTAGACTAGACATTTTATTATTGATTCAACTTATGGTGGTACTAGCTGACCTCAGAATTAAATAATGTGACTAATTCTATAGACAAGTGGCGCCATCTATTATCATAACAACGTTATTGTTGTTTTCCTCGGGAACAGCACTTTTTTTTCGGGATGAAAGGTAACCTATGTCCGTTTCTGTGCACCTGACAACGTATATGCTAAATTTCAGGATGATCGGTGCAGTGGTTTAGGCGTGAAAATGTATCAAACAAACTTACAACAACAACAACTTACTTTCGCATCTATAATATTAGTTAGGATTGTTAGGATGCCACGGCCATTTAAATCCCACATTGAAAATCAGGCTTTTTGTTGTACCGCCATCCTTGCATGCGACTCACATGATCCCTAAAATATCCTAAAAAATATCCTTAAAAAAACTATGTTCGTTTCCACGCAGTTTATACAATGATCTAAGGAATAAAGCTTGAAGTAAGATTCCTGCACAAACAGTTTCCCGGCTTATCATCTCGATCAACTGCTCGTGTATTTCCCTCAGGCAGCCTCCCTTGCAAGATAAATCTGATATTTATTTGTGTTTTAGATTTATTGCGAAGTTTCGTATTCTTTGGATATTGCGGGCTATGATAAGTAATACAGGATGAAATTGAAAACTAGAGCCAAATCGAAATAGGAGGTACATAATCATTATAAATGCTAAATTCCTGAAAACATTCGTGTTATTATTGTCTTTAATAGTGCAAACTAAGTTATTGCCTTATTACACGAATTATCATAGAACCAGATAAAAAAAATATATATTATTTAAGTAAATATATTTATATTATCAAATCAAATAAGTAAATTAAAGTATCAGTTTTAGCACGCGCCCGGTAAGCATTCTTGTCAGCGCAGAGTTCACAACATGAAGCAAGTTGGCAACGCATTGAACTAGCGGTATTTACCTAATTTTGACCGTTTCTACGAAATAAAGGGCGCGCGACGAGGTTGCCAAATCGCTTGCCTACGCGAACGTACTTGTATGCATGATGCTCTAAATTTTCTTTATAACACGTTAAATTAGATGTTTTAATTTGGCGCACCTATTCAATTTCATCCTGTATAAGAGAAGTTGAAAAAACACGTTGCCCAATAGAAATGAGGATACTATCGATTTGTTGCCGATATGTGATACCTAATTACCTAGCTTCTACTAGAAATAAAGGTTAAAATATTTCATGTATTGTATCGGCAAGAATTAGATGGTAACAGCTCATACCGTGCTTAAAATATTTGCTAGACAGCAAACTGGTAGCAGACCTGACTGTCCAATGTTCGCCGCACTAGAACCTACGTTAAATATCCCCGAGTTGCCACTCGACGATGATTTAAGGCAAAAACTATCATTAATGCAAGAGTGTTAGAGTTTACATTACTAGAGCAACATGCCCTAATAATGTAAGCTGTAATAATAATAACTAATAATTACATGAATAGACATAGAATATAATATTCTTAGTAAATAAACAACCACGCATATTATCCTCTGCCTCTATTCCCCTGGCTGAACAATATAATCAGCATAACTCATGTGTTCCACACGACGCAGACGACCACAAACTACATAATTCACAAGGAGATTCTGAACCCGTTGACATTTACACGTGTATAAACTTATACGTGCACTGTGTGAAACGGATTTTCTACCCCTTTATATTATGTAAAACGGTTAATTTTATAACAGGGACTCTATATGGGGGTGACAAATACCGCAATAGAAGAACCTTTGAAAATTTATTGCAAAATTTGAGAGAATCGATTAAAAATCCATTCGGTTTTTTATTTTTACGCGACTTTGGAAAAGGATAGGTTATGAATTTAAAAGTCTAGTTTCAACTTAATAAATTCTTAAATTCGCTGACAGATATTGCACAGCCTAAACCACTGAGTCTAGAAACATGGCATTTTGCACGAAAGTTTCTCATATAACGAAACTAAGAACCAAGGATTCTTGAAAATGTATCCCTTTGGGTTTAATAGAGGATGAAAGTTTGTATGGAAGTTCGTCATTTTTGCCGATGGAAAAGCCTATCGGGCTTGTGTACGTATAAGTGCTAACAGCTAGTAAACAAATGAGTAATTGAGTCTTCTGATTTGACTTCATACAAATAAAAAAAAATTTACTAAGAATAAGTAACTTTTAAATGAGGAAAATGTTCCTAATAAGAAAATATTACGTGTTTAGATAAAATTGCAGCTTCTATGTATAAGTATTTAGGTATTAAGTAGGATTGAAATAAACTGCAGTCATTTTGTCATTACAATTAATAAATCTTATATTTGTACTCATCGTGTGTTGTACACATAAGGAACATATTCCATTAGCGCAGGTTACCGATCCGTTTTTCAATTAAGTCTATTAACAGCCTCAAACGAGCCTACATTCGAGCAAACATTTGCGCCAGACGGGTCTCTCCTCGAGCCAAACACTTTCCATAACGGGCAGACGTCCGCGGTCCCAGTTGTGTCGGCAGAGCCCCCTAATGCACGCTAATGGAACCAATTTGCCGTGTTTTGCTCAACTACGGAACGGGAAAGTAACATGCTTGTGGCTGGGACTCGATGGGTAGAGGAAACACACTGTGCAATAACGAGCATATACACATATAAGGATGGAAACTGCAGCGATAATGACTCTTGAAAGTAGGAGAAAAATCTAAAAGAATGCGGCGGAATTTTGTTCTATGGTAACACATTAAAATGTTTTAGTAGTGTTATTATCATCATAACAACCACATTTTTATAAAACCCTCGGCCCCCGACCCACAGCAACGCATAACATCGCCCGCCCTTCGCTATCTACTTCAGTTTGACTTAGCGTTCTTTCTATCTTTTTTCTTTTTGCTCGGCTCCTAAAGATTGTAGTGTAAATATAAAGAGCTTGTAATCTTCCTCAAGCATTAAGCTATCAAATGCAAAAAGGTTTTTTCTAATCCAACTGGTAGATCCAGAGATTAGCGCGTTCAAACAAACTTACAAAAAAACAAACACTTCATCTTTATTATTAACTAGCTGCGCCCCGCGGTTTCACCCGCGTAAATGTCGATCCCGTGGGAATATCGGGATAAAAACTATCCTATGTCCTTTCCCGGGACTCAAACTATCTCTATACCAAATTTCATCGAAATCGGTCCAGCCGTTTTCATGTTATGTCGTGACAACGGAAAACGGGTTTCATTTTTATATATAGATATACGAGTATAGATTCTTGTGGTATACAAATAGTCCTCCTTCCTTTTGTGTCATGCTTCCCTCGTCTGTACGAGTCTCATCAAGGTACAGACGCCAGCATATCAAGCTACCTTAAACTGTCAAGTTTTCCCAATCAACTTTGAACCTTGCGCTTTATCGATAAAGTTGAAAATCTATTAAAGAACTTTGACAGATTGTAGTAGGTAGCTTGATGTGCTGGCGTCTGTACCATAATGATTGCCATAATGCCAAATCTGGCCGGTAAAACGCGAGATTACCACGGTCAGCGAAATAACACGCGCAAAAATCCGTACTTTTTTTCCTCGCTAATTTGTCCCAAGCCTTAGGTCGTTCTCTCATTACGCTACTCAAAAAGCAATTACGAACTCAGATTACCAATGCATACGGCCATTTAGATTACTAATCGTACCGCAGTTTCGGGCCCGCGTTGATATAATGTGGGACTAAATAGTTACTCATTGGCAATCTGAGTTGGTAATTAGTTCAATTAGAGCTATGTGTTCGATGTTTATCACGAACCATATTTTGTGCATCTGTCGTGGGCTAGTCTACTGGCTAAAACCGATCTGTTCTCTTCATCGCGAAAAGATACGAGGCATTTCCACGTTATGCGGTCTCTAAGCATATAGCATCATCAGCATATAATGTTCCTACTGCTGGGACACAAGCTTTATCTCTGTGAGAGGTAATGGGTCGTAATCCACCACACGGGCCCAGTGCGGGTTGGTAGATATCACATGTATTTGATTTTTTTGGTACATGCCGGTCTCCTCACAATGTTTTTCTTCGCCGTTTTGAGAGCAGTGATGATTAAATATTTACACAAAGTAAAACGCCATCTGGGTTCGAACCTACGACCTACAACTTGTAAGTTGTGGCCGTTACCACTGGGTCACCACTGTTATCAAGCCATATAGCAGGTACTTAGTTAAAAAATAAACCTGTATCTGCTTACTGAGTTTTAGGTGCGCAGAGAGCTGAGAGTCAAAAAACTTTTTAAGAAAAAAAAAACCGACTTCCAAGAAAACACTACAAAGTGAAAAATAACTTTAATTTCGGAAGTCGGTGTCTTTGGATCTGTATTTTAGTTTTTTGCCACCGACTTCCGAAATTAAAGTTATTTTTCACTTTGTAGTGTTTTCTTGGAAGTCGGTTTTTTTTTTCTTAAAAAGTTTTTATTTCACGCTTTTTAGTGGGTCTGCTTATAATTTATCTAAGTTACAATAGCCTAGTGATCATCGCCTTTTACAAACAAAATATTGCTTTTCCCGATGCAGGGAAGTTAATTGTTGAGGAGTTCTCCAGGTCCACCATCAGCTCCATATCACCATTCACATTGTGACGAGCATGAATTGCTTAGCAACCATGTTAAAGTAATCGAATCGCAACCCGTGAAATACTTAGACTATATTATTGAGTAGTTCCGGTGGCCATCTGTGGTCTTCATCATCAGCTCCACTTCACCAAATGGTGCTTTCCGAGAGCAAGTGCACGAGTTACTATAAAAAATACCCAAATCGCTATAGGTGTGCCTACATATAATATTTGAAGAGTTCCTTCGATTTCTCCAGGATCTCAGCATCAAATCCTGACCTGATGTTTTTAGACTAGAAGCTGATAATCCTGGCTGCAGCATCAGGCCAGACTTATGTCAACATTGCATTGAACTTAAAATTTAGTCCTGTTTAAAATGAGCCCAAACACGACTACGGTGCTGTTATTTCAAGGTTTGTACTTTTTCTGATGCTCCTGGCTTCAGCATCAGGTCTCTATGTACTTCGGTGTTCCTCATTAACAGTACGTTTATCCACACATCGAGCCCTTTTCAATGAGCCTAAACACGATATATCTGCTGTTAGTTGTCGAGGAGTTAGGTACTCTGCAGACTATCCTGACTGCAGCATCAGGTCATGACTTGATGATCATGAGACCAAATGTGACAAATGCCCTATCAAACATCAAAACAATTTACTAAAACAGTCCTTGCCTGTTTGAGTAACTTCTTACTGTTAAGGAGTTGTACCTTCCATCATCAGCCCAGCTACCTGAGATGGTGACAACCATACGCAAATAAACAAGATACTTCATAAAATATGCGAAAAACAATAAGTGAGCCTATAAAATTTGAGGGTTGCCCTCGATTTCTCTAAGATTCCATCATCAGATCCTAACTTGGTGACAATGGGACCACCTCAGAACTATCTACTTTCGAACAAAAAAAGAATTTTGAAAATCCGTCGACAATTGGCGGAGTATTCGATGAACAAACATACAAAATAAAAATAAAAATAATAATGATGATAAAAAAAAACATACAAACAGCCGAACATAGTACCTCCTCCTTTTTGTGAAGTCGGTAAAAACGGTAAGGTGATAATGATCACCTGTTCTGTTGAGTGTGTTCTGTTGAGCTATAATAAGCAGATGTGCTTATTATAGCTAGTCGATATGCAGGAACAAGGTTTACTATGTAAATAACGTCCCGTTTGAGTGGCAAATCGCATAATATTTAAATGTGGGGCAAACCACATTACAGTCGTACGCAAAATACGCGCATTGACGTGGAGTTGCGGACACCCGCCCATATTAGTATTACCTATTAGCACACGTTCGTACGGACGTAAAAATATCGTGACGGTATGTTATTGCGCATTGAATTTTCGACTCTCAGTGTTGAGTCGAGCATTGAGAATCCAACAGAGCGTACCCCAACCCGTAAAAAAACCACACTGTTGGACTTTGAACTCTCGGCTCTAAGCAGTGCGATGAAAGTAAAGTGCACGAAAAAAAATCGCCGCGGGAAAAACAGGCCCATGCGAACCTGTTACCTAACCACATCACAATAAATCATGTTTATCGATAAATGTGGCGTGTTTTGGCGAAAACCGATGGTAATTTAAAATCAGAATTTCAATCATATCTGACGACGCCCTAGGGAAGAAAAGGGGGAATCTATTTTGAGTCGAAGATCGGCTTAATTCAATTCCGTTTTGAATTATTATTTTATATAAATATAAGCAGATTCTGTTGGGCTCAATGATATTCTAATAAAAATATCATTGGTTGGTCTTATAAAAATGTATGAACAACTGCGTCATATTCTCTGTATTATGTCACGGAGACAAGGAAATAGTCAAGGCCTACATAACTACATGCAGATCTGCAGACCTTTCCAATTAATTACCCGCTAGTAAGTGCTAAAAAGTTAAAATATACTAGATTGTGAGTGAGTTTTTACCTTCTAAACTAAATAATATTTATTTGATAAAATGTAATTATTACTGTAGGCAGGAATATTGACAGCTGTCAAAGAAAATGTTTTCTTTAAATAATGGCTGATATAAAACTAAACCGTAACGTTAAACAAAACGTACATGTGCATACATACATTATTATTTATGTATTTATTTTAGGCGACCCATGCCCATCTCGAGGTAAAAAGTAAGTAAGTAAATGTAGTGCAGTTATCTTAGTACAGTAAGTAATATTATATCTGTTTCTGGGGGCCGAGGTTTGGGGTGGCAGTGGAGCACGTCCTTGTTGCACTCCAAAGCCGGCCCCAATGACGCGCGGCAGCTTGCCACACGATCCCGATTTTAAATTCCCCAGAAAGACAAGCCCCGCTGACGGATATTTCTGTTGAGCCAATTCGGCTGCCTCCGAAAGATGTTCAAAAAGACTAAATAGGCTGTTATGTAAACGTGTTATTAATAGTTTAACAATTATCACGTATGTAGCAAAATATATCAGCCAAATACTTATGAGTACCTACCCTGAAAACCTCCAGGGGTGAATAAAAACGACGCGTGCAAGCGTAAACACCAAATATTATTTAATGTAATAGGAAATAGCGCATCAACAACGGCCAATAGCCTACTCTTATACCAGCCTCAATATTTAGATCAGCTAGGATATTGGAAACCTCATCAATATCGTTTAAAGCATAACAATGGACTAAGGATAACACGCCCGTATCCCGTCAGGTTAGATCCGAGCGCTCCACCACCAAACTAAGTAGAATTGGTAGGTGAAGTGAAGTGTAGAGTATGTGTGTGTGTGTGTGTGTGTCGGGGGTGTGTAGGTGTGGGCCAATCAGATTACCGGCTGAGCGGATTATACGGGCGTCGTCGATACATGAAGCTGGTGTTATCATTAAATTAACTTGTTGCTTTTTTATCACTAGACGAAGATTATAAAAGGTATGGGCTTTAAGCTTTTTGAAGTACATTAAACCCAGCACCAGCGCCAAGTGTGCTTTTAAAAAGATTAAAATAAAACTAGCTACCTGCCCCTACTTCGCACGGTTTTTACGACTCGACAAATAATAAAGATTTCTTTATTACATACTATAAAGTTTGATATTATTGTAATACACACACATAAAACTTTCGGATTAAATTCTCTAAATTATGGAGAAAACCGCATCAAAATCCGTTGCGTAGCTTAGAAGAGGAACGCGGTCATACAGGCAAACACGAAAAGCGACTTTAATTTATAATATGTATAGGTAGATAACGAGCCGTTTACTGCAATTACGTGACGATACCTAAGTAAAAACTTTACCGATATATTTAATAGAACCGTGCCCGCTCTAATGCCCGGGCCACACCAACGGGAAACGGCGATAATTATCGCGATAAGTTATGGCTGCACCTACGATTAACGCCCGTCATCGCGATAATTATCGGCGTGTCCCATTGGTGTGGCCCGGGCATAATGAGTATTCCTACTTACTTGGTATCTTTAGTTTGTGCGCTTTTTTCCGGAACATTAGTACTCTGTATTACCTGCATAGTGTCGGACAAGCAGAGCCACAAAAATAAAACAATGAGAAAGATATTTACTAAAGTTTCAAATACACCGAATACACGAGTAAAAATCAAGCTAAATATAGCTAGCAACATCAGGCAACATCCACAGCTATAATAAAAGTAAATAAAACCTCTTTGCTCCATAAAACACAGGCAACAAAATGTTCGCACAAAGCGGAACTCTGAAAATAGATGAAACCGCACACAGACTGACTTTCGTTCATCCTTGTGAACAACCTGCTCTGTTGTCGGCAGTCGGCAGGTAAAAATATGAATGGGATCAAAAATACGCGGCAAAATGATGCATGAAGGGCGGACAGGCATGGAGTTCTATATTTGAGTGCTCGGCAGTGGCCAGTACCTACTAGGGAAGGGACGCACGATTTCATAGTTTCTTTGATATTATTTTTCGTTCATAAATGTGTAGTTTGGCTTCTCTGAGATATAAGCTTATGAAGGCTTTATAAAAAATGTCAAGTTAAATGAAGACCATACGGATATTATCAAAATAAGCGAGTAGGTAAATATGTATAAATCTTTGAAACTGATATTTTCATTGATATTTACCCCGGGTAGTCTAAAGATCCGGAAGAGCTTTCTTTGTTGTACTCATGGCATCCAAGACCAGCCGCCAAATGTAGAATAGAGTTATGGGACAAACATCACCCAAGCGCCAGGACCTGTCACCCAGACGTGACGTGCAGTGGATTACTTATATGGAAAGCAACCAATCGACTGCGGACAATCTAGCGAAATAAGGGATTATTGACCCAACCCAGTATGATGCGGTGCTCCTGTCCAAACCATGTCCCATATGTTGAAGTCCAAAGTGTCCATACACCTACACTTCTGAGGACCTAATACGCTACTGATGCACCAGATGGCGTGGCCACCTTCTGGACCCAACTCAACAAACTTATTACAATATTTTTACCTTTCTCATCGACTCAAAAGAAGAAGATTCATACTCCTCATTAATCACTTAATTAAACATTTTGATTAAGAACCTAAATTGAATAAACATTATTCCGCCTAGTGGCAATTATTACATGATAAATATTCAACATAGCGTTGCACCAGAGTTGTCCAGCGTATCGTAACGACATTAAAATGTGCGGGGAATTGACCTGAATTTCAGTTATGACTGATTTTTGCCGCTGTCAGTCAGATTGGGGGCCGTTTGTTTATCGGACAACGGTTCACGCACCATTTGGTGCAATCTGCGGCTGTTTACATAATAATATTGATGGTGTTTGAGGAATAATATATTTTTGCAATTATTTGTATTCAAAGTACAGCCATAACTGGCCACGGGTCATTTAATAAATACCTTTTTGTCGCAGGAGTCACAGACTGTCTGCATGGAGGACGACAGCAGCTCATAATTATGCTTTTAAACTGCCCGGTGGTCGCCACGTACAGGGCAAAGTTCTTCGGTAACCCAGGTACTCTACATGAGATTGTCATTAATACCAAGGCATTGCTGGCTTTCCTTGAGGAGCTAAGGTGGAGCCAATAATCGATTTTCCCACCCGTACGCAAAATACGCACGTTGACGTGGAGTTGCGGATACCAGCCCGTCTTACCCATACTAAATCACAAATTTTTTTTTGGTCAAGTATATCTCATTAATTTACAATGACATGGACGTGTGACGAGTGGGACGCCCCCCAGGTAGATGGACCGACAACCTTAAGAAGGTGGCTGGGACAGACTGGATGCGAAAGGCGGAGGACAGGTTGTTGTGGCGCAGCGTGGGAGAGGACTATGTCCAGCAGTGGCCTGCGATAGGCAGAGTTGATGGAAAATGACATAGGCACAGCAATGATGGTGTTTAACTTATATATGACAAAATCAGCTTC
This sequence comes from Amphipoea oculea, assembly GCA_945859645.1. NCBI lineage: Eukaryota > Metazoa > Arthropoda > Insecta > Lepidoptera > Noctuidae > Amphipoea > Amphipoea oculea. The sequence goes on along the minus strand of OX243864.1, from coordinate 19,835,785 downwards.
AATCAATTTAGTATGTAAATATAAGTTACAACAAAATATCATCCTTCCAGATTTAAAATCAACTTTCATTTCGAAGATTTAGTAAAATGGTTTCGAATTTCTTAAGATTTATTAAATGAACAGGTTTCTCAACGTTTTCCATTATTTGCTTCCAAAGTATTCCTTCAATGTAAAACTACTGGAAGGGAGAATTTGAGCTCTTTACAATGTTAGTCAGTTAGGCAGAGGGGATGCTAAACGTCCATTAGTTTAACAGACCCTTTATCCATGCTCGTAGAGATACTTTTAAACCAGATAAATTTTCGTTTTATTTCGCAATATTAGAAGGTACTTTTTAAACTAGTTAATTTAAGTGGTTTTTGTTTTTATTTAAGTTGTGGTCATCATTTATATGATGGCAATGGGCTGGCCATGTTTGTCGAAGGACCGATGGCCGTTAGAGCAGACGAGTCCTTGAGCCCCCCCAGCTAGATGGACCGACGAACTTAAGAAGGTGTCTGGGACGGACTGGATGTGGAATGCCGAGGACAGGATGTTGTGACGCAGCCTGGGAGAGGCCTATGTCCAGCATTGGACTACGATAGGCTAAGTTGATTGATTTGATTGATAAAGGATTTGAGAAAGCTTTCTTTTTTAAAAATAAAATAAGATAGTGGTTTTTTACAACACTGAGATTATGGAAAATCGGTTAGCAGGATAACAATAAAAAACTACCTAGCATGAAACACAGCAAAGTGAGCAAAGTAACGAGGCAACCAGTAAAGCCTGTACAATTGTCTACAAATTCTATTACAAAATCACAAACAATTTCATTATGTCCCCATTTATTTTCAAAGCCTATCCGTGACGTAAGATCTGGTTGTGACATGTTCAGCCGTCCTTAATGTCAGCAGCATTCGGAGCCGATATCCGGCGGGAACGGTAGGTGTCGCTGCGGTCGCTGGCACGTCTTCATTTCCTCTGTTTCCGGTGCGACCTCCACCGGAAGTGGACGCCTAACCGCGCAACCTAGTTTTTACAAGTACGTGACGTATTTTCGCGAGATATTTTACTCTATTTCTCCACATAAATGTCGTTAAAGTCTGTATTTATTAAATACTAGCAGCGCCCCACGGTTTCACCGGCATAAGTCTCGATCCCGTGGTAATATCGGGGTAAAAAGTATCCTATGTCTTAATCCAGGTCTTGGTCTACCCATGTGCCAAATTTCATTAAATTCCATTCAGCTGTTTTGGCGTGAAAGCGTGCATACAAAAAATTTAATCTTTTCTCTTTTTAGATAAAGAATTCTCAGCATGTATAGGTACGAGTACATCTTCATCAGAATTTAATACATTTGACTAAAATAGAAATATTTTTTTGATGAAATATTTTTTTACTTTATTAAACGGTAACCACTACATAACAGTAGGTACCTATGTTTTAAAACATGTCATTAGAAAAAACATGTTTTTTAAGTGTTTAGATACTTACTTGTCAGTAAATATTACTGTTAACTATAGATGATATATTAACTATAGATAAACGAACATAACCTATGCAGATTTAAATAAGTCACCGGTAAAATAGAATAGCAGTTGATAATAGGTTTCGTCGTCGGAGGAAATTGCTACTGAAAGACCATCTTAAAATTAAACTCTAATAAAATCTTTGATTGCAGAAATGGCTAGACTATTTTGATAATATTGATTAAACAACAAATACTATCCTAGTACAGATTATATATATACAGGGTGAATTTTCCAAGTGGGCGTGGATGGCCAAATTCGTAACTATGAGGAATAGCGAAAAGTACTCAAAGGAGTCGCGGGCTCGATTTTGATGAAAACTAAAACTGCATCATTGGATTTTTGAAAAATCAATATTTCTAGCCAGGAATCGAACCTGTTGATTTTGAAAAAAAAAAAACACACGCTGTATTATTACACCTTTCGACAGTGTCGCTAATAAGGCTCAAATTCTGGGAAGTAATGACATACGGCAAACTTAAGGAAAATGTTGAATTTTAATAAACTTCTTCTTATTTTAAAGTATTCATACCTACATTACGTACCTTGTTCGAAATGATGCTCAATATTTTTATAAACACACCCGCAGCGCAGTCACCACCTTCACAACATTATGTTCTAAATTCTTTCTATTACGATCTTTGGAAAATATTCTAATGGAATCAATAATATTGTAATGCTGAATGCAGTTTATGCAGTACAATCCTTGAGACATCGAATCCAGCTATGTATTGAAAACAATGGTCATCATTTTGAACAATTAATCAGATAAGGTTTAGTAGGTAGGTAACATAACTCGGGCCCGGCTAAATAATAACAGCCACACAGGTCAATCCATCAGGTTAAGCTACGCTTGCCGCGGTTGGTCTGTGGATGGGCGACCATCTTTACATACCGAGATCCCTCCGTGCCTCAGAAAGCACGTTAAGCCGTTGGTCCCGCCTATCATTCCTAGATCTTTGACAGTCGTTACGGGTAGTCAGAAGCTCGAAAGTCTGACAACCAGTCTTACCAAGGGGTACCGTATTACTCAGTAACTGGGTTGTGGAGGTCAGATAGGCAGTCACTTTATGTAAAATACTGGTATTCAGCTGCATCCGGTTAGACTGGAAGCCGACCCCAACATAATTGGGAATAGGCTAGGCAGCTGATGATGAGGTACATAGAAATGTAAAAAACGGTTGTTCTTTCATATATCTATGATGAGGTAGGTAACATAAGGAAAATAAAAAAGTATTTTGTTAAAAATTTGCTGTTTCCTTTAGTTTGCCGTATGTCATTACTTCCAAGAATTCGATCCTTATTAGTGACACTATTGAATGGTGTAATAATGCAGTGTTTTTTTTTTCAAAATCAACAGGTTCGATTCCTGGCCACAAATATTAATTTTTCAAAAATCTAATGATGCAGTTTTAGTTTTCATCAAAATCGAGCCCGCGACTCCTTTGAGCACTTTTCGCTATTCCTCATAGTTTCGGATTTGGCCATCCACGCCCACTTGAAAAATTCACCCTGTATATATAGATTTTCAACTTTATCGCTAAAACATAAGGTTCAAAGTTGATTGGAAAAATTTGTCAATTTGATGTGCTGGCGTCTGTACCTACACAAGTTAACATCACGCCTTTATTCCCCGAAGGGCTGGGCAGAGTTGTACCTTACAGCGCACCCACATTTCGCCAGTTAGGTTTAGGTCCCATGTAATGGGGGGAGCCTATTGCCACAAAGGCACAATTAAAAAAAAATATCGTGAGAAAACCGGCATGTCCTAGAACCAAAAATTCGAAAGCATGTGATATCTACCAACCCACACTGGGCTTCTCACCGAGAGGAAGCTTGTGTCCCAGCACTGGGAACATTATAGGCTGATTATGTGTGTGTTCTGTGGGCACAATTCCCAAACCCATACTAATAAGTTAGACCTATTCGACGAGAGTGGACGAGTCTCGTCTCCAGTCCTATTCAAAATTGTCAGACTTTCAAGAAGAGACTACTCTAGTGTACCTATATGCGAAGCAGCATGCGAAGCAGTCATGCTAGCGAAGGAGGTGGCGGGATGGCTGAGAGAGAGAGCCTCACGTCCCAGCCGCCGCGGGTGACGCTCCGGGCGTCGGGAGCCGCGTGACGACTCCCGGCCACCGTAGGCGCGGGCCTGCGGACGGAGTGTAATGGGTAGCTCACCGTCCGATCAGGACCAGGCCCGTGCCGGACGGCGCGTACGTGTTCCACGCGCACCTCAATGAGATGTCAGCAAAAAGGAAGGGGCCTGCCAGGGCCGAAGCCTGCCGGGGGTGCGGGATTGTCCGATAGGGTTACCGCTACTCCGGAACATAAAGGGCTAAGGAAGGAACACGGATGGGTTTTAGTCAGTAAGAGTCAGACACTCCCTTCCGCTCCACCCAGAGCGGGAGGGGTCATTTGATGATTTCCAATCCATTAAAAAAAATGTACCTATATTACCGGTACCATTGAGATATGGATCATCCACATAGCCTACAAAGTCAACCAATCCCTGAGCACTCTCCAAACCATTCACAGAGGGATTACACTAATTAGTTTAATGTTCTAGCTGTATATTGAGTGAACAGTTCATTATAACTGGCGTCCACAGACGGCTTATACACTTCGCCATATTGCTATCAATTGTAGCTCGAGACAATAAGAGGTGAAGCCCCAATAATGGCGGGAACTCCTTGAAACTACTCTTGAAACAATCTGATTTGTAGCTCGTATTGGAATAAGATGAAATTTCTGTACCTTGTTTGTAGCCATCTTGTTTTTTTCTGTAATAACAGTTAGATTCGATTGTTCCGAATCGGATGAGTAGGCGGTAGTATTGTTTTTATAAGATATGACGAAGTCGGTACTCAAGTGTTTTTCAATATATTGTTATAATACTCGTATATTACTTTTACAATATGCATTAAATTGTAAAACTAACGAACACGGATTCAATATATTCAAAAACACTCCATAATATTCTTTACATTAAATTTTCTTATTATAGGACAACGAACATCCAAAATGTGGCTAGAATTGTTCTAAGTGAACATTGTAAGTAGGCTGGCCAAATAAACAGTACTACCTGTATGATTACTTTTGGTTTTAATAGAACATTATATAACATATAAGTGCATCCCTTCAATTCAATTATTTATCCTGTAGCGAGCAAACTTAGTTTTTTTGACGTGATAACGTCTTATAAATCGATGAACGCCGGCTGCACGCACGAAAAAGCATGACTCATTGTCACGTTCCGCCTGAGCCGAGCGTGCAAGCGAGAGCGCGGAACAAGCGATAGAGAGGCACGATAGGACTAAGCGCTCGGCTTCTGACGCATCTATCTGATGTTCAGTAGTTTCTTCAAAGGAACTGCTAACGGAAATATTTAGTCTCAGTAGTTCCTTCAACTTTTTCAAAGGAACTACTGATACAAAAATTCTCAGTAGTTCCTTCAAAGGAACTACGCGAAGGAACTAGTGAGCATAAATGGATGGGGTCTTCGTTTGAGATTGTTTTTGCGGTATTCCATTGAAAATTCACATTATGTGGTTCAGTACTAAATTCAGGCTTTCGTAGGCCAACAATAATTTTAATACATTCACCTTCACGTGTGAAAATTCTCCTCGGCACTTAATTCAGTTTCACATTTATATTAACATTATTAGTTACGAGTCCCTGTAACCTCACATAACTTCCACAAAGCAGTATATTCTGCCTCCCATGTTTCCAATTAGTGGCGAGGTCGTTAGAGGTCGTGAATATCTATGGGCACAATATGGAGCCCGTCTGGGTTCGACACTGCGCGACACAGTTCGAAACTGTACGAGACAGCGGCTTATCGTACAGGAGCAGGCGTTTTGATAAACATTCGTATACAAATTACGTATGGGTGCTGTTATTATATGTCTTGGTGATACTTGTGAGAGGCGCTTTAGTTGAGTAGATACTAAATTATGTTCATGGGTTTATATTTCGAGGCTTATTTGTTTGTAGAAACGATTTTCAAAGTGATTTCGAATGAAGAATACATACCGGCTGCTAGAATATTGTAACAATAAATAGTTAATATGTTTCTAAGGAATCTTATCAAACGTAAGATAAATGATCGTATCAAGACAAACTACATAATGCTACCCATTAGTTTATTTCTTCTATTTGTTTTCTTGGGTGTGTTTTAGGTAGATACACACCTACCAAACCCTTCAGGGATTACTGGCTTATGTAATGCGTTATGTGTAATATAGTTTATTTTTATTACGCAAGCGTCTAATGAAAAACTTTCCGTGGAGTTTCTTGCCGGCTCTTCTCCACAAGAAACGACCAATTGGAACCGTGCACCTAGCTTCTAACGTTTCTTATGTACGTTTATGTGAAACAACACATTTTGATTTTGATTTTAATTTCAACAAAGATATAAAGCATTAATTTTATAAAGTTTCTCAGCATTCTCTTTCCTCTCTTTTCTGTAAAGTGCTGTTACATTGGCAGCTGTCAAAGTTGGAGTCCACTCCTGGAACATCCGATCCATTTTCCTGTTTCCCTCCGGTTTGCAGTGCAAACATGTCGGGTAAATGCTCCGACAATGTGCCACATACATTTCTTAGATGTATGGGGCGCATTCAGCAATGTACAATGTACAAATAAATGTAATGTAATGTATTGTGGACGCGGTTGCGGTGCCGTCGTGTGCCGCGTGTAACTGATGGAAATTAGTCTTGGTTTTGTTCTGCCGTATTGAAAAATAGTGAATCGGAATACCTTTTATATCGAACAGAAGTTTATAAGCTATACCTGGGCTGCTACAGGTAAACATATTCTTTTAATAATGTCAATCCACGTAGAGTTAATATTGTTCGGAGGTTCTTTTTCGTCGAATCGAAGATTCCATTCTTTTTCTTCTTCTTAGCGTATTGATGGCAAATAAGATAGTTGTAAATATTGTGTTAAGCCCAAATTTCAGCCACGCAAACGCTGTTTTCTGATGCAGTCATAAGATGTCCACAGGTGATAGGGCGTGCGACGCAACATGGAAGGTGGCCATTGTCCGCGGTGAGACGCCGCAAATACACTTGAGATCCGTATAAGTTTTAAATAAGCTACGATCAAAATTCTGCTACTTTGACAGCGGCAGCGTTGGCCTCGAACGACATCTGTAGATCCAAGCAACATGTTCAAAGTTAAACAAAGATCCGTTCAACTTTATTTCTTTCTTTATAAACGTAACGGTTAGAGCAAGCATGGGCTTGCTGCTCCTTTTAACTTACTCCCATATCTAAAAACATTGCTTAAAATTAAGAGACGTTTATATGTAAAAATAAAGTATATGCATAAGCAGATGCTGATCATTACATTATATCTAAAAAAAATCTTGAAACGAAACCAGTATATTTACTTGAAACGAAACCAGTATATTTATGAGTAAAGAAAATAATAAACCCACCCTCCAATGTTTATACAGGTCAGAGATCCCGCGCGAATAACTACTCGCGTTTAGTTATCGAAGGTTGCCGCCAATTTTTCAGACGCCATTTTGCGAAAATATTATATTTATAGTTATATTCTTTGGGGAAATTCGCGCTTTCATCTAGCGTTTTTATCATCTTGAATTTCGCCTTAGGGTAGAGCGCGAAGGTAGAATTAATATTGGATCGAAAAATGGGTATACAATACACATTTTTACCAAAAATACCAAGTTCTGTTTTTGTTAAAGATTGTGCAATCTTTTTTGATAACACGTGCCTCGGAAAATATTCTTGGAAGATGAACCCCGGATATATCGTAACAGTATTATGCGTTCCTTTTCGTGACTTGTGATCCGTTTTTCGGTTGAGGAACTCATGTTGATTTTTGTGATTATATTATGTCACAGCCGTAGTAGGAATATATTCGTTCGTTAGTCGCAATATCCTTAAATACTTTCATTTAACAACCGTAAATGATACCTTAAAGTACCAATTTCTATCTGAGATTCTTATTGTTACACCAATTTATCTCGTCTGCTTAACGTCCGTATATTACTGCACGGATCCAGCAGAATATCAGCGTCAGGTATTATTTGCCTGACACATGCTGAGCTGGACTTCCATTTGGTTTGACCATGAGACGCGCGCCGCACTTTTTTCGTTATTTGATTTAATGTAAGTCATATTGTCACTTTATTTCTTTAAGTATGTTTTTCTTCTATTTTTCTTTTTGTATATTGGCAGCTTCTTTTTATATAATATTAATGTAATTTATTATCATTTAGTTTTGAGTTTGTATGTTGTACTACTGTGTGTGTCTTTTGTGTGCACTGAATAAATGTTGTAAGTATTTATCTAATTTGCTATTTCAATTATTATTTGTGATGTGTACCTATAGAAACACGACTAAACTACACAATATTGAAATTACTGCAGGAATATAAGCATTTTCATTACATTTTCGTCGCTACATCAAAACATCGCTTAATAAGCTCTCAGAACCGTACACGAACTAATAAGCAGAATGAAATAGCGAACGTTCCGGAATATCTCGTTGTAATACCAGCCTGCATCGTCGAAAACGTGTTAATATTGATTTAACGAAGTTAAGCCCATCTGCGGGTACTGTCTATGTACGTATGTGAACTGCGGAACACGGAGAAGGTAGTACATGGAGTAGTTGATTTAGTATGTTATGTGTGCTGAACGTAGTCAAATTCACATGCCGCTTCATTTTACAGTTGTAAAGATGTTGCTACATTGCCACGCTTGTCAAAATATTCGTTAATATGTTTATAAGCGGATGGGATTTATTTAGCACAGTCTAAAAGGCACACAATACAACACATTATATTATTATAAAAATTACCTGCTTGATTTGCTCGATTTTTGCGAGATCAACAGGTAGAGAAGGGTAGCAAGCACATCTTGCACCGGAATCCAAATAGAAATTGAATTACACACATATTTTGATCGCATTGAAAGTAGAAAAAATTTATACCTTCGTAAGATTGTCGGCGTTTGGCAATCATGCCGCATTTCTGCAATTATCCTTGCAATATGGCTACTCCATTTGCTTCCTACTCAGTGTTGCGTCCAAACTACATACGTAAGCTTGTTTGTAATGCTCGGGATCTGTTTACCGGACTGTTTATGTAACGGCACGTGTGCTTGTTTGTTCGTGTGTTCGTGCTGGAAAATAGTATGTTGGCTCATAGATTAGTATTACATAAGTTGTATTCCTGTAGGTTGTAGTGTACATTAACTTTGATTAAAACTGCTATGATTATCTTGTATGAAGACCACAGTTATTACAGTTTGATGAGAATCAGTTTAGTTGGTGATTGAAAAGTCTCATCATCATCGTCATTCTATTGCCGTTTTCCTAATTTATTTGGGGTCGACGCAATATGTTTTTTTTCCATACTTCTCTATTAGTCGTCATCCTGTTAGTCTAGAAAGGTCTCAATGAAAAGAAAACAAGTTATTGGATTGTGAAGTACCGTGAGGGCTAATTCGAGGTGGCGTGGGAAAAGACTTCCTGGAAGGACTTGGGGGAGGCCTTTGCCCTGCAGTGAGACAGTATAGGCTATACAAAAAAAGTGAATAAATCAAAAATAAAGTAAAAATATAAGCTGTCATAAATATGTGATGTATGAGGAATCTTTCACAAGGTTATACTGTTAACTATTAAATAAATAACTTGCTGGGAAGTTTTATGTTGCTTGCGATAAAATATTATATATATTAAAACTGCTGCAACATATTATCGTCCGTCTACCAAAAGATAACTGCATATTACATTTATTACTCAACCCTAAACTTGCTTCGTAATACTCAGCGACAGGATTTTATTTTTATTTAGGTCGTAACATAACATGACGTGTCTAAGGCAAGGGAACATACGCATTCTGCCTCTTTGCCCCGGATCATGGGAGATTGAATTTACGTGTAGTCTTTTTTGTGTATTACTTCCATAGACAATATGTAGCGTAATGGTAAATCGAATCAACCTCTTTTTATTGATATTTCTGCTTTTTGAGCGATAGATTGCTTTTTTTTGCGATAAATTGTCTTATTTTCTATACCTAGGTATATTTTATAGCTTTTGTATTGATCTTGAGTTTCCTTAGAAGTATATTTTATATTGTTTATTTGATTTATGTCAGTTCCTTTTCCATTTATTTTTATGGGAACTATAAATCCAAGGAAATTATTCGCCACAGCACGAGTTTTCCTTCTAATGGACATCGTATATTTTTTATGGTTTTAACGGTGAAAAATGGCCAGTAAATTTTAATGACTGACAAATGCAGTAAAACAATGTTAAAAAAAATTGTGCTTTTTAAATGGCATAAAAATAATGACGCGTATAAATCCTCGAGTAAATCAATTTTGTTTTTGTATTGTATTTTAAGTTTATTAATAAGCTAATTTAAAACGAATTCACTTAGTAATAACTTTAATTTGATTAAATTATTTCAACGTCAAACTTATAAATCTTATATTGTATTTTTTTTGGAATGAAGTTTTTTAACGTCGTTTGCGGTAGGAGTAACATGGTAGAAATCATCACGTAACAAAAAAGCGTTGTGCCCCCTCCATGCGACTCTCTCTTTTTTTCCAAAAACAGACAGAACGAGAGAGACATACCTATAGTCAACATTTTCTTCTTCGTCGTCTGCTTGATTTTATTTTAGGTGACGTGACAGATGTCACCTCCGGTTCGGCAGTTTTTGATTACAGATTATTTGATTATTGTTCATTGTAAGTAGTTTTTTTCTGTCATCTGTCAGGCAGGATGACATCTCAAAATTTTCCGTTTTTTTCAATTTTAATGTATTTACTTTTTAAAATCATCGTATTTTAAAAATTCGCAATGAATGTGTGCAATTTATGGAAGGAGTGATGGGGTTATGGAGAAATGACTTGACGTTGCGTGAGCGTGCGAGATCCATTGTGGCCTTGTGGCCACTCGTTCGATGTCCGCCGCGCACAACATGGATGGAAAGCAGCAGATGATGTGGTTTTTTACTCCGTTGGTGTAATTGCCGTATGGCGTTCCAGTGTGAGGATAAATAAAATAAATAAATAAATAGTTTTCATGGTTTTCGATGGTGCTGAAGCCGATAGCGAGGTCAAAATGTAAACCCAAGATGGCGGCTGCGAAACAATTTAAAATTTTCACCACGGGTGTCGTTTTCATGGTTTTTCACTAGCCTGCGCTGCTCCAGTCATGGGTAAAGGCCACCCCCCACTCCCTCAATATTTTACGTGCCCACGAATCGTGGTAGAGTATTACATAATAAATCATAAGTACTAAGAATTATAAGTGGAAACAAAGTATATGACAAGAACGGAAATAAAGCTACTGCGAAGTAAAGCAAACCAAAAAAAGGGTTCGTGTAATAAATGGCATAAATTAGCATAATGTTACCTACAATCATTTATACTTTACAGTAATACGTTTGTATTTCTTTACTAACTACATAACGTATAAATAATTATCGCTTTTTCCTTGATGTGGTTCAGTGTTTTTATGAATGTTATTCAAAAAATAATAAATCGTTGGAAAAAGTGGTTAGATAAAAGTTGAATCCTTCTTTATACAGATGATGTGTTACATATTCCCTTTAATGAGTGATTGCCGTAGAGTTTATCGTATGAACAGGGTTGGTTCACTTCTATCAGACAGTTTTGGAATAGATTATACGTCCAAAGACGCTATTAGAAAAGAGAGAAACATTGTTTATTCTGCACAAACAAAACGCACATTACAAATAAAAAAAATAAAAAAAGACATAACATAACATATAAAGACATACATACAACGTATTGCACGCATTATTTGTCTAGATGCTTAGGGGCTGGTTTATAAAAAAAATTATATTCATTACCGAATGATAATAATATAGAATGAGTTTTTTTAAAGTTTCAATTACGGGTCAAACAGTGATGCCATCAGAAAAATTATTTTATAGGCAAAATTTTTAATTATGTAAATCTTAAATGTCAGTATATTAAGAGAGAGGCGCGTTGTTCAATTCAGTTTAGTAATAACACACACAATTAAAAGCATTTATATACACGTCTTAGAAAAAAAAATAAACTATTAATAAATACTTTGAAAGACCAATGCTTACACCGATAAACTTTGAGGATTCTCAAACATAACGATATGTGCAGACGTCATAAATCGTAACATCGCTGCCAGTTACTGCTGCTTTTATTGTATCCAGAATCTCTTTATTGAAGACAAACTGTAACACTGAGTCTGGCACAGTCACTATGTGTGCACTGAAGGCTATTTATTATCTAGGTTCTCAACCTTATTTTGCCGACCGCCCACTTCGAGAATATTTTTTTTTTCTAGAACCCCCTGGTTTTGTTTACTTATCATCTGTCGCGAATCTGAAACAGCTATTGCAACGATTATATTTAAACGTGTAATATTATATAGTCGTAGGATAGGATATATATAATTTTCTCTGGGTCTGCTGCCCCCCTGAAAGACTCAAACGCCCACGAGGGGGCGTTATCGCCCACTTTGAGAACCTATGCCTAGGTAATACAGCAAGCAGGTTCGCAGTTTAACAGCAAGTTGAGACGTCATGAGTAGCTTACTTACACCTAGGTTACAATATGTTATTTTCCAGTGAGCCCCAAACTAGACAGTTAGTTAGTTATCTTAGGGCTCGGGCTATTTTACGTATATCATGAAGCAAGTTTAGTAGTTTCTCTAAACATTTCTTTGGAATTCAAATAGTGTTAAGGAGTAAATCCGAGTTTTTTGAAGAAGTAGTGAGATCGCTTTCGAATTGTGTGCTGTCACTAAATGAGTGATGTTCGATGTGAGTTTTACAAAATGGCGTAATAGAATATAAAATGATAACACAATGGATTACCAAACGTTAATTTTAACCCTGCTATTTCATGCTAAAAAGCTTAAATATAAAGCAAGTTACACTTTAAAACTTCTAGTAGGTACAAACCAGACACTCTTTTCTCAACAGTTAATAATAAGTTCACAACAAAATTAATCTAAATCCCGGCAAGAATATTTACGTAGCATTACCCGAGAAAACTGCCAAGTATACCGTTTTTCACGGAGAATATCAAACAGTTTGTTAATTAAAAATAGTTTTATCGCGACCGGACGGCACGGCCCGGTCCGGCACGCCGGTATCCGGCACGGCACGCGGAACAGAAAGATTATGAATTTCAAAAAAGTGTTACGGAACGAAATATGTGTTATTATGAGTTTGATACGTGTGTTTGTGTGAAGATAAAACAGTGCCTGTGTAATGAATATTCATTTATACAGGATAGTTGTGTGGCGACCCTAACTAATTGTCTATGGTTCCCACTAATAGACAACACTCAGTGATCTTGTCTATGACAAGGTAACTTCTCTTTTTAGTATGTGTCTATGACACGTGAATTAGCACGTAGGACTCATGATTTGAAATAAAGTGTGAGCTAAAATATTGTAAACTTTTAGATTTTCAAAATGCTCTGTGTGAATAACACACTAGAATGTTATCTGGTGTTTGTGTAAATATATTTCTTCCGCTGTCATTTGGATACTGTGCTGTGATATAAATACAAATCTAGAAGAACTTGATCTAGTTTCATTCATATAAACAGGGCGCTATAACGCGCCTAAAGTTGTTTACGTTTCCTGTTTTATTTTGCAATTGTTTTTAGTAAAGTAAAAGTAAAGTAAAATCGTTTATTTCATAAACCGAAATTAAAATAATGAGGTATTAAAGGTTAGTGTGTCTCTTTTGCAGATAATCGATGAATTTTCTTTTTTACATACTAGCTTCTACTCCAACTTCGCCCGCGTGGATAACGAAAATTATCCAAAAAAATCTATGCCCTTTCGTTCAGTGGTTTAGGCGTGAAAAGGTAACATACAGACAGAATTTCGAATTTATAATATTAAGTTGAGGATTTTTTTTACTAACCCCCCTACTTATAAACGTAATATAATACCAGATGAATAGGTACACACCGATTTCTCTCTTTCAGCCGTCAGTAGTTTGACTTTCGAAAGAAGAAGACAAAGCATTGTGCAACTATATAGAAGCTATACAACGTTTATTAGTAAGGGGGTAAATGTGTACCTCCCAAATAGATCGCCGTTATGAACTGATTAGGCAATATCTCGAAACAGATTAAACTATTAACGGCACAGCTGGCCGGTTAGTCAGTGGTTACCCAGACGTAGAAGGACGACTAAAATTCCATGTAGTCTTGTAGAGATGCACTATATTTGGATGGGTGCTATTTTAGTACCAACCTACCCTGGGCCCGCATGTTAGACTACAGCCCACGCTCCCTCTCGAAGAGAGGAGGCCTGTGTCCTAGCTGTGGGATCATCATAGTTATGTCATAATCACCAATGCTTAGCAAAGACATTGGTAATTGCAATATTGAGACCGATATAAACTCTGCGACCCATCCCCTCTAAAAAATCTCATAAACAGCACATTTATTATACCTACACGCGTAAAGCGATATATAAAGTTATTTACATTAAGATTAAACGCCTTATCTCCTTACCCACTTTTATACATTTTTTAAATATGGCCGTCTACTGTCAGCTTAACTGCGTTATCAGGCTACATAATAACCAGAGTAATGGCTGCGTACTCGCCGTACTCGGAGAATTATGTGCTACGCCGTGCTACGAGCGGTCGTAGAGGGTGCTACGAGGCTACGGCGTAGTAATTAAGCCGGGTTTTATTGAGGAAGTAATCTTTGGATAGCATTTTCTTGTGTTCCTTTTCTCATTTGCCGTTAGTTGTAGGCGTGTTTACGTATCTTTTAAATGGTTCAGTTTGCAGTAGGTTTAAGGTTAAACGACGTAAATTCTAATTAAGTTTAAGCTAGATTTATGTTTATTTTGTGTAGTATTAAACTTTAACGTTTACTTCTTGTTAAATAATGCCCCATAACTCCATGTCAGTTCTTGTTTTTAAAAATCTTTCTTTAAAAAATCTCGGGATGATCTTAAAGGTTAAAGCATTAGTGTATTTAATATTTTTCACGATACCGATTACTTTTTTGCCACTTGAAATGCAAACACTTATCATCTGCTACATTCCACTTACCAGCAACAGGTTCCAGCAGCCCCTCAGGGTCTGAAGCCTCGTCAGCAGCGGCGGAGGCCAGCACCGCGGCCACCATCAGCCACCACCCGCGATACATTGTACCTGCAACGACGATAACTACAATTAGAACCATAAAGAGAGAGATAGTATGATAGCCTAACACTGAAAGAAAATAAAGTTGGTATTTTCTTTCTATCTTAAAGGACTGGTAAAAGACAGAATGAGAAAGGGAGAGGTAGGCCTTTGCCCTGCAGTGACACAATACAGGCTAGTTACATTAGATAGATTTTCTTTGCACTGCTACAATCTCATTATCATCTGCCTGCCTTTTTCCAAATATTTTTGGGGTCGGCTTCCAGTCTAACCGGATGCAGCTGAATACCAGTATTTTATGTAGACTGACTGCCTATCTGTTGACCTCCACAACCCATGAGTTACTGGGCAATTGCTACATTCTCATCATCATCCCGGATGCAGCTGAATACCAGTATTTTACATGGAGCGACTGCCTATCTGACCTCCATAACCCAGTTACTGGGTAATACGATACCCCTGCGTAAGACTTTCGGGGTTCTGACTACCCGTAATGACTGTCAAAGATCCTCGAATGACAGCCGGGACCAACGGCTTAACGTGCTTTCCGAGGCACGGAAGGGTCTCGGTATGTAAAGATAGTCACCCATCCACAGACCAACCGCGGCAAGCGTAGCTTAGCCTGATCGATCGACCTGTGCGGCTGTTATTATTTAGCCACGGGCCCCTCTCTTTCTTGTTACAATTTATGGGCTGACTAGCTGCGCCCCACGGTTTTACCCGCATAAGTCTCGATCCTGTGGGAATATCGGGATAAAAACTATCCTATGTCCTTTTCCGGGACTCAAGCTATCTCTATACAAAATTTCATCAAAATTGGTCTAGCTGTTTGAGCGTGAAGAAGTAACTAACATATAAACACACACACACACACACACACTCGCAAACTTTCGCCTTTATAATATTAGTGTGATATTCTTATGCCACAGCAGTTCAAAATATTTTTGTTATAAAATTGGTTCTGGATACTATAGGATTGATTTAGATACAGCGACATAGTTACAGAAACGAATATCTAATAAAGTACGCACAGCATTAGTTCATTAGCGTCGGGAACTGAGCCAAAATTAACTGTTACAAGTATAATTTATCTTCTTACCCCCTAATAATAAACGTTGAATAACGTCTGTATAGTTACACAATGCTTTGTTTTCTTCTTTCGAAAGTTTAATCACTGACGACTGAAAGAGAGAAATCGGTGTGTAACTGTTCATCTGATATAATACGTTTATTAGTAAGGGGGTTAAGTTTAAAATATGAACAAAAACAAATGATTATTATCGATAATTGATAGTACAACTCCGCACGTTACAGGAACTCATGGACGATAGTGATGGCGCCATACACGTGGCGGCGAACACACACGAATTCTGGGCCGAGTCCATTTGCAGGGGCCTCCAAAAGTTAATTGAGATTTTTCCACTTTAGTTGCGACACACTTCACACATGTCATGATTTAAAATTCTCTTTCCAAATGTTTGAATTGACACTACAACGTTTTTATTGGCTAATTCAACTACTTACGACTTATCATAAAAAATAATCAAGTAATCCCTCCGGATTACCCATTGATATATTTTTATTTTAGATGATAATGTGGCATCACCGATAAAGTGGAAAAATTTCAACTAACTCTTGGAGGGCACTGTAGATTGCTAGCAACACGCTAAGTAGAAGAAGACTCCAACAATAGACTTAAACTTTACACTCCTTAAGAAACTACTTAATAATTTTTTTCTCCTTCTTTTTAATGCAATCTGTCCTGAGACATTCAGTAATAGGTAGATGGTGGTTTCCGATCTTGCACGGTATGAAGCCTCAAGCCCCATCCGATCGATACTACAGCTCCTTCATACTGGTTTGTAAGTAGGTCTTGGGGTGCCCTTCTTTGCAGTCTTGTGAAGGTAACTGGGTTTGTCGATTTGGATGAACTTTTAATTTGGTGGAGTATGTTGTGATATCGGCTTTGACTGCCTCTTTGACAGTTTTTATCTCTAAATCCTTATGAATTCTGCCGTTTGTGACGTACCAGGGCGCATTCACAATCCGTGGCAGTGTTTTTGATGGAAACCTTTGATGGATTTAGTTGTTGGAATTAGCTGCAGTTCCCCAAAGCTGGATACCATAACACCAGATAGGCTTGAGAATACATTTCTATAGGAGTAGATTGCTTTCCAGAGACATTAAATTTGGGCCTTTCTGTTAGTCATCCAGTGTAAGCTACGAAGTTTTTGCCCAATGGCTTTGCGTTTAGTAAATATATGTGATGTCTCCGCGTAAGGCGTCTGTCAAGGTATATTCCATTTATGTCATTTAAAAATAACTACTTAATGCACACATCCTCTGTAGTTTTTCTCCAGAAAAGTATTCAATCTATCATAAGAGTTACTTTTACCCCAAAAAACGGGTTCAAATAGCGCTACGTCATTGGCTCTCCCTCTTCCACGTCAAGTATCAGTGACACGATGTTATGTGAGTAAGAGTGATCGTTTTCCTATGTGACCGGGGAACAGCGCTAGCTGAAGTTTATGAAAAGCTTAACTTCTAATACACATTGTGGCGATTAGGTTGTCACATTAATTAACACAACTTATTCTACATTCCGTATTTTAAACATACACAATTAAAATAATGAATAACAATTAACATTCTAGCCAAGAGATCTTTATTTTTTCATTTGAGTATAGTAACTTATAAAAATAATGAATAATTCTCAAGAGAAACAAGAGATAAACCGTTTTTTTCTGGTTATTGAAAAGACGGTTGTTTTTTCGCTTTTTAGTTGTAGTGCTCTCAAAACGATGAAGGAAAACATCGTAAGGAAACCGGCATGTCCTAGAACCAAAAATTCGGTGACATGTGAGATATGAAGCCACACTGGGCCCGCGTGGTAGATTACAGCCCACTCCCCCTCAAAGAGAGGAGGCCAGTGTCCCAGCAGTGGGAACATTATAGGCTGATTATTCTTTTTAGTTGTCGTCCCCCCCACAAATTCATATACCACCACTTACAATGTGAAGATAACAATATTATCAAAGTAGACGAACTTGGTTAAAAAGCTATTTATTGAAGCTAACTCATAAACCACTCAAGCAAAGTCAATCATTTATATACAGGGTGTTACGGAAAGGGTATATCAATACAAACGGGTTGAAGAGTGTATCTGGTCTAGAATCTCTGTACAAAATTTCAGCTCAACAGCATTAACTTTGAAAATGCTTAATATTTTTTTATTTCGACATCACGGCGCTGTACTGGCGCGCGGCGGCGTGATGTGCGTGTACTAGACGCACAGACACACTACAGATAATGGATAATGACCCTCGTAGTACGGTGACACGTTTGTTATGATTTCAATTTAATAAACTATCGAAATAAAAAAATATTAAGCATTTTCAAAGTTACTGCTTTTGAGCTGAAATTTTGTACAGAGATTCTAGACCAGATACACTCTTCAACCCGTTTGTATTGATATACCCTTTCTGTAACACCCTGTATAGGACCACCGTCACCACCGTGCCGTGCCGGCTTCCTTTGCCAAAATAAAAAAGCATCACGCAAGTCGACCCAATAATCATGGAGAAATCGTGTTAATAAATTAAAAAAAAAATTGTGCGGTCGGAGGACCCCCGTCAGAAACGAAGTTCCTTACGCGATACTCGCACACACACTCTTGTAAATAATAGAAAGACACACAGAGAGAAAGTGTGAATTGAATACTTGTTTTGATACAAAGCCATCTAGTAGTTTTTAGAAGCTTACATAACGTTGTTGCCATCTTGGATTTTCATTTTGAATTAGCTATCGGCTTTAGTACCCTCAAAAAACGATGAAAACGACACCCATGATGAAAAATTTGCAAATTTTTGCTGCCGCCATGTTGGGATTTCATTTTGACTTTACGCTTGAAAACCATTAAAACTAGCTCTCTCTCTCTCTGTCGCATGGAGGGGGTATAAGGCTTTTTCGTTACGTGACTATTTCTATCAGTTTACTCCTACTGCAAGCCGAATTAAAGGACTTCTTTCCAAAAAATACTCGTCGAATGCCCAACTTCCTCCTTTTTATGAAGTCGGTCAAAAAGAGAGATAGTCTGCAATCATACATTGCCATACTCGTGCCTACATTTTACAATTCCTCAAAGCAATATGGATGTAGGTATTAGAATTTCTCAAAGCAACGGCACATGTATAATGTTTGGGTAACAGATTATACGAGTAACTTTGCCCCCGCTCTGAACAGGGATTTGTAGAAAATTAAACTCCCGTCAGCGAGATTTAAACCTACGACGGCTCTTATTTTGTCATTTTAATATTATATGAACGTGTGTGTTGTGAAATGATATTTAAATCTATGTTGCTTTGCATGTATTTTTTGTTTTGTATATTTTGCTGCCGGTACATTTCTTAATTATATGTATGTATGTATTAAGGACGAATATATTTTTATAAATATTAAAACGCGTACTATACAGGATGTTACGGAAAGGGTATATCAATTGGAAAATTATTAAAAATGAAACTGGTAAATCGGTCAAACAAGAAAAACAACTTGAGATTATGGTCGACAACAAATTAGTTAGTAAAGCAGCTGACGTAGCTGAGGCATTTAATGAGTTTTTTGCCAACATACCTATAACTACGACTCGCTCCTTAAATTCGTCCCCGTCTAAAGCTGAAAACCTTTTGCATAGTAGTGTACCTAAATGTAGTCGCTTATTTAGCTTCGAACATGTAACCCCGCGTGATGTAGTTAATGTTTTTAACACACTTAAGTCTAAAAACACCGGTGATTATTGGGGCATCTCCGTTAAACTTTTAAGTAATATAATAGACATCGTAGCCCCCTATTTAGCTGTTACTTTTAATAAATGTGTTGATTTAGGAACTTTTCCTGACCTCATGAAGAGCAGTAAAGTCATACCGTTATTTAAATCAGGTAATAAAAATGACGTTGGCAATTTTAGGCCTATTTCTATCTTACCTGCATTTAGCAAAATATTTGAAAAATTAATACTCAAGCAGTTGCTAAGACATTTTAATTTAAATAGCCTCCTTCATAATGAACAATATGGCTTTACAAAAGGTCGTTCAACCACAGATGCGGGTGTTGCTTTGCTGAAACACATATTTAATGCATGGGAGAAATCGCAAAATGCTATAGGAGTTTTCTGTGATCTCTCCAAAGCCTTTGATTGCGTGCACCATGACACGCTTTTACGTAAACTACGTCATTACGGTGTCCAAAACGAAGCTCTCAACGTAATAAATTCTTATTTACATAATAGGTTCCAATGTGTAGATGTTAATGGTGTAAAATCTTCCGGGCTACCAGTTCAGTTAGGTGTACCACAAGGCTCAATACTGGGTCCATTCTTGTTCTTAGTATATATCAATGATTTAAAGGGCATCTGTGACGTTGTACTGTTTGCAGACGATACATCTCTTATTTTTAAAGTTGACAGGAATAGACAAGATTTTGACGACGTAAACAGTGCACTATCAATAGTTACGGATTGGTTTACGTCAAATAACCTAGTTCTCAATGCCAAGAAAACGAAATGTGTAAAGTTTGCCTTACCAAATGTTAGAAATCTAGGACCCAACATCGTCTTAGATAAAGTGGTGCTTGAAACAGTGGGCTCGGCAGTTTTTCTGGGAATAACAGTAGATGCCAAACTTCAGTGGGGACCACATATATCAAGCCTAGCAGGAAGGCTCAGTTCGGCTGCCTATGCCGTCAGGAAAGTAAGACAATACACTGACGTTGATACAGCTCGTTTAGTCTATTTTAGTTATTTTCACAGCGTTATGTCCTACGGTATTCTGCTGTGGGGCAAAGCCGCGGATATACAAAATATATTTGTCCTGCAAAAACGAGCTGTTCGAGCAATTTACCAGCTAGGCGCCAGATTTTCTCTAAGAGATTTTTTTAAAGATATTGATATTCTCACGGTTGCATCACAGTTCATCTTTGCCAACATCTTATATGTTAGGCAAAATATACACTTGTACACTAAAAACAGTGATACTCACAATGTTAACACTAGAAATAAGGACAAACTACGTGCTCCCTTTCACCGGCTTCATAAGGTTCATAACTCATTTGTTGGGCTTGGTATAACCTTTTATAACAAGCTACCTTCTTCCTTGCTAGATTTGCCTTTTAATACGTTTAAAGCTCAAGTAAAATCCAACCTTTGTTCAAAAGCTTACTATTCCATCAACGACTACTTAAACGATAAGAATAGTTGGTCGCCCTGATTAACTCAAGACAATTTTTATGTTCTTTCTCCAGAATTAGCTTACTGACAGGTTATATGAGTTCATATAATTGTTTTAATTTTTTTGTTTTTTTAAGTTGAGAGTTTTAGTCAATTCGGTTTAATTTTATTGTAATTTATTATTGACATAATCTACTCATTTTTATGTCTTTTAATGAGTTGATTGCAATATGTGGTTAGCTAGCGACCTCTACGAATGATCATATTATTCTTGCTTGAGCAACCGGCAGCAAGTTCGTCATGCTCCCTTAGATGTCATTGCTTGCGGTAGCGTCGGGGGTCGGGTTGTCTCCTTCCCTCAAATGGCGAGGGGGGTAATGGCTGATCTTTGCGTTATGCTCGTGAACGGGTGCTGCTTGTGGTGACTGGTCGTCTTGCTGACCATGGTTTTATTGTTGTTATTAGTAGTAATAACTTGCTTATTTATTTTACTTCGATGGTCCTAGTTTATCATTTGTGACTTCAAGTGACAGCTATGTAAACAGAACCCAGCATTGCATATATATGTAAGCTGTCACGCCCTTTATACCTGGAGGTTTTTATTTGGTCAGTAAGTTTTTTTTTTGGTTATATTTTTAATTTTTTTTGCTTGAGTACTTATAGTGTTTATTGTATTTGTTGGTTTATTGGCGTGGCTAGTTAACCTATGGCAAATAATTTAATTTAAGGTTCTGTGTCCTGTAATGTTAATTACTTTGCATACTTAGTATTGTATAAAATTAATTATTTTCTAACTGAACAGACAGCTGTGCTGCTGGGGAGTTTGTTCCGCCACTTCTTCTCCCCAGCGAAAGCACTAGGAAGTGGCGAAGGGCGGGCGTTTTGGGGTACTGTCTTTTGTAATTTTGACGTTCGAAAAGTGCTGATTCTCAGCCTAGTTTGAATAAATGACTTTTGATTTTAATACAAACGGGTTGAAGAGTGTATCTGGTCTCTGGAAAATGCTTAATATTTTTTTATCGGAGCTCGATACAGCGACTAAGGTCTAAACACCGCATAATTTTAACGCCAGTTTTGGCCGGGCCGAGGATTCGACTACTTTTTGGCCGAAACCGAAATTGCAGACGACACTTGATTTTATGTCTGAAACTGGCCGAAACCGAAACCGAACCTTCGGCTGTACTATAAGATACACACTTTATTTAATATCTTTATACCAACTATAGCTATACGTCATTACTGTTAATAATATATCTGAATTAAACAGCCCGTAAAATTGCGTATTGCCTTCATCGGAAAATGTAATTTTCCGCTCAAAAGTTTTACATGTCAGTCCCGATACATAATATGGTTTTACATACAATTATTAACACATTTACTGAGTAACTTCAAAATAACTTAATCAACCGATGTAACTTTATATTTAACTTAACCGTGGGTGTAATGTTACGTGCAGAGACAACTGCGCCCGCCATGGGTTGACCTCACCATAAATCTTCCAGAACCTAATTAAATAGGGAAGCTTTAATTGTTTTAGTGTAACAACAATAATAGGCTCTTACAAGAAGTAAGAATGGTCTTGTGGGGTTTATGTGCAAAACATATAAATAAAATCTGCAAATTTTTCACAGCTGTACATAAAACGGTATGTCCGTTGAAAAATAATTGAAATGAACATACAAAGTCGAAGTCAAATCAGTTATTTCAAATCTATTATATAAAACAGAGTTATAAATAGTGTAACTAACCGGTTACACCGTTTATAACTCAAGAACAGCTGGACCGATTTTCATGAACTTTTATCTGAAGATTTGTCTTCGCCCCGAATAGCAGAATAATTATTAAAACATGGGAAAAAAAAACAAAAAAAAATCTGAGGCGGTACGAAGTTCGCGCAAAAACGTCAAAATTTTGAAATTTGGTTCTTCTAAAAGGTAGTTTCGCACAAAAACTTAAAAGTACAGATAGATAATTCCGAATACAATGTCATTATTACATTATTGTTAAACAGCAACAATTATTACGATGCTAATAAATGCGTGCACTGACTGGACAGGTCTTCTCAATCTGTTCTTTCCTCAAAAGACTATCTCAGACATCGATCTACATGGTCTTCATATAACCTGACCAAGATTCTGTCTGGACTTTAAAAGAGACGGTGACCTTTGAGTTTGTTTCAGCCTTTCTTCTCAGAGTATTCAGATAGAAAACGCCGACCTTGTCTAATCTTTGAAAATATGATTGACGTGTAAAACTGTTTGTGCAAACCTACTTACAAAAATAAAATCATTTATCATTTAATTGAAGTTAAGATATTCGTATGTTCATTGAGCCACTCGAACGCCCCATCCAATTAAAAGTCTTGTAATATTTATTGCTTTTATTTACCTATATTTAAAAGTACCGGTGGCAACTGTCCGATACAGAATAAAAGGAAAAACAACACAACATACCACCGTACATCTGCAAGCCAATCGGAAAACTAGGATACGAAACCTCGTCTGCTATTTTGATTACTTTTTCCCTCCGTTAAAACTAAATGCAATTCCAAAGCAAAGTCCGTTTGTTTTGGACGGCTTCACGGATTTTATGTTACGTACGGAATTAAAAGGAAAAACAAGAGAATCTTTAACACAACGACCTGCAGATGGCGTCTATGTGTAACATGAAATTAGCACAGCACATGTCATGTGTAACAATACCCGAGTCGGTCGACGTAAGTTGAATGTAACTCTTTTAACGGTAGCCTACTTTCAAACAACGTCTCTCATTGTGCCAGCAAAGCGAGGGAAGGGGTGAGGACTCAAAGGGAGGTCACATTTTATGTCCCAAGATGAGGCGCTTTCATCCGCCCCATGGTTTTACACAAAAATGTTTGGATGTAAATACGTATAATCGGCGGCTCCTGGAACATTTCATCCCCAGTGTTCCAAATGTCTGCTCAATTTTCTCGTAAATTGACGTTGTTTGTTATCTAATATCGGATTTCTTGTTGTTTTCTAAGTCCTATCCTATCAGCGTTGTTTTATCATTCAAATCGCTTATTTTATTGCAGTTTCTAAAGCCATTACACGAACACTGTATAGTATCGCTACGTTAAATAGGATTCTTAATTAAAGTAACAATCGTTCAAACGAAATAGAGTACCTAGCTTGAGCTCTAACTACCTGTTCATTATTACGAACTGTGTGGAACCGCGACTGTGTAGCTAAGTCGAATTCACTTCGGAATAGGAAGCTGCAGTGTTATGTGTTATTATACAGTAAAACTAGACTAGCTTATTTGAATAAACAACGACTAGAACAACGTTTCCTCATACATCATGTACACTGAAATTCACAAAAATGATCCTCTTTAAATATGCAAGAGGCGCATAATTTATAATTTATAACGTAAAAACGCGAGGCGGCAGACGTCCACCCCCCAGCGACCATAGCAACTCACTGACTCGGCGAAATTTTCAATTCAACAGTTTTTCTGGCGTTCATTAACTCGCTCTGATGAATTCATCTTGTACAAGCGGACTGTAGTGTTTTTGTAGCAAAAAGCGACGAGCGAACCCAGACGAATTGGAATAGGTACGCCTAGGTTTGATTAATTCTTAGTTTTGTTTGCTGTTCGCAACCAGACGATAAATACAGGCTTTAATGGACGAGAAAACTTTATTTACCAGCCAGTATTTAAGCTTAAGTAGTTAAGTAGTAGGTACCTAAATAATCTACGTTGAAAGCAATTTTCGCCGCCTTTTGAAAACTCAAACTTTTAAAGGGACATTATCGCTCCGTAGCATTTTAGGGGCTGTTGCTAAGTGAAGTCTTTTCTCCACCAGACCGTTCCATTAAACTTGCAAATGCTTTCCCTACTAAAGGACATCATGAAAGGAGCACGGAAATAGGTGACTAAAACGAAAGGGATGGCAGGTAGCTCTTGCTCTTTTTTCTCTCATTTTGGTTCGCCTCTCTGACGGGATTTATGCATAATATTTTTGCTGCTACGCGAGATTCTCGGACAATTGCTCATATAAATTATAACCATTGTCGTCTACGAGGTTTTATTATGAAAAGTAAACGTACTGAGGTTGTCTAAAAAGGCAGGTTTGTATGTATTTACCTTTGCTTAAGTTTGTCTTTTCTCTATGTTGGAGCACGAACAGATGTTACACAGTTTGAACGAAATATTATTTTATGATTTAAATATTATAAGCTCGCTTAGAAATCCAATATTTTCTGTTACGAATTTTGATTCTAGGTTACCTGCAATACCCTTTATAAATATTACACGATTAACTACTTTTCATACATATAATATTATTATATGACGCCTGTAATCCTCTCTGCCTAAAGGTGTACACACACAAAAATTACTGCAAATCTAAATAGATTTCGAAAAATCAAAATAAAAACGTTGTAATTTACCATGCACTTTTCTTGCCAACTATTAAAAACTATACTACAAAGAAAAAAAGAATAAAAACCATTAAAGAGCTCACCTTTTTTTGTGTCCGCAATTATTTTCAATAGAACAATCGAATAAAACTTCCGCCATCTACTAAGGCGGACTTTCGAGTTCCGAGGTATTTTAAAATAAAACCGCAGGGTTGCCAGCATGAAATTCTCATTTTTTCTTGCAAGTGCAGTGCGACTTACAAAGGCTGTGTTCCAGAGCCAGTCGAGTGTTCGACTGGTTAAGCAATTTCTGTACTGCTCGGCTTTGATGTGGTTTGGAACACAACGGTATATGTGTGTAGAACCATATGAATAATATTACAAAGATTCATTTGATCGTGTGTGAGACTATACGCTCTTTGTTACGAAAAGAAAATGCTTTTGCAATTAAATTTTCTTTCACTGTTAATTAATTGTTTATCAAAGGCAGCCAGACCTGCTGGTAATAATCGAAATGAAATCAGTATAACTTCATGTACAGTCAGAAATTGATACCCTACGTCAATTTGCCGTGTTAATCTGTCGAGCTCCGCTAATGAGACACAATTGATTTTCTATTGTTTCGTCGCCAATTGGCGGCGCCGTTTAAAGCTATTTCATACAACTGTTGAAGAATGACAATTGCGTTTTGAATTTACGGACAATTTAAGTCGGTAGTCAATTTGATAAACAATTTATTTTCCTGACTTTACAATGGTGATACAAACGGGCCATACAGGGTGCAGGTTTATCGACACAGGGACTCTTTTCTATGGAACAGCAGATTTTATTTTGATAACCGACGAAAAATTTCAACTTAAGGGTTCTAGAATCATATGCTAAAGTCATGGTTACAGATTATATATGCATCGATATCCCTTGCTACCCTGTTTATTCACAATTGACCTCCTTAAATAAAGTCTCCACGGACCAATAAAAACTTTCTCACACAGAAACTGGCCTCCAGACTCAAACCAAAGCAAGAAATACATAGTTTATCGACAAAAAACTTCCCTTCTCTTCTCTCCTTCTCAGCTCATTTATTATTATTAGTTTCGGCAAGTTTTGTTATTTACGGTGTAAATGGTACATGATGCGGGTAGCGGGCAATCATTAACAGTTTGATAAGGGTAAGACGTGGTCACACTGTCGTGCCTAATCTATGCGGTTGTGATATATCGCCGGCCGTCATAATGACTTTCCACTTTGTTTTTTTTACGTTGATATATTGTTTATTGATGTTTGGTTAAATGGGTGTGTTTATTGGCCTTGATACAACGAATATCCTTTATCGCACTAGGGCACATTTTCCAATTATTACAAAGTCTATGTTCAAAATAATTGATGACCTGATAGTGAAGTAGCAGTGCTGGCACAGTGGTATCTGCCGCGTCTTACGAGTTGTAGGTCGTAGGTTCGAACCCAGACAGGTGCTTTACTTTGTGTAAATTATTTCATTAAAACTGTGCTCAAAACGGTGAAGGAAAACAGCGTGAGGAAACCGGCATGTCCTAGAACCAAAAAAAATTGAAGACTTGTGACATCTACCAACCCGCACTAGGCTGCGCGGTGGATTACGGCCCACTCCTTCTCACCGGGAAGAGGTCTGTGTCCCAGCAGTGGGAACATTATAGGCTGATTATGATGATCTGACTAATTATGAGATAAGGAACTAAACTGTTTCTGGTACAGAAGTGCAATAACAGTTTTTTCAGTCTTAATTATGGAGCAAAATATTTCATTAAAATCGGAACAAGTAAAATTTAAAGAACATTAACTCTTAGCTATTACGAAAACCAGTTTACCAAATAATCGTCAATATTGAAGATACGTAAAAGTGACTTTTGTTGCTGACCGCACAAAGTTTCACAAATGTTTTTATTTTTATTTTTCATTCTTTTTGTCAACTGATTTGTATTACAACAATTCTCAATTTCACAGAGCCCCATGAATCCCCATGAATGAATAAAGTAACAAGCCACACTTGTCAGAAGCTTGTTTATAAGACGATCAGTGTCAATCTGCAGTATAAAGTCGTGTCGTCACGCTGAACTCTGACAACCCTTAGGCTGTGTACACATTGATTGACGTGCTTGTTTGCTTGATGCACGCGAGTAACTGGCATCAAGTCATTGTTTATTCGCACACCTATACGGTGTACATAATTATGTAGTAGGTATACATCACACTATCACACTTCACACTAATATTATAAAGGCGAAAGTTTGTGAGTGTGTGTGTGTGTGTGTTTATATGTTTGTTACTTCTTCTCGCCTAAACCACTGAACCGATTTAGATGAAATTTGGTATAGAGATAGTTTGAGTCCCGGAAAAGGACATAGGATAGTTTTTATCCCGATATTCCCACGGGATCGACATTTACGCGGGTGAAACCGCGGGGCGCAGCTAGTATAAAATAAGGTGTTTCAAAATTAACCCAACAAACTTTAAGAAGTGCTTTAGACCATTGAACTGAACAACTTTCACAATGGGACCAACTCTGAAATCACGAAAAAAAAATCTGCTGTTTAATACAAAAGTTTATTACCTACTTAACCAAAATGTATGAAACAGCTGATATTTTTTTGACGGAGCACGGTCTGTCTACGTCCCGAGCATGGCTCTGATATGTGTGGATAGACCGTTATTCAGCGAATCTCGGCCAAGCATCTCTGCCAATTTTCACTACTCTCGACCTATTTGGCTGTGGTTCTTGAAATTACTCTTAGAGTTGTAATATGCCTATTACGAAGCAAAAATAATGACTTTATGAATGAATTTACTTGCAGCATACCAATAATTCTTTAATATGTATATTTTATTTTTCTAGGCGGAGAAAGCGGAAAAAATATTAAATGTCCGTTAAACCTGAGAAAGAGAGAGAGCAGAGATCACAGATAGTTATAAGCCCGCTATTGTATTATTTCCTTTATAATGTATTGTTCTGGAGTACAATAAAGAATGTAGAAATAAATAATATAATAAAGCAGAAAAATACATTTCTATGTGAAAAAAACATGAGTCTCGCTACATCGAATCTCCGAGAAAATTCAATATATTACTCACGTTCTTATAAAAAACCAATTTGCATCTCGTGGAAAGTATATCATTTGTATAAAACAAAAACCAACCTGCCAGCATTCGGCAATAAAAATACAGTATGAGAAGCAAAGAGGTTGGCTTCGACCTCTAGTCTCCCGACGATGGAAATACGGAGAGAGGGATGCAAGGAGGTTACCATCAACCTCTCCCGAAGCCGCCCGGTGCGGTGTCCCGATAATAATTTGGCACGCTATCAAACCGGCAGAACAACTTTAATTAAACAAGCATTAGGAAGTTTCTGGAGATAACTCCACTGTTTTGAACTGACCGCTCTGTTTAAATACCTATAAAGGTATACTGATGGTAATTAATCATAATAATGGATCGTCTGGCGACTGATTAAGGATTTGTTAGCAAGGGCCACCTTATCCCCTTTATTCATAAATGTTGCTTGAAGTTAAGTAGTGATTAGCAACTGTTGAACCATACATTTTTGACCTTTGAACGTCACTTAACATTAAATAAACCTGTTCATTGGGCGTTTACATAATACAGGTACATAATTATATAGCCACCGTAACAGCGCAAAGTTAGGTAGGTAACCACGTAGGTACCTACCGCTCTAACTTCACGTCGCGGAAATTTTAAAGGTGACAACGGCAATACGTCATGGGAATAAGAAGCTCCATCTTTCCTTTGTGCCAGTACCTACAACAAAGTTTACAGAGCGTGAATATTGCCAAATATTCCTTTTATTCGTTGCATTGGATATGGGTCCCATCATGGGACCAACCCATGTGCATAGCGGCCGACTTGGCAAATATACTTGTAGTAGATAAAGGTACAAAAGTAGTGCAATTCACCAATACAAAGATGCCTTTTAGATTCCGAAACAGTTTTTTAAATAACGAATGGACAATGGTCAAAAACAAAAGGCAAACGAGGCAAACTAAAATATAATAACAATATTCAGGTACAAAAGCGAGGAAATTGTTACATTTATGACAATAACTGCACTTTCGAGATAGTTTCGAGCTTTTACACGAGAATTCTGAACAAATATTCATATAATTATGTACATTTAACTGAAAGCGTGGATGTCACAGGTGCACGGCAAAAATTGCGTTTATTTGAGCGTCACTGAAACGTTGAAATAAAATTTTTGAACTTAGAATGTTTCAACTTCATTTTTTTTTATTAAAACATTTATGATACGTTTGAAATGCATGATTTCAATTGAATATTAGAGTTGCGTTAAGCCAAGTAGGCTCATTCTGATTATTACACAGATAATAATGATATTCAAACTGATTATGTGATCTAAGTAACTTTAGTATGCAAATTATGCTTAGTAAGTTTTAATCCCCATAAACATAGCATAGCATGATCAGCCTATAATATTCCCACTGCTGGGACACAGGCTTTCTCTCTTCGAACGAGAGTGGGCTGTAACCTACCACGCGGGCCCAGTGCGGGTACAATTTTTGGTTCTAGGACATGCCGGTTTCCTTATGATGTTTTCCTTCACCATCTGAAATAATTTGCATAAAGTAAAGCGCCTGTCTGGGCTCGAATCCACGACCTACAACTAATACGGCCGATACCATTGGGCCACCACTGCTCTAAACATAACATAAAACGTAATAATTACCCATCACAAGCGTCCTCTCTAAAAATCTCTCCCAGACCTTACCTACATGAATAATTAAGAGAAATTCTCATTAAATTGAATCGTTAAAAATCTCTTGCTGGTTTTGTTAGTGATCTTGTGTGAGACGGTCGTTTTGTCCCGGCAGTGTTTGGTTTTAATTAAATTCTCTCGACTGCCCGGGGACACCGTAATTAATGAAACTTCAGATTATGCTTAAAGGACAGTTGCGTTATGACAACTTATTGTTTGTTTGGGTCTGTTGGCTGCCATGATTGCTTGTGTCTCTCAGCAATGTTTGGTAAGAATATCAGAAGAGGTATTTTAATTAAGTATCACGAAGTTTAATTAAGTTTATGATTGGATGCATGATTATGTTATATATTAAGTAGGTACTAGATTTTGCCCGTGGCTTCGCCCGCGTGGATATCAGAATCCCGCTGGAATACACCTACTACCAGGATTAAAAGTTTATAACCTGGATTTCCAGACACCCTATGTGGTAATTCAGGTTATAAACTTTTAATTTTAATCTATAAACTATCAGTGTGCCTTTCATCTAAATCCGTTCAGCCGTTTTTGTGCCAATCCGGAACATACATCCAGACAAACTGACAAAGATAAAAAAAACTATGTTTTCGGCTCGTTCCCACACCTCGAAGCAATTACTTTGTTTATTCAAAAATATTCATGTACAGTTTGACTTCGTTACTATTTTATTATATGTATAGATTCTAACAAGCCAAGGTCGTCACGAAATTTCAGCCCTATTTTGGATGGACACAAATATCAGCAGCACTCTTATTGAAAATCAAACGAACTATAAATCACAATCTCAATCATTTTGAAGGATATTGCTAATCCACTGCCTCATATGTTCGAAAAATTTGTCTGCTCAACAACGTAAATAACGCAATAAATGTTGTTGAACTGTCACAATGAAAGCCATTCCTGCTGTTAATGAGTTACGCAATTACCCCGCTGTTCAAAGAATGTGGCATGCTCAGAGATTAAGATTACAATGTCGCTGTCTCTACCTAGTATTGTTAAATGTGCTAAATTGCGGACGAAACTTCACGATACTTTTTAAGAAGAATAAAAGAATAGGTAATGGCCTACGTGCAGGTATGGCTTAATTTCCTAAATTCCCTTTGTAACATTCACGTCCCATTTTTCTTACCCGATTCCCACCCTCCATTGGGTATAAAGAAAGGAATTTTCTCGTGTTTAATTAAAAAGACAGTGATTAAGATCCGAGGTCTAACAAAGACAAAAGATAGAATGATAGATAAACGGTCGGAGGAGCAAGTGAATTGAACACGATGGAATTATGTTTGTGTTAGGTTCGCTGTCTTAAAAAATTTGATTAATTCCGCTTGAGCTTTTAAGGCGGTACCCCGACCAAAACCACGTTTTTCTTCGTTATTCAGAGGCTAACAACTCAATTATTATGAGAAATAAACTACATCTGAAAGCATATTATTAATGTTCGATATCCTATCATTAAATTGCCCGTTATTATTTGTTTTTATATATTACTAATACATTTAAAATCTCCTTTTAAAAAAGTGACTAAAATTATTGATTGCATGCATCTTTTGCTAAAGTTGAAGTTGTATTAATTTGAGGATTTCACCAATGGATAGATAGTTTAAAAATCTAAATAATCCATGTTTTAATTTATTCAAATCCTTTCGTACGAGGAAGTCGTGTCGCTCTGTGTCTCTGTCGCGAATGCTCATGGTTATTTGGTCGGGGTACCGCCTTAAGAAGTATCAAGGAAAAATAATTGAAAATATGCTGCAAAAAATCTTATTTCCTTTTGACACGAACTGTATGAGTAAAGCTTATACTGTGGTACAATATTAGCCAGTCTACAAAATGGTAGCAGAGCTGACTGGCTAGGATGCGCCGGGCGTACAGTAAGCGTCTTGATCTACACAGGGTTAGTTTAAATTGGCTAGCTAAACTCTGCAGACGGGATGGGTATCGGTATCGATAAAAATAAAAGATTTAAGTAATGTTTTTTTGGGAGATCAACGACCGCTGTTAGTGTTGTTACTTACTTGAAGTACGAGTTGAGAAAATCTGTTTTCTCATGTCTTTTATCGTGTTAAGGTTTCATTCAGCCCATCACGAATGTGAATTGATATTCCAAGTGACTACAATAATTGCAGTCGATGACCCCAGAAAAAAAATCAAATTTATTTCTTTTTTTTTTGTTTTGTCATGTTCAGATATCGATATAGTCATCGCGTCTGCTGTGTTTAGCTAGCCAATTTAAAATAACCCTCTATAAACAAAAATGAGTTGCTGTTCGTTGAAAAGAGCATCACTTGAGAAAGGCTAGACCGATTCGGCGATTTATTCCGGTCTTTTGTATGAAAGTGTTCGTAATTTATGGAAAATAAATTGAAAAATTTGCAAATTATGGAAAAATTGGGAATTTATTGAAATTTGGACAGGACGACGTCTGCCAGGTCTGCTAGTATATAATAATATCAAAGAAATAGGTTAACTCATAAAATATTTTTATTTCACAAAACGAATGTCAGTAAATAACTATTTCCAACCATATTTTTGACTCTGTTCCACGAATAAAACATAAAATATGATTACTCTGCCAGTAAAAACGTCACTACTTGATAATATAAACGACAATACGCCTAAAAGAAGCCGTTATCATAAATCAAGGAGGGCCTAAATAGCTCTAGGACGAACATTAGACCTAGCTACTACTCTTACAAGGGTTCAGAAGGGCTACAAAACTAATTTATAGTTCCCGCCATTGTTGTTGAGACAGGTTAATAACTTCGTTAGGTTGGTACTACTGCGGAATTGTTTGTGGAAGAAAGTACGGAGAGTGTGTACGTGCTTGGGAGACGGACAAGTAAAGAAAAGATTCTTCAAGAGGAATTTAATTATCTTTTCAGAGATCCGAAAAACGGAGCCTTTATGTCCTGACGTCCGTACATGGTTTCCGTACACCCTTGTCGCAAAACCATTGAAAATCAGCGCTGTGCTGTGTCCGCCCCCCCCATAGGACAGCATCATGCTGATTGGGAAGCCTTCTTGTCACAGTCATGATGTGCAGCTGTCGACTATTTCAGTTTTGTGGTCGTGATTGTAGATCTTCTTTGTTTTTATTTTTCTTTATTATTCGAGTTAATTATCTTTTTGTATGCACGCGTTTCTGTGACAAATAAACCAATTTTTAAACTTTACTTTTTTTTTCCTTTTTTCTTTCTTTCTTCTAGGATTACTCGCGTGCTTTCGTGTGTCTGCCACGTCCGTCTGCAACGGACAATTTGCTACGAATCTACGAATCTAATTTGAAAGGTAGGTACACATGTAAAATTCTGTGACCCAAACACGAACGTGAAACGTAAATAAATGAATTTTGAATATGGGAGTCACCTTTGGGAGGCAAATAAGAAAATTAAAAAAAAGTTTTTAAATGGTACCGTCTTCTTCTTAGCGTGTTGATGGCAAAAATAGCATGAAAAAAAAAAACAAATACTTATAGTTTTTTTTTGTTTCTTTGGCCCAAAATTCAGCAACGCGAATACCATTCGCTGACGTAGCCATTAGGTCCTCACGTGTGCAGGTGAAATGCGGTGCAAGATGGAAGGTGAGCCATTGTCTGCGGAGAGTCACCGCATACACACCGGAGTTCTGAGCCTTCCATGAACCCCACTTATGAAGGTTGTCCTTGGTTTTCCAAGTAGGCCTCGGTAACTAGTGCCCGAATGAGAGACGCGCCGATGGTTTAATAAAGAATCGGGTTTAAATAGTTCTTTCCAAAGATCACATCTTTCCGTGGAGGGGTTGCGTTTGACATATCAAATGAAAGGTCTCGTTGTAAAGATTTCGGTTCTTGGATAAATTCATCCCAATCACGGAACCCTTCATTGTGAGTGGTCCGACACGCACTTGGCTAGTTTTTTTATTAAGGTCGTACAGTCAGCTTCAGAGAAAAGGAGCCCCCTTTGGTAATGCCTTCATGAAGTCTTGGGGTAGCTCCTTTTCTCTGACGCTGTCTGTACAAATCTATTTGCTGATAAGATGTTTTGTTTGCTTGTGATATTAACAAAATATTTAAATTCGTTTGATTAAATTAGGAACACAAAATTGGTGCACGGTAACAGCGAAACCGGACTCGGGAGACCTCGCGGTAGACCACGAAGAAGATGGCGAGCATAGATATATTTTACATTTCTATGATGGCGAGACTAATTGAACGACTTCCTAAGGAAATGGTATCGAGAACAATGGAATGAATGGAGGCTTTGTCTTGCTAGACAAAGCCAATAGTGCCGACTGAGTTTTATCTACTTAATCTCATCATCTGCCTAGCCTTTTCCCAACTATGTTAGGGTCGGCTTCCAGTCTAACCGGATGCAGCTGAATACCAGTATTTTACATGGAAAGACTGCCTTTTTTATCGTGTGGAAATTCTCATGGATGTCCACCACCCTGGGGTGGGTGGAAAGGTCTGTCAGACTCTTACTGACTAAAACCACACGGTGTCCTGCTGATACATTTAGCCAAGGTGCTGGAGTGCTTGCGCATTTCGTCACGCTCCCCCGGCCAGGTGTTGGCCCGCATGAATCCATGCGGATTCCGTCACCGTCAGCGGCCGTAAACGACCACCATTCCTCTAAAGAGAGGCGCGCGCGGAACATGGTGCGCCTCCGTCTCCGGCCTTTCACAGTTCAGGCAACAAACTCCCCAAGTCTGTTGCCTGCAGGCCTCACTATCTGACCTTCACAACCAGTTACTGGGTAAGACGATACCCCTTGGTAAGACTGGTTATCAGACTTTGCGGCTTCTGACTACCCGTAACGACTGTCAAAGATCCACGAATGTCAGACGGGACCAACGGCGACAAGCGTAGTAATCGACCAGAGTTATGTGGCTGTTATTATTTATCCACGAACCCTTCACCCACCTACACCACCTACCTTACCTACTTAATCTATATTAATAATAATGCTGAAAAGTTTGTTTTCTTGTTTGAACTACCAAACGGATATGAAAAATTCTTTTTGCATTTGATAGCTCCATTCTTGAGGATAGGAGAGGCATATAGGCTCCTTAATATCAGTCATAAGAGCCGTGAAAAAACAAAAAAGTTGGAACGAACGCTAAGCGGCAAGGAAGTAAAAGAGTGGGTAGGCGATGATATGCGATGCGCGACGGGGTGGTTCGGGGAAACAAGAAATAAAAGAAAAGAAATATACAGGGTGTAAAAAGACTCATCAAATAGCCATTATATAGCTTTCTGTACATCAACAAAATCATTGCTGGGAAAGCTTCTATTTTTTTTTCTTTCTGTTTACGCACACAAAACATTGTGCTTTTGGGTGCATACAACGATACAGGAGTTGTATTACTATTATTTTATTATTACTATATAAACTATTGAACTCGCGCCACTGTTACCGTAATCGACAACGCTTCGGATGTGTTCGGCTGTCCTCGGGATGTACTCGGTTTTTATGTACAGTCAAACCTGGATAAGTGAGAAAACTCTATAAGTGAGAGTAATAGCCAGGACCCGTCATTTTAAGCTCCCAAAACCTCTATTAGCGAGAAACAGAAACCTCTGTAAGAGAGAACTCTCGCTTATCCAGGTTTCACTGTATATTCGATATGTCAGTGAGTGATGGCAAAGTATTCTGTGTGTGTTTTGTTTTCACTTCTATCGGCACTCTCGGAGTGCCACTGTTTTTTATTTTTGGATTTGTTGTTTGTTGCTGTATGACATAAAAAAAAAAACAGTTGGAACGTTGACCTTCAATATATCTATCCCTAACGAGAAGCTTGCCAGGAATGGTCCATTACAAAATGTAATAACAGTGACACTCAAAATCTTCTTTTTGCACCCGTTATATGCATCTGAGAATTAGAACCAACAAGTACCTATTAAATCAAAACTTCTCAAACTTATATTTCGAAATGCACTTCATATTTTCGTAACACAAATCCTACCTTCTACTCCGCTGTTGGCGAATCGAATCAAAAATACATGAGTCTGAAAAGCAGGTGAATCCGAGATAGTTTGCTATCTAAATATAAAGTTACCGAAGTCGGTAAGTTGCCGCAGTCAAGTTGTTCTGCGCTTCGCCCGGCGCCTCCTTTGGAGACGGCCCGTAATTATCTGATGTTGTATTACTAGTTAAGCGTGAGTTAAATTAGTTGAGTAATTGCTACGTGTTAAGGTTTTGGTAATTTAGTATTACAGTTAGTGGAAGCGAATGTTTGATTAGAAGTAGCAGGGTTGTTGCATGAATTGAAAGTTTCTGCAATATTATTGACTAGCAGCGCCCCGCGGTTTCACCCGCATATCGGGATAAAAAGTATCCTATGTTTTATTCTGACGTATAAGCTATATTACTGCAAAGTTTCATCAAAATCCGTCCAGTAGTTTTTGCGTGAAAGAGTAACAAACATTTTCAACAAACCTCACAAACTTTCACATTTATAATATTGGTAGGATAGTAGGATATTAGTAGGATTATTGGGATAGTAGTATAGGAAGTAGGATTGACAAAGTAGATATTTAATTGATGTGGCTTTTTCACTGACCTATTATTATACAAGTGTTTATTACAGGTCAGTGGGCTTTTTAAAGTAATGGTTGATTAATTGATGTAGCTTTTTGGCTATGCAAAACTTGTGTTTATGCAGTAGTTTGTTTGTTTAATATTCTGTATTATACCTATCTTCTTTCGGATCGACGGTGCATCTTTATTATACTCTTTGCGCCCAGTTACCCAGTTGCACAAAGCCAGTAGACCAGGTAGCCAGGTAGGTGGCCAAGTTAATTGCAGCGTCAGAGACGTTGTTAAGACCGTCAAAGGCAGGTGAATGGACATTTGGGATACTCCAACAGATATGACATGATCTGGAGCACCGCACTCGCAATGGGTGTTGGATGCTTGTGGGAAAAAGAAACTATTGGTTTGTCCTATCCATTCTTAGATACAAAGATGTAATTAGTTGCTTTTGACAGTGTAAAGATAGAAAAGACTTGTCCTTTTAAAATGTTCCAGTGTCATGTAGAAGCTAGCGTAATTTAATAGACTTATACAGGGAGTACTCATAAAATTATGCTCTCCGGTGAGTTTCTCCAATGAACTTTGCTTGCAGTTACCGTGTTCAAGTTAGTTCATCGTTTTACTGCTAAGTCTTATAAACTTGTACCTTGTCCTCACTATGTTAATTTGGCAGCGAAAGCCAAACATAAAGTTTACGAGTGTCCCGGCTCGCTAGCTTGGATGCAAACATGGCAACTGGCCTAAGTCGAGTTTAAGAAATTTATAGGAAGTCGTAGCAGACGGTTTTAAGTGGGAAGTGTCTTCATCATTTCAGCTGAAAGACGTCTACTGCTGCACATAGGCCTACCCCAAGCATTGCCACATCGACCGGTACTGTGCTTTTCGCATCCAGGGAATTTCTGCGGTTTTTACCAGGTCAGCGGTCTACCTAGTGAGAGGCCTTCCAGGTATGGGAATTCTTCGGGCTATGTCGGTTACCATGGTTCTCTTGCGGATCTCTTCATTTCTGATCCGATCACATACGATAATTCCAAGCATAGCCAATTTCCAAATAGCCAATTTTCAATTTCCAAATATTAATAAGGTTGGTTTTGATTTTACAAAACTAAATATGAAATTGAAAGTTTGTGATTCGACTCAAATGATTTTTGTGTCGAGTGTAAAAGTAACAGTTAGCGTAAGGCCCTTTGTACACGGCACGGTTTCTTTACGGTACGGCGTATAAACCGCGCCGTAGAAAAACGTGTCCATCAACAAGATTCCTAAGGGCGTTTGTCCACCACAGCCGTCACCAGGACGTTACGTCACGAAAAAACGAGATTATTGGAACCAAGCGTGATATCCCGTGCGTCCACTGCAACTGAACTCGGACAAAACAAAAAACCGGGTAAACGGCGACGACAGTGTGTGGACGAGATAAAACGTGTTTTGTACTCCCGGCGCATTGGCTCATCACAATCTAGGGCCGAGTTCTAGCAGTCGCGCCGAACTACTTGAAATTTCGGCGGCCGAAATGACGCCGTTCTTTACGTAAAATTGTAATACATATTTAGAAAGAAAATGCGTTTATTTGCGGTGAAAATGACGCAAAAAAGAACATAAACACAAAAAATAAAATAAAAAGGTATTTATTATAATAAGTACCTATTAGGGATTTACGGTAATAAATAAATATAGGTATATACGGTTTATAGGTGTCCACCGACCACTCAGCTAATCTTAGAGAAAAGCCTTGAAAATAAACGGGTCTAGAGCAGAGCTAAACACGTGCTGAATTTATTAACATTTTGCGAGCCTCCTTGCGTTTGCAAATACATTAATTATTAAGTTTATTATTTTTATATCGTTACACTTAGTTTTATTACTGTTTTACCAAACAAAAATGTTATCTACCATTACTGCTTATTTGTTGCTTAAATTAATTGAGCAAGGTTTGTTATGATCATTTGGATAAATAAAGTTTTTTTTTTTTTTGTTAGTAATGTCCGCTTGATTTATAGCCTTTTTAATAAACTTGGTAAATCAAATAGCTTTTATACCTTTACATAATTTGTTTTTCCATTGCTTTTTATAACGTAAAACTTTAAATAATTTATTTGTTTTAAAAACCTCCTAAGGGTCGAAAGATGACTAGTCTGGGATTTTCGCTGTGTCAATACCTACTCCTTCATTGATTTGGTTTAATTTCAGATTAACTAAAGATTTGTGCCAGTCGAAATCAACTGCTTTTTCATGATTTTTTTATCACATTTGACCAACTTACCAATTTTCCGACACATCTAATGGAAATATAAACAACTAGCTGACCCGGCGAACTTCGTACCGCCTAACAGTCGATTCTTTAATTTTTTTTTCAGGCAATTTTTTAATTTTTCTCTCTGTAAGAACCATCCCCGTACTTCAAGGAATATTATAAAAAAAGCATTAGCGAAATCGGTTCAGCTGCTCTCGAGATTTGCGCTTAGCAACACATTCAGCGATTCATTTTTATATTATAGATAGTCTTACATTTGCAACTGGGACACCTGATTAACATTTTCCATTTTCAGTGCCAATGCAGCCAATGTTCTTGGTACTAACTCCCAAGGTTTTGGCACGATACACACAAATATGGCACAGTGCACAAGCCAAATAGCTCCGGCGCTAATATTTTTATAATGAGCTCAACCTTTCTGTGTGT
Organism: Amphipoea oculea; assembly: GCA_945859645.1. Classification (NCBI taxonomy): domain Eukaryota; kingdom Metazoa; phylum Arthropoda; class Insecta; order Lepidoptera; family Noctuidae; genus Amphipoea; species Amphipoea oculea. The sequence goes on along the minus strand of OX243864.1, from coordinate 19,796,520 downwards.
CTTATTATAATTTTATGAAAATAAGTTACTAAGGATGACAGTCGTACCTACTGTAGGTATACATAATACTCGACTAATTGCCTCGCTGGTCTAGTGGTCGTAAACGCTACTACTGAGCATGGTCCTGGGTGTTTAGTAATGTCAACGCCATGTGTCATAGTTGTCAAACTAATACGGATTTGACAGTTGGTTGGCTCAGCCCTTCTAACTCCACGACGAACAGAGTGCACACGTCTCCTTAGTTCTCTCACATATTTTAGTGAAATTAAATACCTAGTACTTATAAAAGTGTAAAACAGTGTTTATAATAAATAATCAAATGCGTATATATGGTGGTTTTTATGAAGATCCCAAACATTTGGTCCTTCGAGCCGGATATGAACCACTAGACTCAATTCCCGGGTCGGGCAAAGTGTTATTGGGTTTAGCCATCTGGAATTTCTCAGCCCAGATTCTGGATTCGTGCCCGGTTTATGTCAATAGGTTCGCCCCCTGTTACATGGGACTTAAACATAACTGGCGAAATGTGGGTGTAGGTTACCTACACTTCTGAGTAACCCTTCGTGAAATACAGGCTTGATGTTGTGTGATGTTATTGTAATGAAAAATATGTACCTGCAATTACCTACCTACTCAAAAAAAAAAAACATCATTATAAAGCCTCTTTCATTCATGGCAATACCCCTTTAACCCCAAACCCACAAAAATATTGAATCAGTTAAACTTTTATAATAATAAACGTAAATACTGCTACATTGCGTGCCCCATATCTTTATGAAAATGCCTTTTACTTGTACAACCGTCGATAACGCCTTTAATCGCGGCATCGCCTTCAATATCTATTACGAAAGGAATCGATATCGTCAGCTTACTCAGCTAAGGTTCCGCCAGTACAGGAGTAAGTATTTGACAGAGAACAAGCTTCACACAAGAGCGGTGCCATGGGTATGCTACTAGGGACACTCACGAGCGTAAATATCTCACTAACGCAAAATTCTAAAGAGATTTTCTCGTGAAATACCGATTGCGTTTTTGAAAAAATACATATTTCATAATGATACGGTTTGGATAATACTATGTTCGTATTTTCGTAGCATCATTAAAATGTCTATCAATACTTCAGAAGAAACGCAAACGTGTAAGGTAGTACTTGCTTGTGTCTGCGTCAACATAGCTAGTGAGTTATACTGGGATTGATTTAGCTAAACATAGATGTCTATCTATATTCGAGTCGATCGTGTTCAGTAATATTTTTAAATACTGTGTAGGAAATGTGTTGATCAACATGAAAACAGAAAGTCGCAAACTGAAACCGATCAGCTTGTCGAGAGGACCATTTCTTCCACGTCACTAAGTGTGCATACACACGAGCGACACGCGTCGACGACAGAGGCAACTGCCGACGTCGACATGTGTCGACGGATGTATGAGCAATTAATTAAGGCTTATGTTTAACTTGAGACTTTAACTGGAGAGCAGTGGTGGCCAAGTGGTAACGGCCGCGACTTACGAGTTGTAGGTCGTAGGTTCGAATCCAGACAGGCGCTTTACTTTGTGTAAATTATTTCATCACCACTGCTCTCAAAACGGTGAAGGAAAACATCGTGAGGAAACCGGCATGTCCTAGAACCAAAAATTCGAAGGCATGTGACATCTGCCAACCCGTACTGGGCCCGCGTGGTGGATTACGGCCCACTCCCTCTCACTGAGAGAAGGCCTGTGTCCCAGCAGTGGGAACATTATAGGCTGATTATGTATGTATGTATGTATGTATGTTTAACTTATCACCAGATACCAAAACCAGAGAGAAAAAAAAACAATTTTTACTGCCAAAAAAAGTAAATGATCACCAAAATTAAAACTTCCTTTTTCTGTAAAATACCTAGGTAAAGGTATTTGTATTCTCATTTGCTCGCTCTTGCATCCTATGTCGACGGAGCTCCACTTCGCAGGGCTCCTATTTCTGTGTAAAGGGTTTAAAGTAACCTTACCAAACCTAACCTCGGGGTGCCCAGCTAGAAATATTGTAACGACTTAATTTTTTGGTGTTTAGTATATTTTTTTGGTGGTCATTACATTAACCCCCTTAACTAACTACTTACCTGTAGTCGTACCTTGAATGATATGCCAAAGAAGCTCGATTGTATGAACCTCGGTCTCTGTTGTGTGCATACTCATGTACCGGAGTCACTCAATACAACATTTTAATATTGCTCAATCGATAGATCACGTCTTAAGGGTCGTGACTCGTGATGCGACGTTTAAGGGGTGTAATGTATACGCATTTTCCTTTTCCTACTGCATTAGGTGTGGGGGAGGTGAGGTTTCGAGTTATTCGATTGATTTGCGCGAATTTTAACAACGAAGGCACCTGTTGTTAGTTACCCTAAAAGGCTTCTCTGCTAGCTTATAGCTCGGTAACATACCTAATTACCTATTTAATTTATTCTTCTTCTTACCGTATTTAATTTACGACCAGGTAAAGACTGATAAATAATGGATTCCCCCTAAGTGTACCAACTATAGGTATGGCACCAAAATTAACTCTTCAATTCATAATTTACACCCCGTTAGGTCACCATATGTACGCCCCAATCCCTTAATTGACACTTAATCATATCTAACCACATTCCAACAGTTATTTTAAAGTAATTAACAACTTAAAACAAATGACCAAATTACAGTTTCTTTGCTCGATTATAAGGCAAGCTCGTAAATCGACCTGAAGAGCATGAGAGGCTTCTATTCGAGTATTTCCGAGCTTGAAACTGGGACATATTTGAGGTGGAGCTCTATTCGAGCCAGTGACGTTTAGAGAGTGCTCGAGCCACGTATAGGGAGGCAAAATTCCGTATAATGAACGGTGCAGTCAATGACTCTCAAACGTGCAGGATGTTGGCGCAACAATGACGTATCGACGCCATATTGGAAAATGATAGACTGTTGTAGAATGACGCAGGTTTTTGAATGAAGTTTTTTTTTAATTGTGTTACTTTGAGTATCTGGTTTAAATACTTTTAAAACTACCTAAGGGCTAATTAATTTTGCTTTTCAGGCTTACAGCATCCTGATCAATAACCTTACACGGTATGAATTCAAACTCAAAGGAGTTATTTCAAATAAACCAATTACAAGCACTTGAATTGTCAAGGGCCCGGTCAGTCAGAAAGATGAAGCTAATTGCCCATTCCAAAGCGTAGCACCTATGGAGAGGAACGGGCAAGAACAAGAACCTTCACGGATACTCTTTTAAATCATAAAATTGTTACAAAATATTGGTTACATCATGTTGATAATGGTAGGTAATTTACTTGTTCATTATCATTACACACGTAAACAAGGAATAATAATGACGTCAGAATACTACATCTACGAAAACCACAAATTGTTTGTGTTTACAAAAAAACAATGCTCAAAATAAGGCACCCTCAAAATATCAACTGACAGATCCAGCTATTCTCTTCCCCATTAATTCCACCGCGTCCTTCCTAGTCACGTTCATAGGTCTAAAATAACACAGAGTACAAACATACAGAAGTAGAAAACTCCACAATAACCAGTGCGACAATAATTCCGAGCACTCAGCGTTTAATGTGTACGAAATGTCGACAAAATGTAAATGTACCACCAGCAGCGCTCAAAACACTAGTTTGAGCTATGTAAATAAATTCTTTATCTCCACTGAGTAGGGTTGTCGGGTCGAATTATAAACCTGAACAGACTTGGTTACTCGCTTAGGTGAGCTTGAAAATTCATTTTGAGCTTAAAATAGACCTATGACACGGAGAATATTACAGGGATTTAATTTGAAGTATATAATTTAGTTCGATATTTTTCTTCGACCCCGGAACCCAGTAATTGGGTTTTGGAAGGCACATAGGTAGTCGCTTCATGTACAATAATGGTATTTAGCGACATCCGGTTGGACTGAAAGCCGACCTAAATTATAGTTGGGAAAAGGCAGATGCTGATGATTTTCCATCGAACGTTAGGCTATCTTTCTTGTGTGTTCTATCTAAATCTAAACTAATATTATAAAGAGAAAAGACTCGATTTTTATGTTTGTTTGTTCACTTTCACGCTAAAACGGCTAAACGGATTTGGATAAAATTTTGCACATGGGTAGACAATAACCTGGATTAGGACGTAAAATACTTTTTATCCTGATATTCCTACGGGATCGAGACCTATGCGGATGAACCGCAGGACACAGCTAGTAGCAAATAAAATAAGGTATCTACTATTTATACAGTTATACGCCTTAACAAGATATACCCAATCAATGTAAAAGTCGGAATTACAAAAACTATTGCAATTCCTACTTTTTTCTTCCACCAGATCCGACTAAAGATACAAAAGTAAAGTCAAATCTCGGCGTTTAACAGCCCTAGCACGCCAGTTGAAAATAATTGCCGTTCCAAACAAAAGAATGCTACGGCGGCAAACCACGGAGACTTTTCACTTTGGGCTTTTTAGTGCTACCCTTTTTTGTTCCTTTAATTTTTATGCGATAGCTTTACACGCGAATTTTGTGGGTTTATGTGTAGTCTGGGGCTTTTAGTTCACCGCAAATACCACTAGAGGGAACTATTCTTTGAACTAGTTCCTGGGTTTTTTTGTCGGGTGGAATTAAGAATTTTCATTTACTTTGGTCTTATTTAAAGGCAAAAATAGGACGTTAGTAATGGCCTAGATAGTGCATGGTGCCATTGATTTTTCTTCTGAATCTGTATTTTTGTGCATATTATATCGGGAAAATTAATGGTCCCACAAACAATATGGCACTTAATATCGTGTCCACAGTTGAGCAATCTAGTTGAGCAGTGGGGAAGAAGCGGTCCTGTTGTCTGCACGCTACAGGAGTTCATGAACTACTGAAGGTGCAAAGCTCATACCCAAAATCTGGGCTAACTGTAGATTGCCATCGACACTCTACGAAGAGGATTCTCCGTATATTGAAACCACAAATGTCATTATTTGAAAGTTGTATTAAGTGTTGTATGCCAAAAGAAATCTATAGGCATTGTAGAATCCTTGGAATAGGTACCTCATACTAAAAACCAAATCGATCGAAAAAATTCAGTTCAGTTTTAACACCTATAAACTAGTTTATTCATTTTCCCAACACTAGCTCCGCGAAAAGTCGATAACTCTGGTCCAGTTTTCCATTCAAGGTTAGCTTATTACCTTAACTTCGTATAATTTGTGTAAAAACTATGGGGGCGAAGTTTGGAAGTCTTGTTAAACTCGCATTATCGTGACTTGTAATCGTGTTAAGTGTGGATGTGTAAGTTTATATCTTTTGTTGTAATCAGCACTGTGGGTGGATTGTTTTACTGCTGTAGTGTTATCTGATTTAAGAGTTACGCGTTAACGATGTCACTGCGACTTTTATAGTAGTTTCAGTGCACTTCAAGCTGACTAGTTTTCTGTAACTTCACGCTTGTTTCTCGGGTTGGGCAGACGCGTAGCTAATAGTACACTCACATTTCGTCAGGTATGTTCAAGTTCCATTGTAATAGGGGCAAGCCTATTGCCATCAACTGGGCACAAATTCAGACTCCTGGCTGCTACAGAGAAGATCCTGTGCTTTTAAAAGGGGTTAAATATAATGATCACCAAAAAATGAAGTCTAAAATTACAATAGTTCTAGCTGGGTACCCCGAGGTTAGGTTTGGTTAGGTTACTTTAAACCCTTTATACAAAAATAGGAGCCCCGCGAAGCGGGGCTCCGTCGACATAGGATGCAAGAGCGAGCAAATGAGAATACAAATACCTACCTAGCTACCCTACCTAGGTATTTTACAATAAAATGGAGTTTTGATTTTGGTGATCATTTACTATTTTTGGCAGTAAAAAGTGATTTTTGATGTTATACTTTATCAGGTGATAAGTTAAACATAAGCCCTTTTAAAATTCTGTATATTTATGTATAAATGTAGTTTTCTGTAAAACTCTATACCTATTTTAAAAAAAGGTACAAAGCTAAGCCTTTTCAGAATGTCAAATTACAAAAGATGGCTGCCTAGAGGCTTCTGCCCTTCAATAATATATACTTACTGAAGTGTTTTCCAGCAAAAATGGAGGCAAAGCATAGATATCCGTGAGGCAAAGCGAATGTTAAGAGTGTTAATGTTAATTCTTAAGAGCACTATGGTCTTTATTTTTATACGGTAGAAGGAGCGTTGGCAGACCAATAACCAGGCGGGTGGACGACCCACAGAAGATCCCGGGAAAGACCTGGATAAAACTCGCACAGACAGCAGTGATGATAATGATGATGGTTTTTACTCTACGATTATCGGCTAAATTCTTCTTCCTCCTGCCCTTTTCCTAGACCCCAGATAAATCTAGGACGTTCCTGGCGAAAATACGCAAGAAGGCCCGCCTACTTGCGCATTTTCGTCAGGAACGTTGGTCCCGGGTCGCCCAAGGTGATAAGTTTTTAGATTTTAGGTCCTTCGTGACAGTTGTCCACTTTTTAGCCGGTAATTTGCCTCTACCTCTTGACTGTAGGTCAATATTAACCTCTCACCGTTTCGCCACCTACCTGTCGACACACCCCACGTGTCAGAGTAGTTGAATGAACGCAGTGAAGTTATTGTTTTCACAATGACAATGAAAACAGAACAATGACGATAGTTGTGTACACTTGGTGTACCGTTGACGTTTCGAGTACTTTCTCTTATGTACACTTGGTGTACAGTGAACGCAGACCAGTCTTATCGGAGTAGTTGTCATCTCGGCGCATTTGTGTCTTCTCTACTCTTCTATATTACATAGTTTAACCCTGCATTCCCATCAATCTATTTCACCCTGAATATAAAACAAACGCTGATACACGATAGTAGGTACATAAAGCGAAGTCACACAAGGCAGACAAACAGTGTAAATGTTAGCAGCACGCGAGCATTCCGCTGATGTGTTTACCCTTTATACTGTACGATACACGCCGATGTACGAGGTATGTAGGTACATGTATGTACAGTGTTATTTACTTTCCTTTATAGTTACTGATATTGCTTGATCATTTTTTGTGCAATAGTTACGTGTGCTACGGTTTTCCGGTTGACGTTTTATGAAAAGTGGGACTTAGAATAGAATAAATAGAACGCAATAATAATGAATTAAAAATAAAACGTGTGCGGTTGGGATACTCCCCCTGCCAGGAACGAAGTTCCTTATGCGATAGTCGCACGCACACACGCTCGTATATAATAGAAAGAGACAGAGAGGGAAAGAGAAAGTCGCATGGAGGGGCATAAAGCTTTTCTCTCAAAAAAAACACTCCGGGAGTGCTGACAGAAGTGAAAACAAAACACAAACAGAATACTTTGCCATTACTCACTGACATATCGGATGTAAATTAAAACCGAGTACATCCCGAGGACAGCCGAACACATCCGAAGCGGTGTCAGTTACGGTAACAGTGGCGCGAATTCAATGGTTCTTTTCCCATCGGATAAAATGCACAACGCGCCTAAAGCAGTTTTCACTTCAACAATTTTTACCAGTCAACTCTCACCGGAAGTCGTTTCAAAAATACCAGCCTATTACTGTTCCAGTGCTGGGCAATTGCTTCTTCTCGTACAAAGAAGGCACGAGGATTGGTCACCACGATTGCTCAAGGCGAGTCTAATCTGAAAAATAACTTTAAATCCCACACAATAAAGTTCAGTTTACGCTAAAACTTCAAACATTTTTATAACTTTTCAATAATGCTAGTCACTCAGAAATCAACTTAATTGCATTGAAATAAAGTTGATATTTGTTTATCTTGAAATAATATTAATTTGAAACATAAGTTTGAATAGACTAAGTACTTATATTCGCTATAGGTAAGTCCAGCAGCCTAATTGCGGAACGCCAAATCGTCAAATGATTCTGATCAGTTGGCTTCATTTCTATCACAATTGGCTTCATTTTACGATTTTCGAATTGCGAAACTCTAGTTTCTGCGCAGGGCCTTAACGTTCATAATTGGTTTCATAATAAACTAGAGTTTCGCAATTCGAAAATCGTAAAATGAAGCCAATTGTGAATAGAAATGAAGCCAACTGATCAGAATCATTTGACGATTTGGCGTTCCGCAATTAGGCTGCAGATTTCCTCACGATGTTTTCCTTCACCGATGTCAGTATTTTCCAAGATAAACACAGAAATACATTAGATATGAATTGAGAAAGTCGCATTGGTACTAGTTCGAATTTGAATAGAATACCTACTCTTCATTGATGTCAGAGTTCTAAATGGAATAGAATGAATGAAAATGACATTAGCAACTCAGAAGTTTCATCGAACTAATCAATTAGTCGTGAAAACTTACCAGACAGAAACTTACTTTCACATTTTGTCATTTTGGGCCTTTGTTTTTTTTTTGGTGCGAGGTGGAAATCCTCATGGACTTCCTCCATCGGGGGGGGGGTGACAGAGGACATGCCGGACTCTTACCGGCTAAAACCACCGCGATGTTCCACCTCTACCTATGGCCGGGGGGGGGGGGGGGGGAGGGTGTTGCGGGAGTAAAGAACTTTCGATTATTAGGAAGCATAACTTTTTTTAAAATAATTAGAGGGGCCCGTGGCTAAATAATAACAGCCGCAAAGCTCGATCGATTGGGTTAAGCTACGCTTGCCGCGGTTGGTCTGTGGATGGGTGACCATCTTTACATAACGAGACCCCTCCGTACCTTGGAAACCACGTTAAGCCGTTGGTCCCGCCTCTCATTCGCGGATCTTTGACAGTCGTTACAGGTAGTCAGAAGCCCGAAATTCTGACAACCAGTCTTACCAAGGGGTTTCGTATTACCCAGTAACTGGGTTGTGGAGGTCGGTTAGGCAGTCGCTCCATGTAAAATACTGACACTCAGCTGCATCCGATAGGCTAGGCAGATGTTGATTGACCACAGTTAGTGTAGTCAGTTGAAATACATATATTCTCAACTTATACTTACTGCAAATAAAAACAATACCAGCGGACGTAAACCCACAAAAAAAAAACCACTAAATATGTTAATATTATTGTGTTTAGATAGCGCAGAGTTTCGCTAACTAATTTAATTTAACCCCTGCAGAGTTCCAATTAAATTATTAGGCAAATCCAATCCAAAACAGATAGACCAACAACATAATCAACGCCTAACCTTCATAACTTTATTTATTTATTTTATTATTGTTCAACAAAAGAGATAAGTACGCAGGATCGTCGGATATAGTTGAATTTTAGTCAGAAATCGATGGATGTTCTACAGTATGTAGAATAAAATTAATGCGCCCCGTGGTTTCACCCGCATAAGTCTCGATCCCGTGGGAATATCGAGATAAAAAGTATCCTGTGCCCTTTCCCGGGACTCAAACTATCTCTATACCAAATTTCATCTAAATCGGTTCAGCGGTTTAGGCGTGAAAAGGTAACATACAGACAGACAGAGTTATTTTCGAATTTATAATATTAGTATGGATAGAAGTAACAAAAATAATTTACCCAAGATTTTGTAATATCTTGATATACAAGACTGTCTTTGGAGTTTCTTGGCCGTTTTTCTCCATAAACGTAAATAGTCTTTTGTTCATTAATCTGGGTATAGTTGGCATAATATGTATTTATTTAATCTACCTTATTCACAAGTAAGTAAGTGAAAAGTGTTTAAATATATACTATCGAAACCCTTTTCAGTTTCCGAGTTGAGTAATTCTCCAGGTTTGCTGAATGCTTAACAAGTACCTATTCATCTAAGATGGTTGAAGAAGCCCGTTCAAAATCTTAATTGCTCTAAATCCTTAGCCTTACGTTTAAAGGTATAAAACTATATATTATTTATCAAAAGTCTCTGATAGTCTAAGTTCATTACATTGACATTCAGAAGCCTTAGGTGTGCTCATGTTTCTTTGATTTTCTTGGAAACCACTGGAATCAATCAATCAATCGCAATGTACAGACGCTAACACATCAAGCTACCCGAAACTGTCAAAATTTCCCAATCAAGTTTGACCGTATGCTTTGCCGATGAAGTTGAAAATCTATTAAAGAAATTTGACAGATGTAATTTATTGCTACAAAAAATTTGATAGTTTCGGGTAGCTTGATGTGTTAACGTCTGTACCTAAACTCGGTTTTCACTTAATTTTGCTCGATTTACTACCATTAAAATATACATCTTAGTTAAGTACTTAGACTCACTTTCGAGCACAAGACTAGAATGTTCGGAGAATGATCGGACACACACTTTCGTTTTTTTTTTTGTTTTTAATAGATTAGTTCTAATATCCTTACTTAATACATAGTCCCACTTCCACCACAAATTACTAAACACATTTAGCGCTAAAATAATTTAAAACATCGTTCTATTTCTGTCATTCGTTTGAAGATGACAAAGACAGAATTACTTTTTTTGTAATTATTCACAATTATATAATTTTTTGTTCTTACTTGATGGCAAAAACCGCTTGTTAATTAATACATGCTTCTTTTATCTAGTATAGATACTAATTAAAGGCTGAATGCTCGGTTTCGAGAAATAAACTCCGTAATTTTAATTTGAACATATTTTTACTTGCTTAATTTAGGGCTAATGTTTAACGTTAAATGTTTTTAGTTATTTATGGTGCAAGATCTCACTAAACAATGCACAGAAACAATGGTTCTAACTGTACCTGACATATTAATAAACCCACCAATCATTGATTACGTAACATAAAACTAACCTGTTAGTAAAATGAAACTATGTGTGGGACTAATGAATTTGTTGAAACCGGAGTCCCATCTGCACGTAATTATTTTAAAAGGTCCCTTGTTCATTCGGGTTTTTGTCGGATCCGATCGGGCTGCCGAAGTTATCAACTAGATTACAATGCCAGTAGTTTTCAATTTCAATTTGATTTTAGGAAAAAGCGTTTGGTCATTGTTTTTTATTGATGCAGCCAGTTTTTAGTGCTGCTCGAGGCAGCTTTTTTCAGCAAAATTGATGTTTACACACATACAAATAAATACAATTTGTATGTCTGTTTATGATTTCAAAATAACAGCTTTTTTAAATGAATATGAAAGTATGATACGGTTCTTATAACATTTTTTTTTATTTTTGCCTGTCTGTCGGTCTGTCTGTCTGTTTGTTCCGGTTAATAATCTACGAAACGGCTGGATCGATTTTGACGGGACTTTCACTGGCAGATGGCTTATGTTACAAGGAGTAACCTAGATTACTTTTATTTAAGAAAAGTATTAGGGTTCCACGCAAAAAAAATAAAACCCTTCCGAGATCCACGCGATCGATGTCGCGGGCACCGCTAGTTTGGTAATAAAGTTCTAAAGTTATTATTCTATAGGTGCATGCTACTATACAATTCAAGTAACCTTGGGTCATTTCGCATAGAGTCAAGAGTTGGACTACCTCAAATGAACCTAATATGACCTTCATTTACTTAGCTAGAAAACATACAAAAGATCATAATAAAAAGTAGAATTACTATGAAATCCCTCATAGTTACAATAGAAATATCAATCGCTCAAAGGTTCAATTTTAGAATAGACTGGCTTTTGTATTGTATCACAAAAGCATAGGCATGGAATTAGTATGTACTATATAGAGTATAGGTTATGTTTTATCATGGAACTAGTAAGTACTAATTTGTCATTGTCATTTATTTGCGCTTCGATCGAACCTATTCCAAACTACGTTGGGGTCGGCTTCCAGTTTAACTGGAAGCAGCTGAAATTAAGAATTTTCCATGAGACGACTGCATGTAAGCATATTACATATTTGCGCTACCTACAATAAATCAGCCTTAGGAAAAATAACTTCCATTTTTGTAATATTATCACCGTTCCTTTGTTTCACACCATACATGTCCATTTATTCGCAACAGCGTCCTTGCATTACCTAGGATATTAATAACAGCGGCACAGCGCGGTCGATACTCAGCCGGTTTTGTACAACGCGTGGACTGAGGGCTCTTGTGCCACTGTTGTGGGTTGTTGTGCGCTGTTGTGCCAACGTTGTGCCCTTACAGCCCTCTGTGCATGAGGCATTGAGGGTTATCGATTGTTAGTGCATTGGATTGTGGGAATATTATGGTTGTGCTTTGTCCATGTTTGGAATTTTTAGTGTTATAATTTTGTTGTAAAGATTTATGTGTTTATGGTTTATGGACATATTTACTAATTCTACGATTAATGTAATGAAGGTCCTAATCGATTTTAATGGTGTTTGGCATAGGGACAGATTTATAACCCGATATGGATATTTTTACATTGTTATGTAAAAATATCCATAAGTATCGGGTTACAAATCTGTCCCTTAGTGAGAAATTAAAAGACATTAAAATAATGAATTACATAGGTCATCTAAAATGAACAATAATGACAATTTATTTACTTAACAGGTTCATAATCGAATAGCCTACAAAACAAAACAAAACTGTGGAATAACGAACTTTAAAATAGAAAAATCTCCTCTAACAATACAGTGCTTGCACTACATGGGAAAACGAACACCATCGCCATTACCATCTCAACTAGATACTGAAAGGGACAATTCCATCTCAGTGGTCTCCGACCCTCGACATCGACTATCAGTTTGTTCTCGACAAAGACAGAATTATGGGAAGCAAATAGTGTACGATTTGTATCGGGAATTTTTTTGTTTCCACACCCAACAATAGGAAATGTTCCGAAGCTTTGTCGTGAGATCTAAGTCCCTTTTCATGCTTTCGCTGTTTATACGGACAAGCCATTTATATAAAGGTTGTTTGTGGCTCTTGATGGCTTGATGGAGGAGGGGCAGTCGATGATAATGTCCATTGTTTGGGATATCGATCCTCAAAGTTGGTGCAGATATTCTATAGATATACCTACACTAGCTTCTGCCCGCGACTTCGTTCGCGTGGAAGTCGTAAGATAACACAATATAGGTACTACTAAACGGGAGGTTATCCGAAGTTGCCTGTTTTAGAATCAACTTTAAATGGTCAAATTGGTGTACTTATTTAGGCAAGATCACGGATATATCGATAAGATCTATTTTGTTTTTATTTTTCTTTACTTTGTTATGTACAGACGCCAGCACATCAACCTACTATAATCTGTCAAATTTTTCTTTAATAGATTTTCAACTTTATCACTCGAAGGTTAGCAAAGGTTCGAAGTTGATTTGGAAAATTTGACAGTTTCGGGTAGGTTGATGTGCTGGTGGCTGTAGCAACATGTGTTTGTGTATAAAATAAACCAACACCGACCCACCGCGTCGCATTGCATCGCCCACCCGCCTTAGTACTTCGTTTTTGCTTACCGTTCTTTCTGGCTTTTTTGCTCGGCTCCTAAGGGTCATGGCATGATGTTAAAAAGCCTATAACCTTATTCGCGGCTTGGGCTATCAAATGCAAAATAATATAATGTTTCAAAAACCGGCATTTCCAGAGATTAGCGCGTTTAGACAAAAAAACAATCTCCTCAGCTTTATTATATTAGTATACTTTTAGTTTACAATCTTATAACATCATATTTATACAGGGTGAAATTAAATTCATGGGCATCCTTTTAAGGGGTCATTGTACTCATCTTAATGAACAACTTTTACTATGGGACTAAACCTAAAATCGCGAAAAAAAATCAGCTGTTTGTTGCATTTGTATTCACACAACTCTTCAAAATGAAGGGAAGAGCTGATTTTTTTTTGCGATTTCGGGTTTGGTCCCATTGTAAAAGTTGTTCATAATGATGAGTACAATAAGAACTTAAAAGGATGCCCATGAATTTAATTTCACCCTATATAGATATGATGTCATAAGATTGTAAACTAAACTATGTATACCCTGTATACATGTGTACGATGACCCCTGACTTCGCTCTTTCCGCGCAAAAAGTTTAATTAACTCCAAATAACAAAACCGCGCGTTGTTATTTGTCAAACGGCGAACAAGGACATTTTAATGGAAACCTTCCTAAAAATAGCAAACGAGAAACGTTGATTTTAACACCACAGCACCGCCTCCACAGTGCGTAGGGAAAGCGAGAATTTACCCGAAAGTAATTTCTTCTCTTATTTACAGAGCCGGAGGCTCCGCTATAAAAACGGTCCTCTATTAAAACGCTTTTAATAATCGCCTTCGATTTTGGAGCGAGGGTAGATGTAGAAATGGGCTGTTAGGTGCCGCTGTAACACAATTATATCTCACCCGCCATAACTAACTTACCAGCCAGTTTCGTTTGTGTGCAAATTGCGTATACACGAATTGTTTATCAGGACTAAAGAACATAGCATCACGCCTCGTTTCCCCGAAGGGTTCGGCAGAGTTGTACCTTTAGTACCTATACCCACATTTCGCTAGTTATTTTTAAGTTCCATATAATAAAGGATGGACTGTGTCAACGAAGATATGGTTACAAAAGGTGACTATTGCGATGACGACTAATCCATACTATACTAATATTATAAATTCGAAAGTAACTCTGTCTGTCTGTATGATACCTTTTCACGCCTAAACCGCTGAGCCGATTTAGATGAAATTTGGTATAGAGATAGTTTGAGTCCCAGGAAAGGACATAGGATAGTTTTTATCCCGATATTCCCACGGTATCGAAACTTATGCGGGTGAAACCGCGGGGCGCAGCTAGGAGACAAATAAGGAAGAAAAAGACATGTTGCGTCGACCCCAAATGAATTGGTATAAGGGCAGGAGAATGATAATAGAGGAGAAGCCTATTGACATCAATCGGGCACAAATTCAGACTCCAGGTTACTACTAAGAAATTCCAGATAGAAAAAGCCAAACCGGGAATCAAATCCAGGACCACATGCTCAGCAGTAGCGCTTGCGACGACTGAACCAATGAGGCAGGATGAAAGTTTCGGATGAATTTCGGCTTTCGTTACCTTCACAAGTTTAGCGTATCCTGAAAGTTGCGACGTTTCGCAGAAAAACGAGCGCGACAGATATTACTTGGTAACTTTCTTGACAGTGAGCTATAGGATTCTTTTGACTTCGTCGGCAATATTTTTTGTCAGTACATTACACGAATACGAGTTATGTAGAAGTTAACGTAACAATTTATTTTGTATATTTTCGCGAAACAATTAAAACAATTTGTAACAACATCTTTCAAGCTAAAAATCAACCAACTTATATGCTCCTAAATAATAAAACACGAACGAACGACCCTAATAATGAATTACAGCTGAACTATCATCTCATTAACAGCGCAGAGCATTCTTAATTTGCGAGAGAGGTCAAGCACGACACAACAGGCGAGGGCCGTTCGAAATGAAAGGCTTTCAAAAGGGCTGTAGGGCCCCGAGTGCTCTCCACATCGCTCGCTCACTTTCCGCATTCATGTCATTTCTGACTGCGAATTCGCATTCGGCTGGCGTTTCGATATCGCCGTACATGCAGGATCCAAAAATTCGGTGAAATAATGCGGGTTCGCCGAATTGAAACGACAGATGACGATGGCTTGGAAACGTCAAAGTTTCAAAGTCCATTTCAAATATAGAAATGTTTTTAAGATATCTGTGTTTGTTGTGTTTTTGTGATTGATGTTACTTTGTTAGAAAGTTATAAGATTTTAGATAGACAAATACCTACTCGTATACTATACACATACGTAATCAGCTTATAATTTTCCCACTGCTGGGACACAGGCCTCCTCTCAGTGAGAGGGAGTGTGCCGTAATCCACCACGCGGGCCCAGTGCGGGTTGGCAGATGTCACATGTCTTCGAATTTTGGTTCTAGGAAATGTCGGTTTCCTCAAGATGTTTTCTTTCACCCCGTTTTCAGAGCAGTGGTGATGAAATAATTTACAGAGATTAAAGCGTCTGTCTGGGTTCGAACCTGCGACCTACGACTCGTAAGTTATATATTTATTATTATTAATAATGTGTATACTATACACATACACATTATTAATAACTAGCTTCTGCCCGCGATATCGTCCGCGTGAAATTTCTTGGTTTCCCGACCCAAAATTCTTAGTAGTTCCTTCAAAGGAACTACGCGAAGGAACTACTGAGCATAAACGCGTCGCATCACATCGCCTGCCCGCGCTATTACTCCGTTTTCGCATAGCGTTCTTTTTTTTTGTAATTTTAAGTACCTAGCTTATAGCCTTCCTCGAGAATTGTGCTATCAAATACAAAATACTTTTATATTTTTTCATTCGACTGGTAGTTCCGGAGATTAGTGCGTTCAAACAAACAAAAAGAAACAAACAAACTCAGCTTTATTATTGGTACGAGATTATGAATGTAGATACACTAAAATAACATGATCTAGTTGTTTCGCAACTGGATTATAAGGAGTTTATTTTAATATCACAAGAAAATTTACATTATTAATTATTAGAAGTATGAAATGTAACCTCAGGAATAAAATACGACCAAATTACTATAGTTCAGTGTTCGGGATTACCTTTAACAAACCGTCGACGACAGCTCTGTTAGATCTTTGGAACTCCAGTCCATTGGGGACACGTTAGAAATGTTTTTCGTTGCGATCTTGAAAGTTTCTTGTGAAGTAAGAAACAAGAAAAGTTATATGTGCAAAAAGGGGAAAGTAACGTAGAGATATTTTAGTTTGACTATCAACAAACAAACACAGTACGACTTTATTTCTGGACAGGATAGGTAGATGTGTTTAGCTTTAACCCGGGAGCTGCTACTAAAATTTCGTAATGGAAAAACACAATAACACATTATCCGACGTTAGGATAGAACTCAGGACTCCCGGTTCAGCAATAGCACTTGCGACCACTAGACCAGCCAGACAGCCACATGTAGTACATAATCAGACTATAACGTTCCCACTACTGGGACACAGGCCTCCTCTCTGCAAAAGGGATTGGGCAGTAATCTACCACGCGGGCCCAGTACGGGTTGGGATGTCACATTTCTTCGAATTTTTTGCTTCTAGGGCATGTCGGTTTCCTCAACATGTTTTCCTTGACCGTTTTGAGAGCAGTGGTGATGAAATTATTTACACAAAGTAAAGCGCGTGTCTGGATTCGACCTTACACGTTACACCTACACCTTCAACCCGTAAGTCGCGGCCGTTAGGTACCACTTGGCCACCACCGCTCCATATGTACTTATGAACTAATATTATTTCGACTACGTTTTCCAAATAACCTAGGGAATAAAAGTCATCTAAAGTAAAACGTGTTGGTGTGCAGAAAGCCAAATTGAACGGATAGAAATGTCGACAGCTTGACTCCATTACCAACAAGTTTTAGTCCCGAAGGATAGGTACGCTCGGAACTTAGAAATGTTTTTCTAGAAAGTTCTTTTCAAAGTTTCAAAGATAATGGTAATTTGTCTGAGATTGTAAAAAGATGGCACACATGTTAGACCCTTTTTATATTGGATTGGCTTGCGTATGACTATTTTGTTACTTTGAATTTGTTTGAATGACTTTCATAGTATAAATTATAATAATATATTATCGTTTGGTTCGGATATTGCCCCGTGTGAAAGCAATAGACGTAGAGTATATTATCTGTGGCAGTAGGCTCACCTCGGGTTGCCATCCCTACTATATAACACAATATCTTGCTATAAACACAGCACTTTCTATTCAATACAAAATGGCAAAATGACCGCAACAGGGCCAGTAAACGGTATGATTCCAATCTCGGCAGCACGCAGCGGTGCTGCCTCAGCACTACTGGTCCCCATATATTCTCTATAGGCTTATATGAGATTACATACCGAGCACGGCAGCAATGCTGCGCCACATTGCTGCTGTACTCGGAATGCAATGCATACCTATCTCAATGGATAGCTTTAATAAAAGCTCAAAGTAGCAAAAAAGTATCATTTACCTATTTAAAAATAAAATATTTTAGCTATTATAGTTTTTTCCCATCTACTATATTTTTACAGCCAATGGTTTCGAAAATACTATATTTTATATAAAATGATAACCCTAGGCTCGCCCCCTATTACACGGGACTTAAACATAACTGGCGGAATGTGGGGGTACTAAGTTACATCTCTGCCTAACCCCTCGAGAATTACAGGTGTGGTGTTATGTATTTTCTTTTTTTTTAATATTTGAACAGTATATAATAACCACATTCAAGTACATAAATAAATATTTAGTCAAGCTATAATTAACTATATTATTCTCCCATAAAACACCTACAATTCATAAATCTTATACATATGTAGCTAATTATCTCTTGAATTTCAAATTCTGTTGAAAACAAGTTGCTATTCAAATCAAAAACAAAACTACATCGCTAATTAAATGCCACGCGAACTGAATACTAAACAACGTGTTGATTAAGTTCAAAATACCTCTCTTGTGTTTATATTTGTATCTCTGTTATATTATATAATTTTGCGTCGTGTTTGTACTGGCCCCAACCCAACCCAATATTAGCAGATACTTTTCGGGTCTCCGTGCAACTTCCCAAGGCTTTGGCCCAATTTCGTCCACGTGTTTTTCAGCGGTTTCACCACCACCAAACTTTGCTGTTGGTATAATTATGGTCTCCTGCGGCGACTAGGGGCGTGAGAGCGCAAAGATTGCCTCTCTCTCACGCGCTCTGCGTCCTCCTTCGCGAGCATTACTGCTTCGCAGAAGGAGGTGACGGCTTTCCATGCACTCTCGCTCTGTACTATGTCCTGGACTAGGGACGAAGAGATCACCGCCGCGTGAGGACGCGGCGGTGCTTTGCCCAAGCTGGGCAGACCTCCACCGTAACCGTTTTACACATTAACGGCTGAACGGATTTCAATGAAATTTGGCACACATACTATGACTTGGATTGGTCCTAACCAACCCAAAAACCAAAAGTATCCTATGTCCTAACATAGTTTTTACGACAGTACATAAAAGGGATAAAATCCAACGTCCTCGCGGGCGAAGCCCGAAGAGGGCGGAAGTTACTATTTCCTATATATAAAAAATAAATAAGATGAACGAATGAATGCTCCGTAAACGAAACATTATCTGAAACTATGTTAATATTGTTACGTTGTTTTTTTGCACCTACAACGGGTTGGTTTAGTAAAGTAGCATTTACCTGAAAACATAAGTAGTACATTACGAGGTTTCCGAGTAACACATTTCATTGTAGTTTTACAATCGGCTTCCTCACAATAAATCACTTTTCTTAATCCTAAAACATATTGAATTGTAATTAGTTGCGTTTGTTTACATTCCAAATGTCATTCAGTCAAACGTCAGTTTCTATCTGTCAAAGGCGACATCTGGTGGTCGCCGATTCACAGTTGTAGTTTAAATCGATATTTTAACATATTGATTGCTAACCATCGAAATAATATCGTATGGAGCAATCCTCAATTATTTTCAGCTTTTAGTCAAAAAAAAAAGTCATAATAAACTAAATAACCGTAAACGGAAATCATTCATTTTTTCAATATAGACTTCTTTCTAGAAACTTCGTGTCAAGTTAATATATTTTTTATCTGTGAATTGTCTTCGACGTAATGTGACAAGCTAATACTTTCTTAATCTGCCAAATTAAGATTCGAGGAGATTTAACATTATCATGACGAGTTTTAGTTTTGGAAATAACAAATAATTTGTTTGTTGGTCTGGATCATGAAGATTCTTATTGTTTCAGCGAATAAACGTCATGTTGTGCAGTTGTTAGTGATTTTCAAGAATTTAAGTATCTCGGTGTATTATTTATCCTCAGTGATTTAATATTATTTTACCCGTAATCGGGGAGATTTTTGAAATGCTCCGACTAATTCCGGTTTGTGAGCCAGTGACAGCATCATGGGACTCACTTAGCATCTTGAAGCCCTACGACACGTTGAGTGATTCCACTAAACTTGTTACACGTTCTAAAAGGTAAGGATTTGGTTGTAATAGTCTTTGGAAGTGGTCTGTGAGCCCTCCCCTGGTTGTTAGAAAGGGTATTGTCGTGATCCATGGATATTTATTGCAGGATTCCAAATTGCGCATACGCAGGCAGCTTTCCAGCCGGTGAAGAATCTTGCAGTCAAGTGCTTTCTCCCTACGACAACCGTGAGTATTTCACCCGCTGACTATTTGCAACTCATCCCTATTGTCCGACCACTCAAGATTAGGCAAACCGAAGTCGTAGCTCTTTATGGTGTCATTGTAAAAAGGCCTCGTTAACCGGCTAATGTTTTAGCCTTTTAGATTTCCAAGCTCAGTCACCTCCAGGAAGGTGAATTAGTTACTCTTTATATTATTAGGCCTCCGTATTGTCGATTCCAGGAGAGGCACCTCGAGCGATTCGTCTCGCCGCCAGGACCTAGAGGACCGTCTGGGGCCTGGACGCGAGACCCGTTCCTCGAGCACAGCGAAGCCTCGTGTGGAGACGACTGCGGCCGGCATAGTCCGTCTAGCGTTAGCGCTCAGGCGGGACGGTTTTTTCTTTTACCTACTTTAACTTTTTATTATACCTTATTACGGTTCCCGTAGGAACCAGTTGATTGTCTGGGTCCGGTTTTCGATACTGGAAACCGGCCTGCATCACAATTTAATTTGTGGATCTCGGGTTCGACATCCTACCCCGTCCGGAATAGTATTGGACACCTTCGTCGGCTCCGGGATCCGGGACTCTCAAAGTCCCTGGCGCCCATTTAATAGATTTTAAATTAATCAATAACTGGAAGGATACTTTCTCCTTAGTTTTATAATAATTATTAACTTTTAACTTATACTCATTTCAAACGGAACAGTACAGGGTTTATCTCCAACCCCCCACGACCTTCGCTCTCTATATTTCCTTATTAGCTGGCTGGCAACAATTTGTTATTTTTTAGTAAACTTATTTATTAGTAATGTTACTTAACCAGTTTTTTTAATAAACAGTGTTTGAGATAGTTGTTGTTTCATATTACCATACCCACTAGTTTGTCACTACAGAAAAAAAATCATTATTGTAACAGTGGCGACCAACGTGTGTATTGGTTGGAGATAGAGGTTACGTCTATTGCTGTACCTTACAAGCCAGAGTGCTGTTCCGTGGGCCTTCCAGTTATTCTAATTTTAAGAAGAAACCGTCGCGTGGAATCCTTTGTTAACGTGTTCATGTTTATGTTTGTACTGTTTTATACACTTTTATTTACTTTTTACATTTTTTTACACTTCTTGCTGCTATATACAATTTACAATTTTATTTTACTTGTGTCCCAAACATTACACCAGGACTATTGTACTTGAAATTAAAAACCAGGTATTAAAATTTAAACTTACTCTATAAGACTGCTATTTATGTAACTGTGTTTACTATTAATAATACTTACACTTTGCTCGGTATTGTACATTGTGACAGCCAGTTATAACTTTAGTTCGGTTTCATTTTTTTTTTATAATTAATTTTTTTTTAATTTTTACAAAATGGAACGACCCATTACATTTAATTTACTTCACAAAGACGAGCTCATATATGAAGTACTGATCCGAGACGCGAAACCTGCTTCAACCGTAGAGGAACTACGGGTCCAAATTAGGGAACTTAGTAAATTGGTTTGTTCCGACGATATCGTGGAGACAAATATAGATCCGAAAACCGAATTACAAACAATTAAGGCCAAGTTGCCAGAAATTAGTGAAGTATTAGATAAGTACCCTTCCAGTTTTAAAAAATTTAACCGCGCTAAGGCTTTAGCATTCCACCTATTTCATCGTTTGAGTAGGGTAACTCCACCAACTAATCTTAGTGCCGTTTACGAAGACGTTGACAAGCAACTTAGCGGTTATTTATCAAAAATTGATTCGGTTAACGCGAGCTTCCATCAGTCGTTTACATCCGCCGAGGAGACACCAAATGTACCGTCAAGTTTACAGACGAAGGACGTCATCATTTCCTGCAAGAAGGAATCTGTTAAATCCCTAGATCATAAATTTAATGGTACAGGTTGCGTGAAAGCATTTATTGAGCGTCTTGAGGAGCTTTGCGAGGCCAGGGGTATTAGCGAAGCTTCCTTACATCAATCTGCTCTGGATCTTTTCTCGGACGGAGCCTTATTATGGTACCGGGGAATAAAAGCGTCGGTTGGTGAATGGGCGGAACTGAAGAAGCAGTTACTCACAGATTTCGCTCCGCCTGATTACGATATGCGTCTCATTTCTGAAATAACTAACAGAACGCAGGGGTCGACTGAGCTGTCTTGTATATATATAGCAGTCATGGAGAATCTTTACAATAGACTTTCTTATAGGGTTCCAGAACGCGATCGTTTAGCACGGATCAAATTCAACATGAGACCAGAATATACGTCGGGGTTGTCAATTTTGATTATCAACACGTTGGACGAGTTAAAAGAGAAGTGTAGACAACTGGAGCTAGGTTTCCATAGCAGGGCACAGTTCCATGAGCCGCCCAAACCAACCTCTTCGTTTGTTGCACCAGACTTAGCATACCAAGCCCCGAAAGGTTCTCAAAAGGATTGAAGCCGTGCAAACAGATTCTAGTTCGTCGTTCTGTGTTCGCTGTAGGGTTAAAGGGCACTCGTTATCACAATGCAAATCAAAGGAAATTGTGTGTTTCCGTTGCGGCAAGAAGGGTGTACGTGCACCATCGTGCCCTACGTGCAGTAAAAAGCAGAAGGAGGCGCAGTCCTGTCCAACCTGCATTTCAAAAAACTAAATTTACGGAACTACAGCCAAAATTTTGATAAGTCCGATTGGGACAATTATTTAAAATCTTTAAAATTATTTTTTAATTCACTAAGGGTTGATACAGTACATTATAAGAATACGGACGATAGTCGTCCACATTTAACCGTTTCTATATACGATGAGCAGTATTACGGTTTACTCGACTCGGGTTCTTGCATTTCGGTGTTGGGTTCCGATGTTGGCCAACAATTCATAAGGGCTGGTACAACTTTACACGCCGATAGACAGTTGGGCAACATCGTAACTGCCAATGACTCGCGGGCATCCGTGGAGGGTTATTTATTTTTACCAGTGACTCTTA
The DNA here is from genome assembly GCA_945859645.1 of Amphipoea oculea. Classification (NCBI taxonomy): domain Eukaryota; kingdom Metazoa; phylum Arthropoda; class Insecta; order Lepidoptera; family Noctuidae; genus Amphipoea; species Amphipoea oculea. The sequence continues at coordinate 19,773,599 of OX243864.1, read as the reverse complement.
TGGGAGTGACTAAGGTTATTAAATTCTATGTTATTCCAGACTTTACTACACCGTTGATTTTCGGCGTGGATTTTTGGAAGACCTTTAATTTGGCACCAAAAATTTTTAATAAATTGCCATTTCAATATTTAAAAACCAATAGAGGTCATAAATGCGTCTCGGAGGTTAGGCACCTTCAACCGTTTGAAGAATTAACATCGGATCAAAAGAATGAAGCGGAGTTATTAATTAAAGATTTCAAAAAGGTTTCCTTTGAGGCTAAAGGATTGGGTCGCACCCATCTGTTGCGTCATAAAATAGACACAGGTGACGTTCCTCCTATTAAACAGCGTTATTATCCGTTATCACCTGAACGCCTCAAGGAACTTAATCGTCAGCTGGATGAGATGTTGGAGATGGGAGTGGTGGAACCTAGCAGTAGCGCGTGGAACAACCCGGTTTTACTGGCTCCAAAACCTAATGGGGAATGGCGTTTTTGCCTGGACAGCCGAAAGCTGAATGCGGTCAGCAAGCAAGATGCGTATCCACTGCCCTACGTCTCTCACATCTTAGACCAGTTACGGGACGCGCGATACCTTTCATCGATAGATTTGAAATCTGCATTTTGGCAAATCGAGTTGGACTCCGCTTCATCCAAAGAAAAAACCGCGTTCACGGTTCCCGGTCGTGGTTTGTTCCAATTTAAGGTTATGTGTTTTGGGTTGACTGGAGCCCCAGCCACCCAACAGCGATTAATGGACAGACTTTTCGGCCCGGAGTTTGGTAATAAGGTGTTCGTATATTTAGATGACATCATTATTTGCTCATCAACCTTCGAGGAGCACATTTCACTTCTTAAACGGGTTTTAGACAAATTAAGGCAGGCTAATTTGACAATTAATTTAACTAAATCCTGTTTCTTTCGACGAGAACTAAAATATCTGGGTTACAGAGTGGACGAGCATGGCTTACACACTGATCCGTCGAAAGTTCAGTCAATTATCGACTTTCCAACCCCTACAACCCGTAAAGAAGTGAAAATGTTTCTTGGAACGGCCTCATACTATAGACGTTTTATTAAAAACTTTAGCTCGATAGCGGCCCCTTTAAACGCACTAACGAGTACTAGCAAAAAAGCGCCGCCTTTTAAGTGGACGGCTGAGACAGAAACCGCGTTCTCAACCTTGAAAGAGGCATTGGTGTCTGCTCCAGTATTGGCTTGTCCAGATTTCTCTCAACCTTTTGAGATTCATTGTGACGCATCTAGTTTTGGGATAGCGGGCACTCTGACTCAGGTCATAAATGGAGAGGAGCACCCAATAGCCTACTGCAGTCGTTCGCTTAATCCGGCCGAACGCAATTATTCAGCAACGGAGCGTGAGGCTCTCGCAGTGGTCTTCGCCGTGGAACACTATCGTCCTTACGTGGAAGGCGGCCCTGCGTTTAAAGTGATAACCGACCATTCGAGTTTAAAATGGTTTTTTAATTTAACCAATCCCTCTGGTCGATTGGCCCGTTGGGGTTGTCGGTTATCACCTTATAACTTTACCATTGAACACCGCAAGGGTAGGGACAATGTGGTTCCAGATGCCTTATCTCGTGGCGTTCCGGTGCTGGAAATAAAAGTGTCTGACACTGACACTTGGTTTAAAGGATTGTGGGATAAATGTGTCAGTACGCCCAGATCGTGTCCAAATTTTATTATTAAGGAGGATAAACTTTACCGTTATTCAAAAAATAAATTCGGGGTGGCTAGTGAATATGATTGGAAGCAGGTAGTACCGGAGGGCAATCGGCAAGAATTATTAAAGAGTCACCATAGTGGCGAATTATCTCCACATTTCGGGGTGTTTAAAACTTATAAACGACTTGCACTCCGATACTACTGGCCTAAAATGTATAAGGATGTGATTAGCTACGTTGGTAAATGTGATACGTGTGCCGCTTATAAACACTCACAGTTACCTCCTCCCGGTCTCTTAGGTGACGCGAAAGAATGTTCCAAGCCATTTGAAACCATAAGCATTGACTTGGTAGGTCCGTTGCCACGGTCTAGAGCGGGATTCACATATCTCTTAGTTGTCGTGTGCTGTTTTACGAAGTACTGTTTACTGTTTCCTTTACGTAGAGCTGTTGGTAAGGCTATAGCACAGAAACTAGAAGACGGCGTTTTCCTCGTACACGGTATACCCCGTACGGTTATAGCAGACAACGGGACGCAATTCACGGGTAATGAGATTCGTTCACTACTGGAGAGGTACAAAATACCTCAAGTTCACTTCACACCTCGTTATTGCCCAAGCGTGAATACCGTGGAACGCTATAATCGTACCATAATGACCGCGGTATCAATTCTCGTGGAGGATGATCATCGATCCTGGGATGTTAACATCTCAAAGATCCAATTCGCTATGAACACCTCCACAAATGAAGTTACTCGTTTCACCCCGTTCTTCCTAGTACATGGCAGAGAGGCAGTTAGTAGTGGTGATGTCTTCGGCAATGATACCGTTGATCAGCCCACTCTAGCTTGCGCTTCCCGCAGTTCATATGCAAATCAGCTAGAGGCATTGGGTGGTATCTTCAATAAAGTAAAGGACGCGCTCGTCAAATCACATAAACGTAGTGCACGTTATTATAATAGTAGTAGGAGGCACGCGGAGTTTGAGGTAGGCGACACTGTGTGGAAGAAAACGTATCCCCAGAGTGACGCCTCCAAATTCTTTATGGCCAAATTAGCCCCTAAATACGAGAGATGTATAATTAGGAAAAAACTTTCACCCTTAGTGTATGAATTGGAAGGCTGTAGTTCCGGTAAAAACCTTGGCACATGGCATATCAAGGATTTTAAATCACCATGTGGCGAGGAATAATTTTTTTTAAATATTTTATTTGAATTTAAACTAAAATTCACTAATAGTAGTTGGTCGCAGTGACCATTGAGGGCTGTATATGCCTTGTGGTTGTTTATTTTTATTAAGAAACAGTTTGTAGTGGTACACAGGTTTCTACTGTGTCCACATTTGTAAACTATATTTAGAAGTTGTTGGTGGTCTGTGGTTGTTGCAGGATTGACACCCCAGGGAAGTGTAAACCTCCGGATTGCTGGTAAGGCAGCAAAATGATAGTCCTGAGATAGGTGGCCTAAATGGCGGGCGTGTAGGCTGCATTGATGGAAAACGTTTCAGATGGTATTTTTTTTAAGGCAGATTAACCGTCACATTTTTATTATGGTAGACGGTTAGCCAATGTTCATTAGTTTGTAGCATTTAATTTCTTTTAGTGTATTGTTGGGGTACCAGCTCAGCACTATTATCGGTAGTTATTTAAATATTTTTACTCTTTTTGGAGCTTGTCTTTTACATGTTTGTAAATGGATTAGACTCGCTCTTAATTTCTTTTAGTGTATTGTTGGGGTACCAGCTCAGCACTATTATCGGTAGTTATTTAAATATTTTTACTCTTTTTGGAGCTTGTCTTTTACATGTTTGTAAATGGATTAGACTCGCTCATCTCCATTTATTTTTATTTTCTTTCTCTGTTCTTGTTTTCAGGCATGAACGTTGTAGATTTTTGTAATTGTGCTTGGTCCTTCGGAGTCTGCTTTGACGCTGGAGGGCCAGCGTCGAGATTTGCCCTAGTGGGTCAAATCTCTGGTGGTTGGGGAGGTACTGTTACGTTGTTTTTTTGCACCTACAACGGGTTGGTTTAGTAAAGTAGCATTTACCTGAAAACATAAGTAGTACATTACGAGGTTTCCGAGTAACACATTTCATTGTAGTTTTACAATCGGCTTCCTCACAATAAATCACTTTTCTTAATCCTAAAACATATTGAATTGTAATTAGTTGCGTTTGTTTACATTCCAAATGTCATTCAGTCAAACGTCAGTTTCTATCTGTCAAAGGCGACATCTGGTGGTCGCCGATTCACAGTTGTAGTTTAAATCGATATTTTAACATATTGATTGCTAACCATCGAAATAATATCGTATGGAGCAATCCTCAATTATTTTCAGCTTTTAGTCAAAAAAAAAAGTCATAATAAACTAAATAACCGTAAACGGAAATCATTCATTTTTTCAATATAGACTTCTTTCTAGAAACTTCGTGTCAAGTTAATATATTTTTTATCTGTGAATTGTCTTCGACGTAATGTGACAAGCTAATACTTTCTTAATCTGCCAAATTAAGATTCGAGGAGATTTAACATTATCATGACGAGTTTTAGTTTTGGAAATAACAAATAATTTGTTTGTTGGTCTGGATCATGAAGATTCTTATTGTTTCAGCGAATAAACGTCATGTTGTGCAGTTGTTAGTGATTTTCAAGAATTTAAGTATCTCGGTGTATTATTTATCCTCAGTGATTTAATATTATTTTACCCGTAATCGGGGAGATTTTTGAAATGCTCCGACTAATTCCGGTTTGTGAGCCAGTGACAGCATCATGGGACTCACTTAGCATCTTGAAGCCCTACGACACGTTGAGTGATTCCACTAAACTTGTTACACGTTCTAAAAGGTAAGGATTTGGTTGTAATAGTCTTTGGAAGTGGTCTGTGAGCCCTCCCCTGGTTGTTAGAAAGGGTATTGTCGTGATCCATGGATATTTATTGCAGGATTCCAAATTGCGCATACGCAGGCAGCTTTCCAGCCGGTGAAGAATCTTGCAGTCAAGTGCTTTCTCCCTACGACAACCGTGAGTATTTCACCCGCTGACTATTTGCAACTCATCCCTATTGTCCGACCACTCAAGATTAGGCAAACCGAAGTCGTAGCTCTTTATGGTGTCATTGTAAAAAGGCCTCGTTAACCGGCTAATGTTTTAGCCTTTTAGATTTCCAAGCTCAGTCACCTCCAGGAAGGTGAATTAGTTACTCTTTATATTATTAGGCCTCCGTATTGTCGATTCCAGGAGAGGCACCTCGAGCGATTCGTCTCGCCGCCAGGACCTAGAGGACCGTCTGGGGCCTGGACGCGAGACCCGTTCCTCGAGCACAGCGAAGCCTCGTGTGGAGACGACTGCGGCCGGCATAGTCCGTCTAGCGTTAGCGCTCAGGCGGGACGGTTTTTTCTTTTACCTACTTTAACTTTTTATTATACCTTATTACGGTTCCCGTAGGAACCAGTTGATTGTCTGGGTCCGGTTTTCGATACTGGAAACCGGCCTGCATCACAATTTAATTTGTGGATCTCGGGTTCGACATCCTACCCCGTCCGGAATAGTATTGGACACCTTCGTCGGCTCCGGGATCCGGGACTCTCAAAGTCCCTGGCGCCCATTTAATAGATTTTAAATTAATCAATAACTGGAAGGATACTTTCTCCTTAGTTTTATAATAATTATTAACTTTTAACTTATACTCATTTCAAACGGAACAGTACAGGGTTTATCTCCAACCCCCCACGACCTTCGCTCTCTATATTTCCTTATTAGCTGGCTGGCAACAATTTGTTATTTTTTAGTAAACTTATTTATTAGTAATGTTACTTAACCAGTTTTTTTAATAAACAGTGTTTGAGATAGTTGTTGTTTCATATTACCATACCCACTAGTTTGTCACTACAGAAAAAAAATCATTATTGTAACAATATAATTTCCGGAAAATATTTAGAATGAAAAGTTATTTAGTAAGTCTTTCCAATTACGGATATTTTAACATCAAATGGAGTACAAAATGAGAGAAAATTGCTTCTCTGTTATGTTTCGATACCAGTTATTTGCGATTTAGAAACTTTCCCAATGTAAATGTTTCCCTTGATATTATTGGAAACAAGCTAATAAATAGTAACAAGACATTTTCCGAAAAATTGCAGCCATGAAAGTTCCTAGTGCTGAGAAGTTTTCTTTGTCTATTTAAAATTTAATTAAACTTTAAAGAATGCTGCACAAGAAAACTCAGTTTCCTTTTTGTGGTTATTTGAGAATCTTTACAACTTTTTTTTGTTTTTGGGGGAACTGCCTCGTTGTTCAAGTGGTCGCAAACGTACCGCTGCGCGCTGAGCATAAGGTCCTCCTAGCTTCGATTCCCGGGTCGGGCAAACTGTTATTGGGCCTTTCCACACAGAATTTCTCAGTAGCAGCCCGGAACCTGAGTCCCGGTTCATGGAAACAGGCTCGCGCCTTATTCCATTGGACATATAACTGGTGAAATGTGGTTGTGTGTACTATAGGTATATTACTGCCTAACCCTTCGTCGAATAAAGGCGGGATGTCATATTTGTTATGGGTTCGAGACTAAAACAATTTTTTTTTTTAATTTTTATTGCTGATGGGGCCCGCTCTTGACCTCGATCATGCCTAAAGGAAAGCGATAGATGAGGTCTATGATGGAACGAGCGTGCCCAGAAGATGCCTCATTCACTGGAACTCCCACGCATCGACGTAACACAGAAGGCAGCTTGACGCTGGACTCTGGTGGGAGGGTGGTCGCAAACCAGGCGTGCGTTAGGCCTACCGCCCCGCAAGGGAAGAATTGGCCAGTCAAATAAGGTGTTGGGTGTGACTGTCCAGAATGCGCCGTGCGCTCGGTTCAGTTGAGTACTTAACTGGCGGAATAAACTGCGCTACACGAGGAGGCTTCTTCATGCATCCCAAATAAACCTATAAAAAAATGCACGTACCTACCTATAAGTAATGTTAAAATAAAGCCCATTGGCTTTGTTTTAACATGATTGGGTCCTTTGAGTGTCATACTTCATTAAGTATGACACTCAAAGGACCCAATCATCACAGTTGATAAATACACGATGCTTTTCACATTTATACTCCCAATATTAACAAAGCCAGCCTATCAAAAGGCGACTCTCGAAAGGCATTTACAAAACCATTTAAAAACGTCCGATTAATTCAATATCGGTCCAAAAACACACAAAGCTCACAAAAAATTTAAAAATTCTGCTGAAAAACCTACGTTTCGTTGCGTTTTTGCTTTTAAAAACACAGTTCGAAATGATAAAAGGCAGGTCGGTGTATCCGCTCTAATTGGGCGACGTCGCTCCCACTAATTCTGTTACGTCCTAATGGCTGCCTCTCGGTCTGTGTACTAACAATTACGGTGAATTACAGGCTTTAATGTCATACCTGCGTATTGTCTTGGGAAGTTTATTATGTCCTTTGTTGTGATATTAAGGGTTTATAATTGGAGATGTAGGTATATGACAGGTAATTACCTAGGATTCTATGATAAACGTTTATAAAGTCGTGGTAAGGTTATGTCTTCGTGAGGATTCTAGCTCGTCAAAGCATTACCCGGTTATGTTGGTTGTTAAAAGCTTGCCTTTCTAAAACCTTTCTCCTGCCCTTTTTCTATTTCTTAACAAAGTCTGCCCTTCCAAACTTCTCGATTTTAAACGAAACATTTTGATTTACGCTTATTATAGTTACTACTTAGTTGTTATTTAGTTGTATCATAAAATCAATGTAACAATAACTTATTTGTTCTAATGTACCACTTAATAATTGACCCATAAACCCGACCATTAATAATTTCTTTACAAACATTGTCTTAACAATGTAGCTTCAATAATGTTCGTGTAAATCTAGCATCCATACCAAAGTATAAATAATAAAACCGGAGTTCCTAATAACACACAATAAATGCTCACTCTAATGCATAATAAATGGAAACTTGAATGAGTCATTAGAGTGTTGCCATCGATTAACTAACAAGACGACTGCTTTTCGAATTATCTTCCTTGAATATTTTATAAGCTTACTTTATATACCAACATTCACCCACTACTTAACGTGTGACCAATATATCTTGGTATGCGGGAAAATAAGGAACTAAAGTTAAATGTATGGAGCATGACGCAGCTATTGCTACTAGCGCCACCCCGCCGAGATTTCAAGTTATAGTGGTACGTCCCTAGTTAGTAGTACGAGTATAGCTGTTAAAAGCGTTTCCTTGTTATGTTTTCAACGGAATATATCAGAATTGCGATGTTTTATAGTGGAATAAGTACTATAAGTGCATTCGGTATTCAGTTTACTTCCCAGAACTCATCTGTTAATGTGACGTTAGTTATTTATTTCTTCTTTGAAGTTCGAGCAGGAAGTTTTATTTATTTGTGGCTTGCAGTTTTTAATGTGTCCTTTTTTATTTAAAGAAGCGTGTGTAAAAATGCTGAGTACACTGTGGATGTGATTCCATATGAAATAAGCATCACCTTTATTGTACCTATTTTTCTGTTCTGTTTTTTTCTTGTCTGTTTATAAATGTGTGTACATAAATGGTAAAATAAATAAATACATAAATACTATCCTGTTATTGTCCCAATGCAGGGCAAAGGCCACGCTCATACGGAGGAGACACGAGCTATGATCACCACGCTTGCTCAACACGGGTTGGCGATTTCAGACTTATATTAAACACTTAGATATAAATCCAGAATTTTTCACGATGTTGTCCTTCACCGATATCAGTGACGTCCAAGATAGAAAGTACAAAATATGAATTGGAAAAGCCACATTGATACTTGCCCGGATTAGAACCAATAACCTCGTGCATGTGAGGCACTGCCTTAACAGAAAAAATCTTAAATAAGCAAAAGTTTTCCTTTTCAATGCCTATTTATTTCTGACTAGCTGCGCCCCGTGGTTTCGCCCATATAAGTCTCAAACCGGGGGAATATCGGGATGAAACGTATTCTAACTTCAGGTCATGGCAGACCATGCCCATGTGCCAAATTTTATACAAATCCGTTCAGCCGTTTTAGCGTGAAAGCGTTACAAACTAACATACAAAACATAATCTTTTCTATTTTTAATATTACTTTAGATGGGCTTTTGTCACTACTACATGTTCGGAATGAAAAAGCGATTCTGTCGCGATAAAACAGAACCTACTTCATAATATTAATTTATATTATCGTTTAGGTAACTGAATTTCGATTACATTCAAAGACATTCTTATCAAAAAAATTCTGAGATGAAGTAAAGAAGAGTAAATTGAAGGACGCCTCTTGAAGAAGCTCTTGTTTTTAATATTATTAAATTAATATCTATCTATTAGCGACGTAATTAAATGAAGTTGATGAGTTGTCTACAGCTTTATTAAATTGTAGGGTGGGTGGGTATACCTGAAGAGGCGATAAGAAAATAAAGATACTTAATTAAAAATAGCCGAAAAACACGATGTAAAAATATAATGTTAATTTTGTTTATCTGTTATGCCAAATAATGCGAAAATATTCAACGTGTTTTGATGAAAGGTCTTCTAAATTGAGGGCACATTCATTTTAAAGCCCCTAATAAGGCACAACCCATAGCTCCTAAACTTTATTAATTAAATATTCCCAAACAAAACGCGAGAATTCGGGTCATAACCCGCCCGTGCCGTGTCTCAAAACTGGAATGGAACAAACAACCCTCAGCGCTGGTCATTAAACTGGTAACAGTGGAACTACACTCAACGTTTTACGGGTTAACATTACAGCACATAAAAACTCCGCGATACGAGACCGCTGGGAGCCAAAAAATAAAATCCCTACCGATAAAAATAAAATTAAACTTTAGATTATTAGAATTTATGAATATTATTAAACTATCTAGGTTACAGCGTTACTTAGCGTATTGCTTGAAGCTAAATATAGTATTGTTGTAATTAAATGTACAGTCACCAAAGGAGATAAGTAACCAGGGCCGTCGGATATAGTTGAAGTTTAATAAGAAACCGATGGATGCTTTCGAATGAAATTCAATTTAATTAATAGAACACAAACATTAAATGTGATTCGAAAATATCAATCGGTTTCTTACTAAACTCCAACTATATCCGACGACGCTGGTTACTTACCTATCTCCTTTGCTGACCGTACATACTAGAAAATATAAGTCTTATAAAAGTGCTGTAAAAAGAACCAGTTGCTCGTAGTACGACATAAATGACAATAAGAAAAGGGTAGTGTGTTATTACAGTTACTATGACCAATAGGTTTATTCTCCTACTGTACATTAAAGCCATTGCGACTAACGTAGAGTTATAGTACAAAATTATGATAGTTATAAAAAAATATTACGGTTTGCGATTAGCCATATAATTGCTACGATAAGTAGCTACGCCGTAGACCTCGTAGCTCAGCTACGATGACGCTACGAATTATTGTGTTCAGCAAAATTGGAAAAGAATGCAAGATATTTATAATAAAAAAAAAATTACCCACAAAGAGATTTAAGTTTTTTTTTTATTTTGTTTAAGACGAAGGGCTGGTTTGGATATGACCAAGGACACTGAACGCACAGTACGTTGACACTTGCGTTTTTCTGGTGATAGGAAAATATCATTATAGATGTACAGTATAAAATATATGAAAACAGAGTCAAAAATTATACATTATGTAATTTAATTTAACACAGGTTTCATTTAATTTTTTAAACGCTCTTAAACAACTTATGTATTTATTACAATCTTTATACATTTATACAAAACTAAGCATGATGTGTGCGTTGTGTACGATTTTGATACACTATAATCCTTAAATTTTTTCATTTTCTCATTTATATATCACCTTTCCATAAAAATAACAAAAATAAACAGTAGCAGTAATTTCAAAGTGCGTAACATTATAGAACCTAAAAATAAATTAGTGACGAATATAAAGCAACCTTCCATTAACCGTTTCCATTACGCTAAATAAATAATTTCAGACAACATTTCACTGAAACTGAAGCATAAACACGTGCCAATCCACCCTGAAACATAAAATATCTTATGACTTACCTTGAAGAATCGCCCTTCTTCCTATGCTCGCCTCATGTCTTACAAAAACACTGGTCGAAAATGAGGAAAAAGTTAAACGTCAAGCATTTGTCAATGGAATATTCAAAAATTTTAAATATGGAATTTAGTGTTGTGTCGAAGTCGGGAACGCGTATCGTTCAGTACGCTGCGCGCGGGGCACTGACCAACACTGGCTGCGCCGCGCCGCCCGCTGCGAACAACGCGCGAAAACCTTAAAGATGGCGGAGGGTAGATGGGTGAATAGGCAGAATAAGGGTTGCTTTTGCTTTGTTATGTTACTATTATTGGGTTAGGTAGTGGAAAAAAGTGGGGTTGAGAAGGGTTTGTTCGAAATACGAACAATATCTCGTAAATTGTCACTATATAGTATCTACTTACTAATTCCATGTTTGTCACCAAGTTATCGAATAAGATTATTCGATTTTATTGCAGTTTTGGCCTCACTGCTGGGAAATTATATCCAAACAGTTAAATCAGATCAAACAGTGTACGCGTTCAGTATGCTACGGAACAACATGGCAGGAGTTAGAATAGGTATAAATATTTTAAAGTATATTTGAAAGAATCAGCCAACATTGTTTAGATTCAATATAAGTCTGCTAGGTAGTAGTTTCAATAAAGCTCGTTCTTAAACAAAACAACGTTTTTCATATTCATATTTTCAGTTTAAAGAAAGTACAAAATTCAGAGCTTTTCAGAAAGCAACATGAAATGAGCGATCTTACGGCTCTAAATTATTTTTTGCCAGACAACCAGCAAATGAGTTCATGCCACAAAAAAACAAACTATCAAACAAAAAAAGTCAAAATATATTGTGAAACAATCTTTCGTTTATTTTATTTTTTCAGTGTATCAGCCTCGCACCGTCTGCCCCCTACATAATCTGTGTGATCCGCCCATCCGGGCGGGCGGGTGTACTCGATACGTACCCAGCACCCGGAAGCCTCGCTCGCCCTTTGCGGACCTTTGTTTCACCTAACAGCCTCAGCCAATTATAATGTCTCATCATTCAACGATTCAACCCTAGCACAGTTCATTTTTAATTTCCTTTCGAATAATGTGGGTTTATTTTGAATTTATTGTGTAGAATGATATTAGTCATTTTATATTTTATGTTCTTTAATGATGATGCTCTTTTGTTTAGATTTTTTTAGTGCGTAGAAGACCAATTCCCGTAATTAAAAACATTCAAATGTAGTCGCAATCTCATATCAGCGACAATCATTGTCAAAAATGTAGAGAAATTAGAGGTATTTTTGAAAGATTGAGACTGAGATCAGACTGTGAACGTTCTTAAAATTACGAGAATTGTCCTCTGGCTTTTGCACGACAAAATTAAAAGAAAAAGGCCAAACAAATATAATAAAAGACTGAGACGTGCCGCAGGTATATTTGCAGAAGTATTTAACAGAATTTTATTTTAGTTATAACAAATAAACCTGGGTAGAACTATACAAAACTGTTATCAGTATCGTTCGTGGAGAAACTTTATCAACATCCTACTTTTACCTTACAACAAAGGTAACTTTATAAAGTTTTTCCATATTAAGAAACAGAAAACATATTCCCAATTTTTCTATTACAGCCTACAGGAGCAACATAAACCCATTAAAACTTTCAGAACGTCAATCACAAGATAATTCAAACTTAACAGGTAAAATGGAAGAAAATATTAAGCTTTTTGTTTACAAAATATATGTTTCCCTCTGAAAAACCAATCAGCAACCCGTCAAAGATAATAAAATATCGTAGAATACTTTTCCGATCACTCTATTATCGTTTATCATCGACCATAGACTGCCAGACTCTATAAATTTGATGTTCGAACGACTTTATGATAACAAAAGACTTGACCAATCAAACTTACAGCTTCACGTAATCTTTTCCACCTGTACTATACCTATCTCTTTCTTACACTATGTGTAGAAGGGAGATAGGTTTAGTTCTGTTGAATGTAAGCTTTATACCGATTGAGGTGGGGATAGAAAGGCTTTCGAAATCAAAGCCTCGTCGGCTGAAAGTTTCTACAATAACTGTCAAGGCATAATAACGGAGCCAACGGGGAAGTTAGTCCGTTAATGTTGCCAGCGATGAAAATGTTTAATTTATGTAGGTCCCTAATAAATCTCTTGAGTCATTAATATCGATGTAGGGTGAACGTACCAATCCCAAACCAGTTAAGAAGATATTTTGACTTTAATTTACTGTCATTTTAACAGATTTTGACAGAAGACCTTAGTTCTATGTTATTTTTAAAGTTTGCTTAAAGACAAAATGAGGATTAAAAATCATTGCAGCATAAGTATTTAGGAATTGCTGTAATTTTGAGTTAAATCCTAAAAGTTGGACTGTTCCTTAGTTGGACCAACACCTACCCGGTTATTGACCAAGATTGAGCCAGTAATTGACCAACGTATTGACTTATACATGAATAAAATAAAAGGCCATTTATTAAATTTTAAAATTAACGTTTATTGAGATCTAACTTTTGTACAGACGCCAGCACATCAAGCTACCCGAAAGTGTCAAATTTTCCCAATCAACTTTGAACCTTATGCTTTAGCAATAAAGTTGAAAATCTATTAAAGAAATTTGGTTAGTTAGAATCCAACAGGTTTTCCTAATTTTTCCAGTCACTTGAATTTTTTCCATTGCTTTTTAACATCTTCTTGGTTATACTTGATTTTTTTTTCTTAGGTGGCATTTCGTGGCTAAAACAAAGTAATCATTATTTAAAGTTAAGTAAGTATTCTAAAATAAAATCATCCATAGAAAAGGTAAACATGAAAGGTTCACCCTTTACACCCTGAATAAGTATATTGAAAAAAAAATCAAGTCAATTTTAGCAGGACGCCTAAAATATACAATGTCTGGTCAACTCCACGAACACTATGAATGTACCTATCCCAAACCACTGGTCAACTACTGGAATATGTTAATTAAAATCGTCAATTTTGTATTGTTCATCAATATAATCAAAGGGAATTGTTGAAAGATCAATAATAATGACAAAAAACGCAAGTTTAAGAAATAACCAGTAGTAAACCATATGGTCAACTACAGGCAACCTATACAACATGCGTTCCAGTAGTTAACCAGTCTCAGAAACCTATTAAAAACAAAAAAAATGTCCAAATTTATATCTGCAATCAATACACTGATAAATATATTAACTATATTTCATAAAACATTTACAATTTACTTAAAAAATACTACATTTTAAATGGATTGAACTTTACCTTTCATTGAGCGCTCCTTATAGCAATGGCGGCGGAACGGCGAGTGAACAAGTCACGTAGCGACAAAAATTAAAAAGAAAGCTATATTTTTTTATTAATTCACCTGAAATTCACAGTAGTAGATTCTCAAAGATGTAATAAGGTAACCCAGATTTAAAAAACCTATAGATATTGGCGCGTATTCTTAAAATGTTGACTTTTTGACGCAAATGGTCAACTACAGGCGACTGGTTTGGGACTGGTACGTCCACCCTAGTACATGTGGGTTTGAATGGAGGGATCCTATTGATGGATGGGGAACGCTGGATCTGTTCGGTGATAAATGTCATCCATCTGGTTATAAATTATGAAGGTAAATGAATAAGGGACTGTATTTTTTTTTTCCTTTTCTATTCTCGAATAACGAAAATAGGCATTTGTTTTACGGTTTATTGGTTCACCCTTCCGCAGGATGTGAGATCTAATTTCGTTGTGATATTATTAATTAGTAATTAATAAAAATAAGCATTCAATCGGCATTACCCCTCAATAATCTTGGCATTAAAGGTCGATGTTTATTTATTTTCAAATATGTGTATCTATCTTTATCTAGTCTCTGTAGAGCGAATGTATTTCAGGATATCCTTTGTTATTATTGTTACGATCGCTAAAGTCTGAAAATACAGATGTTTTCTATATTAACACAGGTATCTTAGTGATATGTACCTAGTAATTTGTTACCTATTAGTGTTAAGGTGAATGCGCAGTTGTAGCCCGCAAAATTCAATTATCTTACGTTTTTTGCAATTTTCAGGTCAGTGTCAGGTTATATCTGGATCAAAATAAGATTCGCGACTGTAAAAGGTAGATACGTATTTGCAGGATTAGGTATAATCATTAGAATCATTAATAGTTACATATTTCTAAGTTAGATTTGTTCCATATTTGTATGTGTATTTGTTCCAAAGTGCTCATGGAAAACACTTTTCCATAAGAGATTTGTTCTTATATACAGATTCTCGAAATTTCCATAACATCAAAACTTTATAGAAAACCCTTCGTGCTTCCCTCGTAACACTAAATATTAAAAGTAGTTGTATATAAGCCACCGATTCTGAAAGTTTGGGAGCGATGGATAAACTCGAGTTATCAATCAAGATTTGAGAAGCCATCAAAGTTGTTGCCTGTGTATTGAGAACCAGCGCGGGAGCCCTACTATCGACACACACTTTATTTTAAAATATGTAAAGGTGAAACACGAGCCCAACTGAAGCTGGGCTAAAGAAATAAACTACTTTGGAAATCGCTGGGTTTCGATAGAAAAAAAAACGTGTTGGGTCGATGGACGAAATCCAAGATGGCAGCTGCGGAAATTTTTAATACTTATCTTCTTAGCCGCCATCTTGGATTTTCGTGTTGACCTCACTACTAGATTCACGCACCTTCGAAGACCATGAAAACTATCTCTATCTCCATGTCTCTTTCTACTATATATAAATAAACAGTCACATTGAGGGGGGCATAACGCTTTTTCGTTGCGTGACGATTTCTACCAGCTTATTCTTATCGCAAGCTCCGTTAAAGAACTTCGCTATAAAAAATTACGGAAATATAAGTATGTAGTGTGTGATTGTTTCGTCATCATCATCATCATTTCAGCCGAAAGACGTCCACAGCTGGACATATGCCTCCCCCAAGCACTGCCACGTCGACCTGTGATTCCTGCATCCAGCGACCCTGCGACCGAGGGATTGTTTATTGAACAACAAACCATAAACAAAGATACACACTATAAAAACACGTACTCGTATGCAGACCAGTTTCCAGTAGAGAGCTGTGCTACGTTGGCCACTTGAGGCTGTTGAGAGGACTTTATGCAAACAAATAGGATATAAGTGTATGTAAAACAACATCACAGGTAAACCGGCATGTCAATCAATCAACTCAGCCTATCGCAGTCCACTGCTGGACATAGGCCTCTCCCAGACTGCGCCACAGTACCCTGTCTTCCGCCTTCCGCATCCAGTCTACCACAGCCACCTTCTTTATGTCGTCCGTCCATCTAGCTGGGGGGCGTCCCGTGGGGGACTCGTCTGCTCCACCGGCCATCGGTCCTTCCACAGACATGGCCAGCCCACTGCCACTTCAGTTTGCTCACTCTGCAAGCTATGTCGGTAACTCCGGTTCTTTTCCGGATAATTTCATTCCTGATTTTATACTTCAAAGAGACTCCGAGCATAGCTCGCTCCATAGCGCGCTGAGCGACCCTGAATTTATGGACCAGCCCGACCGTCAGTGTCCACGTTTCAGCACCGTATGTCATGACGGACAGGACGCACTAGTTGAAGACCTTAAGTCATCAAACACTGCGGGATAGGCGACGAGAAGACTTGACGGAGTTTTCCAAATGCTGCCCAACCCAACTGGATCCTTCTGTCAAACCCGGCATGTCCTAGAACCAAAAATTCGAAGACATGTGACATCTACCAACCTGCATTGGGCCCGCGTGGTGGATTACGGCCCACTCCCTCTCATAGAGAGGAGGCCTGTGACTCAGCAGTGGGAACGTTATAGGCTGATTATGGTGTTTTTGCAATTCTTCATGCGGAAACAAACTACTTGAATATTGGAATCCCACCCTTTCATTGACATAAATAATCCGAGATATGATATGCTACTTTTGTTTACAAAAAACGAAGTTTTAAAATGACAACCATTTTTCCATAACTGAAATACATTCAAATAGGTAAATATAAGGAAATATATTACATGCTTGAAGTAATCTTCAAACCCACTGAACCGATTTTAAACATTCTCCTTCTGAAATGAGATGACACTCCGGAAGGACATGGGTTACATTTTAACCACACCAGCGAGTCTCAAGAGACGGTCGAAAAGGAAAAAGAGGTTGGTTATTCTTGTAACGTAACGAATAGAATGAAAAATTGTTTGTACTCGTAATACAATATTTATGTAGTACCTACATGGGGTTTTTTACGTTTCAGTATTGTACAATTATTGCATAGCAAGGTTCTCATCTTTTGACCCAGGTTTAAACTATTTTTAAATTTCGAACCGAATCCGACAAGGTTAAAGTTCTTATTACAAAATCTGACGTTAATTCCGAACTTTATGCTAGTTGGAAGAAAGTTCAAAATACAGTAAATGGCTTGAAGGTTTAGGCTAGGTCTATTAATAGTTAGTACTCGTTTTGTAATAATATGGCGTTTATAGTTTCGCCATGTTAGAAAACTGTAATTTGGCATGGGTATATTACGACACGCACTTGGCCGGTTATTGTAAGATATTTTTGACGTGATAACGTCTTATAAATCGATGAATGACATAACGTCTTATAAATCGATGCATGACTCATTGTCACGTTCCGCCTGAGCTGAGCGTGCAAGCGAGAGCGCGGAACAAGCGATAGAGAGGCACGATCGGCCTAATCGTTCGGCTTGAGAAGCATTGTTTTCTTATGACGTTATCACGTAAAATTATCGTCCGTAAACCGACTTTATAGACAACCAATTTTTTTTTAATTATACCGGAAGGTATGGCATGGTGTACAACCCAATTTCATAAAATGTTCGTAAAACAGCTTCCCGCTCCCATAACGTTGCAGTTGCAGTTTCGTATGTTTTTAAATCTCCATTTATCAACTCGTTCTGCGTCACTGGATAGTTGTTGCTGACTGGATGAATAATATCTTCTTATTCACATACCCACATGCAACAGCATAACTTACCAAAATACAGTTGTAACTTTTGGTGGAAATCCTTGCTAAGTGTACGAGTATTATGTTGTCCGATTGAGAATAAAGATCATGTATACTGTATCCATACTATATACTATCCATACTAATATTATAAATTCGAAAGTAACTCTGTCTGTCTGTCTGTCTGTATGTTACATTTTCACGCCTAAACTATTGAACCGATTTAGATGAAATTTGGTATAGAAATAGTTTAGAGTCCCGGGAAAGGACATAAGATAGTTTTTATCCCGATATTCCCACGGGATCGAAACTTACGCGGGTGAAACCCCGGGGCGCTGCTAGTAGTTTTATAAAAGTAAAAGAAAATACATTTATTTAGCACAGACTAAAAGGCATACAGTATAATATACACCAGATAAAAACAAATATAAAGTGAAAAGTCCGATGTAAGAAATTAGCAGGAAAGTGTGCCTCACGGCTGCACCAATAAAGCCCATAAGAGTATATTGTAATGGTCTTATTTTACTAACAACCACTGCACCTCCTGTTAGCCTAGGTCAGATCCTTTTTTTATTTACTAGCCTACGCTGTCCCACTCCTGAGCAAAGGCCTCCCCCCTCCATTCCTTCCATGTTTCGTGAGCCCGTGCGTCCTCCTTCCAGTTTTGACGGAACCTAACTAGTTCGTCCCACTATCTCCTATGTGGTCTGCCGCGACCCTGCCTCACTATCTCAGGGCACCAATTCTGTTCTATTTGGGTCCGCAGTTTTTCCAGCATGCGGCAGACATGTCCTACCCAGTCTCATTTAACTTGATACTACTAAATCAAAATCAAAGGCGATTTATTCAAACTAGGTTAAGAATCAGCACTTTTTTAACGTTCATAGGACACTCCCCCAAAACGCCCGCCCTTCACCACAGCCTAGTGGTTTAGGTGGGAAGAAGAAGTGGCGCAACAAACTCCCCGGCAGCACTAAAAGAACACACACCGAGGCTCGGTGTCTGTGCATTTCCAGACTAGACTGAACCTCCTAAATTAACTGGTCAAAATACATCAGAAAATAAAATTGAAGTAGTAATCAAGAACCTTTACAAAATCGTTACGTCATTGACGGCTTCATGCACCACCGAACTACGGACAGTTTTTCCGACAACCTCTGGTAGGAGTAGCAATTTAAATTGGATGCACGGAGCGCCCGATAAGTTACGCGTGCAAGGACCTCGATGAAGCCTTTTAGATATTCCATACGTTCAACTCGGGGGTGGAGTATGGCATGTTTTTCTTGTTTGTGTTGTGCTGGCTGTTTTAGACAGGAGGATGGATAGAACAGAAGTTTTTTGAGGTGAATTTATGAATAGTTTTCGGTGTACGTGAAAGAAGATACTTTTTTTTCTTTTCTTAAGGAAAAACAACCAGTAGCATAAATAAATACATAAAAAGACCTTAATATAACAAACTAATAACAAATATGCTACCCATCGCGTTCTGCACAGATGACTCGAAGTATTTATATCTAACTAGACAAGTAATGTAAAGTAATAAAAGTAAAATACTAAGATCTCTCGTCTCATTAAAATTGTAATGTAATCGAAGAAATATATTCGTTTTTCTGTGTCACGAACATTGATTCTCATTCTTCTTATTCTGTCCTATCGATGCGCAAGCACACAGCAATATCACATCGTAGAGCAGGTACATTAAGCCACACGGTTTTTAGAACTGAATCAAATTGGTAATGTCCAAAAAGATATCATATATCAAGTCAACTTTTAACTGGCCTTCTTTCACTAACTGTCAACTATTTGTATCCTAGCTGTAAGTTTTCTTAAGAAATAAAATAATACCTACTGGGTCTAAACTGTCAGTGGTGCCGATTCCCTTGTCCACAAACTAAACTAAATTTAAGTTCAGTGCATCTTTTTCTTCTATTTAGACATATGTCGCTGCAGTACAGTTAGGAATTTAATTAATCACTTATATGAAACCAAAGCTCCTTTGACGAGAGAGTTAAACTGCAACCAACACCACAACTCACAAGACGTACCTAGGCAAAATTCAATGCAAACCAAAGTCAGATTATCTTACTAAGAAACTTGCTCTGCCCGTCTATCTACAAAGCCTTCCTTTCAAGCAGCATTAACGGTTTGTTTGGCAGACTGTCCAAGTTTATAATGAGCTGATTTGGTTTATAGAAAAGTTTATAGTTACTGCCATTTAATACTGTTGGAGTGTTTTCATCAGGCGTTCGGAAGTCTGCGAAGTTTATAAAAGGACTTCGCTCCTGTTAGTGGGTATACAGTTACCTTATTTCTGAGAAAATAATGTCTTCAGTATCTATGTCGCAGCTAACAGGTTTAATTAGCCGTTTCATTAACCGCCCAGCCTTTTAACTAAACGGCGGCCGTTCAACAAACGGCCTGAATGATATTCAATTATAGTTTAGGTTGGAACTGTAACCAATCACGCGCGAGCCGAATTGGTTGCAGTAACTAAGCCGGGGCACCCCGATCAAATGGGTTAGGTTAGAACTGTGATCAAGGTTAGGTTAGAACTGTGGTCAACTGCGTGCGAGCTGAGAGAGCGAAGCGAGGCGAACACTACTTCCAAAGGCCAGGCGGATAACTAAATGGCTAATTTAACCAGTTGGCTGCGACATTTATACTTATGGGTCTTCTGTAGGTTGATATAATACAGGGTGGTAGGCACGTCGACGCACAACCTGTTAGCATGGATTCTGTACCTACATCAGTACATGATCCTGAACTCCCTTGCGTTGATATTTTTCATAGGTTATTAAAAAAAAATGCTGTTCAGTACATATTGATCGCGTAGGTATTGCACTTTTCTATGAAACACTAAACTCTATTTGGAATAAGATTAGACATTTAAATAAACCTTTTATACTGCCCGTTTAACCGATTTTGCGTTCTATTGCGTTGTTGGTATGACAAATGGCAGCTGCAGTAAATAGTTGGTATTGTTACTACTTTTTTGCTTTTAATGCTATCCTTATGCCTACGGAATAGAAGTCAAAAACGGTTGAACGGACTGTAAAAACGGTTTTTTTAAGTGTGTAATCTTATTTCAAACGAAGTGTAGATTTTGTTTTTGATAACTGGCGGATTAGGCCGCTAGTCGCGGGTCTAGAATCATGTTCTGAATTCATAATTACAGTTTTTTTTTTCAGTATAATATGTAGTTGTAGCTGATGCGTTCAGCGGGATAGGAATAAAAAAGCAATTTTTTCATTCTAATATCAATTCAAGGCTCAGAGAGCGCAACAAAAACGTAGTCAAGATATTCCATTTCAAATTTACCTGAACTATGAGAGAATGAGTCAGTCAGATGGGCGAATTTCTTTGTAAAAATTTCGAAATGTAATTTAGTAGGTGTATAGATACATACCTATTATAGTTATTTAACTTTTGATCAAAAGAATCATTCTTATTTCTCATTCAGGCTGCCCAAACAAAAAATTTAGACAAAAACAAAGCTGAAATCAGTAACAATTAAGACTGGTAACAAAAAGACGTGCTCAGCGACGTGCATAGAGGTGCCTAGTGAAGGGCGCTCGATTTTAACGATGCGACGCCGAGAGTGCTTGGCGCAGCTCGGCGACACCGCATCTGGGAAGTAGAAGAGATAGTTTTACCTTTAAAACCTTGTGTGTTTTTCTTGGCAAGATAAGGTTTTCATCAAGAGGAGCAAAAACTGGGTTCTTTTTGTATTTCTGGGTATTAAAAAAGGTGAATAAAGAAAAAGGTGACTTGTCTAGTAATCCCGCGTAGTAATACGATGAAAGAAAGAACGAAAAAAAGGTTTATTTGTCACAGAAACGCGTGCACAGAAAATATAATTTATTTGAGTCTTCAGAAAAATAAAACAAAATAGATCTACATATACCTACTCGCATAATATTGGCACAAAACAGAAATGATGCAAGTCGTATCTTTGAAACACACCCGTGTCAGCCATCGCTAATTAATTTTCACATACGTACCTACTTTCTTGTCATAAGTAAGTCTTTCACAAAATGACATCCTGCGTTACAAAATTATCTACGATAAACAAATAACACAATAGTTAAACCAATAAGTACATAAGTATTTTCTGTAAACATCCCTGAACATAAAAATTATCTATAAGTATAGTAAAAGTGTGCTACACACCCCCACCATATTTCAAGTTAAACAAATATCAACTTTATTTCAATGAACTTTAAATTGATTTCAGAGTGACTAACACAAGTGAAAAACTTATAAAAATGTTTTTGAAGTTGTAGCGTAAACTGAACTTTATTGTGTAGGAATTAAACTTATTTTTCCATTAACTCACATTTGTATACATTTTTGATAAATAAATCCTGAACGCAGATTACATTAACAGACATTTGCATTTATTTACAGAGCAGGCAAGAAAATATGATTGAGTCAAAGAACATTAATGAGATTTTCCTTAATAAGTACGATGCGACTTGCTACTACGAATGGAGCAGGAAATAACATCATATTTATTCAAAAAAGAGTTAGTTTTAAGAGCAGTGGTGGCCAAGTGTTATCGGTTCCGACGTGCGAGTTGTAGGTCGTGAGTTCGAACCCAGGCAGGCAAATTACTTTATGCATTTCATTTCATCACCACTGCTCTCAAAACGGTGAAGGAAAACATCGTGAGGCATGTCCTAGAACCAAAAATTTGAAGACATGTGACATTCGCCAACCCGCACTGGGCCCGCGTGGTGGATTACGTGGCCCACTCCCTCTCACAGAGAGGAGGCCTGTGTCCCAGCAGTGGGAACGCTGTAGGCTGATTATGTATTATGCATGTATGTATTCAAAAAACTTTCCGTCTAACTTAATCTACTATCGGCAAACACAAAATAAGTCTCCAAATAAACAGGTGTTTTCTATTCAGCACACAGGATATTCATGACAATATAATCGAGCACAAACGGTTTATTGGGAACACCGTGCCGGTTTCTATTCTAGACCTTCCGCTCACAGTCAGTCGGTGAAATTGGATGCACGTATGTACCTTGATTCACGTATAGGCCTTACTATGGGAACTCCAATTTATTCGGCTGATTTTCAAATAGTTTTATGCATTTTAGGTGTTATAAGATTTGTAGGCTTCTGTGCCTAAACTCTAAAGGGTTCCAACCCTAAGCCTACGCTGTCTGCCAACGGAACCCCTCCGCTGTCCATCCGTTCGTCATTTGTTTGTCAGCGGGCTGTATCTCCTGAACCGTAAAAAGTAGACAGTTGAAAATATTTTCGGTGTGTATTTCCATTGCCGCTATAACAACAAATCCATATTATAAATGCGAACGTGTCTGTCTGTCTGTTGCCCCTTCACGCTTAAACCGCTGAACCGATTTAGATAAAACTTGGTAAGTATAGAGATAGTTTGAGTCCCGGGAAAGTATATAGGATAGTTTTTATCCCGATATTCCCACGGGAAACTTATGCGGGTGAAACCGCGGGGCGCTGCTATTTTTTTTTTTTATTTATTGTAGGGTTAAATGTATTGTACAGTGGTACGGAGCCCTTCGTGTGGGAGTTCGACTCGCACTTGGCCGGGGTTTTGATAGGCTTGATTTGAATCACTAATGAGTAATGCCCGGTTTCTGAAGAATTCTTAAACGGAGTTTAAACTTTCAATAGCTGTTGATTAGACATAATTATCTATTTAAGCGAATTCCTTTCTTATGCTCGGTTTTTGAGGTTCTCAGATAAACCCTCGATAAAAATTCCCTCGAATTTTAGGCTGGCCGCATACGTCCGGTTTCCTGATTCGAAATTCAAATTCCGTGTCCCTGAGCGCACACGTTCTTATGTTTTCCGCTCGGAAACCCTGCCGGAAAATATAAGAACGTGTGCGCTAAAGAGAATATTTTGTATGAAATGCGTGCATTCGGGATCTTTGATGGCCCAGTGGTTAATTAACACCTAGAACTCTCATATGATACACGAGGTTGTGTTTTCAAATCCGGACAAGTACCTATGTTACTTTTCAAATTCATATGATATGTTGTATAAGTTTATCTTGGACATTACCTACTGGTATCGGTAAAGGAAAACATCGTGGACGTACTTAAAGTCCGGGGTTTCCAAATTTGCCAAAGATGTAAACAACAATGGCTGCTCGAAATTGAATAAAATCGATACTTATACAAGAACATTTATTTTATGTAATCTTTGTTTTCGTCTGAAGCTCCGCGCTAACTAGACGAAAACAAAGATTACATAAAATGAATGTTCTTGTATATCGATTTTATTCAATTTCGAGCGGCCATTGTTGTTTACATCTTTGGCAAATTTAGAAACGCCGGACTATATGTATGTATGTAGTTAACCAATAAGTCTGAAATCGCCAACCCGTTTTGAGCATGAGCGTGGTGATCGACTCTGTATGAGAAGCAACCTTTGCCCTGCAGTGGGATAGTAATAGGTTGGTGTTGTGATCATAGCACAACTGCGAATTGGACCAACCGCGAATTGGACCAACTGCGAATTGGACCAACTGCGAATTGGACCAATCGCGAATTGGAGCAACTGCGAATTGGACCAACTGCGAATTGGACCAATCGCGAATTGGAGCAACTGCGAATTGGACCAACTGCGAATTGGACCAATCGCGAATTGGACCAACTGCGAATTGGACCAATCGCGCCTAAAGGCTTCTTTATATTGTGATTTAGTCAAAAGTATAACCCTAATTAACGACCTATGAAAGTCGAAACCCGAAAAATTAATGATCTACTGTAAAATATGTACGCATACGTCTAAAATCTCCAACACCCAATGAGCCAACGTGGTGAAGCAGACATATCTCTGTGAGAAGAGGTCATTGACCTGCTGTGGGTCAACGATAAGCTGGTTTTATTATACCCTTAGACCTCTGCCTATCCCCCTCTAAGTATAACGCGTACATTTTTTATGCCATAATTAGGGCCGACTCATCGTGAAACCTCACAAGCTCCGAATACGATCATAATATCTTCCTACTCATGTGTGGCTTTGTTTAATTAATCGTGTAGGTAGTTTCTCAATAAATCTAATAATAGTTGGGAAGTTTGTTATACGTATGGATTTAATGGATATTTAGAAAACCCCGAGGCACATTAATATTATTTATTTTATTTCCAAAAAACTTAATCTTAATTTACATTTTGGTTTTAGCCACACAAAGAAAACCTCTCAGGGTTTACCTGTGTGTTGGCGAGCCGTTCACTTAAATTTTTACAAAAATATTAATTACTGCTATGATGAAATGATGATATTATATTTTATAATAATGATGATAATAATGATTTGTGATAATGATAAATGATGATAATAATATAGAGTACAATACACTGTATACATTATGTGAAATTTTGTGTAAGGAAACGTACACACACACCCCCACACACACACATAACGAATCATTTTTCTGATGCGAACATAAGTACCTACTTACTAAGGGGTATCGTATTACCCAGTAAAGGTTGGGTAGGGCTGCGTTGTGAAGGTCAGATAGGCAGTCGCTCCATGTAAAATACTGGTATTCAGCTACATCAGGTTAGATTGAAAGACCCCAACATAGTTGGGAAAAGGCATGCAGATGATGATGACAAACAAGTACTTATTTTGCCATACAATACTTAGGGCTGATTTTTCAATAGTCCGATAACTTTTATAGTTGCGATTTACAGCTTTTGTATAGAAAAGCCCCGCCTTTTTGTAACTGCAATCGCGACTGCTGAGCGTGGGGCCTTGGGTTCGATACCCACGTCGGGTAAAGTATTATGAAGCTTTTCAATAAGGAATTTCTCAGTTACAGCCCGGAGTTTGGAAGTTGGCGGTGTGATACCCCCGTGTCTCGGAAAGTGGTCCTGCGCCTGCTCTCTCTCCGGTCGTGTCGGATTGCCGTCCCATCGGACTATGAGAGTGAAGGAAGAGTTAGTGCACCTCTGTATCTGCGCACACACTTGTGCACTATAATATCTCCCGAGTAGATGGCTAGTCTCCGTTGAGATTGGCTGCCGTGGCCTATTATTATTATAGAATAAATTATATGTTAAACTGTCATATTTATTTATAGGTACTTCAGGTAAAAGTAATCTGACTAATGAAAAAGATTCCTTAAATCTACTTTCTTTTCTTACATTCAATAGAATACTCTTTATTATGTACACCATATAAATTACAGACATATATGGGTTACAAAGAGTGACACAATGGGCGGTCTTATCGCTAAGAGCAATCTTTTAAAGACAACCTTTGGATGGATTAAAAAGGGGAAGAAGAGGCAAATACTGTAGGTAGTCTGTGGTGTACCATTTATATAATACAATAAATACGTACATAAAGTATATTATACTAATCTAAATAAATATATATATATCCAATAAACATGAAACAGGAGCAAAGAAAATATAATTATTTTTTATCATAATTTTAAAAGTGGACAAAGATTGATCACGCCTGGCAATATCTAGTTTTCAATTCTCAAAATACAAACGGTCATAGCAATTCGTTAATTTTTCACCTGTCTCAATATACCGAATACCTTCGAAGAGATTCCGAGAACCAATAGTTATGCGGAAGCACCAGGAAGCGATCACGGTTGCCTGTAAAAAACATTTCGCTGCAAATATCTCCTTTGAAACGCGAAATTTCACGGAACTGTTTGATTAAAAATAATGAAAAAAAAACATGTTTGTTTGTTTGTAGAAGGTACATACACTATCGTGGGGAACGGTAGTAATAAAGATTTTGATTGAAAAAGAAGCTTCAACGCTAGTGCTGAGCATGAGGTCGGGCAAAGTGTTATTGGTTTTTTTCAATCAGGTTTTTTTTTTAAATTTTGATGCTGCCCGGTTAAGGGCAATAGGTTCGCCCCCTATTACATGGGACTTATACATAACTAGCGAAATGTGGGCGTACTATAGCCACACCTCTGCCTGACACTTCGGGGATTACAGGCATGATGTGCAGCTATAAATCTCAATCTGAATCATTTTGAAGAATATTGCTTATCCATTGCCTCGTATGTTCGAAAAATGTGTCTACTCAACAACGTAAATAACATAATGAATGTTGTTGAACTGTCAAGATGAAACCCATTGCTAATGATAGCGTGTTACGCAATTACACTGCTGTTATGTTATGAAGCGTCAAGCAGAAAGATGGGTAAGTTACAATATGAGAGGATAAAAGTTTCTAATGACGATTAACAGGACATGCTAATTATTACACAAGACTGGAGGGAACGTGGTGAACTCATCATGTAGCTAGCCTACGTGTTTCTGCGTCAAATAAACCTTTTTTTCTTTCTTTTTTTTCCTATTGTCTACTTTTGGCCGACCAGCATGGAGCTCTGACCGATGTCTTTTAGACTACAGTCATGCTGCATAAAGAAAAGATAAGTAGTCCACACAGACTCTTTCAAATAAATGAAGTAAGTATACCATCCACGAAGACGCGCCCCTCTCTCTTCCTAATCGTTAGTGGTTATCGCTAGTTAATTCCACACGTGTTTGACTTTTGACGATACTCACTAATTACCCACTAATAAGTGATTACTGTGTATCGAATAAACTAAAATACTAGCGGAATTTGACACACTTGTACTGTAAGCATTAAAACAAACAGTGGGGCGCGTCTTCGTGGATAGCACTGTCTGTAACCACACTATTATTTTCCAAATAAACAGCAATTACACAAACAAAAAAATACCCATTTAATTTCATCTAAAAAACATCGTCATTTTCTCAAAAAATTCTCAGTCGGATGTCGCCGCATGATTTGCAAGAGGTTCAGACAACAATGCAAAACGTCGCCACCGTGAAGCCAAGCTTGCGGTTATATTAAAAAGCGGGGGTGAACGGGAATTGATTAGCTGTCAGCAGCGGCAGCCGGCCACTGCCGGGCTATAAAACCCGCGGAATATGTGCCACAAGTTTGACTTTAAAATACTGGGATTCGGGCCAGCCTTTATTGCAGGGAAACACGTTTTTGGGTCGGGGTTTAACAGATGGACTATTATATGAATGGTCTGTAGGGATTGTCTGTCTTTTTATTATATCTGCTTGTGTGGAAGTATAATAATGCTATTGTCACTTTATGAGATGTGACCAAGAAGCCACGCGCTTGACCTTTGTACTTAATATAAGTATAGTCCATTATAATCTTTTTATTACAATAGGTTCGCCCCCTATTACCCCGTTGTACCGTATGCACCATTGAGTTGACACTATACATACTATCAATGCGGTTGTAGGTATTTCCTCAAAGTATTTCCTCTTTGCATGTTCTAATTACATGGGATTTAAATATAACTAGTGAGTGAAATGTGGGTGTACTATAGGTATGCCTCTGCCTTACCCTTCGCGTATTACAGGCGTGATGTTATGATACTATCAATCATGGACACAAAGTTTGTCTTTTCAGGGAAAAGAAGTAAGAAATAATCGATTTGTAATGGAGCGCTACGCGGTCTGCTACGCTCGTAGCCCTGCTCGTAGATGCTCTACGCGCGTAGCACCTCTTCTTTCTTGGCTCCATTTAAGATTTTGTTGTGAGGACACTTTAACTAACGAGCTCTGACGCCGTCAATCCGGCTCAGCTTTATATTTGTTTGAACAAGAACTTATTTACTACAGTTTTCTTGGGAGTGCAAATTGCAATTGAAATTAATGCAGCTTTAAAAGGTAAGAAATTGAAAAATCTGTCAAATAACTCTGTAAACGGCCATCCGTTTACAAAGTTATTTGACATTTTTTTAAACTTAGTAGTTAATATTAACTACTAAGTTTCGCAATCATTCCAAAAATTCAGTGACCTAAAAACATACATGACAATAAGCCGATTTTTCAAGGACATGTTGGCAGAAAATATGGAGAACCTACACCGTTATAATTGCGAAAGCCTAGATTTAAATTATAAACAAGTTGCTAAGAGGTTTCAGGCAAAAAAGTTTCAAAATGCGATGCCATATCTTGTCAGATGAAAGGGGTTTGAAGGTTTTGGCCCTAAAATCCGTCGCCATTTTGATTTTTTTCAGAATCGCGGTGCACAACAAAAGTTATGTATTTAGATAGAGGACACTTATACAAATAAAAAATGTTATATAACATAATATCCTAAAGCGTCAGGTTTCGGAGTTATTCACCGAAATATAAGTCGAAAACAACAAGGATTTTTTTGTTTTTTTTCCCTCTAGGTAAGCATATTAAACTATTCAGGTAGTACAAACGTTATGAAACCTTTATGGAGAAGAAACAAATGAAGAATAGACATTTTTTAAATAAATAATTAAACACGGCAATTTATAGTTCGATTTTTAACCCCAGAGACTAATCTGACAAGTGTAATGTTAAACTTCTATACTAAAAAAAAAAACGAAAACACAAAAGACTTAAATGTCAGATTAGTCTCTGGGATTAAAAAACGAACTATAAATAGCCGTTTCTGATTATTTATTTAAACAATGTCTATTCTTCATTTTTTTCTTCTCCATAAAGGTTTCATAACGTTTCTATTACCCCAATAGTTCAATACGCTTACCTGGAGGGCAAAAAAACAAAAAAATCCTTGTTGTTTTCGACTTATATTTCGGTGAATAACTCCGAAACCTGACGCTTTAGGATATTATGTTATGTAACATTTTTTGTTTGTATAAGCGTCCTCTATCTAAATATATAACTTTTGTTGTGCACCGCGATTCTGAAAAAAAATCAAAATGGCGGCCGACCTTAGGGCCACCCTCCATACAAAAATCTTCTAACCCCTTTCCTAGAACTCGTCAATCACCTGTTGTAAGCCTTGCTCTTGGTCAGATGGACAATTCTCGCAACTTTAAGAACGTTCACAGTCAGATGTCAGTGTCATTCTGTCAAAAATACCTACCTTTAATTTTGCTACATTTTTGTTAAATTTTTGACATTGATTGTTGCCGAGATGAAATTGTGACTAGATTTTGAACGTTTCTTATTACGGGAATTGGCCTTCTGATGATAGTACATTGCGAGGATGTATGTAAGGCTCCTCACTTAAACAAGAAGGTTGGAGAGGAAAATGATTGATAGACGACCTTTGGTATTAAGTAACTTGTTTACCATTTAAATCTAAGTTTTCACAATTATAACGGTGTTTAACTTAGTCCTAGATTGACCTAGCTAGCATAGCTGGAGGCTTCGACCTTGAGGCAGTTTTTCTACCTCGCTTTTTCTCACACACGATGCCCCTAAAATGTAGAATATAATATAGGTTTTACTCGAGAATCGGTAATGTATTAGTGAATCGCGATAACCTTGTAGTCTTACTCACATACATAGAGTAGTGTAAGGTCAGCATAAAAAGTAGGTTAACCCAACAAATTTTCAGAAAAGATTTTGACTGAAAACTTACTTAAAATTATACACTTTATGATTGTATGTATTTTATCAGTCTTATATTGTGTGCGTCACTTACAGAGTTGGGCGTAATCAACTACTTTTGTAATCGGATTAATAATCTGATTGAAAGTAATCATGAATACATCAATCATGATTACTTTTAATCTTGATTACTTTCAATCATGACTACATTTGTAATCATTAGTTTTGATTACAATAGTCAGTAATCTTAATTACATGGGTAGATTTGATTAATTTTTTAAGCATATTTTTAATAAATGCGGTTCTATATTCAATCAGTATGTATCTTGTATGTCTGCGTTTTTCTAAAAACTTCTGATCCAATTTGGATGTCATGGACGTTTTGTACTCTTTCGTTATTTAAATCCTTAAGTAAATTCGAAAAAGAATTTCTGCGTGCTCAATTGCATTTCGAAGATACGGCACGCGGGGTGCGGGAGTTGGGTGGGGTACGGGGTACGGCCGGTAAGCCAATCGTCCGCCGCCTGCGCCCCGCTTCTTGCCATAGCGCAAGTAGTCAGTCTGTATAATAGTGCGCAAGGATATAAACGTAAATTGATTCACGAGTCTAAACCGTGACGTATTGGCCTATGTGTTTTGGTGTTTAAACATTATTATTGTAAAATCAGTATTTATTGTAAAATGGCGTCAAGTTCTTTTTCGTCTTTATCTACTACTTAATTCAGAATCTAATAATGATTTTATTTTTCGAATTCCTAAATGTAGTTAGTATGCATCAATCAAAAAAGTAATCAAAAAAGTAATCAAAATAACGATTACAAACTAATAATCATTAATCACCGATATGATTACTTTCTTGATTAATTTCCGTAATCTGTAATCTTGATTGATGATTACAAAATGTAATCGTAATCCTTAATCATTAATCTGATTACAATTTGCCCAACTCTGGTCACTTATTACCTTCCTTGGCAGTTTCGTGTCGCTGTAAAAAATAGAGCTTTCATTTTTGGTAGTTCGGAAATTGATTAATTATTACTTATGTGTAACAAATTGTTAAAGGTGTAGATATTGTATTCAAAGCAGATCTATGAATACAAATACTACAATTTATGTTTTCACAAAAGATGGATTCCACGGAAATAAATATTACATATGGTTTTATTATTGATGTGGTCAACATTAATAATAAGACCATTTCGTAATAATCTCACTGCACGACAGAGTATTTCTCTGGATACCATTCACTGGTCTCGAATCTAGACACAGGGCTGCTTCGGAAAAAATCCTACAGTTAAAATTTAATAACACTTTGCCCAATCTAAATGACAGCTCCACTTACTGCTGAGTATATAGGGTTCCATTAAAATGGAAAAATTTTAACACAGCGCTCAGTACATCTAACCAAACATACCCAAGCAAAAAAAACACTGATCTGTCAAGCTCCGCTAATGAGACACAATTGATTTTCTATTGTTTCGTCGCCAATGGGCAACGCGCGCCGCTTGACCGGTTAAAGTGATTTTATTTTGACCTAAATAATAATAAATTGCCGGAACAATAGTGTATTTTCGTTAGCTGATTATTTTTCTTGTAAGTATCGAATGCGTTTATCTTATATATTTTTTTACCATCGTCCTTTTTTTGGTGGTCAGAATGGTTTCTAAATGTCTGTCCATCTATTTTAATGGTACCTTATATAATAGGCTACCGCTTTTTTGTGCTATGCAATCCTACGAATACCTCATATTAAACTCTATGAAATTAAAAAATCGAAACTAGAAAATGATCATCGACTTTTCTATCTGACCGTACCTTAGCCACCTCGATACCTACATTTCTGAAGCTCAAAGCTCTTTGTCGCAACACAATAGCGTCGAGTCACAGTATTACGAAGTTAGTTCTAGGAAATAGCCGTATCATGGAGTAATTCGTTTGAAAACCTCTATTGAATTACCGTGACTCACAACTATAATATAGTTAACTTTATTTCACTAAGGTTGTGGAGGTGAGTTAGTTATTTCATGGTGAAAACTTCAGCAGAAGTCATTATTTATGTATTGTTATTCGGTTGTAGGAAGTCTGACGAATCGTTTGATGATGTGGCTAAGCATGTGACTCAATCGGTAATAACTTGAATAAAATATTTCATATGGCCTATTGAATATATAATTTTTATGTTCTTTGCACTTATTTTATGATTATTATTGTATATGTCGCATCCGGTCATTCATTTGACTATTCGGAACGCGAACGCCATCTAGTGGCGCTGACAGAGTCTAGCCTGAGTTCGGAGGGGGGGTGGGGGTCGATGACAGCGCGATAGAACGATGTGGAGCTCTCTTGGATTGGCCATCGTACGAACAACATGTGCTCAGAAACTGTCCCGCGTTCCGTATCTGGTTGTGTCGTGTACTTACAGTGTGCTGGTGTGATTATTTTTTCGTGAAATTATAATCTGATTTGAACTGTAAACGGTTTTTCTATTGCGCAATAACCAACACATACCCACAGTACCTACGCCCACAGTAATTAAAATATGGCTGATGAAATCGAGACACACATGCCTTCTCCGTTATATATATATTTATTTATATAAATATGTATATATTTATCTTATATGTAAATGGTACACCTCCAGTGTTGTCTCTCCTTTCTCCCTTAACCCAACCAAAGGTTGTCTATATAAGATCTCTTTTAGCGATAAGACTACCCATTGTGTCACAACTTGTAAATTTTCTAGTATCTGTAATATTTATGGTGTACATAATAGGGAGAAGGTATACCATACAGTTGTAAATAGATTTGCTTTATCCTACTTAATAATCGCACGAATATTATAAAGGCGAAAGTTTGTGAGTGTGTGGGGGTGTGTGTGTGGGGGTGTGTGTGTGGGGGTGTGTGTGTGGGGGTGTGTGTGTGGGGGTGTGTGTGTTTATATGATTATTACTTCTTCACGCTCAAACGGCTAATCAAGTTCGATAAAATTTTGTATTGAGGTAACTGACACCCTAGATTAACATATAGGCAACTTATTATCCCGATATTCCCGCGGGATTGAAACTTATGCGGGTGAAACAGCGGGGCGCAGCTAGTATTCACATAAATGTTTTTTCTCTCATTTCAATCAACAAGTCACCAAGGAGTAAGTATTTTTAAGCAAGAAGGCTGGTTATATATCATATTCATCCTACACCTATTATTGTAATTGCAACTACCATACAGGAAAACCAAGCTTGGAGCGTAGTTGTTACAATGAAAAATATTTGTATCCTTAGCAGTTAGATTTTAGGAGTTTGTTGAAATAATCTGTGTGGTTACATATTATCATCAAATGACGCTTTTCTTAGATAATTTTTAACTATTTTTAATGTTTTTGCTGTTTGTTTGGCTTCTAATTTTAAAAACTTGAAGCTTAATAAAAATTATGTGGTGAAAAAGGATTTATTCCGGTTTGTTAACATGACTTTTTACTACCATGTACAAGTTTTCTCCATCGCACTGTCCCATTCGTTTTGTCGCTAACCACAGTCCGCTAAGCTTAATTAATTCCTCGCTTCATCCAACATGGGGGAGTATTTTTAAAAAGCTTCAAGAACTTTTCTCTGATTTGTTTTAGTCTTAAGAACATTCACTACTTACTTACTTTATTTTATTTTATTTAATCTGGGGAAAAATGTAAAGACTTCGGGAAACTTTACCAAATAAAATCATATTATTCAGAAAGGGTTGTATTGTATGAGCTGTCATCGATTTATCATCGCCGGAGCCGATGCCCGGCAAACAAGGAGGTTTCCTAGCTGTCGTAAATGGTCAATGGAGTGTTCATAGATTTTCTTGTCCGTTCTTCTCCAAATGAACCTTCTACGCTTCGGAATGGGATACTTCATCTTTCTGTCTGACTACGTGACAATTCAAAAGTGCTGTAAATGGTTTAATTGAAATAAATGCATTGAGCTTTGAGTTACCACTGCTTTTTTAGGGACAAACTCGACACACTATTTTCACCCACAGCAACTCCTGAAAACCAGAAACGGCAGTGGTGACCACAAGATAAGTTCCGAGGCAATGAAGCTCGATGAGTCCCGGAGAAACGATTCAACTGTCTTGGATTCCGCAACAAAATTACCCCTGCATACCTATAGACATCAGCAGTAAAGCTATGGTTTCCTAGAAGAGCGGTGACCGCCACATGCGGCAGTAATGACCAAATACAGGGCGTTTTTCGAACACCTTCCGGCGCGGTAACGGCTTTAACAGTATTTTAAAAGTTCATGGAATGACCGTACGGCGACAGCCGTATTTGGTACTTTCTTTACGTCAAACACGGCTACCTCCACAATCCAGGTACTGGGTAATACGAAACCCCTTGGTAAGACTGGTTGTCAAACTTAACTCATAGTACAGATAAAATAAAGACTTCCCCGGAAGGGCTCCTTTTACAAAGAGCTCTATTATTACTAAAGTTCTAAATAGCCAATAGAGTATTCCTAGTTTTTACGGTGAGCTACAATATAAACTAGTTCTTTGTTTATATTTCTGTCCGTTCAATCAAATAAAAACTTTCGTATCGTAAACATAGCGTGCCTGTAACTCCGTTTACATTGTACTTAGATTAGCTCAAAGAAAAGCATTAAATGGAGCATGCAATGAAGGTAACGTATCTGTATTTATTTATGTCTGAATCGTTTACAAACATTAACCTGTTTATGTAAATAATATACTTTATGTTCAACATGAAAAGAACTTGCCTACATACATTAAATAAAGAGGTTGAGAGGTTGTGTGCTTCTGACCACACAATAGAACTGAAAAATTACGATTGGAGCCGATTATACTCGATTCAGCGCCGAGTACTGATGGCGATGATACGCTATATGCTGTATGGCGCCAAACACGTGGCCGAATTCTGGGCCGATTCCATTTAGATTCCCATCGACACGCTAAGAAGAAGCGCCGAGTATACCAGATTCAACGTCACCGACCGACTGGAGCCAAGTATACCCGATTCAGCGCCACCGACCCGACCGTGACGGTTCAAATTAATTCACTGTTCAGAAAAAGCGCAGAGTGTGCCTAAAGAAGTACTTACAAGAAGAAGAAAGAAGAAGAAGAACTTAGAAGAACTTACTTACTTAGAAGTACTTTCATTAAAAAAAAACTGCGCCGACTGTTGGGGTAGACGTTTCTGAGTGAAGACCACGAATGGGCGAGCATAGGAGAGGGCCCTCAGGCTAGGTGTAGCTACTATCTTCATAGGGTGGCTGGTAGCCGAAGATTGAGATAAATGGCATGCGATTGGAGACGCGTAAGTCCAGCAGGAGTCTTTGGTCAACTGGACCCACTCGAACTGGACCCGCGGGTTCAGTTGACCAAAGGAAAATTTTTCTATATTTTTATTGGTCAACTGGACCCACTGTCAAAATTAGACTAACATCTTTTGTTTTAAGCTACCCGTGGATACAGTCGAAACAAAAAGACAATGGCACGAATCTGGTACAGAATCTACGAGTACCTCAAAATCTAAAGATAAAGATAAAAGATAATTTATTTGTGGAATATGCGTTTACATAACATTTTTCTGTTAGTAGATTTCGAATCTTATTTTAAATTTGTTTTGTTGTCATGGCTTTATATGACTGTGGTATTTTGTTGTATATTTTCGGGGCCATACAAAAAAAGCTTTTCAAATTCAAATTCAAAATTCGGGACAACTAGATCCTCCGGTTAGTATACAATAACTTAGAAACTATTGTTAGTACTTAAAATACAATAACAAAGAAAAACACACATCCATCAATAAACATCACAACACAATTCACACAAAAAAAAAAATTTACACAAAGCACCTGTGCTGAGACACCCCGCCCCGACAAGATAACCAACAGGGAGATACCTCCCTACAAGATCATCAGACGAACGAAATGCCTCAACACAGGTGCACGCACATCTTCAGCTATAGTTTTCAGGATGCTGTTGTGACTCCCCCGCACCCTCCTCATAAGAGACTCGACTTTTTTCCGAATGACGGCATGAAAACCGTCAGTGTGAGTCTGTGCGAACATCTCGGAGGCACTGCAGAAACGAGGAAGTCTATCCAAGTTAACACCATTCAAAGTAATATACCCAAAATATTATACCGTAGCGTAGAAGTGATGCCACCAATCCATGAAATGCCATCACTAAAGCATCTGGGTTAACTTCTGAGGACAGTTTGTACAAGACATACGTGACTGAGCTCAGTTTTTTGTTTATATATTCAATGTGCGCTTTCCAGTTCAGTTTTGCGTCTATCCCAAGAAATTTTGTGTCGTCGACTTTATTTAATACTGTGTCATTGTAGAGGGCTTTAATGTCAATATCACCATGTACCCGTTGACTAAAGTAAGATTAGTAAGATTAAGGTCATGTGGTAGTCAATAGCATCAGGCAGGTCATTGATATATAGGATAAATAATAGAGATCCAAGCAGGCTCCCTTCTGGGACACCGTAAATAGGCGTTCGCTCGCCAGATATGTAAATTGGTGGTGAGGTCAAACTGAAAATCCAAGATGGCGGATGTGAAAAATGTTCAAATTTTTCATCAGGGGTGTTGATTTCTTGGTTTTCTAGGGTGCTAAAACCGATGGTGAGGTCAAACTGAAAATCCAAGATGGCGGATGTGAAAAATGTTCAAATTTTTCATCATGGGTGTTGATTTCTTGGTTTTCTAGGGTACTGAAACCGATGGTGAGGTCAAACTGAAAATCCAAGATGGTGGATGTGAAAAATTTTCAAATTTTTCATCATGGGTGTTGATTTCTTGGTTTTCTAGGGTGCTAAAACCGATGGTGAGGTCAAACTGAAAATCCAAGATGGCGGATGTGAAAAATGTTCAAATTTTTCATCATGGGTGTTGATTTCTTGGTTTTCTAGGGTACTGAAACCGATGGTGAGGTCAAACTGAAAATCCAAGATGGTGGATGTGAAAAATTTTCAAATTTTTCATCATGGGTGTTGATTTCTTGGTTTTCTAGGGTGCTAAAACCGATGGTGAGGTCAAACTGAAAATCCAAGATGGCGGATGTGAAAAATGTTCAAATTTTTCATCATGGGTGTTGATTTCTTGGTTTTCTAGGGTACTGAAACCGATGGTGAGGTCAAACTAAAAATCCAAGATGGTGGATGTGAAAAATTTTCAAAATTTTTCATCATGGGTCATTGATATATAAACATGGGTGTTGATTTCTTGGTTTTCTAGGGTGCTAAAACCGATGGTGAGGTCAAACTGAAAATCCAAGATGGCGGATGTGAAAAATGTTCAAATTTTTCATCATGGGTGTTGATTTCTTGGTTTTCTAGGGTACTGAAACCGATGGTGAGGTCAAACTGAAAATTCAAGATGGCGGATGTGAAAAATTTTCAAATTTTTCATCATAGGTGTTGATTTCTTGGTTTTCTAGGGTGCTAAAACCGATGGTGAGGTCAAACTGAAAATCCAAGATGGTAGATGTGAAAAATTTTCAAATTTTTCATCATGGGTGTTGATTTCTTGGTTTTCTAGGGTGCTGAAACTGATGTGAGGTCAAACTGAAAATCCGAGATGGCGGATGTGAAAAATGTTCAAATTTTTCATCATGAGTGTCGATTTTAGCACCATCGGTGAGTTAAGAGGTATGACCCAACTGCTTCGCCGGGAGTTCTTAAATGATCCTAGAGAAATAATTAAAATATAACAAATCCACCCAAGCATGGGAGCATAGCAAACTAATCTGGAAAAGGGTTGCAGGTTGCAGAGAGATATTATTTTAGGGCCTATTAATGAAGTTGTATTATAGCTAAAAAAAAAAACATATTATCATTTAAAATGGTCTATTTTTGAAATAAAGTTTAACCGGGATCACGAAATCGTAATAAAAAGAAAATGTTTTGATAATGCACTCAATTGATTCAATTCCCGATAAGGTCGTCAGTGTAATAAATACGTGTATTGAAGCGTATTTAACGATTTTATATAATTAAAAAAAAAAACAAATTATAATTATACCTAATTACAGTTCGAGGTGGTAACCAAAACTATTTTTATTAAGTAGAAAAATTTACCATAAACGCTGCAGTAGGTCCTCCTGTATTTAATCCCATTTTTAAGTTTGCTTACTCTCGCGTAAAGTAGTTTAAAAATCAACGTGAAACGTATTGCAGTTTTTGGTTTCTTGTCAGTTTGGACTCTAGTGTTGTTACTCTGTAATTAACGGTCAGGCACTCGATTGGCTCTATCACAGAACATAATTATATACCCATCCCGATTATGTAGTTCGAAAACTCAATTCAAGTTGAATCTAAAATATCATGTACTACCTCCCTCCAGTACCTACCTTAAATTCAAACCTAGCAACAGTGTGTTTGAAAAGCACACAAAAAAAATTAAAGGAAAGAATAATAGCAAGATCCAGAATAAAGCAACCGTTCTATATTGGTACCTAGGTATTTCAGTCAGTATCACATGAAATATATAATATCTATTCCCTGGTTTATTACCGACTAGTACTGCTACATCAAGTGGCAAATCGAGAGAAAATAAACTCGAGGCTTTATTTTATTTAGAGTAACGAGTTACATATAATCAAGCCGCAGCACTATCTGACACTATTAAAAAGATAAGTGTCAAGACTGTCATGTCAAGTGACAACATTTTATTAATTTATTTATTCGGTTTCTTTCGAATTGCATGAAATTGATATTTCTGTTTTCCTGTGTGTAATTGAAGGATTTTAATGAACATGGAATCTTCAAGACGGTACAGCATGTACTCCAGAAGAATGTTGTGTTAATTGTTGAGTAAGATTTCAACTGAACTGTTCGCGTTGGCTGTTGTGCACATGTTAGAGCTCTTGGACATGGTATCAAGATGAGAAGTGGAGCGACCTGGATAATTTTAGATGAAATACTATTTACTTTTATGTCGTCAGACGTTGAAATTGATATCCTACATACAATTATAAAAATAATTTGAAAATTATGTGATTTTTGATTTCATGAACCGTTATTCCTACTATTTATTACTGAACAGTGCACTATTTTACTAAATTATAAAACCGAGGCCAAACTTCTCACTAAACAAGAGTTCTTTTAGTGTGTTTTAGGGTATGATGGTATTTCTCAGCTAAGACATCTAGGGAACATAAACATGCGGCTTTTAAGCCTCTGTGGCACTGAATTAAAATTGTGCAATGAGTGGCGTAGGTCATCCTGTAGCTTCGCCTTCTCGATGCAGCTGGGTATAGTCCTGCGAATTTCTGGAGGCGCGATGCGAGTCAGTGGATACAGCATTCGCAACTGGGTCAGTTTTAAGCAACCAGTAATAATCATTAATGTCTTATTTAGAGCTGTATCCACTAACTTATCGTGGGCTGATCGGTTCCATACTGGACAGGCCTGCGGAGAAACAAAGCGCCATTCCAGTTGTTCGCAGGACTTGAGCAGATGCCACCCATCTGGTGGAAGTTAGGCGACGGAGTAAGTGATTTCTGGTAGATATGCCCTTTCTTTTTGACATTTTCGCAGTTTCTCCGGAAGTTAGGGGACCTATCCACTCCTCGGGGTAGGTCTTAAGTAAGTATTCCTTGAGCCACCTGCTCCAAAAAAATCTTAGAGAGGCGAAGAGCCTTTTTCCACTTTTTTCTTAACGAAAAAACTCCGTCGTCCAGAGAGGTAGGTAATTGCTGATTTGATGAGCTGCCTATTAAAAAATGAAAAGGTGTGAGGCTTTCATATTCACAGCTGCAACATACATTATTATATGTCAAAGGCCTCGAATCGGACGTCTGCGTTACCATGGACGATATTCTTCCTACGATACGTCGGTGCGGACTGGAGGCCAATTCTCAAGCATCTCGCATTCGTTATTATCGTTCGATTCGAACTTTTCTCTCGAAACAATCAAGCCGTGCTATTCTCGCAGGAAAGACACGCGACATGCCTTAGTTTACATGCGACATATTTATGTAAAAGGAATTTTGTCACCTTATTATGATTTACCTATTATTATTGTATTACAACAGGGCCATCAAGCATGATGGGGTTTTCGAAAGCATTTCAAACAATAAAGATTTCAAACGATATTTTATTTTTTTCAATATAAAACATAACTAACACAAACAATACATTATAATAATCACTAGTGTATATGAATGGTCGGCGTCATGAGTCGCGCGCTGTCCGCGAGCTTAGGAATCGGCGGACCATTTCACCTCTCGCCCAATATCTTCATGAACTTCAACAAATGTGAATGCGGCAATTTGAACACAAATAAATTTGAATTAATGATATGACGATACTCCTAATGCGACCCTCAGGGTAAAAATTGTTTTCGCAAGGATTTCTCAACAATCTTTTAGGATTTTGTAAAGTAATGTAGCCGGGTCACGTATAGCCACGTCATTGGAACAACATGCAGCAGGACGGTCCAGTTGGTTCAGTACCGCACTCTTTACGACAACCACAATTCCTCTTCTTCTTTTCCGTCTTGATAAACCTTGATGTTATTGTGGTAGTCATCAGCTTACATGTAACATTTGCAGTAATTCTGTTTTATTTTATTACTTAATTTATGTAGATAACCAATGTAAACAAACTACAATTTTGACTTTAATTTGATGTGACAAATATAATTGACATTGACAAATACTAAGGAGGACTTATTTTAATGATAATAGTAAAATAAAAAAGAAAGAAAAAAATTAGAAAGCTACATTATCACAGAATAACATAGGATATAATTTATTTTTTTCTGCACTAATATTATAAAGAGGAATAAAATTCTATTATATATTATATTAGTGATTGATATCTTCCGGACCTCACTACGGCATCTCAAAATCCTGTAACGTTGTTTTAGCTCATTGCAGACAGTAAGTAATTAAAAATAAGTAAATAAAAATTAAGTGTACCTAATTGAATAATATTATGTATATTTTAAGTCATAGAAATAAAACTAAAAGATTCGGCTTTACTCCTTAACTGTACTAATGATGAAATTTGACAGCGGGTCCAGTCGACCAATTCAAAATTTGACTTGAGTGATTTGAATTTCGAGTGGGTCCAGTTGACCAAAGACCCGCAGTGGAGTGTACTGCTCAGCGCAACATTTTCTTTTTTGGAACGTGTTAGATAATTTATTTTAAATATGTAAAAACAGACACGCAGAATAACACTGTTTTACATTTTCATCGATATTAAAATACAATATTTTGTATTTAAATTATTGTAATATTATTCGATTTAAATTCCAATCCTTCTTTGATGAATAATGCAAAATTTATACTCTTTGATGATCAACCTTAACAAGCTGTATTTAAATTAAGTAACAAAACACAATATTTCTAAATGTTATATTTTGTCGAATCTGATTATAGTATTATAATGCCTTTTTGATGTTTTTATTATAGAATCTAATCAAAGGCAGTTGTCCCACCGCGCCGCGCCGGCGATGATCGAGTAGCGAGTAGAACTAGCAACTGAAAACGAGTTGGCGACTCGGCGAGTGTCCGAGTGCGACGGGCAATTACTCGCACCACTCGCTCGGGGCGGAGATAATATAGCGAGCGTGAGCTCTGACCGCCAATGTGAGAATCGTAGTAAGGGTCAGTTCACACCGCGACGCGACGCGACGCGCAGATTTCAAGATAGCAATACAATTATAGACCTTACCTGCTACACAAAAAAGTACATAATTCTGTGTGTCTACTACGTCGAGCTACGCCGCGCGGCCCTCCTCACTAATGTGTACCTTTTTGTGTAGTAGATAAGGTCTATAATTGTATTGCTATCTTGAAAACTGCGCGTCGCGTCGCGTCGCGGTGTGAACTGACCCTAAGTGGTGGTCAGCAGTTTCTGCCTACCCCCATGCAAAGAATGCGTGTGTTTATGCATTTATGTGTGTAAACGCGAAAGTATAATAATGATTCCCTTTGTGCTCAGACCCAAATAAAATTAGACACTAACTCTCTTTTATTTATTTCTTTGTTTGTTTTCCGCAAAAAACGCCTTGAAATCCATTGTTTTGCTTAGACTTCTTTTTCACAAAGAAACAATAATTAAGGAGCAACAGACTGAGAAAACAAGCTAAAAGGCTAAATTAACTACCTTTAGGAGGCTGTAAGGCAAACAATAATATTTCATTTTAAATGAGTTCAAACTTAGAATGAGGTTGCAGCTTTTGAATATAATAACAAGGTTCACTGACTTCATGCCCTTGCCAAAAGTTACCCATTGCCACGAAAAATCAATACCGTGTCTATGGTTCAGTATCGCAAATGTGTCATGTTAAGAAAGGTATGTTCACACAGCAGGGGGTTAGTGGAATTGTTAAATTCGCACAATGTAGGAGATAGATATTGTAATAAACCAACATTTCAGACGAAAAATATATCTGGATGTCGTACTCGTACCTAACGAGATTTTTACGCTTATGATCACAATTTTTGCTTTTTGTATTACCTAGTACGATTCGGCTATCGTTATTTAGGGATGATAAGTTATTCACAACTGGCTGTGCCCGCAGCTTCACTCACGTGACTGTTTTGCCGCTGCCGCTTTTTTTTTTTTGTAGGTTCAGAATGATGTACTGAATCTATGGTAAAAGGTTGCCTGTCAATGTCCCTGCCATCCTTTAAAGAAGGCATGAGCATAATTACATCACACTTCACACTAAAGGTGAAAGTTTGTGAGTGTGTGTGTGCGTGTGTGTGTGTGTGTTTATATGTTTATTACTCACGGTCAAACGGCTGGACCAATTTTGATATAATTGGCTATTTGACAGTTGTAACGATAAAATATATAATATGTTAGATATAGTAGCATATAGGTTCACAATAATCATACAATAGGTTTTATGCATTAAAATAAATTGTAAATATTTTATTTTTGAAAAATAAATTAGAGATTTTTTATCTGTGGATTACAAAAACTGAAACGCGAACGGCCATGATCGAGCATCGTATGACGTCACATCACAATAAATAAAACGTTGTGTGTTAAGTAACACGTTTTGTAACTTGTCATTGTCATAAAATATATTTATATTATAAATATATTAGAAGCCTATAGAAACTTTTTATGCAAACTTTTCACACAAAATATGTTTAAGAGTTGAAGCGTCGTAGTTAGCTTTACTTAGTTTATTGAAATGTGACGTCACAGCCATAAATGTCACGTGATCGGCTGTTTCCGCGCGAATTTCAAAATACGGAATGAAAAAAAACATTTTTTTTCGAATAAACAACGCTTTTTTAAGAAAAAAATAATTGTAAGAGGTATAAAATAAACCTACGTATATTTAAAAATATCTTTTCGAAAACTGTCAAATAGCCAATTTTGCATGGAGGTAGCTGACACCCTGGATTAACATATAGGTAGGCTACTTTTTATCCCGATATTCCCACGGGATCGACATTTCATCGCGGTTGAAACCGCGGGGCGCAGCTAGTAATACGTAATTATAGCAAAACGTTCTCATTATTATGTAGGTAGATATGTATACATATCTACATATGTATACGTATACCTAGACCGTAAACTAAGATATTCAGCAGATGATCAATGGTTTCCGTCTGAATCCTCGTTTAATTATAGCTTAATTAAACCGGCTTGAGACAGATTAACTTGAGTGATTGTGGTTATATTCATACCAAGTACCAACTAGTTACATGAGATTTACAAGGATATAAAGATAGCCTGGACAATTCAGCGTCGTCATTTCAGACAAAAGTCGTCCACTGCTGGACATAGGCTTCCTCCAAGCACCGTCAATTCGACCGGTTCTGTGTTTCCCGCATTCTGAGGATTCGTGCGGTCTTTATCAGGTCATCGGTCCACCATGTGGGAGGCCTTCCAACGCTACGTCTTCCGGTACGCTGTCGCCACTCCAGAACTTTTCGGCCCCATCGGCCATATTCTGTTCTGCGAGAATTTTCGAAATCTTATTAAACTACACCTAATTCAAACACAAACAACAATTACAACAACAACAATTTACACAAACATAGTGACTAACGGGAAGTTAATTTACTTTTTTTTAACCTATACTGTCCCACTGCTGGGCAAAGGTCTTCCCCATAATTTACTTTATGACCTAAAGTTAATTTGAAGACCTTTGCCCAGCATGGCTAAGAGATCCCCTTAGCCATGCTGGGCAAAGGTCTAGCCACATTGTATGTGATAAAATGCAATTACGACTGATTGGTTTCGTACACGGATATCTATGGTTTTGTAGCTCACATTGCATTTTGTGTGCTCTGTTAATTTCAAGTGATAATAGTGAAGGAAACTTTAGCGAGCTGGTATACAGCGTGTATCAGAAATGAGTGGTCATATTTAAGGGTGTGGTAAAGACATCAAACTGAACAACTTTTTGCATGGGACCAACATCGTAATCGCGAAAAAATAATCATCTCTCCTATACAAAACTTCAATACCTACTCGCATATTTACAGTACACATTTCTGTTATGCATATTATTTATGGTTTACGTACCTACCGAGAGCTATACAGGGTGTTATGCAGTGACGGATTAAGACTACTTGATGCCCTAAGCAATCCACGCCTGTGGGCCCTCCTATCCGTATGTCAACTAGAATCGGTCTTTAAACCTTTACCG
Organism: Amphipoea oculea; assembly: GCA_945859645.1. Lineage (NCBI taxonomy): Eukaryota > Metazoa > Arthropoda > Insecta > Lepidoptera > Noctuidae > Amphipoea > Amphipoea oculea. Next base: position 19,728,939 of record OX243864.1, on the reverse strand, counting down.
CCTAAAAACATTAGCTTTTTGTAAAATAAGATGATGAGATGTACCGTTTATTTTCGCTGGATCCCACTTTTGAATCCCATTTTTTAGGTATTAACGATGGATCCCGTTTGCTATTTCCGTTGAATCCCATGTTATAACAACATGTGTACATTTCAGAAGAAAAGAGATTTACCTTTATCAAACACTAGCTTCTGCCCGCGACTTCGTTCGCGTGGAAGTCGTAAGACACCACAATATTGTAAAGTAACAGCCGCATTTCATAAAACATCCCTGTACACTTGTACGTTTGTAGTTTTGGTCTCAGCAGCCAAAATATATAGAGAGTTAGGACTGGTGACGCGGTAGCAAGCGACACGACAGTGATATAATCTAGTCGTTTCTGGCACTCGCCGGCCGCTACCGCGGCACCGCTCGTTTCGCTCGCTCGGCTCGTGCGTAGAGGGTCACAGTTTTAACCCAACCTAACCGAACCATTTTTTTTTAATAATTAACCTAATGTAACTAGTTCGGTTCCGGATAGCCTACTAAAAATAATCTCTTTTTTTCTATTCGCGCAAGTCGTTTCTGGCACCCATATTTTGTGTAAAAGTATTTTTTTTCTATATGATCTAGTCGTTTCTGGCACTTGCCGGCCGCTGCCGCGGCACCGCTCGCTATTTCCTAAAAATTAAACTCATTCTTTCATCGACTTGCGCTAATAGAAAAAAAGAGATAATTTTTAGTGGGCTACCCGGAACCGAACTAGTTAGATTAGGTTAATTATTTAAAAAAAAAACAATGTTAGGTTAGGTTAGGTTAAAACTGTGACCCCTACGCAAGAGCCGAGCGAGCGAAGCGAGCGTTGCCGCGGTAGCGGCCGACGAGTGCCAGAAACGACTAGATTATATAGAAAATGAGTTGTTTGTGAAATAAATAGTATACGAAACGTTGGTTGTAAACTAAAAATTTGTCAACGGAGTTTTGGTGAAACATTGGTGAACCCCTCATTTTATTATAAACCATTTTGTTGTTGAAAGTACCCGCATTCAGATTTTTTTTAAGCATTCGGGATCCAACGGAAATACTTTTCGGGATTCAACGACAATAAAACGTAATTATCTTGCATTTTTTTAAATTCGGGATCCAACGGAAATACATAATAATGTTTTGCGGGATCCAACGCCAAAAATATTAAACTGGGATTCAAAAGCGGGATCCAACGAAAATAAATCGCCAGGCGGGGGGCCCGCGGGAAGGGGTGGTTTGTGATTGGCTGATCGCAATTCTGGTAAGTAGGTACATTCGAATTGCCGAATGCACTAGCGGGCAGCGAGTGGGCAAGCGGGAGCGGGGTTATGACTAGGTCTGACTCTATGTCAACTTAAAACGCGCGAATTTTCAAATTAGTCCTAGAAACTTTTTTTGGTGTGGTTTTTGGTAACGCGAAGTGAGACGTGATGCCCTAAGGACGGATTTTTTTTTGTGCTTCTTCTGGTGCCCCCCCAGACGTGATGCCCTAGGCAATTGCTTAATTTGATTAAGGGTTAATCCGTCACTGGTGTTATGGAAAGGGTATATCAATACAAACGGGTTGAAGAGTGTATCTGGTCTAGAATCTCTGAACAAAATTTCAGATCAAAAGCATTAACTTTGAAAATGCTTAATATTTTTTTATTTCGACATCACGGCGGCGGCGCTGCACTGGCGCGCGGCGGCATGATGTGCGTGTACTAGGCGCACAAATACACTACAGATAATGGATAATGACCCTCGTAGTGCGGTGACACGTTTGTTATGATTTCAATTTAATAAACTATCGAAAATAAAAAAAATTTAAGCATTTTCAAAGTTAATGTTAAGTTAAGTTAGCTTTTGAGCTGAAATTTTGTACAGAGATTCTAGACCAGATACACTCTTCAACCCGTTTGTATTGATATACCCTTTCCGTAACACCCTGTACATGTGGGCGCATCCACAGTCGGTCCAGCAAAAAATTAAAAGTCCATATAGCAAAAGTGTTGCCATTTCCAGAGCACCGCCATTCCGAAAAAGTTAAGCAGAAAAACGCAATAACAATAAATAAAGACAGGTTTTTGCGAGTATTACTCAAAATTTTTTGCATAATTTCTTGCAGGACACCTATATCGGCTTCTGTAATGTGCTGGCCAGCCGCCAAGCGTTCGAGTTCATAACTCAACTCTCGCATTACATAGCACGATTAATATTACAAATGAACTTACATTTCAAATGATAACTTGGGTAGTTTTTTCGAAGAAGAGATTTATTAATGTTTTGAATAAGTTTGTTTGAGGAAAATGTTGAAGCGTTTAACTTCCTTCTTTTCTCTTAGAATAATTAATTATGGACTTGATTAATTTTGTTGAATTAGTTGTGTACTTACCTCTCCCTAAGTCGTGCCTGTACTTAATTCTTCTTTAACAAAGGATGAACATAACTTTTAAAGCCTTAGAGTGCCCCCAATTAAAAATCTAAATTAAAAGACAGTAGCACAATCAGCCCATAATGTTCCTACTGCTGGGATACAAGCCTCCTCTCGGTGAGAGGGAATGGGCGATGGTCCACGCAAGCCCAGTTAGGGTTGCGGTTGGTAGATGTCACATGTCTTCGAATTTTTGTTTCCTCACGATGTTTTTCTTCGCCGTTTTGAGAGCAGTGGTGTGTATCATTTACTCAAAGTAAAGCGTTTGTCTGGGTTCGAACCTACAACCTATACTATAACTGGTAAGTCGCGGCTGTTACCAATAGGTTCACCAATACTCCTAAATGAGACAATCCTCTTCCTTTTTATCAAAAAGAACGAACACCTTTTACAGTTTCTACCAAAAATAAATAACATGTCCTGCACTAACTGACTACAATTCTGGTACAAAATACATTTCCCCATTTACACAAAACAAGTTAAACTCCGAATTCAATTTGACCGTCTCACGCTTCTATTAAGTGTCCAACCAAAAAGCTTAACTCCAGCCGCATTGCCTGAAAGCCTCAGGGTACAATCCAGACCCTACCATGTCACGAACTAACCCTACTAATATTTCAAAAACGAATGATGCTTGTATGTTTGTAACTCATCATCTGCCTAGCCTTTTCCCAACTATGTTGGAGTCGGCTTCCGGTCTAACCGCATACGGCTAAATACCAGTATTTTACATGGAGCGACTGCTTATCTGACCTCCACAACCCAGTTACTGGGTAATACGATACCCCTTGGTAAGACTGGTTGGCAGATTTTCGGGCTTCTGACGACCCGTAACGGCTGTCAAAGACCCACGATTGACAGCCGGGACCAACGGCTTAACGCGCTTTCCGAGTCACGGAGGGGTCTTGGTATGTAAAGATGGTCACCCATCTACGGAGCAAGCGCGGCAAGCGTAGCTTAACCTGATCGATCGACCCGAACGGCTGATATTACTTAGCCACAAGCCCCTCTATGTTTGTATTGCCCCTGTATGTTTGTAACTCAATCACGCTTTAACGGCTGTATGAATTTAGATAAGCTTTTGCACACATGTAGACTGTGTTTTGTTTTAAAATATAGAATACTTTTTATCCGGGGTAGTGTAGTAGTTTTCGTAAAATGTGAGTGAAACCGCGGCCAGAAGCTAGAGGGAGAACACAAACATAAGCTCGAGCGTACCCCCAACTTGTTCCAATTGTTCTAACTAACTTAGAATGACATAAAACCACATGCCTAGACTTCTAGTACTCGTAAATCTAGTCTGAATTCTAGACTGTTGGACAATAAAGACAGGAAGATGGTCGTTTTGTGCTAAAACTTGGTTTATAGTTTATTGTAGGTAGAGCAGTGGAGCGCCGCTTTCAAATGAATTCTGATGAAACCTGAATTGAGATGAGTCGTGCTTGTTTCAAAATTTATTCTGGGAATTTTGTGCTTGTGGCATGTGCACGAATAATAATAAAGCGTCTAACCTGCCTCTGCGAGTTGGCTTCGGCCCCTCGTGCACCTTCCAAAGGTCCGGGAGATATCGCTCATTTGGACGACGTAAATGTATTTTTTCCCAAAAATGAGTTAAATATACCAAAGCACTTAGAAATCGTATTTACGTTAGGAAAGCAAAGACTTAAAAAAAGTAACAGTTACCTACGTCGATTTTTCTCCAAATGAACGATACGTCAAAGACACTTTATAATATCATGACGTCACACTAGAGTGAATCTTCTGCCTTTCATTACCTTTCAAGTTCGGAAATAGGTAGGTAGGCATCAATTCATCAAAGTATATAAGCCTGACTGCTACGTAGGTCTAGTAACCGAAAGCGCTACTGCTGAGCATGAGGTCCTGGGTTCGACTACCAGGTCGGAAGTGTGATTGGGTTTTTCATCAGTAATTTCATAGAAGCCGCCTGGAGTCTGGATTTGTGCCCGGTTGATGGCAATAGACCCTATTATGGCCCTATTAGGTTCATGAAACTTAAAAAAAACATAAGTGGCGAAAAGTGGGTGTACTTACTATATAACTACTACTCTGCCTAACCCTTCGAGGGTTACAGGCGTCATATTATATATGTTACGTACAATCCTAACTTGAGCTTGTTAATGCGAAAGTTATCTTCAAAATGGTCGGTGCATTTAACATTGCGTGGCTTTCTAACGTCAGAGTCAGGGTTGCAATGTAACTTTATGCTTGGCTTGCTTTGCGGCCTCTAATCCACCTTGCCTGGGGTGATAAACCGTGCGAGGTCGATGCACCCTTTTGGGAGATTCCTGTGTCAATTAGCTGAAAGAATATAAGAACAATTTTCTCAATAAGAAAAATGGTTTTGTTGTCTTAAAATATGAATTTACATAATTTAAAAGCGAACAGCCTTAAAATAAAAATTAAAAAAGAAATAATCATAAGTCATCAACAAATTCGTCCGCACCGTCTTCAACAGTAAAAGTGCCCAAAAGGCTGGAAAGAATAAGTTCAAAGATAAAAAGACCACGTTCGATTCGGACGCATCACTACGTATAATAATCATTTCTGCAAAAGACTTCCGCTACCGGGAAAAGGTGTGCCCCAAAAATTGCCAAAACGACCGTTCTTGCGCTGTCTGTAGTAACTTCGTAAGTTTCTATTACTAACACGAATAACCTTATACATTGTGATACAATGTAACCTAAATATAACCTTTCACACTAACGATTAACGTTAACTGCGAAGGTGAAACCCTTTTATCAATGAGAATAAAATTATAAGAAAAGATCTTCGTCTTTTCTTGTCGATGGTACTCTTCTTCGATATTTTAGAGCCCAGTAGGTGGCCACGTTGATTGCGGTATCAGTGGCATTCATTAAGTCATCCAAGGTGCAGGTGAACGGGCACTAGCGCACTCCAACAAGTGGGGCATGGTCTGATTAGAGGCACCGCACTCATACTGGATATTAGATGGTATTGGATTTAAGAAACAGTGGCGTGCATTGCATATAGGCATATAAGCAGTGCCTACCTCGATATATCAACATCATCATCATCATCATTTCAGCCGAAAGACGTCCACTGCTGGACATAGGCCTCCCCCAAGCACCTCCACTTCGACCGGTTTTGTGCTTCTCGCATCCAACGAGTTCCTGCGTTCCTGTTCCTGTATATCAACATAAGCCTGTCAATTACATTTTAGTGTGTATCATACCTAAAAAAAAACAAAACACGCGCGGCAGTAGGCAGTCGCCGGACGGCCTACTCGGCTCCCGTACTATTCGCACATTGTCATTAGTCTTTACTCGTTCAAGTTAATACGCCAAAATTAAAAATACGTACGTCTCCCATGATGTTCGACCTTCACAATTTATCACCCTTAAGTAGGCATGCCTACTCAAATAAACACACTTTTGACCTCACTTTTTTTCTGATTAGTGACCGCGTTTACCTATACTAGACCCGGTCTAGTGCCTACCTATTCTGAAAACCAATAAGATATCCTCGTAACATTCTATCGCGTCAATAGTGATCATGATCATTGCGGAAAGACAGACATAGAAAAAGATCTGCGGCAAAAATTGCCGCAACGCCGTCAAGCGCTGTCTACATCGTAAGTTTCAATTACCAACACGAATAACTTCGTACACTGTAACACAATGTAACTAAAAATAACCTTCCCCTATTTCACAACTCGCATGCCAAGAACGGAAGCCAACCTAGCTGACCCAGCGTCCTCACCTTAAAACTTGCTCACTCCCGACAATCGCGTCGTTAACGAGAGTGCTCCCGAATCATTCGCCCGAGCGCACACCGTCCCAGTAGTTTCTCATTCACTCACATAATAGTCAAATTGTCGTCTGCACAGGAACACTTGTGCCTAATGGATTGATGACGACTGCTTCGGGACGTCTTGAGACAATTATGGAGTTTTGTAACTGTCGTTCGCTTTTGATGGTAAGTTCTGGCTTTAAGTGGAGTTGGTGACGGTTTCGCTCTGCGTAGTTGGTAGAATTTTTAAGATAATGTTGTGTTAACATTGGCATTTTCTTTGTTTACAAGGCTTGTGCTCGATGGGACTTTCCATCGGCAAAAATAACGAACTTCCTTACAAACTTTTATCCCATATTTAACCCCTTTTGTAAATAAGAAGGTGAATTTTCAAAAAATCTTTCTTCAGCTCAATTTCGATATAAAACTAACGCTTGTGCAAAATTTCTCGCTTCTAGACAGAGCCGTTAAAGCCGTAAGTTGTCTGTCAGTGGATGAATTACTTTAAGATTTTTATGGAATAGATTTTTGCAGTATGATACTCAATTTCTTTTATGAAATCTGACGTTCAGTCGGACTGTGTTATCATGTAGTGTACCTACTAATGTAGCTTTTATTTTTGTACTTACAATGAAATAGCAGCCGCGAGTGCTGATACCTATTATTAGGTACCTTTTATTTTTTACTTACCTACGTCCGACATATTTTACCTCTCAATCAACCCCACTGCTACCTCGCTGACTGGCTAATATTGTTCCTACTGCAACGGCTTTTTTTGTGTCACAACAGAGTATAAGAGAATAATCAGCCTATAATGTTCCCATTGCTTAAACACAGGCGTCCTCATTGTGAGAGGGAGTGGGCTGTAATCTACCAGGCCGCGGGCCCAGTACGGGTTGGTTTGGTTCTAGGACATGCTGGTTTCCTCACGATGTTTTCCTTCACCGCTTTGAGAGCAGTGGTGACATAAAGTAAAGTGTCTGCTTGTGATCGACTCCACGACCTTCAGCTCGTAAGTCACACCCGTTACCACTGAGCCATTAGGTACTGCTCTATAGAGTGTGAGATAATATTATTTATTTTATCGTTGAAATTAAAGCAACATCTAGCTATGTCGGTTCATTGTCGAAGGTGTACAAATTCCACGTGGATACTATTATAAGATAAGGTAATATCGATATCACTTTCGCTCTGAAATACCAGCACTACGTGCATACATCGGATGCCGAACATTCCTTGAGATGTCTACACTTATAGCTATATAGGTATCAGTGTCTGCAATCGAGTGGTTTGGTGGCAACAGAATACATAGATATAGGGACGAGTAGAAGCGAAACGAGAGATGAAACCCTGTTTATATAATAACGTAGACCTCGCCCAAACACGGGTAAGAATATTATAAATTCGAAAGTAACTCTGTCTGTCTGTATGTTACCTTTTCACGCCTAAACCGCTGAACTGATTTAAATGAAATTTGGTATAGAGATAGTTCGAATCCCGGAAAAGGATATAGGATACTTTTTATCCCGATATTCCCACGGGATTGAGACTTATGCGGATGAAACCGCGGGGCGCAGCTAGTTTACAATATATTATGGTTTAAGCTATACCTACCTATTTTAAAAATAAGTATTCTTAAGTATCACCACAAGTTGTTGGGCATAGCTTAAGTTTTTCTAAGCCCGGATCTCTCTAAACATAAAACCTTTTGAATTATTTCGTAATTTTAATGAAGTTAGGTACTACACAACAACAGACAACTTTAAAATGGATGAGAAATTAAGGAACAAAGACAAACATGTGGGCTACGTAATACAAGTTCAGTAGGGAAAGCCGAAAGATATCTCGTTTCAGTAAATGGTCTAAGACTTTCACAGATCCTTGGCCACTGCTAAAAATAAAAAAGAAACTTGTAGTCGAGAACAAAACATTTGTTCGACGATAAAAAAAGTATTATCGCGTAATATATCCCTCCAGCAGCAATGAATACCGTATCATTTGGTATAAACTGGCACTTCCTCAAATATATTCACCATTAGGGCGGCCATTGTAGGTATCTACGCTCAACAAGTAACGAAATAGACCAGAGAAAAGGAAACTTATATCATCACATCACACTAATATTGTAAAGGCGAAAGTTTGCGAGTGTGTTTGTATGTTTGTTACTTTTTCACGCACAAACGGCTGAACGGATTGGGATAAAATTTGGCACACAGGTAGTTTACGAGTATAACCAGAATTGACTCATAGGATTTTTGGATTGGACTTTTTATCCCGATATTCTTAAGGGATCGACACTCGTGCGGGTGAAACCGCGGGGAGCAGCTAGTATAACATAAAATCACGACTGTATTTCCCAAAGGGTTAGACAGCGGTGTAACTACCTAAAGTACACCCACATTGTTAAAGCCCCATATAACAGGGTGCCAGCCTATTACCAAAAATCCAGACTCCGGGCTGCTACTGAGAAAATACTCATGGAAAACCTACAAACAATTTGTCCAACCTGGTAATCAAACCCAGGACCTCGTGCTCAGCAGCAGCGCTTGCAACCACTAGACCAATGAGGTAGTTTTCCTCTAATATATTCACAACTAGCTGCGCCCCGCGGTTTCACCCGCATAAGTGTCGATCCCGTGGGAATATCGGGATAAAAACTATCCTATGTCCTTCCCCGGGACTCAAACTATCTCTATACCAAATTTCATCTAAATCGGTTCAGTGGTTTAGGCCTGAAAAGGTAACATACAGACAGATAGACCGACAGACAGATAGAGTTACTTTCGAATTTATAATATTAGTATGGATTACAGCGGTCATTGTATATACCTAAGTACTTACGCAACAAGTCACAAAATAGACAAAGGAAACCATACAAAAACCATTTGATATGCACACAATAGCCCCATAAAAAAGCATAGTTAAAAACGGTAGCGGATCAAAAGTTGGGTCACAAAGACCCGGGGTGAATGCTTAAAGTTGTGGGGTTAACCCCCCCCCCCCCCCCCCCTTCACCCCTAAAGTTACGGGTTCTGGGTCGGGGTGAACACAGGACCGCTTTATTTCATACCTCGAGAACTTTGCAATCATTATTTTGCGTTTGGCAACTAATTCGTATGCTATCGGAGATGCCAGCTTTAGGGGCACTTAATTTACGTGTATTTTACTACCTGTGAAAGCTTTCGTATTGTTTTAATTAATTAATGGGGTCATACAGTGTGTTTGTGTGTATGTTTTAATAAGAAATAGGACAAAATGAAACATCTCCCGTAACGATGCTGACGTTTCAAGACAGGCCCAAAAATAATTACATTTTCATGTTACGATAATTGAATTTAAATGTGTGGTGGCCCAGAGGTAACGAACTCGACTTACGAGAAGTAAGGTGTGGGTTCGAACCCAGACTGGCGCTTTGCTTTGTGTGAATAATTTCATCAGCGCTGCTCTTAAAACTGTGAAGGAAAACATCGTGAGGACTGCCAACTCGCATTGGGGCCGCGTGGTAGTTACAGCCCACTCCGTCTCGGAGAGAGGAGGCCTGTGTCCCAGCAGTGGGAACATTATAGGCTGATAATGCTTTATGTAAACATATACTAAGTAAAGGTAAAACTAAGGTCCTGTTTCAAAGTATCCAGGGCTCTAACTGCCGGAATAGTTACTGAAAATAATAATCACCCTGAATGTAATAACAATCACTTTGTGCCAGACAACTACTGCCGCGGCAGAAAGCACAGGCTATTTGCTGCGCCTCCATGTCGCACAGTTGCGCGTGCTAAGTCCCCACTCCCCAGTACCACGCGCTCTGGCCGCACTTAATGATCTCTTGGACTCTAATCCAACAAACGATCTGTTTGCGGACGAATGGACAAAGATTTTGTCGACATGTCAGAAGTACTGTGAGAGGGATTTATGAAAGTGTTTGATGATTTTATATTTATGTGTATATAGAAACTGGGTCTTTAATTTCTGTAACTGGTTTTAAACCGTTTTAATTAAAGAAATAAAATAAATAAATGTGTAAAGTAATAATTTCAGTAATAATATTAAGCTAAAAACTGTTGTAGGCATTCTTCTGTTAAGACTAACTACTTAGTTATAAACCTGCTAACATTCCTTTACAAATAAATTCTTTAAAAAACCAGAAGGCCAATTCTCGTAATTTAAAACGTTCAAAATCTAGTCGCAGTCTCATCTCAGCGACAAACAAATGTCAAAAACTTGTCAAAATGCAGGGAAATTAGAGGTGTTTTTGACAGATTGAGACAGATCAGACGGTGAACGTTCTTAAAATTACGAGAATCGCCCTCCTGGTGTCACTGCCCGACTGACAGCCGTTGGGGCAGAAGAGTTCTCGAGTTGACTTAATTGACAGTAGTGTTATAGATGCTTATTAAGAGTGATCATTTCAAACATCTATGCAACAAGATATTTGGATGACACGTAATCAACTATGAACGTTAATATCTCAGAATCGTGACGCTTTACAGGGTATGGTTCTACTATGTTTTCTATTAGCCTTGATCAGGCAGGTCAGTTATCCATTTATATAGGTTTCATGCGTGACAGCAGTTTTGAAAAAAAAAAAAAAAAAAAAATGGCGGACCGTCGCCGTCGGTATGCCAGGCTCAAAATAAAATTCTTCAATCCCCTTTACCCAGCGATGGTAGGTAAAAAGTGCTATAACAGTCTTGAAATATGAAATAGACACACCCTACATAATTTGAATATCTACCCGTCTTCTGCAACTACAAAGCGCTATATCAAAGCAAGTGCAGGCGTTGTTGCGTCTGCAACAGCAGTAGGGACCCAAGGGATATGCAAATAGGTATATAATATTTATTTCGCTTCTCCACTCCATATTCTACATTAAAATATATCTGAAAATATAAAGATACAATGTAGGTATTGTATTTGTAGAGATAGAATGGAAAATATAGAGTTACCTGTGAGTTCATTGAATGCATTCCACGTTCTGTGCACCGGTGCTTTTATTTTATTACCGACTTTTGATGGACACTTTTAGGAAGCTGTACCACATTTATTTACTGTGGCTGTACTTACCTAGCTTCACGTCGCTAAAGATGTAGAAAATTGTACGGATTGGTACAATTTTCGCCACGCCTCTGTCCCCCGAAGGCTTAAGTAGAGGTGTACCTATTGTACAGATGACAGCACATGAAACTACTACAATCTGTCAAAATTCTTTAATAGATTTTCAACTTTATCGCTAAAACATAAGGTTCAAAGTTGATTGGGAAAATTTAACAGTTTCGGGTAGCTTGATGTGCTGGCGTCTGTACACCCACATTTCGCCAGTTATGTTTAAGTCCCATCATCTCCTGAAATCTCAACAACCGCGTACAAATCTAGACTCCAGGCTCCTACTGAAAAAATCCTGATGGAAAAAGCCAATAACACATAAGCCCAACCTGGGAATCGATCCCGTCTTGGGTTCGGGCTCATTAGTAGGTAGCATTTGCGACCACTACAGCAACGACGCAGTGTGGATGTTTTAGGTTAGGTATACAAAATTTACACACTCCTAAATATGTACCATCGCGGACACTGGCGGTGGACCACTTTTCAACCTTATTACCAAGGGCATAAGGGTGAAAAGTGGTCGACCGCCATTGTCCGCGGCTCTACCTACTCTCAGGTTACCTACCTACCTAACTAACTGGTACTAGTTACTGGTAACGGTAAGCCTGCATCGTCCCACTGCTGGGCACAGTTCCCCCATGAGTTTCAGCGATGATTCAGGGCGAATACAATCCATGGCCACCCTAACACTACAGATTATTTCAGCAACTCATTCGACAAAAATCAACCCCTAACCATTTTACCCCAAATTATTTTGAACAAGTGACAATCAGCTCTTCCCCGCCCCAGTATAATACTACTTCAGCGTCTATACGATCCCTAATCTTTTACCGTAACATCTCAAACGTCTCGAGAACGTTGGGTACTATTCACACTTTACTGCGAGCGACTTCAACGGCTATAACTAGTCGCCCGACCATAAAGTCGCCGTGAAAACTTTTAACGATCGCAGCACACATATTGGAAATTCTTAGGAAAACTAAATAAATATGTAGGAATGCATTTTATAGATTTCCTTTGGAAAGTAGGTAAGGGTTTCCTAAACAAGACTTTTACAACACTGGTGTAAGTACTAGGTAGGTAATTCTTTAGCAGTTTCCAGGTAGGTCCCCATTGACCCCCACTATAGTACCTACTTAATTTAAAAAAACTTAGGTATATATAATCCATATCGAACAAATCGGAAAATGCCCACTATTTTCAATGCTAATACCTAATATTCGGTTGATAATTATTTTAAGCTTGGCCAAATAAGATTTCTGTTCAGCGAATTATTCAAAACATCCACAGGGTCACAAGCCAACGAAATTAAATTCCGACAAGGCAACAACGGTGCCTTCGAGGAGGCTAAATAAAAAAATACCTTTGCGCAATCTGGTAAAATTAAATCAAAATTTGACATTTTCGCTACACCGTTTCGGTTAGTTACCCAAAATGAAGATATTTCATCTAAAAGTGGGGTGAAGTCAGTAAAAACGTATTCTATATAGCTTTACCCTACTTTCTAACACTTTGTATTAAAACAAAGATAAGAAAGCAGTGAAAAAATAAATGGGGTTGCTTGTGGGCGGTCGCAGAAGAGCATTTGCAATGCTTTTACTTAATTTTCTTTTAAATTAAGTACAACCATTTATTTAACTCACTCTGTGCCAAACGAAGCTTAGCTGAGTGCTTTGGCACTGATTGTATGTCTGCTTATTTTGTCGACAGTCATAAATGTAGGTAGGTACCTGCTGTTAGAAATAAAAGGGAAAGAAAGAAAATACGTATATTTGCGGTAACATGACGTAGAGCAAGAAGACAAACATAAAAAAATGCAAGTTGAGCAGTTCCAAATCCAGCATGAGGTCCTTCGTACACGGCACGGTTTCTTTGCGGTACGGTGATAAACCGCGCCGTAGAAAAAACGTACCTATCCGTCAGCAAGCTTCCATAGTGATCCATACACTCTGACGTTCTGCCCGCGATTTCGTCCGCGTGAAATTCACCCTCTTAGGGGTGGAATTAAAAAATTCTTTCTTAGTGCATACCTACTCTTCACAAAGAACACACCCTCTAAATTTCATGTCCCTAGGCCCAGCGGTTTAGGCTGTGCGTTGATATATCAGTCAGCCAGGACTTTGAATTATATATGTATATACAGGATGGTCCAAATAGTGACGTCAATAAATTTTTTTTTAGATTCCTCACACCGGGGGGTATCCAAAAATACCCCATGTATGTTCCGCGATTTTTTGAAGTTTTCGAGTTATAATTTTTTTTAGAGATTTTTTAATGTATTCTGCCAGCGAGGTTTCAAAAATTCGTATCTTTTTATGTAGTAGGTATTTTGCATAATTTTTTGTTTGTGGCATGATTGCCTTGAATGTTGTTTTAATAAAAAAAATAATTCAGCTTCCTGAAATTACTTAAAGTTACCCAAAAAAGGCTTTACATTTAGAACTTTAGTTTTCAGTAGGATTCACTCAAACATTCAACTTCAATTTAAAAATACAAAAAGGACTTTTCGTAGCTTCAGACTAAATTTAAAAAATTTGCAGGGTCCTATACTATCTAAATCATCCAAAAAAAATAGTACTTTATTGGACTTTTTTTTTAGTAATCGGCCTTCGAAGGTGGATGGGCCAAAAATCATTGAAACACGTTTAAAGCATAAAAATTTCTTTTTTGTACTTTATATCATTCTGATGGCAAATTGAACTTAGAAATGTAATTTGAAATTAATTTTAATTGAAATTTCTGTAGCTCATGATTTTTGGTCTCACCACTGATTAAAAATGTGAGCATTTGTGAAAATTGCTGCTTTTGAAATTACACGATTTTGGATAAGAAATAAAAGGCACAAATTACTGAAAAATCATTATTATTATGATTACAGATTTATTATTATTTATTACAATAAATTTTCAAAATACCTTCCTCCAATCGATTTTTTCATTTGGGGATTTTACAAGGAGCTGGTGTACGCGACGGAAACCAACAATGAAACAGAATTTAGACAAAAACTTACAGAAGCGGAAAGAAAAATAAAACAAGAATATTCGAGTAGCTTCATCAATTAAAAGATAACTTTTTAAGACGTTGTCGTTTATGTATTCAGGTTGGAGGAAGGTATTTCGAAAATTTATTGTAATAAATAATAATAAATCTGTAATCATATTAATAATGATTTTTCAGTAATTTGTGCCTTTTATTTCTTATCCAAAATCGTGTAATTTCACAAGCAGCAATTTTCACAAATGCTCACATTTTTAATCAGTGGTGAGACCAAAAATCATGAGCTACAGAAATTTCAATTAAAATGAATTTCAAATTACATTTCTAAGTTCAATTTGCCATCAGAATGATAAAAAGTACAAAAAAGAAATTTTTATGCTTTAAACGTGTTTCAATGATTTTTGGCCCATCCACCTTCGAAGGCCGATTACTAAAAAAAAAGTCCAATAAAGTACTATTTTTTTTTGGATGATTTAGATAGTATAGGACCCTGCAAATTTTTTAAATTTAGTCTGAAGCTACGAAAAGTCCTTTTTGTATTTTTAAATTGAAGTTGAATGTTTGAGTGAATCCTACTGAAAACTAAAGTTCTAAATGTAAAGCCTTTTTTGGGTAACTTTAAGTAATTTCAGGAAGCTGAATTATTTTTTTTATTAAAACAACATTCAAGGCAATCATTACACAAAAAAAAAAATGCAAAATACTTACTACATAAAAAGATACGAATTTTTGAAACCTCGCTGGCAGAATACATTAAAAAATCTCTAAAAAAAATTATAACTCGAAAACTACAAAAAATCGCGGAACATACATGGGGTATTTTTAGATACCCGCCGGTGTGAGGAATCTAAAAAAAATTTATTGACGTCACTATTTGGACCACCCTGTAGATATTAAATTGACATCTACCAACCCGCACTGGGCCCGCGTGCTAGATTATGGCCCACTTTCCCTCATCGGGAGGAGGCCTGTGTCCCAGCAGTGGGAACATTATAGGCTGATATGATTTTTATGATATGACGTACTTACACCTAGCGCCTACGCGCGGCTAATAAACAGTAGTTTTTTACTACAAGAAAAACGTGTGTACAAAGGGCCTTTTCGGTAAAACGTATCTAAACGAGAATACACTTTAAAAGTATATGTAAGTAATACAATATCACAAAAACCCAGAAAATCGAAAACCTGAGCCCTGATTCACAACCATACGATAGGCTATCGTATCGAAAAACTGTCATTTGGATAGCCTGATTTGGCTTCCCCTCAACAGCAAATAGCTGTTGGAAGAAAAGCGGGCGTCTATTTGATTTAAACTGACATTTCGGGTTTTGGACTTGTGAACAGCGTTGAGAAGACTCCTACGATAACAATGATTAATGTTCGATACGATACGGAAGCATATCGAGTGTTTGTGAATAAGGGGGCTGATCGGCCAATCAAATCCTTCGTGGTTGATTAGACAGCAGATTAACTACCTAAATACAACGAGCGTTCAAAAACCCAGTTTCGTAGATCTTCCAAAAACCGTTTCAACACTCACTACAAACTCTATCTAAGTACTAAATGATGCTACCGCAACTTAATTAAATGATTACCAACGGCCACATTCAACAGACGAACGGTAGCCAATTCTATAACAGTCTATATAGCCATATAGCCGGGGCAATGCCAACCTCCCTTCATTCGCTCCTCCCGGTCCGACAAAGCCTTATTAGGTTGTGTTGTGCACGGTGCAAGATGCGCCCGGCGTCAATCGATGTGGGTAACCATGGCAACGGCCGCCAGCCCACAACCAGACAAGACCTTTATGCTCTACGATTTGGCGACGATCAGTGATACGATTTTTGGGTGTATTTTGATTTTGTTTGAGAAATATTGGCTCAAAGTCAGTAAAATGATGAAAGATAGATCTTATACAAAGGTTACATTTTGTTCAGGCGTACTTAGCCGTTATGGTCCTCCTTCTTCTCCTGACTATTATTCTGCGCAACATCGTACTGTTGTGGGTTGATAAGGTAATAACTAATAAATCCTCATCATCTTTCGGTCTAGCTAGCTGTTATATGTATAATGGTATTAAGTAATAAAACGAATGTCGATTGCTACGGACATGATGACCCATTATAAAATTTTGATTATTCGGAGTATAGTTATAGATAGATCTAAGGCTAACAGGGACCGTATAATCTAAATTTTATGCAAATTTGAGGAAGCAACATCAGTCAACTCAGGTTAGGGAAAAATAACATCAAAACTCAGACCAAATAAAATACCAAAACAGAGGGCTGTCAATAGTAAATTGAAGCCGGTTTCGTAAACATGTGTGCACTTAGTGAGGTGTAGTTTGATTGTAAATGTGTACGTGCGATCGTGTATGCACAGAGCAGAGTTGTAGGTTTGGCATGCTTCACTTGTATTGTTTGCAGCGCTATATCTTGACTTTTTTATTTGGTATGAACATCAAAAGTGGTCAAACGCTGAGGTGATAAATAACGTGCTGCTGTGCTCGATCCCGCTCCAGCAATTGTTGATCCTCATCACCATTAAGCCGTAAAATGTCCTTTCCTGTTTACTTGACCAGGTCGTCAGAGTCCTTAGCAAAGGTCGACCTCCATATCTCGCGCTGCGTGTCTAACTGTTATAAGAAATCAATCCATTTTATAACAGTTCTTTTTCTTTTTCTCTTTTATGTACCTACCTATTTATCTTTGTTTTTTTTCTGATAGTTTTATTTTTGTTTTATTGTTTACTTTTATTTTCTCCAATATTTGTACGCCTGCACGGCAAAACATAGCGCCCATGTTATTAACCAAAGACCTTTATGTAAAAACCTATGTTTCACAAATAAATATTCTGATTCTGATTCTGATCCCGCCATCTCCTTTGTGGCTAGAATTGCAGGCCCCGAACTTACTTCCTACTGCACGAATAAGAAGCAAGTCAATCTGCCTAGCCTTTTCCCAAATATCTATGTCAGGGTTGCCTTCTACTCTAAACGGATGCTGTTAAATACCAGTATTTTACATGGAGCGACTATATATCTGACCTCCACAACCCAGTTACTGGATAACACGATATCTCGATTTATTCCAGTCTAATCCCCTGAGCCCCCCTCCACCCCGCCCCGCTCCTCGATCCCCTGCTAGTTCGTCTTCTGTTTTAAAGTCTGGCTTATCCACTTTATGCTAAGTGCTTTTTGACAGGTAAGTCTGGTAGTCAGATTTGAGCTTCTGACAACCCGTAACGACTGTCAAAGATCTACGAATGATAGCCAGGACCAACGGTTTAACGTCCTTTCTGAGGCACGGAGGGATCACGATAGGTATATATAAAGGAACCCATCCACGAATAGACTCCGACAAGCGTAGCTTAACTTACGATCGATCCGTGCGGTTGTTATCATTTAGCCACGAGCCCTTTTAACGTACCTAATATACAGGGTGTTACGGAAAGGGTATATCAATACAAACGGGTTGAAGAGTGTATCGGGTCTAGAATCTCTGTACAAAATTTCAGCTCAAAAGCATTAACTTTGAAAATGCTTAATATTTTTTTATTTCGACACCATGGCGCTGCACTGGCGCGCGGCGGCGTGATGTGCGTGTACTAGGCGCACAGACGCACTACAGATAATGGATAATGACCCTCGTAGTGCGGTAACACGTTTGTAATGATTTCAATTTAATAAACTATCGAAATAAAAAAATATTAAGCATTTTCAAAGTTAGTGCTTTTGTGCTGAAATTTTGTACAGAGATTCTAGACCAGATACACTCTTCAACCCGTTCGTATTGATATACCCTTTCCGTAAAACCCTGTATTTAAAGAACATGCACACCAATGGCTCTTACGCTCTCTTTGACCCAATGTAGGTACCGTTTTACCACGAAGTCGTCACACGATTGTCGATCGTACGATATAAAAACCATATCGTGCCCACGCAAAATTGGCAAACTATACACAGATGAATGGGATCCTCGCTTTCAAAGTTTTGCCCTGGCAGTGACGTCATTGTTTATTTGACATGTCTCTGTATGTTTCTGACCGCAAAATGTATGCACTGTGCAATCGATCATTGGAAGTTAGGATATGTCCCAGACTTGCTGAAAAGATTTTTGGTATCCAGGATTTTGTTGAATATTTTAGAAGAAAGCGTGGCAAGTTATAATGTTTTATGTATTATTATTATTATAATTTGTGTGTTATTATATTTTAGTGACTTCTTTAACAACAAAAATGATTGTTTTTTAGTAGATAATAGCATCACGCCTATATTCCCCAAAGGGTTAGGCAGAGGTTTATAATAGGTACACCTAAATCGCGCTAGTAATCAGCATTTTTAGGGTTCCGCACCTCAAAAGGAAAACAAACCCTTATAAGATCACTTTGTTGTCCGTCTGTCAAGACTATTTTTCTCAGGAACACGTGAAGTTATCAAGTTAAAATAAATATCAAATAGGGCTGCAAACCCTTGAAGCAGTGATACAATCAAACTTCTAAGTCAATGCAATCAAAAGATTCGGGCGTTTATGTTCCAGAATCAAAATAGGGTACTTCCCGTTGACCTAGAATCATGAAATTTGGCAAGAAACAATGTCACGTAGCACAAGTAAAGGAAAAAATCCGAAAACCGTAAAGTAGTTACATTACTTTTTCCCATGATATACTATACATACCTACCTACAAATTTGTACGGGACCCTCGGTGCGCGAGTCCGACTCGCAGTTGACCGGTTTTTTTTTGCATTTCGTAGTAAATCTCATTTTAATTGTACCTAGTGAAACAATGGCGTACCTAAAACGCAACTGAATTCAAAAAGAATAATTTAACTTACTCAACATTGAAGGGATGAATATTATCAAATACCTACTTAATCGTGTTCATATTATTTAGATAGACATATGGATAATATGTATAGCGATGCGTCAACGATCCCTCAATGAGACAAAGCCTTCGCACCACAAACACACCACACAAATGGCCCAGAGCACAGACAATTGAGAGTCGAACAATCAATAGACAACATACAATGAATGATTGACATTCAATTAAGTATGGAGCTCCATATCCATAATGTTCGAGCCACTAGACACGAGACAGTATTGAAGCATTGTCTGTAAAGATAATCTGTTACTGATTAAATCAAGCCAATTAAACTGTGAACAATGAACATGGCCACTAAAAATACAATCTTCTGTGTAGCTCTCAGGCAGTGGCGTGCATTTCATATAGGCATATAAGCAATGCCTACCTCGATATATCAACATAAGTCTGTCAATTACATTTTAGTGTGTATCATACCTAACAAAAAACAAATCTTCATACAAACACGCGCGGCAGTAGGCAGTCGCCGGACGGCCTACTCGGCTCCCGTACTATTCGCACATTGTCATTGGTCTTTGCTCGTTCAAGTTAATACGACAAAATTAAAAATACGTACGTCTCACGCGTAATACCATGACGTTCGACCTTCGCAAATTATCACCCTTAAGAAGGCATGCCAACTCAAATAACCACACTTTTGACCTCACTTTTTTAACCGACTTTAAAAAAGGAGGTTCGGTATTCGACCCGTATGTGTGTATGTATGTATGTATGTATGTATGTATGTTTGTATGTCCGCGATTATCTCAAAAACTACTGAACCGATTTTGATAATTCTTTCATTTGTGTGATCTACATACTTTCAGGAAGGTTTTAGTATATAATACATTAGGTAATTATTCTTATGTACGAAGTTATATGCATAAATGTACTGCATCTCCGGCATTTCTATGCGAATTTTGATGATTCTTCGACTTGTGTCTTCAATTCTTCAATGCACTAAGTAGTGTTAATTGAATTTGTGTGGGGTAGGTACAACTAAAAAGTGAAAAATAAAGACTTTTTTACAAAAAAAACAACCGACTTCAAAAAAAAAACACTACAAAGTGAAAAATAACTTTAATTTCGGAAGTCAGTGTCAAAAAACGAAAATGCGGAACCAAAGACACCGACTTCCGAAATTAAAGTTATTTTTCACTTTGTAGTGTTTTTTTTTTAAGTCGGTTGTTTTTTTTTTCTGATTAGTGACCGCGTTTGCCTAGACTAGACCGCCCTAGTGCCTACCAATTCTGAAAACCAATGCACACCACTGCTTTCAGGCACGGTAATATTAAGATAATATTACCGTGTCTCAGGCTTAACAATAATGCTAGACAATAGTAACAATATCCG
Organism: Amphipoea oculea; assembly: GCA_945859645.1. NCBI lineage: Eukaryota > Metazoa > Arthropoda > Insecta > Lepidoptera > Noctuidae > Amphipoea > Amphipoea oculea. Next base: position 19,708,436 of record OX243864.1, on the reverse strand, counting down.
ATGGGGAGGAGTGCATAGGTACTCCAGAAAGCCAAATCCCTGAATTAAAAACATTCAAAATCTAGTCGCAACCTCATCTCAGCGACAAACAAATGTCGATAACTTTGTCAAAAATGTAGGCAAACTAGAGGTATTTTTGACAGAGATTGAGACTGAGATCACGGGCAATTCTCGTAATTTTAAGAACGTTCACAGTATGATCTCAGTCTCAATCTGTCAAAAATACCTCTAATTGCCCTACATTTTGACAAGTTTTTGACATTTGTTTATCTCCGAGATGAGACTTTTTTTTTATGGATGGGAAATCATCCAATGACCCCTCCCGCTCTTGGTGAAGCGGAAGGGAGTGTCAGACTCTTACTGACTAAAACCCATCCGTGTTCCTTCCTTAGCCCTTTATGTTCCGGGGTAGCGGTAACCCTTTCGGACAATCCCGCACCCCTGGCAGGCTTCGGCCCTGGCAGGCCCCTTCCTTTATGCTGACATCTCTTCGAGGCACGCGTGGAACACGTACGCGCCGTCCGGCACGGGCCTGGTCCTGATCGGACGGTGAGCTACCCATTACTCCTAGATTACATTACATCCGCAGGCCCGCGCCTACGGTGGCCGGTAGTCGTCACGCGGCTCCCGACGCCCGGAGCGTCTCCCGTGGCGGCTGGGACGTGAGGCTCTCTCCCTCTCCTCTCACTACATAATACTAGCCTTCCATAAACTTGTTGCTACATAGTGCGTAGTATATTAACCTTTGTTTGTCGCCGAGATGAGACTGCGACTAGATTTTGAACGTTTTAAATTACGAGAATTAGCCTTCTGACTGTGAATGCTCTTAAAACTGCTAATAGCATACAATTTTTGAAAAACCACACATTGGTTTATACTTTTCGTTTAAACCTCGCAATTGTCAAGGGACGCCTGTTTGAAACCTATAAATACCTAAAACTCATCTGTCCTTCATAGTGAAATCCTCTCATCCTGTTTCCGGTACAGTGCTCTGAATTCCCAAGAGGAGACTGTTTTCAATAGAATGCTCTGGAAAATCTAAAACAATGTCTTCCTCCATCGCGATCATATCTGGTACAATCTAATTTGCAATAAGAATTTTAGTATCTTCGGGAAACGTGCACGAGAGTGTACTTGGTTTTAAAATATGAGTATTGAAACGGATGGAAAGTCGATTTTGTTTTATAACAACGACTGTAAATAACAGCTTAGTTTTAAGGCCATTTGCATGTATAATTTAGCCCTAAGTAGTTATTTAGTTTAGTCCTGTATTCGTTTTCCCTTTATAATTTGCTCTTATGATTTATTCTAATTGTTGTTTTACTTTTGTTGGATTAGCGAATATAGTTCCTTGTTACATAATACTTGATTTCCCGTTTTCACTAACACTAACGGCACCTAAATGAATGCCTAAATAAAAGCACGCTGTTGTATTTTCAACTTTCAACTTCGACCCGAAAATTGAAAATCCAACAGCGCGCATACGTTCCGTGGAGTTAGAAAAACGGGCAAATACCTATACGGCAAGTTAAGATGACATGAGTAGTTTAAAATATTACCTACCTACTCTTACAATAAACCTAGCTGGTTACATTATATTATTTGCCGGTAGAGGTACCTAGAGTTACCTACCCAAATAAAATAAATTGAGCCTAAATTAAAATTCCACAAACATTTCATGTTTACTTTAGGTATTTAATTTATTTCACAGATTACTAAACACAAAGCGAGAATACCTACGTTGCAAATTAATACAATAGCTGCGGTATCACCACACGAACCTCTCATTTACTGAAAAATGAAACACCAAACAGAAAAATGCAGAAGATCTACCTACCTATTTACTTATCAACAAGCATGGGCATAGCTAGGCGGAGCAAGGGTGGGCAATTCTACCCTAGAAACTTCGATCGATTTTTAATAGGGTTTTTGGCCATACATTTTGACTAAGTTTCCAGGTTCGTAGAGTTAGGGGCTTGGCTCTACAATAGTACAGTAAAAGCGATATTTAAGTCTTGGCAACCTGCTTTACATTAAATGTTTTTGGTGGGATATACTTCTGTAAATCAGGTATTTATTTAATAAAAATGTAACTAACTATTTAAAGTAGATACTAGGTTAAATGACTACTTACTACACAAATAAATACAAAAACAAAGGACACTCAGGCGTCGAAGTACTCGTCCATATCGCTGTCATCCGGAAACGTGCCCAGAAGACTGGCAGCATTGCCACTTTGAATGGCAATGCTAATTCTTTGGCCAAAGAACGACCCAGCCCTCTGGTCACGTGAAGTGTCGACCAGCCAGCGAAAAATTGGTGGGAGTATTTATTACCAGGCGTCATTCATGATCTCTCATTAGATGACTGCGGTTAGCTGGACGTCTGCACCCCTCTAGACAAAGTCCCTAGCTACGTCAATGTTGATTCTCTCTCCGTCCTGCCCCAACCCAAGCACAAATATTCACCAAAGCGTGGTAGATGTGCTCCCTCAAATTGCAATTAGGGCGGTTTCGGGTATCATAAGCCTGAATTAAGAATAAGAACCGAAAACATGGATCGAAATGCCCAGGCACAATGCGAGGTTACAGGATATGGGTTATCGCCTTTCTTGCCCTTTATTTTCAACAGCTCGCAACCGGCGTGTGTGTATGACCAGATGTATGAACATAAACGAGGCAAAATTAGTATGTTAGGATCGTAGCAGGTGGCGTTCTGTATTTCCTGCCTATGGCTATGTATTTTCAACAACCTGCACCGGTAGGTAACGTACCACCTAGTTACCATGGATCTTGGAAGTCGTTACGTTTCGAACGTACAAAGCGTCCTAAATTGACCGCAATTCTTTATAGACAAGCATCTAGACCGTCCAGTATTACTGTCGGAGGAGAACAGGGCCATCTTCCCTGACTTGGGATAAGGATGAGTGATCACAGTATTTTGTGAAAATATTTTATCACAAAGAAAGGGTTTCTTATTTTAGTATCCTTGATAATCCAATGGTCGCCTCCTCCGAATACAGTCAACCGCACATCCGTGGTAACTTACACTTCGAAAATCGTCCTTACTACTATCCATTATTACCAGTGATCGGAATAGGCTGAGTATATTTACCTAAAGTTTAAAGAACAGAGACGGAAATCGGAGACTTCCTTAGGACTAAATTTTTTTTAAATTTTTTATTTTTATTTTTTTTTTGAACATTTCAATATACTTAACATGAATATATTAGGTCCTTACATATGAAATTGGCGTTTTGTATGGAAGGAACAAAAAGTCGAATATTTTTTAATATAATATATTTAATTAATCAAAGTATGAACCATTGTTTTCAATGCACTTTTGCCATCTTATAGGTAGTTCATTGATCCCTTTACTAAAAAAACCAGTCGGACGGGAATCAATAAAATCTTTGAAGGCGATTTGGACTGCCCCATCGGAGTTGAATTTTTTCCCTTGCAAAAAGTTATCCAAATTGCGAAAAAAATGGTTATCTGTTGGAGCAAGGTCCGGGGAGTACGGAGGATGTCTAAGACATTCCAATTCAAGCTCTTCTAATTTGGTAGCCGTCTGTTGCGCAGTGTGTGGTCTGGCGTTGTCGTGAAGCAGCAGTGGCGTGGAGCGATTGACCAGCCTTGGTTGTTTAGCCGCTAGCTTTTCCATCATGGTTTGTAATTGCTGACAATAGACATCAGCTGTAATAGTCTGGCCAGATTTGAGAAAACTGTAATGAACAATACCGGCACTAGTCCACCAAACGCTTACAAGTAACTTTTTTGGGGTTAATTTTCGCTTGGGGCAGGATTTGGCTGGCTGGCCAGGATCCAACCATTGCGCTGAACGCTTCCGATTATCGTAAAGAATCCATTTTTCATCACAGGTAATGATTCGGTTTAAAATACCTTCATTGTTGTGCCGGTTCAGTAATGTAACGCAGCAGTCGACGCGCGTTTGCCGGTTTGCTTCAGTCAATTCGTGAGGTACCCACCTTTCAAGCTTTTTAATCTTCCCAATTTGCTTCAAGTGAATTAAAACAGTTTTATCACTAACATCGAAGCCTGCAGCTAACTCGGACGTGGTTTGCGATGGGTCCGCTTCCACAATAGCCTTCAATTCTCCATTATCAACTTGGGTCTCAGGCCGTCCACGGGGCTTGTTCTGCAGGTCGAAATTTCCAGAACGAAAACGTTGGAACCAAAAACGAACTGTGTTTTCTTTTGCAACATGACCGCCATACACATCATTCACCCTTCGAGTCGTTTCCGCAGCACTAGTGCCACGGCGGAACTCGTACTCGTAAATAATGCGATATTTTAAATTTTCCATTTTGTAAAATGAGTGACGCAAACAGAAAAAACAGAAGAAAAAAAACAAATGAATGACGGTCATCGAAGCACAAATACATGAGTAAATAGCTGTACAAATTTGAATTTGGAATTCCTTACCAAAGAGGAGAAATTCGTGATTAAAGTTGCCAGTACGAAAAACGCCAATTTCATATGTAAGGACCTAATATTAAAGACTCTTTTAAAAATATATATTTTTTAAATTGGATATTTTATTTCTCAAAACATTGATTATGATTACGATTGATTAAAGCATTTATAATCTTAATGATAAAATAAATTATTAAAAAAAAAAATTAGTCATAAGGAAGTCTCCGATTTTCGTCTCTGTTCTTTAAACTTTAGGTAAATATACTCAGCCTATTCCGATCACTGATTATTACCTTTGCTCTCTGTGCAGGCGCTGTCAATATCAAATTGTCAATTGCTGTTACTACCTATTCCCACATTTTTCTCCCACAGATTAGGCTGGCCACACTTAATTGTTTTAACTAATTTAATTATCTCTGGTTTCCCTTCAAAACGCATAAATCTTTCGCCTTTTAACTAATTTAATTGTTGTTTCTTCCCATTTTACTGTTATTTGTCTGTCCTTTGGCTAGATTAACGTCCTTCATAAATAATTAATTATGATCAAGAACGAACCAACTTGAAATGTGGTCGCAAATATTCAAATGCAAGGACAAAACCGTAGCGATACCGACTTAATTTTAAGCCTTGTATTATGTAAATATGTTTGTTATGATTCGCTGAATAAGTATTTTGTTTCTAATGGCATATAATGATAGTCCTCCAGACCGAATTTCGGCCATGGCGAGCAATGAGCAATACAATCTCAACTGAGAATGGCACGCGGGAGATATTATAGTGCACAAGTGTGCGCGCAGACACAGGTGCACTCTCTCTTCCATCACTCTCATTGTCCGATGGGACGGCAATCCGACACGACCGGAGAGGCGCAGGGCCAAAGGCTTCAATGGTATCGCACTCCCAACTTCCAAACTCCGGGCTGTTACTAAGAAATTCCCAATGGAAAAATCCTATAACACTTTGCCCGGCCCGGGACTCGAACCCAGGACCCCGCGCTCGGCAATCGCGCGTCCATAAGACCAACGGGGCGGGTTACGGCGAAATCGATATGACTTACTTACGGCAAGGTTTGGACAGTCAGCCGCAGCAGAATTATACTATAGAATAATAATACCAGCCTTTTATTATCCCATTGCAGGGCAAAGACCTCATCTCATGCAGAGAAGTCACGAATAATAATCACTACGCTTGCTCAAAGCGGATTGGCGAGTGAACCGCATCTTCCGCACCCCAAATTGCGAGTTCAAACCCAGCAAGTAACAATGTGGTCTTTCAAAGTTATAGGTACGTACTTTTTAAATATCTTTTTTCATAGACATCACAGACTGACGGTAAAGGGACACGTGACGTGAGGAAACCCTGGACTTCGGTCTGAGATCACCAACCCGCGCTTAGCCCGGTACCCGGGACATTACAGGCATTAAACCCCCTTCGAGAGCAAGCTAACCGAGTCCGAAAGTTTTAGCACGCCGCGCCGCACAGTGGGCCCATACTGAAAATTTGTGGACTTAGGCAACAAAGTTCCAATATCGATGCGATTTTTTTTTATATGACGTGTTATGATATTCCTAACAACTTTTATTCTTATAAAATTTCGTCTAAAGTTGATAGTTTGTCTTGAAAAAAATTTATTAGTTTTTTTTGTATGGAGCGAATCACGTTTCATTTTTTTTCTTCAATTGTACTAATATGTTGAGTGTGTGGCGGTGAGTACATGATAGCTAGGGTCATTCTCTATCCATGAAAAAAAAATCAGCGCCGGCTATCTGCGGCATCGCGAGTAATCATTCGGTAAAAAAAAATTATTTTGTATGAAATTTTTTGCCATTTAAAATAAATTCAAAGTATATTTTTTGTCTCATTTGGCTGTTTTGACCTTCTTTTTAGTTAAATATATAGTTTTAATAGCGCATAGTTACATATAACTAGTAATTCTGGTAGAGATTTAGTTATTATTGCATGTTATCGGTAGCACCTGCATTGTGATTGATGACTCATTTGTTTGTGCGCTCGGCTAAGCGCATAACTAATGAATTTTCAAAAATGCTCGTCTCTGATTGGCTGAATAATTTTCACTCACTGTTATGTCCACTACTTGAGTAATTAAAACTGACTATAAATATAAAGACATTCATTAAGTCCATCTAGTTTCGCTCTTGTCGCTTATTTGTGAACACAGTGAAATACTTTTATTTTTATATTTACATTAGAACTATGGCTGGATTTTGTACCAACCTAGATCTTTTTGTGAAATTAAGAAGTGGCGGTGATCTGAAAAATCATATGTTTCTATATGAAAGTATCATTTCTGTCTTGACTACCGAAGTTTCTGAAGAAGACAAGAACCGAATCAAGGAGTTCTGTCGACTTTTTTGTGTAAATCTAAATAAAAAGTGGATAGAGTCATGTAGACATCAAAAAACTTTTATGAACCGTGAAAGTAATCGCAAGTGGTAGGAAAAAAACATCAAATGGCCTATTTGTGACACTGTTGACCTGAGAAGTGAGATGGGCTTTTCAGACGCAGCCTTATCTGAGCCTGTGGATATAGATTCCCATGTTCCTACTCTTGCAGTATGTACTGAGGAAGCGGGAACATCTACAGAAAAGGAGCACAGAAAACCGTTCGAAGACTTAAGTAATAGGAAAAAAAAGACGTTCTACTTCCATAGTAGAAGAAAATTCCGAGGAAGAGTTGCAGCACTGGTACATAACAAAATTGAAAGACAACGGCAAAACGAATCTGGCAAAAGTGGTCGAATACCTTTCCAGTAATCCAGATGCGCTATCCGAAGTAGATGAGCGACTATTCAAGAAGCAGAGCTTAAGTACTGTCTCTGAAGATAAGTGTTTAGCTCTTTATACATCACTTGCGCTCTCAAATGGAAATACTTAGCTCTTCGACAATTTCTGAAAGAAGAAAACTGTGCTGCCCTTCCATCTTATCCAAATCTTGTAAATGCCAAGAAAAGATGTGACCCACCACAAGAGAGTATGGAGATTACTGAAAAAGGAGCTCACATTAAATTGCAAGCGCTATTGGACCATACTGTGAAGAGGATTTTACTAGATATGAATTCTGTTGATAGGTCTCAAAATGAAGAACTCAAGTTAACCTGGAAATGGGGACTTGATGGTTCTTCGTCGCAGAGTAATTATAAACAGAAAACGTCAAACACAGCTACAGAGTTCGATGATTCATCAGTAGTCATGATAAGTATTGTCCCTCTTCGGCTAGTGCCTACTAGCCCATCATCTGGGAATGAAAATATAGTTTGGGAGAACCCCACACCTTGCTCAACTCTTTACTGTCGACCAGTGAAGTTTACTTTCACTTCAGAGACAGCTGATTTTATAAAGTCTGAAGAGTCTGAGATGAAAAAACAAATTGATGAACGAATATCTACACAGTTTGGAAATATTATTGTATCACATGAATTGCATATGACCATGATTGATGGAAAAGTGGCCAATATTATTGCTGAAGTACCATCATTTGCAACGTGTCCCATTTGCTTGGCAAAACCGAGCGAAATGAATAATTTAGACGCTTTGGCTTCCAAACCACTTCGTGAAGAAATTTACAAACAAGGAATTTCTTCACTGCATATGAAGATTCGATGTATGGAATGTCTTCTCCATATATCTTATAATCTATATTTTCAGCGATGGACTGCTCGAGGCGAACATAAGGCTTTGAAACAAGCTAAAAAAAATACCACGCAACAAGAATTTCGTGAGCAAACTGGAATGCTGATTGATATAGTCAAACAGGTATGTATTTAATTTTCGCTCTTTTTATGTTGTTTGTGTATTATATCTCTATATATTGTATATTACAGTATTGTTTTCCCATTTTAGGGTTTTGGAACTACAAATGACGGGAATACTGCGAGGCGCTTTTTTCAAGATTACAAAAGATCTTCCAGAATAACGGGAATTGACGAAAATCTGATTTTCAGATTTTCCGTTATTCTACAAGCCATATCATCAGGCAAAAACATTGACTGTGAAAAATTTAGAAGGTACTGTAGAGAAACAGCTGATGTGTACGTGCAACACTATTCGTGGTACTACATGCCAGTTAGTGTACATAAACATCTAATGCACGGTGCAGACATCTGTAACCACTTTGGTGTTTTGCCAATCGGTAAGTAAAAAATAAATATAGTATGATGTATTATTTGACTCGATTGCGTTTTGAAATTAAAATGTACATAACTTATTCGTTTTAGGTACCTTATCTGAAGAAGCTTCGGAAGCCCGTAATAAGGATTTCAGAAACGTCAGGGAGAGGCACACTCGGAAAACAGGGAGAATAGCAACAAACGAAGACATCCTTCATGGACTTCTAATAAGCTCTGATCCCCACATATCCTACATAAGGCCTAAAATAACGAAGAAGGTTCATAATGAGTTGTTGCCTGAAGCAATTCAGTTGTTACAGACTACTGAGCCTCCCTGTGGCAGTGAGATTATGGAGGAAGAAGAATGCCTCATAGCAGAGTCCGAAAATTTGCCAGACCCACTAGCACTTCTGGAACAAGAAATAATGTGATCCGGCTCTAGATTATTCCCACAAAAGCCCATCAGGGCTAGGAATATGACAAACAGCCCTTTTCAGGGCTACAATTACTTCACAGTTTCATATTGGTCATACGTACGATAACTTATACTATAATATACATACGCTTGATTATGTAGGTAATTATCAATGACTTGCCCGTACAGATTTAAATTATTTCACCTATCATTAACAAAATTAGTATAACCTGAAACTTATTACGATATTTATTCAACAATAGATAACATGCAGTTAAAAAAATAACACAGCCAATCAGAGACGAGCATTTTTGAAAACTCATTAGTTACCTATGCGCTTAGCCGAGCGCACAAACAAATGAGTCATCAATCACAATGCAGGTGCTACCGATAACATGCAATAATAACTAAATCTCTACCAGAATTACTAGTTATATGTAACTATGCGCTATTAAAACTATATATTTAACTAAAAAGAAGGTCAAAACAGCCAAATGAGACAAAAAATATACTTTGAATTTATTTTAAATGGCAAAAAATTTCATACAAAATATTTTTTTTTTACCGAATGATTACTCGCGATGCCGCAGATAGCCGGCGCTGATTTTTTTTTCATGGATAGAGAATGACCCTAGCTATCATATACTCACCGCCACACACTCAACATATTAGTACAATTGAAGAAAAAAAATGAAACGTGATTCGCTCCATACAAAAAAAAACTAATAAATTTTTTTCAAGACAAACTATCAACTTTAGACGAAATTTTATAAGAATAAAAGTTGTTAGGAATATCATAACACGTCATATAAAAAAAAATCGCATCGATATTGGAACTTTGTTGCCTAAGTCCACAAATTTTCAGTATGGGCCCACTGTGCGCCGCCGTGAACGTGTGTTCTTATATATTTGGTTATAGAAATTCAGACACGATGTAAAAATTGTTATTGAATAAATGAATTGAATACCTAGGTTCTGTTTTTTTTTTTTTGACCAGTATACAGAAAGAGAACTTACTTGGCAAGTTACGAAAAAGCAAACGTTTTTTAATCTAACCTTAGCCTTTCGAACCTTAGGTAGGTACGTACGAGCGGGGTGCCCAAATTCCCGAGTTTACTTTGCTCGCTCTTGCAACCTAAATTCTCTATTTTTAGAACAGGCTTTTTTTCCTAATGTTTTTGTATAATTATCTATATCCATCGGCGTCACGGTGGTTCATCAAGTAAAGTTTTAAGTCAGTAAGACGAGTAAATCTTTCAGGCTCTCCACAGCTGGAATGATTTTAGGGGTCATGACCCTTCCCCCGGTCGTATTCTGTGAAAACTTTAACTGGATATCGGTTGAAAAGATACAGCCCTATGGAACAGTGCACACATTGGGTACAAAAAGGTGAAAACAAATGTTCAAAAAATCTTGACCATAGAGTATTTAGGTTCGATTCTTCACAATCATCTATAGCTGGCTGCTAGGGTGGATATCGACCCACTCTTATAAAAAGCTTAGTTATAAAGCTTCGTCTCCCTTGTGCTAATCCTGTCTGAGCTGCAGTAATTAATTAAAGACAGAAATTTTTTGTATTCTTACTATCCAGAAGGTAGTACAAGTTGCCTCAAAACAATTCTTGAGTTTATTTTTCCCGCGAATAGCTAAACCGTGGTTTTTGGATAAGAGTAAGTTATATTTTTAGAGTGATTCAAAAATACATAGATACCGTATTTTAGAATCACTCAACAAAAAACAACGTTAAATTCTACTTCACTACTTCATTCGGTTTCACGTCTGGCGCTTATTCATAAATCCATAACATGAATTATTTAATTTAAAGTTACTTATACCTAGCTGTGAAAGCCCTCAAAAGGCTAGAATGCGTTGCGGAAAAAAAAGAAAAACCCACCCCTCGATATTTGCAGAGGGTGGTAACCACAGACTAAATAGGGAGGATTACGCCGGCTGCCATCGATTGCTAGTACCTACTGAGTACATGTGACGAGAAAGACCTCCTTGATTCCTTTTTTGTTACAAAAATAAAATGAGTGTGACATCTCTGGAAGAACAGCCTTCGGTGCGTTTGACTAAACAAGTGTTATTTTCATGCTTTTTGCAACAATGTTTGGTTATAAAATGCTATGATGTTCGCACACCGTGAGAATTGCAATTTGTGCAAGTGTGAGTGGAATAAAAATGCAAATTGGCCCCGCAACCACAGTACCTGTGCTGTACAGTAAACATTGATTTATCCGTGTTTGTGTAAAAGCGCCTGGTAAAAAATAAAGGCAATATGTCACTTTTCATTAAAACTGATGTCATCACACCGCTTCAACGCTTTGTTTTATTTGTCGCATTCCATTTCACAAATAGCATAATTATAAGCGCATAATCACTAGCTAATCATTATTTTAAATGTCCATAAATCTAAAAGGAGTATACAGAATAATGCTATGAAAACTCCTTTTTCGTTTTTAAGTAATTGGCAATACATAATATTACATAAGCTGTGGCAGTATCGTTCAAAAACTAAGACTAAAACATCTGCTGAAAAAAAAATTATGCACTTAATGCTTATTGAAAAAATGAATACATATTTTTATTGTCAATTGAACGATATTTAAGGTTTCCAAACAACAATTTTTATTCAAAATTATTTGAAAAAGCACTCTTTGAGAAAGTTGAATATCTTCAACTTCAACTCGATCAACGTTTTTGAACGCACTGCAAGCAAATGTTGCAACTAAAAAAAAAAACAGAAAAATATTGCACTTATTTTTCCAAATGATTTGTTCTAATTTTAAAAAGCTACACGACTTGTAATGTAAGGTCTGGTTTGTGAATAATTCACTCAGTCGTTATTTACTACTGCGGTTCAGAATACCCTAAGTAGCAAAATATGAACATCAAGCTTACAAGCATTGGTAGTCAATGCTTTTACAATTAGCATAAAAATTATAACCTACGCATAGAGTATCTAATGCGAACAGAAAATCCTACTATGCAAAGAGCTGTGATGAAATCTAAAAAAATACAATAATTTAATTAGCACGCTATGGGGAAATTGAATGCAGTTGATGGCAACACATAAAACCAGTCACGTCACTTTGCGACGTTAGTGTGGGTGCGTTGTGCGTGCGTGCGTTCATGAATTTGTGAGTGCTTTTTCATGTTTGTGTGTATTTCTGACGCCGTTTGTGACTTGCCTGTCATCTCTCTAATTTTGGTTTTTATCACTAAAACCCTTCAAACTGTCGTCTTTGGGTATGTAAACTTTATTTATCACCAGACGCTCATTCTTAGGTTACCCAAAACATCGTATTATTGTTATACGTGTAACCTGTCGGGCAGGCGTTGTCTGCGGTCATCAGTGGCCATAATTCGAAATTATGTTAGAGACGCTTTAAATTTGGTGATTTTCGTAATATTCGGCTATCGATCGTGTTATCTTGGAGCCGGTTATCTTGCGATTTCAAGTGAAGCTTGTGTTATTATCTCGGTGCGGGGGCTAGGCGAGCGTATCGGCGGGTATGAGCTAACAGCCTATAAAACTCAGTCGGCTTTTCGATGCCGGTCGGTATACTAGTGTTCGGTTGTTCGCGCGTCTAAGCATGAAATTATAATGGTGGGGGTAGCGTGTTGTCTGTCTGTTTGTTTGTTGTGTTGTGTGTGAAGAGTGCTAAGTGCTTGTTCTGTTGCAGGCCGGCAGGATGCTAAAGTTCATACGCGGCAAGGGGCAGCAGCCCTCTGCTGAGAGGCAGAAACTTCAGAATGAGCTCTTTGCCTTCCGCAAGGTATGTACCTAGCATTTAGTCATTTGTTTATGCATAGATATGCCTTCGCTTTAGAAAGTTCAATTCAAAAGTTGGTTCAACTGTACATAACTTTCTATCTGTGGGCTGACATAACTATTGTTTTGAAGAACAAGACTTGTATTGAAGGTCCTCTGTAATGTTCGCTTGCTACTTCAGTAATGCATTGTGTCATTAGCTTGATAACACTGCCTTTCTGAAGCTTATCAGCACAGGAATGTGTTTAAAATCTTTCAAGTTCTTCAAAACAATTGTCTTTGCCAGTGTTATCTATGTGACATCCTTTTTTTTTTTAGATAAAACACTTAAAATTGTGAATAGAATAGTTTTTGGTCTAAATAATAGTTTATGGTCTAAATTAAAAAAAAAAATAGTTTGTTTTCAATCAATTTAAAGTAAAATATATAGAATACCTGTCACTGTCAGGCAGGATGACACATCAAAATTTTCCGTTTTTATATAATTTTAATGTATTTACTTATTTTGAAAAATTCATTGAGTCTCAAAGAATGTGCGCAATTTGGATGAAGTAGTGGAACTGTTGAGCTGACGCTGCCTGTGTGAGCGTGCGCGTTCCATCGCCGCCCGTTCGATGTCCACCGCGCACAGGATGGATGAAAACAGCACATAATGTAATTTCTTGCTCCGTTGGTGTAATTGCTGTATGGCGTTCCAGTAGGAGGATAAATAAATAAATAAATAAATAAATAAAAATATGAACTAATCAAAAATTAAAATTGAAATGGGTATTATTAAGTCGGTAGATTATAAAATTAAGTTACTATACTATCAATATTATGAGTATCAACATAAACTATACAGTTGCAAAGAAAAAAAAACAAATAATTCATTTTCAAGTATTCATCAATGGCAGTCTCATTTAGAGTAAGTATTATCGTGATAAATGTAACACTTCAGCAGATTCTAAATTAATAGTGGCATTATCTTGTAATACTTACATGTATATTTTGTACAATACAGTATTACATGATTAGTGAATGAAATATATTCTCGGAATACTAATTGTTTACTTTTCATCATAAACTGGGCACATATAAACTAAAAATGTCAAACCAAAACATTGTAATGCGCTTTTCTGTTACCAAAACCATTGACCAGAAAATCCTGATGCTAACTAATAGTATAATTATAATAGCCTATAATAGTATAGCGAGAGTAAGTTTGTTTGTTGGTTTGTTTTGCTTGCACATGGATAGACCATGACCTGGAGAAGATTATAGGCTACTATTCATCCTGGATCGCAGATGAAGACCTGGGCAACATTAGTTTAAAATAAAAAACCTGAATTAAAATAAACTTAAAATAAATATAAACACCCTTATACTATCTTTCCTTTTATAACTCAAAAAAATAAGCAAATGCTCAACCTTTACGGACCTTTTTTTTTTCGGGTTGGAATGTCCTCGTGGATGTCCTCCGCCCTGGGGTGGGTGGAGGGGTCTGTCAGACTCTTAATGATTAAAATGCACCCCTGGTGTTCCCTTTTCACACTTGGACCGGGAATCATGGGAACTTGTGCGCCTTCCACGATCCCCGGCTGGTGCCGGCCCGCCTTTGCGGGCCACCTCAAGTCCGCGTCAACCTTTACGGACCTTACCCAACTTTCAAAGTAAATAACCATCAACAATGTTGAAACTAGTTCATTTTATTTGCAAACTGCAGCCAGTAATGACAAAAACTAGTATTTGCTCTATGACATAATGTTTTTACTGTGAGAATCCTCTACGATACGACAATGACTAATTATGACGCACTTCTTCGTATTAAATAAATACTACTCCGTCCCTATTATTATTAGTCTTTAAATTACCTATTTCTCTCTCATGGATATTCTTTCAATGATTAATGTTTCATACGCCACTAATTGTTGTAGCCAATCAAATGTAAGCATGTTGGATGGGTATGTGTTTGGGTTGGCAATAATTATTCAGCAAGGTCAGATTATTATGAATTATGACCTTCTTGAGTCCACACCCTGTCTGTATTGTTATCAATTTGTTGATAGATTTGCGTGCATTGAATTTACTCAAAGATATAATAGGAAAAGAAATTAAAGAAGAAATATGGGTGCATTACAGGCATACCTCTGCCTTACCTTTCGGCCATCACAGGCGTGTTGTTATGTGTTATTTAAATAATAGATACGCATTTATAAACCGAGAAAAGTTATAGATGGCTTCAAGTTCTAATCTCATCCAAGATTATTTCTGGATTTAGCTCTGGGTTTGGTTCAGTTTTTTTTCTCAGAGTAGTCAGATAGATTGGAAACGCCGACCTCATCTAGTTTTTATTTTTAAAATATGACTGACGTGTAAAAGGTTTTTTTACAAACCTTCTTACAGAAATAAAATCATTGATTTGATGATTATTTTCTACTTAATTTTCCTCTCCTCCTTTATTTATATCCAACTTTGTCATAGAGCCCAGCCGCATGCATTACAAAAATTTAATCAAACATAAATTCTTTAAATAAAAAAATACTAGGCCCCATATTACACAAAGATAACCAGTCTAGATTACGAAACTGTTTGCTGCAGTTATCGCCCTTCATTATTTGTTTTCAGATTAGATGTGGCACTTAATTTTTACAGTACTTACCTGAATTTTTCGTGTTCAGAAATGGGCCATGGTCATATTTCAACATGGACTTTATCTTGATTCATTAGGTTTGCAGAATCGTGTCAGTTTTGTTAACTAAGTGATAAATTTTAAACATAGGTACCTAAATTTTGCCCTTGTAGGTACCCTGTATAAGGACACTAGCTTCTGCCCGCGACTTCGTTCGCGTGGTAGGTACACAATTTACTAAAATAACAGCCACACATTTATAAACCTCCCTCAGCCCCGTCGCATCGCATCGTCCGCCCGCGCTATTACTTCGTTTTCACTTAGACTTTCTAACTGTTTTTCTTCTTGCTCGCCCTAAGGGTCGTAGCGTGATGATAAATAGCCTATAGCCTTCCTCAACGATGGACTATCAAATACAAAAATAATTTTTCAAATCCGACTGGTAGCTCCAGAGATTAGCACGTTCAAACAAAGTCTTCAGCTTTATTAGTAGTATAGATATAATGATAACACCATAATTTTAATCGTAAGTTTACCGCGGTATACCTATAGGCGTTCTGAAATGCAATATTACGCTGCAAATGCTCTCAACTTCAATTCCAAAGGTCAACTTTACCATCTGAACCAATCGCATTCCCGTTCATATTGACCTGTTTACTACGATGACAAGCAGTAATATAAATCATCAGTATTAATATGCTCTATTGAACCGCATTCAGAATTAAGCCTCTTTCTTATTGGAATCTATTGACGATGACGGTCCCAATTGTGCGATGACACCACGTAGATTGGTATCAAGGTCGGGCATATTGTTTCAAATCAACATTCAAGTGTTATGACGATCGATCGCATCTTCGATCTATCAGCTAAACGGGTTTCAAGTCAAGTTATTGAACTCTGAAATCGTTCGGTCCAGTTATAATGGTCGAAAGTTTTTAATGCAAAATTTTTTTTTGTTTGTTTTGAACTAGCTTTTGCCTGCGGCTTTGCCTGGAGGTCGGACAATATCCTACGGGAACGTACCACCGGGTCTTCCGGGGTTTTCATATATAACTCTATTGGTTTAAGCGTTGCACGCCAGTAAAGCTCTCAGACGGCATTGTTTTTCCGACATCTTCAAAAATCATCGTCATATTACAGCCAATTTATACAAAACCTTTAACGAAGTATACACGTAACCTTCCTCATGAATCGCTCCGTCCATTGGACCATTGGTGGAAACTGTTTGAAAATCCGTTAGGTAATTTTTGAGTTAATCGCATTCAGACAAACAGAGGCGGCGGGAGGACTTTGTTTTACAATATGTAGTGATAGTGTCTAGAATCTAGACTAGACCGAATGTTAATAAGAAGAATTTTCTTATTGACTTTATTTACCGGATGAATTAAAGGTCATTAGTCTGAGAGCACTAAGAGAGCCTTGTAGCAAAGTAATAACAGCCGCACGGGTCGATCGATCAGGTTAACATTGACCGTTTTTACATATCAAGACCCCTCCGTGCCTCGGAAACCACGTTAAGCCGTTGGTACCGGCTGTCATTCGTGGATCATCGACAGTAGTTACGGGTCGTCAGAAGCCCGAAAGTCTGACAACTAGTCTTACCAAGGGGTATCGTATTTCCCAGTAACTGGGTTGTGGATGTCAGATAGGCAGTCGCGTTATGTAAAATATTGATATTCAGCTGCATTTGGTGAGATTGGAAGCCGACCCCAACATAGTTGGAAAAAGGCTAGGCAGATCTGTTTGAGAGCACGAAACACACAACTTAAATGATGTCTAAAATCCACTAGATATTCTATTTAAACATTTAATTGAAAATTATTTCATCTACTGTAAGAATTCAGTCGTCAACTGCCCCATTTGAAGTAGACACTTCGCTTGATTTCATACTAATCTCTTGAGTAGTAACGAGAAACAATTGATTAAATCTTCATCGCTTGAAACACGATGTCATCAACCTCCAACAAGGCTGTCGAAGTATGTTGGGGTCGGCTTGCAAACTGACTGAATACCAGTTATAAAATTATAATAAATACTTAGTCCCTACCCTACTTATATAAGTATATAAATTATTCTAGTAGTACTTGCAACCGGCGTGCGTGTATGACCAGAAGGACAATTCTCGTAATTTAAAACGTTCAAAATCTAGTTGCAGTCTCATCTCGGCGACAAACTAATGTCGACAACTTGTCCAAATGTAGGGAAATTAGAGGTATTTTTGACAGATTGAGACTGAGATTAGACTGTGAACGTTCTTAAAATTACGAGAATAATTGCCCCTCTGATGTATGTACGTAAACGAAGCAAGGGGAGAATGTAAGGATCATAGCAGTTGACGTTCTATAGTTTCTGCCTACGCCCCTATGAGAAGGCGTGAGTTTATGTACATTATGTATCTGAACTGTATATCCGAACATTAAAATCAATTAATACAGATTCCAAAAACATCAACTCGTTACCGAATACAGAATATCCTCACGCACAAAAAATCCGTTTTCGAGTGTGAGCAAAAGAAGGCCAATTCTCGTACTTTAAAAACGTTCAAATTCAAGTGTCAATCAATGTAAAAAACGTATGGAAATTAGACGTATTTTTGAGAAATTGAGACTGAGATCAGACTGTGAACGTTCTTAAAATTGCGGTATTGCCCCGCTGGTTATTCTGCGTCCAAAATATCTTTTATCAACAAAAATTTCAACTTTTCACTTTATTACTATACTAATCAATAACCAAACAGTGTTGTAGGTACAGGGTGCGTTATCGTACTTTATCCGATAGCGAACAGATAACACCATACAATCGATATCAGTTGGTCGTCAATGCTATACTTAGGGCCGGGGCTTAGCACTTGTTGGTACTGTCCTTTGCCTAGAGAATTAACGCTTTTTAATGCTGAAGAACATCGCTGTTGTATATTCAGCATAATAACATTCCCATTGCTGGGAAAAAGGCATCCTCTCTTCGAACCATAATCCACCATGCGGGCCCAGTGCGGGTTAAAAGAAACGAAGATATGGGAATAGGTTTCCTCACGATGTTTGACCATGATTCAGCCTTCATCCGCCCAAAGCTCATTTTTATTCACGCTGCTCTCCACAATGGCCTTATCCTCAATGTCCTAGCCAGATATTTATCTCTATCATATAAGTCCAAAATTTGCGAAGACCAACCCTGGTTTGACAACGTTTTTTTTTTACGATTTTACAGTATCAGTGTTCTATCAAAATTAACTAGAAATGATCGACTGAGTAGAAAATGAACTAAACCTAGGTACTGTTTGTCAACGAAGAAATGGAAATCTGTCACTGTCCATCCATCTTGTATGTACACCTAGTTCTCTTTGCCAAGAATGTTTCGTGTTTTCCATATAGAGGCCTCCAGGGCCTAGAATAATCATGTTAACTATATTATTATAGTTTCGTTTACTAATTGTTGTAAAAAAATTAATTGGCCGTTGGCTTTTGATAAGTTGCCCGAACACCTGGCCAATTTTGACCAGTGTCGATTAACAGCTGCGTCAAACAAGTAATATTGTTGTCCAGTTCATTTCAATCTAGTTTCATTGTTTGGTTTGTTGAATTTTGATTGGATAGCACTATTCGAGACTGAGGTATTTTTTGACTTCTTGGAACCTAAAATAAAAATACATTCCATGCCTGTTTCGGTTACTGTGACTGTTTGTATGTTTCTGTTTCGTTTATGACGACTATAAGTTACGAGTTGATTTCTTGGAACCCAAAATATTAACCCTGCTGTTGCATTTCAGTAGTATCAATTAGACTTTGCTCTCTAAGCCTGGTTGAATGTTTCGCCATTTCGCAAAGTGCTAGAAGATCAACCCGAAATCTCTACACAGCGTTCTGCCTGCTCGCTTAGACTAATACGTCCCAATTCCAAACCTTTACCACTGATATTAAATCAATCTATTACGTTAACATAAAGCGAGGCCAAAACTATTAAACTTATTGGATTATTAATATACTCAACACACAATTGATTAGAACTATAATAAGCACTTCATAGTTCATAGTTTCTATATTTCCACTATTTACCCAAGTTCTTACCGTGGTTGTGTGCGTTAGTCACTATCAGAACCGAGGTGCAATAAACGCCGCACCCTGCTCCGCCTGACCGTTAATTTTTATCAATAACTGATAATAAATATTTATCACCTTTCTAAGTAGTGAAATGAATGTTCGGGAAATGGGCTGTGTTATTTTCGGTATGAAGTCGCTATAGTGTAAGTATCGGTTTTTTATCGAATCACACGAACTTCTCGAAATAAAAACAATGAAAGAATTTCTGATACTATGTACTTCCGTAGAGTTGCTAAGAATCCTTTGCGACTTATTAAAACCACATAATAAATCGGAATGCCTTACAATGTATCTAATGAAAATGCTATTTAAAAACACGCTGTTATACTAACGTCTAATTTGCCATACCATAACGTCCATAACTGCAACGCCAAATAACGTCACATGATATCCATTCGCGTGAAACATTCGCGCTCTTATCGGCAAAGTAACAAGGCACTGCAGAAGTTTCCTTACAATCTCGGAAGGAGGAAATTTTAAGTGAATTTCTTCGTTCCCGAAGTTCTGCGCAACATCGTGTCCAAGTTTGTTATCAGTTCCTGCGCCAGTTTACTTAAACTTGAATGCTGTTGTAGACTTGCATTCACTAAATATAATGCTGAGAAGTTTACGATAAGGCTTTCAACTTGTTATGCAGTTAAGAAGTTCTTAGGCTTCATTTGGTGTTGTCACATTGCTTGCTTTGTTTATAGTTTTCTTTATGTGCTAGATCTTGTTCTTTCCTTATTTGCTCCCTTCCCTTTGTTCCCTTTTTGTTCCCTTTTTGACGTCGTTTCTTTCTGTTACTTTTTTCCGCTTTTTAGCCATTACTTTGTGTTCGTACTGTGTGTTATATCACCGACATGTACTCCATTGCAGTAGCTCTAACGTGTCCTAATCGTTTGTCTGCTCTTTAACATTCTCATCATTCACTCCATTGGCTTTCATATAATTTATAACACGCTCGCGTAGTCCATTGCAGTGAATTGCCAGCTTAACAGTGATGAGAGCGAATAAATGAACTGAAAATTTGTGGTTTTAATTAATTGCTGAAATTCCAGTCACGGGTATTAATAAAGTGCATCTGCCAAAAGCTAGCAGACAACCGCAAACGATTTGCGGCTAGACGAAATTATTGACAGTAGTTCCGAAATTCTGTCCTCTTCCCAAATTATGTTTTCATTTAGATTTGTTTGTTCAAGCAAAGTTCATTATTTGAAAATTATATCCATCATCTCTTGAGTCTTGAAGGATCTTCATTGTTGTGTTGTATAATCAGGGTAATGCCATTGTAGTAACAGGGATTAGTTCAGTAATCCATTTGTTGACTTGCCATCGTCGACACCAATAGAGACACAACTGATAAAGAGATAACGAACGATTTACTTCTTTAGAAAATACTATAGAGTCTATCTATACGGTTGATTAATCCCTTTATATTATACTAGCGACCCGCCCCTGCTTCGCACGGTTTTTACGACCTGAGAAAACATGACGATTTCTTTATTATATCTGGATTAAATATTTATGTATTTCCTATATAATTATGTAAGTACATATACTTTATTTATTTATTAAATACTTTAAGCACACAAACGTAGAGAGGCGGGCTTAATGCCATAGGCATTTTCTGCCCGTCAACCTTTGGGTGATGCAGAGACAAACAGTGACACACATAATTTTTCGAAATAAATTCTATAAATGATGGCATAAAAATACGTTGCGTAGTTTATACTTGAACAACGCGATCACACAGATATAAACTAAAAATGACTTTAATTTATAATATGTATAGATTAATTATTATGAGACATGACTGAAATTAATTCCAAGTTTGCTACATCAAGGAGTGCTTACGGGTTTGGCAAGATTACACAAGATATTAAATTGTAATTAAATGATATTACTTCAGTTATTCGTTTATTTAGGTTGATAATGAGGAATCCAGTTCATTCGCGACACTGGTGCGAAAATAAACATTAGTTTAGCAAAGCCATTTTTTCCTGTATTTTAAATGTATCTTTCATTACTATACTGGTAACAATTTAGATTTTTTGTTCACAACATGTTATATATTATAGATTGAAAACGCTGATTTGTAGTGCTGATATTGACTCACTGTGGGAACTGGTTTGTCATGCCCTGTGGCTGTCGCAGCTCCGTAATAAAGGATTATATAATCAACAGGTTATGTTATACACAAGTACTTCCCTCGTTTTTCTATAACAACATCACCTTCTTGGAAGAGCACTTGATGGGGCCTAGATATTATTTTCGAAATAGAGTTGTTTTGATGTTCCAAAAACGAACTCTATCGTATTTTTCTAATGAGAGCTATTAATTGCATCGTTACGATGTTGCCATTACGTATTTCTTCATGCCATTCGATAGCGTCATCGAAAAAGGAATTTATAATAGTAATTTGTCATCGGACTTCCCCTTGCTTTCAAACCTTTTGGTTTTCCTTCTGTTTTACGTGCTTATGTTATTAATATATTAATTTCGATTGGAGTTTTGTAAACATTCAGGTGATAAATTAACATAAGGTGTAGGTTCTAGAGCTCATGGTTACACGTTTTATAAATAGTATGTTTACCTACATTGAGTCATAAACCTCATTCTAACTTTAAAACCCGCGTTAGCCAGTGTAATCATCGCTTTGCATGTTAAAGAAACCGTTCCCAGAAAGCGGGCGTCAGACTGCACTCTGTAGACACGGTTAGCAACAAACCCGTCCTAGATGCCGCGCCTTCCTCGATGGGAACAAGGGCGATGTTACATACTATGTTAATTTTATAACTACCGAGCTTGTAGTAGACTTTAAATTGTAGGAGAAAATCCGAGATTAATTTTTATGACTAGAGACTAGACTCTTGGGACTACCAAATAGGGGCTGACATTACCTTAAAGGGACCTTTGAAAAGCACATTCCTTACAAGTTTTATAGGTAATATAATTATACAGGATGAAATTGAACACATGCGACAAATCGAAATGGGAGATTGTACTCATTATTATGAACAACTTTTACTATGGGACCAAACCTGAAATCGCGGAAAAAAAAATCAGTTGTTCCCAACATTTTGATGAGTTACGCGAACATAAATGTAGGGAACAGCTGATTTTTTTTTCGCGATTTCAGTTTAGGTCCCATAGTAAAAGTTGTTCATAATAATGAGTACAATCTCCCATTTAGATTTGTCGCATGTGTTCAATTTCACCCTGTATAGCCGTTGTTTTTCATTTAGGTAAAGATGAACCTAGACATAACTCATTGTTTACTCATAGCTAAACTCTTCATCATAATGTTATGTATCATTTAATTCAAGTGGCAGGTATTTTGCTGAAAATTTTCACAGACATCACCGGCATGCATAATGTATTATTGCACTTCGTCTTGCATATTTAACCGTGCAAAGTCGATTCTTACTCTTGTACTATTACTAGCGGGTCGTTATCGGTAAATCGTAGTCACATAACTTACACATTGAAATCTATAGTTTCTATTCAATAGCCCAAATTTTTACTTATCGAATTTCTAGGTTCTCAAAAACACTTTCCAAAGCCAACCGTCCGTTATTCTTCCACAAATAATATTTCCATAAGTATTGGCCTAAGGTACAAAAAGCTTTTGACTTAAACAGGCCGCTGTATTCAGGTCAGGCAGTATTCGCGCCCCCTTTCTTGGAAGAACCAAAGCATCCTTAGGCGAAACCGAAATAACACAGGTTACACAGGTAGTCTCGTTTTGGTAAACTCTGCGATCAATATCGCCATTCCTTTTATTTTACTTCGCTAATGCCTTCTCCTGGCTCTGGCTAATTTTAGTGTCTAATTTAAACCCTGGCAGATCTACCTGTCGAAAGGATTCCATGTTGTTCCGTCTCTTTATCTAAGTTTGTCTGGGTGCACAAAAATTTTTCACTAAAATTGTTTCATCGATGTTTTATGTGTGAGTGTTTGCAAAATCGCACGTTTGTTTAGTCGTATATTTACTTTTTAACGGTCATACAAACACCATTATTCGGAGAAATACTGTTTAACTTCCAATGTATGTCATTTATTCAATGATGTATCCACAATCTTTCTCGTGAGAGAAGTTTATCAATTTGAAGATCGATAACTTCATCAATAGGAGTTATTACATCAACCTCTAACCTATTCTTTCTCACATGTTTTCAATCTTCATGTATTCTATCATTATCATCTAAAGTTAAAACATATACATTATACAGTACTCGTATCCTAGCCTGCTCCAGAAATCCTATTCTAATATGTTCAATAATGTTCAACTGACAAAACCACATTCCACGTGCCAGCACAGTTGTTAAGCGATCGGCCACATCTTGCTTCTTTTGTATTGTCTGTATGTACTCTACTCACTACTCACTAAATACATGCGCCAGAGTTGCCCAGCGAGATGCTTTGATAAAAAAACGGTACATACAAAATGCTTTTGACTATTGTATGTAGGGCTCAAGCAATCAATATTAATAAGGGCCTAAAAAAACTGTATATAAAATATTTGTAAACATCGATATAGGTATATCGAGACTACGAGATTTATTACCAGCCCTAAATAATTTGACACAAAACAGAAACGTGGTATGTTCACAATCAAATATCGTTAACTAAACAGCAGTCAACAAAGGTCTGATGAAAATATTCATTCAGCAACCGGCTGCCAAGCTGGCTTCGAACGATGATCTGTTCACCTTTCCGAAAGCCACAAATAAATATTTAAAAATAATTCTACGTAAGCTATTGTGTACTTTAGTATCATTTTATAGCTATATATAGACTTTTGATGCTGACCAGACGCCGAACGCGAACACCATTTGATTATAGCTTTTGGTATTTTAATTTGATGATATAAAAACTCCGGAGCGAGCCACATGCTCGATGGGATCGCTCTCGATTGAGTAACAGGTCCACGTCATTATTACACACATTATTTTGTAAACTATCTCCTGTATGCACCGTTTAATATATTCTATGTTTTTATCTTCAAATGCTTTCACATGCACAGTACTGCATTGTGGATGTGGTATCAAAGTGTTTTTTCTAATATAATAGCACCTTTTGAACTCAGAATCAAATATATTAATGTATCGTGATATTCGTGATGGAACTAATTTCAGTCACATTTCTCCTCGGCATTCCACTGAACGTTCATGTGATAATAAAGCAACTCATCCAATTTGCCTGTATGAACATAGTTGCGTCCAACAAGGCGCGATGCTCGTTACTTGGGGGCACACATCTTAACCTCCATTAAGCCGCGTCATTGCTTGAACTGCGCGCCTCCCACGGTTTCCTACTTGCTACAGACATCACCAATTCAGGCTAACTATTATAACACACATTTGGAGATATATTCCTACGACCCGTCCAATTCCCGAGGGTGGCATTTCCTATTTCGGGCTGCCGTCCTGTTTCTTGATTGGCTTCCCGCTCGCAAGATATTTCGCCAATTCAGTGTAGTAGTCACGAGTCATTTAAATGACTGTAATGTACATATTCAATCTGGTTGATGTTTTTTGGCGTTTGGTCTACTGGTTTTGCAAATGGATAAAAAAACGATCACGTTGTACATTGTATGTGGTTTTGTTCGAGTTCGACATTCAGACTTGATCTAGATGTGGCTAATGCTGTTCTGCTCAGGTTTTCAAGTATTCGTCAATGTTGGCGAGAATATGTTTCAAAACTCTAAAAATATCCGTTCTTGCTTTAAAAATAATAAGAACATTCACATAAACGGCTCAACACGATTTCAATATTGTTTGTCTTGTAATTTATTTTTCTTTTTGTTATTTATAATTTCTAAATTCTAGAGCCTTAAGTTTTATTGTTATTATGAGTTATCACCTATTTCTGTGATTGCTAGTTAACCTGTTATTGGCGACTGTACAAGTCCGAGGCTATTAACTTATAATACTTTTTTATATTACACTATGTATAATAGGCTATAAGCTGTTGGTGTACCTTAATAAATAACACAAATCCCCAACATGTAAATGTGTGTATTTTGAGAGATTACACGCCCCTGAACATATTTGCATTGAGAAGCGTTTCCGCGACCCGTCTGTGCACGATAAGCCAGGTTTTAGGTTCATTCACCGGTCCTAACCGGCCGCCTTCGACATCATTATTCTTACATATTTTAATCGTGATTTCTTATCATAATAAAACATATTTAAAAAGCTAATGCTCATCTGATAATGTACGAAATAAGGACTTACAAATAACGGTATTTTTAATCGAGTCGTGATGTTTTCTTACAAAAACTTGAAGAGTAGTCCAAATAAGTAGAAACAACGCTTTATTCTACGAAAGGCATAACTATACACTCCAACTCCATTTGAGTAAAATGTGTAAATTCCAGTGACTTTTTTAGTCCATATCCTTTTCTGAATCAATTTCTACTACAATATATGCATAATATGGTTTTATTGATGAATTTAAATATAAACAAGTGGTAAAATATTCTCATAATTGACACTAAAACAATGAACTAAAATATGGCAACTGTCAAAATATGACGGCCGTTATATCGTAATATGTCTTAATGGCATAATGTTTAGTCTTGAGCTCGGGAACAGTATTTCAAACGGTTTCTGATTCATTAGATTTTGTTTAAATTGCGCTTTTCTGAATGCTGTACATGTGGTCACGCATAATTTTTGAACTGTTTGAATTCCTTCGGTGTTATCGGATTAAACAAAATTGTGTGGAAAGTAAAGAAAAAGGTTAAACGCCACAAAATAACGCTACATTTCTGGGTAGATCCGAAAATTGACGTGTAATTCGCAAAGTTGTACAATCTTCCTATTTACATCCAAAATAACGTAGAAATAAGCATAACGGCCATAATAAAAGGCGCTTTTGAGCCTCATTCATTGCGTTGCACGGAGCATTAAGTAAGCGATGACAATTACTGTGAGATGATCCCACAATGCCGAGGTTTTCGCATTGTGCTCATGTATTAAAGGTACGAGCCTTTCTCGTATTGCCTCTCTCCGTTTTCTCTTGTTTTCAACTTTTTATGGTGAATGCGTAAGATGAAATTGATCGTTCTTAAGTTGAATGAATATATCCGATTGATTTAAAAGTATCAAGTGGGTAGAGTCAGTACCATTAATTATGTTATTTTTATCACCATATTTTCCACTACGTCTGTCCTTGTCACGGCTGGATAGGTTTCCAGTGAATTCCATAAACGTTGTAGTGACAGGAATGGTTTGTTTGTCTTTTGCTTTGTGTTTTGTATCACAGTTCAATTTTTGAAGTGAAAACTTCTTTAGCGGCGTTGAACACTTTTTTTAATGGGTAAAAAATGTTAAACTCGCGTCAGGGCATCGCGTCAGGACACGTGACCGTCAGGAGAGATTTCCCCCCCCTCCCATCTCTTTCTACGGCGGCGCCAACCGAAGTGAACCAAGTGAGACACGACAAAGATGGCCGAAGAAAATGACATTTGACGTACAAATGTTTGAAAAGTCAGTTTCGTAAACAATAGTACTTCGAGGAGCCGCAGTTGTATTTAATTTATTTTGAACTTCTGTTTAACCAATTTAGTTTATTATTATATACCTACCTACAATACAAAATAGAAGCGACGAAAAATATAACGAAGCACATTATAGCAACAAGAAATACTGTGGGACGCTGCTGCTTTTGTGTGAAAACAATGCTTCCGTGTCGACCACGGAAGTTTACACCCTGCAGGGAGATGCTCCAGTAGGGTGTGGCTGTGAAGCTATGTTGCAAAACATGCTCCACGTCCTATCCTGCCTTATTTGTCCTACCCAAAACATGCAGTCAAAGTGACCTCTGCGCTGCCACCGACGACAACGTGGAAGTGGCAATATTTTGAGCCAACATGATCTAAAGTAAAAGAGAAGAAATTTAGGGAGTAGTTCATTAATAAAAAGCTTTTATACAAATATCAGTTTATTTTTATAATACTTGTACGCACCGGGACTTACAGCTTAGTACGGCTGTTATTCCAAATGCATACAGTGTGGCTAAGTTTGTAACAATTGAGCCTGGTATCTATGGTTACCTCACCCTACTGATTATAAACCTACAGCAACTACTTAACACCCTAGTTATCCTAACACCCTAACCTATCATACAAGCCTACGGGAGACCTACGGGAACAGACAGAATTTGGGTAGGGATAGGGGTTTGTGTACGTCGTGCAATGTGTACACAGGAAATAGTTTTGTCATTGCCGGTCCCACAGACTCATAGAACTGGTGATGGCTAAAGGTGTCTTGGCCATAGTGAGAGGAATTATGGAAGATGAATCAAACTCTACTCCAGCTTGATGACTAATTTATTCATTTACTAATTACTACTTTATGTGGAACGAATGTATGTCGCTCTTGATGCTGACGCTGGCGTATGTAACTCTTGCCTGTTCACGGCTGAACAATACTCTAAACTCTAATTTGGCTTCTAAAACTTGTGCAAGCAGAACAACATTTTTAAAATGTTTGCTTTTCATTTGCCATCTGTGCCATCTCTTCTGTAGGCCGTTTCATTCTCTGCTATTCGTACTGAAGCACCATCCTTACTAGTCCTATTGACCTGAAATATAAAACTAATGTTATAAATTCTTTCTCTTCATTATCTTATTTATACTGATTTAATTAATCAGTAGCGGCATCAAAATAACAGTCATTATTATTCTTATGGCGGGTTTTTTTTTTTTACAATGAGTTTTGTACAGGCAAACGAAGTTCTTCGTAAAATTGTAAATTGGATAGGCACCTAATTCGTAAATCATGCCAGGCTGCCCCTGTTTAGCGTTAGTGCTTGTGTCAGTGTTTTTATTTTCTATTATGGAGACCTCTCCCTGACCAATTCTTCCAAAAAATCTAAGGATTAGAAGGAAAAGCAAGCATAAGTATAAGAAATTGAGAATGTTTACAAAACATAACTTACTTTGAACACATTTTAGCTGTAACAGTAGGTACACACCTTATCCTCCTCCAACCAATATTCAATTCTTTGCCCTTTATTGCAACTAGTCTCCGGTCTTAATTTCATTTATTTTCAATACAAAAAAAATATTCAAAAGTTTTTTAGTTTGACACATACAATATCAAATTTATTCATTGACATATTCATATTGTTTCCATGACGACCATGAGCATGACGTTGTCGCGTCAAAACTGTTGAAACTGTAGACAATAAATTAGTTTTTCATACGTAATAATGTATGGACACAAATATTCGGTTCGTAGACAGATATTCTCGTATGCCGATTTAATGTGTTGGCCAATTTGTTGGATGATTTCATTATAATGGCAACATTTAGAAGTTGTAGGACATTCTAGTTATAGAACGTTTATGAAGCGTTTATGAATACAAAATTTTATCGAATGTTTTAAAGGCCTATTGAGCATTTTAACTAATGAATGAATGGTTTAAACCTTCAATAGGCTTTTTTTATGAATAAGACCGAAAGTGTTTAAAATATGGAAATTGAACAAAGTGCATCTATTAATGAAAAAAGTGACGCAGAAATATTGAAAAAAAATGAGTAATATTAATTAAATTAATAATTGATTTATTTCAACGTTAATATTCAAGTTTTCACTTCTGCCGGCACTCCCGGAGTGCAACCCGTCTTTTTTTTATACGTCTGAGTGTTGTTACTTCCATATGAATGGTGTAGTCATTATAGTAACGCGACTGATCCATGCATGGACAGTGGACACGTCCCAGACGTAGGACTGTCTGTTTGACGTTAGTAAAAACTCATTTACATCTACCTACTATTCTCTCTAAAAATTAAAAGCACTTACAAATAGACGCATAATTTCGCGTTTGTTAATGAATTTAAGTAACTAGTAATTAAACAAGAATGTGGGTGCGTTGTTACAAATGTTAGGAATACACAAATGTTTGTCAAAGGCTACACGCACATTAATAAATTTAATGTGCGTGTAGCCATTATTCCATTCCATTTAATTTCAGCCGCACTGAACCTTTTATAAGAATGTTCAAAATAAAACGAATGCCTACCGTAGATTGTAATATTGTAAGCACATTACTGTCACAAAAAATGCCAATATCAACTTGAACGTATTCAATCAAATAATCGTCATTCTTCTATAAAAAATCATCCGTTATACCTTTTACATTAATATCGAACAAAAACTGACTATATTATTCTTTTTCTTTTTTGTATTCAGAATGATTAATAAAAGATAGGTTAGAATGTACCAGCTAGGCCTTTGTGGCCGGACGATCACCTCCGCGAAGGTCGAGGCTTTATTTATAGCCTAACAATGACATGCTCATCCTTAAACCTGTACGACTGTACGCACGAATTTCCCTTGGAATTCTTACAACTTGTAGTATGTTATTTTCGGTATGTTACTATCTTTTCAATACTTCACTACATCGGTCACTTCCATTTATTATTTCAGAAAATTATTTTTTCGATACATGTGACTTGAATCATTTGTAAAATTTGGTGATAAATTAATTCTCTTTGTCAAACCCCTTTTTTACTGCAATGCATCATCTTCATCCCTACTTAGCACGAATTAAAAAATAAATTCATTCAGCATTCAGATGTATCTCACCCGTAATCGGGGGCGGTATACTAGTAACGTGAACAATTAATACAGTAGAGATAAAAATATTTACACATCCAAAAAATAATAACAAATTGAATCATGCAAAATTACATAAGACAAAATTTTTGTACCTTGCATAAATTGCACAATCGGCTGCAAGGAAGCCTTAACAGTTGACTGGATATCAGAACTCACCTGCATGGGGCTTTGGAAGCCTTACGCTAGGTTCGACGCTCTTAGTATCGATTGTCTTGCAATTACACATTGTTTGACCCCACCTTACGGCATATTGTAAGCTAGTGTCAAAGTCAAAGTCAAAGTCAAAGTCAAAGCATTTATTTCAAATAGGCACATAAAAGGCACTTTTGAACGTCAAAAATTTATCTTAAAATAGAATTGATTCTAGTCGCCCATTCCAAAAGGTAGTTTTCGTATGGAGAAGAACGGGCAAGAAACTCCACCGTTACTCTTTTAAAATGTTTAGGTACAATATTTTGCATGGGTACATTAATTATATAATAACATGTGAGGACGATGCACCTACAATAAAATTACTATACCACAATAGGTAAAAGAATTAAAAACGAAACCATGACATATAAATTAATTATCTGATAGATACATGGTGCTCACATATTTACAAACATGGTACAAGCAAAACGATTTTAATTAAAAAACAAAATACAAGTAATAAGTCAGGGTGTGAGTAATAAAATGTAAAGAAAAAAATTTACAATTAAATTAGCAACCAGTTTGATTTTGTCTAGACTCTAGATTGTCCTATGGAGCAGGACCAGCATGTTTCCAAGCGTTCTTATCTTGGATATAATCTTCTAATTTATAGTATGCTTGTTTACAAAGTGTACGTTTAATGTGAGTTTTAAATTTTCTTTCATTTAATTGCAATATATCACAAGGTATTTTATTGTAACATTTAACACAGTACCCCATAAAAGATGTATGTACTTTGGCTAATCTGAAAAATGGTTGATGTATTTTATCTTTATTTCTTGTATTAAAGTTATGTCTATCGCTTATTTTATTAAAAAGATGTAGATTTTTTCTTACATACATAATATTTTCATAAATGAATTGGCAAGGTACCGTCATAATATTAATCCTTTTAAATAGTTCCCTGAGAGATTCGCGGCGACGTAGATTATAAATGGCTCTGACAGCTCTCTTTTGCAAAATAAAGATGGATTCAATGTCAGCAGCTCGACCCCATAGTAAAATGCCGTACGACATAATGCTGTGAAAGTAGCTAAAATAGACTAAACGCGCGGTTTCTACATCTGTTAACTGTCTTATCTTCCTAACAGCATAAGCGGCCGAGCTAAGCCGCCCCGCAAGAGATGTTATGTGAGGTCCCCATTGTAATTTCTCGTCTAGCGTGATTCCCAGGAAAACCGTTTGATCAACAAATTCTAGTTTTTCTCCATTCAGTATGATGTCACATTCGCTACTTCTAACATTTGGTAATTTAAATCTAATGCATTTGGTTTTCTTTTCATTTAGTACCAAATTATTTACCGTAAACCAATCTTGGACCTGAAGAATAGAGTTATTCACGTCGTCAAGATTTTGTGCCCGTCTGTCTATCTTAAAGATCAATGATGTGTCATCTGCAAATAACACCATCTTCGGTTGATTTTGAAGTAAAGCTGGCCACCCTAAAATGAAAAAGAAATACTGTTGGCGCGAAGGGAAGTTTTAATTTCAAAGGAGTACCTAAAGGGTGTGTAATGTGTCCATTATTAGTTGGTTAATTTTGTACTTGGCCTAATTATGGTATTGATCTAATTTACTTACGCTGGCAGAGCACTTCCTTCAGAGATCGATATTTACGACACGCTCACAATTTTAAGGCATTGAATTCATACAGCATTTCCACGTTCCACTCGTAAATTAAATAGGGTTCAGGAAATGGGCCGTCCTATTGCAATTTGCTTGCAGACGGCTAGTCTAGTTTTAGCACAGACAATACATTACTGCAGGGCAGTAAAAGCTCACGTAGATAGTGTCTGGAAAGCTAGACTATCAACATAAGTAAGTCTAGGTGGGTTTAGTATGCACTATTGTCTGGAAGCGAGCATTTTATTTTACCCTTCACGTGAATAATCTTGTAGTGAATGTTGTATTTTGTCTACTGGATCTTGTATTTTGTCTTGCGGACGAACCTGGATTTTGAGGGAAGCAAAACATTTGTATTTGAGAGAAATTGTAATCTTAATTTTCTGATTTCTGTGTTTACGGACCCAAGACTTGTTGTGTGCGCATCCTGTAGCAATCTTTTCTTCTCACCTTTTGCTTCAAAATTATAATGTTCTTGGTCCTAGACTTTTATTAGTCCTCATGACCTCCTAGGCACACACTTTGTTCCTTGATGTTTTTTTATAATTATTCGCGTGCAAACAGCACTGATTAGTGTGCATATCTAATTTTTACACGTGTCTTGCTGACTAGCGGTTTTCCACCGCCACCGTTTAGCGTGCATTTGCTTATGTTTAAAGATTAATAGTTTTCTTGCATGCAGTTAAGAATAAAGAAAGTGTTCGGTTTTTGCAGCTAACGGTGTTGGATATTAATTTTAATTACTAGCTTGAAAGTTTTATTATAAAAGAAAGTCTTAAATCTTTTAAATCAGAACAACTCTTGACTGGCTTCGGGAATAATGAACGAACTTCAAAATGGAGACAGTTGTCGCCTTCATTTTAACGAAGGTTTAAAATTTGCTCGTCAGCTTTTACACAGACACAATAAACACTGTTACCACATGTACGTGGTAATTCTTTGATTTTATTGACTTTCCCGGCAATAAAAATACCCAAATAAGCTGCAGTTAACATTTACACTCCCACACGATAAACGGATCACAACCTGCACTCAGTCCATACATTAGGAACACTCGCTCTCAATCAGGAGTCTCGTATTCTTCCTACTTTTGTACCACCAGGTCAAATTCCTCTCATTTACAATTTTTTTTCGGTTCTACTATTGGCTAATACACCTCCTCCGCCATTAAAGTTTTATTTGTGACGTAACATGGCATAGTGAATGATGTTTCGTGCGTATTTTTACTACACCATTATTATCTTCGTCCCTGTATTGAATCCTTATTGGAGGATCGCGTGTTACCCTTACTATGTTATTGTTTGTGTAGAAAGCTTTATATATATCATTTGAGACTTGCGTTTGGTTCTCAATGTATTTTGTTGTTGCATCTACATTGACTGTTCATTTTGATCGTTCTAGCCCCTATCCTTTTCTAACCCAATTGTTTCAAGGAAACTGACAGTCTGGTATATTAGAAGGTTATTTATACTGTTTGCTATCGCATCTCAAGACTATAAAGGTACGTCTCCACCATATTTCCAATTGCTTACAATTCATATGCAATTTATTTAACATAAAGTTGTAACTATGGAATCCTTGGCGAAACATTATCGTTTATACGAGTAACATCCATGAGTCATTTAGCTAGAACAAGTGATACGGCTCATAGCAGTACATTGCTACTCTTATCGTTTCATTGATAACGTTATCGGCTATAGTATCATCGATTACGCGCCCTTCTTGAAGGAGACCGAGGTTGCCTGGATAATAATGGGTACGGCTACTATTAAATATGTTATTACTGGAATGTTCATCTTCGTCATCATTTCCTTTCTCTGTAATGCCAATCTCAACAACACATGGTTTTCTGTATCCACCAGTTTTCTAGCCAGCTTAATATTATTGACCAGTCCTAGTTGAAATTCTCTTTGTGGTCGCATCCCATCCAAGGAGGTCAGAAACTTTAATAAATGGATGTCTTAGTTTTAGGATTTAGCTGAAGTTCTTACTGAGAATTTACACAGCTATTATGTCAACCAAACTTAAACTACCAACTCTCATTACTCAGAAACTACTAGTGTTAATGAAAAGGAACTTTTAGGAACGAGAATAGCTCAGATAAAGGAACATTTAATTACACACGTAGAATAGTAGCCGTTTATCTTTTCGTGTAAGCCGTTAAGCTAAGGGACAGTAAAGAGGTCACATTATAAGGGTCCATTACGATGACAAAGTGTTCCTTTAGAAGATTATTTCTTTGAGTGAGTCTTTATAATGCCCCAATTGAAATTACTCTTTATAAACTTGTTTTTGCTGTTACGAACTAAAGGCAAATCATGGTCGCTTCGGCCCTTAAGTATGCAAATTATTGTCGAGCAACTAAGGACGTCTACTTGAAACAATTTTATTAAAAAATAATTGCGAGAGGAAACAGCGGCACTCCCATTGCTGTGGTGATTAAAATTCATAAAAACATTAACGAGTCTATAATAAATGTTAAGTATTTGTTATTTAAAGTATTGAAGGGATAACCAGGTTTTACATTTTGGATTTACTACCAAGAGAGAGAGAAAAGTTGTCCGAAAAACATAGGTACCACTAATAATATTATAAATGTTTGGATGTTTGTTACTCAATCACTCAAAAAAGGCAAACTGATTTAAATGAAATTTGGCACACAGTTTATACACAATAGGATAACTTCCGACCTCTACGCGGGCGAAACCGTGGGCAAAAGCTATTTGATAAAATATAAAATGTAGCTGAAGGTATTCTCCGGAATTCCCTATTAATGTATATCTTCTTTGTGCACTCTCAACATTTAACGAATTTCGCAATAAATTCTCACCCCTGAAAGACATTGCACCCTCGAGCAAGCAGTCTAATAAATCAAAGTTTGTCTAGCGTAAACTGTGTACGTGCAAACTGGTTTGCTTTACGTCTATTCCAATCTTGTACGCACTATATCTAGCGATAAATTTGACAGCACATTACACTGCACATACAAGCAAATAATATTCTATATCAATATTTGAACGGTAAATAAAACGGTGATGAAGGGACACAAGCTTGTTTAAGATACAACGGAACTTTATGCCTCGAACCCGTAATTTGGCCCAATCTATCTTTTTTTTTATGTGAAAAACTAACAAAATCATCACACGGTTCTCAGTTATCTGGTTATCTAGTTAGTTAGTTTCCCAAATCTGTTAGCATAAGTTCGTTATTTCCAAGTTTCTACATCTTTTACTTTCTTCACTACTACTAGCTTGTTAGCTGGAGCTGGCGTTACCCGGCAGTATGCCCAGACTATCAAGATAGGGATAAGCCGGGATAACTAACGGGTTAATCTCTACCTCTTCAACATTTACCACTTGCGCAGAATTAAAAAAAGCACATTCGTTTTCTTTTTTTTTTCTCCAAGATAAGATTAATGGTTTTTTTTACTTTATTTCTGTCCGCATTTCTCTTAAGATGTGTAACTGTTTTGTACTTAGTTGGGTCTGGGACGTAACTTCGTGGAACTGTTAAGAAGTTTCAGGTCCTAAATAAGAAATCTATCTCAAATAAAGTTGGAACAGACTCGGGATTCCTATCTCTTTAGAACTTTTCTTGTCTTTTATTTAATGACTCAACGTGTCTAGTTGTTTCGATAAATTATTTGATTACTTATTTTGTTGTAGTACGAATTTTTATAATCACAATCTAGTTTATTGACTGTAACTAGGGTTTGGGAAGTTTCAAAAGTCTCGGACCACGAGACTTCCCGGGAAGCCCCGGGACTTCGAGACTTCTCAGAATAAAATTAGAATCGAGTTAATTTTGTCCAGATGTATCAATAAAAAAAAAACAATTTGTTTGGGTGATTTTTGTAATAATGCCACCAGACATGGAGAACACTGTCGTTTTCAAGAGATGTCAGTTTTATTGTGTTTTTAGCTTTGTAAAGTAGTTCCAAACTTTCAGTACATTTTCCGGTTGCTTCAAACAACTGAAACTCCTTTTTAATATTGCTCTTGATTTTTTCTAAGAATTTCAGGTACATTAAAAAAAAAAAAAATTTTTCAAATTTTGAACGGGTTCGTTGTGTAGAGCTACTGGAACTAGATTCGGCGTCCATTATTTCTAAATCTGGCGTTTGATATTTTCTAAAAGTGTGCAATACACTTCTTCCACGAAAGCAATAAGTGCTATTATTTGTCAAATTTGAAGTAAAAACAAAATATTTTGAGACAGTAAGCTGTGGTGGCCACTGGCCAGTGACCCGAAGCCCAAGACAACTAAATTTACAAAAAGTCCCGGGTCTTCGAGACACGAGACGTCCCGGGACCCAAACCATAACTATACCTATCACTGTCACAAAAGCTAGAGGCATCCACATCCACTCATTCAATCCTCACTAGACAACCATATTGAAATCCAATTCGTTTTCAAGCGCCTTGTCAGTGAATATTTACATTCAGTCGTCTGCTCCTGACGAAGGTCGGCCCAGGTATGTTATCGTAACTCATAGCTGACAACGACCCGTGCCAGTATCAGCATGAATATTTATGACCGTTGCCATGCACCGTGTTTTGTTTGCGAAACGTGGGTGATGCCGCCATGCAGTTGGTTCATTTTTCGTTGTAATGGAAGCTTGATTTGCAAGTTTGGTTGGTGAGGTTAAAAATAGAATGCATGTAAGGGATTAATTGTTTTGATTACTGAGAGGTTTACAAGGGATGGGTTTTGAGAAAGCTTTTAGGTTGACGATTCGTGAAGTCCCTTCAACTCTTTGCGTTGGTTGGTGTTTTTATCGGAGTCATGTTAGTAACGATAATTTTTCGGAAAACTTGCGCGAATTTTTGATAAAAGTAGTCAGAAAACGAATTTCCTCTTAAGTTAGCTCTATAAATTCCTTATTTTGCCATAATATATGGTTCCAATTTACAATATGTGCAGTATTCTCAATGACAACCGCGCCTACCGTTCCGCTAGGCGGTATCGAGATCACACGGCGTGCTCCATTTCCTACTCATTGCATAATTCAATCGCATTGCATACGAGAATCGATTTTCACTTTCGCGTGCATTCGATTCCATGGAAATGTTTATTTTAAATGCTTACCCAAGATCGAAACTGACAGTAGGTAACTGTTTTTACTTTGTTACAATGTATATGTGTAAATATGCTGTGTTCTGCCAACCAGCTGATTTATAATAATTCACTTCTTCCGGTCAATTTGAGTTTAGGTTTAGATATACCGCATGTAGGTCTTAAATTATCACAAGAAGGGCAAGAAGACGTACTACCGTGATAAAAAGTATCCTGTGCAAACCATGGTTCACTTGCGTGCCAATTTCATCGCAATCCGTTCAGCCTTTACGGCGTGAAACGGGAACAGATAGACATGACAGTTACTTTCGCATTTATAATATGGATTAATTATGGATGACATATCTACCCAATCATTTAGACCTTCACGTTTTGCCGTCGTGATGATCACTTCCCGCTACAGCGAGTAGGTTTCCCATTCATTGACCCTTTGAGTAGGATGAGACACAACATCTGTCATCTCAAGAATTAATTAAACATACAATACTGTACCGTTAAGTGTTCATTAGCTTATTAAACCGTCAAGTCTTTATTTAGAGATACAAACGCAAACTTACTTACGGCTGCTTTACACTTAGCTATTGAAGGATGAGCTTTAACTTCTAAGGTATAAGGTATACAGTAACGGAATATAGGAATGTTGAAAAAGAGGTTGTGATCGGATGTAGGTTCAAATGTTAAAAGCAACGGTACTCCGCCTCCTTGCTGCACGAACTCACGAAGTTTCACCGTATTGAGATCGTTGCATTGTTGCTAGCCTTGTATGGGTGTGCCACCTTTGATGTTTAAGTATAGGTTTGTTTATATGTACTTTAAGTAATTTATTGGAGAAACACTTTACCTCCTTTACTCACGAATGACAAATTCAAAGGTTAACGATAGATTTAAACGCCAACTTTGTTCGAGTAATACTGCGACAAAAATAATACCTTGGAGGCTTGGAAACCTTCAAAAGCAAATCCAATCTGAAACATAGTTTTTTTTTTTTTCCTCAAGCCGTCGCCGTCGCAAGCAAAGGAAACAGCAGTAATCCGTGCACTCGTTCTGAATGTCAATAGGTGTCTGACTCACGCATGCCACAATCACCTGCACGCTCCTCTATGATTGCAGCCATTATCTATGGTTGTTACACCACAAACTATTTACAGTGACGCTTTTGTTTAGACGGAAGCGTCAATCATTTGTATCTAACCGGAGATGTATTGAGAAGATTTAGATTCACGCGTTGCATTTAGAATTCAATATTTGTTGTTTGATAGCGGTGTTCATGTTGATTCACTGCGTTCTACATTGATATTGTTGGATAGATTATCTTATCTGGTACCTGATTCATATTTCCAAACATAATCCGGGTTGTATAGGATTCCGGATAATTATAAAAGATTAGCCGCAGTTTACCGAGAAAATAATGAAAATGTGTCTTTGTAGAATTTGTTAGTAATCGCTAACGCTTAGAATGATTGCGCAAGCCTTCTGATATTTTACGTGACAGCACTGCAATGACAATGGTTTTCGAAGAAAATAAGAGATACTATCTTTGTGAATTTTAGAATGCAGTTTACTGTGATTTTGCATATTCGATGACATTCCGATACTAATAAGTCTTAACTGAATGCAAAATCATTATCACTTAGGGCTGATTTTTCAATCATCTGATAACTTTATTCGAGGAATAATTTTGATTTTTTGACAATTCTTCCATACAAAAATTACATATCAAAAACAATTTTATACATCATAAACAATGTTATATTCTACTAACTGTTGTGACAGCT
This sequence comes from Amphipoea oculea, assembly GCA_945859645.1. Lineage (NCBI taxonomy): Eukaryota > Metazoa > Arthropoda > Insecta > Lepidoptera > Noctuidae > Amphipoea > Amphipoea oculea. Next base: position 19,669,693 of record OX243864.1, on the reverse strand, counting down.
AGTAGAATATAAAATTGGCTTCCACGCCTGATAAGGGAAAAATAAATAGTTAGTCATTTTATTTATGTAAGTATTTAAACTTTTCGCACACAAATAGGTACAACATTGTTGTTATTTTTAATTCAACATGTAGTGAGAAGCACAAAACCGGTCGAAGTGGAGGTGCTTGGGGGAGGCCTATGTCCAGCAGTGGACGTCTTTCGGCTGAAATGATGATGATGATGATGTAGTCAGAAACAGTACCTAATGCGTCACTATTTATCAATGAACACCATTTACCTTATAAAAAACTGTTCATTACAATTAATTTTGAACACAAATTACCATTTCACTCTCAAATAAAATCAAACATCCTATCATTATCGTATGAATGACATTTCACGAAGCGCCGGCGCAACTGAATGGACCAATCACGGACGCATGCGCCCAGTCCTGCGAGCATAGTCACCGAAAGAGGAAATACTACATCCATATAAGGGTAGACGCCTATTACTGGTATTACTTAAGGTGATTGGATACTGACACTTTTTCATACATTCTTTCGGGGTACAAATCTCAAAACATAAACGATTTTTGCAGAATAAAAGCACGTATATTAAGTTGTTATAACTTATTATTGACGCATATCGACAAAAACCTATAAAAAAACACTATTTGCAGGATATCTAGGCCTGATAAAATCGATAAATTTATCTATGTGTGCGCGGCCGGAACACGCCCTCTGCAGGATATTTCAAAGAACCATCGAGAAGCAGAACATACATTTTTGCTATGGTTATCAACAACAGTTGATCTTGATCGTTAGATGGCGTTGTAGTCAACCGTCGCACTGGCATTATTATGCGTGATTTTGTTGACAAGTTTAGTTTTTGCGAACATCGATCACTTGATCGATGGAACTTGCGAAGCGTAGGTATGCAATTTTTAACCGACTTCAAAAAAAGGAGGAGGTTCTCAGTTTGTCGGAATCTTTTTTTTATTTTTTTATGCATGTTACCCGATTACTCGAAGATGGCTAGACCGATTTGAAAAATTCTTTTTTTGTTTGAAAGGGTATACTTTCCAGGTGGTCCCATTGTCATCAAGTCAGGATCTGATAATGGGATCCTGGAGAAATCGAAGGAACTCTTAAAATATTATAAGCATACCTATAGCGATTTGGGTACCTATTTTTAATAGTAACTCGTGTATTTGCTTTCGGAAAGCGCCATTTGGTGATGTGGAACTAATGATGAAGACCACATGACTGATGGCCACTGGAACTACTCAATAATAAGTATTTCACGGGTTGCGATTCGATTACCTACTTTAATATGGTTGCTAAGCAATTAATCATGCTCGTCACAATGCGAATGGTGAAATGGAGCTGATGGTGAAATACCAGGAGAACTCCTCAACAGTTAACGTCCCTGCATCGGGAAAAGCAATATTTTGTAAAAGGCGATAAGCAAGTTGACATTAGGCTATTGAAACTTAGATAAATTATAAACAGACCCACTAAAAAGCGAGATTTATTTAATTAAAAAAAAAAAAACCGACTGAAAAAAAACACTAGGTAGGTACTAGGCGAAAAAACCTTTATTTTCGGAAGTCGGAGGCAAAAACTAAAGTAGGTACTAAAGACATCGAAGTTATTTTCGACTTAGTATTTTTTTTTTTTTGGAAGGCGTTTTTTTTTGTTAATTTTTTTTCTTACAAGGCTGGCGCGGTGGCTCTGCCCGCGCAGTTAGATTTTATCAATTTAATCATGAAGTGAGAAAAAATGCCTTACTTTGTGATAGAATTATCTGTGATCTACCCTGGGTTCGATATTACTGTAATAATGAACGTACTTATCATCTATAAAGTTTATGAGCACACTAGCCGAAATATTTCCATACTTACAAATTTCAGGAATTTATTAGGTAGGTACTCCACCGTTTGACATAGCACAGACGCCAGCACATCAAGCTACCCGAAACTGTAAAATTTTTCCCAATCAACCTTGAACCTAATACTTTAGCGATAAAGTTGAAAATCCATTAATGAAATTTGACAGATTGTAGTAAGTACCTAGTTTGATTTGCTGGCGTCTGTACATCCAAAGTTAAACATTATATCGTTTTTTCTTATTTAGTTTTATTCATTTTGTATGCGCGGAAGCAAAATAGTAAAATGAAAAGCATTAAAAAGTTATGAGCTAAGAAAGATTCGTTTTTTTAGGGTTCCGTAGTCAACATGGAACCCTTATAGTTTCGCCATGACCGTCAGACAATCCGTCCGTCCGCCCGCAGCTTAGCTCAGAGACTCTTAGTACTAGAAAGCTATAATTTGGCAAGGATATACATATTAATCACGCCGACAAAGTGGTAAAATACAATCTTGAAAAACAATTATTTTTAGGGTACCTCCTGTACACGTAAAGTGGGAATGTTTTTTTTTCTCTCGTCTACCCCATGGTGTGGGGTATCACTGGATAGGTCTTTCAAAAATATTGCGGGTTTGTGATAATCATTTTTCGATTCAGGGATCCGTTTGTGAAATACTAGAAGAAATACTAAAATTCACGGCAGTAGTATATGTCACGAAATAAAAATCACAGCTGAGTAGACTTTACGAGTAATAGTCGACCAACTTTTAGTTGCAATGTATGGGAGAACATGATTTTCAACTACAATGTTAAACTTGTTCTTGGGATAAATTCATTTCAACTACGGAACTCTTCATTGTGGTCCGACATGGACTTGGCCGGTTTTTCCTTGCTAATTTTAATGTAACTTAGGGTGTAAATAAGTAATAAAAGATGTATAGAATCTTCAAAACAAAGTCGGTACCAACAAAGCTCAATATCGAAGAGAGAGAAGAGTTCAATAAACTTTATTTGCAACTAGCTGCGCCCAGCGGTTTCACCCGCATAAGTTTCGATCCCGTGGAAATATCGGGATAAAAACTATCCTATGTCCTTCCCCGGGACTCAAACTATCTCTATACCTACCAAATTTCTTCTAAATCGGTTCAGTGGTTTAGGCGTGAATAGGTAACATACAGACAGACAGGCAGAGTTACTTTCGAATTTATAATATTAGTATGGATATAATATAGTATAAGTATATACAGGGTTATTGGAACAACACTAACATGGTCATTGTACTCATCATTATGAACAATTTTTTTTACTATGGGACCAAACCTGAAATCGCGAAAAAAATCAGCTGTTCCCTACATTTATGTTCGTATAGGTAACTCGTCAAAATGTAGGAAACAGCTGATTTTTTTTTCATTTTCTCATTTGAAATTGGAATTGTTGGTTCGAGTGGACGCTGGTGTATGTGAAGTTGTTGGTTTTTAGGCTAAACATACAAACACACGTAAATAGTAAACACATAATACATATTACACATAACACTTATATACATATACATACACACAACAGTAATAAAATTACACTAATAATTAAATACCCACAACCGTGTGTACACGGCCTAATAATTTCACGCGTCTGTACACTGCCTGTGGCGGCGGCGGGCACGCTGGACTGGGCTGCGGTTGAATGATACATTACCTACGACCGAAATTCGCGGAATTGATACGATGTTACGCGCCCCCGCCGCGCCTCTCGTCGCCCGCGCCGCGCGTTGCGCCGCTGCATCTCTCGCGCACGACTCAAATAAACATTTTATATAGGTATTTTGTTTTATAGTAGCGTTTAATTATACAACAAATCTTAACTGTCCCGTTGGTTTCGTGGTCACAAGTGCATCTGCCGTGCAAGGGGTCCTGGGTTCGATTCTCAGGTCGGACAGTGTTTCCCGTTAGGAGTTTCTTTACTCTTTTTCTTTTTTTTTTTGCCCGGAGTTTGGAAATTGGTGGCGTAATACCCCCGTGCCTCGGAAAGCACGTAAAGCCGTTGGTCCTGCGCCTGTTCTCTCTCCGGTCGTGTCGAACTGCCGTCCCATCGAACTATGAGAGTAAAGGAAAGTGCACCTGTATTTGCGCACACACTTGTGCACTATAATATCTCCTGCAAACCTGGCTAATCTTCTTTGAAATTGGCCACCGTGACCGAAATCGGTCAGGGGATTTATTATTATTTTATTATTTTTAAACCTAAACCTACCCTTTTACTACAAAAGCACCCTTAGAATAATTGAATAAGCAACTGACAACCCTTGTAGCAATCAAGTATTCTTTTATTCGGTTTTTACTATAAAAAGTACGCTTTTCTTTAGAGAATGAAGGACAGTCATAAAAATATTTTCGTAAAAATATTTTATTTTAATTAACGCCACCTCTGGAAAACAAGTTCACAAACCATGTTTATGAATACAACGCCATCTAGTTCCATCGCAAGTAAAACTATACACGTAGTGTGTAACTGTACATGTGTGTGTAAAGACATAGTAAAGATATAAAGTGAAACGGCTAAATGTTTAGGGGTACAAATCTTTGTATGAGACGAGTTAACAAGCAAAGTGAATATCTAAAAAGATTATGTTAATGCGTTAGTTGACGCATATAATAAAGTTGTTTCGCAAAGCTTTCTGAGTTAGGCGTAAAAATTGAAAATGTTCGAAGTGCGAATGTGCCGCCATCTAGCGATAAAGTGGCTGGGAGATCATGTATCGAATATCCTTAAGCTAATTGAACGTTTATTTATTCATTACTTACTATTATTCTAACTCGATCCAGCTCGATCTAACCGTTATTTATTGATAGTTAATGGAACTTTATAAACCCTAAAAGGTTGATGGTAGCTCCTATTTTCTTGTCAATCTCGACCACAGAATAGAAGTTCGCATTTCTATTCAAAGTTTCTATTTATTTTTTTCCCCTACTAAGGCCCGCTTGCACCACAAATGGCTAAATACATTTACCAATAAAAATACACCGCTCTGTTCCGTCAATCGTTTGAAAATGATAGAGACAGTATAATTAAATTATGTTTAGCGCTAAACGCATTTTATGACTTGTGGGGCAAGTGGGCCTAAAGGTCCCTCAATATCTAACTTCGTACAGACTCAGCTAATAATGAATATTTAGCGATGAATGCAATACAAGTTAAAACATGATTATTCTCCGTCACAGTTATCGATACTCGAAAGTCAATTGGCAGCATAGACAAGTTGTAATATTCGCCATAGAGCGTGCGGTTATCACGTACAATCGATTACTCACTGCGCCCGCGCCGATGGCAACAATGGCGACGCCTGCGCATTGTGGGTGCGGAAGTTGTGCAGGAAGCCGGGCCAGTGACTGGTGACACCGAGACGTAACCTGTGCTACGTAGCGTGGGTGACGTCATACTCATTCATTGTGTGATCGCTCATTTTGGTAATGAATAGAGTAAAAAAGAACAGTTTTACAGCTGTGTGGTAGAGCTAAGAACAGATAGCTACAAACTATCTTATACCAAGTTTAAAAGCTGTCTATCTCTACTAATAAAAAACCTGAAGAGTTTGTTTGAACGCGCTAATCCTTGGAACTACCAGTCGGATTTTAAAAATTATTTTTCATTTTATAACCCAATTCATGAGGAAGGCATTAACATCACGCTAGAACCCTTAGGTGCCAAGCAAAAAGAAAAAACTCAGAAAGAACGCCAAGCGAAAACGGAGTAGGTAGGGGGCGTAGGTAGGCGCGAACGTGAGATGCGATGCGATGCGACGAGGTAGGTCGGGGAAATAAGAAATTTCACGCGGACAGAAGCTAGTTATGTATAGTTGGTAAAAGGCCTTCTAGGTTATGGAATTCGTAACTTCAATTAAGTACACATCGTATTCTGAATGCGTTCATAATAACTTGCAATCTAATCAAATAACTTGAAAGTGTATTGACACATCGATTCTGATTAATTGATGCTACGCAACTAATCGCAGGTATATTGAACTCACATTGATCGATATTTTCCACCAGGGAAGCGAAAAATTACATTCCAATAATACGCAAAGCCCTCCATGTACTGTCCTATTTATATGTATTACAACATCGCCCACATGCCAGACAGCCTCTATAATCTATATTATAGCCCCAAGTTTACTTCTCAAGTGGTTTCGATATAAAAAATCAAACCTTTCGAACGTTTAACATACAGTCTGCTTTGTTTATTGACACGCTGACAGACCGCTATAATAATACCACGGGCAGGAAAAGCTTATTAAAAAGTAATTTAGTAGCTGAGCTAAGCACATACATGTGTCTGTCTATGCATGGAGTCTGTTTTGACAGGTATACCGACACTTGTCGATCAAAACGGTTCTTCTGTGCCATCACCGTTATTCAGAACCAGCTTGTGCTAATCTTGATGTGTCTAGACATCGTTATCAATCCGACGCAGCTTTTTCCTGATCCATTTAACATTTACAGTTATGGATTGCACCTTTTCATAGTCTTCTTTGTCCATCACATCTATGTCAACCTTGAATGCACTAATTTTATCATCTCTATCCAAGTTATGTAGATAGCTAAGAATTGGCCGTCTCATTGACCTCTTCAATATTTTTGGCCTGGATAAATCAATCATGTTCAATCACTCTTGCTTCGTTGATGTCATTACGTGTGGTATTAGGAGCACAGACTTTGAAGTGGTTGTAAACTTGCGAAATGATTTCTTAGAAGAGCTTGTTAATCATAGCCAATTTTTAAAGTCTCTCGACCAAATTGTGTCTAACGATGCAATGGAACTATGGAGACAAACAGCTAGATAGGTGAACGACCTATAAAGGATCCCGGGGAAGACAGGATGACACTCGCACAAACCAGGAAAGCATGTCATAAATGCAAGGTCTATACTCAACAGTGCGTGGAACAACGATGTTAATGATGATGATGGAAGGAACCCAAAAGAAAACAGTAAAGTAAGACCAGAAAGGACTTCTTCTATAGTTAGTTATAGTTTTATTAGAAGTCGTTGACATTATAATTTACGCATGAATTCGCACTGCGTCCACGACTAGGTTTCCGTTTCCTCCCGAAGCCATATAAGCACCGTGTGAAGTTTTACAATACTTTTTTTAATATTATTCTGAATGCAAGCCCCGAATTTGTTAGAGCTTTCAATGATTTTTAATGCCGTTTAAGGATATGATTTCTCCAGTCAGAAACATTTACCTACAGCACTTTTGATCCTTAGTTGGAAGACGCCAGGTCCGGTAGATTCTTTATCTAAATAGTTTTTGCTATCGAAACATCTAATCAGATCGTCTATTTAGGATGCAGCATCTAAAGAGTGCAGAAAATGAGGTGTCTTGCACAATAGTAATAAATCTACTTTTAATGTGTTTGCTAGATGAGGACCATCCTAATATCGCCGAGATACGCCCACGAAGTAAATATACCAGGTTACGATACGCACATCAGACACATCTAGATAAATAAACTGTCTGTTATCCGGAACAAAATGATTCATACGACATTATATAAATATTCCGGGCGCGTTAATTATATTTACACTATCGGCACTCCCGCGGTAATGGTCAAGGCCACTACCAGGGTCACCACCTTTGTCTATTTAATCATTATTCACTACATTATTACATGGACAGGTTATCTCTGATATGATAATGAGAGATACAGATATCAGAGACCTTCTCAGGATGTCTGATGTATTTCGAAGAGATATTTTCCCGGTTTCTTTTACTCAACTTGACTGCAGCAGTGAAAGTTTCCTTGTAAAACGTCTATTCTTAAAGAACTGACTCGTACAGTCGTAAAGTTTTGTTTGTCTCTTTTGAAATGCTCTTCGGATGAGCAATTAGAAATACTCTCGGGGACAATCGTTGCCCCTTTTATACGGTCGTTTTTTTAAGTAGCAACTCTCCTAATTACTTCTTCATTCTTTGTCTATTTTTGTGTGGTTGCTAACCAAGTACCAGTGCTCGGTACTCTTGGCATTTTAACTCTTCACCAATTATCGTGGTTTACTCGTAATGTGCTGTACAAATATAGACTGTTTTCTTTGGGATTGAAGAAATAACAAAATATTTTAACCCATGTCTACGACACCTTGAACAGATTTTGGATATAGAGAGTTTGGTCCCAAGAATTGTATCACTAGTTTCTGGTTTTACGCAAAACAACTGCCAAGTCGTAAGGCCAACGAGATTTTTGGAACATGACGTCATCGTTATTCAAGTAGACGTTTTTGTCCATGCACCTGCCATAACTTCTGGGTTAGGTAATCCAAGCACGACTTGTGAGCGGAAAAGAAAGGGTGCCCGGTTCCTACTTAAAATCCGATCCCGGAAGGACCAAAAAATAGAACGATGCATACCAAGCAAACAAAAAACGATCGACAAAAACTTTTAAACACGAGTGTTAATTCGCCCTCATAAAATGACGTCAGTTGGCACGAAAGCCGCAGCTGTTAAATGGCACAGTGACATCATTGCAAGGTGCGCGTGCGTAGGCATATCAGTGCAATTTGATGTGAACAATCGTATTACTTCCAGTTAACCAGGGCTAATGTGATAGGCAAGTTTACGAGCGGATTGTTCCTCGTAAACCGAGTACTTGATGATGTTAACTGCAGTTGTACCTGGATCTAAGTCTTGACTAGGTTTTATGACTCTTCCACCTGCACATAGGATGACCTGTTAGATAAGAAGTGAACTAGACGATGACTGAATGTTTTTTAGTCTTTCATACGACGTCCCTGTGTGCTTTGAGAACGAACTATCAACTGATCCTAAGGGGCCGTCTCCACGAGCGAGAGAATCGCGGCGATATTATCGTCGTGCCACGTATTTCTATGCACTCTCTTAGAACGTGTCTCCACACGACGATATCATCGCGGCGAAAATTTGATGCCATGGCGAGACTATCGCCGCGATTCTCTCGCTCATAAAGACGGCCCCTTAAAATCCACATTCTTATTCACTTTTACGATACCCTCGTCCTTATCATTCTGCTCTTATACCAATACGTTAAGGGTATCTCTTGACTTCTTCCAAACATCTCTAGCCGTCATCTCAGTATTCGCACCCTTTCTATCCATATCCTCTTTTACACAATCCCATCCATCCTTATGTCAAAAACTAGCTTTCGTCTTGATTGAAATTTCTTGTTCTAACATAAAATATGTCCTACCGCTGTTGCTCCGTTACTTCGATTTCTATTAGCGTTATTTCTGTTTTTTTTTTCTTTCTGCTCAGCTCTTAAGGGTCGTAACGTGATGTTAAATAACCCTCCTGAAGAATGACTGGTAGTTCCAGAGATCAGCGCGTTCAAACAAACAATGAAACTTTTCACCGTTCTAATATTAGTATAGATATCTTGCTCCTTTGTACTGAAAGCTCATACCTTATCATTAAGCTCATTAAGCTCATCAAGCTAAGCTAACAGATAAGCTGGTTCCCCAAATTGCCCATGTACTGAGTGGCACATAATGACCACAGATACACAAACAGCAACACTAATTGCCCATGTGGTTAGCACATTGATTAAATTCCTCACCCATCATGAATATGAATGAGCAATGTCATTTACATTCAGCTATTATCCGTAATTGATGAACGAGTGACGTTTGTAATAATCGTAATTAGTTTATTGGTACATCAGTTTGCATTATGACATTATTGGTAACTAGGTTTTGCCCGCGACTTCGTCCGCGTAAATTTTATGTTCCCCCGAGACCCCGTCTCACCTCGTCGCATCGCATCACCTGCCCGCGCTAGTACAGACGCCAGCACATCAAGCTACTACAATCTGTCAAATTTCTTTAATAGATTTTCAACTTTATCACTAAATCATAAGGTTCAAAGTTGATTGGGAAATTTTGACAGTTTAGGGTAGCTTGATGTGCTGGCGTCGTTTTCCCTTAGCGTTCTTTCTGACTTTTTCTTTTTTTTGGCTCCTTAAGGTCCTAGCGTGATGGTATGTAGCCTATGGTCTTCCTCAAGAAAAGGGCTATCAAACGCAAAAGAGTTTTTTTTTTTTAATTCGAGCGGTATTTTCGAAGATTGGCGCGTTCATACAACAGCTTTTTTATTAGTATTATATTATCTATACAATTCCTGTAGGACGATGGTAACCGATTAGGACGTTATAGGATATCTCCGTATAGAAACGAAGGTGGTTCCCAGAAAGCAATGTCAATAATACTGCTTGCGTATCGATTTGTATGCTAGAAGCCCTTTCCCAGCGGAAGTTAGGTCAATGTGCCAGCATAAACCTCTTTTTATTTAGTATCAGTTCCATCAATGGCTCGTAAGAAAGAATACTATCAAACGTTTAAACCACACAACAGAGGGCCAACTCTCGTAATTAAAAACGTTCAAAATCTATTCGCAATCTATCTCAACGACAATCAATGTCAAAAACTTATCAAAAATGTGATATGTGGGGTATTTTTGACAGATTGAGACTGAGATCAGACTATGAACGTTCTTAAAATTACGAGAATTGCCCCTCTGATTTCATGATCTCTATTTGTTGGCATTCCTGCGTCACTTTATCTCCACAAAACGCCCTGACAGTAACAATTTCGCTCTAACTAAGATTATCAAAACTCCGTATAAGACTTTATGAAACCTTAGCGAATCTCGGATCTCGGGCCATCTGAAACAACATCACGTTCTTAGGGCGTTGCACCTCACCAAAAAAGCAAGATTTGAGCTTTCATCTCTTTAAACAATATCTTCAACAGAATTATGACCTTTCGTACTTCGTAATAATGCCCATACATTGGCTTTGTATCCTTTAAGTTGCTGTATGACAGGCTAGAGCCCATAACGGTTAAGAACCAGAGGCGCTCAAACTTTTCCTTTCTTGATACGCGAAGGAGGTATTAAAGCATTTCCAATATTTTTACCCCAAAGGTAAAAATTTTTGACGAATTTTCTCCCAATCCTGATGCTGCTCTACCGTTAATTAAAAGCTTCTGACCTGCGGGGTAATTGCGTAGCACACAGTAGCAATGGCTTTCCTTTTGACCGTTCATCAATATTCTTTGCGTTATTTACGATGTTGATCACACAAAGGGCTTTGAAGATCCTCGAACATATGAAGCAATGGATTAGCAATATCCTTCAAAATGATTCAGATTTTGCTTAAAAGTATGTTACACAAATAGGGTGCTTGTCAGTTTATTTTAGCTGTCTTCATAATGTCCCCTTGTCTTAGTCTTAGGTTATGTTCATCTTGAAGATTTCCCACGCATTTTGCTTAAACGTGATACCTCACGATTTGGACTTGAAGGAGAGCTGGGACTTGTTTGAGAACCACCGTTATTGTAAACCGGTCCAACAAAGCTATCTATCGAACTTTGTAGGCGAGTGCACGTGTACCGACTACAAGCAGATTCTGTTGCACAATCGTGGTCGAAGTTGGACAATGGATGCTAGGCGCCGCTGTTCCGACCATCTCGTTTGTTGACTGTTGTTGTTAACTTTATACTTCATAAGATACTGTTATGATGATAATGAAAGGCGCAGTGTGATTTTGTATTGGTATGAAATAAGTAGTCTGTGTCCTGTGTTCCACATTTAACCCGTCTGCCTTCAAAGCAAGAGAGCATCTTCTGGGCACGCTCGACGCTCGTTCCATCATAGACCTCATCCATCGCTTTCCATCAGGCGTGATCGAAGTCAAAAGCAGGCCCATTCAGAAATATTGATGTCTTAATATTTTCTAATGTTTTGCATTGGATCGACTAATCCCATGACTGTCTATGGTCTAAAGAATAAAATATACGTATTATTCGATCTTATAAGTAACGGGAAAATTCCCACAGACACAAGGAAACTACACAGTTCAAACAAAACCGTCTGTTCTACGAAATAACAGCTGTTTTAAACGAAGATGACACAATACCTATGTGATAAGCAACATAAGCATTTGAGGTCGACGGTCACGCTGACTGCGATCAGGAATGCGACAGCATTCCGAATCGGCACCCATCGAACTGTGAACTTTTGTCAGAGCATCCACAATGCGAAAATACACCTTAGCTTTGAAGCTATAAAGTTCAAGATTATGTTGACTGTGCCTCTACTTTAAATAGAAGTTAATTAAAACTGTGCATGCCTGTCTATTAAAGAAACGTTTTGTTTACTTACGGTTTTTGCTGATTCATACGATAACGTGAACTTCATAACGACCTTAATTGGTTTTGCTAATGTTCTACGGCCTGAGTCATCGCAATTAATAATTATTTTTACGTCAAATATGTGACAGCCAACCTAGTACGCGCTATTAGTACATCGGAATACCTTCACTATTGTGTTCGATTGGACTGGCTTTCACATGGCCCGAATTGTGTAATGATATGGTGGTACCAACATGATGTATGTATGGTCGAATATCGGCCAACAAAAGAGGTAATTACAGCTCTATCTTTGCTTTTGAATGCGAGAATGATACGTTCATCGTAATGACCCACACTCAGAGCAAAGTAACCTACCTAGTACATAGTGATACTTAAGCACAATGATAAATGTAAAAATATTGTTAGACAAGTTTCCAAAATAGCTGAGACGTAGTATGGAAATCCTTTCATGTTTCTATAATTGATAGCGGTCATTTAACACGTCTGAGCTCCAATTACACGAGTTTTAATAGGATTGACTGCCTTGTTGGTCTAGTGGTAACAAGCGCTACTGCTGAGCATGAGGTCCTGGGTTCGATTCCCGGGTCGGGCAAAGTGTTACTGGGTTTTTCAATCTGGAATTTCTCAGTAGCAGCCCGGAGTCTGGAGTCGTGCCCGGTTGATGGCAATAGTCTCGCCCCCTATTACATGAGACTCAAACATAACTGGCGACATGTGGATGTACTATACACGTTTACCTAACCCTTTGCGGATTACAGGCGTGATGTTATTTTATGTTAATAGGATCGTATGAGTCTGATACTCGTTCGCTACTACACACAAGTAGACTCAGTAGTGGCAAATGGTTGATCGTACATACATACCGTACGTTCCGTACGTGATTAATTTAAAATCGTTCATATTAGCCACGTACCGACACAAAAGCGTAGTAACTCAGTTAATCTCTGACAACAATGCATGACACATTTTAAATGAATTGTAGAGTTCTGCAAAAAAACCGTCTTCGTGATGGGTTTAATATAGGAATGACTGGCTATGCCCTAAGTGAAAACTAGGCGCGTTGGACATTTTTTGAGATGGGAAAAATCATTGAATTCGCGCCACTGGTACCGTAATCGAAACCGCTTCGGATGTGTTTGGCTGTCCTCGGGATGTACTGTCTTAATGTATTTCCGACATGTCAGTGAGTGATGGCAAAGTATTCTGTTTTGTTTATACAGGGTGAAATTGAACACATGCGACAAATCGAAATGGGAGATTGTACTCATCATTATGAACAACTTTTACTATGGAACCAAACCTGAAATCGCGAAAAAAAAATCAGCTGTTCCCTACATTTATGTTCGCATAATTCATCAAAATGTAGGGAACAGCTGACATTTTTTTTCGCGATTTCAGGTTTTGTCCCATAATAAAAGTTGTTCATAATGTTGAGTACAATCTCCCATTTCGATTTGTCGCATGTGTTCAATTTCACCCTGTATGACGATTCAAAAAATACACACGTAATTGTTCAAGTTTTTACTTCTGTCGGCAATTCCGGAGTGCCACTTTTTTATCATTGATATTACCTGCACTGAGCCCGCGTGGTGTATAACGGCTCACTCCACAGATCATATCTGTGGCTCACTCCCTCTCACAGAGAGGATGCCTATGCCCCAGCAGTGGTAACATTTTGGCTAGTTATTATAAGTCGAATATTGACTTGAATCGCCTGGTTTTTGACAAGCTGATTATGACAACAATAAACTAACCCGTGTTATCTGTTGAGATTAGCTCACTGAAATAACAACAGCCAATGAAATTCCTTGAATGCCCGGTTTCTGAGGTTTTTAAACGGAGTTTATCCATTCAATAGTGATTATTGGTTCGAAATCGTGTTTCTGAACACGTCATTAAGGAAGGAATTATTATCAAGGGTTTATCTGAGAACCTCAAAAACCGAGCATAAGGAAGGAATTCGCTTAAATAGATAATTATGTCGGATCAACAGTTACCTATTGAATGCTCAAACTCCGTTTAAGAATTCTTCAGAAACCGAGCATTAAAGAATTGAATTTGCTACGTTCGTAAGAAATATACTCATAACATAATACCTAGGTAACGACTGCAGGTATTCGCAAGAGTATCACATACCTATGCAGTTTACCGACGACACGTTTGTCTGTCCATGTGAGTTCCCACGTCCCTTTTCATAGTCAATAACTTAGCGTCATTATTTTTTATAGTAATCGTTCGTTAAATCTCAAGTGGTAGTTAATTATGCGTTTGGACATAAAACTCTGAATGACAGCATGCACGCGATGGAGCATGGCGTCCAAAAAAATATACTGTCGTCTCATAAAAGGATTTAATTACTTGGCTGTTCTTTTTTAAGGTTCCGTACCCAAAGGGTTCCAACGGGACCCTATTACTGAGCCTCCACTGTCCGTCCATCAATCCGTCCGTCCGTCTGTCAGCGGGCTGTATCCCATGAACCGTAATAGGTAGACAGTTGAAATTTTCACAGTGTGTATTTCTATTGCCGCATTTAACAACAAAAAATAAAATAAAGTTAAAAATTAAAGGGTCGCCATACAAGAAACGTTTTTTTCGGCGTTTTTTGCCTTGTTGTACGGAACCTTCGTGTGCGAGTCCGACTCGCACTTGGCCGGATTAAAAAAAAATCAAAAACAGATGTTTGGTTGACGTTTGGGAAGATATGGGGTAATAAAATTTTTGTTATGGCTTTCTGAGATAAACAATGTGTAAAGATGCGGCTTTTCAAGTTCAGCTGGTTAGTTTGATGGTTGGTACTGTTGTGAAGGGATGATCTCGTTCTCGAATAAACCACCAAACCCAAACAAACCCTGGTAATAGTTAGTATACACTGTATACAGGGTGGCAGGGACATTGACGCGCAAACTGTAACTATGACTTCAGCACGTCATAGTTCTAGAGAGAAAAAAAAAGTCTGCTGTTTCATAGAAAAGTGCTACACCTACGCGGTCAAAATGTTTGGAGCATCTGATTTTTTTTTTAAATAACCGACGAAAAATTTAAACCCTAGGGAGCTCAGAATCACCCTGAATGTCCCAGAATCACCCTGTCACCCTGTATGCTTGGAAACATGGACATCAAAATAACCACTATGCAATGAACGGTCATAGTAGAAAGTATTTCCTCAAGGTTAACAAACAGTACCATCCCTACGTCTGAATGTAGTACAGTTAGTTCCCTGCATTACCCGAATCCTCTTCCCCTCTTCTTCTTTGTAAAAGTGTACACTGTTAACCAATGTTAACTTTGAATAGATCAGAATACAGTAATAACAGTTTAGTAACAGACAAAAGGCATAGTAATCTCATATTATAGAAAAACCCGCCTTTTTTTTTTCAAATCGTTGTCATAACACTTCCCTGTACTGTTGGTAGCTAGTAAGTACTACATAAGAAGTACTAGTATGAGTCAGACATCTTTGCACGTTTCGTGACGTCACCCCATTGTGTTCGAGGTGTCAAAACGGCAACAAAAACCCCATTCTATCACTTAATTACCTGCTTATTCGCATTTGTCGGATGTAATTGTCCTATACATAGGCAATCCTTGTGATAACTTATGCTGTATCCTTTAACTATTTTATTTCTCGAAGGTTATGGAATGTAGGTGCTGATACGATGAAGTATAGTGGCTATTTTTAAATTGAGGAAAGATACCTTTTAATAAATGGTTTTTTCCTGACAAAATCTTATCAGAAATGACTCAGATGCGATTGTCTGCAAATATTGTGTTTTCATCACAAAACATTAATTCGTCACTTATTTTTAGATATAAACAAGTTCAATTTATAAACATAATCACGTCTTCATCATCATCATCAATGGCAGCCTTGTTGCACCCACTGCTGAGTAAAGGCGTCCTCCCTTTTGGGCCATGCCCCCTACTCTGTTACAAAAAATCTTTTTAAAAAAGAAAACTAACGAATCCATTTTCCTTTGTCCACAGACAGTCCAGCACGGCTTTCCACACAGAGCATCGGCACTAGCATGGGACCCGCTCCTCCGGGTAGTGGCGCTAGGAACAGCCACCGGTGCCCTGAAGGTCTACGGCAGACCCGGTGTCGAACTATACGGACAGCATACAAACTCAGACGCGTCCGTCACACAGATACATTTTATACCAGGTAAGGAAACAAAACAGCACTTTTAGCATGAATTTAGCAGATGTTTTTTGTTGATATATTTAGCTTGTGAGCTCGTGGTAGCAAGAGGAACATTAGGGTTTCGCGGTAAGAGTCCGACATAACTCAGTTCTCCCTAGAAAAGGATTTACATAAGGATTTACCCCCACAGAAAATAGAAAAGGGTGTTTTTGTCAGCAAATTTCTCAGTAGCATCTACAGTTAAAACTTGGAGAGTCCCAAAAGTATACACTAAGAACTTTTGCGTTGCATCTAATAAGACCTGGATAACTTGCTATAATTAGGAAGACACTATTTTGGTTTAGAGAAAAGAGAAGGGTAAAGCGACGATTCCGTCGTCATACTTTTTAGGGCGAATTTTACCAAACTACCTATAATAACTCTTACTGAGAATACATTCTGAATATTTGTCAGTTTTTCCATACTAGTACTGTCAGATGTCAATTTTATTCCACAGATAAAAGATAACTGACTTTGGTAAAATTTATAATTTATCCACTTGTAGTATTTGGTAAAATGGCATAGCGACAGACTACTAATAAAAT
Organism: Amphipoea oculea; assembly: GCA_945859645.1. Lineage (NCBI taxonomy): Eukaryota > Metazoa > Arthropoda > Insecta > Lepidoptera > Noctuidae > Amphipoea > Amphipoea oculea. Next base: position 19,652,946 of record OX243864.1, on the reverse strand, counting down.
CAGTAGGTACGTTATGGTATTTTAAGGTGAGCCACTACCTACCAGGATAAGATTATTTTTCAAGTGTTGGATGACTTATTATTGTATTTTGATTATTTGGATTTGATTAGGTTTATTGGTGATGAACTGATGACTAATTAATTGCACTGTGCTGTTATGCTTTAAATATCTTATGAGGACATCTACATAATATGTCCGATAAGTATTTACAGAGATAAAAATACATGAAACAACAACGTTTTAATAAAACCTCGAAACTGTTAATTTAACTCCATAAAAACATCATAACAGTATTTTTCTTCGAAACCGTGAACAGTCCTATTAAATTACAGTTTATTCGTCTTAAAATATAAACAGATAGGAATAAAACACATATTTCGTTAGGGATTCACAGCCGCGGAGCATGCCTGCGCCCACGCATTCGTTTATTATGAAACGTTTAGTCACTCAGTGACTTTGATAAGGAATTATTTTAGGACATTATTCATCTGTGTCACACTCACGAGGTACTTACGCCCTTTTTTAGATATCGCTATGTATAAACATTTTGCGTCGATATTTAATTTTACCAGATCATATCGGAAGATAATATTTAGCAGAAATGATAAGAAATGCAATGAAGTAACCGTAAACCTGGCCTCTAAGGGTTAGTACATGTAATAATATCCTAAAGGCTAAACTGACAGTTCATTGATCGATTTCTGCCAAGTGATAACGAGGTTATCATTACTTATCAGCCATTAGCAACTTCTGTATCGTAAAGTACCTGGCAAAAAAAAATTGGCCATCCCCGAACTAACTACATACTTACTGCGAATAGTCTCAGTTTTAACAGTCATCCAGAATGTTGGATGACAGCATCAGTGGCAAGACGGGAAGTGGACTATTTTTGTCGGGAATCACGTAATCAACAAATTAAACTAACATGAGCATTATTTTAGGAGTATAAATTTTGATCTGCATTATTTTTGCTCGGCTCCATTGGGCCCTAGCGTGATGTTAAATAGCCTATAGCCTTCCTTAAGAATTGGACTACCGAATGCATAAAAGATTTTTTCAAATCCGACTGGTAGCTCCAGAGGTAAGCGCGTTCAAACAAACTCTTCAGCTTTATTATTAGTATAGTTATAGATTACCTGTATGTATGAATATGGATAATTATAAGAATCAAGAAAGATTGAGGAAAAGAAGATGGTCATGTCATCATGTGGGAAGAATGATATCGTTAGAAAGGTGTAAATACTGAAATGGATGAAGTCGAAAATATGGTGGCAAGGACATCGAAGCGCGACCTGTTACCATGCAAAAAATCATGGATTAAATTCTGACCCCAGTGCATTGAAATTTTTCATCGGTTATTGAAAAAAAAAATGTTATCAATATATTTTGACCACATAAGTAGTCTTCCTATATCTTTAAAAAGGAAACTCATCGACATGTGCATCCTGCCCGTCCTAACCTACGGTGCACAAAGTTGGTCACTTACTGAACAACAGACTGAAGACCAAACTCAAGATTTGCCAACGGAGCGCAGCATGTTAGGTATTAAGCGTACAGATCTAGTTAGAAACACCACGCTGCGCTCCATAACTCAAGTAGCGGATGTTGGAGAAAAAACAGCCAGGCTGAAGTGGGAATGGGCCGGACACGTCTCACGAATGCACCCGGAGAGATGGGCAAAGATCGTCACTCACTGGACGCCTGAGACAGGACATCGCCGTCGCGGTAGACCAAGACGAAGGTGGCGTGACGATCTAATATCATTCGCAGGGCCAACATGGCCAGAGATCGCACAAAACAGGAAAAGGGGGAGGCCTTTGCCCAGCAGTGGGAAACAAAATAGGCTAAAAAATTTTTTAAAAAGTATTGCAATTTTCTATGAAGCATCTGTTTTTTATTTTATAACCGACGAAAAATTTCTACGCTAGGGATCTAGAATTATGTGCTGAATTCTTGGTTACAGTTTGCGCGTCGATAACGTGCCACCCAACTGTTGAAAAATCAAAATTTGATTTATAACAATAGAACTTCAATTGTATCTCATTAACATTGCTACTACACGTTGCTTCGAAACAAAATAACTTGGAATATGGGCTGGAGGATGTAGATGATGGCATGTATCATCATTTATAATCAACTATGATATTTTCCTTTCCAGGCACAGGCAGACTAGTATCCCTATCCGACGACAACAGCCTCCACTTATGGGAGATAAACGAGAAATCCCTAGTGGAGTTAAAGACATACTTGTTCGAGGGTAAGAACAAGAAGATCTCGTCGCTATGCGTCGAGTCGACGGGCAAGCACCTGCTGATCGGCACCGAGGGCGGGAACATATACAATCTGGACCTTAACACGTTCGCCGTCACCGAAGATGTGATATATCAGGATGTTGTTATGCAGAAGTAAGTATTAAAAGTATTTTAAAAATCCCATCAAAATTTTGTTAGATACCTTTGTTGGTTTTAGTATCAAAATAAGTATACATTTAAGTGGCTCCATCTACAACTGTATTGTTATCTGTTTCATAATAAAATATTTTTAGTCTGTGGTGAGTACACAACTGTGCTTCATTCAAAGTCAAAGTCAAGTCAAAGTCAAAGCATTTATTTCAAATAGGCACATAAAAGGCACTTTTGAACGTCAAAAAATATTTTTAGTCTGTGGTGAGTACACAACCGTGCTTCATTAGGACATGGGCCTAGTCCCGCAATTCAAAGAAAATACTAAAAGTTTCCATATATTTCAAAAATATCAAACATGTCACAGGCTACTTAGTGCACTACCGTGTTTCATTATTAACCTTATACAAGTTTCAATGGATGAGGCAGCGTTGCTGTAGTTATTATAGATCCTCATCATAATTATCTACTGAAAAATAAGTTAACTGCTGGACATAGGCCTGCGTCAAGCATCTGGTTCCCTTTTAGCAGCTGTCTGATGCGAATAGATAGACTGAAAATGTGAAAAAAAAATCTGAACTAAAATGTCCTACAAATATTAAAATTGTTTTATGTTTTTATAAACCTTTACTAATAAAGCAGTCAGATTTGTTCACTTATAAATATTGTTTCAACAGTTCAGAGTAAAATAAATGTTGATTGATTTATTTCTGATTCAGGTGTCGGTCTGTTTTGTTACACATGAAAGATTTTATGAATGTAGTTTCCGGCGAGGCTGAAATGATTCCATTCATTCGTTTGGTTTACAAATACTGATATTATAGTAGTTTTATTATGAATAAAAATACCTGCCTCGCTGGTTTATTATTATTATTATTTATTGATTTCAGAGAAATCTCCATTTAAGTTAAGTACACAATTATAAACACAAAATCATAAACTGTTAGTGTGTTAGTAACAGAAAATTGTACCTAAAATTATGTTAGTATGGTTAGTACCTATACCCAACTGATGCCTATGGCTGTCCTTATCCACTGTTTTTAGAAAGGACAGTCAAAACGGGTAGCAATAGCAATTTAATCTGTCGAGCTCCGCTAATGAGACGCAATTGATTTTCTATTGTTTCGTCGCCAATAGGCGACGCGCGATGCTTGACCGGTTAATGGTCGCAAGCACTACTGCTGAGGCGTAAACTCGGTTCGATTCCCAGGTCTGGCAGTGTTTTTGGTTTTTTCTCAATAGCAGCCCGGTGTCTGGACTTGTGCCCGGTTGATGGCAATAGGCTCGCCCCCTATTACATGGAAAGAAAGAAAAGAAAGAAAGAAAATACATTTATTTAGCACAGACTAAAGGACACAATACACTAGATACATCAGATAAAAAAAACAAAACAAAGATCAAATAAAAAGCGTAACATGGGATATAAACATAACTGATGAAATGTGGGTGTACATGTAACACGCGTGATGTTAGGTTTGTTATGTGACATAAATAAATACGAGCCGCATCAGATTTTTACTCAAAACTGCTAATAAAAAAAGATTATGTTTAAAAAATATCTTTAATAGAGCTTTTCTTAACTATACATGTTCGGACGGCTGCTTGATTTAGTTACCACTTTTTCAAGGAATTCTCAACATATAAAACAGAGGAAAGAATCATCACACCAATCGTGTGTCGCCCCCTGTTGGTCAAAGACGGCTTTAAGAACTATCTACTCTGGGCTGCTTGATTTCATTGACTACCCTGGGGCTGTATGATAAAGTATTAGTGCTATCATAATTCCGGTCGGAAAAAGGGACGGTGCTATAATAATAACACCCACAAACATCACCAAACAACACAAAGTCTATACATAAATCATCACATCATAATATAATATCATCTATCGCTTAGGTTGGCACTTGGCTTCGGCCCGTGTTATTCTATAAAACCGGCACATCAATGCCGAGGTACAAAAATGTATACCAACAAATAATAATAATAAAGTTTTATTGACATAATAAAGGTTTTACATTTTAATTTGAAGCCCTGACTCCTGTGCTAGGTGGTACCTGTTTTACAGGGGTCAGTGTCTTCACCCGTTTGTGGGACATTAACAAGAAGATGTAATAATACGGCATCGGTACTGGTTGAGGACCAAATAAAGCTTCGTTATTTACTAAACAAATTGTTAATTCAAAAAGGTATCAACTGACCTCCTTGTCTTTAACTTCCAGTTGTCCAGAAGACTTCAAAGTGAACCCAGGTGCAGTGGAAGCCATCTGCGAGCACCCTAAAGTGCCGTCCCGCCTGCTGGTTGGTTACAACAGAGGACTCGTCGTGTTATGGGACCGCCTCGCCGCTGCGCCCACACACACCTTCGTGTCCAATCAACAGCTGGAGAGCTTGTGTTGGAATGATGAAGGTATGTCCCTTAAAGTAGAATGTTAAGTTACAAAAATTTAATAATGTTTCCACCATTATCTTATCTTATCTTATCTTATCTTATAATAATAATTTACCTTGATTTAAAAGAGTGTCCTTGGATTTTCTTGCCCGTTCTTCTCCAAAGAGATCTACGTTTTGGAATGGCCAACTAGCTTCAACTTTCTGACTAACTGACCGACTTTTTGACAATTCAAAAGTGCCTGCAAATGGTTTAATTGAAATAAATGCTTTGAGTTTGAGCTTAACTACCGATGATATGGCGTTTTTTTACAATACAATGGCAAGATCAGTCCTTAACTATCTTTGTTCCCTTTATCGTCTATTTAACACGTTAACTTATTATCTAGGCGAGCACTTCACCTCATCGCACAACGACGGCTCCTACGTGACGTGGGAAGTCGCGGGCGCCGCCAGCGACCGACCACTGAAGGAGCCCATCACTCCATACGGGCCCTACCCTTGCAAGGCCATCAACAAGATACTGAACAGGACCAGTGTGGATGGCGATGAGATCACTATATATGCAGGTGAGATATCCATTATTCTGCCTATAATGTCCCCGCAGCTAAGCCTCCTTTCTGTGAGAGGAAGTGGACGGTAAACCATCACACACCCAGTGGTGGATTAGTTCTCCACCTAAACACTACACCAGAAAAAATCTATTGAGTTTTTGTGTGTAGTGTTTTGCTAGTGACGTTATGAACTAGCTTATCAATCCTGGATGAAGGGGTTCAACTAACGGTATAAGCGGTCACAAAAAAAAACTTAAATTTTCGTCTTATTCATGACTATGTTAAAACATTATTTAGCTAGAGGCTGTTTTGAATCTCGGGGCAAATCTTGGAAAGGACTCTTACCGAGTCCAGTTTGCAGTTGCATTCACAGCAGTTAAATTAACCGGTCAAACGGCGCGCGTCGCCCATTGGCGACGAAACAATAGAAAATCAATTGTGTCTCATTAACGGAGCCTGACAGATTAATGTGTGTCCCTCGTCTTTTTGTATGTATATTAATTTGGGGCAAATTAATTTATTTTCTTTCTTACTTTTACTCACATTCCACTATCATTAAACACTACAATTTTGATTGCAGGTGGTATGCCGCGAGCTTCATACTCCGACAAATACACGGTCACAGTACAACAGGGAGAGAAACACGTCGCCTTCGATTTTACTAGCCGAGTAAGTATAAATAACTTTACAATAAGCCAATAGTAGCAATAAGAACAGGGGAAGACTAAAGGTACAATGAATGAACTGTGTGAAAGATAATATGGTTAGAAAGTGGGTGAATACTGAGATGTTGCCTAATATAAAAGTCAAAGTCAAGAAAACACTGTACATAGGTTGTTCATACATTTTAGAATAGGTCTGATTAGCCATTAACTTGTATACATATAAGAAGAAAACATGCGGCATTTATTATGTGAAGACTTCCATTTTTATTTATTAATAATATTTTTTTGCTTTTTAGGTAATCGACTTCTTCACAACGACGCCTGTGCCACCGGACGGCGTGCCGCTACAAGAGGACCGGCCTGACACTCCTGCGCAGATGCTACTACAAACCGTCAACCAAGTCGCTGCTGCTTTAGTAAGTTAATAAGCGTATTTTTCTTTTTATAGTACTTTAACTAATTGCTCCTCTTTTACCGTTTATTTCTGACTTAGCAAGGCATACTTAACTAATTCTGCGATTTGTTAGATTATTTAAATATATTATATAAACGTAAACTCCGTGTTGTTATCCTGTAACTACTTTAAAGAATTTCTTTAATTACTAACGAAAACTTTTATTATACTAAACTTCTACTATACCAAGAAAGTGTTGCCAGCCACGATTAAAAGTGCTAGTTTAAAATGTTCATCATTATCGCAGTGCAAAAAAGGGATACCGCTACTATAAGTTCTGTTTAGCTCCATCTCTTTCTTGCACTGGGTCACTTTTCGATGAGATCCCGGTACGTCTAGAAAATATCATACCCTAACACGTAGTTTCCTTCCAGGTGGTATTAGCAGAAGAAGAGCTAGTGGTGATAGACCTGTGCGACGAGCGCTGGCGCCCGCTGCGGCTGCCCTACCTCGTGTCCATCCACGCCTCCGCCGTCACCACGGCGCAGCTGGTCGACAACGTGGCCTCCAACGTGTACGACAACATCGTAGCTGCTGGTAAGTTACTTGTAAATGTACTCAAAAAAATTGTGGTACTTATGCAATCCAGAGAAAAGTCTTCAGATGTTAATTTTATGAACTGGACGACTCGTGTATGTAGGACCTACATGTAGGTCAATCTAATTCTATAGTGGTCGTAGGCTGCATACTTTTTTGTCTTGCTGACTGTACCATGATATTGATGAATCAAACTGTAAAGCTGTTGTAACTGTTTCAGTGTAGACTGATCATAAAAGAAATCACCATATACTCTAAATTGCATAGAGAAATTATGGAAAGCATAACTCGTCTGACGGCTCCCCAAAATTATTAACACAGTCCAAACAAAGAAGAAAAAGTTGACGTGATTTTTTAACGTGCATATTTCTTTATCTCGTCCTAATATTATGTTCTAACTTCCGTCTAAGGCTTCCAGCTTCAGACTCAGCTTTACAATACCTATTTGCCACAGGTCAACAGCAAAGCGACAACATGTACTCCGAAAGCGCGTGGCCGATATCCGGCGGCATCACAGAATCCAGCGAACATGCCGAACGTCAGTTGTTACTGACGGGACACGAAGACGGCTCCGTACGCTTCTGGGACGTCACAGGCGTCGCCATGACGCCGTTGTACAAGTATACTACGTCACAGCTGTTCAGGTGAGGAAACAGAAATACTGTTTGGTTAGGTTATGGTGTTTCGATGAGCTGTTGCTTTATTCGCCTACTTTCGTTGAAGAGGTCTACCTGTCATTCATATTGAATTTTTTTCCCATTAAGTGTCCATACACACGAGCGACACGCGTCGACAACAGAGGCAACTGCATCCGTCGACAACGTGTCGCTCGTGTGTTTGAGTACGGTGCTCAAATACACGAACGGCATGCTGTCTATGGCTGCAATTGTTTCACACTAAGATACATAACATGCGATTTGAAAAAAAAAATTCATGCATTCTGGAAACTCATTAACTTTCCAGCCCGGTCACTGCTCAAATGTTGAAAAATCAAAATTTTATTTAATTTATAACAATAGAAATTCAATTGTGCCTCATTAGCCACTGTTGAGCTGAACTACAAAAGTTATTCATTATGACGGGTAGAATCACCTCTTATCTATAGCAGGTAAATAAATCAACAGGCTGTATAATATACGAGAGAATCTTAGGTAAAATGCAAAAATACAATATTTAAATAGTAACAATTTCGTGGTTAATATATAATTAAAAATATTTTTTAATAATAGTTAACATACTCCCAATTAATTTCATTTGTAAATTGAATTATGATACATTAAATAAATGCGAAATAGTCTAAATTCCAAATGCTTTCTTAATTTATATTAAAAAAATCTCTAGTTTGTTCTAAATGATAACTACATAGCCTGCTAAAGTCACTCATAGCTTGCTATACAGGCCTCGACACATAGAGGACATGGGAGGGTGTGAAATTGTTGAGATGTTTTATAGCGTGTTCTTGACTCTTGTCACAAAACTACCCAGTGAATATCTGAGGGGCAATTCTCGTAATTTTAAGAACGTTCACAGTCTGATCTCAGTCTCAATCCGTCAAAGATATCTCTAATTTCCCTGTATTTTTGACAAGTTTTTGACATTGATTGTAGCTGAGATGAGATTGCGACAAAATTTTGAACATTTTTAATTACGGGAATTGGCCTTCTGTTATGGTTAAACGACTATTTAAGGAGGGTGCGCTAACGTAGCCTGCGAATTTCGCGGGCTTTCGCCGTAATACTGTCTCTGCGCATTTCTTCAATATTTACTGTAGTGTGACACGAAATGTTGCCAAACTCTATTCTCGATATGTCTAACTTTTAACTTCTTCCTTTGTCAAGTCACAAATTCCTTCAGATATTTCTGAAATGATAGATTCATCATCCTCCTGCCCTAACCCGTCTTTTCGGAAATTGTTAATATTTTGTCTCACGAATCAGTGAATAATAAAACCAAGAACGCACTATCGAGTCACTTCAGTCTTATAGCCCTAATGCCAACTGTGTGTCGACGCCTTTAACGTTAGCTAACGATTTGTTCCTCTGCTTATTGCTTGCTCATAACGAAGTGGGCTCAAACGGTCGACCACAAGGTAACAGATAATGTTGTAAGCATGGAAAATTATTTTATTGCCAGCTGCATGCTTATGTTATATATTTTTCTTCAATTCAGGCATATTCATGCTGGTTTTCATAGACAAGTAATGCACGCAATATTGAGGATATTATTAGTTGAGTTATCTATAATTAGTTTAGTTTTTTTGTCTCACTTTTGGTTTCTTTTTCTTATTACTGCTGAAACTGTTACATTTTTGATATTTTTAAAGCATCTCATCTTTTTCTGCGAATACTAAACGTAATTAGAGATTGAATTACGTCTGGTTAGTAGTCCATTATCCTTTACCTAGACTTTGTCCAACGATACCCTAAAAAGTTGGCCAGGGCCCGTATTAGGAAGTATTAATGCCATCATGGTTCCATTGCGAAAAAGGGATGGCTATCGGTCATGTATAGCTCCGTCTCTCTCTTACACCGGAATCATTATGGCATTAAACCGTCACAATACGGCACCTGGCTGGCTAAATTTCAGTCGACAGTGGTCTAAAATGTATTTTTCTTAGTTTTCGTTGGACTTATTGTGAAACCCTTCATTTTCATGATTTTTGCCTGAGACTTTGTGCCGCGTGGTCCCCGGATAAGACCTCTCTTTTCAACTGAGTATCGCAAAAAGGCAACTTTGATTAACAACCAAAGTAATATAAATGAATTTTTACGTTACTTTCTTGGGCATCGTCACGCCGTATTCGCACTTGTGCTTTTGTCGCAAAACGCGGTTCTGTATAGCGCAATACTTTCGCAGCCGCGTTGATTTGCCAACACATTTAACCACGCTTTTGCCAGGGACTATTTATCTTCATTTCCACATAATCAATGTATTATTTCTATGTGTAGTGGTGAAGAAATAGGCGAAAACAACGACAGTCAGAACGACGAAGAGGAATGGCCTCCATTCAGACGGGTTGGCACGTTCGATCCTTATAGCGACGACCCACGACTTGCTGTTAAAAGGGTAAGAATAAATATAAATAATGATACAGAAACCTTTACTGTTACTATTGAAGATTAAAAGCATTACAGTAGGTCTATTTTAGGGTGGATAAATCCTATGTTTTGACGCACAAAACACAGGATTTATTTACCAATATTTTAATGAGCTTTGCAAGTTTTTAATTTTTTATCCATGCGTCATGTTCGTGAACGGGCGCCGTCAGTAGGGACTGGTCATCTTTTAGCTGCCACGGCTTAAACTGATATGCAGTTTGGCAGACTTTATTGTTATTACAGATTCTGAATAAGTAAATAAATAACAAAATATTAATATTTGAATTGGTTTTTTTATCTTTTCATTACGGACGCTTTTAACGTTCTGCATCGTTCTGACATGAATAATTTCAACATGAATGATGTAACCAATATTTTGTAATCATATTATTTTGATTTAAATAATAGTGTCCGTTCTTCTCCATAGGTACCTACTATGCTTTAGAATTGGCAACTAGCTTAACCTTTCTGACTGAACCCCTTGACAATTCAAGTGCCTGTAATTGGTTTATTTGAAATAAATGCTTTGAGCTTGTGTTCAAGTTGCCAAAAAAATCTATGTTTTGTCAGTGAAATGTCACTGGAATCATAGAAATAAACTCTAGAGTCGCTAGTAGATCAATTATTTAAGAAAATATTGTAAGTACATAACAATATAATTATATTTTCTCTCTAGGTAATCCTGTGCCCATTATCGGGAATGCTGACAATCGGCGGCGCGGCGGGTCACATAGTTGTCGCGAGCCTCAAGACGTCTTCCAACACTGCTGAAGTTAAGGTGCAGACAACATAATTTTATTTAAAGTTAACTGGTCTTCAGTCTAGTAGTAGTCACAAGCAATACTGCTGAGCAGGGGTCTAGAGTTCGCTTTCAAGATTGGCCAAATTGTGTTTAGGGTTTTCATTAGAAAATTCCTAATAGCTGCTCTGAGTTTAGAATTGTGCCCAGTTTATAGGAATTGGCTCGCCCTATAATATGAAATTTTTAACACTACTGGGGACTTGTGGGTGAACTTTACTGCCATGCCAACCCCTTCGGAGGCGAATATCAAATATGTTCTCTAATATAAGTTGTTGTTTTCCAGTCTGTGACAGTGAACATCGTGTCGGATCGTGACGGCTTCGTGTGGAAGGGACACGACCAGCTCACGCTTAGATCAGGATCGCTCACATTCCCACAAGGATACCAGGTTAGTCCCGTAATATTGCATAGTATGTCATACCAATGCCACAGACACACCAGAGTGCCTGTGACACTCAAGGCATAGACAAGTAATGAGGTTACGTCTGGCGCGGATTAAAAATTAATATTTTATTTGCCAATATTTTTCATGATATTAAATCTATTTTAATATCTATGTATTTATGTAACTGTCCGTTACATTACAGCGGCGGGCCCTATCAGAATACCAGCGCTACGACATTTATTTTTTAAATGTCGCAGCATCATGCTGAGATAGGAAGGAGCCTTTTGGCCTCGTATAGGAGTTTCTGTTTCATTTTTCTTTTTGGTCCTTTTTTTTATATAACTTGGTCTTTTATTTTTTACTGTGTTTAATTTTGTTTGTGATCTTCCTGTACGAGTCACAATAAATACTTTTTTTTTTCTTTCTATACCTTTATATCAAGAATTTAATATTTTACGGATCTCTACTGTGCAAGTCAAGTTTATGTTCATTGTAAACATGTTCTAACTATGTTTCTCTCCGCAGGCGAGTTCTGTGGTACAGCTGGTCCCACCCGCGGCAGTGACGGCCCTGGGCGCGCACTGGGAGTGGGGCCTGGTGTGTGGCGGGACCGCGCACGGGCTCGCGCTACTCGACGCCATCAACACCAAGGCGCTGCTGCACAAGTGCACGCTCAACCCGCACGGTAAGGGACAGGGAGCGAGGCGAGGTTGTGTACAGTGCCGGGCTTGGAACCGGTATCTCAAGTACTTAGCCGTTCTTGTCGTTTCAGTACCGGAGTACCAAAAGAAAGATAGTAAAATTTATTGGGCACAGTTCGTGAAACACTAAATAAAAATAAAAAGTGAAAGTAATGTTTTAACAACCTTACGGCTGCGCCTAAAAGGTCTGGAACATTTCAGAATTTTCAGCAATTTTGGATTTTTATAATAAATTATTTTCTCCAGATCATTCCGGTGCTGGCGACACGCCAATTTCAAGGAGAAAGTCGTTCAAAAAGTCGCTGAGGGAGTCGTTCAGAAGACTGCGGAAAGGCAGGTCACAACGACGTCAAACTACCACATCGAGCCCAACTTCACCCACACAAGTGAGCATGCGTAGCTATTGTAGCCGGTCATATAATTTCTATCCAGAATAATCATAAATTGGGATGGGCACCCCAAAAATCCAGGATGACTCACTGAGCCCTATAAAAAAACTACTTACTCAATTTAATCAGTGAGCAAATCGCAACTAACTTTAATGACTAATGATTTCTAAAAAAAAAAACAATATTTAACCAATAACTAACATTTCGACAGTGTATTTACTTATAAGACTTTTATAGGCGGACCGCTTAACTGAGACGTTGCCTGAGGTAGCAGCGCGGTGCGGGCACGAGAGCTCAGTGACTCGCCACCTTGTGACAACTATCACCCCTCCTGCACCACACAGCTACCTCAGGCAACGTCTCAATTAATCGGTCGGCCTATAGAAACCTGCTTTAGTACCGAAATCTGCTGCATGTCTAGTTACATAACATAAATTTAAATATGCCTTCTTCCTTTGCAGCCTATCCCCAAGAAGCCAGCAGACAAAGCAGCTTCAGATACAGACGCAGAGTTAAAGCCAGTAGAACGCGCCATCGAGGCGCGGCCTGCGGACGACGGGTTCGGATCCATGGTGCGCTGTCTGTACTTCGGGAGGACATTCCTTATCAACAGTACGTACGGCTTTAATGTCAATGCCTACACCAGTATACTTTATAATTATTATTTTATACATATTTTCTCCTCTATTCGTACCTACAAAAGTAAGAAAATAATTTAGTAGTCCTTGGTGTTCATACCCACGAGCGGCACGCGTCAGCGGTCGATACATAGCTGTCTCCGTAACCGTCATGTTCACATAGAATTTGTAATCACTAAACATTAACATCATCTTCCTGCCCTTTAATTATCTCAATTTATTTGTGGTTTGCACAGCACAACTAAATCTTCAGATAAACAGTAACTGAAGTTACTGTGTTTTTTTTTATTACGAGGTCAATATACATCTCGATCAGTCGTTACCTCGGTAAGCACCCCCTTTCTTTGCTTATATAATCTTTCACACATTGTTTCTTTAGTCTTCCTCTACTTTTCTAACCATCGAAATTCACACTCAAAACTTTATAATTACTAAACATTAAAAAAAACCTTTGTTGCAGCACAAAACTCAACACCAACCCTCTGGGCGGGTACAAACAACGGAACTGTATACGCGTTCACGATAACCGTGCCGAACACAAACAAGAGGAAAGACGAGCCCGTCACGTGCCAACTAGCCAAGGAAATACAGCTGAAGCACAGGGCCCCGGTTATAGGCATTACTGTGCTGGACGGGGCGGCCGTACCGCTGCCTGATCCGCTAGAGGTACGTCGTTAAAATAGTAGTAGATGGTAGAATATTCTGCTGAACATATCAACATTATACCTCCTTCGCAATATGAAATGTGAGATACCTTAGTCTGTATTGCAAAAAAAGACGTGTACCACGTCGTTGTCGTTGTACCTCGATTCTGTTGAGTAGAATTTAGTCCTCGTATTGATTTTAAGTGCAACATTTAATCTTGCAAAATTGCATAGAATCTTTAAGATCTAAACGAAAAAAGAGAGAGATGTGTTACTGGGGAGTTGTGCCTCTTCTCCTCAGCAAGAACACTAGTACGTGGTGAATGGCGAGCGTTTTGGACCTAAATCAAACTATTTTGTTACTTGGACTTAGTCAAACTGATCATTCTCCACCTTATTCGAATGAATGTTTTTTTGGTTTTAAATGAATGAAACAATAAATAAATGAATGAATACTTTTACCTTAGGTTGAACGTGGCGTGTCTCCGCTGCCCGAGAGCGGCACGCACCGCGTGGTGATCACGTCGGAGGAGCAGTTCAAGATCTTCACGCTGCCCTCGCTCAAGCCGCACAACAAGTATAAACTCACCGCGCACGAGGGCGCTAGGGTATGTAACACTCAAATTCAAAATATTCTATTTCACATAAACCTATATGTTACGTCAAAAGCTAAATGCACGGTTTCAATTGGTCGAGCATAATTGGCGTTGTTATATTGGACGCAAATTCAAAATATTCTATTTCACATAAACGTACATGTTACGTCAAAAGCTAAAAGCACGGTTTCAATTGGTCGGGCATCGTTGTCGTTGTTATATTATATGCTTTTTGGGTGCGATTCACCCACAGGCTGCACTATTAAAATGAGGTACAATAAGCTCTAAAAAGTGTTTGCTATATTATGTTATCCGTGGAAAAAAATTGACATCTTAGTAGTAAATTGAAGTCTTAGTATGGGAAAACTATTCAAAATTTATTCTCAGGATAAGACTTATTCTAGGTATAAAAGTTTGGTGGAATTCACCCTTAATCATGTTGAATTTAATATAATAAAGTCTACTACACAGAGAATTCTGGCCTAAAATTTCAGAATTAGTTATTTAAAAGCTGCCTAAATTCCGATGCATGTTGAATTCTTAAATAAAATCGAAGCCATTGTTCAACTTTGTTGTTTACGTAAGACATATATTTTAGTTCAGTTAGGAACTTAACATCACGCCTATTTTCTCTTAACGGTTAGGCAGAGGTGTACCTCACGGTGAAGTAAAATAAAATGAGGGTGAGGTCCTCACCCTCATTCTTTCTCAGTTCAGAACTTCTATCTAAATTACTGTTATTCGGCTTTTAAACTCATTTTCATTCCACCTCAGCGAGGAAATGACTAAATGCAAAAAAAAAATGTTTACAATCACAAGATAGGTACACTTTTATTTCAGTTTAGGTATTAATTATTTAATTCACAAACTTAGTGCACACGATGTTCTAAATTCAATTTACTTTATCCTCTAGAGAATAAAAACGGCTTTTCCACTCAGATATTGAAGATTAAAAATACTCTTTCCGAGATTGTGGGATGAAAACTCATTTTTGTTGTATAGGTCCGTCGCACAGCATTCGCGTGGTTCGAGTGCGGGCACGGCGTGTCGGCGGGCGCGCGGCACCGCGAGTGGTGCCTGCTGTGCCTGACGAACCTGGGCGACTGCCTCGTGCTGAGCCCCGAGCTGCGCCGACAGCTCAACGCCGCGGCCGTACGCAAGGAGGACATCAAGTGAGTTACTGATCGATTGTAATCTATGGTCTATTTTGATTATTTAAAACCTAAGCAGTGCTCCACACATGTTCGGGACAGCGTGATTCGGCACAGTTGAGCGGTAAATTCGAATATATGTTCGGGAAAAGCCGCTCTGCTTGACTTCAATTGACCCGGGCCGACCCAAACAGGATTAAGCGAAGGGACACCGATTGGCACAAGCCAAATATGTGTAGTAATTGCTTCGGGTCGGCTTAATTGTTCAACGAGTACTGCTGAATTGAATGAGCCGACCTGAACGTTTTTGTAGCGCTCCCCTAAAATAAAGTGATAAAAACAACTACATTGTTTGATGTGAAAAAGTTCAAAAGTGATAATCGTTCCTGTATCTTGCAACACTAATAATTTAAATATATAAGGTGTAAAAAAATTAACTGCAAGAACTTTAAGAGGTGCTTTAGACCATCGAACTGAACAACTTTCACTATGGGACCAACTCTGAAATCACGAAAAAAAAATGAGCTGTTTCATACATTTTGGCCGAGTAGGTATTGAACTTTTGTATGAAACAGCTGATTTTTTTTTCGTGATTTCGGAGTTGGTCCCATAGTGAAAGTTGTTCAGTTCGATGGTCTAAAGCACCTCTTAAAGTTCTTGCAGTTAATTTTTTTACACCTTATACTATACAGGGTGAATTTTTCAAGTGGGCGTGGATGGCCAAATCCGAAACTATGAGGAATAGCGAAAAGTACTCAAAGGAGTCGCGGGCTCGATTTTGATAAAAACTAAAACTGCATCATTGGATTTTTGAAAAATTAATATTTCTGGCCAGGAATCGAACCTGTTGATTTTGAAAAAAAAAACACACGCTGTATTATTACACCATTCGATAGTGTCGCTAATAAGGATCAAATTCTGGGAAGTAATGACATACGGCAAACTAAAGGAAAGAGCTCATTTTTATCAAAATACTTTTTTATTTTCTTATGCTACCTACCTATTAAACCTTAACTGATTAATTGTTCAAAATTATGACAATTGTTTTTGAATACATAGCTGGATTCGACGTCTCAAGGATTGTACTGCAATTTAAAATTTGAATTTAGAACATAATTTTGTGAAGGTGACTGCGCTACGAGTATTTCGAGTGTAAAAATATTGAGCATCATTTCGAACAAGGTATGAAAAAAGAAGCAGTTTATTAAAATTCAACATTTTCCTTAAGTTTGCCGTATGTCATTACTTCCCAGAATTTGATCCTTATTATTAGGGACACTATCGAATGGTGTAATAATACAGTGTGTGTTTTTTTTTTCAAAATCAACAGTTTCGATTCCTGGCTAGAAATATTGAATTTTCAAAAATCCAATGATGCAGTTTTAGTTTTCATCAAAATCGAGCCCGCGACTCCTTTCAGTACTTTTCGCTATTCCTCATAGTTTAGGATTTGGCCATCCACGCTCACTTGGAAAATACGCCCACTTGGAAAATTCACCCTGTATACGACGCATTTTTTTAATCTAAACACTGCTGAATTATGTTTTCTGTGCATAGGAATCTTAAATTTATTTTGTTTCAGTGGTATTTCAAGTTTATGCTTCTCGAAACGAGGCGAAGCTCTCTACTTGCACTCCTCGTCGGAATTACAACGGATTACACTGTCGGCTACAAAGGTATGTGCATAATATCTAAAAGAAAATTTTATATTTGTGTCTTGTCTAGTAAGTAAGCCTTTGTCCAGAGTGGGTTGATGCAGACTAAAAATAAGAAAGTCATTTGAAAAAGATGACCAGCCTCCAAATTGGGTTTGGGGAGACCTTAATTCTCTAACATTAAATTTTGATTAGCTTGTAAAAAATCATGTTAAGCTTTGTGTGAGTTGTTTGTGTTTGTTACATAATTAAATAATGTGTTTGTAGGTTACGATCGCTCAATGCCACATCATCCTGTCGCCATGGGCGGCCGCGCTGCGCGGGGCGGTGGAAGAGCCCCCGCTAACTAACGGTGAACACAGGGTTAGTATTGCAAAGTGCAACTCTACTTTCACAGCTTTAAAGTAGGATTTCCCTTGTGTTTGGTGTGAAAAGACCGAGAATATTTTTCTTCAAAGATTAATAAAAGAAAGAACAAACCTTTCGCTTGCACCTGAAATCACTAAATCGACGCCTTAGAGTGAAAACCTCTTAAGTGTAAAAGAAGTAATTTTTTAGGAGGAAGATACAACTGCGTGCTGTACAATTTTTGTACGGCGTCTTTTATGTTTTTTTTTTGTTAATTTATAGGTAAATTTAACCCGCTTTCATATCCAGAACAGTCATATTCTCGAAGATTGACCGAAGTGCATAAAATGCTACTTACAAGGTATTCATACAAAAAACTATGCAAATGCATTCCCGAGGTTTTCACTCTAAGGCGACGAAATACGATTAGTAACGAATTTAAAACATCGTTCGTATGATGTTTTTAATACGTTTAGCGTTAAACACTTTAGTGATTTGTTGTGCAAGTGGGCCTGAGTTTCGCAGTATCTGTAAAAATAAACAACGAAATGTTTTTCAATAAAATCATTATTTCTTGTCACAGGAGGAGACGTTAGAAGCACCGCACGACGTAACCGCAGTATCTGCCGATATCACAGTGGATTCAGTGCGCGACCACACTAATGCCGCGCCCGAACCACAGGCTGCGCCCGAGCTTAATATTAACTTACAGGTAAAGAGAGAGAGGCTTGTGGCTAAGTAATAACAGCCGCGCGGGTTGATCGATCAAGTTAAGCTACGCTTGCCGCGGTTGATCCGTGGATGGGTGACCATCTTTACATATCAAGACCCCTCCGTGCCTTGGAAAACACGTTAAGGCTTTGGTCCCGGCTGTCAATCGTGGATCTTTGGCAGTCGTTACGGGTCGTCAGAAGCTCGAAAGTCTGACAGCCAGTCTTATCAAGGGTTATCGTATTACCCAGTACCAGGGTTGTGAAGGTCAGAAAGGCAATCGCTTCATGTAAAATACTAGTATTCAGCAGCATCCGGTAAGACTGGAAGCCGACCCCAACATAATGTGGCAGATAAATAGTTCAACCTTAATGAAGTTTCAATTTGCTGGCAGTTGTCAAAAGTGGAAACGCATTTACTATAATGCGAAACATGGTCTACCGGCCAACCTTACACGTGCACTCCATCCATTCCCTTCTGGGCTATACGGAGGTGTGGTTAAAGGTCCAGTGAGTCCCTTCCTTACGTAATCAAAAACCTCCACGTTCAGAACTCGCAAGTGAACACGTCCTCCGTTGTGGTGAAGACGACGACGCGCACGACGGTCAACGACACCAACGGCGACGGTACCACCACTACCACCACCACCACCAACTCCACAAGCGAGAACAGTGAGTATGACGTCACACACACGTAGAACATAACATTACCTACAAAACTGATGACTGAAGTAACGATATAGTGTCATTCCTTAGGCACTCTTACTACTGTGTCGTAATGACAAATAGATGTCCTTTTCAGTAGAATTAGCCTTAGGACACTACTATCGTCTGTCCTAATTAAGTAGATCGTTGATTAATGCCCACTTTCACTAAGGGTAATTACATGCCGAAAACAAATACATTCTAATAGACACGCAGGCACACGCCGAAGGATACCCCACTGCGTTACATCGCGGGCTGTTTGGAGGTTTACCTCGATGCCTGGCAGTGGCATGTGGTGTGCGTATCTATTAGCATCAATATAATCAGCCTATAATGTTCCCACTGCTGGGACACAGGCCTCCTCTCGGTGAGAGGGAGTGGGCCGTAATCCACCACGCGGGCCCAGTGCGGGTTGGCAGATGTAACATGTCTTCGAATTTTTGGTTCTAGGACATGCCGGTTTCCTCACGATGTTTTCCTTCACCGTTTTGAGAGCAGTGGTGATGAAATAATTTACACAAAGTAAAGCGCCTGTCTGGGTTCGAACCAACGACCTACAACTCGTAAGACGCGGCCGTTACCACTTGGCCACCACTGCTCTATTTTAGCATGCATTTGTTTTATATAGAGGTGACGTAAAGGTAGCGAGCTAAACCGTGACCGCGAGGTATCGCGGTGAGGCATCTTCAGCATATAATTACCCTAACACCTAAATGAGAACGCACTGTGGGATTTCAACGCTCGGGTCAGCACCGAGGGTTGAAAATCCATCTGTCCTATAATAATCAGGCATTCATTTAGATGTTTCTGTGAGTAGGTGAAAATGGACGTTAACGAGACTATCTGTAACGAACTGCTTGACTAGGACAAAGCCTTGATACCAATAAGAAAATTTCATTTTCACAACATGCCAACATGCACGTCCTTCAACCAAAAAAAAACCGAAGGCGTGTCATCCACCAACCCGCTCTGGGCCCGCGTGGTGTTTCACAGCCCACTCCCTCTCACAGAGAGGATGCCTGTGTCCCAGCAGTGGGAACATTATAAGCTGATTATACTTTTTATACCACTAGTTGTCAGGCAAATAATATTTTGACTTTCAAATATACTATTTTGCGAATATGTTTTTTAGACTATGAATAGAAACACGAATCTCAATTACCTTCTAGTAGTTTTCAAACTCAAATCTGACATATTTTTTACAGTTTTTATTTTCAGGATTTTAATCTCCCCCACCAATAAAAATATGATTTGCATGGAAGCGAAATATACGCTATGAATTGGCTTACTTTGTATACAAATTATATTATGATGTTTATAAAGCAAAGCTTTTGCAATACGCGCAAAATAATATTTTTATTGTTTAATAAAATAATGGACAAAATGAACAATTTCTAAAAGCTTATGTATAAATCGGCTGTCAAAAACTCGTTGTTGTGATCGGTTAGCGAAAGGAAAAACATCCAATCAAATCACTTGAGATGTAAAAATAATTCCAGAAATTTTTAGTAGGCTTTATATTTACTAGCTTCTGCCCGCGACTTCGTTCGCGTGAAATTTCTTGATTTAACATCAAATATATCCTATGACACTCGCAAAACTGTAGCTTCTCATTAGTGAAAGAATTTTTGAAATCGGAGCAGTAGCTCCGAAGATAACCCTCCCTACATACATACTCACTTTTATCTTTTTATAATATTAGTATAGATGTAATCAAGTATTAGAAGACTTTATTCACTCTCTTCAATTTCAACAGAAATTGCTCATTTTCTACCATTCTGCCGACTGTTAAAATTTAAAAAATAAACCTTAAGATTTTAATCGCTTCATACACCATTTTATATGTTTATGTTACATGTTTATCCGTTTGTATGTTTGACGGGCGCTTTGTGTTTTGTTTGTAGTCCTAGAGCACAGTCGCGAGGAAGGAGTCATCACGCGCATCGAGGTACCCCACACTTTGCTTTCATAGTACCTTACGTACAATAACTTCTACATTACCTTGCATGAACGCCCTTATCTATACCAAGTATACTAGATCCCTTCTATCAATTATTTAGCTTCATATGCCTCTGTTTACTAACCTTTTAGATTCTCTATATCCAGTTTCTTTATCTACTAAAAATAACTAAATTTAAATTGTGTATTGACCAACTAACTCAAACTATACGCAATGTATTGTGACGTCCGCTCGTGTATTGTTCGTACAGGGATCATTCACCATCATGACTAGTATAAATTGTAGTAAAAAAAAAAAAGAAAGAGTTTTAAAGGAGGTCGTTTTGACAATAATCTCCAGTAGACCCTGGTAAACACGCGCGGACGTCACGAGTTGCCGAGAAGAACGTACGGTGGTACTCATAAGGCGGTGTTCACACAGACGGGCACCGTGACGGTCCCGGCCGGCACCGACCCGAAGCTGATCCTCGAGATGTTTGACCGACAACGCTCCCCGCTGACCATGCCCGTGCCGCCACCGCCCGCCGCCGCCGAGACCAACTAGCCGACCGACACGCCATCCACACGACACGACACGCGACCACGCACTCTTCGAAACCATTCTCTACGCTCCCGGTCCTAATACCGGTCCAATATTCCGCCACTTGTCTATATTCCAACGTGTAGTACTATATCGTTCAACCGGTATTCAGACCACCGATTCATGACGAATTACCGGTATTTTTTATAATTTGACAAAAATTGTATTAAGAGTGACAACGTTTAGTTTTACGACTAGTATAATTTGTAAACGTATTTATAGCATAAAATTTTTCGTCTATGCCTAGACAGCTAAAGGTACTGCCATGAATTCATTTCTCCTTAATAATTAAAGTCAATTTGGTTACTCTAAAAAAATATCCAATTAGGAGCATTTTCTGTACATTTATGTATTAATTAATTCCTTCGTGTTCTAAGGTATATTTGCATTTTATTGTGTTAATTCTAATATTATTTACTATTGATTTATGTGGCTTGCATGTTTATATTATGGCGACTATTTTGGATGTAATTTTCTTTGCAATGTTGTGTATTATTTAGTTAAAATTATAAATAGATGCTTAATCTGTACTTAACAGTCGACCCGAGAATTTTCTATTAAATGAGATTATCTTAACTTCATTATTTAATTGTTCTTAGATCTATTTTTAACATGGCTACCCGAGGGTGAAGCTTTCAGGCGTTTGTATGTTTACGAGATAGCTTACCAGCAACCTGGCTACATCCATAACGACAAAATATAATGATGAATGTTTATATTAGTACAAATTCCGGAACGCCATAGCAACGTTTGTTGTCACCAGCAATACTGCAATATAATTGTGGATTGTTTAAGTAATTTATAGTTAAGAGAACAATGTGAAATTAATATTCTAATTTAGCTCGTTAAGTTAGTATTTCGAACATTCGGAGTGAATGTGATGTGCCTATTTATTTCTTTTTTAATATAATAAAGATTGTATCTAGGTGATAGCATTAGAAACGTTTTTGACAATTAGTAATGACTAGAATATATTTTATTATGAATAGCATTTAGATTTTCCACAGCAAGTTGGAGTAAACATTTTTATTGCCAATTTTATATTAATATTATAATGAAAAATTGTTGTATTACCTTGCAGTGTTTCACCTAAATTGAATTGTATATTCAGTAAATATTAATTTTAATAAATTATAATGTTGTAGGAATGAAAGTTTTATGCAATATTTTTTTAGCTTTTTAATACTTACTTTTTTTTTGTATTTTATATAACCAGTTTGCAATTTTATTTTGTACCTTAATTGGAATATTCTGTTATGTTTTAAACAAGCAATGGCAGCTAATAATATGCGAACGTATTCGAGCACATCTTACTACACATCACAACTCGTGATATAAGGGGATTGATTTATTGTTTTAGACATATATTTTATTCATAGATATAAGTTAATGTGCCTGTCTTTTCGTTGATAAACTTTAGGCTCTTCCGGGCCATATGGACATACATAAAGTAACATTTACTGTAGGAAGCGTCAAGGGTACTTGTATGGCGTCCAAAATGCTTCTATTTATAATATATACAATTTTTCTCCTTATACTGTGGCATTTTATTAAACATTTGATACGAAATTAGCAATTTGTATCCAACATTCTTACAAGAAAATAAAAGCTAAGACTCTAATATTGTGTTTTTTATTGCTTATGGCCGGGCCACACTAAACGGGAAACGCCGATAATTATCGTAATAAGTTGTGGCTCATTGGCTGCACCTGCGATTAACGGTCATCGCGATAATTATCGGCGTTTCCCATTGGTGTGGCCCTTGCATTACTGAGTTATGAATTTATGATGACGGCTGAATATCTAAAGGAATTTAAAATAACCATAAACAGCAAAATTCAAACCATTTGCGACCTTAACTTACTTGCTTAAGGTGAATGCACAGTTGGTAGACCGCGAAATTTAAATTTTCTTACGTTTTTTTGCAATTTGTAGGTCAGTGTCAGGTTGTATCTTGATCAAAATATGATTTGCGACTATAATAGACATGTATTTACAGAATTATAGTCATTAGAATCATTAATATATCTCTTTAAGTTAGATTTCTACCATAAACACTTTTCCATAGGAGATTTGTTCTTAACGGTAGAAATCTAACTTAGAAAGATGTATTAATGATTCTAATTATTATAATTCTGTAAATACGACCCGGTTATAGTCGCGAATCATATTTTGATCAAGATACAACCTGACACTGACCTGAAAATTGCAAAAAACGTAAGAAAAATTGAATTTCGCGGGCTACAACTGCGCATTCACCTTAATATAGTAAGTTACGCCCCGTATTACAGAACCTCACACAAGACTCGAGCATTACTTAAAAGTAGTTTATAGCCATTTGGTTGGTTAAAACTAGTTTTGAGTAATGCTTGAGTCTTGAGTGAAGTTCTGTAATACGGGACTACAAGTACTACAGTGCGGCCGACGAGAGAATGCGTTCTTGATGAATGGGCTCAATTGGGACTTTATAATAAAAGAAGTAGTGGACTGTATTAAGATAGGTGTAATACCATACTTTACAATAATCGATTTATAAGAGAAAAACAATGAAATGCCCGTGGTCGAGCGCGTCTGTGAGCTGAGTGGAGTGAAGGGCACGCAGCGGCCGTACCCCGACGCCCCGCGCCGTCCTCTCGGTCAATCACGCGCATATGTGATGCGCCGACACTTGACACCCGTCAGTTTCATACAAACGACTACGTGTTTAGTTAATTTTAACTTTATTAGCTACTAGAATTGTACGGATAGGTGTCAGGGACGCATTCTGTCGGCTGACTGTATGATTCTGCTGCGATAATACGTCACTCAGTGCTCAAATACACGAGCGGCCGCGTCCATGGCAGAGGCAAAATGCACAGAGCATGTAACGCAAAATGTACTCTGTGAGAGGCAACTGCAGCCATCGACGCGTCGGCGCCTGTTGTCGACAATGTGCTGCTCATGTATTTGAGCACCGCAGTCAAATACATGAGCGGCACGTGTCAACGACAGTGTTTCAGCTCTGTTTTTTTACGAAATGAGTCGCATATAAGGGTACTAATTATTTGTATACTATTTACCAAATATGGAAGCGATTGGCGTTGGTGGGGTGGCGGTAGTCACGGGCATTTAGGTGAGGATTGTGGCGAGAAAAGCTCACCACGTAATCCTCACCAAGGCACCTTTATACATCTAGATTCACTTTTTCGAGATTTGGCATAGCGTTGCGACTATTTTTTGGCGTTCTCAAAACTGATATTATGTGGTGAAGGACACGATGCTCTCGCTGGTCATATGTATGACCTATGTTCGCCCACGTAACCACGTTTCTGCCTGTCGCAATGCAGCAACGATATAGACGCAATGAATCATACAGACGCGATGCACTATCAATATACGCAGTGTATCAGTGTATGTGAGGCTTGTGTTACTCGTAAAATGGTCATTCTCCTTTAAACATGGCAACCACTATATTATTATTCTGTAAATTGGTATGCCGCGTTCCGAGTTAGGAACGTAATTGATCACGCTCAAATCGATAATATCGATTACTGTCCTAACTCGGAATGCACCCGTAGTGTTATCATGTCAAGTAGACAGTCAGTAGTGTCCTGTGTCAACTGTCAGTTGTCACCATAGATCAACATTGAACATACTAATAGTTGTCACATCAAGTTCAAGCAAGACTGCCAAGTTGTCAATGTTGTATCAAAATAGGGTTTTGGGATTTTAGATTATAATTTAGTTGTAATTAATAAATTATTATGGACCTGTGTAGAATTTGTCTTGCAGGCGGGTCGCAGAAGGACATACTTCAATCACAAAATACTAAAAATGGTGATAACCAAAGTTTTGCTGATGTTCTTATGTTTTGTTTGGACATACAGGTAAACAATGTCTTATTGGAATATTATATCGTGTCCCCTAGTCGAAATTGTATCACGATAATACAAGGGTGTATTCTCTCTGCCCCTAGGTTGAGCAAGACTCCAAAATTAGTACAAAACTATGTTTAAAATGTTATAAGAAAATACTATCATTCCACGAGTTCAAATGTTTAGCTTTAAAAAATGATGCATATTTGAAGTCAGTGCAAGAAGAAGGTGGTGTTAAAAATAAGGTATTCTTAAGAGACAATATTAAAAATGAGCTGATATCTTTGAGTGATGATTCTCTAGACGTAACTGTGAAGGAGGAACCAAAAGATGTGCTATATTTTAAAAATGAGGAATCTACACAAGATTATGAATCTGATGATGAGTTCCTAAGTGTAATAAAAAATCTTAAATTTGAATTAGACAGAGAAAATGAAAGCGATGAAATTAAAGAGAAGGGTATGTAAAAACAATCATTTCTTACCTACATACTATACTTACATACTATAATTTCTTAATTCTGTTGTCCTTGTACGCAATCAGCTAATCAACCTCTCTATCACTGAAATTATCTCCATTTCCAAATCCAAATAGAGCTAAAACAGGTACTTGTTTCACATTTGATGAAGAACTATGAAAACTAATAATTTACTACAATGCTATGAGCTCAAGCATGTTATTAATATAGAATACTTACTATTTAAAATTCTCTCTCTATTTGTCTGCATAACCTAAAGGTTGACTGGTAGAAAACGCCTATGGCATTAAGTCCGCCTCTGTACATTTGTGTGCTTAGTTATAAAATTGCTCATAATATTTGCGTATTCTGTCCTTTAGAACCGCTCAAAAGAAGAAAGAAAAGAACGAAAGCTATTCCAAGAGTTAAACCAGATAAAGCATCCAAGTCTGCAAAACAAATGTGTGAGGAATGTGGGAAAACTGTAAACGACCTGAAGGCTCACTCATTCCTGCATTTACCCGTAGCTTCACGGAAACGGATCAAATGTAAAACATGTGACAAAATGTTCTCCAGTCACAGCGCGCGGTACAAACATAATAAGATTAAACATTTAGGCATAAAGCAGGAATGTTCGCTGTGTCATAAAGGTAAGTAATGGATGTACAGTCCTTTCATATATATTTTATCTATGACATCAGGAACCCAACCGAAACCTTACTGCAACAAGAATAAAGATCACTGTCAGTTTGATAGACTTGGCAGTAGGAGCAACCCAACTGCAACCTTATTGCAAAGAGAATAAAGATCATTGTGAGTTTGATAGACTTGGCAGTAGGAGCAACCGAACTGCAACCTTATTGCAAAGAGAATAAAGGTCATTGTGAGTTTGATAGACTTGGCAGTAGGAGCAACCCAACTGCAACCTTATTGCAAAGAGTATAAAGATCACTGTGAGTTTGATAGACTTGGCAGTAGCAGCAACCTAACTGCAACCTTATTGCAAAGAGAATAAAGATCACTGTGAGTTTGATAGACTTGGCAGTAGCAGCAACCCAACTGCAACCTTATTGCAAAGAGAATAAAGATCTCTGTGAGTTTGATAGACTTGGCAGTAGGAGCAACCCAACTGCAACCTTATTGCAAAGAGAATAAAGATCACTGTGAGTTTGATAGACTTGTCAGAGGCAGCAACTTGTATGCATCCTGGTTATGAGAGTGATGCCTTACATAATGCTGTAATCATAGACAGTGAAACTTCCATTTTCAGGTGTAAATCTATCTGGCATACAACCATAATGAAGTAGCAAAGTCAGCACACCTACTCAGACAACATGTGTTTTCAATACATTCAGTATTTAGCTACTTATTTACTTTAGCAATTATTATTGCGTTGTCCAATAATTATTGGTAAGGTGAAATAAACTACTACTTTTTTGTAGCTTATTTCACTTTAAAAGCAATGTACTTACTGCAATTTTTCCAACCCATGTATAATATAGTGAAATAATATCATAATAATGTTCTCAACCTGAGACGGTTTCAGTGGTAACATCATTAAAGCAACACCATCGTTTGGTGCACAACCGAGCTGCCTTACCCTATGAATGTGTATCGTGCGGACGCAGGTTCATATCTAACTCAAGCCTGGAACTGCACATGACTACGCACACCAAGGACCGACCGTTCCCCTGCACAGAGTGTGATAAGAAGTTCTCCACTAAACAAAGAGTGCTGATTCATAAGTGAGTTGACATAATGTTGGGTAAAGATTAGTAAAACGTGATACGAACCGTCGACGCTTGAGTCTAGTCCTCTGCCCCTCGCTAACTTTCTGCGTTCAACACTCTCTTGGACGCTAAGCCTGATGATCTGCTCGCGTACGAATGGACGAAAATTGTTTTCAGTATCTCTAGATCTTAGACATACAGTCACCCGGCGGGCCATCCAGTAAAAAAAAAACTAGCCTACAGTTATGGTAGATACTTAACTATTAAAATTAATCAAAACTTTTCGTTACTCTTAGTTTGAATGATCTTTTTGCCATCAATATTTGGCGACAAAGAGGTCGATAGTAAAATCAAGTCTGAAAATAAATATTGTTGGCTACTTGATAATGAGCTTATACGAAGCAATAGTACATTACTGCAGCGGCCAGCAAAAGAGGCATTGTCGGACGAACGTGTAAATGTGGCCCGAGGCGAAGCCGAGGCACACATACGTAAGTCAATAAGTACAGTAAGTGCAACGTGGTTTTTTTAATAAATAATCTAAAATTAACGTTTTCAGACGTGCAGTTCACGATAAAGAGAAGACGCATCTATGTCAATTATGTTCAAAAAGTTTCTTTAAGAAATATCATTTGCAAATTCATTTACGGTAAGTTTGTGCTGAAAGGCGTATTTGATTCATAATTTAAAACCATTGTTTCTTTTATAATCACTGAATGAGTAGATAAGAAATTATCAGAATATTTACGCAGGTTTGATATATTTTCTGTACAAAAGGAGTAAAACTGAAATATTTATTCCTTCGATAACAGTTATAAGTATTTTTTTATTATTTTTTATTATGGCCATAGTTATGACTTCGATGTCACCTGATGGAAAGTAAATAAGTTAAAAAGTTACCTAACCCCGCGTCCTGACCAAAAGATATAAAGTGGTACTTTTTGTTCGGTGAACCGGAACGTGTGGTCGCGCCGACAGAGGGCGCCTTCCGGTTTTCCGAACAAAAACTGTCGCTTTTGGTAAGGATGCGACCATAAATATTCCTAAGATTTATAATTGATTTTCTTCTCCATGTAGGAGCCATTCAAAAGAGAAGCCATGTGAGTGTCCTGAATGCGGCAAGTGCTTCGCCACCACCTCGATCCTGAAGAGCCACCGGGAGATCCATAAGGAGGAGAAAACCTACGCCTGCACACTGTGCGATATGACCTTCAAAAAAAGGAAGTTAGTATTTTATTACCATGTCCGAGGGCGCCTTCAAATTAGCCGCAAACAATCGCGTGTTAGTAACGCGGCTGCAGCGCATTTCTAATTTGTATTAAAAAAAACTGTATAAGCAGTGCGGCCGCAGCGCTGTAGCTACGCGATTGTTTAAGGCTAATTTGAAGGCGCCCTAAAGCCAGCACTTAGCATATTTTTCAAAATATACATGTTACTTGGGTAATACAAAATATACCATAACGTCGTTGGAATAAAGTAAATTTTGTGCACGTGCAAGTAAAAAGCATATCATTCAATAGGCATTCTCTATCGGTTCCATAGAGATATCACGCACTACGTAATACGTAGAAGGTCATAAACGACCAAGAAGAAAGTTTGGCCGACGCCTGAAATTTGAGGCCCTTTGTATAGAGGCCAGCACATCAATCTACTGCAATCTGTCAAATTTATTTAATAGATTTTCAACTTTATTGCTAAATTATAAGGTTCAAAGTTGATTGGGAAAATTTGACAGTTTCAGGTAGCTTTATGTGCTGGCGTCTGTACACGGCACGGTCTCTTTATGGTACGGCGCGCCGTAGAAAAAACTTGTCTGACAACAAGCTTCTATATAGTAATCCATACAACACTGACGACCGTGCCTTCACACGGCGAATCAACCGTAGTTTTTAGTTTTACACGGCAAAAAAACCGTGTGTGTACAAAGGGTCTTATTATTTTAGTAAATCTTAGTGGATTGGAAACTGTATCAACTTAACCCATTCTATTACCCACAGCTACCTCAACGTGCACATGATAAGTCACACGAAGGAGAAGCGACACCCGTGCCAATACTGCGGCATTAAGTTCGGCCGCTCCGACCATCGCAAGCGCCACGAGTACACTGCCCACGAGAAGAACTTTATAACCGCGTGACCCACGGCCGGCTCACCAGATGAGCTAATTCATGAAGATACTAGCCCACCAAGGTAATTAGGCAACTTGTTCGATTCAATCAATTTGCCGAGCCTTTTCCCAACTAAGTCTTTGGTAAGATTGATAGTCAGACTTGGGCTTCTGAATACCCGTAACGACTGTCAAAGATCGACGAATGTCAGCCGGGACCAACGGCTTAACGTGCTTTCGGAGGTACGGAGGGGTCTCGATATGTAATTGATGGTCACCCATCCACGAACCGACCGCGGTTAGCGTAGCTAACGTGCGGGTTGGTGGATGTTACAGTCTTCGAATTTTTGGTTCTCGGTCACGCCGGTTTCCTCATGTTGTCCTTCACCGTTTTGAGGGCAGTGGTGATGAAATTATTTAAGTACACAGTAAAGTTCCTGTATGGGTTTGAACCCATGACCTTCCACACGTAAGTCGGGGCCGTTACCACTAGGCCACCACTGCTCACTCTGCAGACCCGTGCGGCTGTTATTATTGAGTCATGAGCCCCTCTTGTGAAGTCTCATTTATTAGCGTTTAAAAGAGTGTCCGTGGAGTTTCTTACCCATTCTTCTCCGTAGGTATCTACTTCGTTTTGGAATGGGCAACTAGCTTCATCTTTCTGACTGACCAACCCCTTGGCAATTCAAAAGTGCCTGTAATTTTTGTTTGAGATTTGTAGGTAAATCAAACGTTATTTGACAGATCGAGACAGCGTTCTTGAAAATACGGGACAGCGTTAACTTCTCAAATTATTTTTAAGCTGAATTTATGGTTTCAAAAATACCAATTCAATAGGTTCGTTCCTATATCGAGCATAATGCCGCGACGTACGGCAAGGCGCTTTTTATAGGAGACGAGATTTCACGTGAAGGGCGAGATTCACAGACCGCACTTTGACTTTACTCAGTAATCGTTTTATACGAATATGAACCTTATCCGATAATTATAATTTTCATTATTGCTTTACGCGAATGTAAGCCAGTATTTCATATGAATAATGTTTATATTCGTATGCGATGCTTATTTGAATCTTGGCCCTAGTGATGGGTGTGCCGCCGCACTCTATCTCATTGTCTATTTCGCTTGGTTGGCTAGTATTTCAATGCGACTATGAACTTATGACAGTGGATATTATTTCAATGGTGATCAGAAGCTGAACCAGAACTATATTGTTTTGTTTTATTTTTAACTAAGTATATTCTTTTTTTTTTCTTCCTGTGATGGCCAAGGTATGTGACTGGCGCCACAAGATTCGTCCTTCGAAGTGGTTGTCAAACTTTGTTTGTTAAACTCTTGTTAAGATTTATCATTAAAAATGTTTGTTCAAATTATTATTAAATTTTATTGGTAATTTAGTTGTAGTTTGATTTATAAAACCAAACCATGTTTGAGAGATGGCTGTGTTTCTAGAATTGGAGACCAGTATAGAGAAGAATCGAAATAACGTGACGTGTGTGTGTATACTGAAGAGTTTTGCTTTATTATTAGTATAGATATAGGTAGAATACCGTCTTGTTATACATACATTTACACAGTTTGTAAATTAATTCAAACAATTATTTTGGTACACACTCGTTTTAATCAATTAAGTAAATTCATAAACACGTCAAACTCATAAATTCTAAAAAACAAAACAATATTACAGATTGTTTGATATATCCAGGACACCCATCTTTTCTCTGGCTGTCTCTATAATATCTTCATCTGTCAGGTGGAAAATTCCAGACCGTTTAAGACTGCAAGTGCCCGGGGTATACAGGTTTGGTGATTCCTCCGGCGAAAATATATTCAGCGTATTCCAAATATATTCCAGTTTATCTTCGAGATGCGGGAATTCTCGTTGTAAAGTGCCGACGATGAATCTAGAAGAAAAAGTTTATCCTTCAATAATTCGCGTCATTTATATCAAATTCGCTAGTCCCGACACTAGGATTCCCTATAACGTGAGGACTAAGAGAATTATGGCAACAGAAGAAAACCCGACTGCCTTTAAAAAAGCTAAAGAAGCAGTTTGTGGCAGGTATTTTAGTTTCAGTTCAATCACAGATTTGATAAGCCTTTATTCGCCTTTTAATTTTAAACATGGTATA
The DNA here is from genome assembly GCA_945859645.1 of Amphipoea oculea. Taxonomy (NCBI): domain Eukaryota; kingdom Metazoa; phylum Arthropoda; class Insecta; order Lepidoptera; family Noctuidae; genus Amphipoea; species Amphipoea oculea. Next base: position 19,621,306 of record OX243864.1, on the reverse strand, counting down.
AAGTTGTTACAGTTGGATGCAGTTGTTGTTTTGATGCCACCAACTGCATCAGACTGCTTGGAAAGTGGGCTTGTTTTGAACTTTTTAGTTGTAGACCATCGATCACTAATTAAGAATTACTTTAATAGTTATAGAATCTTTAGAAGTTATTTATTAGTGATCGATGTTATATTGGGTTTTTTTTCAACCTTTATTCTCTGTCATTGTTGTCGCGCAGTCAGTTAATTTATATACAACAAACGCTAGGGAAAAAAAGCGGCCAAGTGCGAGTTGGACTGGCACACGAAGGGTTCCGTACCCCGTACCAGGATCGAGCAAAAAAACGCCGAATAAAACACGTTTCTTGCATGGTCTTTATTTTTTAACTATATTTTTATTATTTGTCGCCATAGCGGCCAAAGTAGTACACGTCGTTGGTCTAGTGCTCGCAAGTGCTACTGCTGAGCATGAGGTCTTGAGTTCGATTTTCAGGTCGGGCAAAGTGTAACCTAGGGTTTTTCTATCTGGAATTTCTCAGTAGCAATCCGGAGTTTGAATTTGTGCCCGGTTGATGGCAATAGGTTCGACCCCTATTACATGGGACTGAAACATAACTGGTGAAATGTATGTGCGCCTCTGCCCAACCCTTTAAGGAAACGGGGCGTGATGTTATGTTATGTAGTACATACTCTGTGAAAATGTCAAGTGTCTAACTATTACGGCTCAAAAGTTACAGCCCTGTGACAGACCGACGAACGGACAGCGGAGCCTTAGCAATAAGGCCCCGTTGGCACTTGTAGGGTACGGAACCCTAAAAAAGAAAGTTATTAAAACGAATCAAAATCCTATGACTATTGTGTTTACCTGATGCGTTCGTTCAAATCCCGCGCTTGTCGGTGTTCAGCCAGGGTTACGTCCTTAGGTTTCTTGACGCGAACTGACTGGCGCTTGATGGCAGTGGAGAGCTCGTTGCCAAAGCGTTGCGCGCGAACAACGCGCTCAAGGAGCTGGAAGCCATTATTTTATATTTATTTAGTAAGTGCACCCTTTATTATTTAACCGTATAGTTCGGTAGCGCCCCCTTTAGGACCCGAACACACAAACCTCCGCCGGCTCGGTAATGACCCCTTTAGGACCCAAGAATTACGACATACGACACCCTACTTTGATTATGTAAATATTTATTAAGCTACGCATCAAATCCTATGAATGTGCGTTAATTAAGAGAGTTGGATAAAAAACTCATATGTTAACGCCATTAAATATTTCATATTTAGCGCTCAAGCTTATTACCTTACCTTTATAAAATTCAAGTCTGTAAATGCGATAATCGCCATTTTGTTGACAGTGGTGGTCGAGGCTAAAAAACATAAAAATTGGGGATTTGAACATCCAAACTCCACCACAGGGGCAGTAAATAATACATAATTTAATTATTTGACGAATTCATCCATTGTTCAAGTTAAAATAAGTAGTGGTAATGAAGTATTTTGATATCTAATGTCGAAGTTTCGCGCCAATAGTGCGTGTTTACATTTTTACTTTCCACAAATATCACACACACACAAGTAGATAAGATTTAAAATGTGACAAATATTATTGTAAATGTTATTAACAACACGAAAATGCCCAAATCTTAACGTAATATTGAAACACAGGTCGAATAACACGTATTATTCATTACCACTACTCAATTTGTGTTCAAAATCGCCGTCCATGATTGTTTTTTTTATCGTAATGATGTACGAAAGCGATTATGCAAAACGATTTTTTTTTTTAAATTTCGATTGACTCGGGTAATTAATATGTCGAATATCGGAAATCGATACTCAGAAATTGAAATAAAATTATTTTAAGCATTAAATACAATAAGCATTGTTTACAATAATGATTTATGCTTTCCTAATGTAATTTTAATAGTTTTTTGGACATTCAATTGAACTGAGTCAATAACACTCGAGGACCTTAGACCATAGTCATTTATTGAATTTCGCGCCGAATTGTTTCTATATTTGAATTTATCTTCGAATGCGCTCGTCGTATAAAATTAGTTTTATTTATTTTACAATTAAGTATTTATTTTTGATACTTTTCTAATAGTTTGCTACAGAATGCCCAGTATACATTTTTTAGGTAGGCTGAGCAGAAGTTTGGGAATGATGATAAATTAATTGTATAAATTGCGTATTCCGCAATCACTTTACATTTTAATATGTGTTGTTAGTTTTATGAGCTTGGTAGTTTTTGTTTCTATTAGTTTACTTGAGTAATAGTAATTGTTTGTTTTTGTGGTAGTTTCCCAACGAAATTTAAAAAAAACTTTCCATGTTTATGTCGGACCACGCACAGTGAAAAGTTCCTTTAGGGTTGAATATTCACGCATGCACAATGTACATCATCATTAATTTGATTCACTGCAAAAATAAGTATGTTTTTCATAAACCCATCATTCATAAGGTATCTACCTACTCAAAAATTAAAGTGCCAGCCAGAAAAGAAAAGTCCTACTGTTTTCTTATGGGGAATAACATCTTGAGCATTTCTTACTATTGAGATTTAAAATGCCAAAAATCCTATTTTTAACCGACTTCTTATAACAAGTGTTTTAAGCATAACATTAAAAAATACCAACTTTAAATTGAATATAACGTCCCGAACATATTTTGACTGTGACCAAATGTAAGTATGTACGCAGTATAGAATGAGAGATTTGCTATACTATTTGAAGACCAGACGTCTGATAGGATCTCTTGGAATCTAGAATAATCACAGAACTATATTTTGTAGTTTTTATTTTTATTTTAGGCTGTGGTTTCAGATATATTGTTTCTATTTAATATAATAAAAAATATTTTTTTTTTAGTTATTAAAAAATATGTTTGTGACCCTCACGACAAACCCTTTCATTTGATATGTCACACGGCACTTACAGTAAGCAAAGCTTTTTCATTTCTCATACTCGGAAAGTAGTATTTGTTTGATCCGAATAGCGGGTGGAAGACGTTGCTTCCCACCTTAAGGCGGGAAAGACTCATAGTAATTGCTTCCCTCTCTAGGTCGGGAATGAATTTAAAAATATAACTAAATTGGTTAAGTAGTCAGCTACGAAATTTTTACATAATTAAGAAAAATGTTGCGGTCTTGTGAGTGTATAAACAGCCAGTGTAAAAAAATACCTATCAAGCGGGACGGCCCGCGGCAGTGACGCGGTGTGTTCCATTATAAATTATCAAATTGTTCTAATATTTCAATTAATTTTAAATAGGTAGGTACCTATTATTCATGTTATTATTATCAATAAATATTTTAGAAAAACCACTATTTTTTACCTTCCTTATATTCGAAATGAAAAGTAGAGTGTTTAACACGGGTGAAAGTCATCAATTCCTACTCGGACTATAGTCTAAATACCTCGTATAGGAATAGATTCCTTTCGACCCTTGTATAACAATCTACTATTTACCCGACTGCGCCAGAAGGAGGGTTATGTATTTACTGTGAGAGTGACATTGGGCATATAAATAAAAAAAAAACAAAATGGCGGATTTTTGGCGCCATATTATGCCTTCAATAATTTTTTTTTCTCAATACCTATCGAGTGGGGTATCAAAATAAAGGGTTTTAAAAGGTGATTACAAAAATATGTACAACTTATATGGTTAAAAGTAATTCAAAGTGACAAATCGTAAAAAACACGTATCAAGAACTAAATCGTCTGCGAAACACATCTTTCACATTTGTAAACTAAAAAGCTGGAAATAAAAAAAAGTAATTAGAAAAATTAAAAAAACCCGACTGCATCCTTGTACTAAAACTAACTGAAAAGCTAAAAACAAGCCCATTTTAAATTAAATAAAATTTGGAAGCAGGCGGGACCCATTTGAGTTTGAAACTATAATAATGGTATTTTTTTTTATCTAATGTGACCCCAAAAAGTGACCCCATATTCATAATTTATTTATTCATGTTACACGTCCGTATTTGAGTCACAGAAATTTATATGTGTACCAAATTTCAACTTAATCGGTCCAGTAGATTCGAAACAAATCGATTGTAACAAACCTATAGACAGACACACGAGTGATCCTACAAGGGTTCCGTTTTTTCATTCGGACGTAGGAAACCATAAAAAGTTACACCCCTATCCACACTGTACGTGTTTGTACTTATTAAAATGATTATATTTCAAAAAACTATTAATTAATGATAAAATATACCAAAGAGTTTTTATTCAGTCTCTACAATTTTTTTATTTTTTTTTTAAATACCGATTATCGATTAGGCTTTATGACATTTTTGAATCGGAATAAGAAAATTGGGTGGATGGTCAGCACTAAGAGGTGTCACGTCGCAACACAATTTTTAGTAATTTTTATCAAGATTTGATCATGTTTTTTATGTAGTTTATGTATGAAAAATGGTAAAAGTAAGAATGCAGAGAGAATGAAAATATCTTTATTTTTTCCTTTTGCATATTTTCATCAAGAGATTAGGTGGTTTATGTACATATTTTCAGCGATTTTGAGGTGTCTACCTTTTGGATAGGTGTAGTAATATCTATTTTATACAACTTTCACAGTAGAATGACGCGGTTTTACCGACCTCAGCATATAGTTAAAGATATTTGCCACAAACTTATTTTACAAAATAGGCGCGGTAACACAGTTTTCTTAATAAATTCGAATGCTGAAAGTTAAAGTAAATTTCTGATTATCATGACGTAATTCGCAACACCCCGTCGAGTCAGCTGGTGTGTCATATGTCAAAATTTTGTCGAGCAGAGAGGTTAATTACCATAAAATGAGGCTACTTAGCCCCGTTTTTTGCTCCAAATTTTGAATAGTGTGTCTGACGTAAAATCCTTCTTTGTTATGGCTTCTGTCAATATTTCCACAGCTTATATAACATTCTGGCCCTAATATTTCAATGAAAAAATAGTTGTAGTACTTTGATTTTCATTCAATTTAATAATGGAGCAATATTACCCTTACCCACCCTTTCGAAAACATTACTCCTACATTTTACTTGTACAGACGCCAGCACATCAACCTACTACAATCTGTCAAATTTCTTTAATAGATTTTCAACTTTATTACTAAAGTACAAGGTTCAAAGTTGATTAGGATAATTGGACAGTTTCGGGTAGGTTGATGTGCTGGCGTCTGTACTAAACCAGGAACATTTTTGAGACAGTGGCAAAGTTAACAACCTCAGCTGTTTCACATGTTTATGAATTCAATTGAATCATAGATAATCAAAATAAATGTTACAAAGTAATTAGACGCGGAACGAGGGGCGAACGATTGGGAAAAAAGTGTAGCGTTCTTCAACACTGCAAAACATTCCCATTCGTTAATAGTGTTAACTACGAGGGATCAACGAGCGGGAACGACCCTGTGCTTGGTCCTCTTCCTGACGCGCGTCTCCTGAGTGAGCAGTGCGACGCGCTCCTCCAGCTTTTTGTTGGTGGTGTTCATCTCTGCCAGCTCTTGGTCGAAACGCTCCTGGTCCTTTAGATCTCATGTGCCTGTAACTACACCACACCATACTGACCCAGTGCTTGGACCTCTCCGTGACGCGCGTCTCCTGGATGAGCTCTGCCACACGCTCCTCCAGCTGTTTGTTAGTGATGTCGGTCTCTGCCAGATCTCGGTCCAAACGCTCCTGTTCTTTCTGCAGCTGCTCCATATTGGCCTTCGCTTCTGTGATCTCCTGCAAGCAACACATTTAAGCGTGACTTTAATTGCCAATACGTATTAACAGAAGCTTTTTCATATTGCTTGGTATCAACATTCACCAGCACCCACCACGAAGTTATCTTCATAATGTTATCACCAAGTTAATTCATCAGTTACATTACCCAACTAAAGTTGGGTCGTCGGTGCAACATAATTATACCTCTACATATGTTACGTATGTAGGTACGTTTGTACTACGTGTGTACTTTATACGTATGATAAGTTTAAAGGGACGCCAGCACATCAAGCTACCCGAAACTATAAAATTTTTACCATCAACTTTGAACCTTATGCTTTAGCGATAAAGTTGAAAATCTATTAAAGAAATTTGACAGATTGTAGTAGCTTGATGTGCTGGCGTCCGTACAACCAGACCACGATCGATCATTCGGGCCGATCCAGTATGACTTACTGATAAACGTATTATATCAGATGAATAGTTACACACCGATTTCTCTCTTTCAGTCGTCAGTAATTTGACTTTCGAAAGAAGAAGACAAAGCATTGTGTAACTATACAGACCCTATACTTACAACATTTATTAGTAAGGGAGTAACAGTTGAACTCTGCGTGTCCTAAGGCCGCTATCCCACTGGCGTTTTACGAGGGTTGACGTCAACGTCGCGTCTGCGCGTGACAAGCATTAAAGTACGCTGAACGCGACGTTTACGTCGCGCACATGATACTATTTGAGGCGTACAATCAGAAACATAACTACTTTGGCATTACTACTTCGACGAAAATTACGTAAAAGAAAAAGAAAATCTCATCGTCAATTCTGGGAAAACCTTTTATAGTCCAATCGATCACAAGAAAGTGAATATTTCGCACTACTCTAATAATCTTAAAAATAATGAATCGGAATTTCATAAATATTTGTGAATGCCAAAGACTACATTTGACGAACTATTACAAGTGATTCAAAGTGACATACAATATTTAGGCACGGCGTGATTGTACCTGTTGCCAACAAACGCGACGTTAACGTTGCGCAGACGCGACGTTGACGTCGCGTTCAGCGGACGTTAATGCTTGTCACGCGACGACGCGACGTCAACGTCGCGTCTGCGCAACGTTGACGCAGACGTTCGAGTGACGCCGACGCTCGTAAAACGCCAGTGGGATAGCGGCCTAAAATGATCATTCCTAAGCGCGAATATGCGGTTGTCGCGTTCATTTCATTATGTCGCTCATTTGTTCGGAAAACCGAAAGGCCCCTCTGTCGGCCGCGAACATGTATTTGGGTTCGCCGAACAAAATTAATGTGGCGATCGTTTTGGTTAGGACGCGGTCGACCATATTTCCATGAATTTGGCACACAAGCAGAACCTGGGTTAGGACATAGGATAAATAATTTTAGTCCCGGTCGTAGGTACGTTTGCGAGCGAAGCTGCGGGCAAAATCTATACTTTATCATCATGTACCTATACCTTGGTAACTCTAGTAACGTCTGCCTTGGCGAGCCTCAGTTTGTGATGGTAGCTTGACTGCGAGGTGATTGCAGGATTCGACTTCGCCACCGCGGCTTGTGCCCTGGTCTTCTCTATGATCGTGTCTCGACGCGTCACGTACTGCGCCAAGTCATCAGCCAGCTTCTCGCTAGTGCGACGAAGCGTTTCTCGACGTACCTGTATTTGAATTTAAAATCTGAGATAATTATCAAATTTTGGAACGGCGAACACTACAACTAATAATTTTAAGGACTTTTATTACTAACGGTCAATTAATAATCAATACTACATGGCCCTAAAGTAGATAGTTGATTGAAGTAATCATCATCATTTCAGCAAGCATCACCACTTCGGTCCTGTGCTTCCGTCGATTGAAGTAACCTAATACGTGTAAATTATACAGAGCAGCGACAACATCGACGCGCAAACTGAAACCATGAATTCAGTAAGTCATCATCATCATCATTTCAGCAGAAAGACGTCCACTGCTGGACATAGGCCTCCCCCAAGCACCTTCACTTCGACCGCTTTTGTGCTTCTCGCATCCAACTAGTTCCTGCGGCCTTCTTGCGGAATTCAGTAAGTACATAAATTTAATTCTGAACCGCTGAAATATTTCCTCTGTTATTAAAAAATTAAAGCTGTTCCATAAATTTTGGCCGCTTAGGTATTGCACTTTTCTCTGAAACCACAGATTTTTTTTTTGATAACCGCGAAAATGTTTAATCTAGGATCTAAAATCATGTGCTGAATTCATGGTTTGAGTTTGCGCGTCGCTGTCCCTGCCACCTGTATAGAGTCAAATATGGGTTTATTAACACCTACAAAACCTTCCATCGACCAAGGATTTTTGTCATCCCTGACACTACACTTAATAATAGTTATTCAATGTTACCTCCATTCTGTGTATTTCATTCCTCATCATTCCAATTTCGCCAGCGGCTGACTGTGCGCTCTTCATGTTTTTCTTCAGCTCTACTGCTAATATTCCCTAAAGAACCAAAGAAAGAAAGAAAATACATTTATTTAACACTAGCTAAACGGCACACAACATATTCTGCAAAATAAAAGTATATGGCTTTGTAAGAAATTTTGAGAGTGTGTCACTCACGGCTGCACCAAATAGCCCATGAAACTGTCAGACAACAGCATAGCGATTCACAAACACTCGATAAGCTTCCGTATCGTATCGAACATTAATCATTGTTATCGTAGGAGTCTTCTAAACGCTGTTCACAAGTCCAAAACCCGAAAATTTTGTCAGTTTAAATCAAATAAACGCCCGCTATTCTTCCAACAGCTATTTGCTGTTGAGGGCAAGTCAAATCAGGTTATCGAAATGTCAGGTTTTCGATACGATAGCCTGTCGTATGGTTGTGAATAGCTATGCTGGTGCCTGACGCTGTACGCTGGTTTTCAACTGGACCTTAAGTTGTGAGATGTTGGAAGTAAATCAGTTTTATACTTAGTCCACGTACGCACGGGGCTTTTAATGATGACGTTTTTTTACCGTACCGTAGGTACTCTGAAGTGCCGAGAGTTGAAAATCCAACTGTGCGCTTTTACAAAGTGCTAGAAAGTGCTTCTTTGCATTCTCAACGCTCGGCTAGACGCCGAGAGTTAATAATCCAGAGAACGACAAAAAAAACGCCGCGTTATAAAAACGCCCGGACGTGTGCCTAGTGTCAATGTTTGTAAGCATACTAGTGTGTGATGAATACGAAACAGGTTTTGGATTGACTTAGGAAGCCATGCGCTATGACACTGATGATACTGGGTACAACTAACCTTTCTCTGCCAAATGAGAGCTTCCCTCTGAACGCGATCCAGTTGTTGTGTGAGGTTCATCTTCTCTTTATCCATCTCTTCTATATCTTCCTCTAATTGAATTATTTCGGCTTCCGCATCCTGTAGGAAATTTTGAAACATGATGCAAACTAGAAATATTTTAATCGTTTCAAAATGTGCCATACATCTACAAGCGGCCTAAGTCTTTAGCGCTGCAGTTTGAATCATTAGTTATATCGAAAACTTACATTTTTCGGAGTAGGTATTCCTGTTTGAGTACCTACCTATTTTTTGAGCACCTAGGAGAGACCCTATCAATGAAAGAAAAAATATATACGATTTGAAATAGGTGCTCAAACTGGAATACTCCTATTTTTCGATCCTCAGACACTTGCAGTTTCGTCCTTACCTTGAGATTAGCAGAATACTCGTGCGTGACCGCACTGATGATTTTCTGCGAGTCCTGGTTCCGATCTACAGCGTCCTTGCGCGTGCGCTCGAGCACCTGAAGTTTCCCGCTTAAGGACCGGAGCGAGCGCTCCACTCGGTTTTTGTCTGCCTCCACCGCGACGCACTCAGCTTGTAAGCGCATTATTTTCTGTTCACAGATTTGTATCTCTGAAAAAGTGAAGAGTAATAAAAATGTTAGACTTACTTTTATTTTCATTGGTAGATTTTAGCGTCCTTCGTTTGTGGCCTTTGCTACTGTGCCAGTATGATACTTTTTGCTTCTGCTAAAATTTCTGCTGCTTTCGTAAGGACCGCCTACTGACACCTGAACTACAAAACGTGTTCTGGTTTGTTCAACAAATTCTAAAATATAAACAAGCCGTGCCCGATAGAATTTCCAATCGGCAAAAATGACAAACTTCCATACAAACTTGCAGCCCTTTAGAGTTTAGGTTTAGAGAATGAGTTTTCAAACATCCTCGTACAATATTTCATGCTTCTAGAGCCAGCGGTTTAGGCTGTGCGTTGTCTGTCAGTGAATCGTAAGATTTTTATTAAATGAAAGATATTTGTAGGTGCTAACGTTTGCAGATAAGGTTAATGTCGGTGACCATGGCGTGGTGTTGTTCCGCAAGCTTGACCACGTGACCCTGCAGCCGCAGCCACTCATGCTGCATCGTCTCCGTGCGCTCGCGGAGGCACTTCACCTGCTTCTCCAACTCCTCGATACGACGCTCTTGGGGCGACTTCGACTGGGGATATAGATCATGAGTCATGACAGATACAATATGAACATTAAAAGGTATGTAGACTATTCAAATAGGGATAATGACAATTTCTTTTTTACTCAAAAGATTATTTGTGTTTGCAAATAGTGAAAACAATATTATTAACGTGTGAAAGCTTAAAAAATTGCCAAGTTATAAACGTTTTATAATAACTGCTAGACGCAGATGGCACTGAACTGTGATATCATAGAAGTGACGTCACGACTTTTTTTTTTTATTGCTGAATGGACCCCGCTCTTGACCTCGATCACGCCTGTTGGAAAGCGATGGATGAGGTTTATGATGGAACGAGCGTGCCCAGAAGATGCCTAAGGCACTGAAGTACTGGTAATATGTTTGTAACTTCATACTAGCGCCATACATTGTCCGTACCGCGCGACAAGGACGGGAATAATCCCTTACATCCCCGAATAGCGTGTAGCTTCTCCATATTTACATAGATTTTACAGTTTTTTTCGATTATATCATTTTACGATACTACCTTTGATTTTTTTTAATCAATTTTATATTCATCATTTCTATATACATTAACATATGTATTAGTCATCATACCTATTGTGTCTGACACAATCATGTTTAGATTTAGAGCCAAAATTATAATTTTAATGTGGCCTTTCTAATTAATTTATTATTGTGTCTAGTACCCATAACACAAGCTCTGCTTAGCTTGGGACTAGATGGCGTTGTGTGATAGTTGTGGAATATTATTATTAAATAAAATTCGGTATGTTGACTTTTACCGACTCGTTAAGTTTAACGACCAAAGATATGTGCTCGCACAATAATGAGAAACAGCGTTTCTCATTATTGCAGGGACTTCAATCCGATTAGCGGGCACCAAATACGCTGCTGCGTCCTGAAGACCAATTCTCGTACCTAATTTAAAACGTACAAATTCTAGTCGCAGTCTCAACTCGGCGACAAACAAATGTCAAAATGTAGGGAAATTAGACGTATTTTTGACAGATTGAAACTGAGATCAGACTGTGAATGTTCTTAAAATTACGAGAATTGCCACTCTGCTATATTGTCGCAGTCCATCACTGCATGAAGTCCGAGGAGACGGTACAATATATCAGAATTAAGACCAAGGTGATCTTGAGAGCAGAAAAGTTGGACCAAAACGTTAACGTAAAGTCGTTTGTGATGCGGATTGCATCTCAGCATCTCCAAATCTTCATGGAGAATTAATATTTCAAACATTTGATATTTAAGAAATGTGTAATTTGCCACAGGCTTATAGCTTAGCTTAGACCCTGAAAATAAATGAAAAACAAAATAAAATATGTCCCAGAACTCACATCAAACAATTCCTTTAGCGCAAAATACTTTTTCTGTGTAATATCCAACTCCCTCTGCTTTCCCATCATGAGGGACGTGTCCTGGTCGTACTCGGCCTCCATATTCTCCATCTCTTTCTCTTTCGCCAGCACTATGTCCTGGGTCTCTTTTAGCACTATGTCGTTCATCGCTTGACGGTTTCGCATCACCTCTATCTCGAGCATCATTTTCGCGTGTTGATTTTCCATTGTCATTAGAGATATTTCCTGTAAGCGAGAACGCAAAGGACGTAAATAAATCGCTGAGAAATTGAATAATTAGACATTCCAAACAAGGTAGGCGTCTCACAAAAACCGATTAACAAAGACATCATCTGTCTTTTACAAACTATATTGGGTCGACTTCTAGTCTAAACGGATGCAGCTGAATACGAGTATTTTTCATGAAATGACTGCATATTTAACCTGCACAACCCAGTTACTGGGTAACATATGATACCCCTTGGTAAGACTGGTTGTCAGACTTTTCGGATTAAACGTAATAACTGTCAAAGATCTACAAATGCCAGCCGAGACAGACTTCGGCATCGCTAACCTTGACTTTACTTTTATTCGCTACAATCGAAATAAATAAGTCGTTGAAGTTGGCCTTCATTTCACTCCACCTTCTTATTTCATAAATTATATTTGACTTCTTCATAGTCACCTGTTTCCGGGACATCTCCCTCATTTTCCGGATGCCGCTGGCCATAGTCTGCACGGCCTTGTCGTTCAGCAGACAGTCCTGCAGGTTCGTCAGTATCTCGTTCTCTAGCTTCATCTTGTATGCCGCCCTCCTGTCCAACTCCTTACAAGTGCTCTTCAGTATGTTGTTCATCGTTTGGTTTTCCTGAAAGTGTGACAAGGAACATTAAGTAGGAATCTATCTCAGTATCTAGTTTTGGTTTAATTACGTAATGGGACTGCTCTTAACTACGACTTCGGCTGGTAGAAAGCAAGCGATGGATGAGGAGGACCTCATCCTCGTAGACACTTACTAACATGAAAGATCCACTCGTTGATTTTTATCAGAGTTCCTATTTGATACTTCTTTTTTTTTAAGGAAAGACCCTAATTTTGAATTAAGTTCTACTTATCATACGTACTGATTTTATCATCTCCTGGTCTCTTTCGGTCATTTCAATGGACTCCGTCAGCTGACTGATCTGAGTTTCGAAATTCTGCCGCCTTGTTTCCTCGGCCTCATCTGCGAATAATGAACGATTTAATAATATAGTTATCTAAAGCTGGATACGCGGAAACGCATGTCCAAGAATAGACCCTAAGCCTATAAATTCCGTATACAGGGTGAATTTTTCAAGTGGGCGTGGATGGCCAAATCCGAAACTATGAGGAATAGCGAAAAGTACTCAAAGGAGTCGCGGGCTCGATTTTGATGAAAACTAAAACTGCATCATTGGATTTTTGAAAAATCAATATTTCTGGCCAGGAATCGAACCTGTTGATTTTGAAAAAAAAAACACACGCTGTATTATTGCACCATTCGATAGTGTCGCTAATAAGGATCAAATTCTGGGAAGTAATGGCATACGGCAAACTAAAGGAAAGAGCTCATTTTTATCAAAATACTTTTTTATTTTCTTATGCTACCTACCTATTAAACCTTAACTGATTAATTGTTCAAAATTATGACAATTGTTTTTGAATACATAGCTGGATTCGACGTCTCAAGGATTGTACTGCAATTTAAAATTTGAATTTAAAACATAATTTTGTGAAGGGGACTGCGCTACGAGTGTTTCGGGTGTAAAAATATTGAGCATCATTTCGAACAAGGTATGAAAAAAGAAGCAGTTTATTATAATTCAACATTTTCCTTAAGTTTGCCGTATGTCATTACTTCCCAGAATTTGATCCTTATTAGGGACACTATCGAATGGTGTAATAATACAGTGTGTGTTTTTTTTTCAAAATCAACAGGTTCTATTCCTGGCTAGAAATATTGAATTTTCAAAAATCCAATGATGCAGTTTTAGTTTTCATCAAAATCGAGCCCGCGACTCCTTTGAGTACTTTTCGCTATTCCTCATAGTTTAGAATTTGGCCATCCACGCCCACTTGGAAAATTCACCCTGTATATAACTAGGCCTAGGGTGGCGTTTCCGCGTATCCACCTTAGGGTGAATTTGAATTTCTTTTGTATTTTTTTTTTTTTTGGTAATTAGGTAGGTAGTCTGGTACAAATAGGTAGGTACAGACCCACTTTTTCAGCCAACACTCCACTGTTTGTAAAAAGTAAGAGATTCAAAAGTAGGTAGCGATACAAATGTATTTTTTTGAGTAGTTGATTGAGTAGTTATATAGGTACTCACACATCTTATTAGAACGTTCGATATCGAAGATGAGTTTATCCTTGTTCATGGAGATCTCTTTGCCCTTGTTCATCTCCTCCATCAACATCTTCTTGGTGATTTCGAGGGAGTGAATCAATGTGCGGTAGCTATGTTCTAAAGTTCTGTAAATACGTAAATAGATAAAAAATATTATATAAATTATGCAGACAAAAGACGTAGCACAACACACAAAATCACAATTAAATATAAAAAAATACATTTACACTTATATAAAAACAAGGTGGCAATATAAAAAAAGTAATAAAAAAAATAAAAAAAACCCGACTGCGGTAAAAAAACTTAAGTTAAAAAAACTGAAAAGCTAAAAACAAGCCCATTTTAAATTAAATAAAAGTTGGAAGACATAATATTGCGCCAAAAATCCGCCATTTTGTTTTTTTTTTATTTTGATATACCCCGTGTCACTCTCACAGTAAATACGAATTATACATACATACTTACTCTCGAAAAACATAACCCTCCTTCTGGCGCAGTCGGGTAAAAAGAAAAACATACAAAAAAAAAGAATAAATGATCCTCATCCACATTTTACTATAGTTTTGATGCCCCACGCTGGGCGCCAAAACTGTGAGGTAAGAATAGAACACATCACACCGGTATTGTAGCTTGCTACATATTAGTAATCTGTGCGGTATTGCTCGTAGGATTAGGTCGAGCCGCAGAGATGTATGTGGGCGGTGTGGTGTGGTGTGCACCCAATTACCGCCAGTTATGTAGTCCCACATAAAGAGAGTGAGTCTAATATGCTAAAGTCTGATGGGCACAAATTCCGGAGGCTGGATTTTTCCTGATAGTTATCTGGTACTGAAATTCCTAGCAGAAAACCCAATCGCACTTCTGGAACAATGATGACTTTGATACGGCCCTTGTAGGTAATAGGCATGTAGTCCTCTAGACGGAATTTCGGCCATGGCGACCTATCTCGGCGGAGACCAGCCTTCGACGTGGGAGATATGGGTAGTTCTTCAGGGACAAAATTTTCGATGTCTGTGGGTATATTTCTGTAACCAGCTAACAAAACGGCATGTAATATTTTTTTTTGTACAGTTTAGCTTTATCCCTTACTAGGACAAATTATATTTTTTAAATATTTGCTGTCTAGGTACAAAATAAAAATATTTGAAGTTCGTTCTTCTGATTCATATAACACGTCCGTTTGCCATTTTCCGGAACAAAATGGTCAATGTCGCATTTTCCCTTTGATTCATCAAAATAAATTATAATTATATCGAAAGGAAATGAGTTGTCCTCTTACAAAAAAAATGTGTGTTAGTTATAACTACGTTAGTGTGTTTATAAATAAGTAAATAAGAAGTGTCCGGCGTATAATACTGATTAATGTGGCGTAAGCTGCACTTGACCGTACTTGTTCGGGTAATAATAATGAGAGCCTGGCTTCCCGCGTGGGGGGGAGCCAGTGGTGCAACGGACAAGCTAGAAAGCGGACGTGCGGCTGGTTGGCTTAGATCCCGGAATTACGAAGGAAAACATCTGATTCATCTGTGTTTGGTTCAGGTGGCACTCTGATTACAATTCCTACCTTATAAAATTTATTTAATTGTTTTAAAACTTCAATCTATGTTTCGTGTGATGCTTTTGGGTTATAGATTCGTGTAGTAAAATGACAATAATGAAGTCTGTATGTATGACGAGTTATGCATGATTGTAGGCAAAATTCTGATACAACTGTGCCTGATTCGTATTATCAATACCCCATATAAATAATAAAATAAATTAGATTTCCCCTCTCCAGCACGAAAAGAGTGATTTTATTGCATTATAATGTCCAATTTTTGACCGTGTACAAGTCAGTAGTTCTAGTCTTATTTATTATTATTTACCCTTTTGAATAATTAAAAAATGACAGGAGTATAAATTTGTTCTAAGTATGGCACTTTTGATATGTCTTAGTCTTAGTTAAGAATTAATAATTATTGTTTAGAATTAACAATCATAACTAACGGTGTATTTATTACTTTTTGTTTCTGTTTCTGATTCATCTGGGCACAAAATATTCGAACGTTGATATCTTGAAAACTACTTTGTAAAAACGAGTCCCTCATACAAACATATGTTATTTGGTATACCTATTTTCATATGAACATGTGTTACAGAGCTGAAAGTGAAATTAAATTTTGGCCATATGGATCAGTCGAAGAATCAAATTTCGAAGAACTACCCATATTATAGTGAACAAGTGTGTGCGCAGAAACAGGTGCACTTTCTCTTCCCTCACTCTTATTGTACGAAGGGACGGCAATCCGACACGACCGGAAAAAGGTCAGGCGCATGACAAACTGCTTAACGTGCTTGCCGCGGCATTGAGGTTTCATACCGCCAACTTCCAAATTCCAGGCTGTAACTATGAAATTCCCAATGGAAAAACCTAATAATACTTTGCCTGACCAGTCGAACACAGAGGACCCCACGCCCAGCAGTCGCGCTTGCGACACAAGCCCAATAGGTACCACCAGTAGGTATGTGAACACCTGGCAAACCGGTAACGAAAATGTTTAGGGATCTACGTTTTCTACTGAACACCTACCTCTATTTCGACACTTACTTATAATCATCCCTGACGGAGTCATACACCCTGTTCCGCTGCGCAGTGTTCACGATGACAGAGTTCCACAGACTGACCAGACGCCGCTTGTCAAGTTCTAGATCTTCCAGCTCAGCTGCGTATACCGCCACCTAAGGAATCAGTTTCATTACCCGACTACGCCAGAAGGAGGGTTATTTTTGAATCTGTATTTAAAATGTAGGTAGATGAAGACTAGGGGTAGAGAAACTAAATGTGATCAGGATCTTCACTCCTCTGCTTTAGTGAAATGGAAATACTACCTTACACACCAGACGAATCCACACCCTAAATTTTGCGTAACACACAATCATTTTGAAAGATATTGCTAATCCCTTGCTTCATATGTTCGAAAAATTTGACTCCTCAACAACGTTAAAAACGCAATGAATGTTGTTGAACTGTCAAAATGAAAGCCATTGCTACTATGTGTTATACAATTACCCCTCGGGTCCTAATGATATAGACTTATCCTGTTAGCTTATGAAATGATAGGTTACCAAAAAACTTACTTTATCGTTCACTTTCTCCATCTCGCCATTCTTGATTTCCAGCTGTTTTTTGAACATCTCCAATTTGGACTCCAGCTTCCAAACTTCATTGCTCAGACCAAACAGGAACATGTCCTGTAAGGAATCAAATATACTTTTTATCACATCTATTCAAAAAGAGCTAGTCTATTCTTCATAAACAGGGACTAAAATAGCTCTTTAATCCCTAGGGACTAAAAGTGATTTGAATTTTTTAATTTGGATATAGTTAGTTAGTAAAAGTTCCAATCACTAAAGCGATCAATCACGAACATTGTATGAACAAGTAACGGGCTGTATGTAAAGCAAATAAAAAAAATGTTTGTGAAAAAATAAAAAACGCGCGAAAAGCATTTTGCCTTCGTTCGTAACTGTTTACTCAAATTAGGTAAGATTTTACTTAATTAAAAAAAAAGAGCATCATCTTCAAGTAGTGATAATGAAATAAATAAACGTACTATTCTTATGCATAAGTTGCACTTACTTATTTTTTCATTGAGGGTGATAAAAAGAGAGTGTCCACCTCAGGAGCAACACTATTTTAAGCTCGAGTGACGTACTTTGATTCCCTCGCAGCGCTCTGGATTCAAAGAAACACTCTCGCCTTCAAAATAGTTGTTTGCTCCCTTATTGACTTGTACAGGAGAATGCACATACATGCTCATGGGGCAGGGCTATTAGAACCTTTAAGACTGGAAGTAATTAAAATTTTAACTAGCTTGTTGTTCTATTCCCTTATGCGAACGCATTGACGCTTTTTGACAGAAAATGATAGTTTGGAATGTTGGTGGTAGATATTACATAGTACCGATCACTCCTCCGCACGAGCATTTTAACAAATTGCACTCTCCGCCCTTAATCTTTTTAGCAAGGAAGGAACACTACATAAAATTTCAAGTTCCTACCAGTTGCTTCGTCTCATCAGCGAGTACTTGCTTCTCTGCCCTCATCTTGTCAGACACGCGCTAGCTGACGGTCAGGTCAGAGTCGGTCTAGTCGCGCCACACCTTACCTTACTCCTGGACTAATAGCCTCCCCCCATCTCTTGTGTTAAGAAAGAAGCACTACAACTAAATAACTTGTCAGTGCCCTACCAGCTGCCTCTTTTCATCTGCGAGGGTTTTCTTTTCTGCCCTCATCTTGTCAGACATGCGCTGACTGACGGTCAAGTCCGTGTCGGTCTCGTCGCGCCATGCTTCCAGCTGCCTGCAGAGAGCAGCGAGAGCTTCCATCTCCTCTGTAGCCTCACGTTCTGAATACGAGTAAAAAATCGTATCTTTAGAAAATACAGGTTGGCAGGGACATGGACGTGTTACCATGGACTCAGCACATGATCTAGATCTGCCAGAGTAGACATTTTTCGTCGGTTATACCGGTCGGTCGGTCGGTTGACCTACGCCGGTGCAATATCTATGCGGTGAAAATGTAAGGAAAAGCAATTTTTTTTTTTAAATCATCGACGAAAGTTATCAACGCATGGGGTTTCAGAATCATGTACTGAATCCATAGTACAGACGCCAGCACATCAACCTACACCTAACTGTCACATTTTCCCAATCAACTTTGAACCTTATGTTTCAGTGATAAAGTTGAAAATCTATTAAAGAAATTTGACAGATTGTAGTAGGTTGATGTGCTGGCGTCTGTACAACAGGTTGCGCGTCGGTGTCCCTGCTATTCTGTATACTTATTTAATGATAAATGGAGTGGATGTGTGTAATTAAAACTTATGGTAACATGTTTCGTAGTTCTTCTTGTCAAGGGATAACTCTCGCCGTGGTGGTAAGAATGTTAGCCGGACAACAACATGGTAACGGCGTTATTAATTGCTGAAGACACGCCGCAGATAAAGTAAAAAGTTTTTAAAACGAGGATAAATGTTATTTTGCAGTCTTAAAAAATCCTTTTACTAGAAACCGCCAGTAAGCGTATGATGGAATACTGCTATCAAGTTAGCAATACTCTAATAAGCAAAGTTAGGAAAATTTGTTATTAAGCAAAGTGACCAATTTAAATAGTCCTTAAATTCAAATAACATTATTCATTCTTTGCTAGTTGTATAAAACGGTTTTAATTCGGCAATTTGCTCAACAATTATTTCCCCGACTGTATTTCAGTAGTGTAGTTAAGTGGTGGTTAAGTACCTCTAACAATATTCTCGTCTAGTTTAGCCTTAGCTTTCTTATGCTTCTCTTGGGACTCTCTGGCACGTTTCTCAGCTGCTTCACGCTCCAAAGTGCGTTGCGCTAAAGTTGCTTCATATTCCTCTATCAGGACCTACGACAACAATAATTCTGCTTACTTGTTGCTTGCTTGTTTTTTGTAAATAACTATAATAATACTTTTCATTATTGTAACACACTTTCAATCACAGTCTGAATAATTTTGAAGGATATTGCTAATCTCTTGCTTTATAATGTTCGAAAAACTTGTCTGCTCATCAAGTAAAGAACGCAATGAATTTTGTTGAACTATCAAAATGACAGCCATTGCTGCTAAAGGCCAAAGCACACACGCTACTTTTAGCATCGGCGATCGGCGATTTAGCTGCTTTTTAGAAGCTAAATGCAGCGACCAAGCAATCCACATCGCACACTTAAAAACGCCAAACGCGGCAATGCAGTCGCTTTTCGGAAGCTCGATACAGCGGCTGAACGCTACACTCCGCACACATTCGGATGCCGCCGCGGTCGCAGCGATTTGGCATCTGCGCTAGCATCGGAGCAGTCGCTAAAACACGCGATTCCGATACCGCGTCCGAACGCAGAAAGCCGCCGAAACGCGATGCAGCATCGATACAGCTACAAAATCGCCGATCGCCGATGCTAAAAGTAGCGTGTGTGCTTTGGCCCTTAGTAATGCAATTAATACCACGCAGGTTTCGTAGGGTAAATATTGAACTACAGAGGTTGGAATGGAAACAAACTTGAGCCATTGGGGCAAATCTCTGAATCTGAAAAACCAGACCGAAACACCAAGATTAGCGGCATTCTCGTAGGTACCTATAAGCTACAGAAAATACTGCTTAAGACTGATCTTTAAGCCAACTATTTATAGTTGACTTCAATGACGAGTTAATTAAATCAACATAAGTATCTTACCAAGTTGGTGCTATATTACAAACGCTAACCTTTACAGTTTCCTTCAACAGGCACTCTAGCTATAAATATTTCTAACAGGTTATTGGGCAAAGATATAGTTAAGATTTTAATTAAATTTAATTTAGTTGGAGGTAATGCACATACCCTTTGCGCGTTGGTGCCATGGTCGCTGCGGTAGATGGTCTCCAGGTCCTCGTTGTATTGCAGCTTGCTCAACCTTAGGTCTTCACGCTGTAACAGAAGAAGTAGCTGGTAATTGTTGCAAAATATGGCTGTATGACGGAAATGAAGATGGACACAACATAGTCACTGAACTATATCGCGTTATACTAGCAGAGATAGATCAGGCTTTTTTTTAAGTTACCCTGCACTGTCCTACTGTACCAAATCCTTCCAAGCATCCTTTTCCGGGGCCACCTCGATCCAAACTTTACGGGTCACGTCAGCCGCATGCACAGTGACCGCTGGGAAACATTCTCCACACGGTGGGTGCCGCCGAGGCCGGCCCAGGAAAAGGTGGCAAGATGAATCAGGCCCTACTAGGTAGTTACGGTTACGGGCAGTCAAACATCCGAAATTCTGACAACCAGTCTTGCTATAGGGGGTATTGTTACGCAGTTACTGGGTTGTGGAGGTCAGATAGGCAGTCGCACTATGTGAAGTACTGGCATTCAGCAGCATTCGGTTAGACAGGAAGCCGATCCCAGCATGGTTAAGACTAGGCAGATTGATTGGTGGAGTCTGAGTCGGCTACTTTGCCGCTAAGCTAAGAAACGTCATCTATTAAAACACCAGACGCGATATATCGCAGTGTAGGTATCCTTCGGCATGTGCGTGCATGTCTATTAGCATGCATTTGTTTTACAACATGACATGCAGGTAGCGAGCTAAACCGTGCGAGCGACCGACCGCCAGGTATCACGGTGAGGTGTCTTCGGCATGTAATACCCCCCTTAGGCTAATTATAAAACTATCGATAATCAAATCATGTTATTCTGTAGTAGATACTAAACTATAATTCTATTCCTCTTCTATTCTCTCTTCGTCTTACCAGATTGACTATCTCCGCCTCGGCAATAGCGTTCTCTTTGACCAAGAACTGTTTGAGCGTCTCCTGGAACTTCTGCATGAGCGGGTGCGTGGCCTCCAGTACTGCTGGCATCGCTCCCATGTCACGCTGGCTGCGCCATCTGAATAAACAAAAATTAATGAACTTTTGGTATTGAATTAATAACCTCATCATCAATTTTATCATTGGCCTATTTACCTATTGCAGCCCACTGCTGGATCAGACTACAAGGTCAGATAAAGTTAGCTAGCGATACCTACTCGGCAGACGTGATAGGTGTCGATATCTAAAAATGGTAAAAAAAAAAAAATCGGTGGCCACGAGTCCACGTCCTCGTGTAGTGTAGTAATTTAAAATATCAGTTCCAAAAATCTGCTTTTTGGGTTAATTTCATAAACTTGATGGATATCGATATCGATAAAACACAAAAAAATCGACATCATTATGACCGTATACGGTTGAATAGCGTGGGTTTCCTCAAAGCGTCAGGGTGGCGTCAGAAAACGTAAAATGACGACCGCCATGAAAATGACGGTGGGTAGGTAGGAATGTACTATACCAGCGTCAAGAATTGCTGTCACAAAATACTGGGCGCTATATGAACCGCTCTTTTGGGAAACCTAAACTTCCTATAGAAATATATTCCCCATCGAAAGTTGAACGGCACATTTCCTTCAAACCCAAGGGTCTGTAACGGAGTATAATATTTAAGATACTTACTTGTCGAAGGCTTCCTTGCCAGACTTATTGCAGCGGCACTTGTCGGCAGGGCAAGCGCACACGCAGGGACACACCTCTTCATCAAATGGCGGATGATCGCATAAGCAGATAAATTGCTAAAATAATGCAGATCATTATTAGTGTGAATGATAAAGAGATTTTTTTTAGAATTTTCATGGTCGTCTCGCTAGACTCTGGTAGGCGCCAAGCAAGCCATCTGCTAGAGCGTACAGGAGACTTAAAAGTTACTTATACACGATGCGAATTTCTTGTCTGAGGCCTAAAATAAAATTGAAGTAACAGTGATCCATACTATAAATACCTACTATGAACAACACAAATTTGTTGTACCTACAACAAGGCTCAAGAAAATAGGTGGCTCGTTCAGATGCCACTGTATACTCTTTATTAATAAACTAGGTACCAAGCCACGTTCAAGATTCAAATCATTTGTGCCAGAAAGTCTTTTATACCGTTAAAGATTAATATATTGAGGACAAAAAAGCTTGGAATTGAGCTGCTTTAAATTTTTGCATTTTTAATGTTTTTTTTTATTATTTATCAAATGACTTGCATCGTCCAAAACCTGTTAGACGGTGCCATTTTTATTGTTACTCTAACATATGCTCTTAGAATACAGAAAAGGTGCTATGCTGTGCCACAAGCAATTGAATCGCAATCTTAATGTGCAATCTTCTGCTGTACCTATATGAAGCCGGAACCGCACTGGCCGGGCCCCGAACCCGCATGTTTGTGTACCTACCTACGAATGAATATCGTGCATGCACCGCACTATGCACCGCTTGAAGAAATAAGAAATTATGAAGCAAAATTTTTAGTATAAGTCAGAATGAGTGTAAAAACTTTTCTAAAGTCTTCACAGTTTCATTGGCAATGCTTTACAGAACTGTGATCGTTGCTTTACTAACTATTTAAAACTTGGCATCAATGCGGTGTACATTTGGTTCCGGCACGGCACCGGTGCGGCTCCGGCTGCATGTTCAGGAAGCCTAAATTAGGCTTTAAAGTTTAGGCAGACGAAAAAAGAAAAAAGTAGGTACTAAATTACAAAATATGAATAACTCACATCATGCACAATCGTCTCATGCCTGAACAAGAGGCATGTTGGCTCATGGATGACGATGCCGAAGTCATCCCGGGCGCACGAGCAGCTCCCACTGACAAGAGACTCCTCAGTTGTACTTTCCTCAGTACAAACGCAGGGCATCGAAGCCCCTGACTTTGCAGTCTCCGACATTTCGAGTCGGTTTTCGGTTTCTTTCGCGCTAAACTATAAAAAACCAATGTATATTTCAAGGAGCCGATTGAAAATGAAAATGATTATACAAAAAATTGACAATTAACAGTTTTGCTTGTTGCTAGGCAACAGCTGTTTTTAATGATGTTTTTTTGTTTTTGGTGTTTGTTGTTTTTGTTCTTGGCTTCATAGGACAGCGTTTTTGATTATCGAACCTCCTTGGCTGACGCGTTGCCTTAGCAACGGTGTGTCAACAAAAGCGCGGGATAGTTGTATGGATGCGAAGTAAACAAATAAGTTGTGATTTCGTGTATTAAAAATAAATAATTATGGTAAGCAGTATCATTGTTTTGTTGATTAAAAAATACTTCTTGAAATCACAAAAAATAGATTCTTTATGAATTATTTGGCAATTCTATGGATCATACTGAAGTGTTGAAAAAATTTTTGCTATATGTACTTATTTGGTTTCGTTTTAGATTCTATCTCGATCAAAACCAGCGACTGAGAGCAGGGTTAGTACAAGCAGTAGTTCTGCCAAGAAAAGCTTCCCAGAATTAGAAGATTTTCTGCTGAAGAGGGACTATGTTGGCGCTCTCACTATGCTTGAGGTAAGTCCGTGACGTGGTTTGTTTGAACGTCATTATAAGGCCAAAGAATAGTGCTGTATGCGTTGATAAAGTTAACCTAGTCCATTCATCATCATCATTGACAGGATCTCTTCTCTAAAAATATATATCCAAAAATATAAATGGTATCCGTCCAACCTGTTTAATTGTTTTCCTCGAAGGAGCAGGCAAAGGCAAAGTACCAACTTACCTACATTAAGTGCACAATGCCACTCATATTTCTAGAGGCCAAGCCTATATTGCTACCAACAGGCATACATATATGCAGTCTCCGGGCTGCTAAGTACCTACTGAAAAATTCCGTTGACAGATTGTAGTAGGTAGCTTGATGTGCTGGCGTCTGTAAATTGTTAACTTTTTTTAAATTATATTTAAGCCAATCCAATTAACACTGTCCGACCTTGGAATCTAGCCCAGGACTCCATGCTTGAGCACTTGTCCAACAGGGTATTTTTTGTAATAGTTCATAATTATCTCTCCCCTAGTTCCTCAAACACGAGGGTAACGCAGATGTGTGGCCTGACGTGTGGAGCGCTTGGTGCTGGTTTCACCTGGGCGAGTACCGGCGCGCACTGGACGTATACTTGCGCGTACGCACACGGGACAAACTGGACGCACGCGTGTCTGACTACATCGCCATAGACATCGCTGTGTGCTACTTTTATTTAGGTTTGTGGGACCTTTGAGGATTTAACTTTAAGGATTTAACTTTAAGATTTAACTTTGAGGATTTAACTTTAAGACTAAGACCACTTGCCAATCAACTGCTAGATTCAGAGTTAGAGTACATAAGAGGAAGTCTGAGGCCCGGACTCCACTGAAGCGGAGATGTGCGGAGCGGAGCGGAGACGTGCAGGAATTGTCCAATCACAGACGAGACGATTGACGCGATGAAGATTTACACCATTTTGATTGGTCGATTCCTGCACGTCTTCGCTCCGCTCCGCTTCAGTGGAGTCCGGGCCTGAAAGTGGCAACCGTAACTGATAACTTATGTGGAAATCGGTTTTCATGGTATGGGCATGTGATACGGAGGAATGAGGACAATGTCGTGAGGAAAGTTTTGAATATGGAATGTGGATGGCTATAAGAGTAGGGGAAGACTAAAGAAACGATGGATGCACTGTGTGAATGATAATATGGTTAGAAAGGGGACCAAGATGACGACTAATCTATTAGTGGTCATCGCGGTCCCTTTTTTTCTTATCTTTATTTTCTTTCTTATCTATAAGAGAAAAAAACAAGTTACGCCGACCCCAAATAAAAATCCGGAATCCGTTTCATTTTGACAGTTCAATAACGTTCATTGCGTTATTTACGTGTTGAGCAGAAACATTTTTCAAACTTATGAAGCAATGGATTAACAATTTGCTTCAAAATGATTCAGATTCTGATTGATAATGTGTTACGCAATTAGGGTGCTGGAGTTACATTTTTAAGTCACCATGTTGGCTATTAAAAAAGAGGCAGTACCTCATTCAAGTGTGTTCCATGTTCATAAGTTCATTTAAATTCTGTCCAGGTATGTACCAGGAGTCACAGGAAGCAGCTGAAGAAGCACCGAAATGTTCTTTGAAGGTATATACAACCCGCAAGAGTTAACTTGAGACAAGAGCGTTCCCTCCCCGACCCCGCGCTGTTAAAACTCTCTCGCCATCGAGAGCGAAGTCTCAAGATAACTCTAGCGGGTTGTCATTTCGAATATTCTCTTTGTCAATCAAATCTACATATTTTCTTGTAAATTTTGACGTTTAAAAGAAATCCTACTCGATATAATAGTCCTTCAGGCCGAATTTCGGCCACGGCGACAAATCTCAGCGGAGACTAGCCTTCGATGCAGGTGATATTTTGTGCACAAATGTGTGCGCAGACTCAGATACGCTCTCTCTTCCCTCACACTCATAGTCCGATGAGACGGCAATTCGACACGACCGGAGAGAGGTCGTAGGACCAACGAATTAGCTTTTTTTTATAGATGGGAAATCATCAAATGACCCCTCCCGCTCTGGGTGGAGCGAAGGGAGTGTCAGACTCTTACTGACTAAAACCCATCCGTGTTCCTTCCTTAGCCCTTTATGTTCCGGGGTAGCAGTGACCCTTTCGAACAATCCCGCACCCCCGGTAGGCTTCGGCCCTGGCAGGCCCCTTCCTTTATGCTGACATCTCTTGAGGCGCGCGTGGAACACGTACGCGCCATCCGGCACGGGCCTGGTCAACGGCCAACGAATTAGCTTGCTTTCCGAGGCACAGTGGTATCACACCGCCAACTTCCAAACTACGGGCTGTTACTAAGTAATTTCTAATGGAAAAACCCAATAACAATTTCCCGACCTGGGAGTCGAACAGAAAGCGGTAATGGACGTCAGATTCCAAGTAGGTCAGATTCCATGTACGTCATTTTCCAGCTAGGACATTTTCTAACTAGGTCAGATTTTGAGTTAGCAACCTTCATCGCCAATATCGTCGAACGACAGGAACCCCATGCCCAGCAATCTCACTTGCAATCACGAGACCAACGGGGCAATATGATTTAACTAGTTGACTTTAAATTAAATTCCTCAACAGACACGTCTACAGTTCCACCTGGCCCACAAGCTAAGCGACGAGGAGTCTTTGATGCGCGCGCACGCAACCCTGCGCGACGTGCCGGAAGATCAACTGTGTCTAGCTTCAGTGCATTACCTGAGGGCGCATTACCAGGAGGCCATTGACGTGTATAAGAAGCTGTTGCTTGAAAGACGGTAGGTTTAGAATTAATGTCAAAAAAAGCGGCCAAGTGCGAGTCGGACTCGCACGCGAAGGGTACCACCGTACCACAAGCAAGAACGCCGAAAAAAAACACGCTTCCCCCTTATATTTTTAACTTTATTTTATCTTTGTTATTTGTTGTTATGGCGGCAATTGAAATACACACTGTGAATTTCAACTGTCTGTCTACCTATTACGGTTCATGAGATATAGCCCGCTGACAGACAGACGGACGGACGGACAACAGCGGAGGCTTAGTGATAGGTCCCGTCGACACCTATTTGGTACGGAACCCTGAAAAGTGATTCGAGGAGTCTGGCCATAGTGACACCTATAAAATACGGTTAGTGTAGAAGTGTATCATCGGAAACTGTGGGATTATGAGTCAAGATTCTTTTTGTTACTTTCTTTTCTTTTTAGAAAGAAACTCTGTAAAAGTCTGTAGAACTTCAGTTCTTCAAACAAATTCTAACAATTTTTTTTTGTTTGCCTATACTGTCCCTTTGCTGGGCAAAGGCCTCCCCAAGTCCTTCCAGGAACTCCATTCCTATTTTATTTTATTGTATTAAATAGGAAAAACAGATCTAGAAAAATCCATGTAAAATACTGGTATTCAGCTACATCCGGTTAGACTGGAAGCTGATCCCAACATAGTTGGGAAAAGGCTAGACAGATGATGATGATTAAATAGGATCAACAAACAGCTATAAATATTATGCATCATTCAATAAACATTCGTTTAATATTACGTGACGTCCTGCAGATATAAAAGATTTGAAAAAGACGACTTGGAGTGGGTTAAGGCGTTGTCTTCTATCGATGGGTAACCTACCTATGTCTACTTAGGGCGTGCGCACGCGGCGGGTGCCCGCCTGGCGTGTTTGTATTGAAAGATACGTCCTAATATGAGCAGCGCAATTTGGCGCGGACGCATGCGATGGGTTTGTACACTTTGTAAACCGCAGTGGCGCCCGCTCCATGCACCCGCCGCGTGCGCGCGCTTAACGTAGCGAACGCCCTAAAAATGATCAGTACGTATCTACCTACTATGTAGTCAGGAGTATGGTAGCATAATTTCATTATTTTCTTCGTCTCAATAATTTCTCGCTAGTAGTCGCGTAGGTACTAAGAGTTTGCGAAATTCATTGTTACAATATAAACGTATGCCCCTATATTAATGATTGCTTCATCATTTTGGAAGACAAATTGTAGATTAATGTAGTAGAAATCATCTGTAGGTACGTATCTATTATCATAGCAGTCGAGAATAAAACGTTATTTTTTATTTTGAAAGAATCATTTACCTATTTGTTCGCAAGTTTTGGCAGACACAATTTAAAATTGAAAGTATCAACGAATTTTCTCTTGCATCTTTAATGTTCTTCTTGCATCCTTAGTAGGGATCATATGGGAGCACTGGTGGCCCAATAACAGTAACCCAGGCAGGCACTTTAATTTGTGTATTTAATTTCATTGCTACTGCTCTCGAAACGGTGAAGGAAAACATCGTGAGGAAACCGGCCCGCGTGGTGGATATGGCCCACTGCTGGGACATAGGCCTCCTCTCTGTCACCTCTCACAGAGAGGAGGCCTATGTCCCAGCAGTGGAAACGTTATAGGCTGAATATGCTTTAGCATCCTTAATATTCTTCTTGCATCTCTGACATTCTTGCATTCCTCCAGCACATTTATGGCGCTGAACGTGTACGTGGCTCTCTGTTACTACAAGCTGGATTACTACGACGTGTCCCAAGAGGTACTGGGGGTCTACATAGCTCAGCACCCCTCCTCTACCGTCGCGGGGAACCTGAAGGCTTGCAATCTTTTCAGGTAAACGTCCTTTGTTAATTTGTTAGGAAGGAAGAGGAAGATTTCATTCATTTATCATCTGGGACGCTAAGCAAACTTGTAATTTGATATTGAAAATGTATATGGAGATGGTACACTCGAATCTATAAAGCCAAATTTTTCACCAAACACTCTTGTCTACGTTAGGCGTCGGCAAGAGGTCATGATTCGGCTCAACTGGGCGGCATAATCATTGAATAATATATTTTGGCGTCCGGCTATGCCGAATCATGCCAACCCGAACAATTTCACTGTGTGGCAACAACAATCCGTTAACATATGACTACAACAATTTTAGATTGTACAACGGTAAAGCCGCTGAGAACGAACTGAAACAAATGACTTCAGATCAGCACACTTTCGGACAAGATCTAGTCAAGCATAACCTGGTAGTCTTCAGAAATGGCGAAGGTGCTTTAAAGGTACATAACACAATTTCCCCAAACCACAGAATAAGTATGCCCAAACCCAAAACGATTGCGTTATATCACTTCAGCGGGTTAATTGCGTAACACACTATCAGTAGCAATCACGTAGCAATGGGTTTCACTGTGACAGTTTAACAACATTCATTGCGTTATTTACGTTGTTGAGCAGATATATTTTTTCGAACATATGAAGTAATGGATTTGCAATATACTTCAAAATGATTCAGATTGATAGTGTGTTTCGCATATAGGGTGCTGCTTCGCACGGTTTTTACGACTTCACAAAACATGGAGATTCCTTTATTAAATGTAAGTTTAATATGAATGTGACATAACATCGCGCCTGCTAATCCCCGTAGGGTTCATAGGCAGAGGTGTACCTATAGGTAGTATACACACATTTCGCCAGTTATGTTTAAGTATGCGTTTGTTGCGTTTATGGGGCGAGCCTTTTGCCGTCAACAGTGCACAAATCCAGTTTTTTTCGGTAGCAGCCCGGAGCTGCTACTGAATAAATCTCAAATGGGAAGACCCAATAACACTTTGCCCGACCCGGTATTTGAACCTAGGACCTCATGCTTGAGGCCACTAGACTTACGAGGGAGTTAGTAGGTATGGATGTATTATGCACAAAAACCTTCCGGAATAAACTCAATAAATGATGGTAAAATCCACAACAATATAATTTAGAAGAACAAGGCATGACAGACACGAAAAGCGACTATAATTTTAGTTATGTTTAAATAGGTATGCATTCACTGAAAATCGGAAGATGATCTATTGATACCTTTCCCCAGGTCTTACCAGAACTAGTGGACGTGGTGCCAGAAGCCCGGCTCAACTTGGCTGGCTACCGTCTACGCAACCGAGAGCCTTTAGAAGCGAGGACACTACTGGAACCCTTGCAGCCAACCTCGCCTTTGCATTACATCCTGAGGGCTGTGGTCGCAGTAAGGTTGTACAATGAAACTAGTGATGTGAGTACAAATAAACCCAAAAAAGCTTTTCCATGTGCCAAAATCAGGCAATTTCACTCAGAGGTGTTAAAATAATTTGCCTATTGTGAAGACAAAGTCAAATCATAAGTACTTAGGTCTATTCTATTCTATTTTTTTAATCATGGAAAGTAAAGCCGATGTTGACTATTCTGCCAATGTCAAAAATGAATTTACTGGAAAAGCAAGTGATCATTATTAAAAAAAAAAAAAATTATGCTACATTTGAACTTAATGTACCTAGATCTTGTGGGGTTAGTACTGGACTGAAACAAACAAAATGATAAAATTAAATATAATGTTATAATTGTTAGAACATTAAAGGCACTTGTGAACGTCAACATTTACAAGAAAAATAGAATTGATTCTAGTTGACCCTTCCAAAATGTGGTTTCGTATATGAAGAAGAATTCAGAAACTATAGAATATATTTAGAATTAACAGTCTTATTTGCAGCCTCTTGTCGCAGTTGCTAGGTAATTTCATATTTTTTTTATATTCTACACGTTTCGCATTCATTTTCAAAAGGAGTTCATTTTATAAACAATCTAATCTCAATGAAAAAAATAAAACGGGACACTTTAGAAAGGGCATACCTCTAATAACCGCAAGCAACATCTATAACGTCGAATTGTTAAAATTTTAATGTAGATATATATGTCCCCGACCCGCTGCCATCTTGATAGCAGATAAGATAGTATAATCAAACTCCCGTTTCATTACAGGACGAGCAACTAAAACTGGCCCAGCAGAGTTTCCACCTGGTAGGCAGTTCAGCGTCCGAATGCGACACAATCCCGGGCCGCCAGTGCATGGCCTCCTCCTACTTCTTAGCGGGGCATTATGAGGAAGTACTCGTGTATCTCAACTCTATCAAGAGTTTCTTCGTCAATGATGATACTTTTAACTTTAACTATGCTCAGGTAAATACTTTATAGGTACCTACTGCTGTGAAAATTTTTTATTTTTTTTTTCTCGCTGTGGAAATCCTCATGGACTTGCCGGACTCTTACCGGCTAAAACCACCGCGGTGTTCCACCTCTACCTATGGCCGGGGGTGCGGGATTCGCATAAGCATTCACCCCTTGCATTAAATAAAAATAGTTTGCAGGAAAGGGAGTTTTGAGGCGGTCATCCTTAGCTTGGGACTTCAAAATGATTCCAATTTAATAGCTTCTCGTATTCGAATTCTCCTTTTGCTTTTTAGTAGGCTGAGCATATTTTTTTCAAAACTGTGTGTTCTGATTTCGATGACGTCGTTATAAAACATTAGGAACTGTCTAAAACTTGTAGTTTCCACATATCTATTGATTTATATTATAGAGGCGTGATCGGGGTCAAGAGTGCGCCCATTTAGCAATAAAAAAAAAATAGACCACTTCCTCCAGACATCGTCCATGTCCTTTAGGTCCAAATTAAACCGAATTTTCTTTATTTCTTAACATGTTTTAATACGGCAGGCTAAAGTAGCGACAGGTTTCTACCGCGAGGCTGAAGAGAGTCTCCTGACGATTCAGGACGAGGCCATGCGCAGCTCGTTCACGTTCCTCGCCTGTTTGTGTCGCTGTCACGTCATGAACAAGGACGCTGCTCTCGCCTGGGAGATATGTGTTAAGGTATGGAAACTAAATTGCTGTTCCATACATTCTGACCGCGTAGGTATTACGCTTTTCTATGAAACAGCTGATGTCCTTGCACTTGCACCCTGTATAATGTTCCCACTGCTGGGACACAGGCCTCCTCTCTATGAGTGGGAGTGACAAAACGATGAAGGAAAACATCGTGAGGAAACCAGCATGTCCTAGAACCAAAAATTCGGAGACATGTGGTATCTAGCAACCCGTACTGGGCCCGCGTAGTGGATTACGGCATCCTGTATAGTTCTTATTGATGCAGGAAAAAAATATCTACACAGGTTATCGCCTTTTTGCCAAGCAAAATGTTTTCATCATAACTTCAATATATCGATACTATTCACTTGTTGACAAACTAAATGTAGGTCATATAATATATGTAGATTTAGTTGGGTGGGCCCTGTTTGAAAATGTAATTTCGATTTGACTTTGTTTTTGTTTGAAATAGGTACTGAACTGACTTTTCTTTATAATAACGTGTTTGGTTGACAGTCAGCGGGCACTCCCGACAGCTTCGCGTTGTTGCAACTGGTTGCCAACGACAGCTACCGAATGGGGCAGTTCCTAGTCGCCGCCAAAGCTTTCCACATGCTCGACAGGTGAGTCCAATTATCACAGATCAATCTATTTAGAGCGGATTTAATATGTACTAAAATGCCTACTTGAAATTGATACTATACGATATACCTACAAGTTTACACATACTACTGCAGTTTTACAATAACTACATATGTTTTCGGGTAAGATTTTAGTGACTTTTTTAATACCATAACAACAATTTACTGCTCCAAGTGCTAAGCAGCGACCTATAATGTCAGCAAAATTTATACGTAATCATTTCGTCCCAGATTGGACGGTGGCCCAGAAATGTGGGAAGGTCTCCGCGGGGCAGTCTGTGGATGCGCCCAGGCCGCTGCAGCCAACAAGCCCAATGCTGCAGCCGACCTCAGAGATGCCCTGGCCTTGCTCAAAGGCCCGAGGTCCCACACCCGAGCTGACAACATCGTGAGGACCATCACCAAGTGGGCCCAACAGAATAGGATCCCAGTGTGATCGGAGTCCAAGGCTTGCCTTGTAGCGTAGCCTTTTGTAGAAATAGTGTAGAACTGCATAATGGGATTTAAGTGGTACATTGTTTAGTTCAATGAATCATTTCAACTGTTTAATGTTTTTTTTTTTTATTGGGGGTGCCTCAAGGTTCTATATTAAGCCCCCGAGTTTGGTGTTTCTAACCGGAAACAACAAAATTAGTCATCTATGAAAATAAGTAATACCTAAGTATGTTATAAGAATTCAAATATGATGGTCATTCATTCGCAATCATACTTTGGTTCCGCTCTTTAGTGCAAGTGCTTATAAAACCTGCCCATGTTTATTGATAGATTTGAGCGGCATACGTAAGTCTATGAGTTATTAACCAAGAATGAGCGTAATTACATTAAACCATAACGTAAACAAATTCTCGCGCGCCTCAATGATTCATCTCACGAACGTTAAGAACTAACATTTATCACATACAAACTAAATTACTATACGTAGGTACTTATTCATAGAACCAGTATTGCTCGGACATATTCGTACGTTCGCCCTAAATTGGTAGTTACATTGAATATTTATATAGCCGCAAATTGGCGGAATATGCCAATGTTATTTCTTAATCCTTACACACGTGTCGTTTCTAGATTTGGTCTCAGTTGCCCCAGATCTAGAAACTTAATTTACTACTTCCTTTTCATTACCTATCTCAAATGTTCACGCACTAACACTATATTATGCTTTGCCTGAACCTAACTTTTAATTAAACCTAACTTCACAACCTCTACCGGCCCCCACTTACGAAATGTAGGTCGTGGGTTCGAACCCAGCCAGGCGCTATACTTTGTGTAGATCATTTCATCACCACTGTTCTCAAAACGGTGAAGGAAAACATCGTGAGGAAACCGGCATGTCCTAAAACCAAAAATTCGAAGAACTCTATCAACCCACACTGGGCCCGCGTGGTAGATTACAGCCCAGATATACAGATAATGGCGCCGATTCCGTTGTTCACAAATTAAACTAAATTTAAGTTCAGTGCATCCTATTCTTTCTATTTCATTAAGAAAAGGACAGAACATAAATATTAGTTTAGTCCTGTCAAATTAGTCAGCGCCTGACAAAAATGTACGTATTTTTAGTAGCCAATTTTTTAATCACGTCTAAACTTGTCAATGGAGTATCTTGATTTGACAGGACTAAACTAAACTTTATGCTCTGTCTTTTTCTTAATGACATAGAAAGACAAAGATGCACTGAACTTAAATTAAGTTTAGTTTGTGAACAAGGGAATCGGCGCCATTATACAATTAAACAGCAAGGAGCAGTAATGGCTCAATGATAACGGTTTTTCCCAACTTACATGGCGTTGGTTCGGTCGTGGGGTCGTGGGTTCAATCAAACCCAGCCAGGCGTCTTTTCGGTGAAGAAAATTATCGTGAGGAATCCAGCATGTTCTAAAATTAAAAAATCGAAGATTTGTGACATCCACCAACCCGCGCTGGGCCCGCGTTGTGGATTATGGCCCACTCCTAACAGAGAAGCCTGTGTCCCAGCAGTGGAGACGTTATAGGCTGATTATGTAATAAAAGGGTACGGTTTCCTCAAAAAGTAATCTCTTGTTCAGTACAAGTACAGTGGCACCGCATAATGTGCCTATAATGTTCCCACTGCTGAAGTCAGGCATCCTTTCTTCGAGAGGGAGTGGGTTCTAAACTACCCACCACTAACCCCTACCACTGGGCCCGCGTGACATCTGCCAACTTGATAGATGTCACATGTCTTCGAATTTTTGGTTCTAGGACATGCCGGTTTCCTCATGATGAATTATTTATCACGGGACAAAGGTCATCATACATTCACATCCCTGTATGTGGGACACACACAAGCCACAATTTATGTATGTCTATGCCAAGTCTAACTAGGCAACGCAAGTTACCGGTTCTAACATTGACGATTTCAACATCTACCATTTCCGCTGGGAGACTGGTTACCTACCTTAGGTAATTGAGTCGGACAGGCTTCATAAATAATTACTAGATTTAACAGGAAAACTAAAGTTTAGCTCTAAAATAAACCTGTTTTACTAAATAGGGACACCGTTTAGGACCTACACGAAAACATTATCAAATCCGTCCTAAAATGGATTTGACATAGTCCGGATGCAGAATTAAGCTCTTGCGTGGATTTAATACTAAATTGAGTATTGCACATGTTCATTAGTAGGTCGTTTTTGATGCCAACGGCATAGGTAATGATTAGGTGTGACCGCTACGAGTCGGTTAACAATTCAACCTCCAAAATTAAGCTCTCTCTCCCTTCATGTTATTTCTATGACTAACTCATTTATAAATTATTTTATTTCTGTTTTGTTTTCTGTATTGTTTGTACAAACGCATTTACACGTGAATACTTAATAGTATTTTAAAAACTAGATGAGGTCGACGTTTTCTATCCGGCTCTGAGAAGAAAGGCCGAAACAAACTCAGATGTTAGAGTCTCTTTTATTAATGTCCAGACATAATCTTGGTTAGAATATGTGAAGACCATGTAGATTCATCTATCTTTATATTTAAAATATTTATTCCTCAATTTTCATGATTGCACCTAGGTACCACTGTTTGTCTGTGCATCACCCAAAGGTTGACTGGTAGAAAATGCGTATGGCATTAAGTCCGCCTCTGTACATTTATGTGCTTGAAGTATTAAATAAATAAATAAATTCATTATTAAGTAGGTTATCATTGCCATGTTTTACGTAGTTTGTAATAAGTAGGTACTTAACTAGATCTAGAACACAAAATTACTGATATTATTCAATTAATGGCATTAAATGAAATGTCCGTTTTCACTAACACTAAGCAACATACAAATAAGTAGATACCTAAAGTTTCCGCCGAGTGTAAGATTAAACAGCGGGGTAATCGCGTAACACTCGTTAACGTACATACGCCAGCACATCAAGCTACTACAATCTGTTAAATTTCTTTAATAGATTTTCAACTTTATCTGTAAAGCATAAGGTTCACAGTTGATTGGAAAAATTTGACAGTTTCGGGTAGCTCGATGTGCTGGCGTCTGTACAATGGAAATCAATCGCAACCTTTCATTTCGACAGAGCCACGCTCATTGCCGATCTCAACACTAATAAGATGACAATTTTATCAGCCTAGGGTAATTTAGGAATAGTCATAGTTGAGCAGGCGGGTTTTTAAAACCTACGAACCAATGGATTAGGAGTTACCTTCAAAACTCTTGGATTATGAAAAAAGCATCTTCTGGGCACGCTCGTTCCATCATAGACCTCATCTATCGCTTTCCATCAGGCGTGATCGGGGTCAAGAGCGCGCCCATTTAGGAATAAAAAAAAAGTGTGTTACGTAATTAGGGTGCAGGCATTACAACTGCCTATTACAACGTTAGAAGCAGCATTCTGCCGTTAGCGGCATGATTCACGCATCGGTCAAATAAAGACATAAAATACTGCAAAAATTGCATTTATTTATAAAACTACATTATATTTACATGTACGTAAATAATACGATGCGTCAAGATCAGGTCCGTAGGCAACAGTCAAAGCAGTACATAATAAATAATAAGTTACAGTAGACGGGCGAGGTCATCAGGCGCGCCTAGGCTTGCTGAACGAACTTCCATAGTTTTACAGACTGGGGCCGGAGAGCAAAGGCGAGAAAAACTAGAAAATAGGGCCATTCCTCACAATTTTACATTCAAAGTAAAAACGTCCAATGGTACATTTTGACGTTTTAATCATTTTCCAAAATGTTAACAAACGGGGCCCAAAAACAAAAAACATTGACTTCTACAAAAGATAAGTAAAAACATATTACAATTCGCCTTTACCATATAGCCGCGGCCTATGACTTGTAACCAAACTATTACCGAAAACTTTCAGTTAAAAATCATGCAACAACCTTCTCATCACATCCGCTTTTATCCAAATCTCAACAGACTACGCTGTTCTAAACTTAAAATCTGCCCAAATCCTTGACGACGCCAGAAAATAATGTTGTACTGGATATTGGCGTTAAATTCGATTTCCAACACTATTGTCTGTTCATCGACATCAACCGTTAAACGTTCAGCAAGGTGCTAGGTCGGTTTGTGTTCGTTGATTGCTGGGCTTAGCCCCACGGGTGGGCAACGCCAAGGTGGGCAGCTGGTAGCGTGTACCTCGCGACGGGGGCGGCTACAGCGACCGGCGCCGGCGCAGCGTATACCTTCGCTATGGGAGCCGCAACTGCTACTGGTGCTGCCACCTGCAAGAAAATCAATAGTTAAGACAAGCAGACGGTAATATTTCAGAATTCTGACGGACTTTCGCAATTAATTCAATAACGATAGGCAAAAAACAACTCTAAAAATTGGAGGGATACATTGAGGGAACATTAACCCTTTCTCTCAAATAACTCATCGGTTTCGCAAGACTTTGATAGACTGTTCTCTGCCCTCTTCATACCCAATCCGGTAGCAGAATTTTCTTATTTTATACTAGCAGCGCCCCGCGGTTTCACCCGCATAAGTGTCGAGGGAATATCGGAATAAAAAGCATCCTATGTCCTTTCCCGGGACTCAAACTATCTCTATACCAAATTTCATCTAAATCGGTTCAGCGGTTTAAGCGTGAAGAGGTAACAGACAGACAGACACACTTTCGCCTTTATAATATTAGTAGATATGGATTTTACTCCAACAACTTTCGACCAATTATAAGCCCGCTGACCGCGACTTCGTCCGCATAGAAAAAACATATTCTATGGCACTCGGCATTAGAGTAGCTTTCTACCAGAGGAAGATTTTTTGTAATCGGGTCAGCAGTCAGCACTGACCTCTTACAAACAAACAATACCGCTTTTTATGTTTAGGTAAACCACTCACCGCATGAGCAGAAGCGCCCGTCCTCTCAACCACGGCGTTGAATCCGTTGATCTTGTCGGCAGTGTAGGTGACCTTGCGAACGTGGCCATCAGGTTCCACCAGGCTGTAGGAGCCGTGCACCACGCCATTCTGAAGCGTCTCCGAGGCGTCTTTTTGGTCACCGGTGGCAGGATCTGCCACGCCGTATGAGAAACTGTACGCGGGGTTCGGGTCTATGGGCTCAGCGCGTACCACCTGTGATAATAGGGTTTGAGTAAGTTATTAATTGGGAAAGGAATAGTTAAGTCGAGCAGTATTGGTTTTGAGGTCATTTGTCCGGACCTTGATTGATGAAGGTATAAACGCCAGCACATCAAGCCACTACAATCTGTCAAATTTCTTTAATAGATTTTCAACTTTATCGCTAAATTATAAGGTTCAAAGTTGATTGGGAAAATTTGACATTTTCGGGTAGCTTGATGTGCTGGTGTCTGTACATACAGAAAACTTGAAGGTCAAAGTGTGATGATTTTTCTTCAAGTATCTGAAATCGTCACATATCTTGCTTGCTTGCTTGCATTGCATCAATGTAATACATATGGAGGAGTAAATGACGAATGATATCAGCGATAGCATACTTTAGGTCCTCTCACAGAGAGGAGGCTTGTGTCCCAGCAGTGGGAACATTATAGGCTGATTATGATACTTTAGTTTACAGCTAGGACTTGCATTTTAAAATAAAAACAAAAGCGTATCAGATTGAATTTGAACCGTTTCTTCTCATACTCACAGATTTAACGACAGGTGCAGCATATGCCGCGTGTGCGATGGCAGGAGCTGCGATCGCGTGTGTGGTGATCGCCGGCGCATACGCACTATATGCAGGCGCGGCGTAGCCGTGAGACGCGTAGCCGATGCCGTCCAGCAGCCCCGGCCGCGCCATCGCTCCGGCGCACGCGCAGCATAATAATAACAACTGACAAGAACAGGGAAGCTTACAATCATGTTAGTCCTCCACGTAACACCCTTGGTTTTCTGAAGAGAATGCCTCTCTGTATTTATATGTAGTTACTTACATAAAGTCAAAGACTAAGTAATATATACAAGTTTCCACAAAGTGGGATTTTTTCTGTATCGTGGTTGTATTAACATACAACTAGACCATAACTGTCTGTAGGCTGTAGGCCACATAATATGTTCCATTAGAGAATCGAACCCGCGATGCATAGCCTAGATTCGCTGAGCCGCTCGCTCTGCGACACACAACCGAGTCGGACCATAAGTTGTCTTTTTATTAAAGTCTCGTGCAAATATATATAGGCAACTAGACCGAAATTGCTTCATAGAGTTGGCGCGCCATGCTAGACGCCTGTTCCAAGCTCATAGCTACAAGATTTTAATCTATTTCACAATCGGAGAGATTGTAGATTTTTTACCTCATTGATCAACTATAGATAGAGTTCACCAGTTCAGGCCATTTCTGGAATGTTTGTACGTATCGTGTCTGGTGAACGGAAAAGAGCTTACTTGACTTAGAACTTAGAATTACTGAGCTTAGAACCTGACTGGTGGCTGACGCATGGTTATCTTTAGGTCTACAATAGTTCACCTCTGTTTAGCCCTACAGCAGTGCTATTCTGTAAAAAATCTCCCCGTGAAACTCGCTTGAGCACTGTCACCGTCATCATTCCGTACGACACTCACGCTCACCTCACCTTAGTTTTCTCGGCGAGATTTTTACAGAATAGAGCAAGTGACGTAATATTTCCCGTGTAGGTATAGCTTTGGCTTCTAATTGCGATTGGAAAATGACACCAAAATTCGGAATGTTTTGTGAATTCGCAAAATTTTTCTTCTGATATCCAATTTTCAATATTTTATATATTTCGCTTTTATTTAAAACAATAAATATTAATAATGTTTACCTTAGCGAGCATGTTTGTGGCGCGCGCACGTCTTGAGGTGTGGAGCACGTGTGCCGCTCCCCGCCAGGCCGCCGTATATAAAGCGGCGCGGACTGCGACCACGCACGATCTACACTTGATACATATTTCGCAACAAGGATACTGGCATATGCACTGATATGTGTATAACGTGTCGGCTTAAAGGCTAGTTATGCTTAATTATTAGTTTGGGATAGTCGTTGGTCTAGAATCTAGACCACGCCTGCATTCCCCTAAGTCTGCAAGCGTGCTGTTGTTTGACGAAAATAATATGGGGTCACCCTGCCAATTTTATAGGGACTAATGAAGTAGCAGGGGTGATGCTCACAGTTCGCCCGTTATATTTACGAGTCATATACCTCATAGGGGGCGAGCTTTGGCGACTCCGGGCTGCTACTGAGAAATTCCTAGAAAAAATGGGCCAATAATACTGCCCGACCTGCAGATCGAATCCAGGACCCTACAACACGGATCTGGTCTACAGATACTATGTTAGCGCTCACAGAAAAGCGGCAGCAAGGCTGAACCTCAACAAGTAAGTACCTTATTAGCTATTGGTGATGGTATTTATGCACCTCTTTACAATCCATCAGAAAATACAGACGTCATTTTACATCATATATTTCCTCTTAGATAAGATTGTGGGTTCACTGGTAAAATTAGATTGTGATCGACGTCGATCGATGTCATCGATCGTAAAAATCAATCCAGTGTGGTGCATGAATCGAGCTTTCATTATTTTTTTCTGTTTTTTTTTTACCACCTTAGCAAATAGCATTAAAAAAAATACTTATATTTTGTTTTTATCATCTACCTGTGATTTTGTGCCCCGGGGAGTTTATTGCGCCACTTCTTCCCAGCGAAAGCACTAGGAAGTAGGAAGTGGTGAAGGGCGGGCGTTTTGGTAGACTGTCTTATGTAATTTTGGCGTTCGAAAAGTGCTGATTCTCAGCCTAATTTGAATAAATTACTTTTGATTTGATTTGTGTTTTTTCTTATTGAATGACTAAATTATTTTTCTATCTAACTTTAAGATTAACTTAATCGATCGACCATCGATTATATTTCGAAGCGATCAATTTCGCGTCCACGTCGATCGAACGCAATCTAGTTACGCCTTTACTTTAAGAAGCTGGTCGTAGCATGTCCATTAATTAATTAGGTATCCATTAATGTTCTGATTCAAATCGATTCTTATACATGAATCGACACTATTTATGATTACCTATACATAAACAGCTGAGCCAAAATATCTAATGAATATAGTGATCAACGAAGAAACCATGGTATATTTTTGTGTTTTTTTTCTGTAATTCCTTTGCTAATTTGGCAGATGATTTCGAACACTGTAATTCTTCCATTTAAAAATTATCTGGTAAAAAGTGTCTATCCGGATATTGTATAAAACTGACCGATCGATATCTTTAAAACGATATATATTTCGGGCAGCCAAAATCAATAATATTAAGGTAGAATTAAGGTACTATAACAATAAGTAGGTAGAATATTCCAGGGAGTAGTCCTATCAGTTTGGTCCCTCCATCTTGATATCATGATGGAGGGACCAAGCATTTTGTTAAAATATTATGTATATGATGAGGTAGCTAAAATTATAGCAAAGGTAGCAAATAGTAGATTAATGGTATTAATTTTTCAGATATGTAGGACAGACATTGGAGGTTTGGTCCCTCCATCTTGATGCTCACTAAATGCTGGGTCAAATTAAATTTGCTAGCGAAACTCGAAAGATTTTTTTTTGTTTTATCGTCATTAGATGGCTATAAGAGTAGGGGAAGACCAAAGAAACGATGGATGGACGGTGTGAATGATGATGTGGTTAGAGAGAGAGTGACTGACTACCGAGATGACGACTAATAGAGAAGTATGGAAGAAAACAAAAT
The DNA here is from genome assembly GCA_945859645.1 of Amphipoea oculea. Classification (NCBI taxonomy): domain Eukaryota; kingdom Metazoa; phylum Arthropoda; class Insecta; order Lepidoptera; family Noctuidae; genus Amphipoea; species Amphipoea oculea. The sequence goes on along the minus strand of OX243864.1, from coordinate 19,580,120 downwards.
GTTGCGCCGACACCAAATAAATTGGTATAAGGGCAGGAGAATCACACTAATATTATAAAGGCGAAAGTTTGTGAGTGTGTGTGTTTATATGTTTGTTACTTCTTCACGCTCAAACGGCTGGACCAATTTTGATGAAATTTGGTATAGAGATAGCTTGAGTCCCGGAAAAGGACATAGGGTACTTTTTATCCCGATATTCCCACGGGATCGAGACTTATGCGGGTAAAACCGCAGGGCGCAGCTAGTGTTGATATAAATGATGACTTATTACGACCTGCGGAGTTTCGCTTACTAATTTGATTCGACCCTGTATATGATTCATGAATGCAGTCACTACACTGTCTAGTCCACACATGTATCAAATTGACAAATATCCAACTAGAGACCAGTGCAACAGTTCCCTAAATAAATCGAAAGTTCTAAAATCTGATGCAAGAAACACAAAGTATTGCGCGCACTTGTCAATTTATCAGTTATCTAGTATCAATATGGACGGTTATGGACACTCTTGGGCTTGGCATAACTTGCTTGTAACAGTTATGAACCAATCTACATGTGTAACACGGTTTGGTTACCAACTCCACGTTACCCTCTTATAATAATTTTATTAGAAATAAGTATATTGAGGGGCTTAAATTGTGGCTAAGAAATAACAGCCGCACGGGTCGATCGATCTGGTTTAGCTACGCTTGCCGCGGTTGGTCCGTGGATGGGTGACCATCTTCACATACCAAGATCCCTCCGTGCCTCGGAAAGCATGCGGGATCAACGGGTCCCGGCTGTCATTCGTAGATCTTTGAGAGTCTTACGGGTCGTCAGAAGCTCGAAAGTCTGACAACCAGTCTTATCAAGGGGTATTGTATTAGGTACCCAGTAACTGGGTTGTGCAGGTCAGATAGGCAGTCACTCCATGTAAAATACTGGTATTCAACTGTATCCGGTTAGACTGGAAGCCGACCCTAACATAGTTGGGATTTGGGAGAAGGCTAGGCAGATGATGATAGAAATAATTATATTAGGTCCTTACATATGAAATTGGCGTTTTGTATGGAAGGAACAAAAAGTCGAATATTTTTTAATATAATATATTTAATTAATCAAAGTATGAACCATTGTTTTCAATGCACTTTTGCCATCTTATAGGTAGTTCATTGATCCCTTTACTAAAAAAACCAGTCGGACGGGAATCAATAAAATCTTTGAAGGCGATTTGGACTGCCCCATCGGAGTTGAATTTTTTCCCTTGCAAAAAGTTATCCAAATTGCGAAAAAAATGGTAATCTGTTGGAGCAAGGTCCGGGGAGTACGGAGGATGTCTAAGACATTCCAATTCAAGTAATGTAACGCAGCAGTCGACGCGCGTTTGCCGGTTTGCTTCAGTCAATTCGTGAGGTACCCACCTTTCAAGCTTTTTAATCTTCCCAATTTGCTTCAAGTGAATTAAAACAGTTTTATCACTAACATCGAAGCCTGCAGCTAACTCGGACGTGGTTTGCGATGGGTCCGCTTCCACAATAGCCTTCAATTCTCCATTATCAACTTGGGTCTCAGGCCGTCCACGGGGCTTGTTCTGCAGGTCGAAATTTCCAGAACGAAAACGTTGGAACCAAAAACGAACTGTGTTTTCTTTTGCAACATGACCGCCATACACATCATTCACCCTTCGAGTCGTTTCCGCAGCACTAGTGCCACGGCGGAACTCGTACTCGTAAATAATGCGATATTTTAAATTTTCCATTTTGTAAAATGAGTGACGCAAACAGAAAAAACAGAAGAAAAAAAACAAATGAATGACGGTCATCGAAGCACAAATACATGAGTAAATAGCTGTACAAATTTGAATTTGGAATTCCTTACCAAAGAGGAGAAATTCGTGATTAAAGTAGCCAGTACGAAAAACGCCAATTTCATATGTAAGGACCTAATATTAAGCAGGTGACATATCTAATAACAGCGAATTTATAACGCACTAGCTTTGCTCGCGGCTTCTCCCTTGTGGTGGCCGCACCTACTACCGGGCTAAAAACTATCATATTATATGATGTCTACCTCTAAGCACCACCATGTCAGATTTGTCAATACTGAGTTAGTAACAACAATGGCCGCTCAAAATTGAATAAAGACGATATACAAGAACATCTGTTATTAGTAATGTTTGTTTTCGTCTAAATCTCTGAGCTAACTAGACGAAAAGAAACATTACTTAAAATAAATGTTCATCAAAATCGATATAAGTACCTACCTACATCGATTTTATTCAATTTCGAGCGGCCATTGTTGTTTACATCTTTGGCAAATTTGGCGCGGCCAGACTTTACCTATACACATACGAGCTGATACGTGCATATCAAACGCAAGTGTGAATCCGTTCCAACTATGATGGTGTTAACAGATTCCCCGAGCACAAATCCAGCAGAGAGCAGAGGTGGACCAGTGATAACTGCCGCGACTTACCCGAGATGTAGGTCGCAGGTTCGAACCCTGACAGGCGCTTTACTTTGTGTAAATTATTTCAACATTTCCAATAACAACACAAGTCACAAGGATACAAAAATCACTAGGAATATTTAAATAAAAAAAGAAATGTAATGTTTCAAATCAAGAGTTTATTTAAAACATAAAATACTTAATGAAAATTAGTTACACACGACGACATCCTCTCATTGTATAGGTTTTTCATACAATGTGTGTGTGTGTGTGGTGTGTGTGTGTGTATGTGTGTGTGTGTGATGTGTGTGTGTTTTTCAAAAAGTACCTACTCTGTGCAATGAGAAGTCAACTCATACTGGATATTAAAGCTTGATATGTCATCGTGCATACCTACTGCATGCAAAAAAAATATTATAACATTTTGACACTGAAAGCGCACATGTGAAACAGAACATACTTTAGCATGAGGTACAGCTAACACAAACGAAATTACTTAGGTATACCTAAGCTTTAAGAAAAAAACTAAAAAGACTTGGAGATAAATGTTCTACGCTAGCAATATGCCCAGTCTATACTATAGACTCGACAGTGTACCTAGGTATCTACATATTCTAGGCAGCAATACAACACAGAAGCATAATTTGGAGTAATGTAGGTCACATTCGGCAGTTATTCCGGTAAGCGTGTATAACAAGCAGACATGTGCAAGCCAGTTTAAAATTCATAATATCTAGCCGCGCCCTTTAGCCAATGCACGTATAATTTTATATATCGATTAGAACAGCTAAGTTATACCTAAAGGAATCATATTTTTTTCTTATGTCTGTGGGACTGAACAGCCTAGGTTACACAGCTAGACCTACCTTTTAACCGCCCGACATCATATCAGTTGTCGTGCCCCCAGCGCCCGAAAAAAATGGATAAAAAAGAAACGAAAAATAAATACCTGATAGAATACAGTGTAATTAAATAAAAAAGCAGATTAAACGAGCTGTGGTATTTGTGTACGTTACCCCAGCAGGAAAGTAGCTCCTTGAGTGATATGAGTGGAATGGTGCGTAATCTGCTGTAAATGTGCGCCAAAAAAAAAAAGTGCGCTTTGTTGTTTTGGAAAAAAACAAAAAGAACGATTCCTGCTTGAGTAACTACGTCTTTCTAGTGGAAAATTCTAAACGAATGATCGGAGAGAGAAATATTGTGCATAGGCAGAGAGCTTATGTGCAAAAATGTGCGCTGAAAATGTAATTTGTGAGTCTTCCGGTTTTCGAGAAATTGCATTTCCTACTGGAGTAACGTTTTGCAGAATCGTGTATCTCTAAAACCATTGTATGTGCGCCTGTAGAATAAACATACGAATACCTAGCCCTTAATTTGTGCGTATTTGTGACAGAATTAGATTCAAGAAAATATTTATAATTTTCAAGTAATCGCGCTCGTTTGAAAACCTGAAAAAATATCGCAGCGCCTAAATGAGAAAACGTATAAGCTCGCTGAAAACTGTATTCGGTCCTTCTTGACGCTTATAATTACCATAAAAAAGTTTCACAAGTGTACATACATGCATGGCGTTATTGAATAATATTGCCTAAAGTCAAAACGACGGGGTCGTAACTTTGACGGCAAAATACAAGAAAACGGCTCAACTCAAGATGTGTTAAAAATGTATGCGTTTAGTCATGAATTATTATAGTGTGAAAATATTCAGCTTGGAATGTTTCGCATTAAGTAAATATAAGCAAAAAACATAACATGTAAACAACGGCTGGTTATCCGACCAAATCGTTTTCGTTACTACAAGAACCATTGTATAACAGTATGAGAGTTTTTTTACCTCACGCTCATGTGAATGTAGCGAAATGGCCAAGCCACATATTTTGACTAAGGTGTAGAGTTGTTAAATTTCAGGAGTAAAAGTCCATAACAATATGAGAGTTTTTCACCTTACGGTCATGTGAATGTAGCGAAATGGCCAAGCCATATTTTTGACTAAGGTGTAGAGTTTGCGAAGTTAGGCCTTGTAGAGTTAGGGCGTGTAGAGTTAGAAGTTTGGCTCTACATGAGATCTGATTACTTTTTGACAGTGCGAGCTACATGGTCTCGTCTTGGCAACATTTAACATGAAATGTTTTTGTGGGATTCGAATGACTACAAACAAGCGACGGATTCGTACATATCGATGACCTTCTTTATTGGTAGGGGAGCCCAGAGGGTTTTGAGCAAGCATATTCAGGGCGAGAAGTTGATAGCTGAGTAGATCTGGCATGGGAAGAGAACACCGAAAATATATTTAAAAAGTTTCTGATAGGAGCACCGTGGTCAGGAGTCCACTTTCAGATTTCAAAAAAGGGCCAAAAATAAAGTGATCTTCAGAGGCGTTGATTTTGACATGATCGGGTCTGGCCTAACCCATAGGCATAATGACTTAAATAGGCAAATCTGACGAAATTGTGGGCTTTCCCCAAATCTGACGACTGAAAACTCAGATTTGGGCCGTTTCTAAAAGGGATATTCAGGGCGAATTAAAGTTATTCTGTGCAATAGTGTTACATGTCCTGATAGTGAATATATAAATATCTGACGGATTGATGGAGCCTTTTTGGCAAATAGGTATGAGGAAATTTCATCAATTCAGAAAATTACCCAAAAGTGGCCATTATTTTGCATTTATCCCTAAATCAAGGAACCCAATAGCTCCGATTACTGTTTAAATTGGAAGGAGATATTCAGAAATTTGAAAATACTAAACACTTGAACGTATTGATTAAAAGTTAAGTAGCAAACTAAAACATCGTCGGAGTACACCATAAACAAAGTTGATTATTTCAACATTTTACTATGACACCAAGTAAACCAATTAAGTATTTCAAAAACATCCTCATCTAATGGGCTATATAACGAACTAGCAACGTTTTAAAATATATTGAGAAATGCCCGTCAATTGTTTGATAAAGCTGGCAAGGGTGGAAAACCATACTTACTAAAATTAACGAAAACGTTAAAGTAACGACTTTTTTACGTCGTAATACTTTCCTATTCGAGGTTTTATTGTAACTACGAACCTCTGCGCTCGACATCGTTACTGATATTGCTTCCAATTCTCAGTGATAGTTCGTTATGAGAGTTTTGTTAAATAAGTCCCAACACTTCTGCTTAGGCCGCCAGCTGCTAGTTAACTAGATTAAATGAAAGATCATGAGATTGAAATTTATTTGTAAACGATTTCTAAAAGAGGGAGGTTATCAGTTCGTCTGTATATACAGGAAGAATGTTTCAAGTCAGCATGGATGACCAAATCCGAAACTACAGGTAATACTGAAAATAGTCACGGGGTCGTTTTTGACGAATACTAAAACTGCATCATTAAATTTTTGAAAAATCAATTGCTCTAGCTAGAAATCGAACTCGTAGATTTTGAAAAAAATCACGGCCTGTTTTATTGCACCCTCCGACGGTGTCGTTAATAAGGATCAAATTCTGGAAAGAAATGATATACGACAAAGTACAGCAAAGGGCGCATTTTTAACAAAAAACAATTATTTTAAGATAGGAACAGTTTGCAATGCAACAGCAGCTGCTGGAAATCCAGTATTGCATTTCCAGCAGGAAATGCAATATCTCGAAAACCTGAAGACGCACAAATTATATTTTCAGCGCCCATTTTTGCACAAATATAAGCTCTCTGCCCATGCACAATAGGTATTTCTCTCTCCGATCCGATCATTCGTTTAGAATTTTCCTGCTGAAAAAACGTTACTCCAGCAGGAATCGATTTTTCTGTTTTTTTCCAAAACGAAAAAGCGCAGAATTTTTTTATTTGGCGCACATTTACAGCAGATTACGCACTAATTATACGCTCCACTCATATTACTTATTTAATCATTAGACGATTAATTAATAAAACAAATTATCAAAACTAACGAACTTAATAATGCTTCCTCTTATATAAAAAAAAAATAAGTTGCAAGTTAATAATAAGTTTCCTTTTCGAGCCACTTGGACTTGTTATTCCTTATTATGTAACGCCTCGTTTCATCCATACAGATCATAAGGACCATGAAAGGCATCGCAAGAAAGAAATCAGAAAAAGCTATACTTTCAGTACTAAAAAGCTCATGACAGAATGGCAAGTAAGACACACATAGCGCGGAGATCAAATCAACAACTATACTGGCATTCAACACGTGATTTCTCATACCTTTCTTCAAAAGCGAGATTCTTCTAGTCTTACAAATAATCACATCCGATATCTGAGTCCAGCACACAGCGACAAAATAAGCCGTCTGCGATTTTCTCTCGAGCCTTTTCCTGTCTGGGTAATTCCAAACACGACCTAATGTATCTTTTACCATTACCTTGCGGCTTTCCCAATCGTTGCGAATAAAAAACAAGCTAGAAGGAAAGAACCCATCCTTTGCGAATACAATGAAATACGCATACATCGCAGCGAAGCACTGAATCACTCCTACTTGAAAATACGACATAAATAACAAATGGCCAGTAACGAGGTGATCTGAGGGTTTGCGAGGCGGTATCGACATGATATCTTCTTCCGTGTCTTCGTATGCTAAACTTATTCCAGGAAGTAGATCCGTTCCAACGTTTATAACAATTATCAAAATGAGTGAAAGGGGCAGAGGCACACCCAAGACGGCATACAATACAAAAGGTAACATTTCAGCTGGGTTTGATGTAAGGGCATACGCAATGGTCTTTTTTAAATTGTCGAAGATTCTTCTACCTTCTTGTACTCCCAGCACGATGGAAGCAAAGTTATCATCTAATAGGATCATATCGGCAGCTTTCTTGGATACTTCAGTACCATTAATACCCATAGCTATACCAATGTCTGCTTTCTTTAAAGCCGGAGAATCGTTGACACCATCTCCTGTCACGGCCACGACGTAACCCAACGATTGATAAGTCTCAACAATTAACAATTTTTGCTGAGGGCTGGTTCTTGCGAACGTAATTTCGTTGTACTTAAGTTGTACTGCCTTCAAATCGTTAACGCTCATTTTACGAAGTTCGTCTCCAGTTATAACAGCTGCCTGAAATTTACTTTTAATGTGCGCTGGTACATCAGTTAGGTCAATGTGGTGTTCAAACGCGTAATCATAGGCAGTCGGCATTGAAATAGTGCCACACTTGCGAGATATAGCCAAGGCGGTGACGGGGTGGTCTCCAGTCACCATTATCACTTTGATTCCAGCCGACCTACATAAACCAATATATTTATCAATATCTTGTCTCGGAGGATCGATCATTGATATTGCGCCAATAAAAATAAGGTCTTCCACGGGAAAGTTTCGTGCTTGTGTGTCGAACTTATAACCTATTGGATAGTCCTCGACAGGCAATGGTAAATCACAATATCCAATGACCCGCTCTCCCATATTTGCCATCTTGATGAAATTGGCTTTCAATTCTTTTTTCAACTGTGCAGTGAGGGGCTGTGGACCGTCGTCAATGAGAACCTTAGAGCAGTATTCTAATACAATTTCTGGTGCTCCTTTCATTATTAAGATGTAGAAATCCTTTTCTAGCACATGATGAATCGTGACTTGATATTTGTAAGATGAACTGAATGGAATTTCTCCTACTTTCGGATTTTCTGCTTGCAGCGTTGTGGCTGAGCGGTTCTGCTCCATGTACCGTAATATAGCGGACTCGGAAGCATCGCCAATGATTTTTCTCTTAGGGATGGCTTCATTTATTGTAGCAGGGTCGAAGGTTGCTTTTAAATTAAGGGAACCTGCTAAACATAAATTTGAATAACACGTTTCTATAATGTGAGAACGGTCATCTTTATCTATTATTTCAAAATTGGTAAATAAATGGGACACTTTCATTTGATTCTCAGTCAAAGTTCCAGTTTTATCTGAACATATACACGAAGTGGATCCTAGGGTTTCTACAGCTTGTAATGATTTAGTAAGGCAGTTTTTCTTTTTAAGAGATTTAGCTGACAACGTCATACACACTGTTAACGTTACAATCAAACCCTCAGGTACATTGGCCAATATCACGCCCAGCATATATTGCAGCGCAGCCAGCCAATCCTTCTGTATGATATATACCATTATAAAGAATATTGTACCAAATAAAAATGCTACGCCACACAATAACGTTACAAAATGTGTAATTTCTTTTGCAATAGGGGTTTCTTCTTTCGTCAAGCCGGTTACCAGTCCAGCAATTTTCCCTATTTGAGTCATTTCTCCAGTCGCAATTACTATGGCTTTGCCAGTACCTTCATTAACAGGACAACCAAAGTAAGCCATATTTTTGGACTCCAAAGGATTAGAATGAGTGCATTCAGGCCTGTGCTTTATAGGTTCAGATTCTCCAGTCAAAGAAGACATATCTGTACTTAAATTTGTGCATGTAAGTATTCGGACATCGGCTGGCACTATATCTCCCCCAGTCATTTCTACGATGTCGCCGAGGACCAGTTCTCTATTAGGTATAGTTTTTCGAATTCCATCTCGTATAACAACTGCATTCGGTGGGATTAGTTTCTCGAAACCACTCATAACTGCTAAATTTTTGGCTTCTTGATAAAAGCCAAATAAGCCTGTGCCTATAATAGTGAGAGAAATCACAGATCCTAAGTAGAGATATTCTTTTGCGCTGTGGCTACCACCATGTTCGTCATCCTCTCCTGTTGATTCTTCACTTTTAGACATGAAGTATCCTATAAAATTGACTACTGCTGCCACCCAAAGTACACATGGAAACCAACCAAACAAATTATGCATAAATAATGAAAACATACTGGTGCCACTGAGTTCCTTTAGCTCGTTTGGACCATGACGTTCTAACAGCTCCGCAGCAAAGCTCTCGGTCAGGCCGGTAGCCACGCTTGTACGATACACGTTTTCGAGTTGCTCTGGTGTTAGGAAGTGATCCCCTGTGTTTGTTTCTTCCCTAAGGAGGGATATCTGGGATGATAGATCTATGGCGCTGTGGCCCATCACACTCGCCCGGCGCAGGCTCCTCATGGAGGTGGTGCTGGCCCGGATGGCGTGACCGTGCGATTGCCTCCTCATGGTTGGAAGTCGCGGTTGAACTTACTTTAACTTTCTGCAAACACAGCATAAAATGACTATGTTTTATAATAAATACATTCTATTCTATTTTTAATAAATGGCAAGCAAAGCCGATGTCGACAATTTAGCGACGTTAAAGACGTGTCATTTTGACAGCTTATTTCTTCCTAATAATCATTATTGCTTCAAATCCTTTTTAGGGTTCCGTACCCAAAGGGTAAAAACGGGACCCTATTACTAAGACTCCACTGTCCGTCTGTCTGTCACCAGACCGTGATAGCTAGACAGCTGAAATTTTCACAGATGATGTATTTCTGTTGCCGCTAAACAACAAATACTAAAAACAGAATAAAATAAACATTTAAGGGGGGCTCCCATACAACAGACGTGATTTTTTTACCGTTTTTTGCTCGATATTAATAACGGCAACAGGTAGACGCTTGAAATATTTACAGAATAGGTACGATAGCGGTCATTAGTGGAATAGCACCGTCAGGATTGTTTTGCTGTGAACACGCGGTACAGGCAGTACCTACAGGTGTGTGTATAAGTGATGTATTAACACAGAACGCACACCTCAGAATTTATACACTGATGTCGAGCGAAACAAAAACATATCGCTTTTTTACACACGCAGCGTACGTAATTACGTATGACCTTGGTCGGTTTATGAACCGACCAAGGTTGATTGCTAAAATTGACAGTGTTATAATAAGTTTCGATAGTCGATTAGCGTAACGTATTGGATAAAGAAACACATAGGTCTGGGTTCCAATCTCGAAATAAGGCTTTTATTTTTCTTTTCAACAATATTATCTTCATCTGTTCTTTTTTTATTCGACAAACTAGCTTCTGCCTGCGACTTCGTCCGCGTGAAATTCGTACTTTCCTCTAAAAGTTTCGAAAATGTATGTTGGTATGATCTTTATAGTTAATTTAGATAAATAAGTATTCAGGCCAATTTTTAAGTTTATAGAACAAAGGAATCAGATTTTTCAAATAAACTGTATCCCCGCTTTTCACCCCCACAGGGGTGGAATTTTAAAAACCATTTAAGATGTGTTCATAACTTGACTCAAAGTTTATTTATACCAATTTTCGAGCTAATCAAGCCACGCAGTAAAATCCTCCCCTTTAAAATTAACTACCTCTTTTCACACAGTTAGGGGTAGATTTTCGAAAAACCCTGATACACGTTATTAATTATTTTTAGTCCTTAGTATAAATACTGAGTTTCAAGTTAATCAGACAGGGCGTTAAAATTCTTCCATACAAATTCCAAACTTCATAATTTACTTAGATAAGTATTTGTGCCAAGTTTCAAGGTTAACTCAAGAAATAAGATTTTTCATACAAACAAAATCCCCCCTTTTCACCCCCTTAAGGTTGAATTTCCAAAAACCCCTACTTATTCGATACCTGCTCTTCACAAAGAACACATCCTCCAAAATGCATGTCCCTAGGACCAGCGGTTTAGACTGTGCGTTGATATTTCAGTCAGGTCGTTCATCCCCCTTTGGGGGAGAAGTTATCAAAAACGCTGAGACACGTATAAATTAATTTTCAATCGTTAGCTTAAATACAAAATTTGAAGATCTTAACTTTTAAACTGACGGACTTTCATACACAACTTCATCCCCCTTTTTAACCCTTTGGGGGTGGAATTATCAAAAACGCTGAGACACGTATAAATTAATTTTTAGTCGTCAGCCTAAACACAAAATTTGAAGATCCTAACTTTAAAACTGACGGACTTTCATACAAACTTTCATCCCCTATTTAACTCCCTTAGGGGTTGAATTTCAAAAATTCCTTCCTTATTCCTTGTCTACATTATAAAGGAAACCATTGTGTAAAATTTCAGCTTTCTAGGTCCAAGGGTTTGGGCTGGGCATTGATGAGTCAGTCAGGCCTTTCGTTTTTATTTATATAGATAGATACTTTTCCGGGATAAAAAGTACCCAGTGTGGTGCCCAGGATATTAAAGAATAATAATACTAAGTTTCATCGTAATCGAACCAGTGGTTTTTGCGTGATGCCTGAACAAACAGACAGACAGACAAAAATTTTTTAATCACATTTTTGGGTTTAGTAACACCCCCATGCCATTTATTTTTTTGATATATTCAATGTACAGAATTTTCACTTCTACAGATTTATTATAAGTATAGATTAATAAACGAGAATAATAATGTAATAATTGTTTTTATTATTATATAGTTAGTGAAATATGGGGTTAAGAATAAAAATGTTTTATATGTGACTAGCTGCGCCCCGCGGTTTCACCCGTGTAACTGTCGATCCCGTGAGAATATCGGGATAAAACGTAGCCTACGTGTTAATCCAGGGTGTCAGCTACCTCCATACAATTTTTTATCAAAATTGGTCTAGCCGTTTAGGCGTGAAGAAGTAACAAACATATAAACACACACACACTCACAAACTGTCGCCTTTATAATATTAATAATGTGAAGTGTGATTACAAAATGTTTATTCGTTATAATTTTATAAAGTACTAGCTGCACCTCGCGGTTTCACCCGCATACGTCTCGATCCCGTGGGAACATGGGGATAAAAAGTATCCTATGTCCTTTCCAGGGACTCAAACTATCTCTATACCAAATTTCATCAAAATCAGTTCAGCGGTTTAGGCGTGAAAGGTAACATACAGACAGACACACAGACAGACAGGGTTACTTTCGAATTTATAATATTAGTATGGGTAAATAAACTTCTAGTTTAGGACTTATCATTACGAAAAAACGATTGAAACTAAACCTCAAAATAATCCTTATTACAAATATGCTACAATATAATTTTATTATTACTAGGTATAATCAATTTATAATTTAATACTTCAACGCTGGCGCATGGGTCCTACAATATTGCTACATAGGTATCTCTGTTCCTGTTAAAATTTCCCAGATTTCCTTGCAATGCAACTTCAACTGCTCATCTGACCTGATTCTTTACTTTCCATCGCTGTATCGCAAAATGTAAACGTTCTTATTTATGATTTTCAATCAACTATGGTTTTTGGGCTGGTGTTCGTTTGCACGGCGAGCGGTTCGTAAACAGTATTCACGTGTCGAATAATTCGGCAAAATATCTCGTTGGTATATAACCACTTGTTTCATATTCACTGACCAGCTGGAGCCTTCCACTTCGCTTTTGACTGGCATGGCTACCCTCTTCCGTATTTAGTGACCCTCCGACTCACAGTAGGTAATTCTCTAAAACAAAAAAGTTAGTTCTCTAAAACAAAACTGTTAGGCTACTAGCAAAATACGAATAAGTATTACCTACGATTTAGAAACAAAATTATAATGAAATAGAAATGTTACATATATAATATAATGTTAAATTCATCATTTAAAATCTAGGACTTATTTTTTCTTCTATATAGATCTTATAATACGTTTCAAAAAAATAACTACAAGGATCAGCAGTTCTATTTTAATAAAATAAATGTTTGAAAAAATAATTAAATCATATTCATAATACTCGCATTCAGTTCGGTTTCATAAGATATTTGTGTTATATTAATTCCACTTTTACGCAGTGCAATATTCGCTTTCATTTCAATATTCTGCATTTTAAAAGGAACTACAACACGGCTAATAGATAGAACACACGTCGCTAAACCACAATATACAACCAACCAACAACGTTCTATAAGTTCTATTTAATCGCGGTGAATGACTCATAAATTAACTGCGTCTACCTTATAATTTATTTATTTAGATTTATATGGGTATAATTATAAAGTTTTACGAATTAAGCGCACAAGACGAACATGACAAGAAACTCATTAAAATATGTTATTAAAACATTTAAAAAACTACCACCGCGCGTGAGATTCGAACCCACGTCTCGCTACACAGGACGCGCTTACCCAAATATGATAACCGCTACGCTATCATGCCATGTACCGTAGTGGTTGAATTTATGAAATACAATCAGTTGCAAATGAATGTGAGTGTGTGTCTATAGTAGAGAAATGACTAATTAAAAGAAGTTCGTAAGTAAAGCCAAAGTGTCAAGCTATTGCTTTGTGAAATTGCTACTCCACTTATGACCGCGACCGTACTTAGTTGTATATCCACTTTAAAAATAAATAAATTAATTAAAATACCCCATACAACAACCGCGATTTTTTTATATGTAGTGTTAAATATTGTACGGTGGTACGGAACCCTTCGTGTGCGAGTCCGACTCGCACTTGACCGGTTTTATTTATTCTTCTTTGCTTATAAGCAATCACCAAGCATGAAATAGATTTTCATAATAAATGTCGTAGACTGAGATGCGTCGATGATTGTCGTAGGGTAATTTAAAAAAAAACGATTTTTTGCGAAAATACTGGCTAGCACTACAGCAAAGGACAGAATTTTTAGAAAGTAAGAAGGTTTCGTAATTATCCGAGGAAACCTCCTGATCCCGGACACATGCAAATGATCGGTGACATCGATGACCTAACTGCAAGAAGCTCAAATAAATCTGGAGTGCTTCCTGTCTTTTAAATTGTAAATAGAAACTAACTTTAAACCTTGGATAATGTTTCTTTTGGATTACCAATGGACGTACGGAAAAAATGGTCTTATAGAAGAGATTCTCTATCTCTTGCATAAAATGGCACTGTTCATTATATTCATAGATACTTATATGTTTTTTACATTTCTATGATTATATTAGTAGTCATCTGTGAAGGTACGAACGGTAAGGGGAACAGAGTAGCAAAATGCTCGAGCATGCTTCAGCATGTTCTTTGAGGTGTTTTTCTTAAATACCTATGCGCGAGTACGCGAAGACTGGCAGTTGGCACCACAGAAAATCATCTCATGCACGCTATTTGAAATCCAATTTTCGTTGATATTTAGTTCACACTTCCCGTGACCCAAGGGCTGGCTTGTACCTTGGCCAGAGGCTTAGCATTGCCATACAACGATTGTGTACATTACCACTCGCAGCATGCGGATGAATTTTTCGAGGCTATATTTTAGTTTGTGTATAGTTTTAGTTAAGTTAGGATTTAATTTCGCTATTTATATTAATAATATTAATTAGGTATTAGTCGGTATTTGCTTACTTATTATTTTAATTTACAGAAATATATATCGCTCATTTGGAGAAACATCGACGTAATAGTACAGACGCCAGCACATCAACCTACCCGAAACTGTCAAAATTTCCCAATCAAGTTTGAACCTTATGCTTTAGTAATAGAATAGAATAGAATAAACTTTATTTCGGACAACATCAATAATCCATAGGTATAGTGTTAGTATTAAAAAAAAACTTATTGCCTAGTGTTAGTAAAAATCAACCTCCGCACAAACTGTTGTATAATCGGAGAGCCGAAGCTCTCGGCTACAGTTTTCAGGATGCTGTTATGACTACCCCTCACTCTCCTCAGAAGCGACGCCGTTTTTTTGCGCACAAGTGCATAGAAGCCGTCGGTGCGGGCTTGCGCAAACATGTTCGACGCGCTACAGTAACGAGGCAGCCCCAACAACATCCTGAAAGCATTATTATATTGGACGCGCAGGACATCCAGCGATCTCTTAGCATAATTGACTGCCCGTGTACAAACTTTGGCAATAAGCCTTGAAAAGTGTTACTTTTACTTGGTATGTACACCGCGCAAATCTACGGGACAACATATTGCTCCGGACCGCTAGAGCCCTGCGCTCCCTCTCAATGTCCACATCGTCCCTGAGGTCAGCGGCAAGACAATGCCCAAGGTATTTAAAAGTTGACACCCTCTTAATTTGTGACCCATCCATAAGCAACTCGGGCCCATCTCCACGGTAATAAAGTTGAAAATCTATTAAAGAAATTTGACAGATTGTAGTAGGTTGATGTGCTGGCGTCTGTACATTACTGCAGCGGCCAGCAAAAGAGGCATTGATGGACGAACGTGTAAATGTGGGCCGAGGGGAAGCCGAGACACACATACGTAAGTCCATCAATGCCTAGTTGTGGCCAAAGCTTGTATAGTACTTTTCTGGAATAATGCGCGGAAATTAAAACTAACAATAAGGGCCAAAGCACACACGATACTTTTTGCGTCGGCGTTCGGCGATTTTACGGCTGTATCGATGCTGTATCGCGTTTTGGCGACTCTCTGCGTTCGGACGTGGTATCGGAATCGCGCGTTTTAGCGACTGCTCCGATGCTGCATCACGTTTTGGCGACTCTCTGCGTTCGGACGTGGTATCGGAATTGTGCGTTTTAGCGACTGCTCCGATGCTGGCGCAAATGCCAAATCGCTGCGACCGGCATCCGAATGTGTGCGGAGTGTAGCGTTCAGCCGCTGCATTAAGCTTCCGAAAAGCGACTGAATCGCCGCGTTTGGCGTTTTTAGGGCCAAAGCACACACGCTACTTTTTGCATCGGCGATCGGCGATTTTGCGGCTGTATCGATGCTGCATCGCGTTTTGGCGACTCTCTGCGTTCGGACGCGGTATCGGAATCGCGCGTTTTAGCGACCGACTGCTCCGATGCTGGCGCAAATGCCAAATCGCTGCGACCGGCATCCGAATGTGTGCAGTGTAGCGTTCAGCCGCTGTATCGAGCTTCCGAAAAGCGTCTGAATCGCCGCGTTTGGCGTTTTTAAGTGTGCGGTGTGGAATGCTTGGTCGCTGCATTTAGCTTCTAAAAAGCAGCTGAATCGCCGATCGCCGATGCAAAAAGCAGCGTGTGTGCTTTGGCCCTAATGGGGCATGCCATAAAAAAATATATGGAAAACGACGCAGCGACGACGCCACGCAGCGCAACACACTAATGGGGCCTCACCCTTAGGTAGTTAAATAAAGGTAAACAAAAAAACCACGTGATTTAGTTAACCGACTAAACGTAATACCAGTCTATTCAGTTGTCATGCTACGTTACAGCTGTACTCTTCAATTTAGCAACGTTATTAATTAATTATAACGTTGAGCACCTGGGGCACTCGCGGTGACGCTAGCGAATACCTTTTGTAAGGGCTTCGCCAGGGCTGACCCTACCACCACACCACGGCCAGCTGTCAGTTTCGCCATGGCTGAAACTGGCAGCGGGGCGGGCGCGGGTTCTACCTAGGTCTGATCTGCATGCAGCTTAGTTATTTAATATTTCTACACCAGCAATGGTAGTAAACAATGTTTATGGATCTCAATCATAGAGTATATGATTTTCTATGTCAGGATACTGAAAAATATCATTTACCGTCAAATGATGGTCAAATGGGGCGAATAGGGATGCAGGGGTGAATCGGGACGAAACTTGCGATTTTAACATTGAAATAATATCTATAGTTTGTTGCCAAAAAGGACTCTAATGTGTTCACTGTATTATAATTAACGATTAAGTGCCCTTGTCGGCAAAAAACTATATTATTTATTAAAGTTTCGTTCCAATTCACCCCTGCATCCCTGTGTACCGCACTATAATATGCGCTTTGCTATTACTAACATTGTTCATAGGCGTATACAGGGTCAAATTAAATTAGCTAGCGAAAAATCCCCAGCAGTGATGGGTGGATATCGATATGTAATAAAAAACACGATAAAACAAAAATCAATTAATCTGATTTTTTTTTGTGGGGTCATCGACCGCTGTTAGTGAAGTCACTTAAAATATCACTTAAAAAAATATGTACTTAAGTATTTTTTTTTTTTTGTAAGCCACAGAGACCGCAAAGACGTAATGGGTTTCGATATCTAAACACGATAAAACAAAAGAAAACAGATTTTCTTAACTCAAACTTCAAGTGAGTAACAAAACTCCAGCGGTTGTTGACCCCTAAAAAAAACATCAAATCATTTTATTATTTTTTACAGAAGGAGATCGTCGCATTCCACGACTCGGCGCTGCCGACTATCGAACGAGGGTCGGCCGGCCGGCAAGTGTCAGCTCCGACTTCGGATACGAGGCGCGGCGCGGCTCCTCCCATGCAGCACACTGCCAGCGTACGCCGTGTACTCCGGACAGTTGATGCAGTGATGACACCGAGCATCCGGCTCCCTGTTTAAATGCGACACAGGTACAGTCAGCATCAAAAGTCGATTAACACTATCATTTTTACATGTTATTAAATTGACAACAACTTTTTTCAATAAACTGATTTTTAGCTTTTCACATAATAGACAAGAGTATATATTCTAAAAAAATTCATCTGCTGCAATTTTGAACAAATATTTTGCTCAATAACTAAGATTAAAAAAACTGAAGTGTTAATCAACTTTTGATGCTGACCGTACTTCCCGAAGCAACCATGCCATGCCCCGAGAGCACCTGCGTCGCCCGAAACGACATGTATATCAGAACGTTCGGCCAGTCGAGATAGGGAGCTGGCTGCTACTCCAGTTTTTAGTGACGATTATGTGACGCATTAAGATGCCAGTCAAAGAATTTGTGACGGAACAGTTCGAAAGTTAGAAGCATTTATTTATGGCCGAACGGCCTGATATCAGGTCGTTCGGCCAACCTGAATCTCCATAACTGAGGACCTTAGAGAAACTGTTACTGAATAAAGATTTAGTGACGATTTGGTGACAAACAACCAATGCTTTACTTTTACTCGTAATGCCACCGGTTAAAAGTAAAATGAATTTTGCTTCCTGGAACATCAGGACGTTCGGCCAACGTAATCTCCATAACTGAGGACCTGAGAGAAACCGTTAATGAATAAAGATTTAGTGACGAGACTGAAACGAATTTTTATTGCTTTATTTTTTTTTGTGACGGCCCCTTTAAATAGTAAATTGAAAATCTAACATATATAACCTCAAAACATTGGGATTATCGATTCCTCCACAACGAAGAAGCCCAGAGAAACCGTTAATGAATAAAGATTTAGTGACGGCACTGAAACGAACTTTCAGTGTTTTATTTTTTTTTGTGACGGCCCCTTTATATAGTAAATTGAAAATTTAACATATATAACCTCAAAACATTGGGATTATCGATTCCTCCACAACGAAGAAGCCCAGAGAAACCGTTAATCAATAAAGATTTAGTGACGGCACTGAAACGAACTTTTAGTGTTTTATTTTTTTTTGTGACGGCCCCTTTATATAGTAAATTGAAAATTTAACATAATATTATTAACCTCAAACCATTGGGATTATCGATTCCTCCAAAACGAATAAGCCTAGAAGACTCGTAAAACCCCTGATGTGTTATAGGTTTTCAGTGCAATGGTGTCAGTATTTTTGTTGATTGATTCACTATTCCGCAATATGGCGGATGGCGACTGAAATAGGGTGACCATTTATTCCAACGAAACAAGTATTTATCAAGTACTTAATTACCTACCCTACCTAAATAATGAAGCAACACACGTCGTAATATTAAATTATATAAGTACAAGCAACGTTGAGCTGATGCCTGCATACCAGTGTCCACTTGTGAGGTTTTGTTATATTACTTGAGTCTATTTTGGCTAAAAGCAAACGAAAGTGGAAAGGTGACTGACATTGGAGATTGGGAAAGGAGAATGGCAGAAGTTCATAGAACGCTGGCATTAAACTTTTTTAGTTTCCACAGAAATAAAAGTGGCATGGTTTGATAGGGAATATTATGAGCTTTTGTTAAATAAATAAATAAAAAATAATAACAATGGGGTTAAAGAGAAATCTTAGTTTTTGTAAAAGTGAGGTTAAGTGCATTAATGTTTGTACTTTAATAGGTTATTTTACCTCTATTACTATTTTAACGCATAAATGTTTATTGTATGCATAACATATTGCTAATTATGCTTTGTAATGACTGCAAAAATGATAAATAACTACTTGTTGAAGTTTATTAATTTAGTTCAATGATTTAAGTAGGTACCCACTGATCATAGACGTAATGACAGTTTCAAGTGTAGGTACTCGGTCAGTTTTAATTAAACTCAGTAATCACAGAAAACTCAGGAGACTCTAGAGACTCACTTATCGGAATCTAAGCATATAATATTGATATTGATTTATATGGTGTACATAATAAAGAGTATTCTATTCTATTCTATCCTCTAAGGATGACAGGATTATTGTAGTACAATAAAAAAACAGTATTTAATCATAATATTTGACTCATGCTCATCACCATATATAATTAAGCAATATAATTATTAGCTAAGAAAGGTGCAGGGGGAGACAGGCTATCTTGATGCCGTGCCCATGCCAAGTACCAGATGATTGACATGATATGGGCACAGCATCCTAATGTTCTTCGTCCAACAATGCAATTGCAACAGTAGATATAGTTTTATAGCTTCCCGGCCACTTAGAGAGCTGTCAATCAAAATATATACAAAGTATAGATATCTTTCTTCCTACATGTCTAGACTTAATTCTTGCAGAACGAAACGTCGAGGTCCAAGTCTAGAAACGGTCGTTCAGAAAGGTAGGAGTCTTCGAAATCCAAAAGCAAGCCAGGTCGTTGTAAAAATCCACGTAAAACTTTGGGCGCACAAAACATTCACGCCAGCACAAAATAGTAGCGAGCGAGCTATAGAGTACTTTTTGATAGACTGCGAATGTGACTTGTGAAGTTTTGTGTGTCATCTTCTAAATGTTTGTTTGTTTGCCATGACAACACTGTCATATAGTATAACAAGTCCAAAAAGCCTTGTTTCCGGCTGCTCAACTTACTCATATTTAACGAGATTTAATCCCAATTCTCAATAATAACGTTAATCGGGTTAACATTACATAAAAATAAGCGCTTTTTTTTAAAATAGCTTTGTATTCTGTACCTTTCCAAAACTTGCAATGCCAAAAAATGCCATCTCCTTTGACTAAGTACAAGAATACTTAAATAAATAGGTACACAAATTAAAAAATGCTTTATTTGTAATCAATCATCCAAAAATAGCGGTAGGTTGTTAGGTACGTAATAATTTGTACTTTTTAGAATTACAGTTAAATTGGTTCACCACGAGAGAAATTTGACAGCTTCTTGTGTTTACTGCTAGGTGATTGACTTGAAACTTGTCAAATCGGATTTCTTTCGGTGGTGGCCCGACAATCATTTTACAATTAAATAACAGTTCTATAGATAAATCACAGTAAGATAACTACACCGATTCTATTTTTATTCTGCAGAAAAGAGCCATATATATTATAATCTCCGCAGGCGCGATTCTCTAAAGGAACGGTTTAAGGAAATTAATATAGTATTTTTCAGCGCTATTTAAAAGGTCCATTAACCTTTTAAATAGCGCTGAAAAATACTATATTAATTTCCTTAAACCGCTATTTTTGGATGATTGATTACAAATAAAGCATTTTTTTAATTTGTGTACCTATTTATTTAAGTATTCTTGTACTGAGTCAAATTTCCCAATCTCCAATGTCAGTCACCTTTCCACTTTCGTTTGCTTTTAGCCAAAATAGACTCAAGTAATATAACAAAACCTCACAAGTGGACACTGGTATGCAGGCATCAGCTCAACGTTGCTTGTACTTATATAATTTAATATTACGACGTGTGTTGCTTCATTATTTAGGTAGGGTAGGTAATTAAGTACTTGATAAATACTTGTTTCGTTGGAATACATGGTCACCCTATTTCAGTCGCCATCCGCCATATTGCGGAATAGTGAATCAACAAAAATACTGACACCATTGCACTGAAAACCTATAACACATCAGGGGTTTTACGAGTCTTCTAGGCTTATTCGTTTTGGAGGAATCGATAATCCCAATGGTTTGAGGTTAATAATATTATGTTAAATTTTCAATTTACTATATAAAGGGGCCGTCACAAAAAAAAATAAAACACTAAAAGTTCGTTTCAGTGCCGTCACTAAATCTTTATTGATTAACGGTTTCTCTGGGCTTCTTCGTTGTGGAGGAATCGATAATCCCAATGTTTTGAGGTTATATATGTTAAATTTTCAATTTACTATATAAAGGGGCCGTCACAAAAAAAAATAAAACACTGAAAGTTCGTTTCAGTGCCGTCACTAAATCTTTATTCATTAACGGTTTCTCTGGGCTTCTTCGTTGTGGAGGAATCGATAATCCCAATGTTTTGAGGTTATATATGTTAGATTTTCAATTTACTATTTAAAGGGGCCGTCACAAAAAAAAATAAAGCAATAAAAATTCGTTTCAGTCTCGTCACTAAATCTTTATTCATTAACGGTTTCTCTCAGGTCCTCAGTTATGGAGATTACGTTGGCCGAACGTCCTGATGTTCCAGGAAGCAAAATTCATTTTACTTTTAACCGGTGGCATTACGAGTAAAAGTAAAGCATTGGTTGTTTGTCACCAAATCGTCACTAAATCTTTATTCAGTAACAGTTTCTCTAAGGTCCTCAGTTATGGAGATTCAGGTTGGCCGAACGACCTGATATCAGGCCGTTCGGCCATAAATAAATGCTTCTAACTTTCGAACTGTTCCGTCACAAATTCTTTGACTGGCATCTTTAAGCGTCACATAATCGTCACTAAAAACTGGAGTAGCAGCCAGCTCCCTATCTCGACTGGCCGAACGTTCTGATATACATGAAACGACAGGGAGCCGTGAGCCATTCGTCGAGCATTGGTTAGATCGCCCCGCCGACGGTAGCGAGGCCGGCTGTAGAGCGCAGAAGCCACTCTGCCACTACTTAGTTACTGCGACTAAAAGTGAGAAAATTATTTTAAAAAGTGTTCTTTAGAAACAACACCAAACGCTTATTGTGACTGCAGATTTAAAGCCATTCTGCATTACGTCTGCCATGGGTAGCAGTTTTGTTAGCCGTAGCGCAATGGCAATCCAGCTAATGTAATTCAGCTGTTTTACATAACGGAGCTGTTTTGTAAAACTAACGGGTTTGTAAAACATCCGATTCGGCAATCCATCTGCAGCACCAATCTGCAATATTATGGGTTATGGGTCCCTGCTAAAAATTCGAGATCGCTTCGCTCGCTCCTGTATCTATCTAGGATAATCTTAAGTCCATACGTTTTTCTTGCTAAGTCGACAAGGTAACTCCTATTTCGGTATGAATACTCAAAAGAAAACCTAACCTATGGCCTCGTGCTTCAATTTTTTGATGTATTGTTTTATTTTAACTCTTATATTTATTTCGCAGATTTGTCCCCTATACTTTTTGGACAATAACACGAACGCACTTAGTGTTGCTTCTTGTAATGTAAAAAAAAACTTTACAAACTAATAATACGTCTCTTTTTCGAGCCATTTGGACATATTATTCCTTATTATGTAACGCCTCGTTTCATCCATACAGATCATAAGGACCATGAAAGGGATCGCAAGAAAGAAATCAAAATAAGCTATCCTTTCAGTACTAAAAAGCTCATGACACAATGGCAAGTATGACACACATAGCGCGGAGATCAAATCAACAACTATACTGGCATTCAACACGTGATTTTTCATACCTTTCTTCAAAATCGAGATTCTTCTAGTCTTACAAATAATAACATCCGATATCTGAGTCCAGCACACAGCGACAACATAAGCCGTCTGCGATTTTCTCTCAAGAGTTTTCCTGTCCGAGTAATTCCAAACACGACCTAATGTATCTCTCACAGTTACCTTTTCGCTTTCCCATTCGTTGCGAACAAACATCAAGTTAGAAGGAAAGAAGCCAACCACCCCGGTGTTCCATCTCACACCTACGCCGGGGATCCCGGGAACGTACGACCCTTCCGCAAACCCCGACGGCTTCCTGTAACTTAACCTAACCGGATACAGATGAGAACCTACCAGTACTTTACGTGGAGCGACTGTCTATGGGTAGTTCTTCGAAATTTGATTCTTCGACTGATCCATATGGCCAAAATTTAATTTCACTTTCAGCTCTGTAACACATGCTCATATGAAAAAAGACATACCAAAGAACATATGTTTGTATGAGGGGCTCGTTTTTATAAAGTAGTTTTCAAGATATCGACGTTCGAATATTTTGTGCCCAGATGAATCAGAAACAGAAATAAAAAGTAATAAATACACCGTTAGTTTTGATTGATAATTCTAAACAATATTTATTTATTCTTAACTAAGACTAAGACATATCAAAAGTGTCATATTTAGAACAGTTTTATACTCCTGTCACTTTTTAATTATTCTAAAGGTTATAGCTAAATAAATGATTATAAATAAGACTAGAACTACTGACTTGTACACGGTCAAACATTGGACATTATAATGCAACAAAAGCACTCCTTTCGTGCTGGAAAGGGGAAATCGACTTTATTTCATTAGTCATATGGGGGTTTTGACCATTCGAATCAGGCACAGTTGAATCAGATTTTTGCCTACAATCATGCATAACTCATCATACATACAGACTTCATTATTGTCATTTTTCTACACGATTCCATAACCTAAAAGCATCACACGAAACACAGATTGAAGTTTTAAAACAATTAAATAAATTTTATAAAGTAGGCATTGTAATCATAATGCCACCTGAACCAAACACAGGTGAATCAGATATTTTCCTTCGTAACACCGGGATCTAAGCCAACCAGCCGCAGGTTCACCTTCTAGCTCGTCCGTTGCACGACTGGCTTCCCCCCGCGCGGGAAGCCAGACTCTCATTATTATTACCTGACCAAGTACGGTCAAGTGAAGCTTACGCCACATTAATCAGTATTATACGCCGGACACTCCTTATTTACTTATTTATAAACAAAATAAGGTAGTTATAACCATTACACATTTTTTTTGTAAGAGGACAACTTATTTCCTTTCGATATAATTATAATTTATATTGATGTATCAAAGGGAAAATGCGACATCGACCATTTTGTACCGGAAAATGGCAAACGGACGCGTTATATGAATCAGAAGAACACACTTCAAATATTTTTATTTTGTACCTAGACAGCAAGTATTTAAAAAATATCATTTGTCCTAGTAAGGCATAAAGCTAAACTGTACAAAAAAAAAATTACATGCCGTTTTGTTAGTTGGTTACAGAAATATACCCATAGACATCGAAAATTTTGTCCCTGAAGAACTACCCCTATGTTACCGCACAACAACCCGGTTACTGTATAACATGATACTCTTGGAGTCTGACAACACTGGTTTGACAACCAGTATGACGGCTTTCGGGCTTCTGACGCCCCGAAACGACTGCCAAAGATCTACGAATGACAGCCGGGACGAACAGCGTAACGTGATTCCGAGGCACGGAGGGTATGTAAAGATGGTTACCCATCCACGGACCGACCGCGGCAAGCATAGCTTAACCTGAGATCGTCCCTATACACACTAGTAACAACAACAAGGATAACAACAAGGATATTTTGTTGGTCGAATGATGTTGGTAGGGAGTGCGGTTCGTAAACATAATGTATAATGATACAAATTGTATCATGCATTAATTTATCATATTTTGACAAAACACTTCGTGCCATAACAATTGGTAGCACGATAATTGCGCGAAAGACATTTCCGCGAAAGACACTTGCGCGAATCCACTTGTGCGAAAGACACTTGACCGAATCCACTTGCGACCATTCGCAAGTGGATTCGGTCAAGTGTCTTTCGCACAACTTTTTCGCGCGATTATCCATATAATCGCGCGAAAAAGTTGCGGAAATGAGATTTTTTCATATCAACGCCTGTATTCTTTCAAGGGGTTGGCCAGCGGCATATAGGTAGGTACTACACCCACAGTTCGCCACAATTTTTTTTTAAAGTGGTCAGGCGGGAACATGATTGTACAGCTCAACACAACTTAGTTGTAGCATCGGCAAAATTCGTAAAACCGATCACATCCGAACTGAGTGCGCCTTCAAAATCACCAATCTGTATTACTGCTTTAGGAGAAAATTATCTTTATACAAACTGAATAACTTGTAAAGTCATAAAACAAAACACATTCGTGAAATTGTTGCACAGATTTACATGAACTAGCTTGCAAAATAAATGATCACGTAAATAAAGTCTTTGTTTTTTAGATTCGATTTGAAGGATATCTACAAGGCTAGAACGATGAATAACAGAAATCCAACTTAGAGATGTTTATTGTCAAAACTTCACTTCATAATATATTATTTAAATAATTTGTATCATTTTATTATTACATATAATTATGTAGCATGATAAATAAACATATGGAAAAGGTTCTAGTCGTATATATACCAACGAACGGCAACGGCTTTGAACGAATATCTGGTGTAGATATTATTAAAGTTGTTTATTGTTATTCGAATGGTTGTACACCTTCGACATCCATACTTATATCCCCAGTCTCAATAGCTCCATTGTAGTCGTTAAACGATTCGTCGCTGTCTGATGATGAGTCATTTAAATTTATGATAAATTGATCAAAATATTCGTCTGTTCTATGCTCGTGTCGCATATATATGCTCTTTTTCGCATTTTATCGCGTGATCGACTACTTTTTCCCATTCGGATACGCCAATAGATTCGAATTTCTCCATTAATAGTTCTTTGACTTTCGTTAGATTCATCGAGACCTTTTTAGAACTAACGTGGCCTTTCACTTGGGCCCAAATATTCTCGATTGGGTTAAAATCTGGATGATAAGGAGGTAACCGTAAAACAGAATGACCATGTTCTGCCATTATTTGGTCAATTGAGTATTTAATGTGTTCTGCTTTGTGGCGTTTAATTATTTCATATAATTCTGGTTTCAGCAGATTTGACGGAAAGGGTATGTTTTTAGATGTAAGCCATGATTGCATGATTGCTTTTAGAGAGTTGGAATTCGGTGCATTGTCTATCTTTGTGTTATGGTAAGAAGCGTTATCTACGACCACAACAGTGCTAGGTCGTAGATTCGGAATGAGATGTTGTTTTAACCATTTTTCGTAATTTTCTTTATTAATCTCGTGGTGATAATCGCCAGTACTTTGAGAAGATTTATAAACTAAGAGAGCGCCGGGTACAAAACCTCTTGAGCTGCCAGCGTGGACAATAATTAATCTTTCACCTTTTGATATCGGTTTTTTTAAGCCTTTCATAGAACTATCCATCCACTACTTTCCTTTGTATGTGTGGCGTGTACCTATGTAAGTCTCGTCAGTATAAACTATATCCCGACCTTCACTTCTGAACGTTTGTATCTGTCGAAGATACTTAATCCGCTGAAGTCTTACTTCATCTATCTCGGCCAGTAAAGATCTATTATTTTCCGTTTTCTTGAATTTGAAACCCAGTTCATGCAATATTCTGCGCAAAATTTCTCGACTGCCTATGAAGCTTATGTCTTCCTTTAATTTGTTTAACAATGATTTTATTGTTGGTAACCTTTTTTCAGTGACATGAAAGTCATACATCTTCCTTCTAATGACATTATAATCAAAATTATCTATATATGCTCGATTTTCTTTCTTTTTTCTGGACTTTTGAGGCAAACTAAAAGTTCCACGAGTGGAACCACGATTTGAACTAGTCCAAGTCAAGGCATTGTCATGCTCCTTCAAAACAGCACTTATTGTTTCTACGTGACACAACAGTTGCCTTCGCAGTTCGCTCTTGAAGGTTTTGAATGTTAAATATAGAGTATCTATTCACATATTGCAACACCTGGACAACTGTCAATATCATTTTTGACATTGACGTTTCTTTTTGTATATCCGTATCCGCTCTCTCACCTTTTCGCTCTCCGTGTGTTTGTAATGTATCATATATTACCATTAATTTATATTTCGACAATCATACGATTTCATGCAAAATATTGTGAATAATATATTGAGGAATCATTGTGTGATCAAGCTGGACTTATTATTTATGAACGCCGAAACCCTTCCACAGGACAAGCGCCCTCGAACAGGTTATGGGCCCAGATTGAAGGTTAGAAATTTTTCTTTACTTTGCCAACCAAAAAAGGCGATTTAAAATGGGCGATAATGATTCCTCGAAAACATCTGGAATGTCACACATTGAAAAATTGTCAGGTGTGGGAAATTATTCAACGTGGAAATTTTGTATGCGGATGGTATTGGTACTGGAAAATCTGTGGGATGCCGTCACAGGGGACGACACTGATCCCGGGCATATTCAGAAGGCGTTGGCCCGTATATGTCTAAGCATTCACAGCAGCTTATTGCAGAATGTGCGGGATGCAAAGACTGCGAAGGAGGCATGGGATAAACTATCCCAAATCTATGAAGACAAGGGGCTCTATAGGCGAATTTTACTACTGAGAAAACTGTACCGTACAAATTACTCTGAATTCTCCAACATGAGTGAGTACATTAATGGTATTATGACCCTATCACAACAGCTCGCTGATATAAAAAAAAAAATTGAGGATTGTGAACTGGCAGAAATTCTCCTAAGTGGCTTACCTTCTGAATTTGATGTGCTTGTGTCGGGTCTGGAGACAGCAAACATTAGCAATACACTATCAAGTGAACTAGTGCGTACTCGGCTATTACAGGAGGATCATAGAAGGAATTGCAATGACATTTCTAATACAGTATCGAGTATGGCCTATGCAGCAAATAAGAAAACAAAAGTTTGTCACTATTGCAAAAGAACGGGACACATCAAAGCTAGGTGTTTTAAATTGAAAAAGGACAGAGAGGCTAAGAAAGATGAAGAACATAAGACTTTCCTGACGACTGCAACTGCAATGTCTGTGCGTCATCACGAGTGGATTGTGGACTCTGGCTGTTCGATGCATATGAGTAACAACAAAGAAAATTTTGTGAACCTGGTGCAAGTTAAAAGTAAGGTGTGCGTTGCTAATAGTGATCAAGTGGATAGTGTTGGTAAAGGAACTGTACAGATTTTATTGGATAATAACCATAAAATTGTAGATGATGCTTTGTTTGTCCCAGAGTTAGCGTCCAATTTATTGTCTGTAAGTAAATTATGTGATCAAGGTTACAATGTAATATTTAATTATACAGGGTGTCACATTTATGAAAATTGTAAAATTATGGGAAAAAGTGTAGGTCATGCCACCAACTCCAATGGTATTTATAAACTTGATTTCATCTCGTGTAATAAGGTCTCGCACGTGGAGCATTCTTCAGCTTCTCTGGAGGTAGTTCAGAGAGATCAGAATGCGATGGTAGCAGCAGTGCCAGCTACAATCTGGCATAAGAGGCTTGGTCATTTAAGTTATGGTGGGATGCGTGTTCTGCGGAACAAAAACATTGTCAAGTTTCAGGAACAGAAGCTCGAGGAATGCATCGGTTGCCTGCAGGGGAAGCAGGTGGCCAAGTCGTTTCTCAAGGGCAATGCGAAACGTGCCACGTCTCCGCTTGAACTCGTCCATACCGATGTATGTGGACCCATGCCTGTGTGCAGTCATGGTGGTGCAAGATACCTTCTCACATTCACCGATGATTACAGTCGAATGAGTTGGGGTTTTTTACTTCGGCACAAGAGTGAGGTAATGAAACATTTTATTGATTTTAAGTCTCTTGTTGAAAAACAATGTGGTTTTCCCATTAAGTGTTTAAGATCAGATGGCGGTGGTGAATATTGTGGCAATATTTTCACAGAGTATTTAAAGGCTGAGGGGATTATACACCAAGTTACTGTTCCGTACTGCCCTCAACAGAACGGGGTGGCAGAACGGTTAAATAGAACAGTAATGGAAAAGGTCCGGTGTATGTTAATGGATTCAGGCCTAAGCAATGAGTTTTGGGGGGAAGCAGCAATGACTGCGTTTTATTTGAAAAATAGATGTCCCACTAGTGCTTTGGCTGGATCATGTCCCAAGCAGGTATGGTCTGGGTCAGGTTCCAATGTTGAACTAAACCACTTGCGAGTATTCGGCTGTGTGGCCTTCTCGCTTATACCTGAGAGCAAGCGTAATAAGTTAGATGCCAGATCTGATCTTTGTATTTTCGTTGGTTATAGTGACACGACAAAAGGATACAGACTAATTAAACCCACAGAACCTAAACGGATAATCTTTTCAAGAAATGTAGTATTTTTGGAAAATAAATTTTGGAAAGATTTGAGCAATGTTTCTCATGAGCAAAAGGAGAGCTTAGATAAATATTTTTTATATGAATCTGATAATTCTAATATGAATGAGATAAATAATATTAATAGTTCTAATATGAATGAGACAATGAATATTAATAATTCTAATATGAATGAGATAAGTAATATTAATAGTTCTAATATGAACGAGACAAATAGTATTAATAGTTCTAATATGAATGAGACAAATAATATTAATAATTCTAATATGAATGAGATAAATATTAATTCTAGTAAGAGTGACAAGACTTTTGATGATAGTGACAATGAAAATGTCTCTTTTAAAGATTGTGATATTTTAAATGATAACCGTGATAATAATCAGAATGTTTCTGTAAGTTTAGATAGCACTGGAAATGAGGGCCATTTAATAGGTCCTGGCAGCAGTGATCTTTCCTGGTCCGGCGACGAGCAGCCTCTGTCCAGCCCGGAACCAGAAGTTCCAATGGTTTCTTCTGAGAGGCCTGTACGGAGCACACGCGGTAAGATGCCTGATAAGTATAAGGGCTTCGACCTCTCAATGATGGTACAGGAGGTAAGTGAACCTTATTCTTATAGTGAAGCTATGTCATCTCCATGCTATAAAGACTGGCATAATGGCATGGAAAAGGAATATGAGGCCCTTATGTCCAACAAAGTTTGGAAATTAGTTCCTAGGCCTGAAAATACAAATATTATTAAATGTAAGTGGGTGTATAGAATTAAACGTGACCATGTAGGTAATAGCAGATACAAAGCCCGTCTTGTTGCACGTGGTTTTTCACAGCAATTTGGAGTTGACTATGAAGACACTTTTTCCCCTGTTGTTCGTCATAGTACTATGCGTTTGTTATTTGCTATAGCTACAGAAAGTAACTTAAATATTGACCACTTTGATGTTGATACTGCGTTTTTAAATAGTGACTTGAAAGAGAGTATATACATGGAACAACCAGAGGGTTTTAGTGATGGTAGTAACAAAGTTTGTTTATTGTTAAAAAGCATATATGGGCTTAAACAAGCCAGTAGAACATGGAATTTAAAAGTAAATCAAGTATTGTTGGAAAATGGTTTTATGCAATCAAAATGTGAACCCTGTGTCTATATTAAGAGAGATGATAAATCTTTAACAATAGTTGCCCTGTATGTGGATGATTTCTATGTTTTTGGCAATAATGTTGAAGCCACAAAAACCTTGTTTAATGTGTTAGAGTCTAAATTTAATGTTAAAAATTTGGGATCTCTACAGATTTGCTTAGGTATGAGAGTTGCCAGAGATAGGAATAAGGGCATGCTTAAACTGGATCAGTCTGAGTACATCAAAAGATTATTGTATAAGTTTGGGATGGAAAATTGTAAGCCTGTTTCCACCCCGATGATAGTGAATGATAAATTGAATAAACCTGAGCCTGATCAACTTCTTAGCGACGATGTTTATAAATACAGAGAACTTTTAGGCTCACTTATGTACTTGGCAGTATGTACTCGGCCTGACATATCATTTGCGTGTAGCCAGTTGAGCCAATATAATCATGGTTTTAGTAAAGAACATTGGCTTGCTGCCAAGAGAATTCTCAGGTATTTAGCAGGGACATTAAACCATGGCCTATGTTTTTATAGAAGCTCTGATTTATGTGTAACTGCCTATACTGATGCAGACTGGGCCAACGATGTGCTAGACCGTAAGTCTTACACTGGCTATGTGATAAAATTAGGTAAAAATAACATTAATTGGGAATCAAGGAAACAGAGATGCGTTGCCCTTTCTAGTACAGAGGCGGAATATTTAGCGATAACTGATGTCTTAAAGGATTTATGTTTTCTGAAAAATTTTCTGTTTGAAATCTTATGTAAAAGTATAGACATTATTGTATTCAATGACAATCAAAGCGCCCATAAATTATTAGAAGCCAAGGAATACTGTCACAAGAAAACAAAGCATATAGACTTAAAATATCACTTTATTAAAGATTTAATTCAAAAAGGATTTGCTAAAGTAAAATATTTACCTAGTAGTGATATGATTGCAGATGTACTCACTAAGCCGCTGTGTTCCAATAAACATAGGAAATGTATAAATAGCATGAATGTTAATTAAGGTTTTATATTCTTATGTTAAGTTTGCATGTAAGTCTGCATTATGCATGTATATGTAGTTTATGACAATATGTGAATAAGGGGAAGTGTTAAATATAGAGTATCTATTCACATATTGCAACACCTGGACAACTGTCAATATCATTTTTGACATTGACGTTTCTTTTTGTATATCCGTATCCGCTCTCTCACCTTTTCGCTCTCCGTGTGTTTGTAATGTATCATATATTACCATTAATTTATATTTCGACAATCATACGATTTCATGCAAAATATTGTGAATAATATATTGAGGAATCATTGTGTGATCAAGCTGGACTTATTATTTATGAACGCCGAAACCCTTCCACAGGACAAGCGCCCTCGAACATTGAAAGTGATCATTCCCAAAAACTATATTTTTAGACCCCGTGGACTCTCGACTCGAATCATAAATTGATAAACATTAAAAATGACTTCACGAATTTGGCTATCATACGGCTTATCACGTTTCAACGAAGTCATAATGAAAAAAAACACCAACAAAAAATATATTATTCACTTTCCCATTAAATTGTCACGAAGTGTACGGAATGATTCACTCACGTGCATTCTCAACGCTGCACAGTGTTTCGTCTAGTACAAGCTAGCGAGACAAAATTATTTTTTTACTTATTTTAATTGCTTATGTATATTTGAGGTGTCTTACTCGATATCCGTGTGTCTTACGCTGTTTTACAGAGAAATAGAGGGGATTTCTGTGTTTTGTATGCGTATACGTCAAATGGTGTGGATGCAAGATGGAAGTAGTCTCCTGATTTTACATTTTTGTTTACTGTTATCTCTGATTGCTCTAATTAGCTGCGTCTACCTACTTATTATGCCTGTAAGGTACTATATGTATAATACTAGCTGCGCCCCGCGGTTTCACCCGCGCAAATGTCGATCCCGTGGGAATATCGGGTTAAAAAGTAACCTATATGTTAATCTAGGGTGTCAGCTACCTCCATACAAAATTTTATCAAAATTGTTCCAGCCGTTTGAGCGTGAAGAAGTAACAAACATATAAACACACATACACACACACAAACTTTCGCCTTTAAAATTAAAATCATAAATATGTCTTAAATAGGTATTTATTTCTTCAATCTATCAAATAACATGCAATAATAGTCCAAGAACAGCAACAATTATCTATACATATAAAAGAACTCATAATACAAAATAAAAATTATTTAACTACAATCATGTTAAGTTTATGTAATATAAGAAAATTAAACCTAAAACATTATAAGAAATGACTATATAACAAAATAGGTAAACATATTTACAATAAAATATAATTCTATCAAGTCGAATCTAATAGCCATCATGAGAAGATTCCTCATCACCACTCTCCAATTCGCTAGAATCTTCTGATAACGAATAATCCCCCTCACTAAATTTGCGAACTGATGTTGATTGGGATGGTAATGAATGTGGGACAATCAACTGCAAAATTTCGATTCTAGATCCTTCTAACCAATTTTTACGTTTGATGAAAAATTTATCCTTCGAACACTTAGAAGATGTCAACTTTTCGTTCAATTTTGATGAAAGGCTCGAAATTTTCTATCTGAGATTATTCAAAAGCATCCGATATATTATGTTGTACACATACATAATCAAAAATGCGACTTGTTCTTTCAGTTTTAACCATTCTTCGAAAAACTCCAATTTTTTCATAGTTACGACTCGTTCTGAAACAAAGTAAATAATTTTACTTGCGGGCATTTTCGGGCGCCACAATATGTATGTAGCTATGCCTGAATGTTGTATTTATAACATACAGAAGAATCAAGCTGGATACATGTGGATACAAAAATTGCAACCCTTGAAAGTTTAAAATTAAGGAAAAATAGGTGGGATTATTTTAACATACTTATAAACTCAAATTACAGCAAAAATATACATGTATTTTTTTAAAAACAGGTCAAAAAAGTAAGTACATACCTTCAACAGTAGAATCCATCACAAAAAAATCGTTTCACTTTGCTATCAATTTTAGGAGATGTTGTCAAAAGTGTGTTAAAAATTCAACTAATTTGCGAATGAAAATTGCACTTCCTTTTTAATTAACATTGACCTCTCCACAAAATTACTTAATGAGGTGACAAACAAATTATTTTTTAGAATTCCTTACCTGGGAAGGGTTGTTTACAAGTTCTTATCACGGATTCCTGGAAATGACGTCATGAATTTTGTCCCGCTAGCTTGTACTAGACGAAATACTGTGCGCTGTCTGGGGTTGAACTGAGGCGGGAATATATAGCGCGAATAGCGTTGAATGGCGCGATAGTGAGCGATTTCTATTGGTTGTGTAAATCGGAAGTGACCGGTTTTACGGACTTTTACGATGCTACATATAAGATGTGTCCTACTGTACTTACATACATACCAAGCTTAGAGTATGTTTCATGTGAAAAGTCATGATTTTTGTTTACGTTGGTTTACCAAATAAAACAAGCAGAAAAAATACACTGTTCATTTGCTTCTTTTATATTTTCTTATATACAATTTAAATTAAGTATCTATACTAGCAGCTCTACAAGTTTAGTTTCTTCCATTTATCTTATATACAAATAAAATTTTAATTAATGAGGATTTTTATTGGTTGAGCTAAATGGGAACATAAAAGTATGTGTCTACTATGTATATTAGACACTCATACATCTTTAAATACAGGGTGGCAGGAACCATAAATCAGCACATGATTCTAGAGCCCATAGCGTAGAAATTTTTCGTGATTATCAAAAAAAAATTCAACGCACGGGGGTTCCGAATTATGTAGCGGTATCTACAACGCCACACGCGAATAACGTGTCATACTGAAGTCACGCAAAATCCTGCATTTCGCAAGCAGAGTTTACCGCGCAACTATCATATACAGGTTGAAATTGAACACATGCGACAAATCGAAATAGGAGATTGTACTCGTCATTATGAACAACTTTTACTATGGGACCAAACCAGAAATCGCGAAAAAAAATCTGCTGTTCCCTACATTTTAGCGAGTTATGCGAACATAAATGTAGGGAACAGCTGATTATTTTTTCGCGATTTTAGGTTTGGTCCCATAGTAAAGGTTGTTCATAATGACGAGTACAATCTCCCATTTCGATTTGTCGCATGTGTTCAATTTCACCCTGTATACAACGGCCCGACATGAATCATCGGGCAGTTGCCCGCCAGACACTACACCCGTCTGGTAGGAGGATCCTCCCTTTTCTATGCAGGTTGAGTGAACTTTACACCCTGTTCCTCATAACTGAATTATGGTGACAGGTCGCGCGTCGACGTCCCTGCCACCCTGCGGGGTAATTGCGTAACACACAATCAGTAGCAATGGGTTTCATTTTGACTACAGTCAAACGGGGTGAACAGGGATGCAGGGGTGAATCGGGACAAAACTTTAAAAGGGATTTTAACAATTAAAATAATATAGTTTGTCGCCAAAAAGGGCCCTAATGTGTTTATTGTAATTTAATTAACGATTACGTGCCTTTATTGACAACAAACTATATAATTTTAATTGTTAAAATCCCTTTTAAAGTTTTGTCCCGATTCACCCCTGCATCCCTATTCACCCCGTTTGACGGTATTCAACAAAATTCATTGCGTTATTTACGTTGTTGAGCGGATACATTTTTCGAACATATGAAGAATTAGATTAGCAATAATCTTCAAACTGATTCAAAGTGAGATTGATAGCGTGTTACGTAATTAGGGTGCTGTATTATATACCCATACAAAATCATACATCTTTAAATATACATATTACATGGTTATTTAAGAAAATAAATCTGTCTTTATTACTTATGGCTGAATTCGATTTTATCCAGTTACATAATATACTTCGGTTAGGTTACATAATACAATCTTTCGCCTGCTGACAACCTATGTTTTAAAATTAATCCAGTACAAATTACTCGATAATTAAAATACCGGATTCCCCAATCGAGCCACCCTGCACTTTTTGTATAGCAAAATCAGCCTATAATGTTCCCATTGCCGGGACACAAGCCTCCTCTTGGTAAGAGGGAGTGGGCCGTAATCTACCACGCGGGCCCACTGTAGATGTCACATGTCTTTGAATATTATGGTTCCAGGACATGCCGGTTACCTCGCGATGTTTCCTTTCACCGTTTTGAGAGCAGTGGTGATGAAATAATTTACACAAAGTAAAGCGACCACTCGTAAGTCGCGATCGTTACCATTTGGCCACCACTGCTCTGCACTGCTATACTTTTTATATTTAAAACTTTTTAAATGGTCGTGAATTCAAATTCGGAACAATGACGACACTCCAAAATTATGGCCAGTATGTCACCTTCAAAACGGCATAAAAACATATTTTATTTGATTCATCATTATTTTGATGTTTTAACATTACATGAAAAAGCACGATGGCTTGACTTAGGAAGCTTGGGAGTGTATTTTAAAATAGCGTACCTATACTCCATAGGCTTAGGCAGTTAAATAAAGGTAAACAAAAAAATCATGTGTCTTAGTTAACCGACTAAACGTAATACCAGTCTATTCAGTTGTAATGCTATGTTACAGTTGTACACTTCAATTTAGTTCCTTGCTTTTTTTTGTTTACTTTTATTGAACTACATAAGCCTATGGAGTACAGGTAATCATTTCGGTAGATGCTTAACAAATACAATATTAGGTACTGTTTAAACTGAGGATACAAAGGATATAGGTAGGTAATCTCAACATAATTATTATGATTGAATAACATCTTTGGTAACGACTATTTTGTACTTTAGACACATATGGTAAGGTCCTATTATAGTCTATCTACATCTTAATGCATGCGAAACCAAAGGATTCTTATTTTCTTACTATTTAGTATCTTAGAAATAATATGCAGGGTCAAACTCAAGTAGTTGGCGATTCTTCACAGACTATAAAGGTGACTCGATAAAAACAACAAATAAACGGATCAAATCATAATTTCAAGATACTTCGCGCGATTTTTGGGCACTGACCCATTAGGAGTTTACTTTAAATACATTTCGCATGTGGATTGTAGAATCCGCTGTTTTACAAAACCGCTAGTTGTTTTACAAAACCGCTAGTTGTTTTACAAAACCGCTAGTTGTTTTACAAAACCGCTAGTTGTTTTACAAAACCGCTAGTTGTTTTACAAAACAGCTCCGTTATGTAAAACAACTGAACAACCATTCATCCATGATAATCATGGATTCATGCATGGTAACTGGTTGCGCGTTGGTCTCTGAGGCTGGCAAGGACATCGACGGACATGCGTTACCATGGATTCAGTACATGATTCTGAACCCCACTACGTTATAAATTTTAGTCGGTTATTAAAAAATAATTAGCTGTTCCACACATTTTGGCCGCGTAGCTTTTCTATAAAAAAGCTGGTTTTTTTTTATTTCGACTTTGACCAGACTCCTTTTTGTCTTTACAATTCTTTTTTAAGAAGATTTTGCTAAAGCACATATTCACATTCACTTACAGTATCCATACGCTATTCTTACACATTACAACAAAAGTTTATTTTTGATAACTCTAAACACACTTTTCTTACAGTTTACTTAATTATTTTTTTAAATGAAAATTCTTGTAAAATGCTTTAGGAATGAGTACAATGGAATGATCTGTTGGTCTTACAATCGTGATTTTTTTTTTAACGCAGGCAGATCCGACACGATTCATCTTAAACACTATCGTAAACTAATTTAAAACATCACTCTATTTATTTTTTCTTGATAAAGACAGAATCATTTTAACAAAAGCTAAGCGCCGATTCTATGTAGTTGATAAGCCGTCGCACATCGCGCAAACAATTTTAAGTTCAAAAAATTTAACACAGTTCAAAAAATATACAAGGTGGAGACGACAATACAACAATAAATTAAACTGCGTGTATCTAATGATGTTCCCAGTCTGCATACAAAAAAAAAATCAAATATTTCCAATAGTTAAAAAGACTGACAGTTGTAAACCTCATTTTAAAAACTTAAATATATTAACTTTATCGTCTATGTACATTTACGAAATTGCCCTTTTTGTCAGACGCAACCTGTCTAAGTTTTCACAAGTAAATAGCATGGGCAGAGCCAGTATGCTACATTTGGTTCCAAACAAAACTGCATTGTTTCGGAATAGCATGTTCGAATTGGCTCCAATGGTTTCTAATAAACTACCAAAGTGTACCAAATCAGCAGACAATATTAATGAATTTAAATAGAAGTTATTTCTATTTCTGATCGAGAACGACATATTACTCTATTGAGAAATTTATTGCTTGCTTGTTACAATAATGGGACTATATGTATATTATGTCTGACATTTCCTGCTATTGTAATTGTAATCGTGATTAATTATTGATATTATTATTTTATTATTTTTTGTACACCACCAAGTGGTAGGACATAGAGATCATAATATACTTGACTGTAACACCTATTGTAACCTGTATTCACAAATAAATGAATTGAATTGAATAGGTTAGCCACTATAGCTAGTTAAAGATTGGCAAAACCCATAGTCGGCCCATCACTATTCTTTAGTTAGTTTGAAAAAATCACTTTTGTCATTTCGGTGTTAGAATTAATTTGATAGTTCCAAAGAAATCCTATGCATTAGTATTGCCAGTGTTTTCATTTACTGTCGTATTTTTGTCTCCACATTGTATATACGGACCACAATAATATCGATATCCCATCCAATTTTATCGACAACTCAACACAGCAGGCTTATGGTACCGTTATCACTAGCGAGTAATAGCAGCCTATTCAGCGGTAATACAGACATGCACGTCAGTACGCCCCGAAACGTGTCGGAGCGTAGTTTCGTGCTCGAAAAGCTAGCGTCTTGAGAGAGGGACGTGTGCACACCGATGCGGTTGTTCGTTGTGCCTGAGATCAACTCCTTGTAGTACACTGAGAGGCAGTGGACCGGCTCAGTGCTGCCTCTGTTGGTCGAAAATGGAAATTAAATTAGTTAAGTACCTTAGTTTAGAAGATAATGCTGCTGGGGAGATTGTTGCGCCACTTCTTTTATCCAGTTAAAGCACTAGGAAGTGGTGAACGGACGGTAGCCTTACAATGATCTTTTGGCTCTTGACTGACATTGACAAGAAGGCGTTGTTGGTAAACATTTATGAAATAGTTTTGTGACATTGTATTGAAAAACCAAGATAGCGGCGTTAGTTCCGATTTTGGCCACGCGCCAAATGATCCATGTATCTATAATTTTTGATGAACGCCAAATAATTCAATACAATTTTAATTGTTTAAACTACAAACGGCTCTACAATGGGAGTGTTAGTTTTTTATACAT
The DNA here is from genome assembly GCA_945859645.1 of Amphipoea oculea. Classification (NCBI taxonomy): domain Eukaryota; kingdom Metazoa; phylum Arthropoda; class Insecta; order Lepidoptera; family Noctuidae; genus Amphipoea; species Amphipoea oculea. The sequence goes on along the minus strand of OX243864.1, from coordinate 19,541,313 downwards.
ATACCGGATTCGTGGACATAGTAGTCAAGAAAAAAAATTGGTAAGCAAATTGACACCCTACGTCGTGTTTCAGTCATTTCATACAACTGTCAACGGACAAGTTAAGTTGGTAGTCAACCAACATGCTTACCAATTAATTTCCCTGGCTTTGTCGTAGAAATAATGAAGTGTACTTACTTGAGATGTGCTATCAATTCTCCGTCGTCAGGTCTCCATAGAGCTGTGACCTGATCCAAGCCAGAGCTGAGTAGTCTATGGTCATCTACTGTCGCGAGCCTCAGAACCTGAATAACAAAAATGGTAATTATTAGGACGGCATGTCATAATTATCGGGTGCAAAAAAGAGACAAGCATATGTTGCTACACAGCATGCTTCCGTTGACGACAGGCGTCACTGAGTTCAGGTTTTCTAACTAGCCAAGTTTGAACGTGCTTCTTGCGGAGTGCATATACCGCTTTTTAGGCTTGCAGAAAAAATATCGATATATCGATATTTTTGTTCGATATATCGATATTTTTAGGCGATATTTATTATTTCGATATATCGGTATAAAATATCAAGTATCGAAACTGTATCAAGAACGACATATTTTTTCATGTTTTATTAGTGTGCCTAAATCATTGTATGGTATTTATGTATTTATTTATTGTATACAAAACTAACCCAATTGAACTTCGTGAAGTATTTTTTTTATTAGAAAATTTTAAAAAATCACCGATATATCGATATTTTTTTTTCGATATGTCGAAATATGTAGATATTGATATTTTTTTTAAATATCGATATTTTTGGCAGTTTTTGTATCCCTAACGCTTTTAACTTATAATATAATAGGTTTGTAGTGTATCGTCCTACCTCTCCGTCGTGCGCACGCCACGTGGCGATGGTGAGGCCGGTGCGCAGGTCGGTGACGGCGACGTGCCCGCTGGCCAGCCCGCACGCCGCCCAGCCGCCCGACGAGCACACGCACATGCAGCGGATGAACGTTGTCGCGCTCATGGGTAGCTGGAGTAACCAATCAAATGTTTGTGAGGTGGTCGGGCAAATTCAGAAATATCGAGATAAATTCTTCACTCATGAATACACTAGAAAGAATATTTTGCGCGGACGGATTGCCGAAATCAACTAAATATTGATACATACTGTGAAGGCGGAGTATCAAGTTAATGTAACTTTAAATTTAAATCTCAATATCCAAACTAATATTATAAATGCGAAAGTAACTCTGTCTGTCTGTCTGTCTTTTCTTCACGCCTAAACTACTGAACCGATTTATGTGAAATTTGGTACAGAGATAGCTTGAGTCCCGGGAAAGGACATAGGATACTTTTTATCCCGATATTCCCACGGGATCGACATTTACGCGGGTGAAACCGCGGGGCGCAGCTAGTTTTTATATATTTGCGTCACAAAATTAAGAGCTTTTGAAAGCTGTTTCTTCAAACAGCAAACATAAATTTAAAAAATAAAGGAATCGTCACTAAACAATGCCGTTTCAATTGTCTCCCGTAAAAAAAAAAGTAAAACGCGTTGACGTTAGTAAAAGTGGTTGGTGGCAAGATACAGATTGCCTTATTTTTCGAGCCGTTTTTGAGGTGTCATACTATCATTCTGACAAGAATTTTATCCCGTGGAGATGTTTATTGGAGTTTGTGGTGCCATTACTTTTCGCAGCTAAACACAACACTAAGAAATGAAGAGTGGACGTTGGAGCATTGTTACGTACAGCCTCAATTGATTATTTTTTTCTTTGTAATAAGAACTATTAATCACCCGACACAAATAACTGCAAGTTTGTTCAAGTTTACCTTAAGTTCGTATGATGTATGCGGCGTGCGCGCATCGATGACGCGCAGCGTGGCGTCGGTCGTGGCCGCCAGCACTGCGGCCGACGGCCCCGCCAGCGTGCGGACTATGCTCACAGGGGACTTCATACTGTCCAGCTAGATCAGAAAATTAGTTTAATGTTAATAGGGAGCAGCGGTGTAGGTCGTGAGTTGGAACCCAGGCAGGCACTTTACTTTGTTTATTTAATTTAATCACGACTGCACTCAAAATGGTGAAGGAAAACATCGTGAGGAAACCGGAAATGTTGTAGAACCAAAAAATTCGAAAACATCGCATCTACCAACCCGCACAGGGCCCGCGTGGTGGATTATGGCCCACTCTCTCTCACAGAGAGCCTGTGTCCCAGCAGTGGGATTATGATAGGCTGATTATGCTAAAAAGTTTTTTATAGAGAAGAAAGAACATGTTATTGATTGGATGTACTATATAGGTCGTACGTGTTTTAACCGATTTTACGTACAGAGAAACACGAGGTAATAGACGATTGCCTAGCAGTCAAAATCAATGTTCAGTAAAGATAGTTATATTTTTATTACGGCTATATTTTCTGGTTTATCAATGAATACGTTTTAGTAGTCAGGAACTTGCCGAAACGGATCAAAATATGGTTTATACTCCTTGGATTTTTTATTTGTTTTAAGAGACGAAAATTGGCTTTCGTACATTCAACAAAAGAGTAAGGTATCTCGGCTATTATCTTCTTTGGACGTTGGTAGTTTTCAGTGTTATTGCAATACCTAACGCCTTTTTAACACACAAACACATTCAGAGGAATGCTATGGAAAATAAAACCATACAGCACGTTCACATTATAAATTAAACAATAGTTGACATGGATTAAAAACTAATGTGCTTGTACTTTCACATCTTTTGTCAACCGCACATACAAAAAAAAAAAATGCTAAATAGGTAGCAATGCTCAAAAATAAACACCTTTATTTAACAGAGGTTTTAATAAAAGCTGTAAAGACAAACCTGCGACACGACGCTCTCCATGAAAGGGTCCCATATATGCACGACGGAGTCAGTCGACACGGCCAGTCGCAGTGACTCGAGGAACGTCAGCGACAGCACGCCCTTTTTGTGGCCTGTATACGTCCAATTGCATTGAGATGTCGCGTTGCCGTCACCCTAGACATTAAAGAAATGTTTAACAAGTCAGTTGACTGTATTGTATGTCCTACAAAGGTCTACAATAATAGCACTAACTAACCTGATTCCTCAAAGACCAAAGCCTGACAGTCTTGTCTTTAGAGCCGCTCATGAAGCTGCTCTCATTGTCCAGGCAGTGTATGGACTTGACAGAATGTGTATGTCCTACAAAAGTCTGCAACTTGATCTGTTTGAGGTTAAACCTTGTCTCTTTGTCGGGGCGACCGATTTCGTGCTCCCAGTAAATAAGCCAGTCTCCACGTAAATGTCTAGAAAAAAGAATGAACATTCATTTCTTCAACATTTATTTAATTAAGGGAGGGAAAGTAAGATATTTATATTTGAATTAAGAATTTGAGATCATTTTCAAGCTAGGGAACAACAAAATGAATATCATACTTAATAACAAGGTTCAAACTCCATTGCAATAAAAAACGAATTAGGGCCTTTTTGTTACAAATAGTCACTCGAAAATCAACTTATAATACATTCCATTAAAGTAGATAACTGATTAAGTGGCGATGGAATATAAAGGGGTTTGAAGATTTTTGTATGGAGGGTGGCCCTAAAGTCGGACGCCATTTTGATTTTTTTTTCAGAATCGCGGTGCACAACAAAAGTTATATATTTAGATAGAGGACACAAACAAAAAATGTTACATAACATAATATCCTAAAGCGTCAGGTTTCGGAGTTATTCACCGAAATATAAGTCGAAAACAACAAGGATTTTTTTGTTTTTTTCCCCTACAGGTAACCATATTGAACTATTGAGGTAATAGAAACGTTATAAAACCTTTATGGAGAAGAAACAAATGAAGAATAGATATTTTTTTAATAAATAATTAAACGGCAATTCATTGATCCTTTTTTTAATCCCAGAGATTAATCTGACATTTTAGTCTTTTATGTTTTCGTTTTTTATAGTATAGAAGTTTGACATTACACTTGTCAGATTAGTCTCTGGGATTAAAAAAACGAACTATAAATTGCCGTGTTTAATTATTTATTTAAAAAATGTCTATTCTTCATGTGTTTCTTCTCCATAAAGGTTTCATAACGTTTCTATTACCTCAATAGTTCAATATGCTTACCTGGAAGGAAAAAAAAAAACAAAAAAATCTTAGTAGTTTTCGAGTTATATTTCGGTGAATAACTCCAAAACCTGACGCTTTAGGATATTATGTTAATTACATTTTTTGTTTGTATAAGTGTCCTCTATCTAAATATATAACTTTTGTTGTGCACCGCGATTCTGAAAAAAATCAAAATGGCGGCTGATTTTAGGGCCAAAACCTTCAAACCCCTTTCTGAGAGAATTATCTGAGATTATAAACACTGCTATAGAAGAATTCATGGAAAAAGACAGACGATCGTTTTTTGTCGGCGATGGATTTCTATCCAATTGCAGCCGACTTTAGTCGGTCACCAATGAAAACCACCGCGATAGTCAGTTGTTTTCGTCCGCAGGTATTCACTCGTGTGTTCTATTTTTATCACGAACAACATACTAACCGAATCCGGACTAACGAAAATATGGTTATACTTGCTATGATTTTTGTTAGATTTTTTTAACTCTGTGTTGAAGTACAGAATGACGCTGGGATTTTTTATCGACAAAAATGACGAACTTTTCATAAAAACTTTCATCCCTGTTTTAACGCTTTTAGGGGTCGAATTTAAAAATCCTTCATTAGTGCTCACTTTCGTTATAAAAGGAACTCCTTGTGAAAAATTTAATGCTTCTAGGCTGTGCGTGTCAGTATAAGATACCAATAATTGTCGGTTCTTTGCTATAGCAAACTATAAGGAAACTATAAAGAACTATAAGGTATACCTTATAGTTCTGAATAGACAAACAAAAAACTCACCTATTACTCTTAATCCCGTTATCCGTCTTATAAGCCACGACATCGAACCCATGCCCCTGCGCACCATTCCCCACATCACCCGCATCACTAGCGACATCTATTCTGTTGCCCACAAGTGTCACGTTGGATCCGAAACTGTTCGAGCTCGATATATGGTCCATGACGACTTCGGGCTTGGCTGAAGAGAGGTCCTTTCGGTTTAGAGGCTCATCGCTGAATGAGGGCTGGACACGTTTGTCGGGACGGATTTGGAGGGGGGAACTGAGGACCAAAACAGACAAATAGTACTTTTAGTATAAAATTAAATCGATGAATTAAAAAAAAAAAACTGCACTGACCCTGAAGGGTTAGGTAGAGGTGTACCCATACCAACCATATCGATATATTTTTTTATATACAAATAATGTTTCGTTTAATAAACCAAACCAAATTATGTTAAGGTTATTGATTCTAGAAATCTTTTATTTTACGTATGAACATACAAGGCTGTAATTTTTCATATCCCTACGTAATTTTCAATTTTTTTTTTTTTAAATAATAATGTGTAACATCAAGGTGTTTTTGCAGTGCTTAAAAATACTTAACATCACACATTTTTTTTATTTAAAAATCAGTCATTCTCTTTCTCTTAGTGGCGGAACCTTTATAAAGCCTTAATAAGCCCAGCAATATTATTGTGGCAGCGACTATTGTTTTGTATTTTTCTTTTTCTTTTTATGTCTTTAGCACTTCTAACCTTTAGCACAGAATACTTAAAGTACTGCGTACAGAAAGGCCACTCCCTTCCCCGCACTAACATCAGTTACCGCACCTCACCCCGCACTTCGATGTGTTCGTCGCCTGCTCTTTAACAATGGCGCTCGCATACACAAGAACCGCAGCGCTGTACCTACCTACTGCTGACACGAACACATTATTTTTTTAAAGTTTTATATTTTGTGTTAATCACGATGGTTGTATATTGTGCATTATTTGGATGCTTATCTTCATCGAGGAACGATAAAGACAGGAGCTTTTTTCGGTTCCCGAAACATGAAAGAAGGTAAGGAACAGCAACTCAAATATCCTTTAAACCCATAAAAAATAAAAGCTAGTATATTACAGACAAACAAGTTAAGCCAGTGTTGTGATAAATATATTTTCATAATTTTCTCTATTATTCATTTATTTTCCAAGTTTTCTTCGTTTTAGAACAATTAAAACTTCCGTAATATTAACATACCAAATTGCTCTCTCTCTTTATTGTCTTAGTTATGTCTCTTTCTTTCACGTTCTATTCGTTCTTCGACTTGAAAAGTAGTACAATAGAAATGTTATTAATTAGATTTCTGTGAGTACCTAGTGTAGCGGCGCGCGGCGCCTCATTGTTGCATACGTTCGGGCAGCGCCGCCGCCTACGCAATACTGCGCCAGCCAGCCCTACTAGATTTCACGCACACATTTACACGTATGCAAACGTCATTTGTCAATGTAGTGGTAGTAGGTAATTATTTTGCGAGCGTTGTATGGAGTGTCCGGGGTGTGCCTTTAGTTAAATCGTGGACAATGGTGTGGGTTACGTGCTTGTTAAATTTTAGTTTAAGTATCTTTCTGTATTGTTTCGCATGTAACTGTTTTTTGTCCCTAATAAATAAATAAAGCCCAAAAGCCCGGTTAAAAACATTTCAATAATTCAATCAATAGCTTTGAGCAATCATACACGAACATTGTAGTCAGGCCTACACTGCTCTCTTATACCTATTAACACTGTAATTTAGAAATATTACTAACTATTTTTTAAAGAGTAACCGTGGAGTTTCTTGCCGGCTCTTCTTCATAGGAAACAACCAATTGGAACCATGCTTCTGTTCATTTCTGCTTCTTCTTATTTCACATAAACCTACAACATAATCAGCCTATAATGGTCCCACTGCTGGGACACAGGCCTCTTTTGAGAGTGGGCCTTAATCCACAAAGCGGGCCCAGTGCGGATTGGTAGATGTCAAATGTCTTCGAATTTTTGCTTCTAGGGGGTTTTTTGGCTTCCTCACGATGTTTTTCTTCACAGTTTTGAGAGCAGTGGTGATGAAATAATTTACACAAAGTAAAACGCCTGTCTGGATTCGAACCTACGACCTACAACTCGTAAGTCGCGGCCGTTACCACTTGGCCACCACTGCTCCTAAAAAAAAACCTATTAACCTACATGGTTTATGTGAACTAAAATATATTTATTTTCATACCTTATAGAGTGGTTCTGTTCGTACTTCCTGCAGAGCGCCCGCACAGTATCTATGTTCTTAAGACATCGCTCCATGGTCTCTGAACCTATGAACTTGACAAAGGTCGTGTACGCTCGGTAGGCTAACTCCTCGTCGAATACCATCAGGAGTTCCTCTTGAGCCTGGAAATAATATTCAGATGAAATACATACATATGTAGCGGTATCTACAACGCCACATGCGAACAACGCGTCATGCTGACGTCACGCAAATCCTGCATCTCGCAAGCAGAGTTTACCGCGCAACTAGCATAGATACAACAGCCCGACATGAATCATTGGGCAGTTGCCCGCCAGACACTACACCCGTCTGGTCGGAGGATCCTCCCTTTTCTATATAATATGAGTTAACTTTACACCCTGCTCCTCATTTCTCTATACATACATACATAATACCACAACGTAATCTACCTTACAAGCAGCGCCTCAAAGACCTTGGCCTTATCACACTAGAATAGCATAGACAAAGGAATCGGCTCATTGAGACGTACAAAATACCGAACACTACGAAGTGCCCAGTTTACAAGACCTTTACGGTCAAGTCACACCGAGATGACAGCGAAGCGGCGAGCAGTTTCATTGTCATATAATTTTAAACTTTATCTTCATTACTATAATACATAGTATCGCTTGAGAAACTTGAAAAGGTTGTGTGGCCGCCCGCGGCGCCGCGAGCACTCCGACGACTCAAGTTTCTCAAGCGATACTATGTAATATAGTAAAGAAGATAAAGTTTAAAATTATACGACACTGAAACTGCTCGCAGCTTCGCTGCCATCTCGGTGTGACTTGAGTCTTACACACTGAATGCCAAATAGTAGATTGTTATGCAAGGGTCGAAAGGAATCAATTCCTATACGAGGCATTTAGACGCCCGAGCGCAGCGAAGGCGGCTATAGCCCGAGTAGGAATTGATGACTTTCACCCGTGTTAAACGCTCTACTTTTCATTTCGAATATAAGGAAAGTAAAAAGTAGTAGTTTTTCTAAAATATTTATTGTTAACAATAACATGCAAAGTTTTTGAATTTCGGTACAGCTTACAGGGTTAGTATCCCGCCAAATAATACTATTGACTTTTTTTACTTTAAATATGGAACACATTGCGTCATCGCCGCGGGCTGTCCCGCTTAATAAGTTTTTTTTTTTTAAATTCACTCTGGCTGTTTATACACTCACAAGACTGCAGCATTTTTCTTAATTTATGTAAAAAATTTCGTAGCTGACTACAGTTCTATTTTTAAAATTCATTCCCTCCCTAAAGAGGGAAGTAATTACTATGAGTCTTTCCCGCCCTGTGGTGGGAAGCAGCGTCTTCCACCCGCTATTTGGATCAAACAAACACTACTTTCCGAGTATGAGAAATGAAAAAACATTTCCGTGGGTATTCCCCAGAAAAAGCCTTTGAAGCAATCCTTGTCTAACCGAGTTGTAACAGCATGGAATAGGCTCCCGGAAAATGTAGTGTAGGCTCCCACACTCAACTGCTTCAAGTATGGACTGGACAGATTAAATATCTCCAAGCTATTTGATACACATGCATCAGCTAATTAGCTGCTAGTGTGTCTAACTAAATAATAATACATATTTAAGTCTGATAGATATAGTGATTAAAAGGTTCTGTGGTACTTTGGACTTTGTATGGATGGCATGAGTATGTGCATTTTGTTAGAGAGCGAACGCGTGCGTACACAATACATAACTCTTTTGTCGTGTGTGCAAAGATATGTGGTGCGATGGCGATGCAAAATGCTAACTTGGTTATTGACCTTCTTCGTTATATTTAACCAGCAGTTACCTCGTTTTCGTAAAAAATACACCGTTTAAATAAAATACTCTGGCTTTCCTATACAGGGTGTCAGAGACATCGACACGCAAACTGTAGCCATGAATTCAGCAAATGATTCTAGAACCCCCTAGCGTGGAAACTTAAAGTAACCTTAACCACACGACTGAAGTGAAACTTCAAACGTATTTGGCTATGAGAGGAAGAGAGAAAGTAAATGTGCGCGCGCACTGCTTTCTCTTGCTTATATCCCCCACTCAACTCCCGTTCGCCTCACCCGATCACACTTTTCGTAACGCGTTCGCCAGCTTACTCGCCAAGTCAAGCGTGCGTAAAGAAGTTTCACTTCAAAAATTGCTGTTTCATAGAAACGTGCAATACCTACGCGCTCAAAATGTATGGAACTGCAGCAATTTTTTTTTAATAACCCTGGAAAAATTTCAATGCAGGATGTTCAGAATCATGTACTGAAACCATGGTAACAGGTTTTGCGTCGATGTCCCTACCACCCTGTATATTATCAGCCCAAAACCCAACCGTTAAGCATCTCTACACCTAGTCAAGTAATAGGTACTGACCGTTAGTCTGGTACTGTCATGTGGATTTTCGCAGATGTCAGGCGGGGTACAGGCGAGATCAGGTAGGTCTGCGCGTACGACGCGACCATCTTGTACGCGCCACTCGGCCGTAGTACCGTCTCGACAGATCTCGAGAAAGCCTTCGGGCTTGGAATCGGCTGATTCTTGGTCTGATGACTGTGAAAGGGAAGGTGAAAATTGGACATGATAAGGGTAATGATAATCATATACAATGTGGAGACAAAAGCACGACAAAAACTGGCAATGCATAGGAGTATTTTGAAACCATACCTAAATTCAAACAACGAAATTAAATAGTAGTGATGAACCGATTGTGTTCTGCCCACAGATATAGATACACCTAGATAACGCAAGAGCAACTACTTCACGTGCCAAAAATCGCACCAGCTTACGTTTGAAAATCATTAGCCGCCACTTTCGCGCTCAGTCCTGCGTACTGCTGGCTGGGTGAGCGTGAGCTAGAGAGCGCGAGTTTGTGACGTCATAGTAGGTAGTCAAAAAGTGGCACGCTTAGTTTTCATACAGTTCGTGATACTTGCGTTATCTAGGTCTATCTATATCTGTGGTTCTGCCAATCAGCCGACTATTTAATTGTGATAGAATTTTTGTTTGTAGACTTGGAACGTCAAGATTAGATATACGAAGTTTAATTTATTTCCATATCAACACCTCGGCCTGTATATCATAATTTATAAATGATGTCTTAAAATTATACATGTGGAGTTGTGGACATTGTGGACACAAGGAAAGTAAAAAATTCGAAGACATGTGACATGAGGTGGTATATTTATAGCCCACTCCTTCTCGGAGAGAGGAGGCTTGTGTCCCAGCAGGAGGAACAATGTGTCAAAAACAAAAGAAAATCGTTTTTTTTTATTCTTACCTTTTCTGGTGTATTTTCTTCTTGTTTCGGCCAGTTTTCGATCTTGCCAGTCGCTTTATCGAACGCCAAAAAGAATCTGCAACAGAGGTGAATATTTATTTTATTATTAGTATGTAAAGTATGTTCCACAAATTTAAGGTCGCTCAATGCGCTATGAAGCGGACTATGCTCGGAGTTTCTTTAAAGGATAAAATCAGAAATGAAGTTATCCGGAATAGAACTGGAAGACTGATATAGCTTGCAGAGTAAGCAATCTGAAGTGGCAGTGGGCTGGCCATGTTTGTCGAAGGACCAATAGCCGATGGATGAATGAATGAATGAATTGCACCGATCCCAGCGTGGTTAAACCAGACTCGATTAATCGAATGAACCCCAAGATTCGCACTAGCTCCTGTAGCCTCATTTTCATGGTGCTACAGCGACCATTGCATATCAAGGAGTAGACCGGGGGGCGCGGTAATGGTAGGGAAGACGTGCCCGAAGGATAGGTAAGGATTTAAGAGCCTACCGGATATGCATCCTAGAGTAAGCATTGGACTAGTGGAGAGATAGGTAATTATATCTTTGGATGGGCATCTTTTAACGACCTTGCCGTCAGGCTGGTTCAGGTCGAGCTTCATCGTTGAGTCTTTTGGCGGGGTTCTACTGCTTTCTCGGTTCTTTTGTATGTCGTTGCTCTGTTGTGTTGTGTTGGATGTTGCTGTTTTCCATGTCATCGTCGGATGTTTCGCTACTCTCCATTTCCGGTTTTTTTGTGAATCTCACTAGCAGCAATCTTGATCTTACTTCTGTCTTCCGCTGTATTCATCCAAAAGTTGATTTCCTTGCCAAAGTACTTCATGTCCTGTTTTAAATTGTCGTTCCATGTGTAAATAGGTCGGCCGACTTTCCTGGATTTGGCCTTGTACTGCATTGCTGCATGTAGCACATCCTGTGGTTCTTGACGCGTTTGGTTGCTGTTTTTCCGTCTAAGATTTCAGGCATTTTGTTTTGTCTTGGTTTATTCCTAGATTGGTTAATCAAGTCTCTCATGATAATTAACTCGCTCATATCTTCTGAGTCTTGACCTGTTGGCTTTGTTAAGTGCCGATATTTTCAAACCATGTATCATGCACGGTACGATCACCATTCGATGCGTCTGTATCCTTTTTTTCTGTTAACTAATTCAATTTGGGTATCTTTTCTAATTAGAATCGCAAGTCCCCGGTGTGCTTTACCTGCGGTTCCATAGAGGTGCCATGCGTAGTGGGTAGAGTTGTATGCTCTAGAGTTCATACCTTGTATGCAGGCTACATGAATGCCCCTAATTGAAAGTTCAGCGTCTATTTTATCTTCTTTGGCCGGTTTTGAGGCCCCACGGACGTTCCAAGTTGCAATACGCAAGTCTGGGCAAGTTTTTATTGCGGTAGACGGCTGATTTCTAAGTATTGTGAACCCAGTAACATCTGCGACTACGTCTGATAACTGTGTATACATTAATGCTTGTCGTTCATACTGTGTTAATGAGCTAGCTAATTGGGGGCTGTTCGTTTGAGACTGGGGTTTCGTGGGTTGACCTTGCTCTTCTCGTGGTATTGGTTAACTAAAAGCTTGTTATGTTGTGTTGTTTTGACGTTGTTTGTTTCTTGTATTAGATCTATCAGGTTGCTGTTGTAATGTTCGCCGTCGGCCGTGACCCAGCTATCATAGTGCTGGTCCTTGTAGAGGATGTGTATGTAGCCGGGTACTGGTTCGCCGGCAGGTGAATACACAAGTGTGTCTCTTGTATCCGTATGCACGTGCAAATTTACAAGATAGAACTCGGCCGCGGTGATAAGAATGTCCTCTCCCTCCCTAGAACGTCTTGTTAAACTGGGTAGTTATGTATTTTGTTATCCTTTGTTCCTGGGATAGATTGCTGTTATGGCGAAATTCTTGTATATTATTTAGAAGTGCTAGGTGAATTCTGTCGTCATCTCGATGCTCCAAAACATATGAAGCGAGGTCTTGACGGACAGACGCGTGATCAAAAGTTAAACCCATTAAATTATTTATTTGCTCTAAACGAGCAGTTCCCGTCTTTTGTCATACGCACAATTGCCATTTTAAAAACCCTTTTGTTTTTATGTTATTTCAAGACCTTCTCGGCACATGTGTTGGGTTTGGGAACCACTAAAGCTGACAGGCGAGTGGACCGCGTGAAATTTATGAACTTCGCACTTATGAAATCTTTAGAAATGTGTTTTTTGTTACTTAACCTTTTTTTTTTGAACTTCGAGTCCAAATTGACGCGCTTGGGTATACAAACTTGACTTACAAAGCTATGCAATAATTTAGTACAATGTTAAATTAAGGAAATCGTGAAGTACGAATTCTAAAGCGATACCGTATTTTAGGCGAGAATAATAGAGAGTATTAGTTTATCCCACCCTCCGACTATATAGGTACATATAATTTGCAAACGTTTCCCTAAAGCTTAGCTATTTATAGCTTACAATGATGTTAAATTCGCGTGGCTTCAAAAGTCCAAATTATCAAACTAAAACGCAGCCGGATACAGCTTCCAATGGAGATCCCTGAAATATAAATATGGAAAGATCTCACCAGATTTTCGACGTCACCAAGATCCTCGATCGGCAGGCCTAGACCTCGGGCTTGCAGATCAGGAACACACGTATGCCACTTTACCACCTTTTTAAGGTGTTTTAATTTGCACCCACTGCAAACCACAAGTGCTGCAGCGTTCGTATTTCAAATTCGAGTTTCAAACTCCAAGTCCTCCACGTGTGCACATTGCATCAAGTAAAAACCAAAAGCGGGACACGACACGTCTGTCCCATTCGGCGGTCACTATCCGAATCCTCGAAGGACCAATAGCCGATGGAGCTGACAAATCCTGAAGTGGAGACCGCGTATCGGCAAGGGTAGTGCGGGGCGCCCCCTAGCTAGATAGACCAACGACCTTGAAGGTGGCTAGGGCAGGCTGGATGCGGAAAGAGGCGCAGCCTGGGAGAGGCCTATGTCCAGCAGTGGACTGCGATAGCCTGAGTTGATGTATAGTGTCGTTTTCAATAAAATCCAATTTATTTGTGACATAATAATATGCTTTAAGTTAAGCTTTTTTGCTGGTTAGTAACCGTTGGACTGCCAGACAATATCACACATGGCTGCAAAATCAAATTCTTCGTTTTAAATGGAGGAAATTCGCACCTCGTTCATCTACTTTTAAATACCTACAAGAGTGGCTTACCTTTGCAGAGCCGGCACACATAGATGTCTCCTCGTCATCTCAGGTCCGATTCTGACCGCTAAGACATGCAGAGCGTCCAACAGTTTCCTGGTTAGAGAACATCGCGCCGCCGCGCCGCTGGGGTACGAGCAACGAGTTGTTGAGGCTAACCGGAGGGCTGGTTGGAGGATTGTTTTTAGGAATGTGTCCTGAAAAATAAAAATAGTTTGTATAAGAAGTTAAACGTACAGCGCGATTTAAGGCCGCTGCATACGTGACGGGTTTTTTCACGGACGGGACGGAACGGGAAATTTTGAAAATATCGTTTCATACAAAATGTATATGGTAGCGCATGTCACGGAGACACGGACGGGACGGGAACGTAGCGCTGACGGGGCGGGAAAAATATCGTCGCCAACGATGTTTAGCACGTCCCGCCCCGCGCGTGTCCCGCCCCGTCCGTGTCCCCGCTACGTATGCACAGTACCTTTTCTTGTTCACGGTCGTAACTACTTCGTCATCTAGAGCAATAGCAATTAAAGCCAATTCTTGAAATGAAAAATCCATCTTTCCTTCTTCACAACAACAGCACGTTAGATCCAAATCAGTGTTACGGTACGTATGCATTAAGAACACGTTCCCGTCTTGAACGAGGCAGTCACGTCCCGTTCCCGTTCACGCCCCGTCCGAGGTATTATCTCGTTACGTATGCAGCGGCCTTTACTGTCCGCGAATTGTACGATGAACTCTGGTTTTCCGAGGAAAGACGATTCTAATCGAATCACTTTTTAAGGTGCCACTATTCGATATTTTTTCCATACAAATTTCGGGAGAGTATTACTCCACTGTTTGACATTGTACATCCAAAGTTAAACATTGTATCGTTTTGTCTAATTATTAATTGTGTCTGTACGGAAGCAGAATTGTAAAATAACAAGCCATTAAAAAGTTATGAGCCAACAAAGATTCGTTTTTCTTGCTATTTTTAACGTAACTTTGGGTGTAAATAAGTAATAAAAGAACTGAAAAATATTAAAAATTAAATCCGTACCGACAAAGCTCAGTTATCGAAGAGTTCAAAAAACTTTATTTGTGATTGATTTATGTAGTGGATTTTTCATAGAACTCAATTTTCCAAAGCACTTTTCAAATATTTTTATGCGCCTATCAGTTCGGAACGGTGTTTCTGTGCGTGAGAACTAGATGTTGTGCGTGTAGATTAGCGTCTAACTGCTCATCACTGATACTAGCTCCGTCAGACACGAAGCCAAGTTAGACAGCGTGATTTTGGCCATGACCACCAGTGAGTTCGAGCTCGCGTTTAGTTTACTCTTAAGACCCACCGGTGTCTTCTAACATTCTGGATGTACGATACTGTCCTGTTTGCCTATTCGCGATATACTGTTGAATCCAATTTAACTACACATTTATTTACTCGACTTATTTTTAGGAGATACAAGGACAGTCAGGGAAATTAATTGTAAAGCAAATTGACTCTCTATTTCAATTTTTCGTGTTATAGCCATTACATAAAACTGTCAAAGAATGACAGTTGTGATTTAAATATACGGACAAATTAAGTTGGTAGTCAATTTTGTCAAAAATTAATTGACCTGACTTACAAAGTCAGGGTAATTAATTATTAAGAAAATTGACTCCTTGATGTCGACCATGGATTTATTCCGTAGCAGTAAGAGCGGTTTTTATAGTACAAATTTTACTAAGCTGATAAAATGGGTACCTGCAACTGTTCCATAAGTTTAACATCAGACATATGCGGCAACAGATACTTGACGAGCTGCAGACACGCGACAACACCGCCCTCTAGCGGTGCGGAAAGACGACGGCGACACGACGCTATCAACTCGCCCATGTGAGGTAGGTATTGGAATATTATTAGCTGTTCGCCGTACATCACTGTAAGGAAGACAGAAAATGATTTTTTTGATGTTGACTTGAAACAGCATGGCAGTTGAGAATGTGTCATGCTCACTTAAATATCTCACTGATGGTGGCGTGTGTGTTGGATCATTCGGTTCCCTACAAAATAGTTGAGCTGGATGGTGCTGATCCACGCGTCATGTTCTTGAACGGGCGCCGTCGGTTGAGACTGGTCATCTCTTAACTGCCAAGGCTTATTTTTAATCTTATATTTTGAATTGTTTCTTCATTTGTGTTTTTTTTTTACATTGTTCTAATACGTAGAAGCAACAAGAATAATGTACCAAGGATTTTGTAATATCTTGATTTAAAAGAGTGTCCATGGAGTTTCCTACCCGTTCTTCTCCATAGAGATCTATGTTATAGAATGGGCAACTAGCTTCAACGTTCTGACCGACTATTTAATTTTGACAACTCAAAAGTACCCTCACATGGTTTAATTGAAATAAACGCGTGAAATAAATGAGTTTGAGTTTGTTTAAAAATGAAGAAAAATGTAAGATATCTAACAACCAAGTAAGCTAAGAGTCTCATGAAACTAATTATTCCACCTTCCTTTTAAAATAATGGCAATTTATTATTTTACAACACTATCCGCAATACCCAACACTACCCACAGTACGCCCACAGTAGTTTTAAAATATGGCTGATGATAACGACACACAAAAACCTACCTGATCCGACATATACATATATATATTACCGGCAATCTGT
Source organism: Amphipoea oculea (assembly GCA_945859645.1). NCBI lineage: Eukaryota > Metazoa > Arthropoda > Insecta > Lepidoptera > Noctuidae > Amphipoea > Amphipoea oculea. Next base: position 19,525,052 of record OX243864.1, on the reverse strand, counting down.
ATAATCCAGTATTCTATACAATACCTAGGTAATGTATAGAATACCTGAAACGTTTAGGTAATGTATGGAACACACAACATATATAAATAAATATTTGAGCTACTCACCAACTATAGAAGTGAGGCACTTGATGACCTTCATAGCATTCCTGTCTCCAACAACTCTGCTATTCACAATGGATATCTCATCAAACTCATCCTTTTCCTCACTGTCCCAAGGCGCCAAGTTATCCTTACCAATGTAACATAACGTCAACATCTTTAACAAATTCCTCGTTATATACCTACAAGTAAGTACTGGTCCCAGTCTATGAGACAACCAGATCAAACTTTCGGAACTCATATCAGAAATTTTAGAAGAATTTGGGTCTTTAAATCCTTGAAAATCATCTTCATTCATACTTCGAGAGCCTTTTGAAGAAGGTCCTGGAAGATCTAAATTGACTTGTGGATCGTGTGATTTTCTTCTGAATTCTACTTCCTCAGAATCATCCTCTTCGGCGAAATGTAAGTAACTTGTAAACATTGCTTTGGTCGGTATTTCTATGATAGGGGAAGTTGATTTATTTAAGGGTGTTACTGTCTCGAGATTTTGATCTTTATGGACTAAGAAATTAATTTCTTTTTGCGTTGTGTTCGGTGTGAAGTATTTAGAGGATATTGGAGATACGTGGTCTATAGATGGTGAAGGAGTATGGATGTTGTTATCTTGCGTAGTATTAGAGTTATAAGAGTCTATGGATTCCGCAGGAGACTTGCTTCTGCTGTTTCTACTAGGGAGCCTATCCTTATCAGTTTCAAAGTGAAACAACTCATTCTCGCTTCTGTTATCACTGTCTTTCTCCTTTAGACCTTCATTTGTCTCTGTCTTTTCAACACTTGGGGTGGTCACGTGTTCAGACCCGTATGACGTATCAGGCGAAAATATATCTGTGTTACTAGATAGAGCATTTTTCACGTTATCGTCTGAGTATCTCGGCTTTTTGTTCGACAAGGCCTTGTTGTGACACAGATGACCTGGAGACCCGACTTCCTCCGTAACATCTTTGTAACCTCCAACAGCTTCAACTAGATGTTGGGTGAAATTGTCCAGGAAGCATTGAAGACCTAATCTCACCATCAACTGCAGAAGGAATATATTGTGATAGAGTTTGACAAATTTCTGTTTATTCGATACTCCTCCTGATAGAGACAAACTATCGATATCTGTTAACTTATGCTGGTCAGGCTTATCAACAGCAAAGGCATCATCTTCATAGAGGTTTAATACATGTTTGAGTAACTTTTTTCTGGTCTCAGCAGGGCCCAAGGCTTTGCTTACAGTGTCGAATAAGTACCATGCGGCTAATACTGATGTGTCTTTATTTTGCAGCAATTCTATGTAGTGAGACAAAAAGATATCTAGAACATCGAATTGACTGTAACAATTCACTTGGTTCAGGAGTACGTCTAAATGTGTTGCGCACGCCTGGATCTTTCCCTCAGCGATTTTCTGATTGAAGTACAGTTTTGTTTTATCAACGTTTTGGTACTTTTCGCACTGAACGCCATCACATTCATACATGTACAGTATGTTTAATTCAGTACTCGTTAATTCATATTCATGTAACGTATTCAATAACTTGTATAAAATATTAAAGCTTTGCGGGAACGGTATTAAATGCTGCATCAGTAAAGGTTGGAGTAATTGCGCCGGAGTTGGAGCTGGTAACCCTTTATCAGTTACTAGAATCTTTTTTAACGGTTCCTCCTTTTTGGGAGTCAGTTCGTTTTTGTAACTCAAGCTGGGCGGTTGTACGTTTAGGAGTAGGGATGCTACGTAGCTAACACTTCTCGGTAACGCATTGTAGTTATGTTTTAATACCGTTCGGCAGTTGTTGTATCGTTCTAAGAAATTATCGCTTGCCGTTCTAAGTGGACGCATATAAGTATGTAGGAAGATTTCCACGATCAAACATCCTATCACCAACATATCTTGGCGCCGACTTTCAGTCACAAACTGCTTATAGATCGCTGCATCAGTTGTGTACCTTGTATTAAAGGATCTATTCTTTCTCTCTTTTAACACACTTTCCAGATGCGCATCCTGCGTGAATTTCTTTAAATAACTTTGATCGTATGACGCTAAAAACATGTGGTTCGTGAAGGCTGTATCATCAGACCCCTCCTTGTTTGAAACTGCACTGTCCTGCCTCATATCTTGCTGTACAGGATAAAGATTTATAGTAGTAACATTCTCTTTGTGTTTCTCCTTATCTTCAGCTTTGGTAAAAAAGCATTTCGTGCGGAAATTGTCGAGGGATTCTATAGCTTGAATCGAGGCTACTGGGTTGAATTCTTTTGGCAGATATATTACTCCTTTCCCAAGTTCTGATCGTTGGACCCTGTAGTGTCGTGAGTGGGAGGAAGCCCTGCCTTCAACTGGCGTTGTCTGCGAGTCTTCGAGTCCTTGGCTCTTAGATAAGGAGCGAGCTCTGCTGGTACTTTTGTGTCGCGATCTGACCCGTTGAGGGGGGACGTTTAGCCGTGACACGTGCTGAGGAAGACTGGTGGATTCCTCTTCATCATCCGAGACATCGTCTGAACTGTCGTTTCGAAGGGATTTTTCTGTGGAGAATGATAATTATAGTAAAACTGATGCCGCAAATGGTTATAATGTTATGGAGAGCATCAATCTAGCAGTACACGTAACATTGCAACTTACAACCTCTTTTCAAATGATCAGTTTATAAGCTCAGTGTTAACAACTTCACTCTGTCTACTTGATATATGGATAGACCATCTTGAGATATGTCTAAATAGAATAGTCTTCCAGACCGAATTTCGGCCATGGCGACCAATCTCAGCGGAGACCAGCCTTCGGCGCGGGAGATATATAGTCCTCTTCACCGTATCCGGCGACAGCGACACCGACTACTTCCCTTTCCTTTCATGAGCTCTTTGATGACTAGCAAAACCAAATTTGGTCTTGTAAAACCCGGTCACACCGTATACAGAAAAGCTGATCAGCATCGTTGTAAATGAGAAATTCCTAATAGAAAAACCCCATAACACTTTGCGCGACCTGGGAATCTGACCCAGGAGGCACGCTCAGCAGTCGCGCTTGCGGCCACGAGACCAAAGGGGCAGTTTTATAAAAAATAGAATATAACAAAGTATACTACGGTGTATTCGCTTAGTACTAGTGAACTGCTGAGTTATGTCGTACGAGTATGTCCAGTATCATTTAGAAAAATCCTAAAGAAGGTTAAGGTGCACACGTGGTAAGTCAAGTTAGATTCCTAGATATCAGTAAAGTAGTACATACTGGCATCCTTAGGCGCGGTCCAATGCATGCGGGGCGGCGCGGGCGGCAGTGCGCGCGCGGCGCGGGGCGGGTGCGGCGCGACCAACAGTTGCACCGCGCCGCCGCGCCGCAAGCGTGTGTGCCCGTCCACCAGCGACAGGCACACGTTCTTAGCTTTTATTGCCGCGGCTCCTGAGAGCCTAAGAAAATATGTTAAGATAATGTGTAAACATATTTTTTTTTTGGTTGACGACAACGTCAGATAAAGAAAAATATTTTTTAAGTTTCTTCTAATTTGTATTTATTCATATATGAGTTCATGTAGTGTAAGCCAGCGGCTGCGCATGATTTCGTGACACCTCTTTCGCCTATTACTTTCGTAATCAATCGTAATAACTGTTATCATTGTTCTGGGACTATTGTGACTGTGTGCTTATTATAATCTTGAATCTCTTCTGACTGTTTTCTGTGCTATGTGTGTGTGTGTTGCTCAATACAATCGTGAGTACTATAGCAGACTTGATTTTCATTCCTCTACCTATGACACACCCCTTTACATTACTATAGTTTCGATCCCGTGGCAATATCGGGATAAAAAGTAGCCTATGTATTAATCCAGGGTGTCAGCTACCTCCATACCAAAGTTTATCAAAATTGGTCTAACCGTTTGTGCGTGAAGAAGTAACAAACATACAAAAACACTCACAAACTTTCGCATTTATAATATTAGTGTGATATTATATTAGTGTGATACTAAAATATGCCTAAGTAATTTATTAACTTCTCGTAAAATTAAAACACAACAAACTCACTTGTAACCAAAAGTGATATCAATCCAGTCATGGAGATTCTCGGACACATATGTACTCTCCAAGGCTTCTCTGTGTTTTGTGATGAAGTCTTCCGCGCATGTCGCCCAGGACGGTATACCTAAATCCTGGAAAATAACACAAATTATGTTCTTCGACCTGTTCAATGAATATTCAATTGCAGATTGAAAGTAACAGTAAGTTGGGGTGTGTTTGGGACTGGCTAAAACCTTACGGATCAAATTCTGCACACTTTATTCTGTCCCGACGGTCAGGGCAGAGCAGTACTGGCCAAGTGGTTACCACTTGGCCACCACTGCTCGAGTTGGTCGTAGGTTCGAACCCAGACAGGCGCTTTGCTTTCTGTAAAGTATTTCATCACCGGTGCTCTCAAAACGGTGAAGGAGGAAACCGGCATATCCTACAACCAAAAAATCGAAGACATGTGAGTGACATCTACCAACCCGCACTGGGCCAACGTGGTAGATTCCGGTCCACTCCCTCTTACCAAGAGGAGGCCCGTGTCCCAGCAGCGGGAATATAGACTGATTATGCAATGGTATGGTCAGAGCAGAACACAATGTTGTCAGTATTAAAAAATCTTGCCAAATTAGCCGGGAATTTGATTCGTATGGTCTTATCCCACCGTCGAACTTACCCTAACATGATAACATACGTGTACCTACTGTATCAGTTAGATGCTGGTAACAGTTTTAACAGATTAACTTAGCGGTGGAATAGTAGCGGTTTACAGCAATTTTCCTAAAGCTCCGGTTTCCTAAGAAAGCGTTGAAAGGTCAGTAACTGTTGTCCAAATGGAGAGCGTTTTTTACACTATTCCGAGAAAACCACCGAGAGTTGCAAATCCAGTTCGCGAAAAAATCCCGCTGCGATATTTTATAGAGTAGTATAGAGGTATGAGGAACAGGGTGTAAAGTTCACACAACCTCCATAGAAAAGGGAGGATCCTCCGACCAGACGGGTGTTGTGTCTGGCGGGCAACTTCCCAATGAGTCATGTCGGGCCGTTGTATCTATGCTAGTTGCGCGGTAAACTCTGCTTGCGAGATGCAGGATTTGCGTGACGTCAGTATGACGCGTTGTTCGCATGTGGCGTTGTAGATACCGCTACAGTCGCGGTACTAACGTGCTAACTGGGTCATCGTTTTATCATGGCATGGATTATTAGCTAACAGCTGATACGAGAGGAGAAGTAGAATACCTATATGATTTTATTTCGCAATGAGCATTCATTGCTTAATGTTCTCTTACCGGTAGATCTTCGTGGATGCTCTTAAACACGGTGGGGTCCGTGTAGAATTCGGGAATGCACTCGTCTGGCGTCCACTCTTGCATGCGCTGTATCGATGCGGGGTACTCCGCGGGAACCCACTTGTTTCGCACATATTTGCATAGGACTTCTTTTGGTGTTCTAGAAGAGAATTTATTACGATAAAATTTAATAAAAGTTCAAATGGAAGTTTTTATTGGTAAAACATAGGTAGGTGTAAAAACAGGTGTTGTAAATAAAATATTTATAGGTACACTATGTTTTGCCGTTTACGGCGTACAAAATAATATCAATAAAGTATAGATATCTGGAGTGGAGGTGCTTGGGGGAGGCCTTTGTCCAGCATTGGACGTGTTTCGGCTGAAATGATGATGATGATAGATATCTAAAATTACACTCTTTTTTTATTAGCCGTTTATGTCCCACTGTTGGTCTCCCTACTCTGTTTCCACCTCTCTCTGTCCAGAGCTGCCAAGGAACAATCTTTATGAAAGGAGTCCAGCTCATCCCGCCATCTCCGTCTGGGCCAGCCGCGATGTCGTTTGCCATCAAAATTACACTTACGTGACAGAGATAAATTTCATAAAATTCAATGACAAAATATATCCACGCTAAATTACAAAAAATATCCTAAAACAAAGTTAATTTTGTGTACAAATTTTTTACAAATTTAAATTATTAGAATAACATAAAATTGCTCCTACACTATACATTTTTTTGTAACACCCCCTCACCGAGAGGAGGCCTGTGTGGCTTTGTCCCAGCAGTGGGAACATTATAGGCTGATTACAATCATTTATTATAATTATTTTGCCAATTATATTTCTTGTATTTTATGTGTTAAAATAAATGTTCAATGCTACCTTTGACCATTGATTCAGCACTTCGTCGGTGGACGCGCGGCCTACTTCAAATATTGTCATAGTCGCATATTACACGCATAGAATACTAAGATATTTGTACATTTGTGTGTGTTAAGAAAAAGTAGTATATAAGCTGTAATATTTGTAAAATAAAGCAGATTAGAATTTATTCTTTTCTCATTACCCCTCACTGTGGCCAAGACACCTTTAGCCATCTCTGATCAGTCCTGTGAGTCTGCTGGACTGGCAGTGAGTTTACCCTTCACCCTCACCTGTAATTCCTAACCACTATCCGTCTCTTACCTTAGGTCTCTTGGTGCAGACATCCTGTACTTATTTATATATTTATTTATTACAAATTATATGGTAGGTTAGGGCTGTAGGGCTTATAGGACTTAGGGCCGTAGGGACTGTAGGGCTTATAGGTCTTAGTTTAGGTTCTTTCAATTTACCATATATTCATGTACAGCCGCAACCTTTATTAAGGGGTGGTTGTACAATAAACAACTTATATATAAATAGAATCCAATCTATTGAGGAAAATATTGGAATTAAATGGTAGCTCATACTTTACCTATATTAAAATAATGCATTGAAACTGCATTGACTAGGCCAGGTAACAGGAATTTTTCAGTAGCAGCCCGGAGTCTGGATTTGCGCCCAGTTGATGGCAATAGGGTCGCCCCCTATTACATGGGACTTAAACATAACTGGCGTAACGTGGGTGTACTATAGACCAGGTACATGTACATCTATGCCTAACCCTTCGCGGATCACAGGCGTGATGTTATAAGTCAAAAACAAACCGTATCCCCTTCATGTAAATCTCAAATTCGCGTGCACTAACCTGCGCGCTAAGTAGACGTAGCATGTAATATCGGAGAGCGCGTCGGAAACATGGTGCGGTATCTGGTCGGTACAGTTGCTGACGTCATAAGTCATGTCGAGCTGTCTGTCGCCCTTGTTCAGACGGTACTTTGACTTGCGCAGGTCTCGCCAGTTCCTTCCTACGAATGGAATTAATATTTTACAAGAAAATTTAAAAGTTACGGAAGTTTATACGTTTTTAAATCCCTGTTAATTATATTTTCGTTGGTAACATAAAAGCTAGTACAGTACAGACGCATGCACATGCAACTACTACAATCTGTCAAATTCCTTTAATAGATTTTCAACTTTATCGCTAAAGCTTTAGGTTCAAGGTTGACTGGGAAAATGTGACAGTTTCGGGTAGCTTGATGTGCTGGCGTCTGCACCTACGTTTCACAGCATATTTATTGAACCAGGGCTAAGGTAAGCTACGGTTTCCTAAATGAGCGGTGGTCGCCACATAGCATTTGCAATTTACCAGCGAATGACGATACAGGAACTATGAAAGTAAGTTGGCGTGTTTTCCTAGACAGCGTTTTTACCCGACTATGAAGGGTATATGATTTGAACCGGTATGTATGTTCGTCTATTCCCTCGTAACTTCAAAAGTACTTAATGTAATAATTTGACAAATGAGGTATAGTTACAAGCAACTTGACCGTCCGCTGGTTATAGGCTATGTGACGTCAAACTAAATTCAATATGATGCCCTCTAGAGGACATAAAGTAATGAATTTAAAAATAAATATTTTGGGATGGCGCCTTGTTGGGTATCAAATGACAGGGCTTAATTAGCACATTTCAAAAATATAAATATTACTGAAATAAGCCCCAAAATAATTAAATAAAAAAATAAGTTTAAAAACTAAAACCTGACTACTGAAAAGGATGAAACACGAAAGTACCTTCCCGTGATTGCATGCTACCATAGCTTATACGTATGTTTGTACAGTGTCATGCAACCACGGGAAGGTACTTTCTTGTTTCATCCTTTTCAGTAGTCAGGTTTTAGTTTTTAAACTTATTTATTTTTATTGTAATCAAATAATGCAAGCAATTTAGTTGTATCAATTAAACATATACTGCCTATACATTTTATTTACACTACAAACATTACTGATAATATACAAGCATATTGGTGCAGTAGATAACAACATGAATCACAACAAACACACTTTTATCAAACAAAACAAAAGCATTACTAATTACTACTCCTACTACAAAGACTTACCACATCTGGAAGAGAAATCAGTCACCCAAGGAACCATGAAATGTGCCTGAGGATCATTGGCAGATCTTCCAGCTAACATGTTCAGGTGTAGCAGATAGTCCAGGTTAGATATCCTGCCCCTGACCCACAGCATGCACAGCTTTTCCAGCTGTACAGCCTCTTTGCGCCAGCACCACTCCTCCCCCCTCTTTCCAGGGGGCCCCTGATTTATTGCAGGAGTGGTCTGCTTACTTCTATTGTGTTCAATGATCAGGGATGCATCCAAGCAGTGGATATTGTTTGTTATCATTGGCAACACTTGCAGCCATAAGTTCTCAGACAAATAAATGTCTTGAAGAGTTAGCATCCCTAAGCTCAACCCTCTATCACTCATAGCTTTCGATAAATTCAACAATTGGTACACAATAAACAGGCCACGGCCATAATTTATATCTATTAAATTAGGACTGAAGTTCAGGCAATCTAGAAGAGTATTCTCATACTGTCCTCTGTATATAATGTAGAAGTTATTATCTGATTCTATAGTGAACATAGCTGCTAGGAGGTTACCATGTGTTTCATACATTTTTAAAACATGTTTATTAGGTATTATCTCTTTGTACTCTATATGTCCAGCTCCATCACACTTTACCCTAATTATATTACATCCATACAGGCGAAGCACTACCTCAGACATCAACTGATCATGCTCTAACAGATTCACTATGGTACTTTCTTTACTGCTATCATTATTTTGACAGTACTTCTTATAAGATTCTTTCCACAATGTTCTCTGGTTACTTTGTGACACATATTGCAGTAGTTGAGAGAACGTGAGGGGCGTCTCATTTGTGTTTTCATTGAGCTTGTATCGAGGCAGTGGAAGAACCTTGGACACTTTTTTATTCAATACCTACAATACAAAGGATTTTTTATTAATACCTACGCAGTTCTAGCAGAAAATTCTTACTATTATCGTATTGATGAACAGATACATACCCTCATAAATATTTTTCGCCACGGATAAGGTACACTTTCACCAGGTTGCAAGGTAAAGTCTACATTGTTCACTGAGGTATCCACTTCGAGGTTTTTTATCCATTTCTTCAACCAGCTTGTGTGGACGACGACGGTGTAAAGGCCAGGTGAGGCAGTGGGGAATATATTTTTATTACTTATACCTAATTCCTTAACTATATAATCCATTTCTAAATTATTAATGATGTTTTGTTTTGTTTTGTTGCGTACAAAACTGCAGTCATCATTATCAATTTTGACGTTTCTTTGATATTGACAATTTGACATGATAGATGACAGTTTCGTGTAGGAATACCAGCTATAATAAATTAAAATAATATCGTTCATAAATCAATAATTTTTGTCTTTCAGCTTCAAGATAAATAGGTAGCAGGCTTTCTTTAGCTGTTGCATTCGATTAATAACTAGAATAGTAGTAATATAGTTATTCGTAATCAAATTGTTATCGTGGGCAAAACCTGGATGAGGCTGGCACAGGAGCGTGGTGATTGGCACAAGTAAAGAGAAGCCTATGCCAGTGGGTGCAGTCGGGCTGTGGATGATGATGAATCAAATTGCGGCTTCTTGTGTACTGGGCTGCACCTATTCATCCAACATCCACCATTATCGCACTCTAGCCAGAACAACTCGTCTCATGCAGTAAACGCTTATCACCAAATTTGCCAAACGCTAGTTGGCGATTTCAAACTAATATTCAAGGTTTCCTCACGATATTTTCCTCGTCAAGGAAGCATAAGAAACATTTATTTCCAATTTCACTTAGAAATATTTCTGGTCTTGCAAATGAGGCTAGCTTAGGTGCAACTGAAGTACAACGTGTCGAATTCAAAAATCATACAGGGATATCCTATGGAAAAATAATATGTATTGTAATTCTCGTGTCTTGGGTCCTCAACACAACATGGCGTTTAAAGACTTACGCGGTATTTACGCAGCTTTGCTTCCTTCAGATTTTCATTTCTTAATTCGAAAAGGGTCAGGGAAAATAATTACCAAAGATTTTAGATTTTCGCTATTTATTAGATCATAACATGAATACAATACTTGTATACTTGTTGTTGTATTTTAACAAGTTAAATATGTTTTATTGGTGCAATAACACCTAGGAATCTGGAATGTTAAGGCACTAAATATATTAGGTATTAGCACCAAATGTTAATATAATTCTACCTATGATATGCTATCACAACAGTTATTGGTCCTTGTTTATAAATGCTTAATGTCAAGAGGAATATTCAAGACTATGGAACAGTACCACTTATTTCTAGTAACACACATAAACTTACTCAAAACATGATATTGATTAATGAAATATAAAATTTTAGAAAAACTTAATGAGCACCTAAATTTGGGTAGCACATAAAGAATGCGAAATGTTAGAATTTCCCTAGTCAAGTTTCCCAGAAACTCTCTTCAAGTAACATTTCCACAAAGTATCCTTATAAATAACTGCTTGGGCCTCTGGGCTTTTTGCCGCCACAATGCCCCTGCCCACAACTATGACATCAGCTCCCTTTTCTAAGATAACCTGCTCTGGAGTATTATAGACCTGGCCCAGATCATCTTTGCTGCTTTGCAACTGTACTCCAGGAGTCAGCTGTATGAGGCCTGGGTCCTTGAAAGTGTCCTTATTCTGGCAGACAAATCCAGTGATCAATTCTGGATATTTAGATGCCATAGATACTGTTGCTTCTTTGTAGTCTGGTGTTATAAGGTTCCCCTGGAAACAAAAAATAAATAAATGAAATGGTATTCACTTTTTTTTAACTAGCATGGTCTGAAGCATTTGGTAGCTAAATAATAACAGCTACACTGGTTGATCGAAAAAAAGCTATCTTCGCCACAGTTGGTTCGTAGATGGGTGACCATCCATTACATATTGAGACTCCTCCGTGCCTCGGAAAGCTTGTTAAGCAGATAATCCCAGCTGTCATATGTAGATCTTAACCAATCGTTACTGGTAGTCAGAAGCCTGACAACCACTCTTGCCAAGGGTTATCATTATCGTGTTACCCAGTAGTAAAAATTTTTAGAGGTCAGATAGGCTCTATGTAAGATACTGGTATTTAGCTGCATCCGGTTAGACTGGAAGCTGACCCCAATATAGTTGGAAAGAGGCTAGGCAGATTGATTGGTCTGAAGTATTTGGTAGTGCTAATTGAACATAATATCTATGAAAGTAATCTTACCTCGCTACTCATTTCAGCCAACAAGAACACACCACGATTGACACCATTTGGCGAATTCAGGGCTTTGAGTATTCCCTCACCAGGCAATGAATGGGCAGTCACACAATCCGCCCATTCGCCAACTTTGTATAGCCCTTTCAAATACTGCAAGGAGACCGTATGTCCAATATCAGCATACTTTCGGTCTTCTAGTATTAAAAAGTTGAATCTGTCAGCCAGCTGTTTGATTCTGGTAATAAAATCGTCGCTGTAGTCTTCGATAATGTCAGCATGAGTCTTTACTAGACAGACATGTTCCCCAACTTTTTCTAATAGATCAAGGATCTTCGTAGTGGATGTCAAGTCAACCGAGAGACACAAGTTTGTTTTCTTTGTTGCCATAATGCCAAACAGTTGTTTTGCTATACCATTCTTCGCTAATTTAGCACGCTTTTCATAAGTAAGCAAGACTCGGTCCAGTGGCTTATCTGAAAAATTAAATTACCATTTTAATGAAAGCAAATTGCATGGCAAAGGCCGCAAGGCTGCCCAGTATTTTTGTGGTGTACAATAAAGTATAAGTACATAATATAAATAATAAATAAGTACTAAATGAATAAATAGATACAGTTAACAACCACTTTTAAGTATAACACTAAATAATAAAAAAATGACCACCAGCTTGAAATTCGGCCATGGTGATTAATCTCTGCACTGATTAGCCATCGCCGTGGAAGATATTATAGTACATAAGTGTGTGTGAAAAAGGTACGCTTCCTGATGAAACCGTTTGCGCATGTGCTCTTTGAATGCACAGGGGTCACCCAGATTAGATCAGAGATCCTCGGGACACCCAAATCATACACAGACATTCTCAAAAGACCAGGAGACCTAGTCAGCTTCTGGAGGGAGATGGGCTGGTTGGAATAACCACCGACGGCCGCCATGGCTCACGCACAATGGTCCATTGGAAGGACTAAGTGCGGAAACCAAACCCATAACATAGAACAGAAGGTACGCTTCAAATAATAATGTGAGTTCAATTATATGTTTTTTATTCTTACCTATAACAGGAGCTTGCGTCTCCTTAAGGTAATTTTTAACCTTTACCACAGTTTCTTCAGTAATCTTCCCATTCTTCACCAATATATCAATCAAAGAAGACATTGTAAACAAAGATTTAATTTGGACATCGTCTACTTCAAGATTTTTGCTGCCACCTTGTTCTCTGTCTAATATAATGACTGCATCCGTGACTACCAATCCTTCTTTGCGTAAGTCTCTTACAGTTTCCAGCACACTGGAGCCAGATGTAACCACATCTTCAACTATAAGGCACGTCTGGTTTGCCTTGTAGTGGCCTTCAATTGATTTCTTAGTACCGTATGCCTTAGTTTCTTTGCGTCTCATTAGCATAGACTTCTTGGTTAATACGCTGAGTATCGTAGCAATGGGCAGGGCTGTGTATGGCACACCACATAAATGATCATATTTCAAATCTTTCATAGCAATCTCCAATAACAGGTTTGATATTGATTCCTACAACAAAATAAATACTACAATTACATGGCAGACCATTTAAAATTAAAGACAATTTTTTTAGGTATTTTATTTCAGATATTTGAGATATCTGCTTGCTAACGCTTAATAATGTTAAAATTTTACTCATGTTTTTGAGAGTAAGCTCTGTTCAACTAAGAAACAAGTCAGGCTAACCCGAAACACGTGAGTAAAACCATGACATGAATCCCATGAAAAAAAACGACATTTCTAAGTGAAATTCAATATTTTGAAGAGCAATTAATTAATTAATTTGAAACATACCATAACATCAGGGTAACTAACTATAACCCTCAAATCAAAATAAACAGGTGTTTTTATGCCGCTCTTAGTTGTAAACTCCCCAAACTTTACAGCATCTATCGAAAAGAGCTTAATTGCTAGGTCAACAAGTTTTTTATCGTAAGACATTTTAGTATTTAGTTATTTTTCGAATTTACGCGTGAATTTCGACGGAAATAACCATTTAATTTTGATTGATTGATAGATGGATGAATGAATCAATGAACCGAATGAACGTCAGAACGTGTGATCAATCAATTATACTCTGTGCGTGTGACGGTGTGATCGCGATTGTGTGAAATTGTGTCAGTGTGTGTGACTTTGTTTGACACTTGAATGACGGCAAGTGACATTAGTGACAGTTTAAAAATAGATTGACGTTTTCTCGTTTGTCTAGAAATCGCTGTTGTCATCAGTTTGGGAAGTCAAGCCGCAAAATCTCTTCTATGCAAAGCAATAAAATATTACTGTTTGTACCCAAAACCTGCAATGACCTGTTTTTTTTTACAAGTAACTTTTGCTTTTATACCCCCGGTGTTGCCTAATACACTATTTGCTAGTATTTATTCTTATTTCTATGTTATTTTCTCATAAAATATACTTATACCGTCTTATCGAAAAGCACTTATTTATACATTCACCCTTATTTACTCCAAATTTAGTGTAAGTACATAAAATTGACGCATCTATAGGAAACGTTTATCGTCCTCATGATTTACGTTTTCAAAATTCAGACGTGAGAGCAGGCAACACTGCCAATCACTTTCATTTTTCAAACGGTTTGTGCGGGTGCGGGGAGTGCGCGTCTGTCCGATTTATTCGGGTATTTTTATTTTTCGTATTCATTTTCGGAGTTCGTTGTTTATTTACTTTGTGCTTAATTGTTTATATCTGAACTTTTGTGACGTGTTGAATGAAAAAATCATAAGTATGTTTGTGTTGTAATGTCATTAAAATTAAAAACATGTTGCTTTGTGTAAGTTACAGAACTTTTTCGCGCGCACAAAAAGATAAATAATATTGAATGATTACCTACAATTGGTAATTGATGATTGGTAGTGTTTAGTGTAGTATTATTATTAGTTCAACATTTTTAAACCCGGTTTGGGACTCAGGTAGAAGATTTTGAATCAATGTCGGGCTCGGGCAAGGTAAATCCACCCCTCCTATCGGGTCGAGTACGGAGTGGGGTTCCCTCCCCTCCTTTAGGGGAAGTTTGGGTAGACAAAGGGTAGTCACCCCTAAGCAGAGGGGAGCTTTTGGGCCTTGGGCGATATCCGTTGGAAGGGGAAGGGATCACAATTCAAGTTCAGTTTTTTTGGCCCTTGCCCTTTCTAACGGTTGTGCGCGAGTGGGAAAGTTGTCTAAAACGACGTTAGAAGTTTCTAATCTGAACAAAAATTCTGGTCTAAAAAAGTTTGATATTTCAGGTGAAAGTATACTGTGAGGAACATGGACAGTAATAATGGTAAGTATGACATTCTTTTTTTTTAAATACTATTCAAAATTCCTCAACTCTCTATAAACCAAAGAGATTCTTCCAGAGCCAGTACCAAACTTGGAGTTGGCCATAAAAAGGAGTATGTTAGCAAAGAATAAGTTGGCTATGATAGTGAAGAAGCCTGATGGAGTGGTGCACTTCTCCTGTGTGGAGTGCTCAGCCTGGTACCATAGCAAGGAGGAACTTGAGAGGCATCTATTGGTCCATAACAAGGACTATAGATACCTCTGTGGGATATGTGGCACTGGGTATGTTTATTTTTTTTAATCTTACATGTCATGATACTAACATCAGCAGTTAATAAACCTTGTTTTCTGCAAGAAGAGGCCTTAGAAAAAAAAAGAAACTCAACTATAAACACAAAAAAATATGTTCAATTAATCAACCAATTGAGTTTAAAATAGATAAGTACCAAACTAGGGCATTTTATTTTTCTATCTATTCTCACATCAAATCTAACTCTGTTTTACTTTTGACTATAATAAACATTAAACAATAACAATAAAAATCATACAATATTACTAACTACAATAATACTTAATTCTAAATCTAGTTTAAGAATAAAAATTATCTCTTCAACATAACATTCAGTGAACACCAATAAAAACTTTAACCTTACTCAACTCGTAAGAGTTGAGTAAGCTGAGTAAACCCTTTCCCTCCAACAGGCTAAAACGAAAGGAACACTTAGACAGGCATACCCTAGAACACCAAGAAGTCAGACCTCATGTATGTCCTGACTGCGGGAAGGCCTTCAAGAGGAAAGAACACCTGAACATTCACAGGTCCATACACAGCGGGGACAAGAGCGAGGCTTGTCCTGTTTGCAATAAAAGTAAGTGTTTTCAGTTATTAGTCTAGCCATCTACATCATCATCATGATCCACAGTCCGACTTTAACCAACTGCTGGGTATATACCTCTCTTTTTGCTTGTGCCAATTTCTTTGCTTCTGTGCCAGCTTCACCTAATTATAAAATATGCCTAATTAAATATTAACTTTAATTTTAATTGTAATTTTGATTGTGATTTATGAACAATGTTACTAACATTAGTTTCTAAGCGTTACTAACAACAATATGAATCATTTGTGTTCGATTTAAATAAATAATAATAATAATAAATATTTACTAAACTCAGATATTTAATTTGCTAGAATAAAATGACAGCATTTTTATACATTTCATGTCAACATGACAAAAAAAGGTTGATTGTAGCTGTCATTTTGGTCTAGCAAAGTAAAAATCTGAGTTTACACTGATCTAGAATTCTAGATTAATATTAAATTTGTCACTTGGAAGGACTAAATTCGTACTTATATAATTATGGGAAGAAGAAAAAACGGTAAAGTGTTAATATGAAGCTAATTATGTTGTAACATGCTTACTACACTTACAATGTTTTATTTGTATGTCTGTTGGACATTGGCAATCTAGATAATCAGGTTCCTGTTCATACTTTTTTTTACTCTAAACCTGTTGATTCAATAAAATAAGAAGGATGTTCAGATACTCATATCATAACAACAGTATTTTAGGTATAAATTGTGTAAGGCATTTTTAGTAGGTATTACCTGGGTATTACCAGGTTATAATCCATTTTTTTCTCTCGAATATAATCAGAAAAAGATCGTTTGAAGATGTGAAGAAAAACACAAGATGATTGATAACTCAAAAAAAAGTTATGCATTGTCATAAATAAATAAAAATACGCGTCGACTTGAGAACCTCCTCCGTTTTTTCGTCGGTTAAAAAACCAGTTGCAACTTCTTCAAAATAAAATCTTTGCTAAGTTTAGAAAGAAAGATAATACGTTTATTTTCGGTAAACATGACGCAGACAAAGAACACAAACACAAAAAAGAACAAGTTCCCTAATTATTTTTTTTTTTTTTTGTATAAACATAGGTACATAAATCTGCATTCGAAAAACATAATTATATAATCTGCATTCGCGATTTATTTATCAAAACTGTAAAAAAATATGATTTTATGGAAAAATAACATTAAATCCTACACAATAAAGTGCAGTTTATGCTATCATTTGTATAACTTTTTCAATAGTGCCAGTCACTCTGAAATCAACTTAATTACCATTAAAATAAAGTTGATATTTGTTTTACTTGAAATAATATTAATTTTGTAACATACTTTGAATAGACGATACATAAATTCCCGCTTCTTCCCAAGGGGGTAAGCATAAACTACAGAACGCCACCTGCTACGATCCTTACATACTTCTTTTGTCTCGTTTACGTTTGCTAAGCTTAATAAGTTTAGTATAAACCAAGTGAGTTGTGGCTGAGAAGTACAACAAACTGTTCAGGGTCACTCTTATTACCTAAGCAGATACAAAAGCGGTTATGTTTGAATTGAATCTCTGATCAAATAACATGTAAAGGGGTGAAGGTCATGCAAAGGGTGTGTGTAATAATAATAATAACCGTTTTTATCTCCCCCTTGTCTTCCTTTAGATCTGTTTACAATTGAATAGATAGAATCCCATGACCAACCCCTCTGACTACCTGACTAACTGTGATGCAACCTGTAACATAATAATACTAGCGACCCGCCACTGCGTCGCACGGTTACCTACGACTTTACAAAACATCGAGATTGCTTTATTTTATGTAATTTTTATATTATTGTTAAATACAACCAGTTACCATAGTAGTACATGATTTCTGAACGCCCCTGCGTTTAAATTCTTCGTCAGTTATTAAAAAAAAATCTGCTGTTTCATAGAAAAGTGCCATACCGGTGAAAGGTATGGAACAGCAATATTTTTTTAATAACCTACGAAAAATTTCGACACAAGCGGTTCAGAATCATACTGAATCCATGGAACAGGTACAGCTTGCGCGTCTAAGGTCCGGCGTTCCTAAATTTGCCAAAGATGTAAACAACAAAAGTAATAAAATCGATATACAAGAACATTTATTTTAAGTAATGTTTGTTTTCGTCTACTTAGCTCGGAGATGACGAAAATAAATGTCCTTGTATATCGATTTTATTCAATTTCGAGCGGCCATTGTTGTTTACATCTTGGCAAATTTAGAAACGTCGAACTATATTATGTCCCTGCCACCCTATATGTAATAGTGGTCGCAGTCAGCAGCAGTCTTTATATCACATCAAAAAATATTTATTTTAGCTTTCTACCGCAAAGACCACTTACGAAAACACCTACAAACGCACACGAAAGTGTTCATAGAGGAGAATACGGAAGTCGTGGATGACCAGGGGTATATGGACATGGGCAGTGACCAGCTAGTGGAGATTAAGCAGGAGATCATTGATGAGTACAGCAGTCCCATTGTGTTGGGGCAGCAAGATGAAGAGATGGAGGTAAGGATTTATGGAGATGTCATATTTATTTATTTATTTAATACTTCAAGCACATAAATGTACAGAGGCGGACTTAATGCCATACGCATTTTCTACCAGTCAACCTTTGGGTGATGCACAGACAAACAGTGGTAGGTGCAATCATTAAAATTGAGGAATAAATATTTTAAATATTAGGTCCTTACATATGAAATTGGCGTTTTTCGTACTGGCCACTTTAATCACGAATTTCTCCTCTTTGGTAAGGAATTCCAAATTCAAATTTGTACTGCTATTTACTCATGTATTTGTGCTTCGATGACCGTCATTCATTTGTTTTTTTTCTTCTGTTTTTTCTGTTTGCGTCACTCATTTTACAAAATGGAAAATTTAAAATATCGCATTATTTACGAGTACGAGTTCCGCCGTGGCACTAGTGCTGCGGAAACGACTCGAAGGGTGAATGATGTGTATGGCGGTCATGTTGCAAAAGAAAACACAGTTCGTTTTTGGTTCCAACGTTTTCGTTCTGGAAATTTCGACCTGCAGAACAAGCCCCGTGGACGGCCTGAGACCCAAGTTGATAATGGAGAATTGAAGGCTATTGTGGAAGCGGACCCATCGCAAACCACGTCCGAGTTAGCTGCAGGCTTCGATGTTAGTGATAAAACTGTTTTAATTCACTTGAAGCAAATTGGGAAGATTAAAAAGCTTGAAAGCACGACAACGCCAGACCACACACTGCGCAACAGACGGCTACCAAATTAGAAGAGCTTGAATTGGAATGTCTTAGACATCCTCCGTACTCCCCGGACCTTGCTCCAACAGATTACCATTTTTTTCGCAATTTGGATAACTTTTTGCAAGGGAAAAAATTCAACTCCGATGGGGCAGTCCAAATCGCCTTCAAAGATTTTATTGATTCCCGTCCGACTGGTTTTTTTAGTAAAGGGATCAATGAACTACCTATAAGATGGCAAAAGTGCATTGAAAACAATGGTTCATACTTTGATTAATTAAATATATTATATTAAAAAATATTCGACTTTTTGTTCCTTCCATACAAAACGCCAATTTCATATGTAAGGACCTAATATAAAGATAAGATATTATTATTAGCCCTTTAAGTCACACACACAAAGTGCAGTCGTCACTCTCGCATTTGGCGTTTGTTTATATTTAGTACTAGCTTCTGTCCGCAACTTCGTCTGCGTGAAATTTGTTGTTCCCCGACCCACCCCGTCGCATCGCATCGTCTGCCGCTTTCTTTCTGACTTTATTTTTCTTTTTGTTTGGCTCCTTAGGGTTCTAGCGTGATGTTATATGGCCTATAGCCTTCCTCAAGAATTGGGCTATCAAATTCAAAAAGATTTTTGCAAATCCGGTTGATAGTTCCGTGGATTACCCCCTACATACACAGAAAGAACCAAATTTTACTTTTTTAACCGACTTTAAAAAAGGAGGTTCTGTATTCGACCCGTATGTATGTATGTATGTATGTTTGTATGTCCGCGATTACCTCAAAAACTACTGAACCGATTTTGATGATTCTTTCATTAGTGTGATCTACATACTTTCAGGAAGGTTTTAGTATACAATACATTAGGTAATTATTCTTATGTACGAAGTTATATGCATAAATGTACTGCATCTCCGGCATTTCTATGCGAATTTTGACGATTCTTCGAGGTGTGTCTTCAATTCTTCAATGCACTAGTGTTTATTGAATTTATGTGGGGTAGATACAACTAAAAAGTGAAATACAGAACCTCCTTTTTTAAAGTCGGTTAAAAATAAAAACTTTTTTACAAAAAAAACAACCGACTTCAAAAAAAAACACTACAAAGTGAAAAATAACTTTAATTTCGGAAGTCGGTGTCAAAAAACGAAAATGCGGAACCAAAGACACCGACTTCCGAAATTAAAGTTATTTTTCACTTTGTAGTGTTTTTTTTTTGAAGTAGGTTGTTTTTTTTGTATAAAAGTTTTTATTTTTTTATTATATTGGTATAGATGTAGGTTTGGTTCGGCAAAGGCCTCCTCTAACCTTCTCTATTCCTATCACTCTCTGGCCACTCTGCCCCATGGAGGCATCATAGCATAATAACAAAAATAGTCTATTATGTTCCCACTGCTGGGACACAGGCCTCCTCTCTGTGAGAGGGGCCGTAATACACCACGCTTGTCCGGTGCGGGTTGGTAGATGTCATATGTGTTCGAATTTTTCGTTCTATTTTTAAGACATGTAGGTTTCCACATGATGTTTTCCTTCACCGTTTTGAGAGCAATGGTGATGAAATAAATTACACAAAGGCATCATAATTATGATATTTTAAATGCGTACTACATACTGTACCTACACGGCCGTGAACATAGCACATCAAGTTTTAGAAAAGTACGGCCTTGTAGAGCATTAAGGCTCCCGCAGACAGGCGCGACCCGACGTCACGCGACGTTTAGACGCGATCTGGTAAAAAAAATCTATGAAGTTTTCATAGATATTGTTCTACTAGAGTCGAGTCGCGTGTGTCTGCGGGAGCCTTTAGAGCGTCGTCGTCTTACCTGTTTGACCGTCTCCTTAAAGCTCGATGGCTCATATTTTACACCTGGGTACACTGTTAATGATAAGTGGATAAGTGTTATAAAAAAAACCACCATAGGCTTTCCCAAGTTAATATTGCTCTTTTAGTTTTCCATGATGTCCCACTGCGGGTAAAGGCCTCCTTCCCTTTTTCCACTCAACTCGATCCTTAGCCAAATATTTTTTATTTATTGAACATAGGTGGGTTAGGTACAGAACTACAGATGTTATAATTATTAAAGAACGCTATGTCTAGCCGTCATCGGCGTACAAATATTATCTTGGTACAAACATGCTGATTATAATAAATTATCATATAATAATTATCACACATTATTAAATAACTCTAATCCAATTTGTCGACATAATAATAAATAATAAAAAAAAAATATTCCAAGAAAATATAATAATAATAAATTGTAGTATTTTCAAATTAAAAAAGAAAAATTAAAAACTTTCTTATTTCGTAGACTGATCAATTTAGCAAAAGTGTTTAAATATCAAAGCCCCAATTGTTTTGAAATAACGATTCCTCAAAAAATATGCGGTAGGAGGGGGGACAAGAGAGATGGAAATAAAACAAATTACCCCGTTTCACGTCACTATTCATTTTTTATTTATAGTTTGTTACTTTGTAAGGCTTAGAAAGTAATGAAAAGAAAAACTTCGAATTTTTATAGCACTTGTAAACTGCGAATTCACTAAGTCTTCCATACGACCCAAATCGAGTTGTTGCGCAAACTGAACAACTTTCATCATGAGACCAACATCGTTATTGAGATTAAAGCCACGTTCTCACTAGGGGACATTTGTCTCGCGACCTTATCGCCCGACACGAAATCTACGTGTCCCGCGACATGTCGCCCGACGTCGCTTGCGACATTTACGAGTTGCAGGACTTGTCGCTAGTCGACGCTCTGCGAGCGTCGACACGCGCGATCTTCGTGTCCCTCGACAGTCGTCCGACAGCCTTTGAGTAGTGAGGACGCGTGTCGCTTTGTGTTTTTGTTTATGTAAGCTGCACTGAACAACACTACCTCCTCGGGCGACATACTGTTCACTACTGGCTAGTGTGAACAAGTCATATGTCGAGGGACAAAGTTGCAGAACAAAGTACGTGAATGTCGGACGACTTGTCTCCGCGACATGTCCCCTAGTGAAAACGTGGCTTTAAAATAACAGTTTTCCCGTACAAAACTTCAATACCTACTTGACCCAAAGGTGTGGGACGGGACGGCTGATGTTTTTTTTTTTTCTCGATTACGATGGTGGCCTCACTGAGAAAGCTGTTCAGTTCGATGATCTGTAGGTACCACACCCTTGAATCGAACCAGCATAGCTATTCACAAACACTCGATACGCTTCCGTATCGTATCGAACATTAATCATTGTTATCGTAGGAGTCTTCTAAACGCTGTTCACAAGTCCAAAACCCGAAATTTTTTTTAGTTTAAATCAAATAGACGCCCGCTATTCTTCTAACAGCTATTTGCTGTTGAGGGCAAGTCAAACCAGGTTATCGAAATGTCAGGTTTTCGATACGATAGCCTGTCGTATGGTTGTGAATCAGGGCTCAGACCTTTCTGATACCCCCAGTATGTGAAGCCTAGGTTTAGATTAAGCGAGCATAAGTCGCTTCAAATCCTATTGGCCTCCATATTCGTCCCGGCGACGCCCTTTCCCGAACCCCGTTTAAATCCCCTACAGGCGCGCTAGCCTTGTTTTTATCAGTTTAGGCCGGCTCGGAGCATCTGTGTGCGTCGTTCACCGATGAAGCAGGAAAAACATCATCTGCGATGATAAAAAAGAGCTCAGATGAGAAAAACGAGTTTGATTTAATTAGTTATTCTTATTGTAATTATCAAATATGTAGTTTTCAAAATACATACAAAGATAAAGGGTGAAATTAAATGAACTGATCAACTGACGAAACCTCACAGAAGTGATGGATGTAGGTATATTGTAGGTATCGAAACCTAGTTCATTGAATTTGACCTTAGTTACCTAAATCTAATTTGACCATGTGTTAAGTAATCTTAAGGCCAAGAAATCCGTATAAGAAATTTCAAACTGACAAATGCTACGGATTTAAAAAAAAAATACCCGCAACTTGTTCTGAGCCCGCAACTAACTTTTTTTATGGATATAACCTTCGTGCAAGTGCCAGCAATAAGATGACTTTTATCGCAATAGGCTAGTTTCCTAAAAAATTCTAATTAGTCCGTCCAGTTAGATGATCGAAAAATAATGGACCCTTATTTTTTCTTTTGTCAATCAAACCAAAAATGACAAAGATAAAGCGCGTCAAAATTTGGGAGTGGGGGGTCGTGACGTCACGCCGTGCGACACTTTTTAGCACGGCGTGACGTCACGACCCCGACCGACGTCTAACTGACGGACTAATTAGAATTATTATTTTTTCACCCAGGAAACTCTATTGGACTAAAGAGTCTCCCCAACAGGCGCGTTATTATCGGTTGATAATATCGGATACGTTATTGCGATAATGCGTACAATGCGCGCCACGAAAGATGAGACTTGACCCCGCCTCCCGCGCTCTTTTCGCCGTCCCTATGACGTCCGGTCCCGTCCCGCGCTCAAACCTCATACCGCTAATGAGACCTAAAGTCGTGTACTGCGCAAGTCAAACCACGTGGTGTGTCAAGTCTCATCTTTCGTGGCACGTATTGTACCGATGCTTTCCCACACAGCTGCGTTTTTATAGTCCGATATTTCTAACGTCCGCACTATACGTTACTACTTTATTAACGCAGGTGTGTGTAAGATCGTATGCGTCCTAATCCATGTTTTAAGAACTCATATCGGAATATCGCAGGACATGCTTATGCGAATCCCGCACCCCCGGCCATAGGTAGAGGTGGAACACCGCGGTGGTTTTAGCCGGTAAGAGTCCGGTATGACCCTCTGTCACCCCCACGATAGAAGAAGTCCATGAGGATTTCCACCGCGAGAAAAAAAAAAAGACTGAGGAACGCAAGCGTCCTACTTCTTCCATTGCGTCGTTATTATCACAGCAGTGTGTAACTTCGTGGCCGACCTAGTACAAAATGTACTCCTAGTACAAAATGTACTGAAAACAGACTGATATTGCAACAACGCATCCGATATTATCGACCGAAAGTAACGCGCCTGTGGGGAAGAGCCTTGACGGTAAGGCAGCGCATAAAATATGAACAAACATTGATTTTTATAAAGAGTACTAGCATGGCCTTGCGGTTTCACCCGCATAAGTGTCGATCCCGTAGGAATATCGGGATAAAAAGTGTCCTATGTGTTATTCTGATGTACTTACAGGGTGTTACGGAAAGGGTATATCAATACAAACGGGTTGAAGAGTGTATCTGGTCTAGAATCTCTGTACAAAATTTCAGCTCAAAAGCAGTAACTTTGAAATTGCTTAATATTTTTTTATTTCGATAGTTTATTAAATTGAAATCAAAACAAACGTGTCACCGCACTACGAGGGTCATTATCCATTATCTATAGTGTGTCTGTGCGCCTAGTACAGGCACATCACGCCGCCGCGCGCCAGTGCAGCGCCGTGATGTAGAAATAAAAAAATATTAAGCATTTTCAAAGTTACTGCTTTTGAGCTGAAATTTTGTACATAGATTCTAGACCAGATACACTCTTCAACCCGTTTGTATTGATATACCCTTTCGTAACACCCTGTATAAGCTAAATTACAGTAAAATTTTATCAAAATCCGTTCAGTAGTTTTTGCGTGAAAGAGTAACAAACGTCCATCCATCCTCACAAACTTTCGCGTTTATAATATTAGTAAGATAAGATAGTAAGAAGATTAGTAGAATTGTTTCTATGTGTAATCACAATCCTATGTAGAGGTTCCGACACAGATATAGATAGACCTAGATAACGCATGTATGAAAACCAAGCGTGTCATTTTTTTGACTACCTACTATGACGTCTCAAGCACTATTTAGTGATGGGAAAATCAAATCGATTGAAAGACGTCGCCGCGAGCAGCACCCGTCACGCCCCACCCCCGGGGCCTAGCGCCAGCGCTCACGCTCACCCAGCCAGCAGTACTCAGGACTGAGCGCGAAAGTGGCGGCTTACGATTTTTCTACGTATGCTGGACGCGCGAAGTACACCTAGATAACGCAAGAGCAACTCTTGCGTTATCTAGGTGTATCTATATCTGTGGGTTCCGACATATTAGAAGAAGAAGATTGTAGCTTTTAGAAAAGCGCGCAAGTTAACGTAAACATATATTTTTTTAGGTACCAGAAGAAAAGTACATCATTCCAGAAGAGTCAGTAGAGAGGCCGTTCATTTGTCTTGTGTGTAAGAAGTCGTTCAAGAAGAAAGAAGCGCTCAAAATACACAGCTGGACGCATATGAAGAAGGACAAAGTCTGCTCCTTGTGCGGAATAGGTAAGCTTTTAATGTTTTATAATGATAATATTTTTGAAAATAATATTTAGAAGTAAGTTATTGTAATCTTACTAACGGCCCGCCCTAGGCGGGAAAACTCTCAAACGACCGAATCCAATAATCTATTGACAGATCGCTACTGATGGTAGACAGTATAATTATAACTGCCAGTATAATATAATCATACAGATCGCTACTGATATCGATTATTGGGACGTAAAAACCAGAGATAGATAGGTTTTTCTACCTCCAGTGCCTATGACAAAACTGATAGATAGCTAATGGATTCGGCCGTAAGTCAACGAAGATACGGGCCCGTCAAAAAGTAGTGCGATATCTACATCGAAATTAACCCTACTCCCGATTAAATAAATTTTTGGGACATGTAAAAACACACCGGGAGTAAGGACAACTGTCAGGTGTCATTTTTATGCTCTTAGGTGATACAACGTGACTCGAAAAGCACGTAAAGCCGTTGGCCCCGGCTGTCATTCGTGGATCTTTGACAGTCGTTACGGGTCGTCAAAAGCCCGAAAGTCTGACAACCAGTCTTACCAAGAGGTATCGTATTACCCAATAACTGGGTTGTGGAGGTCAGATAGGCAGTCGCTCCATGTAAAATACTGGTATTCAGCTGCATCCGGTTAGACTGGAAGCCGACCCCAACATAGTTGGGAAAAGGCTAGGCAGATGATGAGGTGATACAGATTTGGAAACACCCGTATTTTCGGTCGAAACTGCGGATTTTGTTCTTAGACAGTAGACTTCTGCTTCGCACGAATGCAATCGTACAACGGCGACATGAACAGGACATAGAGATTTCTAAATCTAAGTTAAATATATGTATTATACACATAAACCTTCCGGAATAAATGCTCTAAAATTAAATGACGGTGAATATTTACTACATCAAAATCCATCGTGTAGTTTAGAAGATCTAACATAAGCGGTCATACAGACAGACACGAAAAGCGACTTAGTTTTAAACTATGAACACACAATATACATACTTTTTATCACCATCCAAATTTTTATAGGGTGTTCTACCCATGAATATGAATAACTTTCACTATGGGAACAACACTGAAATCACGAAAAAAATGAGCTGTTTCATACAAAAGTTCAATACCTACTTGACCAAAATGTGTGAAACAGCTGATTTTTTTTTCGTGATTTCAGTTGGTGATAAAAAAATCTTCCTGTATAGATATACGTTTACAAATAGTGCCTATTGCTGCAATAGGCTCCCCCCATTACAAGAGACTTAAACAGAACCGGCGAAAACATCTCTCAACTTCTCCCTCTTCGGGGAATATAGGATACTTACAGGCATGTTATTTTTACATTTAGGTACATACCTACTTACGTTATTAGTACGTACAGCGTCATAAGGGACCCGAGCAAAGCTCCAACTGCGAAGTAAGGATAACATAGTAGTGACCCACCACGGCTAATAATACCGTAGTGCGGAACCCGTTCGTCAAACGTGGCGATTACGATAGTTTTCCCGGAATGGGGGAGGCTTACGCAGTCGTGCCCGGAGCTGGCATGGCACGATAATGCTGGCTGAAGGGGAAAAGGGTTATAATAATAAGGGTTTTTGGGTCTTAATGCCCTGTGTAGTCACTGTCTCTACGGGCTTTAATGGCCATTCTGCAGTACAGACTTAGGACGGCTTCCAAACGTAGGAATAAAGGTTAAACCTTTTTTGACATAACTTTTACGTGCGGCTTCGCCCGCCTGGAGTCGAAATCGGAAAATGTTCCACGGGAATGTGCTGCCGCCATAAAAAATATCCAATGTTCTAATCCATGTCATGGTGAGTGCCACATCTCATCCGAATTCGTTCAGCCGTTAAGGCCTGAAAAGGTAACAGGCAGAGTTATTTTCGCATTTATAATATTACTCGCCTCTGCCCGCGGCTTCGCCCGCATGAATTTCGGACAAAAAATATGTCTCCCTGTGTCCTTTGCGGTCTATGCCCTTTGCCAGGATGTCCTTTCTCCTTGCCAAATTTTATCGAAATCCGTTCAGTGGTTTAGGCGTGAGTTACATTCAAAATAATATTAGTATGGATTAATTATGTCACCTATCCTCTCCCTTACTTACCACGGTATCTGTATAGCATGCATTTTCGACAAAGTTGTTCGGCGAGAGACTTAGAAAGAGCCCCAAAGTTTCGCTCAGCCCTCCCCTGGCGCTCTGTCAACCCTCCTTACGATAGTCGTGCACGTGTGTAGTTTCATATTTTATTTTAGATAGAAAAAGGAGAGGGTTACTTTTCAAACGGTTTTACTGGGCTGGCTGGGAATAAAAATGTACAGTCAAGGACATTACGAATTTAGGGATATTCAGAGATCTATTGAAATTGTGAGATATTAGTCATACAGACTGACTGTCTAGTTTGTGGCTACTGGCAACTAACAGAACTGTCAATGCGACAATTCTAGTGGTATATTGTCTTATTTTCCATAAAATAATTTGTAGGTACTATTATTGTTTTCCATAATCGTCCCCCCACATAATATTTACTTGCACTATTATCATTTAAACTAATAACGCTTGTCTTATCAACTTATTAGTCATAACTTTTATTTGCCATAAAATAAGTTTCCATAATAACATATTGTGTTATAATCATTAATTAGTTTCTATAAGTAACACATTACATAATCAATACTTGACATTAAGCAACATTTAATATAATTTAGAAACGTTTATTGTTTTTGTGCTTTTGAACCAGAAGAAGACGGTCGACGCCAGGGGCACCCCGAGGTTCGGTTTAGTTAGGTTCCTTTAAACCCTGCAGACAGAAATAGGAGCTTCGCGCAGCGGGGCTCCGTCGACATGATGTCGTTAGGAATAACACGAGCGCGCAGTATTAATAAGCTGTAGGCGAGTCGTCCATTAGGTAGTTGAAAGTTGAAATATCCAATATCTTAAAAAATCATTAGATTAGTCATTCGTTAGTGCAATAGGCTAGTTTCCTAAAAAAATCTAATTAGTCCGTCAGTTAGATTATCGAAAAATAATGGACCCTTATTTTTTCTTTTGTCAATCAAACAAAAAATGACAAAGATAAAGCGCGTCAAAATTTGGGAGTGGGGGGTCGTGACGTCACGCCGTGCTAAAAAGTGTCGCACGGCGTGACGTCACAACCCCCACTCACAAATTTTGACGCGCTTTATCTTTGTCATTTTTTGTTTGATTGACAAAAGAAAAAATAAGGGTCCATTATTTTTCGATAATCTAACTGACGGACTAATTAGAATTATTATTTTTTTACCCAGGAAACTACCCTATTATAGAAAACGACATTATTAAAAATGAAAAATATAGCAAATAAATTTCTGGATTAAAATTATTATGACGCTTGATCCATTATGCCCAATGAAATTAGTGAAATTTATGTGACTGTTCCTAAATTACCCTAGGCCGATAAAATTTTTGTTTTTCCTAATTGTGTTAAATACTAGTGTTTAGGTCGGTTCCCCCTATTTTATTAGAGATCGAAAGCTTAACATTTGAAAGAGGCAAATTACAGTCGTTTATTATTTATAAAATATTTGAACGCGTGCCCGAAGTGCCAAAGCCAAGGTCATGGCTGGGGGTGTGGTCATGGCTGGGGGTGTGGTCACACCCCCCAAATCGTTAGCAAGTCGACAATAGGTATCAAGTTTCGAATAATCCATAAAAGTAATAGCTTCATACCAGAAATACTGTATTTCGGTTTTTAGGTACCTACTATTATACGTAACTGCTTTTTCTTACAATTTTCTAGTCGATATAATATGACGATCCGACTTCAAATATCATTTCAAATACATATAATAAAAATTATAGTTAGCAAGAAAGATTCAGCAGCAAGCTTCGCATAAAGCCGTACATTTCTATTTATAAACAAGGGGTAGAAGGCTTGCGCCCCTCCATTTGTGATCCCACGCTAACTTTGTAATATTATCCTTTATAACGAAGAGTACGTCTTCGATGACTCAGCGGGGACCTTTCAATCCAAAAAGTTTTTACACTTAGCGCAGGTAGGTCTGACTCAGATGGTATGGCAGCCAGAAACGAAAAAAAAGCTTTTCTTACTAAGAATAGTGTTGTAGAGGAAAACTGACTTTATTGTCATCATGTTTTGATTCAGATTTCATTGTCGCTTCTTTGAGGAGGGGGTGATAACATTTGGTACATTTCGTCTTTATCCTCTTGTGCTGTCGAGGACCTAACATTGTTCAAGGCTATGTTGTGGCGCATTTCATTCTGCTTACAGCTTGAATTGTAATTTCATTGAAAATCTTGTTTTCCTGCGGAACCGGCCTAGCCTTCACTCTTAGAAAACCATTTTTTTTTAGCTGTAATTTTTATTCTGCAACCCTTATTTTGCTGTTTTAATCAATTTATTCTTATTTAAATAAAATATATACTTAACACAGATGTGTACTAGAAAATATTCGTATTACTCGCGAGACCAGGCCAAATACCTTTATAATTTTTCTATTGTGTTTTATAAAACTCGCGCACCCCGTCAAAGGAATATTATAGTTTTTTGTGTCTCCCATTTTGAGTCACTAGGGAGCAACCCCAGCCCCTCCATTTTTTGCTATATCTTTTTATTTTGGGCGAGCTAAAAGGGTCCCCCTCCCCTTTGTATCGGGTCTTGGTTGGGTATTTCGGAATAAATGTGCCAAGGGTTTGCTAAAGTTTCACGGCTCCAAAAAGGATGAGTTTTACTTCAGGGGCTAAATAATGATTGAAAAAAGATTTGAAAAAAAAAAAAAAAGATTTTTCAAAAAGAAAAAAAAAGGGATTTTTCAAAGAAGGTTTTTGTTATTGTTAAATCCGTAGGTCAAAGTATTCCGAGGATGCCTCTATAAGGTTTGACTATTTACATCTACTTCTATGTCGTTATCCGCAGGTTACTTTCGTGAATGGTGGTTTGTCTTGGCAGTAACATATCCCCCGGTTTTGAATACAACCAGTCTAAAACCCACATAAAAGTTTGCAAAGTAAAGAGATCGAAGTTAGCTGTATCATAACTTCAGAATCGATAACTGCTCTTACAGACTTGTTTGGATTCCTTCTAATATCAGATTTTCAACCTATCGTTATGTGGTTCTTGCTCTCACAGAGAGGAGGCTTGTGTTGGGACACAAGCCTCCACTGCTGGGGCAGTGGGAATATTACAGGCTGATTATGTTATGTGGTTTAAATTCACTCGTAAAAGATATTTTTCGCGTGACGAATTGACAACATCAGCTAAGATGATGGTAAAGCCACTAAAACAAATGAGTAAATTACCTTTATGGCACAGTCCAACAAAATTAATAAAAATCTTATATTCGTTCATTCACTGACAGACGACGCACAGTCTGAACCTAGGTCTAGGTTAGAAATTTTTCACAAGAGTTCCTTATATAACGAAGATGAGAATAAGGAAGGATTTTTGAAAACTCATCCCCTAAGGGGTTTAAGTAGGGGATGAAAGTTTGTATGAACTTCGTCATTTGTGCCGATGGGACACTCCGTCGGGCGTTTGTGTACCCAGTACAAATTCAATAAGGTTCCGGAACGGTTAAGATTATATTTTACTTGTATAGTTATATTTTACTTTGCCCCAACTATAACGTACTTTTAACCCACTGCGGCGAACGTGACATTGAAAGGGGGACACTTTAATTTAGTCGTCTACAAGAATGGGGGTAGGTAGGGATGTCCCCTCGTCTCGTAACGAATTGACAGATTTTGATAAATGTAAAGTTGATCAATTGAATTTCAAATCTGGTATTTCTTGTTTGGATTTTTATTTTACGATAACGTGTGCTTTTAAGTTGAGGACCCTATGGGAAAATGACGACTTGATTGTCATAGTGGTCACTATGATTCATTCAACATTTAGCCATTGCCTTATAATAGACCCGTCACCTGTTGTTGAAACTAATATATTATAATATACAGGGTGTTACGGAAAGGGTATATCAATACAAACGGGTTGAAGAGTGTATCTGGTCTAGAATCTCTGTACAAAATTTCAGCTCAAAAGCATTAACTTTGAAAATGCTTAATATTTTTTTATTTCGACATCACGGCGCTGCACTAGCGCGCGGCGGCGTGATGTGCGTGTACTAGGCGCACAGACACACTACAGATGATGGATAATGACCCTCGTAGTGCAGTGACACGTTTGTTATGATTTCAATTTAATAAACAATTGAAATAAAAAAATATTAAGCATTTTCAAAGTTACTGCTTTTGAGCTGAAATTTTGTCCAGAGATTCTAGACCAGATACACTCTTCAACCCGTTTGTATTGATATACCCTTTCTGTAACACCCTGTAGAGAACAGATTTGATTATTTTGTTTTTTGATCTTTGTTTGTTACACGTTCACGCTAAAACGGCTGAACGGATTTTTATCCCGATATTCCCACAGGATCGAGACTTATGCGGGTGACACCGCGGGGCGCAACTAGTAATTAATAATATCGTTATAATATTATTCTAGCACCGTCCAAGAAACACGTGTAGCTCGCCTAAGGCCGTAGAAACGCAAATACCCCCCTATTCCTCCCTCATTTCGTTGTTAAGGTCTATAGATACAATATGATGTAGTTTAGCGTGGGATTGCCGATAAAGGTCGTGTCGTGACCTCTATCCCCCAGCCGGTGTACCCTCGTCTTAGAGCTTTACTCTTCATTTTTATTGATAGGTCTATGGACTACCAGAGCCCTCCCTGCTATAAGTATATTGATATCAGCAGTGTACACCTAGATTACAAATTGTATGTGATTGTACTGTTAGTCATCACCATCTGCCTAGCCTTTTCCCAACTATGTTGGGGTCGGCTTCCAGTCTAACCGGATGCAGCTAAATACCAGAATTTTACATGGAGCGACTGCCTACCTGACCCCCACAACCCAGTGTACTGAGTAATACGATGCCCCTTTGTAAGACTGGTTGTCAGACTTCCGGGCTACTGACGACCCGTAACGAAGATCCACGAATGACAGCCGGGACCAACGGCTTAACTTGCTTTCCGAGGCACGGAGGGGTCTTGGTATGTGAAGATAGTCACCCATCCACGGACCAACCGCGGCAAGCGATCGACCTGTCCGGCTGTTATTACTTAGCCACAACCCCTGGGTGTTTATTATAAATCTACTTAAGTAGTAAAAAAATTAAATCCCACTCACTGACAGCACAGCCAAAGCCGCTGGGTCTACAATGGTCTACAAGCATGACATTTTGCACAAGAGTTCCTTATAAAACGAAAGTGAGCAGAAGAATTTTCAAAAATTCTTTAAATTCTTCTTCTTTCTTTTTTTTCTTTTAATTAAAACTTTTACAGAATTTTGTGATTTTTGTCGATGGGAAATTCCATCGGGCACACGGCTTGTAAATTAATGAATAGCTACCATTTTCTTTTTCACATATCCATTTTTTTAGTTTTTTTCTCGATCCGAATCAAGAGCTAAGAATAACAATTACAATTCACTGTATAACAGAAAATCTGAGTATTTTTGAAGCGTTCTACACAGTAACCTTTTAAATTATAAACTTGAAACTAAAATAAAATCTTCAAACTTCGACGCTCCAATCCCACGCGTTGGTAGGGCGCCCCTTCTTTGTTTTTTTCCCTCTATTTTCACGCTCGCCCCCTCAGAAATACAAGAAATGAAAGACTACAATAGGGTAGTTTCCTGGGTAAAAAAAGAATAATTCTAATTAGTCCGTCAGTTAGATTATCGAAAAATAATGAACCCTTATTTTTTCTTTTCTCAATCAAACAAAAAATGACAAAGATAAAGCGCGTCAAAATTTCGGTCGTGACGTCACGCCGTGCGACACTTTTTAGCACGGCGTGACGTCACGACCCCCCTCTCCCAAATTTTGACGCGCTTTATCTTTGTCATTTTTTGTTTGATTGACAAAAGAAAAAATAAGGGTTCATTATTTTTCGATAATCTAACTGACGGACTAATTAGAATTTTTTAGGAAACTAGCCTATTCTCGTAAACCATATTTTATTTATTTATTTTATAGTATTATTCTTAGGAAACTTACAGCTAGCGTATACAATGTTTCTAAAGAATTAAACGCCATTTACAAGTTTTCGCTGGGTCGTAAAAAATATATCTAATATATTTTTTTTCCGTTAGCCTGTACTGTCCCACTGCTGGGCAAAGGCCTCCCCTACCTAAGCCTAATCTTATCACAAGAAAAAGAAAATACAACACGATTGATCAATCCCAATCAATAATCGTTAAAAGCTTTTTAGCGATTAAAGCGTTCCAGAGGCAAGCTTTTCACCAACAAACGCTTGAGCCTACACTAGATAGTTTATTCGACTTCTTCGTGTCGCTAGCATGAAAGTTATTTACATTTTTACTGGCCCAAAACTTCGCCACATTACGGCGTTATCAGTGGCAGCGCAGAGGTCACTTTGGCTGCATGTTTTGGGCACAAAGGGCAGGATAGGAGGTGGAGCATAGTTTGTGATAGAACTTGCTCGCACGAATATAGCTGCCTCCTGTCTCCAAACTTTTATTTCACCAAAAAATCCTAAGACCACTGCAATATCAAGATATGAAACCTACATTATGCAATGTAATATTGCAGCATAGGCTGGCTTTCTATCCTCGCGCAGTGAACGGGCTGGCCTTGCCCTCTCGTCCGTAGGCCTGTAGGGTCGGTAACTGCGGACCGGTTGTGCCCGTTACTTGCGATGGGCAGCTGACGTCATGAGGGTACATCCCCCTCTCGATGCGTCAAATACCTCGGGGTTGATGGCTTGGAGTAAAGGATTATCTTGTGTAAAGATAGACAGTTGATTGACGTGTTGAATATTGTAGCAGGACTACTTTTTAATTAAACAACCGTTTCCATATGGACATGCAGTGTGTCAAGCCAAGTTCGGAGAAAAAAAGTGTAAGTACACCTGTGGGTATCTAAAGTAATATTATAAAAAGGAACGATTTGATTTTTTGTATGTTTTTTTGTTATACGGAACCGGGCTGAACGGATTTGGATGAAATTTGGCACATGGGTAGACCATGGCCTGGGACTAGGACGTAGGATTCTTTTTATCCCGTTATTCCCACGGGATCGAAACTTATGCGGGGGACACCGCGGGGCGCAGTTAGTGTGTTATATTACACTAAATTTTCGAGCTACTTTCGACCACCTCCAGTGGCGTGCATTGGTTTTCAGAATTGGTAGGCACTAGGCCGGGTCTAGTCTAGGCAGATGCGGTCGCTAATCAGAAAAATAAGCGTGTGGTCGGGGGACCCCCGGCAGGAACTAAGTTCAAAATGAAAATAATTTAGCGAGTTTCTTAATTGTGGGCCACACACACTAAAATGTAATTGACAGGCTTATATTGATATATCGAGGTAGGCACTGCTTATATGCCTATATGCAATGCACGCCACTGACCACCTCTTAAATCATCATCTATTAGACCTACAAAGTTGCCATTTTGCTTGCCTGCTAAGGTCAAATAATAAAAGTTAAGTTTATACGTAGTTCTATTAGGTATTCTGTGTTAAGTGATTGCACAATTATTTTTATTACTGTAACTTTTACAATTTAATGATATTGAAGTTCAAATATAACTAAGTACGTATTTATATGTGATTCACTGACTCGCTCGTAAACGACCTAAACTGTAGACAAGTACGAAAGGGTGTCACTTAAACTTTTTTCACATGGATAGCGTTGTCATGACGACCCCTTTTGATGGTGGAGATGGATAAGGGGGTGACGGGTAATGTTTGTACGAAACACTTTTTCATTAAACCCCTTATTCTCTAGCCTGAGGTAAAAGGTCACCATCGACTTAATCTTTTCGAATATGTAGGTAGCGGTTACCGGTGAGGACCAATGGTATTACAAGTAAGATGTAGATAGGTTACCTACCTAGCATTCGATCTTCAAAATCGGCACAATGTCACACTATTAGATGACACGTAGAAGTAGTACGGCATGTCGTAATTATCGGGAGATAAAAACATTTTTTCCTAAAAAAAAAAACAACCGACTTCCAAAAAAGACTGAAAAATAATTTCGGAATTGGGTTCGCATTTTCGTTGTTGTTCGTGTTGTTTTCGTTGATTGTAACATTACCTTAGGAGGTAACCAAAAAAAAATAAAAAAAATCTACCGAATTGAGAACCTCCTCCTTTTTTTTGAAGTCGGTTAACAAAGTAAAGCGCCTGCCAGGGTTCGAACCCACGACCTGCAACTCGTAAGTCGGCGCAGCGCAGTTACCACTGGGTCACCACTGCTTAATACAATACAAGTAAAAAATTGATTGTTGCCAAAGTAACTTCACAAAAATACCTAAATTATGCTTATCCATAGGAAAAATATTTTTGAAGACATGCAACGTTGTTCTGTACAATTTATCATCATTTCAGCCGAAAGACGCCCACTGCTGGACACAAGCGTCACCACATCGACCGACCCTATGTGCTTCTTGCATTTCTGTACTTAGAGCTACTTTTATGGGGCTTACAGGACCTAAACGCAAAAAACGCAAGTTTTAGAAACAATAAAAGTATATGATCGACCTCAGTAAACAAAATAAAAAAATATATGATATTCTTCAGGATATATGCTATATTAGAGCCAGGAATTAGAGATTATTTTCAAGTTCAACAACAAACCGAATGTCATACTTTACAAAGTTCAAATTCCATTGCAACCAAAAACTTTTTAGGACCTTTTTGTTACAAATGGTCACTCAAAAATCAACTTAGATTACATTGCAATAAAGTAGATAACTGATTAATTAGCGATGGAATGAAATTATCTGAGATTATGAACACTGCTTTAGGGAGATAGTGTGTTGAAAACATAATACAACTTATTTGGTATGATAGAAAAAAAAAAATCATGAAGATACCTCTAAAAACTTTATTTTTACAATAAAAACCATACTAGTATACATGCGATCATTATGATTTTTTGTCAGATTATTCTACAAGCAACATACTGAAACTCTAGTGTTTTCATTTTTTAATCCAAACAATTGATTTTTCGTAAATAGATAATTGCTTCATATTTTGCAATAAATTACCAGCGTTGTGTCATCGCGCTTCTCTTTATTTTCTATGCAGTCCGACAAAAGACCGCGATTTAGGTCATGTAGTCGTACGCGTTATTGTACGCTAAAAATATTGCATCACCCAGGGGAAATGGGGGACGGGTCTGGGTTGTACTCTCTTTTGTCAACTAAGATGTTAGACCCCACGGGGCTTGATTCGAACGTAGGTAGGAGAGATAGGCGATATCAGCGACATGTCGTCAGTCGATGACCCACTCCATCCGCCCCCGTCCTGCTGCACGATTGATAACGTTTATATTTTTATTACTCACCTACTACTTTATTTCTAGTTGAATAAATATAAAGTACTATGATAACGAGAGCAATGGTGGCCCAGTGGTAACGGACACGACTTACCGAGTTGGTCGTAGGTTCGAACCCAGACAGGCACTTTACTTTGTGTAAATTATTTCATCACCACTGCTCTCAAAATGGTGAAGGAAAACATCGTGAGGAAACCGGCATGTCCTAGAACCAAAAATTCGAAGACATGTGACATCTACCAACCCGCACTGGGCCCGCGTGGTAGATTACGGCCCGCTCCCTCTCACAGAGAGGAGGCCTGTGTCCCAGCAGTGGGAACATTATAGGCTGATTATGTATGTTATGTTACAGGGTTAGTATCCCGCCAAATAATACTATTGTCTTTTTTTTATTTTAAATATGGAATACACCGCGTCATCGCCGCGGGCTGTCCCGCTTAATATGTTTTTTTTTTTAATTCACACTGGCTGTTTATACACTCACAAGACTGCAGCATTTTTCTTAATTTATGTAAAAAATTTCGTAGCTGACTACAGTTCTATTTTTAAAATTCATTCCCACCCTAAAGAGGGAAGTAATTACTATGAGTCTTTCCCGCCCTGTGGTGGGAAGCAGCGTCTTCCACCCGCTATTTGGATCAAACAAACACTACTTTCCGAGTATGAGAAATGAAAAAAACTTTCCTCACGACATTTTCTCATTCCTCCGTATCACATGCCCGAATAATATAAAAATTATATCATAAAATTTTTGCAAAGAGTAGGTAAATAGATATTGTTTCTGACCAAGCCGTGTTTTAGGTTAATTGTACCACAAATTATATAATTGCTTATTATAGCCGTAACGGGGGGTGTTAAGGGAGGGGCAGGCTTTACGTAACCTTGAACCCCTCCTAAGTCCAACCCAAAATAGTATTAGGTTTGTACTTATTTTTCCCAATAACCATAGAGAGGCAGAAGTGTCTTTTACCCCGCGTTTACACCAAGGCATAAAACATAGAATATTATGTTTTATACATGGTGGTGTCTACTGTGTTCGATTATCGTTTGCATCTAAAACAAGTTGTAAAGAGTAGTTGTATACAAAGTAATACAAGACATCAAAAAGGTGGTCAATAGGTACATGATTTTTACTCGACATGTTTTCGACAAAGTACTACTTTACTCACTCATATTGAACTGTCACCCCATTCACGTCACACACGCACACTTTCACACCTCACTTGCATTTTTCTCATACATTATGCGTACTATTCACATACGAATACATACATACATTACATCTCAATCTTACTTATTTTGAGAACTTTAAACATGGCTACTTAATATTCACAACTTTTTAATTTTTATTATTTATTTATTTATGTATTTAAAATTTGTTTGTGTGTGTAAACGCGGAGTGCGGAGGCTTTAACATTATAGGTTTCTCAAATTATGAGCCTTTGATACCGAGAGCAACAAAGTCGCCTTAAACAAAATCATGATACCCACATAAGGTGACAAATATCATCTAGAAAGTACATTGACAGGAATATGGCTATTACTAAAGTGGTCCTTAAATCAACGGTGCGCGTCGGCCGCACCTCTGCCGCTTAGGTAATCTGCAGATGTGCCTATGGTGCGTCACGGATTGCTGCTTCATTCTGGTTGTCATCCAACATCTTGCATATGTTTCTTACTATAGGTAAATTACTTACTACATACCTACTAACTATAGGCAGCCAATTTCGCTATACAAGGTGGCAGGGATCTGGACGCCCAAACTGTAATGATTCATTCAGCACGTGATTCTAGACACCCTAGCGTAGAAATTGTTCTTAGGTTATCAAAAAAACATCTACTGTTTCATAGAAAAGTGCAATACTTACGCGGTCAAAATGTATGCGACAGCTGTTTTTTTAACAACCGGCGAAACATTTCAACTTATGGGCGTCAGAATCATGTACACTTCTGTTTTGAAATTCCAGTTTATAAGAAAGAATTCAGTTCATTAAGTATAGGTACCAAGTGCATAGGTAGTGGGAAAATTCCAGCCATGCAAACAGCCGAAAGAATTATAAATGACTAGCTGACCCGGCGAACTTCGTACCGCCCCAGAATTAAATAATTTGACAAAGTTCAATAGACACGTGGCGCCATCTATTATCATAATTTTATTTTATTTATTAGGGAAAACAAACAGTGACACATTACATTTTATACGAAGAAATACAAAAAAGATACGGCCAAATGTGTAACCAACAACATTTTCCACGGAATACACATAAAAAATAATAATCTTTACAAACTATGCTATTTAAACTAAAACCTACAACAATAATTTAAGTTAATAAGAAAACATTTCTTGTGTTAAATTAATAGTAAAACAAAAACAAAAGTAAAAGCAAACAAAGTAAAAAATCAAAAGGCATGCATAATAATGTTATTGTGGTTTTCCTCGGGAACAGCAATTTTTTTGGGATGAAAGGTACCCTATGTCAGTTTCTGTACACCTGACAACGTATATGCAAAATTTCAGGATGATCGGTTCAGTGGTTTAGGCGTGAAAAGGTAACAAACAAACTTACTTTCGCATTTATAATATTAGTTATATTCGCGTAAGTTTCGATCCCGTGGGAATATTGGGATAAAACTATTCTATGTCCTTTCCCGAGACTCAAACTATCTCTATACCAAATTTCATCGAAATCGGTTTAGCGGTTTAGGCGTGAAAAGGTAACATACAGACAGAGTTACTTTCGAATTTATAATATTAGTTCGGATCAATGGCTGATCCTTCTAGGGCAGTCTGCTAAAAACAAATGCTAGTGTAGGTAACTGGTATTTTGACACACCTATGCATGGCACTCCCCTACTTGAAATCTAGCCCATGTTTATATCGCCAAGCGTCTGTATTATCAGGTACATAAGTAAGTATGCAAATATGTAATGGGTGTCCTAGATCTCACACATACACGTGACATACCTACTGTTCGCAATGCATGAGCTAAGACTTGTTGTGGTTAAATGGTAGATTAAATAAACGCACTACTGATGAGCAAGCAAGCATAATGTTATTTTATTTATGTTACTAGCACATTTTCAAACTTTATTATTAGTATAGATTTTATTTTATTCTATTTGAAAATATACACACACGCATGAAGGGTTTTCTTATACAATAAGTAATTGAAGGTCATTTACAAGTCTCCACTATGACACTGATAAATAAAAGATGAGCAAAAGGACCAACATGTAAAGGAACACAAGTAACTTGAATTAAAAAAAACCATTGAACCTTGCTGGAAGTGGTTTAAAGTTTCTTTGGAAATTGGTCTAGTCTAGAAATAAAGGTAAAAGAAACGGGCTTCTTGACAACTACTATTATACTACTATATTTAATTAATAAAATTAAATACATGTAGTTAGACACTTATCTTAGACATAAAATAACATTTATTGTTTTTAAATATTCGTATAGGTATCTACGTTTTCTTCATCTTCATTAGTTAACTCAACGCAAGCGTTTCATAACTTCGCTCAAAGGGACTGTACTCAGGAATACCACGCAAGACTCCACACCAGCTGGGTACGAAAATAACAATCTCTCTCCATAGTTTGCAACAAGAAGACTTTTGACCGTCTCAGGTTCTATGATTGCGTTTTCCACTTCAGTCAGTGTCGCCAGTCGCTGTGCCAAGTATGCCAATTCTAAGCAGCCCGTTGAAAGCTTATCATCTATCTCGTCCAGCAATTTCTTCATACCATTAAAAATTTCTTTTTCTGATATCTCGGAGCATTTGGGTGAAGGGTACACATAACTGACAAAACATGCTTTGTGGTAGTGCATGCCTTTGTCGATCATATCTTTGGGTGAATGATATCTACGAATTTTTATAAAGATGCCATCATGTTTTCTGTGCGCTGTATCATAAATCAGTTTGGCTGCCGACAACCTAGAGTTTCTAGAAGGAGCTTGACTGAGTACCACGTTCAGTTGTTTGTTACAAATCAAACATCTTATAATTTCTTCTGGAGATATGCCTCTTCTTACGGAATGTCGAACCTCCTGTGTATCAGAAACTCCTTCAATTTTGACTCGGACTTCGTCATCCGATCCCTCTGTTTTAATCTCTTGTTTAAATTCTTGTTTAAACTCTTGTTTAAATTCTTGTTTAAACTCTTGTTTAAATTCCTGTTTAAATTCATGCTTGGGTACACCCTGTGGCCTTTTTTGGGGTTTATAATCAGCAAAACAAATATAGGAAGTGGCACATTTGACATGCCACGAAAAGCACTGTCTAGACAAACTGTCGTTGTACAGGAAGTAGAACTTGTCACGAGTAGCGTCTTGCCGCTCATCTGCCACATTTTTTATGGCATGATATGCATCTTCGTCGGGGTCTGTAACCAAATTTCCCGGTTTTTCACAAAACAAACACCCAATCATAGTCGGTCTTTCGGTACTAAATCTCGCGGTTCGCGCTGACCATGACATTGTGAAATCAAGTAACACAACAATTAAAATGTTTTCACTTAAAATCCAGACAACGTTCGGGCGCGCAGGTATTGGAATTGCAACTGCAACCCATAGAGTTATATGCTGGAAGCTGCGCGGCGCAGCGATCCCGCGGACGAACAGCTGGCAGCGATTCGGGTGGGAGGGGGTGTTATGGTCATAGAATAAATACTGGGAGTCCTACGCAGATCTCCACGTTACAGCTATTGCTACCAAAGCTTAATTTTGTCCCAGGGACTCAG
This sequence comes from Amphipoea oculea, assembly GCA_945859645.1. Classification (NCBI taxonomy): domain Eukaryota; kingdom Metazoa; phylum Arthropoda; class Insecta; order Lepidoptera; family Noctuidae; genus Amphipoea; species Amphipoea oculea. The sequence continues at coordinate 19,483,742 of OX243864.1, read as the reverse complement.
GTGAAATAGATCGCGGATCTTAAACTTTTAAGGACACCCATGCTTGCGTGCTTGCCAATGTGAACATACTGCTGACATTGTTGATATTAGATGAAATGACTCCAGAACCGAATCTTCATCACACTAATATTATAAAGGCGAAGTTGGTATAGAGATAGTTTGAGTTCCGGAAAAGGACATAGGATAGTTTTTATCCCCATATTCCCCCGGGATCGAAACTTATGCGGGTGAAACCGCGGGGCGCAGCTAGTAATATATAATTTAATCGTCATCATCGTCATCAATCAGTCTTAGACGTTCTTCTCATAACCTACCAATCAACAAGTATTGTAATGAAATTTAATTAAATACTTCACTACCCAATAGCTGTTTGTAAGTTACTTGAAGTATTTTTATTTTATTTTATTATTTACACTAATACTTACTGTTAAAATAAAAATAAAAAACACTCCGAATACCTATTTGCCACCCAAAATACATAGTTACACCCACGTATGACCTACAATTTGTACAGTATAAACTGTATACCAGCCCAAATCAATATCGAGTGCCCAGTTTACAATTACGTAGTCAACACATATGCGCACGTAGCAACCGACCAGTCGACCTTTTTAGACCCTCCCCTATTTTAGGGGCGATCCCCCATGGGCCTTACGATGGGGGCACGGATAGGGTGGTTCAAGAGACGCTAGATTATGGACGGTTTTAGAGATCTAATTTATTTTGGGGAGGGGCCTTTGGGGGGTTTAGACCGGGATTATTTTTAGGGTCGGCGACGACCCCTACAAATGATGAAACTGGTAGTGACTGTTTCTTGCCGAGATTCATTTTGGTTTTTACTTTTTATGTCGGTGAATTTTACTCATAGTGCAACAAGTTATTTTAGCACGCTTTCATTCATGCTGCGTGCAGTCGGCTCTAATAATTTATTCATCTTTGGTTGCTGGTTCGCAGAATTAATTAGGCGTTGTACTGAGGTAGTTTTGTGACTTTCCAGATCAATTATCACACTGCGAAATTATCCGTATAGTATTGATTTTCGACGATCCCTCTTCGTATCATTTTGCGTAGTTACCGCGATTGAGATTATCAACTACATATTTTGATAATGAATATTTTATATGACGTCCTCAAAATACCATTTCAGACACCAATCTACAAGATTATGTCTGGACTTTAAAAGAGACTGTGACCTCTGAAGTTTGTTTCGACCTTTCTTTTCAGAGTAGTCAGATAGGAAACGCCGACCTCATCTAGTTTTAAAAATATGATTGACGTGTAAAAGTGTTTGTGCAAACCTTCTTACAAAAATAAATTCATTTACCTGTCTTTATTCGTAGGCTTATCCATCCGTATCAACTTAGCGCTGTGCTAGATAGCCTATTTGCAGCTGCCACGTATTGATTTTATTTTTATGTCATGTATTACCGTGAACTATAAACTATAGGCCGACCGCTTAACTGAGACGTTGCCTGAGGTAGCAGCGCGGTGCGGGAGGGGTGTGGTGACGTGATATGAGAGCTCAGTGACTCGTCAACTTGTGACAACTGTCACCCCTTCCGCACCGCGCAGCTACCTCAGGAAACGTCTCAGTTAAGCGGTCGGCCTATAGTACAAGGTGTTTTCATTCATAAGTTATACACAGGAATATAACAATAGGCTAGTTTCCTAAAAAATTCTAATTAGTCCGTCAGTTAGATTATCGAAAAATAATGGACCCTTATTTTTTCTTTTGTCAATCAAACAAAAAATGACAAAGATAAAGCGCGTAAAAATTTGGGAGTGGGGGGTCGTGACGTCACGCCGTGCTAAAAAAAGTTATTTTACCTCTGATATTGCATCACTGTCAACATCATTGTGATCTTTATTGTCATTCTAATAAGGTTGCTGTTGCTGTCAGAGGTAGTAGTTTTATAACCTATATTTTTACTTTGTGTATTTTTTTTTTTCAGGAAATTATTACTCGTAAGAGATAGATATAGATAGTCGTCACCCTCGAAAAGGAGGCACATTCTCGAGTTTAGGGAAAATAGCTGCCGAAGGGTTTTTTTAGGGCTTGAGAAGGATTTCTCAAGAAGGATTTCCTCTGAGGTAGGAGAGGGGGATCCTTCTCCTACCTCAGAGGGTTGCTTTTGCCCCCTCCCCCCCCTTGAACGTCAAGATCCGCGTCTGCAAATGACCATAAGCGGAGGTGACGCCTGCTTTTTAGCATCAATTTATTAACAGTTTATTTCTCCATTTTTCCAGCTTTTCACCTACAAGATCAGCTACTGAATCATATGACCGAGCACTTGCAGTCATACACCATGTACAGCGGGGATGAAGATTATAAGCAGGGAGAACCTATAGAAAGCGACGTATATGTAAGTAGCTCATCAGTTTTGACAAGCCCTTTGTGTGTTTTAAGAATAATAAACTTAACCTTCATTAACTGATGTATGACCATGTTGTGCTTGTGGGGGTCAAATTAAATCAACTAGCGGAACTCCGCCGACTTGATTGATATTGATATTTTAAACATGACAAAACAAAAAAAAAAATGATTTTCATGTGGTTACCGACCGTAGGTAGTGACTAGTGAGCGACTTGAAATATCAGTTTAATTTTTTTGTTTTTGTAACTTTACAGACTTGACGGGTGTCGATATCTCTGTACGATAATAAAAAAATTAACCGTCATTTCGGTGGAGTTTTAACTCATAATTCAAGCAACTACACCACCATCAGTATCAATTGTAATGCCTGTTTTTATATATCTTAAGTGCATGCGTGAATGTATTTGGTAAATTATTAAAAAAAAAAAAATAAGTTGGACTCGCGTAGATTTAAGCTAGTATTGTTAGTTTAAATAAGAATGGATGTGCCCGATGTAACTGGAAAAACCGAATTGTAAGTGTTCCCTATAAAAAAAAAAAACAAAGAATGTAAAAATGGGCGCGGACCACCAAGTCCGCGGTAATAAGTAAAAATAAAAAAAATACCTCAAACAAAGAACATCATTATTGTGTTTACGCTAGCTAATTTAATTTGACCTTGAATAAAAAGGTTATTTATAATCTATCTCGCCTTTCCGTGAATGTCGAAAAGGCGACAATAGGATATTGCCCTATATAACAAGCCGGTATTATCTCGTCATAAAACTTATCTTGAGAGAGATAGGTACACACTTGCATTTGCAAACATTTCAAAACTATAATATTTGACCTTTGAGATGAGTTCTGTACTTGGCCGATGAGCGGAGTGAAGGGCGTTGAGAATAGATAACTTAGATATTTTTTCTGTTACTTTTGAAGGATCCCGAAAAAGGTTAATCACACTAATATTATAAAGGCGAAAGTTTGTGAGTGTGTGTGTGTGTTTATATGTTTGTTACTTCTTCACGCCCAAACCGCTGAACCGATTTACATGAAATTTGGTATAGAGATAGTTTGAGTCCCGGGAAAGGACATAGGCTACTTTTTATCCCGATATTCCCACGGGATCGACATTTACGCGGGTGAAACCGCGGGGCGCAGCTAGTTGATTATAATAATACCAGCCTAGAACTGTCCCACTGAAGGGCAAAGCCCTCTCTCGTACAGAGAAGGCAGCATTGATCACTACGATTACTCAAGACGGGTTGATGATTTCAGACTTACAGTAACTATAAGTCCAGGTTTTTCCTACGATTTTTTTTTCTTCACTGATGTCAGTTAGTCAGTTATGTCCAAAATAAACTCGGAAAGTACTCACAACCTCATGCATCAGAGTAGAGGCCTTCACCACTGGGCCATCACTTATTTAAGTAATACTTTATAATATTTTTTTTTGTGGGAGGCCTATGTCCAATGATGACTATTTTCCAGGATAAACTTCTAATATTAAATAAATACTAATACTTTTAAAATATAATATCCTAACCTATTCTTTTTTTAACTAGCCTGTGCTGTCCCGCTCCTGGGCAAAGGCCTCCCTCCACTCCTTCCATTTTTCGCGAGCCCGCGCGTCCTCCCTAACCTAACCTAACTATTAACAAACTTTTTTTTTTGTGAACCTTTGTTGTCCAACTGCTAGGCAAAGGTCACGCCTTTATCCTCCTAAATAAGTAAACTTTTGTATTTTCCAGGCAACAGACAACAGCCTCCTAGTAGCACGCTCAGTCCGCGAACACAACGAGAGTCGTCCACACGAGTGTGATATCTGCCACCGACGGTTCAAGAGAAAACAGCATGTCAAGGTTCACCGTCACGTTCACGACAAGCCCGTGTTCAAGGTGTGGTGCTCCATCTGCGGAGAAGGTACGTACAAAAGTCAGCTGTAACTAGAGACAATAGAGTCGAGAATCACCTATTAGTTCTAATAGGTTAAAGAGGAAACAACCTGTGAAGATTCTTGAAAGGTAATCATAGGAAACATAGGTGTTGCATTTGTTTAAAAGCGACGATGGCCTCTTTCTGTTATAAATCCCTAAGGAATGCTGTTAGTTAAATTGTACCATAGAAAAAGCTTGATCTTCTCTCGCTTCGCCACCAAATATGCAGGGTGATAGGGACACGGACGCGCAGCCTGTCACCATGGATTCAGTACATGATTCTGAACCCCCCTTTTTTGTGGATGGGAAATCATCAAATGACTCCTCCCGCTCTAGGTGGAGCGGAAGGGAGTGTCAGACTCTTACTGACTAAAACCCATCCGTGTTCCTTCCTTAGCCCTTTATGTTCCGGGGTAGCGGTAACCCCCCTGCGTTTAAATTTTTCGTCGGTAATTATTTTTCCTGTGTAAAAGATATAAAAGAAAACACATAAGGCAGGCTGTAGTAAAAAAGTGACCAATCAGCTGTTCACGTCAAAACCTACATCCAATCGAGATTTAACGCGATTTTTTTTTTATTGCAGGTTTCCAAACAAACGAGCACTGCGAGGGCCACCAGTGCATGTCAACATCACTTGATATGGTTAGCACGCAGCTGGATGAGGTTCCCACGCAATTCGAAGAACTTCCACCGCCGCCCTCCCCGCAGGTCATCACGCAAGAGGCCAAGAAGGAAAACAAATACCCGCAGGAATTTGTAAGTATATGCATTCTTTTTGAAGTGAAACTTCTTTACGCACGCTTGACTTGGGGAGTAAGCTGGCGAACGCGTGACGTAAGCGTTACGAAAAGTGTGATCGGGCGAGGCAAACGGGAGTTGAGTGGGAAGCAAGAGAAAGCAGTGCGCGCGCACATTTTTTTCTCTCTTCCTCTCATAGCCAAATACGTCTGTGTGGGTGCACACTCGGTTTTTTTAATTAACCTATTATTCCTAATACACGGTTCTTGGGAGGAAAATCAACACAAAAATTAGGTAACAAACAGTCAAACATTTCAACTCTGATTGTTTGACTGAATTATCAACTGCCAATCGCAACAAGTGGAGCATTGGTAGCCCAGTGGTAACAGCCCCGGCTTACGAGTTGTAGGTCGTGGGTTCGAACCCAGGCAGGTGCTTTACTTTGTGTAAATAATTTTATTACCACTGCGCTCAAAACTGTGAAGGAAAACATCGTGAGGAAACCGGCACGTTCTATAGCCAAAAAATCGAAGACGTGTGACATCTACCAATCCGCGTGATAGATTACGGCCCACTTCGGCCTGTGTGCCAGCAGTGGGAACTTTATAGGCTGATTGTGCTGATCACAACAGCTATTTTCAGATTGCAAAATTATTTACAGCCTATAATGTCAGTAACTTTAATTTAAACGTTAATTAATTACTGTATTAATTAACATCTACACTGTACCAATGCCTATTGCAAATTTAGATTATGATTATTCGACAGAGAGAGATTAAAACCACAAGTAGTAAAATATTAATTCAATACCAAAAAGTGTTACTGTATTTAAACTGAATATTACAAACAGAAGATATACTTAGGTACATTTTTTTTTTTTGCGAATGGGAAGTCGTCAAATGACCACTCCCGCTCTGGGTGGAGCGGAAGGGAGTGTCAGACTCTTACTGACTAAAACCCATCCGTGTTCCTTGTGTGATATAGGTACAATGACATTTCTTTTTTAACCGACGAAAAAACGGAGGAGGTTATCAAGTCAACGCGTGTTTTTTTTTTAACGTTAACATTTTCGCAATTCTGACGATATACAGCTTTTACTTTACAATCGCCTCTTTGGCCAAAAAACGAACCACAAGGACCATTCTTAAACCCTTCAACCCCATTCCAGGTGGACGTAACAGAACTAGCAGCATTAGACAGCGTAAAATACGTGGAAGTAGAAGAGAGAGAGCTGCCCACCCCCCAACGAGTGTTCGTCTGCAAGTATTGTTCGAAACCGTTCAAGAGGAAAGACCATTACAAGATACATCTGCATATACACACCGGGGTCAAGTCGTTCTTCTGCACTGAGTGTGGGAAAGGTAAGCTTTAACTAAAAATAATAATCAAAAACCCGATTACTGAAAATGATGAAACAAGAAAGTACCTTCCCGTGATCGCATGCCGCTGTACTAAATAAGCTATGGTAGCATGCGACCACGGGAAGGTACTTTCTTGTTTCATCCTTTTCAGTAGTCGGGTTTTAGTTTTTAAACTTTTTTTTAATTTAATTATTTTGGGGCTTATTTCAGTAATATTTATATTTTTTAAATGTGCTAATTAAGCTCTTTCATTTGATACCCCATAAGGCACCATCCCAAAATATTTATTTTTAAATTCATTACTTTATGTCCTCTAGAGGGCGCCATATTGAATTTAGTGTGACGTCACATAGCCTGTAACCAGCGGACGGTCAAGACGCTTCTAACGATACCTCATTTGTCAAATTATTATAAGTACTTTTTAAGTTATGTGGAAACAGATGAACATACATACAAACGTACCGGTCAAAATCATAACCCTCCTTTTTGTTTCGCCGTAGTCGGGTAAAAATAGAATAGCACCAGTTCAACTAAACTAAACTTACGTTAAGATCATCATTTTCTTTCTGCCTTGGGGTCGGCGCAACAAGTTTTCTTCTTCCATTCTCCCCTGTCAACCGTAACGCGATCATTCACTTCCTTCTCTTGCATATCACTCCTCACAAAAACCATCCATCTTTTCTTCGGCCTTCCTCTCCCTCTCCATCCCATCAACATTTATAGTCCATAACTTTTTTAGTCACATGCGTTTCCTTCGTCCTCATCACATGCCCATACCAAGCCAAACGATTTCCTTTCAATTTTTCTGTAATTGGCGCCAGTTTTAAACTTCCCCTTTTACAAAGTGTTAAAAAATTTACATTAAAAACTTTGAGAGGTGCTTTAGACCATCGAACTGAACAACTTTCACTATGGGACCAACTCTGAAATCACGAAAAAAAATGAGCTGTTTCACACATTTTGGTCGAGTAGGTATTGAACTTTTGTATTAAACAGCTGTTTTTTTTTTTCGTGATTTCGGAGTTGGTCCCATTATGCAAATTGTTCAGTTCGATAGTCTATAGCACCTCTTAAAGTTTTAGGGTAAATTTTTTAACACCTTATACAGGATGTTACGGAAAGGGTATATCAATACAAAAGGGTTGGAGAGTGTATCTGGTCTAGAATCTCTGTACAAAATTTCAGCTCAAAAGCAGTAACTTTGAAAATGCTTAATATTTTTTTTATTTCGATAGTTTATTAAATTGAAATCATAACAAACGTATCACCGCACTACGAGGGTCATTATCCATTATCTGTAGTGTGTCTGTGCGCCTAGTACACGCACATCACGCCGCCGCGCGCCAGTGCAGCGCCGTGATGTCGAAATAAAAAATATTAATCATTTTCAAAGTTAATACTTTTGAGCTGAAATTTTGTACAGAGATTCTAGACCAGATACACTCTTCAACCCGTTTGTATTGATATTCCCTTTCCGTCACACCCTGTATGCTCTTTTCTTACTTTATCCATTTTCGTCATTTCACACATCCAACTCAACATTCTCATCTCCGCTGCTTGCAATCATTTTCTTCCGTCTGCTTTACGGCCCAGGATTCTGATCCACCGCTTACGTTACCAAAATAATCTAGTAAAATAGGAAACATTTAGTTAAACGAATGTTTTGATGAAAAACGAACACAATGCGTTTAGTTCGGGTCGGTGTTTTAACGTCGTATAGAACTGATACTGGTTATGTGAAAAGAAATATAATTCATTTGTTTTCAGACAAAGTCCATTCCATTATGCATTCCAGTTTTGGTTATACGAGTATACAGGGTTTTTTGATGAGTTACGCGAACATAAATGTAGAGAACAGCTGATTTTTTTTCGCGATTTCATTTTTGGTCCCATAGTAAAAGTTGTTCATAATAATGAGTACAATCTCCCATTTCGATTTGTCGCATGTGTTCAATTTCATCCTGTATTTTGCTCAAGTGAAACGAATTATCTACTTCGAATTTGTTCTTTAAGATGCCCTAATCTACACATATAACCTTATTACTCGCCAAAAACATTACTAATTGATTCTTATTATAATCACGATCGTTCACTAGGTATCAGTCTTCCCTTTGCAGTCTGCTGATGTAATTGAATACCGTTGTTATACAGGTTTCTACCGTAAGGACCACCTGCAGAAACACATGCTGGTCCACAACAAGGTGAAGGCTAAGAAAGAGATGCCTGACCTGTACCCCATCAACAAAGTACCTGGTAAAGTGCCCAAGAAGCAGGTCTTACCTGAGATCACTATACATGTAAGTAGGCTGAAATAATTCTTTTTTTTTTTCTTTATAACACCGCGTTTACACCAAGGTATAAAACATGTATTCTACATGTTATGTCTTCTGTGTTCGTTTATCTTTTACATTTAAAATAAGTTGTGAAGACGTAGTTTTATACAAAACTCGTAAAGAACTAGTCAACAAGGTGAGCAAAATAGTTTTCAAGACGTGTTGTCTGAAACAACATCAATTGTAATTAATGCATGTTGTATACACGACACGTTTTTAACAATTCTTTGACAAGACTTGTTAAAAATAAGTATCACAATTTATTTAAGGGTGTAAACGCGAGGACTAAGGCCGTTTGTACGCGCCGTAGAAAAAATCGTGTCCGTGTACAAGCTTTCATAGTGATGTACATACAACACTGACCACGGCGAATAAACTATAATTTTTCGCGGCAATAAAAACGTGTGTGTACAAAAGGTCTTAAGGGACTAGTCGTTCTTCACAAAAAGTTTGTAGAAACCCGAAAAGAACTCCCATTTGAGAGAATTTTGGTAAGAAATAGCTATTTTGGCTTGAGACACTCGTACTAACCTCTTTTGTTGGCAAAACGTTTCAATTTAAAATGATTACCAAAACAAAACAGATTTTAGTACATGATTCTAGGACCCCTCAAGTGTAATTTTTTTTTGTCTGTTATAAAAAAAAACAGTTTTTTTTTTAAACCTCTTAAGTGTAAAAGAAGTAATTTTTCAGGACGAAGATACACTGCGTGCTGTACAATTTTTGTACGGCGTCTTTTATGTTTTTTTTTTGTTAATTTATAGGTAAATTTAACCCGCTTTCATATCCAGAACAGTCATATTCTCGAAGATTGACCGAAATGCATAAAATGCTACTTACAAGGTATTCATACAAAAAACTATGTAAATGCATTCCCGAGGTTTTCACTCTAAGGCGACGCTATAGTATTTTATCTCACGAAGCGACGCGGGCTTTACGTGTGGTAACCAAGTGTACAAATACGCTGTGAATGTGTGTGTAAGCGCAGGAGCTTTTGGTACCACCCGAGACAATGGCGAAGTCGAAAGTGTGTGTCTGTGTGTTACGTGCTGACGCTACTCGTCACGCACACATTCACAGCGTATTTCTACACTTGTTTACCACAAGTAAAACGCGTGTCGCTTCGTGAGATAAAAATACTGTAACTTAGGAACCTGTAATACATCCATTTAGGATAGTAACAAGAAATAGGCTTGCCTCCTATAACGAAAGTGTTAAATATATCGCATCTTTGGTGCAACAAAGTCACAAATAGCCAAAATAAAATTGAGGTAGGTACTTATGCCAAATTGTCTCTGAACCATGCCTATACTTGGGGCAACAAAAACATCCGCGAAAGTATCTCAAAATTCTACTAGATAGCACAGGTGCCTTTGTGGTTATAAATGCGAAAAAATTATGAAAAAAATGCGAAAAAAAAAATTAAAAGTCCTCTCCTTTAAAATTTAAAAATGAGCTGTTGTGACTTTGTTGCACCGAAGGTGCGATATATATAACTAGCTTCTGCCCGCGACTTCGTCTGCGTGAAATTTCTTGTTCTCCTGACCCACCTCGTCGCATCGCACCGCCTGCCCGCGCTACTACTTCGTTTTCGCTCAGCGTTTTATTTGAATTAGGCTATCAAACGCAAGCAGAATTTTTCAAATTCGACTGTTCCAGAGACTAGTGCGTTCAAACAAACAAACTCTTCAGTTTTATTATTAGTATAAATTGGCGAATAATGCATGTCCTATAAAATTCTGCCTTCAGAGAAAACTGGCGAGGCGTTATGTTATAAATACTTTTCCTTAATTGCAGGCGCCATCAAACACGAAGCTCCGCGTGCCCCTGCAAATCAAAGTCCCGTACCAGATGGTGGTGTCTATGGACAACGGAGAGCAACGCGCCGTCACCATAGACCCGCAATCTTCGTAGTTATAAATATTTGGTGATTTTGTAGATCATGTTCCTCTATTTTTATGATTGTGGTTTTAATTTTATTGGTGTATTAATTGGCGGACGGTACTTGAGGAAAGGGGCCTGTTTCACAGTGTGAGGATGGGCACTATTTATCAGAAAAATTAAACTCTCACACAAAGGGTTTCGCACCCCCGTAACTACAATATTAAAAAAACACGTTCATGTATAGGGGGTCCTTATTTATAACTTTATTTTTTGTTCTTATAGCGGCAATAGAAATACACATTGTGAAAATTTCAACGGTCTTACCTATTACGGTTCATAAGATACGACCCGCTAATAGACAGAAGGACGGACGAACGGTTCCGTTGGTACCCTTTCGCTACGGAACCCTTAAAATTGAATAAATTACGTAACATAACCTGCCAGTAAAATTAACGGACTAAGTACGAGTATCATTAGAATAAAAAAAATATATATTTTGAAATTACCCAAGCAAGTGTTGCTAAGAACCCTAGCTCATTGGCAGGTTTTTTATTTGTAATTTGATACATTCCACTTACTCCCGCTATTTGCATTTCGCTCCTAAGGAATATGTTGTGTGAAAAAATCTTACCTACTTTTATACTTCACGCTACAAGCAGCTGCAAAGAAACGGGTACCCTTCACGTGTTTTAATAAAATTAATTTATTTTCACATACATTTGGGGTTGTCTGCAGCGGGGTAATTGCGTAACACACTCACTAAGCAATGGCTTTCATTTTGGCAGTTCAACAACAATCATTGCGTTATTTACGTTGTTGAAATTTTTAGAGCATATGAAGCAATGGATTAGCAATAAATTTAAAAATGGTGATTGTGAATGACATGTGTTACGCAGTTAGGGTGCTGCCGTGCGATTCTGTAACCGTCTCACCGTGAAAACTTAGGCGAAGTGAGCGTGGAGTGAGCTATCAGTGTCATCCCACCTGATACTAGGGATTGACCAAGCATACATTTATACCTAATCATAATCGAGATTTTAATAATAATTTTTATGCTAATTCTATTGATCATTTTATATAATTTCAAAGCTAAAACCCCACAAAATATTAATGTTTTGACCACTAAAATACCTACATTTTAGTGGTCAAAACATTAATATTTTGTGGGGTTTTACAATAAAATAGCAAAACAGAAACTTAGCCAGAAACACAGTGTTGTTATTTTTTTCTTTTTTTTTTCTTAGACTGACTAGTCAATACAGCCTGAGGCGCGAGCTTTGATGTGGATCGCGTGAAGTGTTCACTTCACCCGATTCACGACATTTAATGTCGTGAATCGAGTGAAGTGAACACTTCACGCCGCGCTTGCGCGTTAGGTTAGTCACTGTCATTATCACATTGGAGATTATTTTGATGTGGATCGCGTGAAGTGCTTGCGCGTTAGGCGCTGTCATTATTATTAAATAAAGTTTTTATTTATTTCTATAATTGACGACCATGGTCGTAAGCCTGTTCGTAATCGAGTTCAGAAATTAGTTCCTATTTATTTCAACGCTTTTAGATATTATGTCTAAATCCAACCGTGTTTGTACATTTAAAAAGTCAGTTGTGTGCATTTTGTTTTCAACAATTAACCAGATTTTGTATTAACTAGTTACAGACTACATAATTAACCTGTAACGCGTGCAAATATAACATTATTGTAGATACGTTGTAGATAGATACTAAATAACTAAGATCTGTACTTTTGATGCAAGTAACCCTTAACCGGCCAAGCGGCGCGCGTCGCCCATGATTGGCGAGTGGCGACGAAACCGTAGCCAATGAGCGACGCGCGTGAAGTGATGTTGCCATGGTTACCGTGGAGTGAAAATTGGAACATTCCGAATTGCACTGTAATCGATTACAGCGTGCTTACACATTGACCCCAATTATTCTGTATGGTATAAATTACCTATTATTCCCCGCATAATCTTACCACGCCGTACGGTTGTCAAGCGTGGTATTGACAGTTCGAACCGGTTTCGTTAAACTAACGTGGCATTTTCGAAATTGTGCTTCCGGCTACAGTCGCCACCTCAGGTACCAAAGAATAAGAAATTTGTGGCGTACACACAAATAAATACTATAATCCAACCGTAAGTACATAATCAAGTGAAAATAGTTTTGACTCTCAGCTGCCATGATGGTGATTTATCTAAATCGGAACGCAAATTATTTATGTGAGCTCTGTGGGCGATGATGGCATAATTCGGAATGATCCATATATCACGCAGCGGCAGCGCATGCGTATTAAGTAGGGGTTGTCGTTAGTATCAAGTGAACTTTTTTTTTTGCTTTCATGCCATTGACGACCATGTACAACTCGTTTATAGAGAGTAGTATATTCCTTGATGTAGAATGTACATAAGCCTGTACGTATTCGAGTACAGTGACAATAATTAGTTCCTAATTATTTAATGCTTTTAGAGATTTTAATGTCTAAATCCAAATGTGTTTGTATATTGAAAAAGTCAATTTAGTCAGCCTACATTTAAGATAATATATTATAAGAAATTGTGCTAAACAAGTACCTATTCAGTGATTGGTGTAATGTTTGTATAGATAAGTACATAATACGTAAAAGCACATATAGGTTTTTTTATATCATCTCTAGGTAAACCACACGTAAAAGATCCAAACATTATAACATAAATATGTAGGCATATTATTAATCTAGTTACGATTGCTGACACACAAATTGCATTACATTTTTTCTACATAATTATATTGATTACCTATCTAAATATTAATTATGCTACCCATCAAATCTTATGAATGTGCGTTAATTAAGAGAGTTGGATAAAAAACTCATATGTTAACGCTATTAAATATTTCATATTTAGCGCGCAAGCTTATTACTTTACCTTTATTAAATTCAAGTCTGTAAATGCGATAATCGCCATTTTGTTGACAGTAGTGGTCGAGGCTAAAAAACATAAAAATTGGGGATTTCGAACATCCAAACTCCATCACAGGGGCAGTGAATTATACATCATTTAATTATTTGACGAATTCATCCATTGTTCCAGTTAAAATAAGTAGTGGTAATGAAGTTTTTTGATATCTAATGTCGAAGTATCGCGCCAATCGTCCGTGTTTACATTTTTACTTTTCACAAATATCACACACACACATGTAGATAAGATTTAAAATGTGACAAATATTATTGGAAATATTATTAACAACACGAAAATGCCCAAATCCTAACGTAATATTGAAACACAGGTCGAATAACACGTATTATTCATTACCACTACTCAGTTTGTGTTCAAAATCGCCGTCCATTTTTGTTTTTTTTTTATCGTAATGATGTGCGAAAGCGATTATGCTAAACATTTTTTTTTTAATTTCGATTGACTCGGGTAATTAATATGTCGAATGTCGGAAATCAATACTCAGAAATTGAAATAAAATTATTTTAAGCATTAAATACAATAAGCATTGTTTGTAATAATGATTTATGCTTTTCTAATGTAATTTTGATAGTTTTTTGGACATTCAATTGAAAATGAGTCAGTAACTGAGGACCTTTGACCATAGTCATTTATTGAATTTCGCGCCGAATTGTTTCTATATTTGAATAATTTATCTTCGGAATGCGCTCGCCGTTTAAAATTATTTTTATTTATTGTACAATTATTTATTTTTGATACTTTTCTAATCGTTTGCTACAGAATGCCCAGTATATATTTTTTAGGTAGGCTGAGCAAAAGTTTGAGAATGACGTTAAATTAATTATATAAATTGCGTATTCCGCAATCACTTTACATTTCAATATGTTTTGTTAGTTTTATAAGCTTGGTAGTTTTTGTTTCTATTAGTTTACTTGAGTAATAAGTAATTGTTAGTAATTGTTTATTTTTGTGGTAGTTTCCCAAACAAATAAAAAAAAAATGCCATGTTTATGTCGAACCACGCACAGTGAAAGGTTCCGTAGTTGGGTTGAATATTCACGCATGCACAATGCACATAATTAATTTGATCGACTGCAAAAATAAGTTTGTATTTCATAAACTCATCGTTCATGAGTTCATAAGGTATTCAAAAATTAAAGTGCCCGGCCAGAAAAGAAAAGTCCTGTTTTCTTATGAATAACATCTTGAGCATTTCTTACTATCACAGCGAAAGTCAAGCTTCTTCAAGAGATTAGGTGGTTTTTAAGGTGCCTTTACCTTCTGGATAGGTGTACTAATATCTATTTAATACAACTTTAAGAAAAAAACAACATTGAGTTTCTGACTAAGTTTATGTTTTGCTATTTTATTTTAAAATCCCACAAAATATTAATGTTTTGACCACTAAAAGCTTTGAAATTATATAAAACTAGCTGCGCCCCGCGGTTTCACCCGCATAAGTGTCGATCCGTGGGAACATCGGGATAAAAACTATCCTATGTCCTTCCCCGGGACTCAAACTATCTCTATACCAAATTTCATCTAAATCGGTTCAGTGGTTTAGGCGTGAAAAGGTAACATACAGACAGACAGACAGAGTTACTTTCGAATTTATAATATTAGTATGGATTTTCAATAAGATTAGCTTAAAAAATATTATTAAAATCTCGGTTATGATTGTAAATGTTTGCTTGGTCAATCCCTAGCATCAGTGGTATGACACTGACAACTCACTTCACGCAAGTTTTCACGGTGAGATTTTTACAGAATCGACATGCTGGACCCACTAAAACATTAGCCCCCTTACTAATAAACGTTGTATAACGCCTGTTTATTTACACAACGCTTTGTTTTCTTCTTTCGAAAGTCTAATTACTGACGACTGAAAGAGAGAAATCGGTGTGTAACTATTCATCTGATATAACAGGTTTATTATTAAGGAGGAATGTATGTATAAAACTTGAAACTATTTATTATAATGATAATTTCTATCTTGTATTTCTTTCATGCCTGCGTCATACAAAATAATTCAATGATAGGTAATTAATTACATAGCTTTCTTTTAAAATAAGTATCTATTTGTATTGAGATTTTAACATAATTATAATTTTGTATGGAGTAGAGCATTTATTTATGGACTTTTACTGTACATAGTTATTTGAGATTGATGAGGAAAAAACGAAATTAGGTGACAAAAGGTGATAGATTTGTTGCTTGTTATAATATTTAAAAATAATTATTTATTTTACTTTCGAGTTGCATGTTAGGGGACGTCCATTAATCACGTGATATTTTTAGCAACTTTTTTACCCCCTCCCCCTGGTGATACATGGCGGGTAGACTACCCCCTACCCGTGAAAATAACGTGTATTTTTTGGTACAAAGTATCTTTAAATCAGAATATTATATCTTTAAATACAGGTATAATCTAATTCAATTCTGTAAAATTAAGCACCGTGATAAAAATGCAGACGTTTCAGGCGTTTTTGCGCCAATCCGGAACATTAATCCAGACAAACTGACAAAAATTTAAAAAACTATATTTTTCGCTCTTTGTTCGTTCTCTCTCACTCGTTCGCACGCCTCGTAGCAATTATAATTTTTTTAATATTCAATATACAGTTTTTTATACAGGGTGTAAGAAGACCTGTCACATATCCGTCAACTACGCATTCTGATATCAAACTAAGTAACATTGCGCAAAAATAATTGCTGGGAAACGACTTTTATTTTTGGTGTGAACATTTTCTGTTTGCGGTAATGCGCAATGTAACGCACGCAAAACACTGTGCTTACGGGTGAATGCAACGATACAGGGGTCGTGGGGTATTTAAAGTTATGTTATAAAATTAAAAACTTGTTTTCGTAAAAAAAAAACGTTGTAGTAAAAGTTGGAATTTTAACCTTCAATATCTCCGTAACCAGAAGGTCCCCAGGTACGGTCCAGTACAAAAAAAATACAATAACGGGGAGTACACTTGTACTCCCCGTTGACTCTCGGCTTCTTTAGTGTCTTTTTACACCCGTTAGATATAGATTAAGTTTCTCCTTGTCACCTACTTTCTTATATGCATGAGCACTGGGTCCAAATACATAGTATATTGCCATGATCTCGATGATAAAGAATTGCATATCTCTCAAATTCTTCTACGAATTCTTTTAGTATAACATTGAATGTTCTTCGATAATAAACTTTGATCTATATTATTGTGATTTGCTATGTAGTCTGGGAAATAATTGTTTAGCAAATTAACTACCAACTTTCTATTCTATTCTATTTTTTTGAGGTTCTGGCTCCATCGATGACGTTCGATGATTTTGCCAATGTCAAGGTATGAGAATGAGAAAGTATTGATCGTAAACTGTAACACAACTATTGATCAGTGTTTGTAGCGGTGGCATCCATGGATCCCCATGCTAAAAAAAGGACCACCAGCTTTAATTGCCCGTATATTCAAAACACAACTGTCATTCGTTGACAGTTGTATGCAATGTCTTTAAGAAAAAAATTTTGCGGGATAGGGTATCCCGCAAAATTCAAATCTTACGTTTTTTTTTTGCAATTTGCAGGTCAATATCAGGTTGTATGTTGATCTAAGTATGATTGCCTTAACACGGCTAGTGTGTCAATTTACTTAACAATTAATTTCCCTGATTGTATTAAGATGTGGAGAATAGAATTGTTAGTTTTAAGTGTGTCACTAATTGTGCCATGTAAACCAAATACTCGGATTTATTGCCAGATACAAGAGATTAACAAATCATGAAAATTAGTTAAATGTTGTTTCACAACAATTTTGTGGTGTTTTAGCTACTTAGTGCCAAAAAGTTGCCTAAATATTTGTCAAATATCTTTTCAAGTGGTTTTTTATTTGTCGAGTTGAGTCCAATACTCACCAAATCATGTTGTATGTTTTATTTATTAACATTATTGTAACTGGCAATGTGATCGAAATTAGTTGTAAGTTTATCTTTCTGTAAAGTTCCTCTATTTTGTCCTTTCACAGAAAATAACATTGTGATTCTAATCTAAGTTTAATTAATGTGACATGGAAGTACAAAAATAAAGTATTTTGCACTCAAATTATTTTTATTATTTAAAATCATATTCCATCTTCCGCGAGCCCGCGCGTCCTCCTTCCAGTTTTGACGAAACCTATCCAGCTCATCCCGCCATCTCCTACGTGGCCTGCCGCGATCCCGCCTCATTGGACGCGCGGGCTCGCGAAAGATGGAAGGAGTGGAGGGAGGCCTCTGCCTAGGAGTGGGACAAGGAAGGCATGTAAAGAAAAACATTCTCGAAAATTAAGAAGATTATTATTTTCGTACTGCTTTCAGAGTTTTAGTATTCTTACGGAACTCCAAAATAGTATAAGGTAGAAAGACAATGATCACACTAATAATATAAAGGCGAAAGTTTGTGAGTGTGTGTTTATATGTTTGTTACTTCTTCACGCTGAAACGGCTGGACCCATTTTGATAAAATTTTGTATGGAGGTAGCTGACACCCTGGAATAACATATAGGCTGCTTTTTATCCCGATATTCCCACGGGATCGACATTTACGCGGGTGAAACCGCGGGGTGCAGCTAGTTTAATAATAAAACTACCATATCAAGTAAAATGTTATATTTAAGTTAAAATACGAAAGCACAATGTCGGCAAGGGAAGCTGGATATAATTATGTGAGTACTGTTTATTATTATGAGTTGTCAAAAAATATTGTGTGTTAGGTTCCTATCATACTAACGGTTGTCCAGCGTAGGCGAATATCAAATGAAGAAAGGAAACCCTCGAAAAAGTTTTATAACGCAATCTTTCGTGTCACCTACACTGGGCAAGCGCAACAGGGCCATTCCGCGCAATTAGGCCGACTTTTGTTTGGAAATGGTAAGGACATTTGGTGCGTGTTGATTGCAATAATAAATTAAATAAAGGTGTTATACTTTTTTAGATAGCGGCGCCATACGTAAAAACATGTAAGAAATGTCATATAAAGTAAAAAAAGAATGCAGCTATGATATTTAATTTATTATTAGCATATATTCGCCGTTACTGGATTTCCGCGGAATGACCCAACAATGAGATATCACAATTAGAAATTCTACTGTAAACAATTACTTAGATATAAATATACAAGTCAGCAAGTGATGATAAGTAAAGAAATATTATTATTTTGTTAGTTATTCTCATTCTGGTAAAAGCGTCAGACCCCGCAAAATTCAAATTTTCTTACGTTTTTTGCAATTTGCAGGCGTCAGGTTGTATGATTCGCGGCCGCAACAACATTAAAATCATACAATACAACTCTTCTATGTTCATATTACCCTGTTGAATGACTATTTCATGAAATTATGACATTTAAAGCCAATTCTAATACAAGGAGTCTTATTGCTGATTCTAATGATTATAATTATGTAAAGTCAAATTTTTGTTACGATCGGGAACCATATTTTACGCAACTTAGGTACAACCTGACACTTTCCTGCAAATTGCAAAAAACTTAAGAAAATTTGTATTCCGCGGGTTATCTTAGCGCATCGCCCTTATCTGTCTCATTTTGTAGCTTTATTACAACATCAGAGAAATCCATCAAGAAAAACTTATCAAATCTTCACCTTTAATAATATAATCCACCAAAACAAAAATTAAAAACGATTTTGTACTTTAAACCTTTTCAAAAATTACGAGTACTAAAACATCTAAGACTGAGCGCCAATTTTACTATAAAAATATGTTTTGTACGTACCTATGTAAACCACTACCCGTAGGTACTATTATATGCTATCCTAATATACAAGTTATGAACAAACATTCTATGGTATATAACAGCTATATTGCATAAACATTTACTTACATAAGGTACATCGAATCACATAAACGAACTGAACAAGTGAACACCGATATGGATATCAAACGAACAACAATAATAATAATAATAGAAAACAACCCTCAAAGGTGTACAACATTTAAAATTTATATTAAAACACAATAAATGTATAAAAATTTACATCACAGCAGAATAATATAATATATTCTTTCGAATTCAGGCTCTGAAGTCATCGAACTCACGCGTTATCCCGATGTCAGTACCGTACCGTACCTGTGTCATAATGTGATACCTCTTCATTCCCATAGTTCTCACGCTTTCATCCGTCTAAAATACTGGCAATGTACGAAATAACGTTAATATTATTGCTAAAACTGTTCTTACATCGAGATCTCCGAGTATTTACTTTATGTCGAAACTCGCATCTCAGACACAACTGCGGATTGCCGTAGCGGCGACGACACAACATATTCAACTCAACAAACATTTTGCAAATAACAATTGAAATGAGATTAATGTTTTTCATTACTAAATAAATAAATAATTTTAAGTAATTAATTTATGTCAGTTAAGTGTTCATTTAGACGACCCAATTTCTCATTGCTAAAAAATCAAATCACTTGCTCTTGGAAACTTTTTACAAATTCTTCATCTATTTATTTACCTACTTACAGATGTCCACTGGGTTCTAAGGGAGGAAAGTGTAGCTGGGCCGTCTATAGGCACTTAATAAAGTTTGACTAGATTGGTAACATAATCGTACCTTTATTTTATCCACATCACATGTGGAAGATCGGTGCATCAAAATATAAAGATGTTGATATTATATACCTATATTATTCAAAAATATGTACATTTTCTCACGTAAAATTACCGATACAGGCTTGTCTAGTTTGGGGCCAATTTTAAACCCCCTGTGTTGTTTTTAGCTATAGTTTTAATTTTATATTATTACACTATTTAGAATGACATTGAGGTGGTTTATTATCCACAAAATATACGGAGATCAATGTATTTCTAATCGATATTGCTTTGAAGTGAGGATTTACTTCATAGTGTCAGAAGAGGTACTAGTCTTATTAGCTACACGGTTCTAAATACAAGTCGTTTTAATATATTTGTACTAAATAAGAGTGTTGATTCCGTGCCTGTTTTTATAAAAAAAAAAAAAAACTTTTTCCTTGATTACTTATTAAGCCTGTTTTTACTCGACAATATAATGAAATTGATGAGATGTAGCTAGATTTTAATTAGCTAGAAAAGGCCTTAATTAACGAAGAGACTTTCTAATTTAACAGGTAAGGCCATTAAAATATTCATCTTTGTGTATGATAGAATGCAGGCCATAAAACATCAGTCATTCCAAGTCATAGCAAATATTTACACTGTTCCACAATTCCATATTACCTATTTACATGAACGCTTGAATCAACTCGCCTCCACTATAGAAAAAGAAGTAAATATTTAGAAGCGAAACAGCGTATCTCGCCCCGAAGCTTTTGGATTTATAGCGCGATTTTGAACGCGTACTACATTTGAGGCGTAATTACATTTTTAACCAATATCTTTATAAGTACCTATCATACGCCTTGAATGTAAGGTAACGAGTAATTTAGGGCTGACCCAAACCTATTTGTATTTTTTCGTAGCTCTTCTTTTTGTCGCTCAGAAACATCCACTAGAACTAATTACCACTCCTTTGCGTCGCGCAGTCGGGTAAAAAGAAGTGGCCACGGAAACGGAAAATTGACACTGCAAACTTTTATCAAGGCAAAATGCGAAACCAGGCGGATTTAGCTCAGCCCTAAGGCCGCGTCCTTAACAAAGCAATCGTCAATCGACGCGCGAACATACGACCGTCGCGTTCATTTTGCTCGGTGAACCCGAACGTGTCGTCGCGTCGACAGAAGGTGCCTTCCAGTTTTCCGAACAAATGAGTGGTGTAATTATGAATGCGATGACCGCGTATTCACGCGACCGATTGCTTACGAATGCGATTGAATCAGAATTTCCGCTTCTAAACTATTATCACTTCCTTTTCTTTACCGACCAGTAACACTACTCAAGTCGAGATGCGATGAGTGTAAGCAGATCGTTGGCGTTCTTATCGTCGGTCTGCGGTCAGGAGGGGTCGGGGGTGGGGGCGGGGACCGCGTGCGCGAGGGGAGGGGAGGTGGACGAGCTTTGTTGGGACATCTCGGCCTTCACGCGCCGCGCTATGTGCGACCGGGTGTGCTTGCGCAGGTGGTCCTTGCGGTAGAAACCTGGAAAAAATATGGTTTAGTTAGTTTCTAAATCCTGTAGCAAGTTTATTTAAGCAAATCAACTTGAAGAACTTAGGTTAGAATAAAGGCAGTTCCTATTTCGGCTGTTGGAAACCCGTAAGACGCTTAGTGTTTTTTTAAGATTACATTCCGAAAGTGCTACATGGTTACCCTATTTAAATTTATGCTTTTTTACTTATTAGATAGTTCAACCCACCTTTCCCACACTCGTTGCAGACATGCCTCTTCTCCCCCGAGTGTATGACGAAGTGCAGCGTCAGTTGCTCCTTTCTCTTGAACGCCTTCATACAGACGGAGCACACGTGCGGCCTGTCGGGGTTGTGCGACTGTTTGTGACGTGTGAGGTGGTCTTTACGCTTCAGGGCTGCGTTGCAGATGTCGCAGATAAACCTAAAGAAAAAAATAATTTGACTTATTAGACTTTTTTTGGAAGCAGTCAGGTGTAGCTTAATCTAGGTTGTTAGGAACAAGTTTATTTCTTGTATTTTATTTAAGTAAAGATTAAATAACTAAAAGCTCCACGAATAGACAAACGGCTGGCTATACAGTATACAGCCCCCAAAATCCTGAATTTTATCCAGCAGGGTTCATGATAACTCATTATCAGGAATTCCCAAATCAGAGTCAGCTTTTTCGCTATGCCTTTGTTTTGTTTCGTCTCTCAAACTCAAAGCATTTATTTCAATTATACCAATTACAGGCACTTTTGAACTGAGTAAAGCAACTACTAGTAACTACTAGAGTTGTTGAAGAGCAACTGCTCTTGCGGCTATATCTTCATCGGCACCCAAAGCTTCGGATGGCAATACAGCAATGCGGTTGGGGGCAGAAATAGGTATCTATAGTTTTGCTCGGGCAAACTATCTGTACCTCATACCTGATGGAAAAACCCTTAACACTTTACCCGACCTAGGAATCGAGCCCAGCTAGGACCTCATGCTCAGCAGTCACGCTTGCGCCCACTATACCAACTAGAAGATGTACCTCCCTTAAAATATTCCTCGGTACATATGATGACCCCCCCCCCAAATCTTGGGCTGCGACCGCGCCTGTCTGTACCGAGTTGAATCGTACCTTCGCTCCATAGTGTGTCCGACTAGATGCTGTTCCAACAGCTCTCGCTCAGGATAGGCCATATGACATTCTGGACAGCAGTACAGGGTGCTGCCATCTGCAATGAATTAAATAAACTTTTACTGTAAATAATTTATGTTCACGAGTGGCGATCGCATGCAAGCACGTAATAAACTAAGAAAACCGAGAAAACCATCCTTACCAAAACAAAATAGAAGCGCTGTCAAAATCAAACTTTTTCCATGGACGGTTGAGTAGACGAAAGTAAAACGTTAGTAGACCCCCACAAGGTGGAACGTAATCTTAGTAAAAGTTGCGTGGTAGCAATGCTTAATGAAGGCATATTACCAACTATGGACATGATCATCTTTCAGCTATTGGGTATAAGGGCCTTATCACACTAGCGGTTTGCGTGCGGCTGCGGGGCGGGGCGGGCGAGCAGCGAATGCGTCGCGAACACGCCGCGGCTGCACAGCGAAGACGTCGCGGACGTGTGGCAAATTCGCAACGTTTTCGTCGTGTGTTTGTAGCAAGTTAACGACGTACAATACACTCAGTAACAACCACACACACACACGCACAGTAACATTCACGGCGATCTCGTTGCGCGTCCGCAACGAATTCGCTGCGACGCGTGTTCGTTGCGACCGCTCCGCTTTGAGGACGCTCGCAATCCGCTAGTATGATAAGGCCCTAATAATAATGAATCCTTACCTAAAGCAGTAGTCAGTCGTATCTCTCCCGGTTTCGGCCGCGGTTTCTTCTCCTTCATGGATTTCTTTTTCTTCTTCTTCTTGGACATGACGACGGTGTTGGTGTTCTGGTTCACTGTCTGGTTGACTATCGTCGAAGTTTGTACCACCACGCTATTTACTGCATTCGCTACTGGCATCTGGAACACAGAACGATTCATTTATGTTTCGTAAGCTAATTAGAAAAACATTGTGTACGAGGAGTTCCTAAAGGTCCATAAGATTCCCTTTATCATGATTAGTGATGACAGGAAAAATAGCAAATATTTTAAAACACGAAAATCTCGTGAACCAAATAATATGGACAACTTTTACTATCACACCAAGCCTGAAATATAAAAAATTAAAATCACCTGTTTCACTTTTTATCGCGTAGGTATTGCTCTTTGTATGGAACAGCAGATTATTCCGGCTATGGATATAATATAAAGATTTCAAACTCACCGTAGCAATATTAGGCATAGCATTCAGCGCGTTAGCATTCACAGTGGCTATTATAGTGGGCTGTTCTTCCCTCTTGCTCTCCACCACAGTCGCAGGCGTGGAGTACTTTAGGAGATGGTGGAGAGGCAGTGGTAGGGCGGATAGGTAGTCAGCCACGCCACCGCCCAGGGTCTGCCACGTTGAGCTGTCAGTCACGTCACCGATGCCTGACGCACACGAAACTAAGAGTGAATGATAAGTGGTGTGAACATGATTGATGATAATGATATGCAAGGAAAAGGAAGTAATTGTTGGTGATGTCAGAATGGAGTTAGTAAAGATATAGGTACTATGTCATATGTATCGATCGACAATGAGGAACAGGATGAATTAATGAAAAACATGCACTTAACAACAATTATGTGAGTTTTATGCTTACTAAAACAGACTTAACACAGGTAATAACTAAAATTAAAAACAAAAATCATTAGTTCAAATATTCAACAATTAATAATGACCAAACTACCTAGTAACTGTGAAAAAAAAACTGGCACAAGAGAAATATGTTACAAAGTAATGTGTGTATGACACATGAGAAGTTGAATCCACTTATAGGTACCTGAGCCGTACTTATAAGGCTACAACAAAGAATCATATCGAGTTGATACATGAAAACTTTTTTACAAAAAAAAAAAACAACCGACTTCAAAAAAAACACTACAAAGTGATAAATAACTTTAATTTCGGAAGTCGGTGTCGTTGATTCCGCATTTTCGTTTTTTGACACCGACTTCCGAAATAAAAGTTATTTATCACTTTGTAGTGTTTTTTTTGAAGTCGGTTGTTTTTTTTTTTTGTAAAAAAGTTTTTATTTTTCACTTTTTAGTTGTACCTACCCCACAAAAAAGTAAACAAAAAGATCGTTAATGTAGAAAATGTAGATAAATTTTTAGATTTTTGTTGATTTTTCAAAAACTGCTCATCCGATTTCGATAAAATTTTCATGGGACCATTTGGGAAGTATACCCTTTCTAACAAAAAAAGAATTTTTCAAATCGGTTGGCAAACGACGGAGTTATGCGCGAACAAACACAAAAAAAAAAAAAAAAAAACATACAAACATTCGAATTGAGAACCTCCTCCTTTTTTAGAAGTCGGTTAAAAATGAGGCCACGTTGCGTTGAAATAATTTCAGCAGTAGGCTGTTCTATAGTCTCTGCCTAGCCCCATGGTAAAACGGCGTGAGTTTATGTATTTATAGGTTGGTCTATAATATCTCTGAATTCAGGCTGATAGCGTGGCAGAATTAGCCTGTTTCACATGTTGATACTACTTACATATCAGATAAAAAAATTGAGACAATATTTTTATGAAACTGTTTTCCGGACGTTTACCGAAAATTATCCAGAGATGGCAAAACGGGCTATAGAATTTGCAGGCCAAAGGATCTTTGAATTCCTTGAATAGTCTCAATAATATATACCGACTAGGTAAATGATGGGTTTGATAGGTTTAATTCCAGGGTAAGTAACTAATAACTTACTGATAAACTCAGCAGGCGCGGCGTTACTATTGCGCTGGTCAAGGCGTCCTTCCTGCTTGATTGCTCGAGCCAAGGCTGCTGCTTCCTTCGGCTCGTGCAGCACTACTAGAAGTTGCTGTGTGCCTTGTTGTAGGGGCGCTTGCGCTACTGTAGATGAC
This sequence comes from Amphipoea oculea, assembly GCA_945859645.1. Taxonomy (NCBI): domain Eukaryota; kingdom Metazoa; phylum Arthropoda; class Insecta; order Lepidoptera; family Noctuidae; genus Amphipoea; species Amphipoea oculea. The sequence continues at coordinate 19,458,135 of OX243864.1, read as the reverse complement.
AAAAGAGGATGTCAGACTCTACAAAAGCATACCAGAGCTCATGTGACATTGGAGACAATTTGCAAAATTTCTAAAAAGCAGCTTTTCTAAGCTTTACAGTGACCACGAATCAAGAATTCACCTTCTAAGTAAAAAATAACATCATCACAGAAGTCAGCAGAGGCAAATCTTCTTAAAAATTGTAAATGTAGTTGATATTTACCATTGATCCCTTGATGCTGTTGCATCATAGTAGCCATGAGATCATGGTGCAGTTCCTCTCGATACTCCCTCTTGTCCTGACGCTGTTCAGCCTTCAGATGCTGATGCACAGTCTCCGCCTGCACGTAGCTGGCCTGTCCGCCGTACGCTATGTTGCCAAGGTTCACTGACGAAGACGATATCGTCTGGTATTTCACGCCAGTGTTCACTGTTTGGGATGAGGGACAGTTAACAGGTTGCTGTTGACATTTGCAGAAAACATTCAGGAATTTAAGACTGATTTTTGACGCTAGAAATGTGAGTGATTTGATCATAATTAATAAAGCAAATAAGTAAATGTATCCCTGATGGGTTCACTGTGATTAATTATGCCTAAATGATCTTTATTGATTAGAAAACACTGACTCACCTGTATGGATGGGTGCTAACCCAGCCAGCGCCACAGTACCAGGCTGCGCACTGCTGACGACCACCACACTCTCCGCCTGCCTGAACTTGACACCATCCACGGCCACAGTTCCCGTGCCCGGCGCCACGGCGAACTGCACCCCGCCACCGCTGCCCGATGCATGGTACCGCGTCTCCTGCAGCACTCCTCCAGAACTACTGCCTCCTCCTTCATATCCAAACTTTGCGGCGAACTGGTGGATAGTAGGGATCGCCGCCGCCGTCGGAATGTGACCAGTGAACGGAGCAAAGTTCATCGTCGTTTACTGAATCTGAAACCGCGGCAGACATCATAGTTACACGAATAGTGTTACGTCAGCGGGGTCGCAAGGTCGCACGCGATATATAAAAAAAACTGCACTCGTCCTGTGGAGCAGGTGGAGTACTCGGTGCGAACCACAACAAAGTGAATCAAAGGGTGCGGCCCCTAGTAGGGCGCTCACTCAACCCCCGCCATTCTGCCTCACCCCAGTCATTTCTAACGCTTTATTTTTACCGGCCCGCCGTCTCACACCATCGATCTTGGAACGCGCACTGAGACGCCGCGACACGAGAAGACACAAAAGAGTGGAAATATAATGGAATGGTTACCTGTCTTGTGTCCAGAAAGTGGGTTTTCATTGCGTTTTAATTGTTCGTCGTTGATGAAATAAGTAAGTGGTGTACGTTCAGCATGCGCGGACAGGTTGCGCGGTACGCGGCCAGGCGGGGCGGCTGCGCGGCGCGCGGCAGTCCCGCGGCGGACTGGGGACGGGGGCCCCGCACGACACAAGCACAGGAACCACTCAAAGGAGTTACCCTCTCTTTCAAGATCACAGCAAGTTCAGGGTCAGATGTTGACAACGAAGTATCTTTAGGAAGATTTGGTTCGAACTAGAAGTTAAGGAAGGAAGTAGAAAACCTATAAGTAAATAAACAAAACCGATGCCCTGAGGTAAGTAACCTAGGTAAGTAGGTACCTACTTTTCTCTTTTCTTTGTTTATAAACATGTTTAGGGACCGTAAAAATGTAAATGAGTTTTTTTCACTACAATGACCTTACCTGTTTCTACCTAAATATTTAGGTATACCTATATTTACCCAAATATTTAAAACGGGTAAGATGTGTAATAAAATTCCAAGTGTATTTGTTATGGCGTTTCATCTTGGACATCTATTGCGGTGAAGATCGGACAGCGGTGGCGCGGCGTTGCGGCGTCGCGTCGGGAGCTGTGACGCTGCTGGATTGACTAAGTATTACACTAATAAATATGTAATGTTGTTTTAGTAATCTACTGTCACTAAAAGAGCCAAAAGAGCACAAGATGATGACGTATGTACCTAATGTTTTTATTATCCAAGACGAATCAATTCTTTCACCCTAATTGAAACTAATTAGGAATAATCGTCGGTGCTCCATGGACCAATTGAAATTTGACCAAATGGTCTATGGGGAAAATAAAGGGGAGGCCGTTTCCCGGCAGTGGTACATAACAGTTTCATTAACAAAAAGGGACAATAAAATGTATTGTCCCTAATAAATATTTATTGTCCTAAATAATAACAGCGTTTTGAGTTCTTTGCATATTATAATGAGTAGCTACATTTTGTTTGTGGATCTGAGCACCTGACTCACATTACAAACAAAATGTGGTGTAAATATGTAAGTGATTTATATTGTTATGGTCACTTAAATATATATAGGTAAACGATGCTAACTGGTTAAAGCTAGGTTCACATTGTTGTGTAGGAGTGAGTTTTGGCGCATGTGGAGAGCCAGATATATTGCTATTCTGTAAAAAAATCTTTTTACAGATCCGCTGTTTTATACATTTATGCACGTTTGTACCACAAATCACTAAATGCGTTTAGCGTTATTTAACATAAGTAGGTACTTAAAACATCTCCATGTCTTTGCTATCTTCAAACGATTGTCAGAAATAGATCGTTGATTTAAATTCGTTTAGCGCTTTAGTGATTTGCGGTCACTGACCTCTATTATTACCACGAGGTAATAATAGAGGTCAGTGTTTGCGGTGCAAGAAGGCCTATGTATGGTAAGAATAAAGGTTAGATTAGAATACTCTTTACTATGTGCACACATTATTTTGATATAAATGTAGAAATTTTAATTTTATTTTGTTAGGTTCATATTGCTGTGTATTGAGGCGATTTGTGCTGAAACTTACTGTAAATCCATGATACGTAGGTAGGTACTCCGTGTGTGTGCATATGTGAATTAAAGATCAAGATAATAAAGCTTTCTGTAGGTTAGACGACTGATGTGAAATGAAAGACAATACTTTTCAAAATCAGTGATTTTATTCTTTAATCTTATCTTACTGTGTCTTCTTAATAAATAAAAGTTTCATACAAAAGTTTACACTTACAACTCCGGACCGAAGTTAATGGTCTATTCGCTATGTCTTAATCTTATAATACTTGCAACTAATTTCATTTAAAACCAAATAAAAAAATACGCTTCTAAATTGGTTAACTGCTAACGTTATCTTCAATGATAACAGATAAGATAAGAAGTAAAGTTTTCGACCGAAGTACGCACAATACGCCTAAAAAAGATACAAAAAAAATTAAATAAATTTTTGAGATTTAGAATGACGAACCAAACTAGACTACGCAACGTACCTATATTAAAAATAGAGACTTAAATATCAACAAAATGTACAAAAATACAATTTATTATATTAATTACAGACTGAGAAAACCAATGCAAGAATTAGACTACATGCATTAATTAAAATACTCTTGATATATAGCTACCTGAAATAGGGAACTCTGATTTTCATAATCGTCATGATATTGTTTAAAACAAATACATCTGAATGTCCAGAAAAGACTTGCAACTTAATTTATGTTCATAGAGCACCTTGAACTCGCAATAGCAGCGTTCTAAGCTATGACATACAAAGCATGCCAGTGTAGTGATGCATTACAAAAAACTTAATACTAAGTACAAAAATATAATTGGAAAATAATTTACACCTATTTTAAAGCTGACAATATTAATATCGTGTGGTGGAAAAGCCTTATAAATTTAAAATAATTTTATATTATGACTCGCGCAAATGTGTGATACCATATCAATTTTCTTGAACGTAAGAAAAGAGTGGAGAAACAGCCAAAAATATAAACCAATAGAAGACTTAGGAAGGTTCAGAAAAGGCCCTTGTCAACATAGGAACACCACAGGCTAAAATAAAATATTATCCTGTTTTACTATTTGTTTCTTAATCGTAAAAATCAAAATATAATCTCCCACACACTTGCGATGAACTTAGTCAGCTCAACAAGTCCGTTCAATTGTGTCGCTAGGATTATTAAGCGGTAGGCCGGCAGGTAAACTTTACACACGTAATATATTAAACATTTCTTAAAATAGCACAACAACAATATGAAAATTAATTTCCAAATGGGACGGATCGTCTTCACGAAGAACATTAAGGTCTGTAATTATTTATTTTCAAGCAGTATAATCCCAGCATACTCCAACAAACGGACCAAAAATAAATATCACAATTCGATGGAAATAGAAAAAAGTTTGTATACAAAATAAACACATGAAAGGTAACGAGAATGCGTCAGAAAGCGGGTAATGGTATAAATATCACAGTGACGATGATATTTACAATGATTTGTATTATCCGCGCTACGTATTTTGTTGAAATCAAACGGGAGACCAGGCATTTGAGAACATCTTGTATAGTACTGAAACTTCTTGAACATTAATTAAACAAAACATTGAAACTCTGGAATATATCTAGTAACTATGCTATTATAATGAGCCTTGTAGTCTCCTACGGAGAATAGTAAAGAGTTTTTAAGGTTAGAATATTATCAAGGTAACCAGTATCTGCGTCCACACGTCGACATACCAAGCTATAACAGCAATTTCGAGTTTCAACTGACCTCTCATTTCATTGCAAATAGGCTTTTTGTCTAATGAGAAGTGTTACACTGGAAAATTATAGCTTAATGTTGTCGTGTATACATTTGGTGACAGTACCTATTTTCAGTGGTTAAAACTGCAGGCTTTTATGGATTATGGAAACTATTATCTATATCTTCATCATTTAACAACCTTCCACAAATATGTACTTATTTCGATGAATCATTTGCCGAATGGAATCACGGTTGAATTTTTCATAGTAAAGAGCAAAAAGCTCAGCGCTTTTTTAAATTGTGCAGCGCTTTTCGGAATGAAAAATGTCATGTCATGGTATTTTATTATCAAAACAAATTACATGATATGTATCCACATTATGCTTGAAGCTTTTCATCACATGTTTTCCTTTCAACAAAACTAGGCTGGTTCGAGTTTTGCATCTAATCTAATTTTCCATTATAAATAACGCATGTCTTTACACGACTTACACTATTTTTTTCATGGAGCGCAATATTTACCATGTTAAGTTAATTTCTATAGACTCTTACAAGGCCACGACTTCGTAGAGTTGGAAAATGGCGATATTTGATAGGAATGCGATAATACTGAAGATGAGAATTTGAGTAGAACAATATGAATTATTCAAATTAAATAAGGTGTTACATTAAACGTCAAGATTCGCGACAGTTGTGGGCTTAAAACGAGCGAATAAGACAGTAAATATTTAGAGCGTGATTTCTCAAAAATTGTATACTGAGTCTCGTGTCATCTCGCTCCCCCGGTTTTTGACCGCGACTGCGACTAATGTTGGCGTGTACAGTCAAATAATGATATGTCTAAAACGACTTTAGTTCAGGAAAACTCGTTTTTAGTTCAATCCGTATCAAATATCGCGACACTTCTCAAAGTTTTTACATTAACTTTTTACAAATAACGTTTTACTTATAACTCGGCAGTGCATTTTGGGCTTATATTTCAAATTACGACTGTCTTACCCTGTAATTGTTAAGTAACTGACGTATTGTTTGATGGCTCCATACCTACAAATCACAACCAGCAACAATCATTATAGTCCTTAATTTAATCCCAATAGGCTAGTTTCCTAAAAAATTCTAATTAGTCCGTCAGTTAGATTATCAAAAAATATTGGACCCATATTTTTTCTTTTGTCAATTATATAAAAAATGATGAAGATATCGCCTGTTAAGATTCCGCGTGACGTCACGCCGTGCGACACTTTTTAGCACGGCGTGACGTCACGACCCCCCACTCCCAAATTTTGACGCGCTTTATCTTTTTAATTTTTTGTTTGATTGACAAAAGAAAAAATAAGGGTCCATTATTTTTCGATAATCTAACTGACGGACTAATTAGAATTATTATTTTTTACCCAGGAAACTACCCTATTGCTTTTACAGTCACTTCGTTCATTTTATAAATTTAGATCAAATACAGACAGCACCCTAATTGCGTAACACACTATTAATCGGAATCAGAATCATTTCGAAGCCAATTGCTAATCCATTGCTTTATAAGTTCGAAAAATTTGTCTGCTCAAAGCGTACATAACGCAATGAATGTTGTTGAACTGTCAAAATGAAACCGATTCCGATTGATAAAGTGTTACGCAATTGCCCCGCAGGTCAATGCTAGTTTTTTAATTATTTTCTGGCTTCGATGTGTCAGTTTTGGGCAGATTGGCCTGAGTTCGGAATGGCTAGCTTAGAGTCCCGCTCCATATCAGTTTTCAACGCAAAACCACGTCATTTTCGACAGTTTTTTTCAATTTAGTCTAGTGCTTTAGTGCTACTACAAAAGCGAAACACTTTCTAAAGCTTGTAATTAATGCACCTGTCTTAAAATCATACTAAACAAAGCGAACAAGTCCGAACAGACAGACCAACTTGCATACATAGCCATCGTCTTAATTATTGTCATGAGTTTACTCTGCAATGACCTGAGAATCCTGAGATGGACAAGGAGACATTACTGTACGAGCTCTTGGTGACGTCACAAATTTCGTCGACTACATAATTGCTTTGCCACACTAAGGCCGTTAGTCCACCGCCACGCCAACGGGTCGGACGGGACGTCACGCTCGGTTACAATAATCTCGTTTCTCGATAACGTCCCGTTGATGGTGACGGTGGACAAACGCTATAAGGTCGAATGTCACTTTCACATCATAAAACCTGCAAGGCACATTTTTATTGCTTTAAAATCAATGTGACAGTTAGATAGTTTCAACCTTAGTGAAGTTCCAATTTACTGGAGGTTTTCGTCGAAAAGGGCTTTTGCAATTACGAGGTTGACTGTACCATCGTGAATGTAATGAATTAAGTTTGCGCATACAATACTCCCCACTGATCATTGTCTGTGAAGTTAGCAGCGTATTGTACTTGTGCATTTTGAACCGACTTTAAGAAAAGAAGGAGGAAATTCTAATAATTGGCGCGTTTTTTTTTTTTGGATGACATCCAATTCCGAAATTTCAGAAAAAAAAAAACTAACCGCAGCTAACTTCAGACAAACCCGTGACACCCGTGACGGGTATTGTAGACAGGACGACAAATAAAGCTTGACATTTCTAAAATAAGTTGACCTCGGATTGTACAGGCTGTTACGGAAAGGGTATATCAATACAAACGGGTTGAAGCATGTATCTGGTCTAGAATCTCTGTACAAAATTTCAGCTCAAAAGCAGTAACTTTGAAAATGCTTAATATTTTTTTATTTCGATAGTTTATTACATTGAAATCATAACAAACGTGTCGCCGCACTACGAGGGTCCTTATCCATTATCTGTAGTATGTCTGTGCGCCTAGTACAGGCACATCACGCCGCCGCGCGCCAGTGCAGCGCCGTGATGTCGAAATATTTTCAGGCTGCTGTCCATACAACGAGAGGTCAAATTATCAAGGAAATGTAAAGCATTTTTGTCGTTGTTCATACGCAGAATACATTAAAACCCTTACTTTCTCTGGTCTCAATCTAGCTTATTCCTACAACCGTTCACCAAGGTGTCGTGCGTTTCGTGCGTGTCTTGCACGCTATGACGTCACGAGTGCTGTGCGAGCAACGCATCGAGCGTGCTTTGTGCGTTTTCTACGGCTTGTTGCTGACTGGCGGCCAGAGAAGATACCACGTGCTGCGGGATGTTGATCTGCACTGGCATTTGGGAGTTGGAGCTTGTTGGTATCTGCGGAACGGGAATAAGTATTATAATAAAAAATAATTTACAATGAAGTAGGCATGTGTGGAAATCGAAGATCCTCCGACTAGACAGGTGATTTTGGCTAAAGAAAATGGGGTTGATTTTCCAGCAGTCACAGCTACAGCGATTTAATGGCGAAAAATCAACTTTTGTATACAGATAAGCAGTGGGTGTAAACAGTGGAAATCCTTATGTTAAAATAATAACGAAACAACAACGAAAATTATCAATAACTTGTAAATGAGACTCCTTAAACTTAGTAGAAATCCGACTTTCTTTGAACATCTGACTGGACAGGTCCACTCAAATCTGTTTCTTTCCTTAAAATATCATTTCAGCCACTAATCTACGTGGTTTTCACATGATCTGACAAAGATTATGTCTGGACTTTAAAAAGAGACGGTGACCTCTAAGTTTGTTTGTTTGTTTGCAGAGTAATCGGATATCGGGGGAGCGGTGAATGCTGTTGCGACTCCCGCACCCCCGGCCATAGGTAGAGGTGGAACACCGCGGTGGGTTTAGCCGGTAAGAGTCCGGCATGCCCGTCTGTCACCCCCACGATAGAGGAAGTTCATGAGGATTTCATTAGGAAATAATAAAAAAAAAAGAGTAATCGGATAGGAAACACCGATCTCATAATCAGCCTACACCGACCTCATCTAGGTTTAAAATATGTAAAAGTATTTGTGCAAACCTACTTGCAAAAATAAAAATCATTTAGCATGATCAAAGTACTCAGTGCATACCCTAGTGGACTCACTTCTACCTACTAATACCTTCTACTCACTTCGACATAGGCCTCTGGAATAGTACGCCACTGAGCTGACTTCTCGTCCATTCTAATCAATTTATTACAAGATATAAGTCAGGTAGAACTAACGTGTATAGTAATCTCGGGCATGAGGTTGTTATTCCCGCTGGAAGGCTGCGCGGGCGCCGGTGAGCTATCTCCGGCCGCTTCGTCGCGAGCTCGTTTACTTTCGTGCGACCTCGTGTGTTTACGGAGGTGGTCTTTACGGTAGAAACCTGTAAAAAATAAAAAATTGTTTGCTCATTTGACGTGTCACAATATTAATACTTACAATAATAATTTTAATCACTTTTGAACGTCAAAATTTACAATAAAATATAATTGATTCTAGTCGCCCCCTATAGCAGATAGGTAGCAGTGCTAGGCAAAGGCCTCCTCCATTAACTTCGACCTTTCTCTTTTCACTGTCTTCTATAATGGCAGCCCCCTTTCCCGGCAGGATTGCTCTTCGAAAACCAACTGCAAGTAGGAGTTAACATAGCTGTAGTTTTACGTTACCTTTCCCGCACTCGGTGCACATCTCAGTCTTGACCCCGGAGTGTATGACGGTGTGCAGGTTGAGGTGCTCGCGTCGCTTGAAGCCCTTGCGACACACGCCGCACACGTACGGCCGCTCCGGATTGTGGCCCAGCTTGTGGCGCTCTAAGTGCTCCTTGCGCTTTAAACTGGACAAAGGAAAATAAAACATTAAAACAATTAATTATTGTGACATAATGTGTAAAGATCCATTTCTGATTGATCGGTAAGATAGGGATGCAGCAAACTCTCGACACACCGAGGCAATCTCAAATGCTTATTACACAAAAGGAACGAGACAGATGGTGTTCCACTACAATAGCCAGTTTTACAATCATTATACCGTTTGTCCACCCGCCACTGTCAACGGGACGTCAACGAGAAACGAGATTATTCGAACCCAGCGTGACGTACCGGAGACGGCATTTTTTTTTTTTGGATGGTAAGTCATCAAATGATCTCCCGCTCTGGGTGGAGCGGAAGGGAGTGTCAGACTCTTACTGACTAAAACCCATCCGTGTTCCTTCCTTAGCCCTTTATGTTCCGGGGTAGCGGTAACCCTTTCGGACAATCCCGCTACCCCGGCAGGCTTCGGCCCTAACAGACCCCTTCCTTTATGCTGACATATCTTTGAGGCGCGCGGAGACATGCGGTGGGCACGCGGCCATAGTAAATGTACGTATCGCTACTTTGGTGCCGTCATCTCGTTCTCGTTGACGTCCCGTTGACGATGGCGGTGGACAAAAGCCCTTAGGCGCTACCTCCACGGACGAGAGAATCACGGTGATACAAATCTCGCCGAGCCAAAAAATTCAATAGAAACTCTATTAATCAAACTTCACATAGCGATATCATCGCGGCGATAATTTGATGGCACGACGCGACTATCACCGCGATTCTATCACCCATGGAGAAGACGCCTAAGTTTTGCGCTGAAAACAATACCGCCTTATCTCTTATACCCTCGCTTACCCTAACTAGACATAGTAGAAAATTATAAAGCGTGAACTTACCCAGCGCCACAGATCCCACAGATGAACCGCCTCTCAATCTTATGCACTATAAGATGGATCTCCAACTGCTCTTTCTCGGGATACGCCATCTGGCATTCGGGACAGCAGAATATCGGCGAGCCGTCGAGCGCGGTCGCGATCACGACTTGTCCGGGCTTTGGTCGCGCGGGCTTTGGCGGTTTCTTCTTGTATTTTTTCTTTTTTTTACTTTGTATCCTAAGAGTGCCGTCTGCAAGAGAAGAGGGTGATTAGGCACTGATAATGATTCTGTTGCAATTGAGTCACACAGTTAGAAGAGTTTAGTCTTTAAAAATTTTGGATATTTTGTCGCATAAGTATAAACTGAACTTAAAATATCGAGATACCACACCTAGGGTAGAGACTTACGATAGTTATCATATCATCGCATTGACGCCAAAGAGAGAGTGAAACTCAATCGGACTTATTATTAACATTATTTTCGTCCTACATCTTGTATTAACCATCGCACACTACAGAGTGTTCGCACCGCGCTTTTTTGTATTAGGCCCTTTATACAAGGCACGGTTTTTTTACGGTACGGCGTATAAACCGCGCCGTAGAAAAAAACGTCCCTGTGAACAAGCTTCCATAGTGATTCATACAACACCGACGACCGTGCCTACACACGACGAATTAACCGTAGTTTTTCACGGCAAGAAGAACGTATGTGCACAAAGGGCCTTAGAGTATGATGCGCTGCGGCCCGATGTGGCTGTGATGAGAAGGGCTTTACTTATAGGTTGATGTTTCGTGTTTGAGGCAAAAATATTTCGCTGTCATGCATTTTCGCCCAGCCTGTTAAATCATAATCTACCACGTATTACCACTTAATCTACTACGTGTTATATCAGATGAATAGTTACACACCGATTTCTCTCTTTCAGTCGTCAGTAATTTGACTTTCGAAAGAAGACAAAGCGTTGTGTAACTATACAGACGCTATACCACGTTTATTAGTAACCCCGGGTTAGATCGTAAGTAGGGGTGTTAAAAATTCCGAGAGCTTGTCAATGTAGTGCTACAAGGATTTTTGACGCTCGAATGACGTTGACAGGGTGGCGCTGTTGGTAACCATTTGTGCAATTATTTTGGGATATGCGATGAAATGTATTGAAAAACAAGATGGCGGCGTTAGTTCCGATTTTGGCCACACGCCAATAAATCCTTGTACAGCTTTACAATGGACCACTGTGTGAGGTATATGGCGCACGCCATTGTCATAATATTTACCTTCACTGAGAACTGCTTCAGCAACGGGTTCCTCTTTCTTGTCGTCGGTGACGTCATCCATCTCTATCTCAATGTCCACAGGTTCTATTTTCTTCACGTCCGTTGGGTTTAATCGTAAAAACTGTTGCAGGGACGCCGGGAGACCTTGTGCTTGCTGTAATTATAAAATGTATGTTCGCATTTGATTGTTACTACATATTAAGATTAATATTTATTCATATTAATATATTTTAATGCGCAAAAAAAGATAATACGCACCCGAAACATATAACATATTAAACTGAACAACTTTCTCCATGGGACGAACATCGTAATCGCGATGAATTTATCAAGTCTGTCCCATACAAAACTTCAATACCTACTCGACCCCTAATGTATCGGACGGCCGAATTTGTCTCAGTACTGTTGATTGGCTGCATGGGAAGCTCTTTCATTTCGCACTCTTATGATAACATTGTAGCTTATGCAGACAGAAACCATACAAAAGTAACACCTATTTGAATACACAATCTTAGATCATTTTGTATGTATTATCACTGAATCAACTGTCTGCTTTAGTATCAAGGAGTCTTAAGTTATATTTTTGATTTATTGTTTGTAATAAAAAGGCTCTAATAAATTTCAGTTGCAAAGAAATTTGAACTTATAGTACGTTTTTTAATCCCAGAGACTAATCTGACAATTAAGTCTTTGTGTTTTCTTTTTTTTAGTATAGAAGTCAGATTAGTCTCTGGGATTAAAAAACGAACTATAGGGGCGAGAGATTACGGAATAAGATTTAAGACATATTTTTGAGAATAAAAATCTAGAAGATAAGAAAAGTAAGTAACCTGAGCAGGCAGTGTGCTGAGGTACTTGACCAGATCCTGCTGATGGCACTGGTTCAGCTGCCATTGCATGGTTTCGCCTGCCTCCGTGCCTTGCGAGCTCTCCTCCTATAAAAGACAATGTTATACATACATTAATATAGAGTAGGAAAAAGGTTTTTACAGGGTGCAAAAAGATACATCACATAGCCGTCAACTACGCATTCTGTACATAAAACTACGTAACATTGCACAAAAATAATGGCTGGGAAACGACTTTTATTTTTGATGTGAAAATTTGCTGTTAGCGGTAGTGCGCAATGTAACGCACACAAAACATTGTGCTTATTGGTGCATGCAACGGTGTAGGGATCGTAGAGGTATTTAAAGTTGTGTTATAACATTAAAAATTCATAAAAAAAAACTTCAGTAAAAGTTGGAATTTTGACCTTCAATATCCCCGGCAACCAGAAGGTTCCCAGGTAATCTAGGTACTTCTACAAAAAAATTATTACAATGACGGGGAGTACAAGCAACTGTCGGCTTCGTTAAATGACTTTTTAAACCCGTTAGTGTAGTGGAATTAGACCAAAAATGACAGACACTGGGTTTCATTAAAATCCATACTAATATTATAAATGCGAAAGTGTGGCTGTCTGTCTATTACCTCTTCACGCTTAACCTTTCGTATGCCGGAACGTAGATCTACACGAGACACAATGGCTTTTTAATTGTGTCTGTAATTACGGCATTCAACCGGTTAATCTGTCAAGCGCCGCTAATGAGACACAATTGATTTTCTATTGTTTCGTCGCCGATCGGCGAACCGCGACGCTTGACCGGTTAAACCGCTGAACCGATTTAGATGAAATTTGGTGTAGAGATAGTTTGAGTCCCGGGAAAGGACATAGGATAGTTTTTATCCCGATATTCCCACGGGATCGAAACTTATGCGGGTGAAACCGCGGGGCGATGCTAGTTGTAAATAAAGCATTAATTTTCCTTATTATTCGCATTTGACCTTTATATAAGCACAACAGTAGCATGTTTTTATGCGAGCGCACAATCAGCTGCTTATTATGCAATGGCGTCTTTTACCTCCTAATATCCTTGAAGGAACTATATTTTAGGAGCCTTTCTTACGTTTTAGCACGATTTTCCTCGCAGCTTTTGTATTAATTATACAGATATTTAAATGTCGTGGTTAAGAAATAACAGCCACACGGGTCTATCGATCAGGTTAAACTACGCTTGCCGCGGTCGATCCGTGGATGGGTGACCATCCATTACATACCGAGACCCCTCCGTGCCTCGGAAATCACGTTAAGCCGTTGATCCCGGCAGTCATTCGTGGATTTTTTTTTGACAGCCGTTACGGGTAGTCTCAAGCCCGAAAGTCTGACAACCAGTGAAGGGGTATCGTATTACCCGGTAACTGGGTTGTGGAGGTCAGATCGGCAATTAGAATCCGCCGACCCCAACACACACAGTTGGGAAAAAGGCTAGGCAGATGATGATATTTAAATGTAGAAGATAATAGCTGACTGTGGATATCCTGACCATAATAATTAGTCTGAATTAAAGAGTTTTTTTTTTTTATAATATGCTGGAACTTGTTAGTAAAGCAATACTGTTTAGGAATCAGCCATTTATTAAAAGATATTATTTCTGTAGGTAGGTTACGTCGGTATTTACTATCTGACTACTCTAAGAACAGAAACCAACTCATATTAACTAAAGTCCGCGTGGAACTAGTTGGCCGCTGAGGTGGGCACGGGGATGAGGCAGCGGTTCACAACGCACGTACTGAGTAATGCGCCCCCGCCCCGCACTCCCACCGCTCTCATACATACCTAAGGCGCGGCCAACTAGTTCCGCGCGGACCATACATGGTGCAAATTCGGAAGGTACTCACATCATCATTGTTAGTTTCGTCACACTCCTCCTTAATGATAATGTCCATTGGGTCAGGATTGTTGTTGTCAGAAGTTGTGTTGTTATTCAGTGTCTTGTTTTCCGGGCTGTTGATAATAATCTGCTGGTTCGGCGTTATGAACACCTGCAAAATTATGTTCAATATGAGTCTCACATATTTGAGGGGATCGTGGCTATGGAATAACAGCCGCACGGGTCGATCGGAGGTCGGTTTGTGGATTGGTGACCCTCCAATACATAATATCCTTCCCTTCAGTGTCCCAAAAATACGTTAAGCCGTAAGTCCCGGCTGTGATTCGAAGATCTTTGACAGTCGTTACGGGTAGTCAGAGGTCTGACAACCAATCTTACTAAGGGGTATCGTGTTACCCAGTAACTGAGTTGAGGAGGTCAGATAAAATAAAGGATAAGGTAAAGTAGGTACTGGTATTAAGCTGGATTAGGTTAGACTGGTCCCTCTCACAGAGAGGAGGCCTGTGTCCCAGCAGTGGGAACGTTATAGGCTGATTATGTATGTTATGTAGGTTAGACTGGAAGCCGACGCCAACATAGTTGGGAGTCTTACGTATTAGTTGTCATTTTGATGTGGTAATATACTACAGCCAGATGGTAGGTATGTGTGAGAAGCCTTCCTGAACATGACGAGCATTCAAGAAAAACCTAGCCAAGCTGAGGATCATTCTTATTATTAAAATATTCCAATCTTCCTAATTAATCCCCTCCATAATTTACAAATTTGTCGTAATGCTTACCTGATGCATATTTTGCTGCATGTGATCCTTTTCTTGCGTCTGTTGAACTAACTGCATCTCATGTGGTAACGCAGCCAATACTTGAAGACCTGGGGATACAAAATAATGCGGCTTGGTTAGAGACCATGCTTTAATAGATCATATTGCAGGTTATGTAGCATCCTCTAGGGTTCTTTGTCATCGCAAGAAAAAATATATTATTATGATTATTAACCATTAATTTCCCACTGCTGGGCAAAGGTCTCCCCTTCTCTCTTTCCACCTCTCTCTGCCCAGAATTGCCAAGGACCAATCTTTATTAAAGGAGCTCACCCCGCTTAATAAAAATAGGTGATAAAAATCTATTCATAATGTTATTTATTTACCATTAAACTAGTTAACTAACTAACCATTATACCATAAACACGGTACAAAAGATTTTAATCACATTTAAAATATTTAATTATTAATTTCGATAACTTATAGTTAAGTATAATATTTTGCAGTCACAATTTTTTTTTTGAATTACAAACCCTTTCCACAGATGCAAGTTTTTGATCTTATGTATTACCATGTTTCTGGTAAAGAAATTACTTTGACAATGGACTTTCGACTCTGATATCAGAAGTTAATCGTTATTGTGTTTTCAAATATCATATCAAAATTCATAATTGATAACTTTTAGTGTACTCAATCACCCACAACAGCTAATCATAAAAGCCGATCATCTAAGTGAGCAAATTTTGTGTTGCACCTACTGGTTATAACATATTTATACAGGGTGTTACGGAAAGGGTATATCAATACAAACGGGTTGAAGAGTGTATCTGGTCTAGAATCTCCGTACAAAATTTCAGCTCAAAAGCAGTAACTTTGAAAATGCTTAATAATTTTTTTATTTCGATAGTTCATTAAATTGAAATCATAACAAACGTGTCACCGCACTACGAGGGTCATTATCCATTATCTGTAGTGTGTCTGTGCGCCTAGTACACGCACATCACGCCGCCGCGCGCCAGTGCAGCGCCGTGATGTCGAAATAAAAAAATATTAAGCATTTTCAAAGTTAATGCTTTTGAGCTGAAATTTTGTACAGAGATTCTAGACCAGATACACTCTTCAACCCGTTTGTATTGATATACCCTTTCCTTAACACCCTGTATACCTTTACTTTATAATCTTTGTGTCCATTTGTGTAATCCATACTAAATGCGACAGTGAGTTTGTTTGTTTGTTACCCTTTCACGCTAAAATGGCTGAACGGATTTAAATGAAATTTGGCAAATGGGTAGACCATGACCTGGAGAAGGACACAGGCCACTTTGCATCTTGGTTCGCAGATGAAGTCGCAGGCAACAGCTAGTATCCATATAAATGCAAGAGTAACTCTGTCTATCATCATATCACACCTTAAAGGCTGAACGAACGTGAGACCATTTCTTCCCAGTGAAAGCACTAGGAAGTGCTGAAGGGCGGGCGTTTTGGGGGACTTTATTATGTATTTTTGTCATTCGAAAAGTGTTGATTCTCAGCCTAATTTGAATAAATGACTTTTGATTTTGTTTTTGACCATGACCTAGGTTAGGGCATAAGATACTTTTTATCCCGGTAGTACGAATCCGTAGAATAATTTTCGCGAAGACGCGAGCTAAAGTTAGTATGTATATATTTTAAGATAGAATAGAATCTATATCTGGAAATAAACGATTTCATAAAAATGACAGCAGATTCAGAGAAATTTGCGTCATTCACAATAATGATCCCCAGTTAAATATAGCACACAACTCTGTTACAACATTCATGTGAAAGAAATCAAAGTGATATTAAGTTGGGTTCAAACCGCACCAGCAAAGACAAACGCTCACTGGCCCTGTCTGTACCCAGCGTTAAGCTCAATTTCCAACAAAGCTAAAAGAGATGGCTCGAAAACGTAGATAGAGAATTGAAAAGATTAGATGTCAGCGTATACCTTATGAGATAGCAATAATCTTTGAGAGTCAAATGTAAACTGATACTATCTTATTTAGTCGAGTAATACTTTCCAAAGAAATCGCCGTTTTGTTGGGCCCCAGTTGTAAGCTAACACCTGGGGTCAGACAAAAAGTTGGAATACGCGAAGGAGATAGAGAAACTATATTTGTCTCGTTTACTCTTACTGCTGCTGGATCTAAGGATTAATGCCATTATGACTCCAGTCCTTAAAAGGGATGGTGCTATCGGTTAAGTATAGCCCCATCTCTCTCACACAATAGAATCATGATGACATTAAATGTCATAATACAGCACTTTATCTCATAATTATTATTATTTAGTGACTCGTCTAGTGCTATACTCTATCTTCGTTCGTCAACAACCAACGCGCAGTGGGTTATTGTATTCCGTCGAAGAGTAATGTCAAAATTGAAAGCCTGTAGTACTGTGAGGTTGTTCGAGACATCTCTTCACTTTGGAGTAAACTGCAGGGCCATGGAACATCTATCAATCATGTAAATTGCCACAAGTGCAAGTGCGTCGTACAGGCGAGTGCACAAGTGTTAGTTAGTGAACATAAACCACTCTTATGTAATGGTCATCACCTGGTCGCAGCCTGAATGTACCTGAATGTGTAGAAAATGCACTATTTTAAATATATCTTGTATATTTCTATCTGTTGAAGGATGTTCTGTTAAAAGTTTTTTGCTAAGAAAACCATCGACAAAGGAGACTTATTGAAAAAAAAAATCATAGACTTACATAACTTGCGGATTTCTACTCGCATTAAAAAGACAGGTAGATATTATTAGGGCTCATAGGATAATACTTTGTGTCATTTTGAAAGCCCTATCTATTCGACAATCCTCTCTACAGAACTATTACTTGCTCTGATGGGTTACCACATGTATGACTTATGATCAAAAATAATAAATAGAAAAAAAAAAACATAAATAAAAGGTCCCACTGCTGGGCAAATGCCTCTTCTCATACAGAGAAGGCAGGAGTATTGATCACCAAGCCTGCTCAAGACGGGTTGGCGATTTCAGACTTATACTCTAACCCCCTCACTAATAAACGTTGCATAGTTACACAAAGCTTTGTCTTCTTCTTTCGAAAGTCAAATCACTGACGACTGAAAGAGAGAAATCGTTGTGTAACTATACAACGTTTATTAGTAAGGGGGTAAGTCTCAAAGATACTTCTGCAAAATTAAAAAAAAAAACAAAATGTATGATAAGCTTACCTTCACCTAAGCTGCCCTGCCCGACTAGCTGTATACCACCAGTTTCGTTCGCCTCCGGTGAGTAAGCAAGAGTCAAGACCGCTCCACCTTGAGATAAAACTATTATCTTAATATTATCACTTTTTTTTTAGGGCAATGTCTTTCGGTAACCCAGGTACCTTCCGTGAGACGGTCAGTAACATCAAGGCATTGGTGGCCTTCCTTGAGGAGTTGGTGTGGATCGAATAATCGATTTTCCCACCCGTCCGCGAAATACGCGCATTCACGTATTACCTATTAGCACCATACCTATCACAAACACCAAAAAAACAAAAAAAAAAAGTGGCATTACCTATCACTATTTTTAGTAATAGCACCTCGTTCAAAGGTCACTGTGATTGTTTAAAAAGTGAATGTTGCTTAGTTTGTGTAAGAGATATTAACTTATAATTGAGCTTGAAATGTCTAATGTGTTTGATGATGCTAATTTGCCATAAAATAACATGTTATGAGCTAAGATAAAGTTGTTATTAGTATTAATTACTAGCTTCTGCCTGCGACTTCGCTCGCGTAAAATTTCTTGCCCGCGGTAATAGTTCATTTCGCGTTCTTTTTTTCCGTTTATGCTCTGCTCCTTATTTATTTATTCATTTATTTCAGGCGACGCAGGCCCAAAGATAAATACCTTAACCTAAACATACATATTTTTATTATAAAACTAGTACATCACTTCACTAGCTAGTTCTTGTACTGCTCTGTGGTACTTGTCCGCGGAAGCGACGGAACACCACGTCCTGTGGCCAGAAGTCTTCTTCCATGATATTAAATAGCCTATAGCCATCTTCAAAAAATGGGCTATCAAATGCAAAAAGTTTTTGTTCAAATTCGACTGGTTGTTCCAGAGATTAGCGCATTCAAACAAACAAATAAACTCTTGAGCTTTATTATTAGTATAGATAGATAAAAGTTTTTGCATAACACGAGAAACTACTTTGATAATAAGTCTCTCCCTAATTTTCAAAAGAAATAAGATATTTGATTTGATTTTAAGGTATTCTTTATATCCTGGCGGTTCAGTACCCCTTAAAGTCGACTGCACTGAGTTGCGTTTCAGAATTAGGTCTGATTTTTAATTTTCTATGTGTACATAAATAATACATAATCTGCATTTGCGATTTATTTGCCAAAAATGTAAACAAATGTGAGTTTATGGAAAAATAATTTTAAACGTAGCGTAAACTGAACTTTATTATGTAGGACAATATAGTTCAGTTTACGCTACAACTTTAAACATTTTTATAACTTTTGCAATAGTGCTAGTCACTCTGAAATCAACTTAATATCCATTAAAATAAAGTTGATATTTGTTTAACTTGAAATAATATTAATTTCAAACATCAAGTTTGAATAGACTACATAAACTCACGCCTTTTTCCCATAGGGTAAGCAGAAACTACAGAACGTCACCCCCTACGATCCTTACCAACTCCTTTTGCTTCGATTACGTTCAGACATGTAAAGTAACATAAGAAAATCGTATAAAATTATATATTTCATACATAGTGTACCTTGTTGGTATCCCTGTATTGGTATCTGCATTTGGTACTTTTGCTGTTGCGGCGCTTGCAGCATGCTTGGACTGAGCACCTGGATCTGCACCGTTGGTTGAGGGTCACCTATGAAAATAATTTACAGGGTTATATTTTCACAGGAAATACACACATCAACACGGTCTAGGGATATTTCATACTCAATTAAATAACTCGAAAAGTACTGGCCGCATTGGAATCTTTTATACACCGATTTGTTTGTAATTTATCTCAGACTAATTCCAAATTTAAATTTTTGAAAATTCTTTTGTTTCGGTGGCAAAAAATGTCTTGATGTATAGGAGAGGGAATTTTCATTTGTGCGAAATTTAGAAAACAATACGAATTACGTTTAGTTACAGTTTTTTTTCATTTTTAAACGAAAGATAAAGTTAAAATTGAGGTATTGTAGCCATGCAACGCCGACATTTGACGAGGGCGGAGATGTTACGAGCTGTGGGAATGCTGGAAGCCGGATCTGTTCAGCGTAATGTTGCTGAGGCCATAGGTACCCATCAAAATGTAATTTCAAGATTGTGGACACGCTATCGTGCCACAGGTGAAGTAGCGGAGAGGCACCGGGGGCCAAGTCGCATCACTACCCCCAGACAAGACCGATTTTTGCAAATTACTGCGCGAGCACAACCAAATGCAACGGCGACTCAATTGGTCCAAAGGCTGCGAGTGGAACACCAAGTGCTTGTGAGTGACCAAACTGTAAGAAGGCGACTGCATGAAAGCAATCTACGCTCTCGTAGACCACTCCGGGTCCCACCTTTACGGAGAGGCAATCGTGGACGACGATTAGAATGGGTTCGGAACCACGTGGACTGGGGCCGTGAGCAATGGTCCAATGTGCTGTTCACGGATGAATCCAGGTTCGGCTTCCATCCAGATTCACGAAGGACGCGTGTTTGGCGAGTTCCTGGACGATGGAGCCGTCTCCAGAACCCTCAGGAAGTTCACCCATACCAAGGAGGAACAATTATGGTTTGGGCAGGAATTCGTCTTGGAGGACGGACGGATCTCGTTTGGGTGCGGGGCAATATGACGGCAGAACGATACGTCCAACAGGTGCTGGGGCCCCGTAATCTTGCCCCACAGAACACAAATGGGGCAAGATTTCCTGCTCATGCACGACAATGCCCGGGCACACACGGCGAGAACGGTAGCAGCTTGGTTACATACACATAATGTTAGGGCCTTAGACTGGCCTGCTCAATCGCCAGATCTAAATCCCATTGAGCATGCGTGGGATATGCTGCAAAGAAGAGCTCTGAAGGAAGTTCCTGAAAATCTGGCTACAGAAGATCAACTTTTTGCGCACCTCAGAAGGACATGGGACAATATTCCGCAGCAAGACATTGACAACCTTGTTCTGAGCATGCCGAATCGTTGCCGATGTGTTATGAACATCATGGGCGCTTTCTCAGACTACTAACTTCAAGTTTATAAACACAAATTAAATGATTTTTCTATTTTTTTCAGTTGTTACTCACAAATTAAAAGTTCATTCATATACGATTTCCGTCTATGCTTCATTTTTTTTCCATAAAATCCTGAAATTTTAATCTAAGTACCTTAACCATTATTAAAAAATGGTAGAATATTAAATAACGTATCTTTTAAATATATACATGTCATATAAATAATTAACACATTGATAGTAATTCGCTTTTTTAAAAATATCCCTAGACCGTGTTGATGTGTGTATATAATAGCGACGATACAGGGTGACAGGGACATCGACGCGCAGACTGAAACCATGAATCCAGCACGTGAATCCAGCACATGAATACAGCACATGATTATTTAAAAAAATCTGGTGTTTCATAGAAAAGTTACTTACGCGGTTAAAATGTATGGAACAACAATTTTTTTTAATAACCAATGACAAAATTGTATGCAGGGGGTTTTAGAATCATGAACTGAATCCATGGTAACAGGTTGCGGGTCGATGTCCCTGCTATCTTGTATACGTACCTATAGTAATACGTTAGTGCTTTAGAAAAGTCTTCACGACTGATGATGACAAAAGTTTTCCGGCAAAACATGCATTTAAAGCCCCATTACCACCTAGCTGACTAATAAATATTTGTATTATGAGTACAGAATTTATTCTCATAGTTCGTGCCAATTAAGAGTTACGGACGCAGAATGCATCCGCATCTAGGGTCAAACTCGGCACGATCTAGCATAAAACATCCTTTACAAGTAATCTGTTTTTATGATTCACTAGCTGTCCCGGCAAACGCTGTTCCATAAAAAAGTACTTTTAGTTCAGTTCCGGAATAATTTTCTAATTTTGCTTTCCATAAACACCTGATTCGGATCTACTATTATTTTTTTTAAACAAAAAATAACTAAATCGCTCCCGCGGTTCTCAAGTGATCGCTCTTAGCGATAAAACCGCCCATTGTGTCACCTTTTTTAAAATTTCTACATCTGTAATTTATATGGTGTAAGTACATAATAATGAGTATACTCTACGCTTACGAACCCGCAGCATTTTATTTATATTTATATAGATTTACTAACAGGTAAGTAACTAACACATATGTCCGCCTTAGTCCCTGTAAGCTTATTTCTTAGTTCCTAATACATACCCGGTTTAGATCCTGCCAGTTGGATGGGCAAGGAGATCAGCTGCGGCGCTGCCTGGACACTGCCGTCCAGAGCGCGCATGTACTGCATGCCGCCGTCTCCCATCGCCACGCATACCTGCAATGTACGAACATAAATAAGTTGGAGACATCACTTACTTCAGCTATGAAGACTGTGGAATGAACGTCGTTCCATATAAATTGTATGAGAAAATGAATTGTCTTCATTATAATTTATTTCGTCAAATTTTCCCATGTTTTAATAGTTATTCTGCTATTCGGGTCAGAGACATCCAAAAAATCAAATATAAAAATCGATCTAGCCGTTGTTGAGTTAAATGGTGTAATGACTTTGTTTTATTTATAAAGAAGTAAAAATTATCACTTCTAACACTTGTAACTTTCTTAGATGCTGTGAAAAAACATCGTAATGATTTCTAAATAATCCATACTAATATTATAAATTCGAAAGTAACTCTGTCTGTCTGTCTGTATGTTACCTTTTCACGCCTAAACCACTTAACCGATTTAGATGAAATTTGGTAAAGAGATAGTTTGAGTCCCGGGAAAGGTCATAGGATAGTTTTTATCCCGATATTCTCACGGGATCGAAACTTATGCGGACGAAACCGCGGGGCGCAGCTAGTTATAATATAAAAGAAAGATACAAATGTTTATTTATTTGCCTTGCTTATTTTAGCTGTCTGTCAATATTCAGATAATCGTTATGCTCCGAGACAGATAATAAAACTAGTATGATCCAAAAAAGAGACAGAACTAAATCTCCGGCTAACCTTTGTGTGCTACTATTGCCTTAAACTCAAACTCTCAAACTCAAAGCATTTATTTCAATTAAACCATTACAGGCATTTTTGAATTGTCTAAATTAAGTAGTCGGTCAGTTAGTCAGAAAGTTGAAGCTAGTCGCCCATTCCAAAGCGTAGATCTCTATGGAGAAGAACGGGCAAGAAACTCCATGGACACTCTTTTAAATCAAGATATTACAAAATCCTGAGTACATTATTCTTGTTGCTTCTATATGTGAGAACAATGTAAAAAAAAACACACAAATGAAGAAACAATACAAGAAATAAGATTAAAAATAAGCCTTGGCAGTTAAGAGATGACCAGTCTCAACCGACTTAGCCATCCTTATCACATCTAACTATCGACCTATCCATACCTAACTAAAATATCACCGTGAAGTTCCGTTTATAGTCATGAACTCAATACGTGTAGTTTTCTAAGAAATTGACAATCAACACGGACTCTTGCTTGATTTGAACAAGAATAAATTAGCTTCAGGAATTTGGTCTGACATCATTCACACGTCATTTCTGTTCTAAAATAGGACAGTTAGTATTTTTTTGTGTACGTTATGTATATTTAACACAAGAAGTCATAACGTCATGTGGTTCTCTTCCGTGAGGGGTAGGTGTATATACAGTTATGTATACGAATACGTCTCATTTAATGGCAAGCATAACATAATAAACGAAATAACTACATGACTGTTTTGTAAACTTAAACGTTAAATATGGTTAAGAAATCGGTTGTTCTAATAGTAATTCTACGAACTCGTGCTGCCTGTAATACAGGTTTATCCTAGTACGGCCATAAAGTTTTGTAATACTTACCTATATTATTTCTAAGGTTTATACTGTATTTTACCTATTTCTACTTTGGCTTTGGAATCAATATTTATTATTAATGGCGAGCCTATAATTGACCAAAACCGAGAACAAAACTAAACTTCGGACTGCTACTGAAAAATGTCTTAGCACTTTGGTCAACCTGGGGATCGAACCCTGGACCCCAAGCTTAGTAGTCACACTTGCGACTACTAGACCAACAAGTCTTTCCAACCTTTATTAGATTAAGTATTAGGTTTTTTAAATTTTAAAAAAGTCAAACATTGATTAACACTCCTGAGACTTTGTTAGAACACATCCTTTGTTTAAGTTTATGCAACAATAGAATGAATGTGTAGTTTCTAAATAACGTCTGTTTTGCTCAGTGCGGCTTTCACCAGTTGCGTAATAATGATTTATAGGCATTTCTGGAGTTCAAACTATGTGCTACATTATTTTTACACTAGCGACTCGACCCGGCGTCCCATGGGTGCAATGTAGGTACATGTGACGGCGGTATTGCGTTCACGACAGGTGCAAAAGTTCTAAGCAGTAACATAACAAAAAGTAATAGGTTTACATGAATTCAAAATAGTAATTTCATGAATACTATTATGTACTTCTTTTTATAATATTTACAACTTCTTTTTATAATATTTACATAATCTATAGCCTATTTCCATCTAAAATAATGTACCTTCTCAAACGGTGAAAGAATTTTTCAAATAGGAGCAGTGGTTCCAGAGATGACCCTCAACATAAAGGTACCTACATAAACACACAAAATTCACTCTCTCTCTTTATAATATAAAGTACAGATTTAAGTATTGAAATCAACAACGGAGATAGAAAATATTATAAAATCATCATTAGAAACTCTATCTCCAATGACTTAGAACATTTAGTTGAAAATGAATTCCAAGCACTGTACTAGTGAAAGTAAGTACTCGAATACTATTCATGAAGTTAGAAAATACATTCATTTTATCATTCAAGTGAATCTTGTTATCATGTGACTTCGAGTTAGGGTTGCCAACTATACTGTTTTAAACAGTATTATACTGTTTTTCACTAATTTAGTGACTACTTTTAGTACTTTTTACTGTTGAACAAAAATAAAATATACAAAATACTGTTTTCAGCATCAAAATGAAAACACATTATTATGTGTTATACTTAGGCGCTCACACAAACTTGTTTTTATATAGTCAGAGGGCGCTCACAGACATGCGAGTGAGTGTGTGTGTTCTCAGAAGTAAGTAAGTTGTGCGGAAGCTCTAAAAAATATGTATTTAAATCAATAAATAAATAAAATACTGTTCATTTTTCTAAAATACTGTTTAATATTCTTCATAGACCTGAATATACTTCATTTCTTGTAAAAAAAGTTGGCAACCCTACTTCGAGTACACTAACATTTTATTCCAATAAAGAGTTTACAGTAGGTACATAATATGTAACTTTCAAACAAACAAGAATATACTTAAATAAAATTATATTACATATTTACAAATAGCAAGTGTTGTTTACAGTCTAGGAAACATATCTCCAGGTATAGAATACCTGCAATCTACATATAACATAACATCACGCTTTTCGGTATTCCCAGAAGGGGTAGTTAGAAATGTGTTGCTAGTTAGGGTTTTCTTAATAGCCAATAGGTGTCGAAATCTTCAAATGTATAGGCTAAAAATATCTTAATGGAAAAAACCGAATCAGACTGTCGACACTGGTATCGAATCCAGAATTCTAAGCAGCCATGCTTGCGATACGATTAATGAGGCAGTTATACCTACTTATTACATCATGGTAATCTTGTTACTTACGCATTAATCCTAAAAATAAACCTGCCTATTCTCAAAATGTTAACCTTTTAACCGCCGGACTTTATATCAGTTGTCGTGACCCCAGCAAAAAAAAAAAAAACGAAAAATAAATACCGATGAAACGAGCTATGATGATGTAATAATAATACAGATTAAACGAGCTGTGTTATTTGGTCGTATATATACGACTCTGGCGGAATGGACACGAAAATATTTGTCGGATTAATCCGACGTAAGCGGTTAAAAGGTTAATAAGACCAAGATTTTAGGACCCTTGGTACTACTGGTATGCCTTCAAGTCTTGGTTCTCTGTTGCAGGAAGAGTTGAAATAAAATACAGTGTTATACTTGGTGTATTACCTGTGGCATGCCAGTTCCATTGTTTGTCACATTCTGCTGTAACTTAGCAACGGGCAGCTGGCCACCAGTGGTGACAAAGTGTGTGCCAGCGTTGCCCACTGCTGAGAATGTGGCGAAATTCATGTCAGTGTCCTCCTCACTGGAAAATAATTATGACCTATTTAGATATTTCCTCCTTAATGCTCAAATCTATTCAGCCCATTGCCCACTCTTGGAAAATAAGCTCATTACCTTCCTAGCCTTTTCCCAACAATGCCAACTATGTTGGGGTCGGCTTCTAGACTAACCAGGTGCAGTTAATTACCAATATTAAGCAAAGATGTTAATTTTAAAAGTCCAGTTTATAAGACCTGGCTTGAATTGGGAATCTTCAGTTACCAATAATTCATTGCAATATGCTGTTGGTGTAGTATATTGGCTAGAAAGACAAATCTAGTGCATTCAATACAATCCACTAATCCAGTTTCCCACAAGAATCCAGTATTCAGAAGGTACTCCTGCAGTAATCCACATCATTATGGACCTATACACCAACCCGCACTAGGCCCACGTAGTACATTATGGCCCACTCCCTCTCACAAAGAGAAGGCCTGAGTCCCAACAGTGGAAACATTTTAGGCTGGTTGTGAATTGTTATGGACCTATATGGGCATTACCTCCTAAGCAGTAAAAAGGGAAAGGCCATGTAGTATAGAGATTTCTCAAGTATTCTTCTCAGGAATTTTCATAAGAAATAAATAATAATTAAGTACTACTTTTAGAAACACAGTAAGTTTTTTATTATTACAAAAATACAAGGTTTTTAAAATATAGTGCTTATACATTTACATCATAATATACAGTCATTTCTTTCACTGTTGAGACAATAGCTTAGTAGAACATGGGAATACCGATGACCTTAATTTGGTGATATTGTAGTGGATTTGGCAACATTTAAAGGAAGAGATTTCTTAAGAATTGCTGAATCTGTTTCTAAGAGATGATCATGAGATCATACCATTAATTCAAGTGTTGTAATTAGGGCAATATTCCCTAAACCATTCATCCAAGCATAGTCATTAAGGCAAAGTTCCCCAAAATTTTAGATAGCGGTCTGTTAGTGGGCCAGTCCGACTGTCCGGTCCACAGCAAACAATTCATAATTATATTTATATTATTCTTTTTTGAGTTTTAAGAGCTACAACATGCCTAACTTTTTAAATTAATTTTGACAAAACTTGATCTTAATAAAAAAAATAACTATAAAATATTTTGTAATAGAGAGTGAACATGCCAGTTAAGAAAGTTGTATGACTCCTTATTTGTGGAATTAATGTCACAGTCATTCAGTGAAAGTAGGAAATGTATTAAGTATTGAATTCATTCAAAAAGCTTTTTATTGGTTTTTGGAAAGAGCCACGCAGATGATGGCTCATAATTTCCGGGTTCCATTTAATAAGCTTTTCTCCGACTAAGGCAAAATCAATTGTTATTTGCAAAACATGTAAAAAAACCACGTCCACAACAGTTTATTGATGTAAACAAGATAGGATTTTGATATTCAGCACAATTACAGTGACCAATCAGTTGCCAACATACACTTGCATATAATATAATTGAAAAAGTATTCATCCCCATACCAAGAGGTATCTTCTCTAGTGGGCATCTTCTGCATGTCGCACATTGTTGTTGTTAACCCTCCGCGCTTCGCCGCCGAAGCGGGAAAAAAATAAAAATAAAATTCACTGTCCCACTTGAGTCACTATGGCAACGCGTATCCCCACGTCCCAATGTCCCACCACTGCGGCGCCACTGCGCACGGGACTACACTGGGACCACGATGGTAGGGCACATACCTCTACCGACCACCAAACACGGCACTACACTAAAATTAATTCAAGCACGGTGAGAGGCGAAAGATGATCGCCAACTACTACTAATAAGAAAGTGGGTTAAAGAAAGTTTTTTATGCAGGCCCGATAGTCGACCGACGAGTTTGTTATACATACTGACAGACAATTGGCGTGTATGTGTATGTATGCACATGTAGCTCTAGCGTGATGCTCACTTTCTCTTTGCTGTACTTTCACAAGACAGCGAGGTGTGGTTGTGGTTCACTAGCTGTGGGAAGCAAGTTGGTTGGGTAATCATCTTGTTAACTGTACCTACCATACTGAATGTTAACTTTTTATTTTATTTTAAAATTTTATTAAAAAGCGAATTTTTGCTCATACATTCCATACTTGAGACAGTTCAATTAGTCCTAGTAATACCTTGAAACTTGAAAGTTTGCGCCGTTTACGGACATTTTGGCAATAGAAAGTTCAAATAAGGTCACACAAGTTTATTGTGTCATTGACCTCATAAATTCGTGGGACGATTTTATTTTATCTACCTGCTTCATTCATACGATGAAAAACGATGAAAATGACTTCTAAACAGTAGTTTTGTACTGTACCGTTTTACCCAGTGTTACAGCAGGGTTAACAAAAATCATTCATAGTTTGGGACAAAGGAGACGCAACAAATATGGCCGATATCTTTTCAGTTACGCAATTACAAATAAATAAAGAATAATTCGATTCATAGCCTATAAGAGGGAACCCCGCATGCTCGTGGGCGAAACCAGACAGAAATCGAAGGTTGTTCACCCCTACCAGTCCTTTTGACCGGCTGCGGTTGTGCGACCATCACGCGTCGCATCCCCACCATGATGCGGGATCCCCTCCATGTGCCGTCACCAAATCACTCCCGCTCCCGGCTCCTTCCTCCACCGCCAGGAAAATCGCGAGAGGAGGGGTTGAACGCGGCCCTCGCGGCACTCTCTCGAGAGCGCTCAGGTGGCCACGCGCCCCGTCTAACGGTACTACGGAGTACCGCTTCCAAAATAAGGTCATGGATATTCACACGTTGTAAACAAAACGTTATATATCACGACTTACCTTTGACATTAAATTTTCTTTTTTTTCCCAGTTACTTAATTTATCACTTCAACAATGCTCAGAATGAATTCCATAATTCATTACAAACAAATAAACAACGACGCCCCTTCTCTTTTACCATTTACAACAAATGAAGTCCGCCATACTGTTTTTGTAGTGCACGAAAAATAACACTAGGTGGCGCATTAATTCAATATCGTGATTGGTCAAAAATTTATCATCGATTTGACATGTGTCCATGAAATGCCATAATAAAAATTAAAATTGTTACCATGCTTCAACAATTTTTATTAAAAAAGGTACAATTTTAAATACTAGGTACTAATTTTAATATTAGACATAACAAATAATACAGAAAACTTAAACAAGTACCACTAAAATTAGTATTAATATGGAAATTGCTGCCCACATCTCTGTACTCTCTCTAAATGCAGTTCAAATAACAGCTTATTGTCATAATAGTAGCTACTCTGGTTGGAACTCATTCCTGGCTCATAGCTTGGTCGTCGTTCTGAACCTGACGATGAACTTGGCGAAGAGATTCCGTTTTCCGTATTTATTCCATTAATCTGTCTATGACCAGTATCTGGCGTTTGAGAAACATTCGAGTTTAGGTTGTTATTGATATGCAGATTATTTATCCTCTTTGACAATGGCATAAATTCACACGAATCGTCCTCGCGGGACCTTTTCCTGGAAAGGGAAGCAATTATTAGTATCAAAGAATACTATAAGTTAGTTACAGATATACAAATTTATATTTTAGCTGATGAAGTAAACATACCTATTCTCTGTCATAGTACGAAATACGTTATTCCCATTACTCCCAATACAAGTATTCCAATTCAAACTGGCGATTCTCCCAAAAGTCATTTGTTCACAAATTCCTGTATCTCTTCTGTAAACTTTGTAAATTAATAAACGTCGAATAGAAAACGGATTTTATTTCACACACAATTGTTTCACTGGGAACAAGGAATAAAAAAAAAGAGATGGACATACAGTCGGAAATTCAGGTTGGAAATTGTACAATTTCAAGCATGTTGCTCACGTGTCTTACTGGAATTACGATAGGTGTGAAAGAGATAACATGAAGTCAATGTATTGAAATCAGAATTACAAGGACAGAGCGCATGGCAGCAGCCAGCAGCTGTTTATTTTTTTTTTCCAGTCATGTCACAAGAATCTACGTTTAGTTTCTCAAATGATTAACGTTAAACTTTGTAAATGAAATAAATATGAAGTATTTTATTTGCAATCATGAAATGTAGCAAATAATTAAATTAATAATTATGTTTCATAAGTCTACTTAACGCTGAAATTAATGCGATAACAAAACGCGACGAATTTTACTCTATCATCCAGAAGATGGCGCTCTCCACATCACTTTAATAAATTTTTTTTAAGCAGATGTCGCTTTACTCTGTTTACGCTAGTCAGTAAAAAATCAATAATGGATGTTTCTCAAATAAGAAAAAATAGATAGGTACTGGGACTGACTGGGTCCTGTCTTTCAACGACTTCTCTTCAAGCCAGCTCTGCAAGTCATAGGTGGCAGTAGAAATCGAAGTCCAGGTAGGTCTGTAACAAATTATCCGTAATTAGCAGGTACCTACAATGTGCAGTTGCTGCAGAAACATATAGGTAGGTAGGTATACCAACGGCTCAACCAATTTTTAAATTACCTACCTACTTAGTTCTACATCGTGTCCTTGTTTCCTTGATGTTAGGAAGTAGGTAAGGTTATTGTTTTGTGATTATATTTATACCTATAGACGCCAGCACATCAAGCTACCCGAAACTCAAATTTTCCCAATCAAGCTTGAACCTTATTCAGCTCTGTTCAGCTTTTGTCCATAAAAAACAACGATTTTGTATGAGATGCGTACGCATCCGTTCAGCCGTGGAAAGCTGAACGTACTCCATACAAAATCGTTGTTTTCTATGGACAAACGCTGAACTAATCGTTTGCAGTAGGTACCGTAAAACGGGGCTACTTTGACAGGCGGGGCTACTTTGACCAGGCCGATCACAACGCTATGACGCGTTCCCCACACCCCGCGCCTCGCGCAATATTACTCGAGGTCACGCACACTTGCTGAGCACACGTGAAAACCGATTTTGGCGCTCTGTCAAAGTAACTACAAAATCTGTCAAAGTAATCCTGGAAGTCAAAGTAGCCCCGTTTTGCGGTAACTTGACAGTTTTACATTTTATGACAAAAAAATAATACCTACTTGCAAACCTACTGCTGAGAGATAACCTTCACGCAATCACAAACTCATCGTTTAGGTAGGTAGATCATTTAATTTCTCTAGAAAGGTAGTGTGTATTATTATTTAAGTATTATGTACATAATATTACCTACATTATACCATGTTACTTACATATTATTTTAATTATTTTGCATTCAAATAATTTATTCATCACGGCGAGCATCGTCCGTCGTTGTTAAAAAATAGCAATTACCCTTTTGCAGATTGGATTTTTATGTACAGATGAGCACATCAACCTACTACAATCTGCCAAATTTCTTTAATAGATTTTCAACTTTATCGCTAAAGCATAAGGTTCAACGTTGATTGGTAAAATGTGACAGTTTCGGGTAGGTTGATGTGCTGGCGTCTGTACGTTATTGCGATGATGAACCGATGAAGTTATATTGATAATGCAGAGCTTAATATACAGGGTGAAATTAAATTCATGGGCATCCTTTTAAGGGGTCATTGTACTCATCATTATGAACAACTTTTACTATGGGACTAAACCAAAATACGTGAAAAAAAAACCGCTGTTCCTTGCATTTGTGTTCACACATAACTCGTCAAAATGTAGGGAAGAGCTGATTTTTTTTTTCGCGATTTTAGGTTTAGTCCCATAGTAAAAGTTGTTCATAATGATGGTTACAATGACCCCTTAAAAGGATGCCTATGAATTCAATTTCACCCTGTATATTAAAGTAGCAGTAGCAATGGTCATATTGCACCGCATGCCCTGCCACCTGCAATGAGAACCTAATGGCTGCGTCAGAGAACACTATCCGCGTTACTGAATTTCGGGCCTTATTCTAAGTTAAAAAAAACTATATTTTTGCCATCGACACGCTAAGAAGAAGCAATGATTTTCATTTTAACAGTTCAACAACATTCATTGTGTTATTTTCGTTATTGAGCAGACAAATTTTTCGAATAAATGAAGCAACGGATTAGCAATACCTAATTATATCCTTCAAAATAATTCAGATTGCGTTTGATAGTGTCACATGTGTTTCGCAATTAGGGTGTGTTAGTACAGTTCGCTTCAAAGTAAGGGAACCCCTTTTGGGAATGACATTAAACCCATTTAAGTTTTTTGTAACGTATTGTATATGGCGTGTTGGTCTAGTGGTTAAGACAGCGGCTTAACAATTCGATGGTCTCGAGTTCAAATCCTCGGACGAGAAGTTCTTTTTTTTGTTTTTTTTTGTTTCTTTTATAGGTTATTATGTGATTTTTGTTAATTATTATTTAAGAAATCAAATGTTGAAGTAGGTATGAGGTTTGTAAGAAAATCTAGGCATGTTGCATAAACAATATTCATTTATTTCTCTAATTACATTTCTAAGACTTCATGGAATCCACTTCACGGTTGAATATACAGTTTTCTATGTGTGTTAAATTGGGGTTATTTACTTAGAATATTAACTAAACACAAAATAGATACCCTGGGTGAGGTTTAGAATGTTTAACATTAGATAACGGTTCATTTATAGATTTTTCTAGAAACAACTACAATAATATTTATTCATTTAAAGTTGTGAAAACATTAATTTTTTATACTTTGTATGATCTTATCGGAAAAAAAGATTAAAAAATTAAATGTTGTCATTTGTGCCTGTGAATTACAGAGGAAGAACCAACATGCTAAACTATAAAAGTATAGCAATATACATCTTTCTCTTTTATCACATTTTCTGATAACCCTTATTTAACACAACATTAGAAATTATAAAAATATGTGAGGTCAGATGGTGCATCACACATTACAAGACTACTTGTAAACAAAAGCATCTGGATTGATAATAATAAAGGTTGTTTATTTTTGATTAACTACGAATTAATGATTCCACAAATATTGGGAATTATTAACACTTGCTCATACGTTCCAATGTAATTTTATCAGATCAGTTACACAATAAATCTGCCGAGTAAATTGCTTATTAATAACGGAGAGGATGGCCGTCACTGTCTATCACTTCTTGAAGTCACACTTGAACGCGTAGTTTTGAAGGGTGTCACTGAGTGAACTTCCACAATATTACGGTGTCGCCCCGATTCATTAGTGTAAACAATTATTGAGCGAGGGCCTTGGCGATCACATTTCACATCACCAGTTGCATGATACCTTTGTATCCATCTACGAACTGTTTTTCTCTGGAACGAAAATAATAATATTAGGAATACATAAAAAAATCCAACTTGTCAGTAATAATGCAACATGATTGCAACAATAAATACATATATGTGTATAACGTAAATCTTACCGTTATGGCCATATCTCGTTCTTTATGCTTTGTTCCTGTTCCCAGAGAACAACAATTTTAGAGTCCGCGTATCACTGGTCAGTTTCCCTCAGTCGTCAATTTATTTAATTCTAGCCTTCAAAAAGTTATTAATCGAACAATACTATCGGTTAATATAATCAACTGTTCAAACACTTAATAAATTGGATAATATTTCGACGAAGATAATTACGCACAAGCGGATCGACACGAAAACGAAACGATTTGAAAAGTAATTATACCCTCAATCACAGTTTAGTAAATAAGGCGAAGAAGTATTCTAAATTCAACCTTAACTCGCAGTTCATACAGCTAGTTAAGTTTCTGAAGTAAAATTACGGTAGGTAGTGCAACAATCGGAATCAGGCACATTCTATTCAACCAAACAAGAAATCTATGCAAAATTCAACCTTATCTTTTAGTAAATTGAGGAGTTACGAATTGCATTTTGTAAAACAAGACGGTAAGGTGTTAGTATTTATAATACGTGGTGGAAGTTGAAATTTAAACCTTAATATCTAGAAGATTAGACCGTTATCAACCTTGTTCGATAAAAGGAGTAAAGCTATTCAAATTTTCGTTAAGATGGCTAACTGATTCAATAGTCTAGTGGTATAAGGCGCGGTCTATGTGATCGGCTGGCGCCTGGTGATGCGGGTTCGTATCCTCAATCGCACGGAAAGTGTCTTTTTGTAAGTTAAGTTATTCTTGGGATACGGTTCGGGCAACAAGCCGAAAAAATACCATATTATAATTATTTAAAAACTTGCAAATAATATTTGAGTGGGATCGGTGGATGCTCGGGCAGAGATGGATGCGCCGCGCCGCGCGGCAGCGGGGGAGGGAGCTGCTTGAGGCCAGAGCCACGTGACGCGCCCGAGCGCGCGCGCTCGAGCCCGCCATCGCTCGAGCGACGAGCGACGGCGGGCTCGAGCGCGCTCGGGCGATAATCTTTAAAGTCTTGGGGGGTTCCTTTTCTCTGAAGCTGATCGTACCTACGCGTTGTGGCCTGTGGGTTAGGTCATTCAAGAAATCTTGGAATTCATCAGTAGATTGGTGCCTTTTTTCCACCCACTGCTGGCTACGTATAGGCCTAAGCTCCTTCCTTTTGTGTCATGCTTGATGCTTCCCCCTCTGGTCTGTGCGAGTCTTATGTTCTCAACCAGTAGATCATCATACCAAATACATAATTTACTTCCCAAATTCGCGATGCTCGGTGCACCGCATAAGTTGTAAAACGTCGAATTCACGAATAAAGACACTCGTATGTTGTGTAAGTTGTTTACGATTACATTTTGTGTCAGTAAAGGGTAAAAACTGCAACGAGTCGGTTTCTGGCCAAACATGGCGCGCAAAGAGGTGTCGTGTTCCCGCCTTTTTATGGCTAAAGAGAACAACGCAAGGCTGTTGTTGTTCGTACCAGATGTCTATGTTATTACTTCGGATTAATTAATTAGACTTGTTATAAATGGCAGACTTTGAGTTAATTATGAGCGTTTGTCAGATAGAACGGTATGCAATGCAAGTCATGGCTTTTGATGGCATTCTTATGGTTTGCTTCTAGGTCCAAAGTTGTCATGCTAAAATCCTCGGAAGTGGGATGTACCTAACGCCTAATAAACTTGTCGCCTTTCGGACTTTATTCATCTCAGCTCAGATTTTTCAAACACCAAACATCTGGGGTTTCGGGGAGGGAGGGCTCCCTTATACTCCCTAGGATACAGCATCGATCACTAATGATCGATGCTAGGATACTATAGTATATTATATGTCAAACGAACGAACGATCCAATTACCTACAAACTATAGGTACCAACGTATGCGGACAGACCACATAATTACATGATAAATTATCTAGTCTAGAGAATCTAGACTACAAGGTATGAGACATGAACGAATGTTGTTATAGTCGTCCAAATATACAGGGTGGCAGGGACACCGATGCGCAACCTGTTACCATGGAATGCCATGGATTCAGTAAGACATGATTCTGGACCCATGAGTAGAAATTTTTCGTCGGTTTGCTTGCTTTTCCATAGATTTTGAGGGCGTAGATATTGCACTTTTCTATGAAACAGCATAACTGTATAGTGTTGGATGGATTTGCAATTTCATGTGCGTTCATACTCTCACTTCTACTGCATAGATATTAATCCTTGTTATTAAGTTGGGGATGTAGAATAAATCCCAGTGCATCTTTGCACCTCAAAAGGAACCTATGTTTTCCCAAAACATGCTTCTCTCTTCAGTGGTTTTGGACTGAGCGTGGAGCAATCAGTTCAGTCATAGCGGAACTTCTCTCCAATTTGAAGATGTCATTTGAAATCGTAAGAAACTCTGCCCCCTAACCGAAACTACTACCAAACGTTATACCCATAGATATCCGAGTTATATCAAACAAACGTCAGTCTGGCAAGCAAGATGCATTAGGTACCGAAAATTAGCAATATTTGTGATGTCATCTAAAATTCAGAGAAATTAGCAGTCTTGAATATTTAATTTTATTTAAACAACGGTGACAGTTAGCTTCCGAGGTATTACGCGGGTCCATTTAAATTACAAATTATGCTGTGCCAAAATGTTATCACCGGTAACGCTCACCTTTTGTAATGCGTGTATTAAATTGTTTCTGAAAGTGCGCACGGGTGTGTGCAGGCGAATGCAACGCACACGGTCTCACACGGATATAAACTTGTCTTAAATTTAAACGAGAGAGAGCAGGCAGTAAAATTATCAAATTAACGCGATACCGTTAGCCGGTGCAGTATAATACCACATTTTGGTGTGATGTCGCTCAGAAATCGGCAAGTCGCGTGCTCAGCGTGCGCATCGGCGCGTGAACACCGCACTTTATCCGCTCTGCTGCATGTCGTGTGGAATTCGCCTTATATGGTAGCGTATCTGCTGTCTGCACCGCACCTAAAAAAATGTCTATTGTTGTTATAGGAAAAACGGGCGTGGGAAATTGTGGAGCGTAACCTATATTTTAGGCTAATGCGTATCAAACGTCGGCTCAGGAAATCACAATACGTGACAAATTGCCCACTTATAGTTGATCGATACCCCAATATTCTTGGTTATTTCCTTGCAGAAAAGTAGGATCTACGAAAACGAGTCGGGTAGGTAGGTTACATAGATAAATACATAGATAGATAAACTATTTATTTAGTGCACACAAAAGACAGCACAATACACAAAAGCACAATTTTATTAAATGATAAAAAATTACATGAATATAAAAACAAGGTGCCAAGCCAACAGGTGCCAGCCTACATACAAAAAATAAAAACATACATACTTAAAGAAATTAAATGACACTGTGTCTGTGATATACTATAAGTAGTAACGTTATAATTAATTAAAAAACTTGCTAAATTGAAGAGTAGGTACAACTGTGACATAGCAATTAGCATGACAACTTATTAAATAGACTGGTACCTATTACGTTTTGTCGGTTAACTAAGTCACTTGGTTTTTTGGTACTTTTATTTAACTGAAAAGAGGGAAGGGAGACCTTTGCCCTGCAGTAGGACAACTCAGGCTAATATTGTATTTACTCTGGTATAGGTAGACCTTTTACTAACAGCCTTGGGTTTTCCCCAGCAATCCTAACTTTATTTAAGATCTAAAAAGTCGAGTGAAATGCCTTTTCATTGATTAAAGACACGGATCACGGCTCTGCAAATTACAATGCTATATGCAACACCTGCAGACGCAAGCAGAAGGTAACTGTACTGGCTACGGATCTCGGGAAATTATATTCCCATTACGTGTTCGATTCTCTGCTAAGCATTAAATAATACATGCACATTCACTTGAATAGAAACATCTATATTTATAGGGAAACTAGCTGTGCCCCGCGGTTTCACCCGCGAGAAAAGTATTATAGTCCTTTTTTATTGATTCCCTTTACAAATCTCCACCCTCCTTTTTACATCCTTAAGGTATAATTTCGGGGATAAAACCTATTCTATATCCTTCCCCACAACTCAAACTATCTCCATACCAAATTTCATCTAAATCGGTTCAGCGGTTATTGATTCCCCATACAAACTTCCAACCCCTTTTCACCCCCTTAAAGCATGATTTCTGGGATAAAAACTATCCTATGTCCTTCCCCGGGATGCAATCTATCAAATCTCTGCCAAATTTCATCTAAATCCGTTCAGTGGTTTAAGCGTGAAAAGGTAACATGCAGACAGACAAACAGACAGAGTTACTTTCGCATTTATAATATTAGTATGGATTAGCCGCGACTTTGTGGCACCTTCAGCTTGTGATCGAAACTGCTGTGCTGTTCTTTCTTCTTCTTTTATATCTATGTGAGATAAGTATAAGTGGCTTAGTTTATTGGTGACAGTTACTTCAATTTTATTTATTTGTATACAGGGACAAATTAAATTAGCTAGCGAAACTGATCGGTATCGGTATCGGTATCTAATGACGATAAAATAAACAAAAAATCTAAACTATTCATTTCAAATAAGTACAGCTGACTGCGGGTAAATGGCCACTGGTAGTGTAGTTAGATGAAAATATTTGAGTTTATAAAATCATTTATTTTTGGTTTTGCTTCATTTCATAACGATTCCAGTAACATCTGCGGGGTTTCGCTAGCTAATTTAATTTGACCCTATAGATGTATGATCTATGATGTGCCCTAGTACCCAGTACCCTACCCCTGCCAAAATAACCAAGGTGTTAATCATAATATCTTATCTCTTTTGTTTTCATTGTTTTGTGATGACGCCTTAGGACTCTGGCCACCTATTCCGAAATCCAAGAGAAGATAAGGAATTGGCTAGACTCTTATTCCGGTGACCGGAACGTCCGGAATTCCGGATTTCCGAAACTACACTACTAATATACAATATGTGCATACTCGAGCATAACTGCACCATAATTTGAATCAATTTGAAGGATATTGCTAATCCATTGCTTCATATGTTCGAAAAATTTGTCTACTCAACAACGTAAATAACGCAATGAATGTTTTTGAACTGTCAAAATGAAAGCCATTGCTACTGATTGTGTGTTACGCAATTACACCGCTGTTTTTCATAAGTTGTCAATAAAAAAATATATTATTTATTATAGCTTCCGCAGTATGGAGATGTTACTTTCTGAGAGATCCGTCGAGCTGTTCACATCGGGTAGTATAATACCTACTTTCTCTATTCATACACAGTCTCCTCACTTTCACGCAGAAAACGTCTATTCATTAATGAGATATAAAGATTGTTCGCAAACTTTGATAATCAGACTTAACTTCCCACAATGTTGCGAAGGATTGTGTAAATCGACGGAAATAAATGTAATTTTTTTATCACACGCATTGTTGAGGCGTGTGTTCTAACAATTATTATTACTTACTATGTATAATGTTATAATAAGTACGGTATCTCTTGATCTTCAGATTCACAGGCCTCTTTACAAGCCTTATGTAGAG
The DNA here is from genome assembly GCA_945859645.1 of Amphipoea oculea. Classification (NCBI taxonomy): domain Eukaryota; kingdom Metazoa; phylum Arthropoda; class Insecta; order Lepidoptera; family Noctuidae; genus Amphipoea; species Amphipoea oculea. The sequence goes on along the minus strand of OX243864.1, from coordinate 19,419,212 downwards.
TAACAGTATGATGATACTTTCGATGAAATATCTCCGCTTGTAGGTATACTGTGGCTAATTGGCTATCTATAGTTAAATAATTATTATCGCTAAGTATACAGGGTGTCACCGTGTTAGGGACATCAAACTTTAACCATGTATTCAGCATTATGATTCTAGAACCCCTTACGTAGAAATTTTTCATCGGTTATCAAAAAAAAAATCTGTTGCTTCATTGAAAAGTACGCGGTCAAAATGTCCGAAACAGCTAATATTTTTTTTTAATAATCGACGTAAATTTTTCTACGTTAGGGGATCTATAATCAAGTGCTGAATCTATGATTATGATTACAGTTTGACATCTTCTATGAAAAGGGCGATCCTTCCTTGCCAAAACATTAATCGAGATTAACGTTTATTGCCCGTGGTTCGACCGCGTAGTTCTACTAGTAGGACCAAGGGCATTTTTCTTTTCGGTGGTTCTATCAATCGGACCATGGGCAAATCAAGTTCTATCAATAGTACTAAGGGCAACTTCGTTTACCCGTGGTTCTATTAAAACTAATAATGAAACGGTTTTAGATTAAAAAATATGTATCATTTATTAAGCCTTTATCCAAAGCTGAAAGCCTGAAACAAATCCCATTCCATCACCAATAAGTTCTCTCCAAAATGTGGGCTTTTGAATGAATCATTCACTCGACCATTTCCATCGTCGGCTGCTATCTAAACAAATAAATAATGAAGGAAAGCGCGTTCCGAAGTCAAATATTTCACATTTTCATTCAACACGTTGATGTGGGTTAATTGGTTGGTACACGAACACTTGGCCTAAACTCGTGGTGAGTTTAAGAACTTTAATTGCGTGATATTAAACAGTGATTGGTGTGATAAAAATAGTCAATAATGTATAGCGACCAAGCGTTCTACTTATTTCTTTTCAAACCTACATTATACGTAGGCGAATTGAAAAAAATAGCCTAATGTTAGTCGGAGTCAAAGGTTTCTGTACCACAGGGCAGAAAACGACGAAAAAAATACATTTCAGTATGGGGATCCCCATTTAATTTTTAATTTTATTAACTTTTATTATAATTATGTTGTTATAGCGGCAATAGAAATCCACTTTAACTGTCTGTCTATTACGGTTCATAAGGTACAGCTTGCAGACACGACAAGCAGACGGACGGACAGACGGATGGACGGACGGATGGGCGGACAACAGAGGCTTAGTAAAAGGGTCCCATTAGCACCTTTTGGGTATGGAACCCTAAAAAACAATCGACTGCTGGAGCGGGGCACAGCCTTCAGTAGGGTTTTTTATTTGGATCGGTAATTCCAAATACATATTCAGCATACAATAATAATTGATCTATATTTAATCTCTATGAGTAGGTACAATAGGAGCTCGTGAGTAATAACAGCCGCACGGATCGATCGAAGGTTAAGCTTCGCTTGCCGAGGTCAGTCTGTGGATAGGTGACCATCCATTACATACCGGCCTCGGCTCCTCCGTGCCTTGGAAAGTACGTTAAACTGTTGGTCCCGGCTGTCATTCATTGTTCTTTGACAGTCGTTACGGGTAGTCAGAAGCCCCAATGTTTCCACCACTATTTCCAATAAAACACAGTCAACCAGACCAGTATTTCCAATAAAAAAATAAAGTCCTCCAGACCGTATTTCGCCCACGGCGGCGGCCAACCTCAACGGAGACTAGCCCCTTCGGCGCGGGAGATATTATAGGGCACAAGTGTGCGCGCAGATACAGGTGCACTCTCCCTTCCATAGACCACTATTTTAAACTAGAGCTGTCTTCCCTCACTCTAATAGTCCGATAGGACGGCAATCCGACACGACCGGAGAGGAGAGATCGGCGCAGGTCTTTCATATATTCTATGCGCAGGACCAATTCCGAGTCACGGGGGTATCACACCGCCAACTTCCAAACTCCGGGCTGTTACCGTTACTAAGAAATTCTTGATGGAAAAACTCAATAACACTTTACCCGGCCCGGGAATCGAACCCAGGACCCCACACTCACCAGTCGTGCTTGCGACCACGAGACCAACGGGGCAGTTATTTGTAGTATTTCCAATAGGTAGGTATTATGTTACCCAGCAACTGGGTTGTGGAATGATTGTTTCAACAATCTGAGGGTTTTGAAAGATATTCCTAATCGACCTAATCCATTGCTTCATAGGTTTCAAAAATTCATCTACTCAACAACGTAAATAACGCAATGAACTTGGTTGAACTGTCGAAATGAAAGACATTGCAATGAATTGTCCTTTTATTTGTGTTATGCAATTATCCCGCTGGTTAGACTCGAAGCCGACCCCAACATAATATAAAATAATAATGTTTTGTCTTTACGACACTATGTGCTAGCGGCCGTTTTCGGGGGCCCATTATTGAGTGTGCAAGTCGCCCCCTGCCATTTTTAACCGACTTCTCCAAAAAGGAGGAGGTAATTATGTTCGAAATTATGTATGTTTTTATTTTTTATGTATGTTTTTTTCCCCGTCGTTTTGGCATCGGGGGTTAAAAAAGAAAATTCTAATACTTACGTAAAATTCTTTATAATTAAATGGCTATAAATAAATGTGATGTTTTGTTGTCGATTTACAAGCACGAAGTTATTGGGGTGATGTAATTCCGCTGACGTGTGCTTTGATAATAGGTTCATAACGTATGAAATTCAAACGCGTCTTCTGACACCAACCAAGGTCACAGAGACTCGGACGGAATAATAAAATGATTAGGTACATCTGACAACGCAACTCCTTATTTTCGAACTATTCACTATTAGAGTAGCACAGAATAACTAATAGTAGTAGTAGATATACATACATATTCGAGAAATTTCATATTTTTGTTTGTATTTTTTTGTCTCAGCGATGATTAGATATTAGAATTTAAATAACAATTATATGTACCCTGAAACAAAGCTCATTATTTTACACTTTTGATTCTAAGTAAGTAGTTCAGCTCTGTAAGAGTTTTCCAAAAAAACTATAAACAAATTTAAAATTAAAAACCCCCGACTCAAACAAAAACCTCTAAAAACTAATATAATAATATAATATTTTGATCCAAGCGTCCGCGCGTCGGGTGACGGCTAATGAAAATTGGAAGTTAACAGCAGCTATGTTTTGCTAAGGAAGGAACACGGATGGGTTTTAGTCAGTAAGAGTCTGACACTCCCTTCCGCTCCACCCAGAGCGGGAGGGGTCATTTGATGATATCCCATCCATAAAACAAAAGCTATGTTTTCTACAATAGCATACATTCATTATATTGCTCGGTTTATGCCTTATCTGATTGGCTTTTTCATTAGCCGTCCCCCGTCGTGAGGACGAATCGAATATCCAGTGAAAAGGAAAACTGCAGTCAGTTTTCCTTTTCACTGGAAATTCGATTTTGCATTATGATTACATGTAATCATAATGCAAAATCGAATTTCAAAACAAAATAAACGGTGAGCTGTTAATTAACTGTTAAAAAAACAAATGCGACGTAGGTAACGTTACGTGAATCACAAGAATTCATAAAATTCAAATGTTTTATTTTTTGATTTTTATACTAGCTTCTGCCGGCGACTTCGTCCGCGTGAAATTTTGTTTCCCCGACCCTCCCAGTCGCATCGTATCGCCTGCCGCCTACTACTTCGTTTTCGCTCAACATTATTATCGACTATTTTTGATTTTGGTTTTATCGGCTCCTTAGGGTCCTAGCGTGATGTTAATTAGCTTCCTTCCTCCCTCAAAAATTGTTCTGTAAAATGCAAAAAGAACTTTTCAAATCCGACCGGTAGTTCCAGAGATTAACACACAAACAAACCAATTCTTCAGCTTTATTATTAGTGTAGAGATATACTCGTAGATTCCTATCTATCACAATTTGTGATATGAAAACGATAACTCATGAGGTTTCGTAATAAAAAGTTACAGGAATTTAACTAATCTTGTCGTTTACTCGTTTCCTTTAAATTTTTATTACAGTATCATATTATATGTAGGTACCTACTAGTTTATACGAGGCAGAAAATAAAACTGCTCTAGCTAAAACATCGATAATTCGATAACAATGGAAATTGTTCTGCTTATAACATAATCGATGACGTGGTGTTTAACGATTATGCAAGCGGCAGGAGTTAAATGAAATAGGTTTATTCTATAGAAGGAACTGGTAAGGAAAATGAAACAGTTACTGAATACAACAGGAAAGAACTGATGTAATTCCCTTTGCCTTCGAACATAGGACTCTGGGAGAGGCATCCCTTCATTGGATCAAAGTTTGGCAGGTGCGGCCTTATTACAAAACAAGGTTTTTAAGACACAGCTGGTTTAAACCATCTAGCATTTTTTTAATTCTGATTTTTTTTCCGACAGGACATTTACCTACTCCTACCGAAAGGACGGACACTAGCAAAAGACAGAAATGTGTGGAAAACGGAGAGGGCGGCCTTTGCCCTGCACTGGGACAGTACAGCATAGCTATCCACAACCACTGCCACTCGATACGCTTTCGTACCGTATCGAACATCAATCAATGTTATTGTCGGAGTCCTCTAAACGCTGTTCACAAGTCGAAAACCCGAAAATGTTGTCAGTTTAAATCAAATAGACGATCGCTATTCTTCCCACAGCTGTTTGCAAGGAAAATCAGGTTATACAAATGTGTAATTTTCGATACGATAGCCTGTCGGATAGTCGTGAATAGCTGCTATGCAGGTTATCTAACCTGCATAGCAGCTGAATTATCTTATCTAAGATAATTTCTAATTACAAACACTGACGTTAAATCTAAGTTGTCAATTTTAGTACTTTACAAGTATCTGAATAAAGTTCAAAATACAATGACTGGCTCAAAGGTTTAGGCTTAGTCTTCGTTCTGTATAACTTATAAGACGGGTGTTGTCCAACAGTAAAGAACTGCACTTGGTCGTCAAGTAACCAATAAAAGGTCATGACCAAAACAGTGACAATACCGCGAGAACTGTCCGAGTGTCACAATACAATTCAATCGAATGGTTCATAATGAAACAATAGTAGCCCAGCCACACATCGATCCGGCATCCGTTAACCAAATCCATTCCGTTGGCGCTTTGAATTTAAATCGTAACGGACATGAGGCGAGGCCAAAGACACTGCACGACACGTTTCGGAAGTCCTCTCCTCTCTGTCTTATCCAATTTTAGAGCGCTGTTCAGTGTTGTCTGGGCCGGTTTTTTGCTAACATTTTTTAGGCGCAGTTAGCCGAAACGTCTGTTAAACTTGGCGGGAGTATGAATTTGTAGATTTCGTTATTGTTTAAATGAGCCTCTATCCGTGAAGTTTTTTTGGAAGGCCTTTAAAAAACGAACTGTTTACGACTTCAGATGGATTAGTTACTAAGTGATGAGACATGTTCTGACATGTGTTGTGTCTATTAGATAAATGTTGGTTTTATCTTTCCGCTATCGGTCAAACCAGCCCACACGTACATATTTTTCTGTTACCGCCATATTTGTGTCATGACTTTTTTATTTGGCTTGTTTTGCAGAGGATATTATGGCCATATTTGCTTCTTTTTCCGGTCGGATTCCCACTACCCTTAAACGTAGGCGTGGCGATATATATTTAAATCATAGATTTATAATAGACGTTATTATAAATCTATGATTTAAATCCAAAGTCAAGTGAAGGACAGGACTTACATTATTAGACGGTGATGTCATATGTGGTTCTTCCACACATCAAAAAGAATAGTGTATGGTGGATTTAGAGATTTTACGCTCAAGATCGTTTTAAAAGGAGAATTCAATTTGAGACGACTTCACGATTCTTTAAGGACAAACAAGTATAAACGATACGACACGATATAAATACCAAAAATTGATCAAAAATTTACGGAAAAAATGTGGTCCAGTCGTGTCAATAAACGTTTACAACGTCAAATCAATCATCTAAACTAATATTATAAAGAGAACTATTTGATTTTTTGTATGTTTGTTTGTCATGCCAAAACGGCTGAACGGATTTAGATGAAATTTGGCACATGGATAGACCATGACCTGGGTTAGGACATAGGATACTTTTTATCCCGATATTCTCACGGAATCGATACTTATGCGGGTGAAACCGCGGGCGCAGCTAGTCTGCTAATTATTCGAGAGAGGAGGTCAATCTGAGATGCCTTGACCTAGTGGCTCACTGTTCCAAACCTCTTTGCTGCTGCCCAAAAAGGCATCGACTAGAGATTATGACTTTGTGACGGACCTCAAAGCGCTAATAATTGAATTGAGTATTGACCACAAGAGGACAAATAAATATTAGACCAAGGCGTTACGTTACAGAAATACATAAACTCACCAATTTTCCCATAGCGGTAGGTAGAAACTACACAATGCCATCTATTTGAAATGAAAATTACTATGCATAAGAGGAATTCCGCAGGAATTAAACTTTTTGCAGGATTGGCCACCTTGCAAAAAGTTAGGCAGCAAGAAGTAGCCCAAATTTAACCGTATAGTATGCTCGAGTATCCGGAGCATCCTTGTCATTTACATACCTACTTAATAAGAAATATTTTTAAGTTGGAAAAACACTTAATGGCTTTAATTCATCTCAGTGGCTGTAAGAGCTCCCTTGTCTCCTTATAAGCAATCTTTTGGTAGAACATCACGGTCAATGAATCTGCCTAGCCTTTTCCCTACTACATTAGGGTCGACTTCCAGTCTAACCGGGTGCAGCTGAATACCAGTATTTTACATGGAGCGACTGCCTGTCTGATCTCTACAACCCAGAATTTTAGGCTTCTGACTACCCGTAACGACTGCCAAAGATCTATGAATGACAGCCGGGACCACAAGCACGGCGGTAGAACTTCAGGGTATTTAGCTTCAAATTGTCTCGTTAATCTTTGCCAATGGAAATTGAGCCCACGTTTCACGTCGTATTTGGGCACTCTACATATTACAAGGTGATTCGTGTAATCTTGCGTTTGTTTACGTTAGTACTTAGTTGCTGATTGGTCGATCACGTAGGCGAAAACGTTTAACCTTATGTCTCCAATAGTGGCACATTTTTGCTAATGTTTGGTTAGTTTGGCTGGTTTTTGGTTAGTTAGTTTTTTGGTTAATTTTCTTTCATATATCTATGGGCGTGTGAGGTTTTGACGTAGGTACTAGTAGCCATAAGACTGGTTCTTCCTTTTTGTATTTACAAGTCTTTTGTTCTCCATCCACACCACAGTATCTTCTGTCAAGGCCTCGAAAATATAGCACTAACCTCTTTGTATCCGTGGGTGCAAGGCTATCTAAGATGGCACAAAAAAGGTTGACAGTTGTCCTTGTTCATGTAAGCTATTTCGATAACTTTATCCTTATTAATAACGAGAAAAGAACACAAGATCTTCCACTAGTACTTTAGTCTTATCCTAGGTCTCTCTACCTACAGTCACTTACAAACAGTAACAATTCAATGAAAATAAAGTCCTCCAGTGGTCTTCTCTATTCGATTTTTTTTTAACTATTTGAAGTTCTAATCTAAATCAGACTTGCTGCATTTGCTTATTTATTTGCCCAATGTGTACGCCACCTAAATTGGGACTATCCTCCTTAATTTTGTGTAGGTATACTTATTCTTTATTTCCAGATGCCTGTTTTGTTTAACGACACAACAAAAAAATATTCTTCTAAACAAATTATTAGAACGTGACTGCTCGTTGCCATTTTGAACTCGAACGTGACGTTTATAACGTTGCCATTTTGACATCCTACCATACAGGGATGGATTCGGGGTAAACGCTCTACTGTGCATTTGTCATCCTTTACTCTGATTTTAGGTACACAACCCAATAATGCTCATGTATAGAACTACAGAAAACCTAAATACATCCTATTTGTCGTATTTTCCTCCTACATATTGCCTACATTAGGTATAATTGTGGAGGATATTCATGTTTCTATACCTAAGTATGTTATTTAAAATAAATAATTTTTTTTAAATAATAACATCAGAACAGCGACCCATTATCCTCCAGTCTTGTTGGTGGTGTGATGTTCATGTTCACTCAGGTAAGTGCTGAAAGCAGAATAAAAATGAGTAAATAATAAAAAAGAGACAGCTCATCTGTGGGGTAATTGGTACAGTAGGAATGGCTTTCATTTTGACAGTTTAACAACAATTTACTTCGTTGAGCAGACACATTTTTCGAACGTATGAAGCAAATGATTAGCAATATCCTTCAAAATGATTCAGCAGCCTAATTGCGGAACGCCAAATCGTCAAATGATTCTGATCAGTTGGCTTCATTTCTATCACAATTAGCTTCATTTTACGATTTTCGAATTGCGAAACTCTAGTTTATTATGAAACCAATTATGAACGTTAAGGCCCTGCGCAGAAACTAGAGTTTCGCTATTCGAAAATCGTAAAATGAAGCCAATTGTGATAGAAATGAAGCCAACTGATCAGAATCATTTGACGATTTGGCGTTCCGCAATTAGGCTGCAGATTGTTATTGAAATTATTCAGATTGTTACGCAATTAGGGTGCAGTTATGCTCGAGTGCACATGTATTGTAGTAGTGTAGTATCAGAAATCCGGATTTCCGGACGTTCCGGTCACCGGAAGAAGAGTCTAGCTAGCCAATTCCTTGTCTTCTCTTGGATTTCGGAATAGGTGGCCTAAGAGTCCTAAGAAAGACGTCATCAATACGAGTGGCATTAACAAGATATTTACTAATGAAAACAAATGAAATACTGTGACCAAAACGTTTGGCTATTTTGGCATGGGTAGGGTACTTGGTAGTTGGTACTAGGGCACATCACCAATAGACTAAATCACTTATGGTCTTATTTGACGTAGATATGAGAGAAGAAAGTCTGGATGCGCAGCATCTCGGCTCAGGATGTAGTTTTTTTTATGAAAATCGTCTACTTTTACCTACAATGTTTGTAAATATGTAGATCGGAGATCTTTGGCAGTCGTTATGTAGTCAGAAGCCCAAAAGTCTGAAAGCCTGTCTTACCAAGGGTTGTCGTTACCCAGTAACTGGGTTCAACTGGGTTGTGGAGATCAGATAGGTAGGCACTCCATTAAACTACTCGTATTCAGTTGCATCCGATCCAGTTAGACTGAGAGCTAACCCCAACATACGAGTAGTTGGGAAAAGGCTAGGCAGATTAATATTACCTACTATTTTAAACGCGGAAATGTATTTGAGAAAGTTTTTATAAAGACGTAAATTAAGTATTATTTTATAATGTAAACAAAATGTCTTCTTTTGAATAATAATTAATTATGGTGTTATGTATAGAAGACACATAAAACTGCGCACGTTAACGTTTCAATCTTCCGATTAAAAAATCTGAATATTCATCGCTCCGACTAGAAAATCTTGGAGTTGAGCAAATGTTCTGTAATGATGTACTTATGTACCTACATCGGTAGGTCAATGCCCTCGCAAACGAATTAATATAAACACACACCTCTTCTTACAGTTTGTATATAATTCAAGCATAATTTCATTCGAACAATTAATTTTACAGTTTATGCTATATTAACTTTAATTTGCAAGACTAATTAATTACTTAGATACCTACCTATTTAAACTTTAGAGAATTAAACCCAATCGCGTACCAACGATAATAATTTACCTAGTTTTACTTACTATCTGATAATTTCATATTATTATTATTCTGAATTTCCAAAGAAATACCTCGAGAAAAGAAAAATCGGGAAAAGCAAGGTCATTGCTCCATAAATTGGGCCTCTTTGGGTGCCCTTATAACAACCCCATGTGGAGTGTAGTCCTTTGAACTCATCTTCTCATCTCATTACGATCGATGATTAGCCTTCTTCATCCTGAAATTATTATTTAATCTATTTACGGATATCTTCGCCTCGTACAGTCACGTCTAAAAGTATGTATACACTTGGCTTTATTCAAAGGCGATTTTCTCCTTTATTTTTGAATGAAATTTTATGCTATTACGAAAATAGTATTTTGAACCCATAGGTTTATGTTGTGTCGTATCTCAACGTTGCATTCGTTATTTCACGAAAAAATCGCAATTGAAAATTGAAATTGCCAAGTGTACCTATACATACTTTTAGACGTGACTGTACATACATACTAGTAATTGAAATTCTGAAAAGGGGTCGTTGTACTTCAGGATTATGAACCACTTTGACTATAATGGGAAATTGGGAGCAAACATGACATCGCGCAAAAAACATACAGCTGCTCCTTACATTTTGTCGAACTAACTGTAAGTACATGTCAGCGGGATTGTCCGAAAGGGTTACCGGTACCCCGGAAGCGGAACATAAAGGGCTAAGGAAGGAACACGGGTGAGTTTTAGTCAGTAAGAGTCTGACACTCTCTTCCGCTCAACCCAGAGCGGGAGGAGTCATTTGATGATTTCACACCCTCAAAAAAAAAAGTGTAAGACTTACACAAATGTAGGGAACAGCAATTTTTTTTTTCGCCTCATCTGTGTTGTCCCATAGTAAAAGTTGTTCATAACGAGTACACAGTTTTTCAGGTATTATAATTACACCAAAGTATGAGAGTAAACATAACTAAAAGAAATTAAATATACCTTGTCTATGTATTTTGATGAAAATGTTCTTCGGCAACAAATTCTATAATAGGTAGGTACCGTCTGTATTTCCTCACAAATAAATAGCATGTGGTGTGCTATCAAGTGAAAACATCTGCAAGGACATAAATACGTTAAATTGCAAGTTTCAACAGCCGTGTTCACCAGTTCACCTTGACACCGTTTGTCGTTTCCTTCCTTCCCCGATGTTCTTGTTATGGTTTGCTAATTTTACACACCTGCTCCCCAATTCCTTTGGCCCCGTAGTTTACACATGGCTAATGGCTTTTACACACGTGGCCATGCTGGCGTGTCTGGCAGGATTTGTATTGGTTGGATAATATTTTAGCCATGTTTTCCCTCTATCCCAGTTGTACCACTGCAGGGTAAAGACATAGGTACTTAATATTTTTTCCACTACTTTCGATCTTGAGCTGCGGGGAAATTGCGTAACACACTAACTGTAGGAATGGCTTTAATTTTGACAGTTCAACAACATTCATTGCGTTTTTACGTTGTTGAGCAGATACATTTTTCGAACAAATGAAGCAATGGATTAGCAATATCCTTCAAAATTATTTAGATTGTGACTGATAGTGTGTTGCGAAATTAGGGTGCTGCTAGTACCTATAGGCAGATCAATGTTCTCTGTAGTTATCAAGCTCGTCCTGTCATCTTCCCTTAGGTCAGCGTCGTGTTTCCTCAGGACGTTTTCTGGTAATTCTGCACCAAGTAGCATGATTCTGTTACGCAGATACCTACCTATACATATAATGGTGGTTTATTTTAAGGTAAACACAATAGGTACATTACCTTATAAGGACATGGTACGCTCTGCTCTAAATAAACAACGTCGCGGTTTCTAGAAAATCATTAATTTATTTACGACGTATTGTTGCTTCGTTATAAATTAATTAATTATATCCTTAATAATGTATTGTTATTATTTATTCAGTTCAGGCATTTAATTTAATAATTCGTATCTTCACGTTTCGCTGGTAATTAATTTAATTAACATCTGAAGGGCAATTCTCGTAATTTTAAGAACGTTCACAGTCTGATTTCAGTCTCAATCTTAAAAATACCTCTATTTTCCCTATATTTTGACATTTGTTTGTCGCCGAAATGAGACTGCGACTAGATTTTGAACGTTTTAAATCAAAGACATTAAAATTTTATATGTTCTTAAATCTTTTTGTTTTAAATTACGAGAATTGGCGTTCTGATTAAAATGTCCTAATTAAAGCTCTGGTGTCTAACAATTAATATTTAGACAGTTCTTTCTGAAATGTTATGTTATGCCAAACTGCCAGCACACTCCCCTGAGCAAGCCTAAGTAGGCAAGCCGCCATAGCTTCCCATATTGAGTTAGAACGCTTACATTGGCAACAGAAGCTCTATTATGGAATCCGCCATCTGGATATGGCCTCAAACGCCAAGGTTTATTTAATGCTCACTTCGTCCAAAAATGGCCTGCGGTCGATACTTGCGTTTGCGCACTCGCTAGGCCTTTTAAGGCTTCCCAGTAACCTTATACACTTGAAGTAGTGAAGGCGATCGCAAAATGGGACGGAAATTATCTTAGAAACTCAGATTTAGTATTATTATTTCCTTGTGCACATCGCTCGGTCGATCTTCAAGGTTAAGCAACGCTTGCCGAGGTCGGTCTGTGGATGAGTGACCATCCATTGCATACCGAGACCCCTCCGTGTCCCGAAAAGCACGTTGAGCTGTTCAGTGGTCCCGTCCACCATTTGTAGATCCTTGACAATCGTTACTAATACAAGTAGTCAGAAGTCTGACAACTTGTCTTGCCTCTTATTGGGTATCGTGTTAACTGTGTTGTGGAGGTCAGATAGGCAGTCACTCCATTAAAAATACTGGTATTCAGCTACATCCGATAAGACTGGAAGCCGACCCTAACATAGGAAAAGGCTAGGTAGATGATGATCCTTGTATAGGTATTTGCAATTCTTCTTGTGAAATATTTTGCATACTAATATTATAAATGCGAAAGTGTGTCTGTCTGTCTGTTACCTCTTCACGCTTAGACCGCTGAACCGATTTAGATGGGTATAGAGATATTTTGAGTCCCGGGAAAGGACATAGGATAGTTTTTATCCCGATATTCCCACGGGATCGAAACTTATGCGGGTGAAACCGCGGGGCGCTGCTAGTAATAAATATTCTTTGCGCGTTTTCCAGCTATGAGCGAAGATCCGAATAAATTACTGCCAGTATTGTTATTTCCTGTAGGATGTAAAGTAATGTATTTTGATGGATCGCTGGAGGTCATTGAATTTGCTATTATCGTAGAGCGTTGGACAGGTCTGGAGTGCGACGAACCTATTTATACGCCAAATGATTTTCAAGATAAACTAAAATGAAAATATAAAGAAAACACACATTATACTATAGCAAAAGTGACGTGACGGTCAAAATGGCACTTATTCAGACAGTCTCGGTTTTTAATTTTTTTTTATTAACTTTATTAGCAAATTATAAAATATAATATACTCAAATGTGTTATTCCACGTTGTCACGTCGAGTTTCTTTTCATAGACTTCTCCGTTTCTCTCGATATTATGCATTCGCGACGTGACATCGTTTCGCACAAGAACCAGGGCTGTAGCTAGAGTCGAATTTGAGGTAGGGCAGCAATGGTTACAGGTAGGGCGAAAGTAAAAAAAATATCATAATTGATCTGCCCTCGAAGCACAGGCTCCTAAATCAATCACCAAGTATATCATTGACCTCTAGGTCAGTGATGTACATTCAATAGCTATTTGTAGACAAATAATTTCTGTGACAGCATGAGCATGGATCTAAGAACTATTAAATCCTCAATGATGAAGAACAAGCGAACAAGATGGTTGAACTTCCAGATTTGGATGTAGAGATCCACGTCTGAGTGAGAGTGAGGTAATAATTAATTGTTGGGTGGGGTGATACGAGTAAATAGATACGACCAAAAATACCATTTAGATCACATTGTTTCTGAAAACTTATTATAATAATTGTGCCACATTTCATTAAAATTTCCTAAGGGGCCTCTGCGAGTTGGCTTCGGCCCGTCATACGCCTTCGAAAGGACCGGGACCCCATGGTCCCGAGATATATAAATTCAAAAGAAAACATAATAATAAAAAATATTTAAAACTCTACGATTCACCATGTTATTAAAAATGCGATGAACTTCGTTCAGATCAACTGATTTTGTTCTTTTTTTTTCAAAGGCCATAAATACCATACCAGCCATTCTCTCGTGACCCATTGACAGCCTTTGAGGGCTATTGTTTGCAGTTAAAGTTGAAAACCCAGATTCGCACACTGCAGTGCTATCCTATCCTATACCTATCGCTACAATTTTTTTTTATCTCAAACTATTTATCTTAGTTTTTGGTATTTTTAACCCCCGACGCAAAAACGACGGGGTGTTATAATAATAATAAGTTTTAAGTTTGACGTCTGTGTGTGTGTGTCTGTCATCGTAGCTCCCGAACGAATGAACCGATTTTGATTTTGTTTCTTTTGTTTGAAAGGTGAATTAGTCGCGAGTGTTCTTAGCTATGTTTGATGAAAATCGGTCCAAGATGGCCGCCGCCACAAAATGGCGGATTACATATTTTTTCACAACTCCCTCAATATGGGTATCAAATGAAAGAGCTTGACAAGTAGAATACTAAACACTATGATAAATTTCAAAACCAAGATGGCCGCCACTACAAATGGCGAATTCACAGAGGAATACGTTAGTATGGAATGAACTCCAACAACCACGAGTAACTAACTAGCTTCACTGTGGTAAAAAAATACGTACAGCTGCACAGATTTCGGCGAGTCACGTGTCGATCGTATAGCATGTTTACTAGTAATATAATATTAAAAAGCAAGAAATAAAAGTTAAATTAAAAATTTAAAAAACCCCCGACTCAAAAACCTCTAAAAACTAAAATAATAATATATATTGGCCCTTTAAGTTTAATATAAGTTGCAGGTAATATTTTGATCCAAGCGTCCTCATGTCGGGGGACGGCTAATAAAAACGCCAAACAGATGAGGCTTAAACCCAGCAATAATGGATGTAGCTATTGTAGAAAACATAACTGCTGTTAACTTCCAATTTTCATTAGCCGTCCCTCGACGTGAGGACGCTTGGATCAAAATATTTCCTGCAACTTATATTAAACTTAAAGGGCCAATATATATTATTATTTTAGTTTTTAGAGGTTTTTGTTTGAGTCAGGGGTTTTTTTAATTTTTAATTTAACTTTTTTAAGGTAGGGCATTGTGATTTCAAGGTAGGGCATTGCCCCATAATGCCCCCCCCTAGCTACGGCCGTGACAAGAACACGCATGACAGATGTAAGTATCTACCTAGCTAATAGCTGAGATACAAATGCATCAAATGAAACGTGAAGATATTGCATTTAAATGGCTCTGCACAGTATTCTATTTATGCTATGTTTAACATTATCCAAGGTGCTCAAGTCTTGCTGTGCATGTGAGCAATGAACTTGCGCGCGTCTCGCTTGCCTCGACCTTGCGCTTGCGCCGATCGGTAATAATTACTATACACTATACAGTGCATATCGCGTGATCGCTGACAAAACAAACTGCTGAAACGAATCAGTTATAAATAGTCGGACTGGAGTTACTGTGTCAGTGATTAATATTACTATGTAATCCAGTCATCCATTATGTACCTACTCGCGGTATCTGAGGATGTGGGGCTGCGGGGATTATGATAAGCGCCACGGATGCTGAGTGATGCCATTTGCTATATTTTTCGCCGCTGGGTTTTAGGTATACACTTACAGAGTCCCTAAGTTCAATGCTGGTTTGTAGGTATGCCACATGGCGTAGCCGCCTCGGCTAAGCCGCTAAGCTATACTCCGCGTAGAGCAGACTACGAATTTCGGGCGTAGCGGTTAATTTGGCGATTAGTAAATTACTGACAATATTTAAAATCAATGGGTACGTACCTACCGGAAACTATGCAGCCCAATGCTGGGCAAAGGCCTCCCTATATAGGGTCAAATACGTGATTGATATCGATATCTGAACCTGAAAATCCTGAAAAAAAGTCCTTTCTACAAGCACATAATCAGCCTATAATGTTCCCACTGCCAATCACCGCTTATTTATTAGAAATAACGAGCAGTTCCCATTTTTCTAATGATAGGTTCTCTGCGGTAGGATGTTTAAAAAAAATATATATTATGACCCTACCTATATCAAAGGAGGTTGAGGGCTAGCCTTCGACTCCGACCTCCAAACGTCCGATCCAAAAATATTTGCCACATGACGTAAGAATCATATAAAAATGTAATTTAGGTATGTACTATCTTATACGCTCAAGAATTCACAATAATCTTGGCGATACCGACTGACGTCATTCAGTCAGCTGATAGCGTATTTTGTGGAGATTATTACGAATACCGTCTCATACCTGCTTGACTATAATATGAAGGAGGAAAAATATCAACAATATTTTAAGTATTGAATGTATATATCTGGATTTGTGGATGATTGTCAATAATTAATCATTTTCTTAATAATGGAAGTCTAGGTTGAGATAGGCAATCGCTCCATGTAAAATACTGGTATTGAAAGAAAGAGTATTTATTGTGACTCGTATAGGAAGATAACAAACTAATCTAAACACAATCACAAAAATGAAATAAAAACAAATATATATAAAAAAACAGAAAGACCCTGTACGAGGCCAAAAGGCCCTTTATATCAAAAATATTAGCAGCGGAATTCAACTGCATCTGGTTAGATTGGAAGCCGACCCGAAAATGGTTGGGAAAAGCCTAGGTAGATGGATTGGAATGGAAGTAACCATCATAATCTCCTCTCTCTTACTTATTTAAAAATTTGCTGTGCCCAACAGGGTCTATAATTGTTTCTATTATTTTTTATTTACCACCTGTACATTATGGATTGCAATAAACGATTTGAGATTTAATAAATTTGGGGAACGTAGAAATAAAGGATGAAACATTCGATAAAGCTCGATTGAAACTCATTTCTTGGGTATAATAATTTAAAAAAATCCTTGCATTTTGAGATTTTTTTATGGTTGGTCTGTCTGGAGTCTAGACACCAGATGTAGACGGCCACCTGTCTATGCAGAATGCTATACTAGATGGGGAGTACCTTCGCTGTACTTTTCTGACTTTTCATAATTTACTAGGGCCGCGCTATAAATGTGAAAGATGTCTGTCTGGGACATAGTCTGTATCTGGTATTATTTTGTTGCTGATTTTTTTATATTATTTTGGAAAAGGTAACGACTCAGTTACTTAGCGTCTGAACGTTGAGTATTTTTGATGTGGTAATAATGGAAACATACTAAAATGAAAGCTACGATCGGCCATTTTACAAGCTTTTATTTAACTTGCCTTGTTAATTAGTTAGTAGGTATATATTGGTCAAATCTTGCAAGCTGGACCACTTCCTCTTATCCTACGGACTACGGAGTTGTTTTTTTTTTGTCATGTTGACAATTTCACAATCATCGCAGTTGTCATTTTGGTCTAGCAAATTAAATTTTATTTATATCAGAATATAGATATACCTGCAGATAGATAGCATTCACATTTTGAACATTTAAAAGTGATATGAAAAATTCTTTGAATTATTCAATTAATCAAGTCATCGACCAGCAAGAATTTACTATGATTCATGTTTATATTTTCCAGTTAGTTAGCATTTAAATTATTTTTCCTGTATTAGCCGCCATGTAACCTACATGGACATCAGAGTGTTTCAAAATAAACACCTAATTATCGGACGCTGTTCTAAGGAAAATGTCCATTTTCATTGTTATTTGAATAACTTATAATGTTTCCTGTTTACTCAGAAATAGCCTCAATTGTATATTAATTGAGTTTGTCGTAATTAAATATATAACGACGTAAGTACATTTATCTAATTTGTTTGTGCTTTAAAAGCTTGTACCACTGAATTGTATATACGTAGGCACGGTCAACTACTATTAACAAAATAGAGTTTGTTTTTCCTGTATGATAAAATAAGAGGTCTCGCTTTGGAACTAGATTAAAATGCATATTATAGTAATATTGGTATAGCTTTCCTCTAAATGAGCGGTAATGGCAGTATCTATGACGTAAGTCTAAGTATTAATAACCGTGCTCTTTTGAAAGTGAAAGTCGAATTAAATTCGCTCCAGTAGTTTTAAGTGTCGTGGCGAGGTCCCATCACAGATACCGGTCACCTCATTCGTGTCACAAGTGGACTATGTTACGGACAACCGACAATGTCATCTACCACCAGGTACAGGTACCTACTTCTGATGATTAAACTCGGTAAGAATTTCTGGGTTGAATTCGCCAAGCAGAACTTTTCACATAAAATCAGAATAGGCACAGTAGAAGTATTTAGAGACATACTAGGTATAGTAGTTCGGATTCGGATGCCATTAACTGGCACATTGGACCTTCACCTTAAAAAGGCGTGTAAAACGGAAGTATGAGGTAGACAAGTTCAACTATGCATGAAATAACGATTCATCCCAGCTGGACGTAAAAATATCACGCATATTATAGTCCTCAATTGGGCCGCACCTATAGACAATCATGACATAAACGATTTTTAACGATCTTACATTACTTACAATATAATAATGACGTCATGATACAAATAGATGATCGAATCTGTGATCGAGACGAATCGTCACCTGATTCGATTACACCTCGACTATGATTCATGCTGTCAAACGCTTGTGAGAAATCTCTGAGTCATCGGAGGGCCACACCAAGGTTCATTCAAATCGCATACGACACTTGATTTTAAAGTACATTTTGATTTAAATCTACCATTAATAGAAGGTAATATTTAACATGGAATGGAGGATGAATCTTGTTTCCTTTATATTATATGTATAGCCATTTTCCTTGATGAAGTCATCAGAACAATAGCAGACTCCATAAGCATTAAAGGCAAAATAAACATAAAATTAAAGCTATTTTAGGCCCTACACGTTTCATTGCTGTGTTCGTTCACTAGAACTCAATAGAAGTAATTAATGATAATTTAATGGATATAAAATTGAGAATACATAGGTCAAGTGTAGCTCAGCGACTGCGGACATCTTAATATGTAGTTCCCTTTATTGGAAAAAGCAATACGTCTCGAAACCTTGCTCCGTAAAGTAATAAATAAATAAAACAGTGAGACATACCAAGGTGACTCCGAAAATGTTCCGGATTGCCAATTTGAGTATCGCTAAAAAGGTAGCGATCGAAATGTATCAGTAATGACCACGTACCGTACTATATTATAGGTACGTTTTGTTGTTACCAATTCACCGAAATTAGTAGATATGCTAAGCCTTGATTAAAATCTAATATTGTTAACTGCTCTATCTTTACTACCTGTTTTTATATCTTTAAGGTTACATATCTGAAAATAGTCTACTTTATACATGGACGATGTTATATTTGTAATTCTAAATATTGAATCTGCAATAACGCGAGCTACATCAAAACACTGCAAATTAATACAATTCAGGAGTGACGGAGGGTGCAGTCGGATGAGTCATGCAACCCCATAGCGCACCCCATGCGACGGTGCACTGGTGGGGGCAAAACACAGGGCAAGGCGCGGGGGCGGGAGCAAAATCAATACACGCAGACGACTGCACAATATTATTCTATACGTATTTAGGAAACATTTAACAAGGGTGTCTCGAAGCTCTATTGATTTATGTCTACCTCTGCAGTCGCGGGGTTGAATATTTCACGCATTGTAATTTGTAACATCCAACATTATTAGTTTGAATCAATGTTTACGATTAACGTACCTAATTAATTCCACGTTTCAGTCTTCCACGTGTATTCGATGTGTCATATCATCGTGGATCTGGTTTAGCTCCCAATTTGTATCGCCTACGCTTCTATATTCAACAACAAATAGTTTGTTTTTGTCGCTCGCGACTGGCTGGTCGTTTATCGCGAACAGCAAATCCTACAAGAGTAGTCGTCCACTGGCCGGTCTGGTCCAGTCACCTTCGGACGCACATATAGATTTTTTGCACCACGTCCGTGCAGCCACTGTAACGTCCTACCTACTAGACTAAGATATCTCTCATCTTTTACGTCAGTTAGTAATGCTTTCTGCTCTTTTCATAATTATAATGAGAATATTAACAACGGTAGAGTATTAAATTAATTAAATATTTGTAGGTTAATGTAAGGCGTTTGTGGCAATTAGCGCAAACCAGCTGAATCATAGAGAAAGTACGGATAGACTGGAGAGAAATTTCAGTATTTTAAAGAAGCGTATTGGTGACCCTGAGCGAGTGTGTTGTACACTAGGAGGTGGCAGGTACGTGAGTGTTTACGTGTACACTTGTACAGTCATACTACTTCAGATAACGTGCAGTGCTATATAATCGTTATCAAAGCGTATCGTTATCACCAGATTGTGGATAGAACCGAGTGCGTTACCATATATGGTGACAAAAATTGAGGCAGCATCAGGCAGCTCGTGATTGGCGGAAAATAAATTGTTGCCGATAGTACGTGAACTCTGATAAGGCGCGTTTTATATAGTTTATCCTCAAGAGCCGGTTCTCATTTAGTGAGGTGTGCTTGACCGAAGCAGCACGAGTCGTACCTAGTCATTAACTTATTATTTAACAGTAAGTTTTGTTTAATTTTATTAAATTAAATTGTGGATTTTAATAATAAATAACTGCGAAGTTTTAAAACTGAAAATATAACAGCGTTTAAAGCCAGTGTTTAATTTTATATTAACACCTGTGGAAACTACATGTTACATAACATTTTTACGTAATAAAAGTGAAGTGTTTTTTGGATTTAGTGAATTTTAAAAAACTCATCAGTTTTTTTGGCAAGTTTTCTACCGAATTTGAGGGCTTCTGGGTTCGAACCCCAGACCGGGCAGTGTGCTTTTGGGGTGGTTCCACCCTTATTTGTTATGATGTCCGTCAGTTTGTTAGAAATTCAAAATTTATTCTCTGTTTTCTCAAGTGATAGTTTCTAACCTATTTTAAAAAAATTGTACAGGCGTGCCTTTCCAAAATTATTCTTACCATTCTTTTAGAGATAAGGTGTATCAAATAATCCTTTTATCAGTGAGTTGGCACAAAGAGTGACTGTTGCGTTAGATATGAATTTACTACATAACGGTTGGCTTTTGCTAGCAACATCGTTCTTCTCAATCAGTCTGGCCCTCACAAGTAAGGACTATCTTTCAGGAATTTCACAATCCATTTTTATTATTCCAGACTAATTCAAAATGTGCGACGAGGAAGTTGCTGCGTTGGTAGTAGACAATGGATCCGGTATGTGCAAGGCCGGTTTCGCCGGTGACGACGCACCCCGCGCCGTGTTCCCCTCCATCGTGGGCAGGCCGCGCCACCAGGGCGTCATGGTCGGCATGGGACAGAAGGACTCGTACGTAGGTGACGAGGCCCAGAGCAAGAGAGGTATCCTCACGCTCAAGTACCCCATCGAGCACGGCATCGTCACCAACTGGGACGATATGGAGAAGATCTGGCACCACACCTTCTACAACGAGCTGCGTGTGGCGCCCGAAGAGCATCCCGTGCTGCTCACAGAGGCCCCCCTCAATCCCAAGGCCAACAGGTAGGTCCCGCGCCCAGCGCGCCTCGTCCGCACCCAAATCCGCTTGCAGTGAGCACTGCGAGCCAAGCTCTGCGCTCTGAGCCGCGCCTGACCATGTCCTTTGTTTTGCAGAGAGAAGATGACACAGATCATGTTCGAGACCTTCAACACGCCCGCCATGTACGTCGCCATCCAGGCCGTGCTCTCGCTGTACGCGTCCGGTCGTACCACCGGTATCGTGCTGGACTCCGGCGACGGTGTCTCGCACACGGTGCCCATCTACGAGGGTTACGCGCTGCCGCACGCCATCCTGCGTCTGGACTTGGCCGGCCGTGACCTCACAGACTACCTGATGAAGATCCTCACCGAGCGCGGTTACTCGTTCACCACCACGGCTGAGCGTGAAATCGTGCGTGACATCAAGGAAAAGCTCTGCTACGTCGCCCTCGACTTCGAGCAGGAGATGGCCACCGCCGCCTCCAGCAGCTCCCTGGAGAAGTCCTACGAACTTCCCGACGGACAAGTCATCACGATCGGTAACGAACGATTCCGTTGCCCTGAGGCTCTCTTCCAGCCCTCATTCTTGGGTATGGAAGCCAACGGCATCCACGAGACCACTTACAACTCGATCATGAAGTGTGACGTCGACATCCGTAAGGACTTGTACGCCAACACAGTTCTGTCCGGTGGTACCACCATGTACCCTGGCATCGCCGACCGTATGCAGAAGGAGATCACAGCCCTGGCCCCGTCCACAATGAAGATCAAGATCATCGCGCCCCCAGAGAGGAAGTACTCCGTATGGATCGGAGGTTCCATCCTGGCTTCCCTCTCAACCTTCCAACAGATGTGGATCTCCAAACAGGAGTACGATGAGTCTGGCCCCTCCATCGTCCACAGGAAGTGCTTCTAAGCGACAAGTAAGACTATTCCTAATTTATGATGCCCTACACCAGGCCCCTGAATGGGCGGCTCAAATTACGCTTGTGATCTTTTATTTAAGTTCAGTATTTAAAAATAGGCTGTAAGGTATCGTAATATGCATATTACGTAATAATGAATGCGGAACATTGTCGATTCCGTATTTTTGACAAAGATTTTTATTTATTTATAATAAATCGTTACTAACCTGAACATTTTTAATAAAAGATAATTTATATACCGGTATAAATCTGCATTTTTCTTGCTTTCTATCCTTTCATCTCATTACCTGAGTATTTAGCTTTATAAGTGAAAGACGGGGTACAGTTTAATATTATGATAGTCATAATGACATGAATGTGCAATTCACGCAGACCGTCTACAGCTTTACTGGAGTTTCTAACTGCAACAGCTAGTCATTGACCGTTCCATTTTACATATTTTAGTTTAAACATGCGGTAACGGAACTCGACGTCCGCAACTTTATCACAATGGGCTGCTTGATTATATAATATTTCATTATATTACTCTTACTAATCATAAACGGCATCGTATTGGGCTATTTTTGTATTATCGCAATGAAACGGCACGATAAGGTTATTATCGTGACAAATTCCTTCATACGAATTAATCGTAGGGTTTAAAGTGATAAGCACATTCATTACAATCGATTCAAAGAAACATTTATCAGGTTGACGTGTGTAGATATAATACAATCAGTCCCTAGGAACCTAATAGTTCTACGTTCTACCATCTACCTAATTAGTGTAATTAGCACTTCTAGCGAACAAGGCAATATTCGTGCTGCATTTAATATTACTAATGGAATATTGTAGGTGAACATGGGCGAGGCTGCGATAATTCTATTGGAACAGGGAAAACCACACCTATTAGCATTTCAGGCTGCGAAGAGGATATTAAACCCTGATATTACGCAGTTGGGATATTTTTAGCACTATGCTTGGTAGAGGAATCCCACAAGTAAATTAAATTACTATTAATTTGTAATAACGGACTGTTGTACATACCTACAATGTTAGCTGTAGGTACATTATAAAACAGTCGTTGGCTCCATTTAATGTCAAGGCACTTTATAGGCCACTTACAATTTGATAGGCAAATTCAAGGTTTAGATAAGCCCACCCTTATCACCATTATTGAGTATTTCCTTTATCTAAATAGTACTTGTTATCTTTGTTTCATAACAACTTTATAATCCTCTTCTAATACAACTTGACGATTGATTACAACTACAGTTTCTAATACATACTCGTAGTTACGATTACGATAAAAAATACTTGTTATGTGGGTATAGTTTCCCCTATAGATTTCTCCAAACAGGTGATATATCGATGAATTAATCTCCATACAAATTATGTTTTTAATCATTTTTTGGATTAGTTTTCTAATCTGGTTACGTGGTTATATCAAATATTCTTGAATCAGTTACTGAAGCCGTCATTCAAGTTCGGTTTTTATTATGGTTTTCGATGTTTACAAAATAGAGAGTGATGCGTCACACTCGCATCACAGCCCTACGTGGGATAGCGTGTAGTTTATAATAGCTGACCTAGAGCAATGTGTAGTCGAAATCCTAAAATACACGGTTATAATTAGATAGACACACCCACCACGCGTTCGTTTCGTCTGATGCGCGATGACGTCACGGGTGCGGTTGCCGGTGCAACTGTTTGGGTTTCGACTGCTTTCTGGCGCGTCACTTGGCCCTTGGCAGCATGCGTTTGTTTCCCTTGCCAACAAAAAGTAACGGTCGCTAACGATGGTAGTAGGTAGACTAACTATTTATAGGATGTTGTCGACGCCAATATTGATCGAGTCGGGTACTGGGTTCACCTTATGTTTTGTTTGAAACGTAGTCGTACCTAAACCTACCTAAGGGTACCTAGGTATGTGTGCTTCACACATTCAAAGTCTGATCGAGCACATGTTTTAGCTTGTACAGTGCATAAATTGTCCAGTTCATGGCATTCCTGTATCATTCAGATTCAAACACGACTTATCAGTTTCCGGAAAGCCAAAAAACGGAACTGATAACGACAACACATAAAAAAAACAGTTTTTGAAGTGAAACTTCTTTAGGCGCGCTTGACTTGGGGAGTAAACTGGCGAATGCGTTACGAAAACGTGTGATCGGGCGAGTAGGGAAGGTACGTAAAAAATAGCTGGAAATGGAAAAACCCGGTCGCATATTATAATGCGACCGGGACCGGGTTTTTACACCAGGTATTTGCTTCCAAGTACGCACACCAGGTACCGACTCAAAATACTTGCAAGACTATAAAGTATCATATACGGCTACTCGCTCAAATACGTAGGTACTCAACCGCGTTAGTTTTCGCAAATGCGATCATGCTCCTTATCAGTAAGAGTCTACGGAACAATTTCGTATGCAAGTATTTTTGAAGGGAAACTCCTTTACGCGCGCTTGACTTGGGGAGTAAACTGGCGAACGCGTTACGAAAAGTGTGATCGGGCGAGGTGAACGGGAGTTTAGTGGGGGATATAAGCAAGAGAAAGCAGTGCGCGCGCACATTTTCTTTCTCTCTTTCTTTCTCTCTTCCTCTCATAACCAAATACGTTTGAAGTTTTTTTTCTTTTGCTTATATCTCGAAAATGGTGCGTCCTATCGCAAAAATAATGAAATTTTCGACCCCCTTTATAAAACCCTTAAACTCCTAAAACTCAACATGTAGGTAAGCATTTTTCATATTTTCCATACAAAAAGTGAAAAATTCCTTAAAAAACACGCCAAGGCCGTCCCTTCCGCGCCTGCGGCTCTAAAAAACAGTTCAAGGGGTAGGGCAAATATACCACGTGTCGACGAGTCGCGATTGTCAAATTCGATTTTTGTTGTGTCAAAATTATTGAAGTCAAACTTCTTCACGCACACTTGACTTGGAGAGTAAGCTGGCGAACGTGTGACGTAAACGTTACGAAAACTGTGATCGGGCGAGTAGGGAAGGTACGTATTTAAGCGACCAGGTTTTTACACCAGGTATTTGCTTCCAAGTACGCACACCAGGTACCGACTCAAAATACTTGCAAAACTATAAAGTATCTTATACGGCTACTCGCTCAAATACGTAGGTACTCAACCGCGTTAGTTTTCGCAAATGCGATCATGCTCCTTATCAGTAAGAGTCTACGGAACAATTTCGTAGGCAAGTATTTTTTACTTTAATGGTTTGCAAGTATTTATTTGTAAACGCGATTTTGCTCCTTATTTATAGGAAGTCATTGATCAATTTCCTATGCAAGTAGTTTTACTTCCAACGGGGCTTTTGAATACGCGATTGTACTTCTTATCTGTATGAAGTTATGGATCAATTTTCTATGCAGATAGAAAATACTTGAAAGTATCTCGCTCCGTCGTGACTCGACGCTCGACTACGTCGGTACTCAAATAGTTCAACAACCGCGTTTGTTTTCACAAACACTCCTTATTAGTAAGAGAGCAGAATACTTAATAGTACTACGTACAGAAAAGACACTCCCTTCCTTGCCCTCATATCAGATACCGCACCTCACCCCGCACTTCGAGGTATTCGTCGCCGACTCTTTAGCAAGGGCGCTCGCGAACCGCAGCGCTGTATTGCTGACACGAACACACAATTATGCGATTTAAAAGTTTTATTTGAGTTTTAATCACGATGGTTGGATATTGTGATGCTTTTCCGAATTCGTATTTACATAAACTGTTTGTAAGATTTCGCATTTTTAATAGCATGCGATTTAATAACCGATTATTTACAGATAAGTCATTTAAACTAAACTATTTTAGTGTTTTTATTTCATTACGAACCCGACTATATAAATAAACAATTGAACTACATGGTCACTTCATAATAATGCACACGTTCGGGCAGCGCCGCCGCTGACGTCGTTCGGTTCCCCGACACAAATTGCTTTCCGCGCCATTTTTTTTACGCTACTAGATTTCACGCACACATTTGCACGTATACAAACGTCATTTGTATATGTAGTAGTAATAGGTAATTATTTTGCAAGCGTTGTATGGAGTGTCCGAGGTGTGGTAAGAGTCTACGGAACAATTCCGTATGCAAGTATTTTTACTTTAATGGTTTGTAAAAGTATTTATTTGTAAACGCGATTGTGCTCCTTATTTATAGGAATTCACGGGTCAATTTCCTATGCAAGTACTTTTTACTTCCAACAGGGCTTTTGTTTGATTACGCGATTGTACTTCTTATTTGTATGAAGTTATGGATCAATTTTCAATGCAGATAGAAAATACTTGAACGTATCTCGAGCCCTGGTTTTAGGCCCTGGTTTCTTAAGGTGGACGTACTTGGAAGCCCTGGTACTCGATTTTGCAAGTACGACCCATGTCTACGGGCTACGGGCGAGGCGAACGGGAGTTGAGTGGGGGATATAAGCAAGAGAAAGCAGTGCGCGCGCACATTTTCTTTCTCTCTTCCTCTCATAGCCAAATACGTTTGAAGTTTCACTTCAGTCGTGTGGTCATAAGCACACTCGGTTTTTTTATGTAACCGTCGTCCAATCATTGAGAAATAGAACCCATGTGGGTAAACAAAATGCAAATTACAGTTGTCTATGAAAGCCAGAGCCTTGCCCGGTCCGTAGGGAGTTAGGGATGAGGGACTGATAGAACGCAGAGAGCAATGTGAGCGTGTGTCCATGGGGGTGGACATAATATCATTACAATGAAACGTTAGCCTGTGCGGGCATGTGCCTAAAGTATTACAGATATTAATTAATGTAAGTTAGGTGTAGGTATAGCAGTAATGACAGCACCGCAAAGCAGCAATCGATTTTCTATTAATTTCTATCTTTGCCGAGTGAGTCTCGTATTTCTGTGGCTGTTTCGCCCTCGCGGCCGCGGCGTTTAGTGTAACGAGGGTCAGACAGCCTAGCAGACTTAAATGAGTATCTAGTAGCTAAAATATTTTTTCGCTAAACTGTATGGTTTGCATATCTATACTAATATTATAAAGAGGTAAAATTTCTTTGTAAGTTTGTATGTAGGGTTTAATCTCTGGAACTATCAGTCGGATTTGAAAAATTCTTCTTGCATTTGATAGCCCAATTCTTGAGGAAGGCTATAGGCTATTTAACGTCACGCTATGACCCTTAGAAGCCGAGCAAAAGCGCTATGGGGAAACGAAATGATAGAGCAGGAGATGCGGGCAAGTGATGCAATACGACGAGATGGTTCGAGGGAATAAGAAATTTCACGCGAACGAAGTCGCGGGCAGAAGCTAGTTGTCTATAAAACTGATTCTCCGACAACTAAAGAATCTACTTAGATAAGTAATCTATACTAATAATAAAGCTGAAGAGTTTGTTTGTAATCTCTGGAACTAATCATCATCATCTACCTAGCCTTTTCCCAACTAAGTTAGGGTCGGCTTCCAGCCTAACCGGTTGCAGCTGAATACCAGTATTTTACATGGAGCGACTAATCTCTGGGACTACCAGTCGGAATTGAAAAAATATTTTAGTATCCGATAGCCCAATTCTTGAGAAAGGCTATTTACGATCACGCTAGGTCCCTTTGGAGCCGAGCAAAAAGAAAAAAAGTCCGAAAAGAACGCTAAACGACACAGGCAGGCGATGCGATGTGACGGGGTGGGTCGGGGGAACAAGAAATTTTTAGAAAGAACAGAAGCTAGTTGAATTATAAACGTGCTGATATTTTCAGAGATACCTACTATTAGTAGGTACCACAAGTCAACTGCATTTTGAGACCCACACACACTCTAATCCATATACTAAGTGTATCTGTCTGTTACCTCTTCACGCTTAAACCGCTGAACCGCTTTAGATGAAATTTGGTATAGAGATAGTTTGAGGCCCGGGAAAGGACATAGGATCGGTTTTTATCCCGATATTCCCACGGGAAACTTATGCGGGTCAAAACCGCGGGCTGCTGCGAGTATCAATATACTAAACTTATCTCATGATTCAAAGAAAATATTCAATAGGTATTGAGAATAGTACCTACGGTCTATTCTATCGAGAAAATTCTAAGCTAAGCCTATTCCAACCATGTAAGCATCCCATATACTATACATAAGGACGTTGCCAGGTTTCGCGTCAAATATTCACCGCATGAAATCTGCCGAAGTGCTGACACCCCTCACTCACACACATATGCTTACAGCCCACCCCGATGCAGGCGAGGGTCAAGGGCGAGAGCGGGCGGACGATCGATCCCTTCGCCTCCCCCACGATCCGCGCATGCCCCGCCGACGTCTCCCCAACCAGACTGGTATGCGGCTAAGAACCAACATACTAATACAACTGTTCCAATCCTTATTTTTTCTCGCATAAGGTTCGTAGCTTTGTCTTTGGTTTCAGACGGTTTTAGCACAACACTAGCATCTTGAGATATTGAATTTGTCTAGAATTTAGCTGCATACTAAAATTATTTAAGTACCTAAGTATAAGTAATTAGATTGATGAGGGTTTCCAATATTGCATTTCGTTATTGAAATAAGATTTTCTTTGCTTGCCTAATTTAGTAAATTTCAGCGTGGGCTAAGCACCTAATGTTATTTTAAGGACGAAGGCAACCGTTCACTTTTATTTAACCTAAAAACGATCCATCAACTCTGTATTTCAAAGCTCTTTCTAAAACCGACTCATAAATCACCCAAAAACTATTTCAATCCAGAATAGCAAAAATCCATATATTTGCCTTTCACTGACAGGTTGATAAAAAAATGCCCACAAAAGGACAGCCTGTCCTGTCCGCCCTTCATCACAGAGGTCCTTTTATCTTGCGGCCATTATTAATAGACCTATTCAAATGAAAATATATCTTGTGCATTTGTTATAAGACTTGTTTTAGCTATTTAGGTTTCCATTATCCATATATGGCTGGACTTCTAAATGTGGAACTAGGCCAGTTTGCATCAGATCCCAGTCCAGTGACGCGGTCATACGTGAAATGTGATCGTGGACAATTAAGTTCTGTCCTACTTACAGATGAATTGCAACTGTTGCTAATAAGAGTTGAGAATTGCCTAGTATACACGGTGCACAGCGGTACACAACATACCCAGTTGCATTTTGATTGAACTAGACATAACATAACATCACGTCTAATTGTCTCCCCGAAGGGTTCCGCAAGGGTGTACCTATGCACACCTAAATTTCGCCAGTTATGTTCAGTCCCATATAGTAGGGGGCGAGCTGATTGCCATCTACCGGGCACAAAACCCCAGACTCCAGGCTGCTACTGAGGAATTCCTAATGGGAAAACCCAATAACACTTTGCCCGTCCAACCTCATGCTCAGCAGCGCTCGCGACTACCAGACCAACGAAGTTAAATTTCTAGAACTGATCATAATCAGCCTATGGGTAGTTCTTCGAAATTTGATTCTTCGACTGATCCATATGGCCAAAATTTTATTTCACTTTCAGCTCTGTAACACATGTTCATAAGAAAATAGACATACCAAATAACATATGTTTGAATGAGGGACTCGTTTTTATAAAGTAGTTTTGAAGATATCGACGTTCGAATATTTTGTGCCCAGATGAATCAGAAACAGAAATAAAAAATGAATAAATACACCGTTAGTTTTGATTGATAATTCTAAACAATAATTATTCATTCTTAACTAAGACTAAGACATATCAAAAATGTCATATTTAGAACAGTTTTATGCTCCTGTCACTTTTTAATTATTCAAAAGGTCATAGCTAAATAAATATGAATAAATAAGACTAGAACTACTGACTTGTACACGGTCAAACATTGGACATTATAATGAAACAAAAGCACTCCTTTCGTGCTGGAAAAGGGAAATCTGTTTTATTTCATTAGTCATATGGGGGTTTTGACCATACGAATCAGGCACAGTTGAATCATAATTTTGCCTACAATCATGCATAACTCATCATACATACAGACTTCATTATTGTTATTTTTCTACACGATTCCATAACCCAAAAGCATCACACGAAACACAGATTGAAGTTTTAAAACAATAAAATAAATTTTATAAAATAGGCATTGTAATCATAATGACACCTGAACCAAACACAGGTGAATCAGATATTTTCCTTCGTAACACCGGGATCTAAGCCAACCAGCCGCAGGTCCACCTTCTAGCTCGTCCGTTGCACGACTGGCTTTCCCCCGCGCGGGAAGCCAGACTCTCATTATTATTACCCGACCAAGTACGGTCAAGTGAAGCTTACGCCACATTAATCAGTATTATACGCCGGACACTCCTTATTTATTTATTTATAAAAAAACTAACGTAGTTATAACCAAAACACATTTTTTTTGTAAGAGGGCAACTCATTTCCTTTCGAAATAATTATAATTTATATTGATGTATCAAAGGGAAAATGCGACATCGACCATTTTGTTCCGGAAAATGGCAAGCGGACGCGTTATATGAATCAGAAGAACGAACTTCAAATATTTTTATTTTGTACCTAGACAGCAATTATTTAAAAAATATAATTTGTCCTAGTAAGGCATAAAGCTAAACTGTACAAAAAAAAATTTACATGCCGTTTTGTTAGTTGGTTACAGAAATATACCCATAGACATCGAAAATTTTGTCCCTGAAGAACTACCCCTATAATGTTCCCACTGCTGGGACACAGGCCTCCTCTCTGTGAGAGGGAGCGGGCCGTAATCTACCACGCGGGCCCAGTGCGGGTTGGTAGATGTCACATGTCTTCGAATTTTTGGTTCTAGGACATGCCGGTTTCCTCACGATGTTTTCCTTCACCGTTTTGAGAGCAGTGGTGATGAAATAATTTACACAAAGTAAAGCGCCTGTCTGGGTTCGAACCTACGACCTACAACTCGTAAGTCGCGACCGTTACCACTGGGCCACCACTGCTCTCTAGAACTGATAATGAACTGTAAATTAGCTTGAGCGTTCGAGTT
Organism: Amphipoea oculea; assembly: GCA_945859645.1. NCBI lineage: Eukaryota > Metazoa > Arthropoda > Insecta > Lepidoptera > Noctuidae > Amphipoea > Amphipoea oculea. The sequence goes on along the minus strand of OX243864.1, from coordinate 19,388,178 downwards.
TGCAAAGAAAATTTCACACTACTTGACAAACCCATTAATATTGATCGTGTCATGTTTCGGATTTCTATAAATTGCCACACGTCTTGCAGAGATAAGAACGTCGAATATGCAAAAGACGGAACGCGGAAGACCATTTTATTATTGACTAAAAATGTCTAGCGTAAGTAAACATACATCGTTCGTCGCATATATTTTTGCAAACATCGCTGAAAGTTGCCATGCATAACTTCAATTGGTATTCGGCGCAACCTGCTATAAATTACATAATATAGTTTTATAACTGGTAAACAACTTGCCAAGGCAGTCGATAATGGTTAAAATATGTAACATTGCCAAAATTACAATTCGGAATACAAATCGGACACTTTCATGTTCGTGATCGGCATTTTATTTCAATATTTATGACGACTGAACAGAGAAAGACGATGGGTAGGTACCCTTTCTGTATATCTATCACATTATTTATTCTGCAAAACTAACATATTTAGCAGAGTTGTCAAATCAGCGAACTTTCCAATAAAATGCAAATTATCTCTTGAGGTAATATTTTAGATATCTTTAGTTTCTCTTAAACTATTCAATTAGGGGTTCCACTAGGTTCGAACTTAGGTTCTTTATTATTCAATATAGTTAGTGAATTTATTTATCAGTCAGCAATAATTAAGCTAAAATCAACGGCAAAATAAATTACATGAATAAATTCATAGTTACAGAAATAGGACCCTATACATATTTACGAAAAAATGTCAGTAGGTAAGTATTAGCCAAGGCAATAATTTAGGACCTACGTGTTTATTTTCTTCAGTACAAAAAGGGTGAGGGAATTTCAAAGTAAATAAGTTTATTGCAAGGATATAAATTTTAACATAACATAAAAAGATGTTTGATAAACTTGGTGGCCCGATCCAGTATGGTAGGTCTGACTTTGGGATAACCTATTTATAAGGTCAATTGTTAAAAGAAAAGTTGGCAAGGAATCTAGCGAAGCAAGTAACGATACTTACATAAATAAAGTAATAAAATAAAATTAGAAATGATTGTGAAAGTCAATACATTTCTCATATAAGTTTGTGATATTGGCGACAACGCATCAGCCTGTAGATAATTATTATAATTATTATTTAATATTTTTGTAATAAAAATATTAAATTCACTTACTAAAACAGGCAACGCATTATAACGAAAGTGAGCACTAAGAAATTTTTTAATTTTGTCATATGTGCCGATGGTAACTCGCATTTGGCGTTGGAATGTTTGTTGCTGATTATTTATTTTACCTAATAAGGGCTGATTTTTCCTACGCCAGACAATTTTATCCGATTAATAGTTTTGAATTTTTGACATTTCTTCCATACAAAACCTGTCAGACATCAATTTTATTCCACAGTTAAAAGTTATATGTCGATTGAAAAATCAGCCCTAAGTATAACAAAATATTCAGGAAATCCGATGCATCAGTAATACTAGTGACTAGTGAGTTTCCAATTAAAACAGTTCATATAAAATATATCAATTCAAGGAATTTAAACAGATAAAACAAATAACAAGTGTCGTCAAGGTTCTTAAAACACACACATGTTAATGATTCACACCATCCAAGAATACTACAAATTACGTATTCCAACACCGAAACATTTTACAATACAATAGTCTAACGCGTTTATATTCTACACGACGCGCAAGAGTTTCCTTCGTTGACTCATTTCTTATGAAGTTGTGATCCTCTGGAAGTTGTGCCTTTCCTACGTTTATAGGTATTGTTTTAATATTATATTCATCGTATTAACTACAAAGACCTTCACTCAGTTCTATGATATCTTCGCTTTTATCATTTACGTAAGTATATTTTATCTTAGATTCATGACGCCCAACTTTCGACAAAGGATCATTCATACAGGAAAATGGATGAAAACTGAAATAATATTTCTGTGCCTCCTGTGATAAGTGATATAACTCGAGTTGTACCCTTTTTGTGATTTTCACATGAGCATTATCAAAAAAAAAATACGTCTTTTTTGGTCTAACTCACGTTCTTCTATCTGCTATAGTTTCGGAGATAATTTTGTGCAAAGTGATACAACTATACGGATTTTGGCTGTTTTAGGGATTTTGTTTTTGCTGTCCTGTAAAATGACGTTTTTTGACTTGTATCACTTATCACAGGAGGCACAAATTTATAAACCAATATATTCGAGTGATAAGGTTGACTATGCGTAGTGATCAAAAACTTGTTAATACAAAAACAGACTCATCTGATATCCGGCGTGTGTGTGAGTCACCGACAGTTAAGTTAAATGTTGTTACTGTTTAAATGATGTCACGTCCATACAATCACACAAAACTTGTTTGGTCAAATGTTTAAATACCTACTATTAAGTAAAGAATTTTGAAAATGTACCTACGCCATGTAGCCATTGAATTGTATACAGGAAAAAAACTAGTGCGCAAACTGAAAAACATGAAGTCAGCGTATGATTCTATTGTAGTCCCCTTAGCGTAGTTTTTCGTCGGTTAAGTATACAAAAATGCAGGTTTTGCTCTTCTCTATGAAACAGAAGTCTTTTGTTTTTTTTTTTTTTGATAAGCGACGAAATATTTCTACGCTAGGTCTCTTAGAATCATGTGCTGTATTTATGGTTACAGTTTATGCACTGGTTAAAATTTTATCCTGTATGAACACAGGTAGGTAAGTATTTAGGTATTTTATAGCGGAAGAAATCAAATCGCTACACAAAATTCAGCTCATAAAACACAAAAAGTGAAAATAATTAACTAATGGAAAACCATTTAGCCCTCCATATTAGTCCATATGGTTCAACAACCCCAACCGACCGACCGCGACCCCAACATAGTTGGAAAAGACATCTAACATGTTGATGATGGTTGAACTAATGAATATTAAAATAACAAATTTGCCTAATCTTATTTACAATACCTACTTATTATATTTTAACGATGAACACTGAAAAGCTTTTGAAAGAACGGTAACCCGCTAAAATAATCAGAGCATGTTAGAATTTTATATGAATTTGAGAATCATTATGAACACTTGGCTGAAAACGTTGAACTTAATTATTACTTTTGGTGTTACTGATACTTTCGCACCGAAAGAAATATCGCCGATCGAGAAATTGATGAACGAGCAGAAACTGCACAGTAGAACATATTCTGTTCGATGACTCGGCGGAACAACGGAACCGACCGAGCGAAAAACCAAATCATCAGTAGGTATTTACAAGATCACTTCGTTGAATTTTTTTGTACCTACCTAACTTATAAAATCCTTTCACTATAGGTTAACAGGAATCACCGATTGACAAAACCACTTCGTAGAAACTGAAGAGATCGGTAGCACTTTTTTGAGAGAAGGTCCTACTACGAACGAGCACTTTCTCAAAAAAATTGTGCCTGCTCAGCCAAGGTCTACATCTAAATTCTATCTTATTTTGTCAGAATGTGTTTTATATTTGACTTAGCCGCTTGGAGAGTTCTCATTTTCTATGGTCTGTCTTTCCACAAGGTAGGAATGAAGTAGGCACTGTATGTACCACGAGCAGTTTGTTTTGGAAACATTAGCTAGCTATTGTTTGTAGTTTTACGTGAACGATGTCACCATCAAGTAGTAGGGCCATTGCAGGCTCGGAGGTTGCGAAATGCACTTCAGAAATGTGCTACTTATTAGTCATAGCTCATAACTTACAAGGAACTGAATTAGTGGACTTCGTCGAGTCAACTGTGGTATATGATTGACTCATCGCTGTAGTACGCACGCATGCGGCGGTCATGAGTCACAGCAAAGAGTCAAACAGCATTGCCTTGCCTGACCAGCGAAGCCCGGAACAGATTAAGCGCAGTTTAATCTATGTTGTCTAAACAACTGGCGTGTAATGCCAGAGGTTAGACATCGTGAACCCCAACATAACCATTACCGTACCATTTCTATGAAACTTTCATCGAATCTTTACAATTTAAAAATAATCAGAAAGTGTTCGCTGCTGTTCTCACGTTTTTTGCTCGTGATCCGTATTGCAGTAACAGTGCAACTGATGTTTCTTTCTAGACTTGACTAGGTAATTAGTGCACTGCTGATAGATTGAGATCACAAAAGGTGTAGACATGTTTTATAGCAAGCGTAGGTAAATGCTGCCTCAGGCGTCTACAGAATGTCTTAACTTCTCAAGTAACACTCGTCCTTTTACAAGGGGTTGACCAACGTACTAATCTATCGGAAATGCGTTCTAAATGGCCCTTTGTGTTGAGTCAAGCAACGACATAATAAATAGTGAACCGACAACCCTTGTCGTTGGTGCGTCACAGTACAGATAATGTGCAGACAGTAGAATGACTCCAGTGAATGACTCAGTGTCGTGATATTCGTGTCTCCATACGTCCCTCGTCCCTGACGCATTAACATTTTATATTGATAAAATAATGCTTCTTTGCTGTCTAGCCGATCTCTTTGTTTCTTACAAGTACATGGCTAGTGTGATTTATATTTTGAATAGGTCTCGTCTGGAATTCTAGATCTGTCATTTTTAGCTTGCGGTGATGTAACTTTAGTAGCCATACTAGATTTTCCAAAAGACCGTTGCAAGGTGCTGGGTGTTTCTTTAATTTTAAATCCTATTCACAATCATATTACGCTCGTTGCCTTACATTCCTTCGCACCTTTCTGTTATTATTATTAAATATTCATGTCCCCTCTCTGATATTATACAGAAGCTAATAATTCTCAACTCCATTGGGTTTAACTTCAATGGAGTAGTACCTACCTATGTTAATGGGAAGTCTAGTCTGGACCATTTCATTTTTCTAGGCATAATTCCCTGGCTTTAGCGCTTGGCAATTGGGATTTGAAGTTTCTCTTTTATTGCCTCTTCTCTGTATATTTCTTTTAGCAATGAATGAAAGTGGAAGCGGATTTTTTTCTCTTTCTCTTATTTAATTACTTTATGGGTTTTATAAGACAGACCAATATAAAATTCTTGGCTGATGTTAGTTGTTTAGTGCTTTGGGTTCTCATTACTCCTTACTCCAAACTCTTTATTATCTTTCGTAGAATAAACGGATCCTCATCTCTGGCGTAGAATTTTGGACTGGTTTCTGTAATTTCTCAGTACGCAACCCGGACACTGGATTTATACCCAATTTATAACAATGTGGTTTTTGGGTTTAAACATAACTGGGGAAATGTGACACCTGTGCCCAACCCTTCGGGGATGACGGGCGTTATGTAGTTTCTGAACGGTGGCAAATGTGGCAATAGAACCCTCGACCTCGGTTGTGCGTCAGTCAACGCCTCAGCCTGCAGACTACTATCACTTTCTTTGAACAGGTCTTCGCAAATTGAAGACACCTTCACCTGCTTTACATAATTCCATAGGTTATTGACCTCAAGGTAGACAAAAAATACATAGGTACGGTTACGTTACGGTTGTCAATTTTTAAGAACTGTCTTCATTAGTACGTAGATAACCGTTGACTAAAAAAAAATATGGCGAATCAGTAGGTCTTGGGGCTCGTCTAAACTAATTAATTCACAAGGTAACTTATGATCTGCTATTCACATAAACCAAAATCGAAAGTTACTTATCAAAAATTTGGTGATCAATCGATTACATTGATATTAAGTACTTGTTTACAAACGTCTAGTTATGCATGCATAATTTATTTGACAGAATTTCACTTTACAAAATGCGGAAAAGCCGCAAATATTGGTGGGTATTTTATTTAAGTACCTACTTAGTTATTGTTCCTTCTGTACTACATAATAATAAAAGGTACAGTCAACAAAAGAGATACGTATGCAGGATCGTCCATATAGTTGAAGTTTTTGTAAGAAACCGATGGATGTTCTTGAATAAAATTTAATTTAACAACTCATTTATCAAATTTTTCAGTCGACAACATCCATCGGTTTTTTTTACTAAACTTCAACTACCTATATCCGACGATCTTGCATCCTGCATAATTATCTCTTTTGTTGACTGTACGTAAGTACCTAATACCTATACATGTAGAATGATGTAGGTACTAGGTAGGTATAACCTGAGCTGATTCTCAAATTAAAATTCTACTTAGATACCAGCTACCAAACCAATGCTCAGACTAGGGAGAGTAAGTTCAGATATCTGAGGTTCAGATAACTAAGTAGGTAAGTACCTAGGAGTCAGTAGCAGCAGCAGCAGCACAGCAGCAGGACGCAGAAGGGTCAATGTATATAAGTTAATTTAATTAACTTAAATTGTCTAACGTTAGATGTAAATTGAGATTAAAATCATAACATCAAACCTTCAATCAACAATATCAAAGCCAGGCGTTACTGGCGGTACAATTTCATATTATACAACCAACATAAATAATCGTAAAACTATTTGCAGCGTAATCGCGCATACAACCTTCTCAACTTGGCTAAGTTATTCGCCGCCTTGCACAGACGGTATTGAATGGAATCGCTTTGCTACTAGACACCAACACAACCACAAAGGTTTGTTTGTGTTGGAGTGCGACATGTACGTACAACGACCGTTGCCTGCCACCGTGCACCAATCAGAACTCGGGATTTTACCCATGCCCATATATGGTAAGGCCATCGGTTGCGGCAAGCGGGGAACTTGGGCGAGTCCATTTCTGAGTAAAAAATAATAACATTCCTTTTTCGAATAGTAACAATTGCATGACATATGTCAATTAGGCCTGTCAGTAGGAGCATTTTGTAGGTCGTTTTTAATGATAAAGCGGCGTAATTAGTAGGTAAATTTGTTATTATTTAGCACCTACAGAGGTCCGTTGGGCGAGTCGATTGAATCGCGGGGCGCCGGCGTACGGCGTATTCTAGTGAAGCAGATCGACCGACCTCCACGAGCGAGCGAGCAACAGAAAGAAACCGGCCGGCATTCATTTCTCACGGTTCGCGAACGCTGCGGTTATTGTCTCTCCTAAACGTTTATTACTGGTAAGTAAATTATATTTTATTATATATTCGGTTATTTACTTATCTAGGCTTTGTATTTATGGCAAATTTTTAACAAGCCACGATATTAAATAAGTATATTTATTGCCTCGAGCCGAGGTGTGCGTCTACTCCTACTCGTGGTTCTGTGTAAAATCAATTTTGTTATCAATCAATCTATTCTGTCAGTCAGTTTGACGAGTGTGCTCACTGTCTATGCAGATAAGTGCCACTTGCTGCCTATCCACATGTGCAGTGCCCTCCGTGTGGTGCACAGGCTGCACAGCTGTCTTTTTGGAAGTGTGCCAATATGCGTTGAACTTTCGTTATCATCTATTTCTTAAGTGCGTGTGTAGGCAGAGTAAATACAGTGCATTACTGTCTGAAGCGACCGTCTGCTTGCTAAATGTTCAATGTGAGCGCCGTTTGAGATCTCGTCGTTATCAAGAGGAGCGCTATCAGAGGCGGGGGTGCGCGCGGGGGTCGGGCGGCGCGCGCAGGCTCCTGCCGCGGAATACCATATATGGCCACGAAAACTCATGTATTGTGCCGTACTGTGCGATTGGTGGAGAAGTCGCCGCGGCGGGGTAGGGGCGCCCCGATAACCAGCCTCATTTATATACTCTGCCTGCCGCGCTCGCCGGCATTCCACGAAGTGAGCTCGAGCAGTGGTGTTGTGCAGCATTTACCGAGGCTGTGCAATAGCGAGTTAATTTATTTATTTATTAGGACTATTTAATTAAAAGTAAGTTGATACAGATGTGCAGCCTATTAATTTTTTTGTGACGTTTAGTGATAAATAATATAGTGGCGTGAGGAAATAGTGCAATCCCATTAGTGTGTGCGGGTCAGTGACACGTTGCTAGGGTTGGGCCGCGTGACGCCGGCCGGGAGTCTGGGATAGCCGGTTGCGGTAGGGCGTGGCAGTGATCAGGCTCCAACTGACACTTAGCGATATTTGAACTTGAGCGTTCATCAATCCAATTAGAAAGTAACTCATCTTGTGAACGACTTTCTCGCTCGGTAAGAGCAGAGCCCCGTCTTCGTGAAATGTGGTCATGCCGCGTCATGTGCCACGTTTTTTCCACCGCACCACCTATCCATACATATCTCTCGCCATATTTGGTTCCAATTTGCGACTCGACTCCGCCGCCCACTTAGCATTGTCCCGTGATGGTTACGTGTGGGTCTTCTACCCACAGACTACCTTAATGGATGTGATCTGAAACTTATGCTACATTAGTTAGTAATTTTAAATGTAAGTACTTACCTACTTTTTTTTGAAGTGAAGGTTAACAATTTTTTTTTTGTTAATTGCAGACTAATTCAAAATGTGCGACGAGGAAGTTGCCGCGTTGGTAGTAGACAATGGCTCCGGTATGTGCAAAGCCGGGTTCGCCGGAGACGATGCACCCCGCGCCGTGTTCCCCTCCATCGTGGGCAGGCCGCGCCACCAGGGCGTCATGGTCGGCATGGGACAGAAGGACTCGTACGTAGGCGACGAGGCCCAGAGCAAGAGAGGTATCCTCACGCTCAAGTACCCCATCGAGCACGGCATCGTCACCAACTGGGACGATATGGAGAAGATCTGGCACCACACCTTCTACAACGAGCTGCGTGTGGCGCCCGAGGAGCACCCCGTGCTGCTCACAGAGGCCCCCCTCAACCCCAAGGCCAACAGGTAGGTCCCGCGCCCAGCGCGCCTCGTCCGCACCCAAATCTGCTTGCAGTGAGCACTGCGAGCCAAGCTCTGCGCTCTGAGCCGCGCCTGACCATGTCCTTTGTTTTGCAGAGAGAAGATGACACAGATCATGTTCGAGACCTTCAACACGCCCGCCATGTACGTCGCCATCCAGGCCGTGCTCTCGCTGTACGCGTCCGGTCGTACCACCGGTATCGTGCTGGACTCCGGCGACGGTGTCTCGCACACAGTGCCCATCTACGAGGGTTACGCGCTGCCGCACGCCATCCTGCGTCTGGACTTGGCCGGCCGTGACCTCACAGACTACCTGATGAAGATCCTCACCGAGCGCGGTTACTCGTTCACCACCACAGCTGAGCGAGAAATCGTGCGTGACATCAAGGAGAAGCTCTGCTACGTCGCGCTTGACTTTGAGCAGGAGATGGCCACCGCCGCCTCCAGCAGCTCCCTGGAGAAGTCCTACGAACTTCCCGACGGACAAGTCATCACCATCGGTAACGAACGATTCCGTTGCCCTGAGGCTCTCTTCCAGCCCTCATTCCTGGGTATGGAAGCTTGCGGCATCCACGAGACCACTTACAACTCGATCATGAAGTGTGACGTCGACATCCGTAAGGACTTGTACGCCAACACAGTTCTGTCCGGTGGTACCACCATGTACCCTGGCATCGCCGACCGTATGCAGAAGGAGATCACAGCCCTGGCCCCGTCCACAATGAAGATCAAGATCATCGCGCCCCCAGAGAGGAAGTACTCCGTATGGATCGGTGGATCGATCCTCGCCTCCCTCTCGACCTTCCAGCAGATGTGGATCTCGAAACAGGAGTACGACGAGTCTGGCCCCTCCATCGTGCACAGGAAGTGCTTCTAAGCGCGCCGCGACCCGCTGCCGACAGCAGCCCGCGGCCCGGCCGGTCCCGCGGTCGGCTGCTCAATTCAGGCTTGTAATCTCCGTTAATTTAATTGTACGTAAGATATTATTGTAATTAAATCGTAATAGTGACGGCAGGACGGAGCGCGGCGCCGCGGGCGCGCCTCGACCGCCGGCCTCGGTACTGCACTCGCCAAAGGATCTTTTGTAATCTCATGAATGATGATTGTATGTGCTGAAACGGATAAGACTACTTTCTTACTAGGTCATTTATAAATTATAAAAAATGAAAAAAATACAAAAAAAAATCTGAAAAATTTACCTGGCTTTTCTTTAATTTTCCTTACACACACACACGAAACAAATGCATGCTCGTTATCTGAGCGCAACGACCGACATTGACCCATGTATGAAAATAGAACGAACTTGGAGCAATCGTCCAGAAATAGCCGTCATCGCCAGACGGCAACTGTTTACTAACGCTGTAGGGATGCTACATCTAATCGTGTACACAAAACATTTCACACAATCCAAAATTCCAAACACATTGGATAGAAATTCACATAATAAAATTGTCTACGAGAGGTAAACTTGTGAGTTACACAACATACACAGTCCAAGTTCTCGAGTACCGAATACAGTATGAAACGAGACACCATTTTTTTTTCATCATCATTCACATTAATTATTTAGGTGGGTATTTACCGTTACATTAATCATCAAACAACACTCATTTCTCTAGTAGCTAACTTGTCTTGAAGCGAGGCCGTCATTCTGATCCACACGAGAAAGTGTATCTTTGGGGAGCATTTTCTCACCCGCATTGGCTCATGGTCACACATCACCATCTCACATGTTACAAATAATAATCGATCTTTATTAATTATTTGTAACAGACATCACGTGTGTATCTCTTTTACATACGTGATGATATCTTTGGTCCCAGAATTAATTGCTTGAGAATCGTGTCTAAATTGTCTGTAAACGAAACATAAGTATCTTAATTACCTGCAAAACTGGTAGTTCCAAGAGATTAGCGCGTTCAAACAAAAAAACTAATTTCAGCTTTATTATTAGTATACTTTGATGTAGATATCGCACCTTCGGTGCAACAAAGTCACAACAGCTCATTTTTTAATTTTACAGGAGATGACTTTTAAAAGTATATATATGGTTCAGAGACAATTTGGCATACTTAGGGTCAACTCACACCGAAAGAGCGGCGAAGGGCAACGAAGCGGAGCGCAGTTTCAGTTTCATATGAATTTCAACTTTATTATCATTATCATAATACTTATTATCGCATGAGAAACTCGAACGAGTCGCGCGGATGCCCGCGGCGCCGCAGGAATTCCGGGGAATTCCATAACGGAGTTTCTCATGCGATAATAAGTATTATGATAATGATAATAAAGTTGAAATTCATATGAAACTGAAACTGCGCTCCGCTTCGTTGCCCTTCGCCGCTCTTTCGGTGTGAGTTGACCCTTACCTCAATTTTGCAGATTACCGAGATGACGTATAATACAGTAGTATGGAAGAAAAAGACATGTAGCGCCGACCCCAAGTAAATTGGGATAAGGGTAGGTGGATGATGATGACTTAGATGTAGATATCGATACCTATTAACGACTGTGAAGTTTCGCCAGATAATTTAATTTGACCTTGTATGAAGACTGCCGCCGGCGGTAGTGACAAATATGTATGATATCAACCGCCTTTAGCTGCAAAGTTCGGAATCTGTAAAGTTTAGCAGATGTAAATAAGAAAACAATCTTAACAGTAGAGTATGTAGTAGGGGCCCGTGGCTAAAAGATAACAGCCGCACAGGGTCGATCGATCAGGTTAAGCTACGCTTGCCGCGGTTGGTCTGTGGATGGGTGACCATCTTTACATACCGAGACTCCTCCGTGTCTCGGAAAGCACGTTAAGCGATTGGTCCCGGCTGTCATTCATGGATCTTTGACAGTCGTTACGGGTAGTCCAGAAGCCCGAAAATCTGAAAACCAGTCTTACCAAGGGGTAGGTACCTATCATATTACCCAGTAACTGGGTTGTGGATGTCAGATAGGCAGTCGCTCTATGTAAAATACTGGTATTCAGCTGCATCCGGTTAGACTGGAAGCCGACCCCAACATAGTTGGGAAAAGGTTAGGCGCGTATTTTGCTTTTTACCTTTTTCTAGATTTTTCGTAGGATGACCAAGCCAAGTTTGTAGTAAGTATAAGTTTTTCACAACTGCACTTGTAGCAATAATGCACACAATGCGGGGGCAACCGGTCAAGCGTCGCGGTTCGCCGATCGGCGACGAAACAATAGAAAAACAATTGTGTCTCATTAGCAGCACTTGACAGATTAAAGTACGCTACGACTAAATTACAAGTTAAAGTGAACTCATTTGCGATAATTGTTTGTTTATTCTTGACCAGTACCAGTACTTAGTGATTGTGGGATTGATACGTCGCAGTAAGATAGCCAAGTTCAGGTCAAGTAAGATCAAGAACAATGTGAGTCATAGCTTTAAATACAAAGTTGTCGTTAACACTGACGTCACATACCTATCATGAATTTATTTATGACTAGCTGCGCCCCGCGGTTTCACCCGCGTAAGTGTCGATTCATGAAAGCTAATAAAATTTTCTACCACTCAAACTATCTCTTTACCAAATTTCATCTAAATCGGTTTAACGGTTTAAACGTGAAGAGTTATTACAGACAGACAGACTTCAGCGGAGCTTTTCAAAACGTGATGCTCGAAAACCGATTAGAATTTAGAAAAAGTGTGTAAATTAATCAGCGCTTGACACTACTCCATACAAGTTTAGAAGTGATTAAAAACTTGTCTATTAAAAAAAAACAACCGACTTCAATAAAAAAACACTACAAAGTGATAAATAACTTTAATTTCGGAAGTCGGTGTCGTTGGTTCCGCATTTTCGTTTTTTGACACCGACTTCCGAAATTAAAGTTATTTATCACTTTGTAGTGTTTTTTTTTTTGAAGTCGGTTGTTTTTCTTTTGTAAAAAAGTTTTTATTTTTCACTTTTTAGTTGTACCTACCCTACAAAAAAGTAAACAAAAAGATCGTTAATGTAGACAATGTAGATACATTTTTAGATTTTTGTTGATTTTTCAAAAACCGCTTGTCCGATTTCGATAAAATTTTCATGGGACCATTTGGGAAGTATACCCTTTCCAACAAAAAAAGAATTTTTCAAATCGGTTGGCAAGCAACGGAGTTATGCGCGAACAAACAAAAAAAAAATACAAACATTCGAATTGAGAACCTCCTCCTTTTTTAGAAGTCGGTTAAAAATTAGGTACGTCAATTTACGTTAGGCGCTGATTAATTTGACAAGACTGAACTAAAATTTATCTTCTATTTAAATTAAATTTAGTTTAGTTTGTGAATAAATGAATCGGCACCAGTGTGTTATCTCAAACTCGTGTCTTTGAGAATAACATTGACTTATTTGTGAAAGAATGTACTAGAATACTAAGACTGCAAGTTTCTAGCATTACTTTTTGGTGATTAGTCAAGTTAAACTTGCCTCTAAAGCACGTTATGCCGTTGGTGTCCCCTGTCATTCGTAGATCTTTGACAATAACTACGGTACGACTTACGAGTAGTCATATGCCAAAAGTCTGACAGTCTTACCAAGGGGTATCGTGTTACCTAGTAACTGGGTTGTGGAGGTCAGCCAGGCAGTCGCTCGATGTAAAATACTGGTATTCAGCTACATCTGGTTAGACTGGACGCCGACCCCAACATGATCGGGAAAAGACTAGGCACATTGATTGCTAAGTTAACCGGTTGAATGCCGTAATTACAGACACAATTAAAAAGCCATTGTGTCTCGCGTGGATCCACGTTTAAGCATACGAAGGGTTAAACGCATACCAGGAATAAATAAAACTGTATTTTATCATACGACTTTTATTTCGAACATCACAAATATTCCACATACATAATTAGCAGTATCGGTTAGTTAAAAACGTATTAAAAATTAACGAGATAAAACTGTGTCAAAATTCATAAAATATCATCGTGTCTACGAGTTAAGTGTAACAGTACATAGCAAGTTTATTGTCATACATTATACTATAAACTTTGCACAGATAAAATATGATATATTTGAAACAGTGTTGTACTCAATTCAACAGTATTTAGGTGGCATACAGCCGAATACTCAAACACAACTCAATTTTGAGGCATCTTAAGTCACATGCTGTGTCTGTCTCTTTGAGAATGTCTTAAAGTTAAATGACGTTTGAGTATTCGGCGGTTACACAAGCATTATATCATTCCTCGTGTAACCTTCTTGCTTAAGGAACACAATGCATAGAAAAATATAACTCCGATTAATTGACATGATTGATCATTATAAAATATTTTTGGTACAACAATTACTTTCCAAATTTTTAAAGACCGAGTAACGTTTTACAATGAAGAAGATTATTGTTAGTGGTAACTTTAAACTATGTAAACCTTAACATTAAAAAAACAGTGACATCTGGGGAACTACTTAGTCTTATTTTCGAAGCAATCATAGACTATTAGCTAACAAGAGAGAGATTAGTGGTGATTCTTGGCCCTTATTACCTACACACACCACATTGAAGTTTTATGTGAAAACAAACAACTTACAACTTATGAAAGTAGGTAGGTGATTAACAGATTTAGTTGCTTAAAACTGAGTTTAATCGGTCAAGCCCCGCGCGTTACCGATCGGTGACGAAACAATGGAAAATCAATTGTGTCTCACTAGCGGAGCTTGACAGATTAAAATTGTAATTGAAATACTTATCAAAACTTGGAGGCTCAAATAAGAAAGGGGTTGAAAGGACCATACAGGATGGCAGCAGGGACATCGTTTCACAACCTGTTACCATGGATACATGATTCTGAAACCAGTCCGGAATCATGTGCTGAATTCATGGGTACAGTTTGCCCCTGCCACCCTGTAGATTCTATGATTAACGGCATTTTTATACAGTTCTAAAGTAAACACATTAACTCGTGGGTCACACCTGTGTGGCCGCCAGCGGTCTTAGAGGCAGTTATATGATAATAGGGCCAAAAGAATCGTTTACAAGCAGTGCTTCTAAAGTATATACAAACTAAACTATCTTCTAGTAAGATTCTCAAAAAATTCGCAGGGATGTTAGGCTCCTCACTGGCTAAATTAGATTTTGAGACAAACCATAAACACTTATTATTTATATTGGCATAGAATTTAATTATAATCTAACTGGACTAGCTCCTTCACTAAGCCTATACTTGATAAAAATATGTTGATTTAGAAACGAGATATTATAACTGCTCATCAAGTATTTAATACTAGTAGCTACCAAGTTAAAATATCCTATGTAGGTATAACAATACTCCTTCATTTCTTTTTAATATATTATTATGAGAAAAAGCATGATTATTAAGTAACATTCGATTTTATTATCAGGAAGTGCAAGAGTAGCACTTTTATAAAGTATGTAAATTGTATATGAAAGGTATTTATTAAGTATGTAAAATATAAAATCTTTTAAAATTGACACCGCGTTTCTAAATCAACCGTTCTAATTAAAATTATAAACTACCTATGAAATAAAAACCTTAATTTATTAAAACCTTAAAAAGTACATTAAAAATCTACATTTATAAATAAAGTTAAAAAGTATTCAGAATTCAACTAAGCGTATTACGGGCATTGTGCGGTCTCGGAGATTTCATTAACGTTATTTCACTGGTCGTAAGCACACGGTCTAGTTCAAATCTTACAACATCCTTAACAACGTCACCAACAGTTTTTGTACTATCAATATTAAGAATTTTAAAGATAAGGCCACTTTACACTACACTGAATATGCCTAGGAATGATTACTATCCTCATTATTGAACACAATTTGATTGGACGAGTTTCCACTGCTTATAGTTCACACAGTTCAATTCCGTGACATCTTAGTCCCCTTAGAAACAGCTGTAGTGTGTGCTACGTCTCGCTGTCCTTAATGCTGTCTTCTGTGGCCCTGCGGATGTCAGACAACGGGTTGCCGTGTACTCTGAACCTGTAGACACAGGTGTATGTCGGGTTGCCATGGTTACTTTCGACTCTCAGTTCAATAATATCGTATGCGACCGGGTACTGCACTCCACCGATGTCGGTCGTCTTGGGATACTTGACTGGGAAGTACTGTATTGCGGTGCCGTTGGCATTGTACTGGTAGTCGCCGAAGAGATGTGGCTCGGCGTCCATCTCGCCGTGTAGACCCTGGAAGTAAATGTTCAAAACAGGTGATCTGTTTATTATCTGGTCATATAATAGGAAAATATGGATTATATTTCCTTTCAGAACAAAATGTTTAAATTAAGCATAATATTTAAAAATGGTTTCTGTAAGGATCAGTGATCGGAATAGGTAAGCTTTTTAAGTTCATTGACCGCAATCATTGATGTTAATATGGATATTCCACGGGATTCCGACTGATACTACGGGATTTTATTGAATTTCATTCTTTTTGTCAATATGTATAAAAATGGTTTATGTAAGCCAATAAGCGCATGAGCGACGTTGTAAATTTTACGTCAACAGCACGCTATAAAACTTTTTGCCAAACGCGCGCCGTTTCCGCTTTGTTGAGACGCGTAATGTCGCCGCATCATGGAAACAAAAGAAAGCAATAGCGGGGTGTTTCTGTCGCTAGAGTAAGTACTACTTAAAAACCAAATCCCGGGACTCGGGGAGTATCCATATTATTCTAACCTATGGCAAAAACATAAAACAGCTCTACCTATTCCGATCTGTGGTAAGGATCGTAGCAGGTAGCGTTCTGTAGTTTCAGCCTACCCACATGGGAAGGCGTGAGTTTATGTATGTATGTTTCTATAAATGTATGAAGTAAAGAGAAGTATTTATACTAACCATGATGTCTAAATTTAACAACCAAAATGAGCACACAACACAACATGAACACAAAACAGAAAGGCATGAACAAAATCTAATAGTACAATACCATGAGGCCCAAGACAAGTAATTAATTAAGACACGCATTTCTAAGAGTTAGCAAGCCAACGAAAACCATCCAAGTATTTTTAATACTTAGCCTATACTGTCCCACGACTGGGCAAAGGCCTCCCATTCAGAATTAACTTAAATTTTTTGGCCCCGGCCCAGAGTTTGGACTAGTATCTGTTCTATGATGGCCATAGTCTCACCCATTTCAGGAGTGATTATTTTGCCAAGTATGATTTTATGAAATTGCGCAAGCAATGTTAACAACAAGTAAGTTAGTTTCTGCAGGCTAGACAATTGACTACCAGTATCAAATCATGCGCAGAAGGAAAAATGCAAGCACACAAGAGAAACACAGAATAAACAGTCAGCACAAACTAGATAGTTTATAATGTGCAATACCATGGGCCCAAGATAACCAATCAATTAAGACACGCATTTGATTTTTTGTTATAGTACAGACTGATTTACACGGTACAATTCCCTGTATTATAATATCAGTAAAAAATCAGTTTTAAGCAGAATTGCAAGAACTATTCAAGTATTATTAACTTGATTTATTTTGCCCAGACCGGAATCTGGATTAGTGCCCGGTTGATGGCAATATCTTCGCCCCCATTTATAGGGGATATTGGGCCAACTGTGATTTTATGAAACAGCACAATTAGTGGTTGTAGTAATAATAATTAATAATACAGTTTATGTAGTAGTTTTAATGTTGGCAAGACGTTGGTTAGTTACAGCAGGTTAAAAATGTGAATTTTGTAAGCTTTTATAGTTGCAGTTAACAAAGAAACAAAACAAATAGCAAGCAAGATGTAACACAGGAAAATAATCAAAATTATTTAAGAATTTGTAGACTAACATAATTTCATTGTTTTTGCTGTGAAGTGTATTTTAGAATAACGATAGCACAATTTATGAATACCATAGTAGCACAGCGTGCAGTTATGTAAGTTTAAAGGGCGAGGGCAGCTGAATTCACAAGTAATATTTTAGCCCAATGGTTGAACATCATCTGAAACTCGAGAACATTGTCTCTTCTACGTGAATGCGTTAATAATAGTTCACTATCGCCGAGCTGAAAAAAGGCTGGTTACTAGTAAATAGGCTCACGCACAAGGTAGGTAGGAAGGTTACATGCACAAGCTTTTGAAAATTAATATTACCCACAAAGGCCATAAAACACATCACAATGCACAGATTTAATAACCGCAAGCCACATGCATACTCTTAAAGCCAATGAATAACAATATTACGTACGTATACGGAGAAGTTTTTCGGTGCGGACTCGATCTTGCCTTCGACTGCCAGCAGGCGCGACATGTGCTCTAGAGAGAATCCGGTCACTTCTATTATTGCGTATGTTCGGACCACTGAAACAATACACATTGTGTTAGTTGTATGGTAAATAAACCGTAGAATTATTCGGTATCTACTCGGTCCTCTATTGAGGGCCTAGCTTTTGCCCGTGTGGATGTTGGAAATTATCCCACGGGAACGTGCTACCGGGAAGAAAAAGTAGCCTACGTACTGCCTAGGATGCCATCTAACTCCTTGCCAAATTTTATCCATATCCGTTCATAGTCATTCATCCGTTTTAGGCGAGAAAAGGTAACATACAGACAGAGCTACTTTCGAATTTATATTATTATGGATATAAAGCTGGTTCGGCCCACATAATGGGTCAAGAGATGATTCAATGACGCCCATCTTTATGTAAAGCCGGTAGATATATGAATGTAGATAGTCCAAGTTCCACTTCCTGTATGGTACTCAAATGTTTATGTATAAAGGTTGATTTTGGAGCAGTGGTGGCCCTGTGGTAACGGCCCCGACACGAGTACCCGGCAGGAACTTAACTTTGTGTAAATAATTTCATCACCACTGCTCTCAAAACCTTGAAGGAAAACTTCGTGAGGAAACCAGCAGGTCCTAGCACAAAAAATTCGAAGACATGTCACATCTACCAACCCTCACTGGGCCCGCGTGGTAGATCTCTCCCTCCCACTCCCTCTCGAAGCAAGGAAGCCTGTCTCCCAGCAGTGGGAACATTATTGGCTGATTATGCTGTTGATTGTTCACTGTTGCTGTTCTCGTATCGGCACGAGTTTTCGGTACGAGGATAGCTTCTACCAAAGATTAGATTGCTTACTATGCCCCGTCCTTTTCACAGTTCCAGCAGTGACAACTTTATAGGCTAATTATGTGTAAAATCTACTCACCCAGGTACCCAGGGAAGCCCTGGAAAGCCCAGCATTCGGCGGGCATGGCTCCAGGAGTGAGGGCATACCGCGGCGACGTGTACACCCACCACACGGGCAGGCCCAGGATGCTGTACTGCTTCGTCTTGATCTGGTATAACTCCGTGCACTTTGTGGAGATCACTTGACCACCTGGAGAATAAAACACGAATGATTAGAGAGGTTTTTTCGCGTATACATTGTTTTCTATAATACAGGATTTAATGTAACGTTTTCTGTAATGTTTTTAACCCTGTCCAGTTTACTATTACAAGAAAAATAGATAAGGACCTTGGAAATTACTAGCTCAAGACATAGATATTTCTGTAGAAACAAACATAACACGCTATCAAATAGCGCAATAGTTACGGTAGAAAAAAAACTTTCGTTAAGTGTTACGTCTCACGCGAGCTGTTTAGTTGTTTGTACGAGTCATATTTACAACTGAACTTCCGTGTAGTTTTAATAGTATAAATGTAGACTGCGATAAGTTAATTGATAAATTGAAATTGCCGTATGCCTTACGTAATACCATACTATAAACAGTATTAATGCAATTAGGGACTGCCAAACTATTGCAGTTTTTAAAAGAAGAGTGAAAGAACACTATCTCTCCACCCTATCATAGTTGTGTATGTATGTTTATTTGTATGTATGTAAGTATATTCTTGTATTATTGGTTTAGTTTTATTAAGTGAATTGTTTTTTAGATTTTATGTTTTTTTTTGTCTCCTTTACTCTTTAACACGCTGTCTACATCTCTTTATTTCTTGTCCTATCGCAGGTATGCTGGAAGAGATTTCTTATGAAATAAGCATCACCTTTGTACCTATTTTTCTGTTCTGTTTTTTTCTTGTCTGTTTATATGTGCGTACATAAATGATAAAATAAAATAAATAAATAAAAT
Source organism: Amphipoea oculea (assembly GCA_945859645.1). Taxonomy (NCBI): domain Eukaryota; kingdom Metazoa; phylum Arthropoda; class Insecta; order Lepidoptera; family Noctuidae; genus Amphipoea; species Amphipoea oculea. Next base: position 19,368,496 of record OX243864.1, on the reverse strand, counting down.
ATTATTTGTTAACAGCGACAGCTTAACAGATAAGAATATGTTTTACCTGCAGACTCCAACGCGTAGTCAACCAATCCAGTCTTATCAGCGTCATACACGTCCAGCATGCCAGCGACCACCCTCTTAACAGCCTCGATATCTGTCCCAGAATATACTGTCTGCACCTCAACATCCCTGACATACTCCTTTATCCTCTCAGCAATGATTTCCATCTGTCTCCGTTCAAAGACCGCAAGGTACTCTTGAACCATAAGACGGATCCTGTCCTCATCCATATCTGGTTTCCAAGTACTAATCAAACGCTCATGTATCTCCTGAGACATCGCCTGCATCTGCTCCTTCGTCACATAATCCTTGTCGAAATATTGCTTCAGTTTCGCAGCCAAAGCGTCAGAATTGTCGTTTTCATTAAAAACTTGAATAATGTTTTGTTGCAAATATTTGAGAGAGTACTGCTCGATTTGCGCTTCAAAGTTGTCGAGTCGGGAGAGTTTCTGGTCGAAGTACTTTAGGCGAGTGTCGACGTTCACCGCCCAGCCTTCTAAAGCCGCCATACGTTTAGACAAATCTGGGTCTTGTAGGATCTGTGGAGGCTTGTAGGTATCCACTACGAGTTGCTCCAGCGGCGCCGCTTGCTCACAGTAGTTGTAATCTGAAACAGACATATCTCATTAGATCCATTTGCATTTTCCTCTGTCCTTCCCACACAATGCTTTAAATAAACACAGTTAATATCGAGAGCGACAGGGAAGGACAGAGTATTATAATTAATTAATATTATAGGTATTTGAACTCACCCTAAAAGTGTAGCGTCCATCGAGTACGTCCACTTTCTTATAGGTGATTTGGCCTCTATCCTTCCCCGACTTTATAATATTTAAGGTAAAACAGGGAAGAATTATATGGGAATAATAAAAATAACAAGTCATGTCTTACGAACAATATAATTAAATCAAAATGAACCAATTAGTAGAACACAATTTTTAGAATAATTATTACACCATCGAAATGCAATTGAATACAAATTTGCTTATAAACTAAAATAATTAAATTAATAAGAACATCACATCAAATGTAAAGCGAACAAAGCAGGTTGTTTGTGACAAATAAATATTTGTGCTTATAGTAATACAATACTTATGGTTTCTGGTGGGGCTATCGGCTATTATGCACAGGTACTAAGTATTGCAAATAAATCCCTGTTTTAAATATATTGCTTAAATCATAACACATGCGTCAAGCATTCGCTGTAAACACCAAACATTAAAGCAAATGGATGCGATAAAATATTCAAAATTATACAATTATAAACTTTTGAAATAGAAAACTAATTTACATACTGGCCTCATCAAACGAAACATGATTGTAATCTTTTACACTTTTTTATCACAAATAAACTACAAAATTAATTTTAGCTTCTTTTTTAACAAAAAAAAAAATAGTTGCACAATTTTGATGTGGGTTTTTTGGCCACACATTTTTAAAACAATCATAATATTTTTTTAAACTTAGGCACTCAAAAACATCTTTACGCAATCACATAATATAAATAATCAGAAATTATGACTAGGGGTTAGTCTTTTTAATGTTATCAATTGACAACATTTCATATTTTTAACCTGCATGTATTATTACGTTATATAAAAGTAAATTCAAATCTAGGGCACCCATATTTTTTCGTTTTTCGAAATTATGTACTTTTCATTCATAATTTTAACTTTGAAATTCGGTGTATTCTAAAAAGACGTAAGTGCCCGATGACGGTAGAATGGCGATATTACCTTTGCTTTATTGTGACCCGTCAAAAAAACTGTTAGATGTCACTTGTCTCAGTCGTTGTTTTGGTTCCGTCATTGGCGTATATTTTTCATTGGGATCCATTTTATTGGCGAAATATCAATCAAAAATTGATAATATTAACAGTAAGCAGCGTGTCGAGTTGATAGGAAAAAATATTGTTGAATTCAATTCAGTTTTTTAGTTGTTTTCTAGTTACACTTCTTAGGTGACATTGACATGTCTTGTTTGATATAATGTTTTCAATCAAAGACATTGGAATGCGCAAAGGTAACTACCTCATTCCGCCGTTTATGCGACGTCATCACCTGTTTTTTGATTTTTATTTTTTTCTCATAAATTTAGAAATAAAAAAATAAAATAAAAATATATTTGAACTCAGGATACGAAAATAAAGAAATAGTATTTTTGTTTTATGGTAGTGTCAGGTTTGAAATGTTGTCAATTTGGAAATAATATTAGCACGTTTTTGTTAATACAATAATTTGTACCGAAACAGTTTAATAACTGAAATTAGCTTAATATCTAAATAAAATTCCAATGTATGGCCACGTCATGTTAATTTAGGTACATCGATGTTGGTATACTGTGCACAGTATACGACTTAGATAACTAATAGATTGCTGAATTTTTATCATTTCTAAAGTAAAACGGTAGATCAACAATAGTATTTAACCCGGCGAATGTCATATGAACTAGCAATCACACTAATCAAACTTATATTATGCGAAAGTTTGTGAGTGTGTTTGTATATTTGTTACTTCTTCACGCACAAACGGCTGGACCAATTTTGATAAAATTTGGTATGGTGGTAGCTGACACCCTGGATTAACACATAGGCTACTTTTTATCCCGATATTCTCACGGGATCTACACTTATGCGGGTGAAACCGCGGGGCGCTGCTAGTTGTTCATAAGAAAAATACACTACAAATGACAATAAATATAATCGTTGAGCTTACATGCAAACGGCTTCTAGTAGACGATCTTCTGACGGGTTAAGACTGAAAATTATCATTTTAGCCTCAAGTAAATGTGGCCAACTGGTTATTACTTTAGAAAATCATTTAATTCAGCAGATTTACATAATCATATTAAAAAATATAATTAATAAATGAAAATAGATGATCTGTATTGCGGAATGAAAACAAGTATTAAGTATATGTTATTATACCACCACTTTATATATAGAATATTTCATATAATAGCAACAATACAATCGTAAAACAATATTTTTAAATTACTTTCACATTTATAAAATTATAACATTTTAAAATATTTTAAATAAATAAATTACATTTAAAATCCAATTGAATTTAAGAATGTGCACACAACGAATAATATTTAAATTAAGTTGTTTGTGTGATGAAAAAATAATAAGTTTCAGATTTCCTAACATAATAAAGTAGCTAAGAATTATAAATCTGTGATAATATGAAAATCAACAATTATATAATTAAGTATACTAAATTCAAATGTATGCACATCCTTCAAAACTTCAAAGCACACATTTCACAAATAATAATAATAATTATTATATAAGTTTAAACTTACATCTATGTATCTACTTCCGAATACATCTTATACATATTATAGAATTGAACAATATTAATGAGCATAAATGTTTTATACTTTTATACGAGCCCATTTTTAAGTTAAAATAACTCATAAATTGTCTACAATTTTACGAGTGAGAGAAGTGACATAGACATAGTATGGATATAAAAATTGAGCACCCTAATATAACGGGTTTGTAAATACACAATTAAGTAAGTACAGGAAATATTATATCGTATCTACTACTAAGTGTGCATACAAACACACGAGCGGCACGTTGTCGACGGCTGCAGTTGCCGGTACCGTTGTCGCGTGCCGCTCGTGTGTATGAATACTTACAGCGGTTTATCGCCCATAAATAACTGTCAAAATTTGTCTAACTATGTAATATGGCAGTTTGGGACATAAGCTCCGTCCTATTGCCTTGCGAAAACAAACGAGTTGACCGACTGTATGGAGTTAATATTGGTAGACTGTGGTAAGAATATGTCTGGCTGTTCTTTCCTGTTCTGCATTAAAAGTCACTTCACGAATGACGATCTGTTAGTAGGTACGTCCTGCGCACTTTGGAGTAAGCCCTGTTAAAAACTTTCATAACTAGATAATCTTTTACCCACTGCCCACCGCCTGTTATCATGTCTTAGTCTAACGAAAAAATGAATGAATCTGAAATGGCTACCAATTACATTTTATGTTAATTTATTTCGCAGTTTGATATATTTTTGGAACCAAAGTTCATTGATTCGTGCCATCCGATCTCGATAGTAGGTGACATAAGATAAAATGGGGGCAGGGTTTACAGATGTGTCCGACAACTTTTATACAACTCTAAAAACCTGACAGTTACAAGGTAAACGATTTGTCAATAAGTTAATATTAAAACTGGTATAATTACTAAGTCCAATAAGCGTGATACGTCTAACACATAATTTACTCATTCTAAAAACCTACGAACAATCAAGAACACCTGATAACAAAAATTGAACCTGTAATCTATGAAACTGCTGTCAGTTTATCGTCGGCGGCGGCGGCGGCGGCGACGGCGTCGCCGAAACATCCCAACCCGCTTTAAATTCTTCACTACAAAGTGCGAAAGGAAAATCGCTACGACCAGTATAACTGTATAAAACCCCATTTCCATTAAATTCCGGAAGTAGAACAACTGGGGGGAATTGATATCGCGTCATCCAAAAAAGTCGCTCCATGCCTTCTTGATCTCTTGGAAGCAACTTTCGGCGACAACAACGACGTAGTCGGAAGCATCAGCTACCCTGTTTTGTACGATATCCCTGTACTCGATGTACGTTTTCTTCATTTCTGGTAGATTCTCCCTTATATCCGGTAACGTGATGTTTATGTCTGGCATCTTCGGGATGTTGAAGCTCGGTAGCGATATTTTCGGGAGAGATAGCTGCGGCATTTGTATCGCGGAGAACTCGGGAAGGTCTAAGCGGAAATCGGTAAAGTCTACCATAGCGAGACGGTCCCAGTTCTCATAGGTGTAGTGCGCTGTAAGGAATTAGCTTGTTTACCTATTGATTTACATGTTACCAGTGAAAATTATACTTTATGTCCTGCTTGCACTCTAAAACAAATAGTTTCCAGCCGTTCTTTTGTTATTAAATTCAAAATATTTTATTCACTTATGAAACGTCTGAAGCTATTAGGTGCACAATTCCAATTGATTGTTTCCTGAGGCGAAGAGCCGGTATGAAACTCCAGGTTTACTATTTTAAGAATAATTGGCTTTTACAATTTTAAAAATATATTTTATATATAAAACCATAGTACTTATTACAAGTTTTATAGTTCTTACGTCATGTCATTTATATTGCCTCATTGTATTTATTTATAGGCGTTTTAATAAGAACTGCCTGATTATAAGGAATTGACTGTTCATTATATATTCCAAGAATGTATTAGTGCAATAAAGTTAATGGAACAAAGGAACGACTGGAAAGTTTGAAGTTCTTATGAATAAACGTTGTTGTTAAACAGTGCTTAAATGGTGTTATACTTAAAACATGACCTAATCTTCATACATTTGATAACATCAGCATTGCAAGATTGTACCAAAATACAGGGTGGCATACATCGACGCACGAATTGAAACCATGAATTCACCACAACATGACTCTAGACTGCCTCCCTGCTTAGAAATTTTTACGAAGGTTATAAAAAAAATCTGCTGGTTCATAGAAAAGTCCAATCCCTACGTGACCTAAATGTATGGAACAGCTAATTATTTTTTAATAACCAACGAACAATTTCAAGGCATGGGGGTCTGATGAATTCATGATTTCAGTTTGTGCGTCGAAGTTTTTATACAACGTTAATATTTGTATGTGTACGAAATATGAAATTAGTCAATTCGGAATCTGTAATACAATCGATTTGAGTAGGTTTTCTGTCGCTATAATTTGAACATGCAATCTTAAAATCATTATTAGCTTTCGTGTGAACAAAAAATAATAACGTAACATTACGTGATTTCTCACCGGCTAGGCAGGGTACCTATAGTACACCCACGTTTCGCCAGTTATGTTAAGTCTCATTTAATAAGGAGCGAGCTTGTTGCCATCAACCGGGCACAAAAAATAATGTTGTATAAAAGCTAGATGTTATATTAAATACCTACAACTAAAGTACTTACATCCGTATCCGAGTGCTGGCAGCAACAACAGCAGGAACCACGGCCACCATCGTTTCTTAGCGACGGCCTTCTCTTGGTAGCTCTGCGCGATGTACTTCTTGTTCACGCCCACGTGGTTCGGTGATAGCTGCGAAAATATTAGTTTTAATGAGTTGGATACTTTTGTATGGCCAGATTATAGTCCGCGCGGAACTAGTAAGAAGAAGAAGCTAGAAGCCTTATTACACTACGCGGTATTCAGGGACCTCTAAACCAGGATTGTGTAATAAGAGAAAGGGAGGAAGAGTCCCTATTAAAAAAAACATACATCACCTAAATATCGTGTAGTGAAATAGGGGTTTGAGCTAGACGTTAGTGATCTTAGAGGTCTAATTGTTGGCTGATCGTCGAGTGATCTGCATTCACAGTGAAGATTAAGCAGTGGCGGATTTACACATTTGCCGCCAGTAGGCTATTCAAACTTTGCCGCCCCTACCGACCTCTACTACAATAATGTCCTATGTCTTGTATACTGCTTCGCCTTTTCTTCAAAATACTTCAAATGTTCTCGTTCATCAGCTACGAAAAACTTGCAAAGAGATTTATAAAGATCGGCAACTGTGATAAAATCTACGGTAGAAGTCTGAATTTGAGCATTCACTTTGTTTATTCATTCCAAAAAAACATGGTAGGTATATAATATTAATCTTTTTAATTTCAGTAAGACTTATGTCATGTCTTCTGTTAGCCCCAAATTTGCCGCCCCTAAAATCTGCCGCCCTAGGCTCCAGCCTACTCAGCCACTTGGTAAATCCGCCACTGAGATTAAGTAAACATTTGAGAAGCCTATACTGTTGCACTGATGAGCAAAGGCTTCCCCAGTACCTTCCAGGCATCCTTTTCTAGAGCCACGTCGATCCAACCCTTGCGGTATGCGTCTAGGTCGTCCAGTGAACATAAGCAACATGTAACCAATGGGGGTAGTAACAAAGTGTAAAAAAACATAACCCTCCTTCTGGCGCAGTCGGGTAATAAACGAAAAAGGTGATAGTCTTCATGGTATACTAACAGTTTCAGTGACAGTCGTGACAGTGGTTGTTACAGTTTTCTTGATCATCGTGTAGATCCACACAAAGGGAGCCGCCGCCACCGACGCGCTCCGTGATAGCAGGCTCGCTGAGAACGAAACGGTAAGGTATTATTACATACGCACTATGACATATTCATACTAATATTATAAACTCGAAAGTAACTCTGTCTGTATGTTACCTTTTCACACCTAAACCACTGAAGCGATTTAGATGAAATTTGGTATAGATATAGTGAGTCCCTTGAAAGGACATAGGATACTTTTTATCCCGATATTCCCACGGGATCGAAACTTATGCGGGTGAAACCGCGGGGCGCAGCTAGTCAAACTATATATTTCCAGTATCTTAAAGCTGACTAAACATTGTACGAAAAGCCTAATGCGAGGTCAGTTAAAACTGGAAATGTATGGCTTGATGTTTCGTGAGTACACAACATTGCGAGTATTTGCGAGTTTATCACATGTGACTGGTGCTAAATTACCCTAGGCTGATAAAATTTAAATTTTCCTTAATTATGTTAATATTAATATTTAGGTCGGGTCCCCTTCCTTTATGGAAGTCAGCATAAACAACAGAATGTTTCTTTATACATTGTTATTGGGCGAATAAATCGTCGCAAGTTATTGTAATACTAGCTTCAGCCCGCGACTTCGTTCGCGTGAAACTTCTTGTTTTCCCCGAGCCACCCCGTCGTATCGCATCACCCGCCCGCGCTATCACTTAACGTTCTTTTTGACTTTTTTTCGTTTTGCTCGGCTCCTAAGGCTCATAGCGTGATGTTACATAGCCTATAGCCGTCCTCAAGAATTGGGCTATCAAATGCAAGAAGAATTTTTCAAATCCGACTGGTAGTTCCAGAGATTACCCCCTACATACAAACTTACAAACATACACACTTACAAATTTTACCTTTTTCTCTATTAGTATAGATATAAACAAAACGTGTAAAAAAAGAACGTCAGTTACTGATACTGACGTATTATACCTATTTTCTTTATAAGCATTAATTAAAAAACGAAGAAATATCGAGAATTATATCGATAAAGGAGAAAAAAAAAATGGCATAAGTCAGCACAGTGAACAATGCAGCTAAATATGCCAAGATACAAGTCGGTTTAAAAAGACTAGGTTATCAATTCGTCGCGTATTTTTTTCTTTATTCTAAATTTGTTATCAAAAGCAAAACCATCAAAATCGTTTTTCTCGAACAGCTATAATAAGGTGTAAAAAAATTAACCTTAAAAACTTTAAGAGGTGCTTGAGACCATCGAACTGAACAACTTTCACTATGGGACCAACTCTGAAATCACGAAAAAAAAAATGAGCTGTTTCATACATTTTGGCCGAGTAGGTATTGAACTTTTGTATGAAACAGCTGATTTCTTTTTCGTGATTTCGGAGTTGGTCCCATAGTGAAAGTTGTTCAGTTCGATGGTCTAAAAAGCACCTCTTAAAGTTTTTAAGGTTAATTTTTTTAAACTTTGTATAGCAAGTCCTCCATTTACAAAGGCCTAATTACTCTTATTATTTTCTATCTTCCTGTTCCTCAATTAAAAATAAAACATCAACATACCTTTCACTGGTCGGCGATCAGTGTAAGGGTACCGGTGCGAGGGCCCCACGACCTTCCTCCACGTGTTCTTAGTGCTGGTGGTGATAGTGGTGATCATGGTAACGAGCAGCCTGGTGATCCACCAGCGCTGTTCCGCTGTGAAGGCGCCGCCGTTCCGGTGAGGGTAGGAGCTCTCGTCATCTGAACTGTCTATTGCCTGGGGATGTAAAAAGGGATGTGAGATGGTGAAAAATTGAAGTAATTAGTTAAAAATGCTTGGAATTTCTTCTATCACATAAAAATTTAGGCTAGCATGGGCCACAAACTACCGAAACGATTCGAAAAACGTTTGAAGAAGACAGATTAAATATGTATAGAGCTAAACGCATTCAGTGATTTTTGGTGCAAGTGGGCCTTGAATAAAGTGCCTAGATAGGTACAAGTAATAATATTCGCAACGTACCAAGATCAATACAGGATGTTAACACCGAGAGCCTAACATCTGGTTTTAAGTCAAAATAGGGTGCATAACCAGCTAAATGGACCGACGACCTTAAATGGTGGCTGTTGGTGGTGGTGTTGTGGCCAGCATGGGAGAAGTCTATATCTAACAGTGGATTGCAATTGGCTGAGTTGATTGAGGGTTTATGACCATGACGAGGGTTGTGACGTTCAAAAGTGCCTTTTATGTGCATAAATAAATGCTTTTTACTACTACTACTTTTGACTTTTTTGACACGATATATTCTTCGAAGAATTTTTCTTATTGTTTGGTATGATAACAGGATAATCTCAAAGATGGCTATATCATTAGCATATAATAGCTAATAATCGACTATTAACAATACCAAAACAATTGACTATTACCGACTGGTTTGAGGTTTCCTCATAATAATTATGATTCATATAAGGTTGAGACTAAGCTGTGCATTCCTGGATCAAAGTATAGCTTACTAAAGTTAGGTTATTGAACTCTCCGCCGCTGATAAGTCTCTTATTCATAAACATCGAACTGAGAAAAGTTTTCACAGTATGCTGTTATCAGTAGGTGATATTGAAATGGCTTGCTATTTATTTAAAACTTTGCTTTGTTTATAATTTCAGGAAAGAGGCCGGGCATCATAGTTACCCAAACGACGCGTAGACTCCGCATAACAAAAGGAAGTTTACATCAAGGATACAAAAGGATACTTGCGTGAGAAATGACTAAAAGTCAAGTCCAAGGGAAATCACTAAGGAACAGACAAATGAACATAGGTACTACCCGAAAACACTCTGAAATCATCTTTCGGGTAAGTTGGTAATATGATTCATAGCGAGGTTCAAAAAGTTCTAAATCTCTCAAAATAAACAGTTCACTCACCGCATACCGCCGTCGAACAGTGCTGGTTGTCCAAGAAGTAGTGGCAGACAGACGGTCGAGCTCATCCGCGCTGGTATTAGGGCCCTGCACCCGGAATTGAGACAGGGAGCGTCGAGACATGTTCGGCATCGCCACTTGTCCGGGCGCCAGTTCGACGCGGTCCTTAGACATGGGTGAGTAAGTGTAGTCTGTCTTGGGGTATTTGCTGGGGAAAAGATGAAAGTGCTATTAGATAGATATGTAAATCTACAGAAATCTACGCACAATGGTCCATTTGAAGGACTAAGTGCGGAAACCAAACCCATAACATAGAAATCTACAGATATTCTTGGTGGTCCACTGAGAACATCAGGTCACAAGATCTAAGATCACACTCCTAATTGAGTTTTGGCCGACAGAGTCTTTGTATTGCGAAATTACTGTTATTTAGTGGAACTTCAGAAATAAATCGATAGCTCTTTATAACGACTTGTTGTGGGGTAGTAGGAGTTTATTATTTAATTATACATATAATACAATTTAAATATAGTCTCAAAATCATATTCATTAACTTTAAAGTCAAAAGCGCTCACCGATAGCTAAGTAATTAGTTAGGTGACAAAATGAACTTTTTGATTGACATATTTTTTGCGACTTCTCAACATACATTACTCGTGCAAAAAAAAAAGTAGAAGAACTATCATGATGAATGGATACAGGAAGTCTCCAAAACTAGACCAGTCTAGTATTTATAACCTGTAGTCTGTAGATATGGTACAATTATTACTATTTACACTGATCAAACACTCCATCTACACACACATTTTAGGATAATCAAATACACTACATACTCGAGTTGTAAAACTTGTAAATAGAACCATATGTAGGCGAGAACTGCCCAATAACCGTAAAATACATAATAAAACCGTAACTCTAACACACGAGTCGACACGAAACGTATAAACAGACACATAAAGGAAATACCTCACGATTTCTGTGCACCTTAGCCCTTCATACATGATTGCTGGAGTCAGTGAGATGGAAATATATCACTTTGTCACTTGAAGTATGAAATTACTGACTTATGGCCAGTTTCTGCAGCCCTCAGACAGTCTTAACAACTATTGATTCGATTGAGTGACAAAAATTCTGCTTTAACAGAGTGTTGAACGCAAATGATGCAAGACAATGAAACCAATAGCACTGAATAGATAAACACATTAAGAATACTTCAGCAATAAGACACGAGTGATTAAACAGTGTTACTTGAGAATACAGCGTGTTTCCAAAATGCACTTATCACAGTTGATGAGTATAGTGTACTGCATGAGTTTGGCATCGCTTGGCATTTGCGCGCGGCGGCGCAAAGCAAATATAGAACATAATATCTAATTTTATTGTCACCGTCCTAGCCGGCTACTTGCAGGACACGTCATGTTGTGAGTACCTAGCCTTGTTTATAGTGTGAATAAGGTTTATGGTTTATTAACCAATCGTGGAATTTGATTAATAGTAAAGTAGCAACAGGTTTTATAGTAGTTCAAATGACTTGAATAGTTCAAAGTTTGCTGTCAGTCAAGTGGTAATCATCGACGGGAATGTTTTTAATTCAATTTAATTTTCAAAATATGTATAGTGCTCTAAAGCTATTGATCGAGATGGCTCTAGAAAAGGATGCCTGGAAGGATTTGGTGGAGGCCTTTGCTCGGGAGTGGGACAGTGAAGGCTTATTAAAAAAAAGAAAAGCTTTTGTCTTTCAAAAAGTTGTACCTGTGCCAAGCAAGGTGTTAACTAATTAAGAATTTGGCCTGAATTACAGCTGTTATCGCCAATAGACATCACAGTGGATCATACGAGTATAAATTCATTAAAAATAATTCAATAATCCAAACTATGTATTTTATTTGATCCAAGTTAATGGATTTACTAGGTTTTGTCCGCGACTTCATCCGCGTCAGTTTCTTGTTCCCCCGACCCACCTCGTCGCATCGCATAGCCTGCCCGCGCACTTTTCCTCAAGAATTGGGCTATCAAATGCAAATAGATTTTTTCAAATCCGACTGGTAGTTCCAGGGATTAGCGCGTTCAAACAAGCAAACAAACTCTACAGCTTTATTATTGGTATATAGATTAACATGCCTGCTGGCCTACCTTAACGTAAAAGCTTGTTCCACAGTCTCCTCCACTTCCATATAAGCCACAACACTAGTCATATTTGTTTAAAATATTTAAATAAATAATATAATAGTCTACAATAAATTAGTCAATAACTATTAAAACTTTTTACACAAAATCATTTCATCTAGCCAGCAGCAGCCATAACAGGCATGATTACGACAGTTGACGGTTCCAATTTTGAAATTATTATTACAAGTACCCGCATACAAACGCGAAATGACGTCATAATATGTGTGCGTTCCAGATCGTATCTGTGTAATTGAGTAGAAATTAAACATGATCACGTATAAATTGATAATGTTACGCTGTGGTAGTTGCTGCGGAGACTGTGAACATTGAACTGCAGTCCTCACAGTTATTTTACCTGTGACACAAACCTTATAGTGAAGAGAATAAAGGTCACTGTGATGCAAAGTAACTGTGAACGGACAGTATTCACTTTTGTCTTCATACTCTTTGCGTAATTTTCAATATCGATTCTTATCTTATGTGAGTAAATATTATATGTATGTTAAGTATTATCGTATAGTACGCTCTAGTGTTCGTAGTAATGCCTAAGCGCGTACACTCTACATTGAAGTACTGTAATGCCCGAAAGGTTAGGCAGAGGTGTACCTACAGTACGCCTGCATTTCACGAGTTGTTTTAAGTCCTGTGTAAAAGGAGGCGAGCCTATTGCCATCAACCGGGCACAAATCCAGATCTAGGCTGCTAATTAAGGTATAATTCCGATCTCGGCAGCACGCAGCAGTGCTGCCGCAGCACTACTGGTCCCCATAATATTCTCTATAGGTTTATATGAAATAGAAAATATATAGCGACCAGTAGTGCGCGTGGAGCGTTGTTCGGAATCATACCTTTAGGAATTCCCAAAAACATTTTTTCCGACCTGGGAATCGAAACCAGGACCTTATGCTCAGCAGAAAAATACGTACTGGAGTATATTTATCTCGTATTTTATTCGCTTTAGCTGCTAAGTTTTAGTATACCTAATTAATTCTACGTACAAAGTCGCTTTTGCTCTAGGCACAATATAAATTAGGATGTTTTAACTCGATCTATGTTTAGCCGACTACTTAAATAGCTTTTCAGCGCTCGCGAAGCTTTTTGCTCAACTCAATCGTGACACACATAAGTAATTATACTTTTTTGTATTTACAGTCAATAAAAGAAATAAGTACCTAGGCAGCTAACTTTAATTAATGTCTAACATTATAATAACATTTTTTGTGTGTGTGTGTTGACTAGACAAGTCTTTGACATCCTTCGTCTCAGTGAACGCCCTAACTACACCATCTGCATCGCGGCCTTTTCCGCCTGATCACTTCAAATTGTTTTCTCGTAAATCCTGCGGCGGCGCCAAGCCACGCCCCCTTAAAGTTTTCGCCTATTAGGAAAGCGATAACGCAATTAGTTGCATCCTGCACTGCGCAGCTTAGTGGCGCATCACGTGTACTCCTTTTTAGGGTTCCGTAGCCAAATGGCAAAAAACGGAACCCTTATGGATTCGTCATGTCTGTCTGTCTGTCCGTCCGTCCGTATGTCACAGCCACTTTTTTCCGAAACTATAAGAACTATACTGTTGAAACATGGTAAGTAGATGTATTCTGTGAACCGCAGTAAGATTTTCACACAAAAATAGAAAAAAAAACAATAAATTTTGGGGTTCCCCATACTTACAACTGAAACTCCAAAAATTTTTTTTCATCAAACCTGTACGAGTGGGGTATCTATGGATAGGTCTTCAAAAATGATATTGAGGTTTCTAATATCATTTTTTTCTGAACTGAATAGTTTGCGCGAGAGACACTTCCAAAGTGGTAAAATGTGTGTCCCCCCCCTCTAACTTCTAAAATAAGAGAATGATAAAATTAAAAAAATATATATAATGTACATTACCATGTAAACTTCCACCGAAAATTGGTTTGAACGAGATCTAGTAAGTAGTTTTTTTTTAATACGTCATAAATCGAAAACCGCAATTTACCTTTCACAAAGTTACAACGAACTACAAGAACTTTTATATTATGTTACTTGCTGCTACGGAACCCTTCATGGGCAAGTCCGACTCGCACTTGGCCGGTTTTTTAAATTTTGCGGACGAACTATTTGACCTTGGCGCGCTTACTAGAGTGCAAGCAAAAATGAACTTAGTGGTGGTCAGGCGGAGGTATCCGCGATAGTACATGTGTATTTTTGCCTGCTGGTTTGATACTAGGAGACTACATATTTCGTTGGCAGCTAGGCACTGACTTGCAAAGTTTGTTGATAATAAAAAGTCGAGCCACTGTCTAGTACGCAAAATTATTGATTGCTAAGTATAGGCATGACGAAACTTCGATATTGATTCTAATTAAAATATGATATAGGATATAATTAATAATTATATTGTAGCTAGCTTCAGCCCGCGGCTTCGCCCGCGTGGATGTCGGAAATTATCCCACGGGAACGTGCTACCGGGACAAAAGTAAAAGCTTATATCCTTCCCCAGAATGCCTTCTATCTCCTTGCCAAATTTGATCGAAATCTGTTCAGTGGTTTAGGCGTGAAAAGGTAACATAAAAACAAGAGTAACTTTCGAAATGATAATATGAGTATGGATGTAGGTATTTCTTTAGATCTTGAACATCAGCTGTTGATTACACAGATTTCAGACTAAATACCGTGCTAGCTTGCCGTTTCTTTGCCTAGGTTGGAAGTATAAATAAATATGTTGTTTATGCTAACAGCTATAGGTCCGGCTGGCATCGATGCCCACCAGGGGATTTGCAGAGACAGTTGAAACTCGGTGTATTGTGATACTCACTTCCAGTACTCTCTTGCCATCTTGTACAGTCGCGAGGGCAGATGGTCGTTAGTAGGGTTGATCTCCAGCAGTAAACTGGCGTCAGCGAGCGCCTGCTCAGCGAAAGAGCTGTCTGTGGAGCATGCGCTGTACGAACTTGGACTGCCTATGCGGGAGGACCTGTAGACAAAGTGGTACTGTTAGCATAGTTCTTTCGAGTAGAGCTGGTGTTAATAAAGCAACTATATGAGTGGATGTAGCTATACAGGGTGTTACAGAAAGGGTATATCAATACAAACAGGTTGAAGAGTGTATCTGGTCTAGAATCTCTGTACAAAATTTCAGCTCAAAAGCAGTAACTTTGAAAATGCTTAATATTTTTTTATTTCGATAGTTTATTAAATTTGAAATCATAAAAAACGTGTCACCGCACTACGAGGGCCATTATCCATTATCTGTAGTGTGTCTGTGCGCCTAGTACACGCACATCACGCCGCCGCGCGCCAGTGCAGCGCCGTGATGTCGAAATAAAAAAATATTAAGCATTTTCAAAGTTAATGCTTTTGAGCTGAAATTTTGTACAGAGATTTTAGACCAGATACACTCTTCAACCCGTTTGTATTGATATACCCTTTCTGTAACACCCTGTATAATAGTAAGCATGAGACTTCCATACATAATCACATATAATGTTATAATAATAATGCCTATAATGTTCCCAATGCTGGGACACACGCCTCCTCTCTTTGAGAGGGAGTGAGCTGCTGTAATCTACCACGCGGGCCCAGTGCGGGTTGGTGGATGTCACATGTCTTCGAATATTTGGTTCTACTAGAACCGTGAGGAAACCGGCGCGGCATGTTCTAGAACCGTTCTAGAACATGCCGCGCCGGTTTCCTCACGATGTTGTCCTTCACCGTTTTGAGAGCAGTGGTAATAATTTAGCCGTAAAGTGCCTGCTTAGGTTCGAACTGAAGACCTCGACCGACGACTCGTAAGTCGGGGCGGTTACCACTGGGTCACCACTGCTTATCATACACCCGCTACAAACTAATTATTCCGAAGATTGGTAAATGATTAAGATGTCGGTATAACGTGGAAGTGATGAATCCCGAGCAATTAAGTAGACAGCTAATAAATGAGATCCGACCGACGTGAAATTAGGAAGACCTTGCGAATTCCAATGGCATTGAGAGGAATCCATTTAGAATTCTCGGAATTTTGTTTGTGCAGACGTCTAGAGAACTTAGTCATATTGAAAACCAGATTTGAAAAGACATTTTAGTATTTGATATGACATGAATAGCGAATACATTCTAACCGCAGTTTCCTGATAATTATATCTATACCGGTTCAAGGCGGTTTTGATACACAGCGGCTAGGTGATTCAGTTGTGGTACAATACAACTAGGTCTCGAAATAATTTAGTTTTTGACCTTCAAGCAAGAGTCATCCTTCTTAGAATATCGTTTTATACAACACCAGACGTCATTTATTCAAACTAGACTGAGAATCAGCACTTTTTGAACGTCAAAACAGACAGCCCCCAACAGGTGTTGAATATAAAT
This sequence comes from Amphipoea oculea, assembly GCA_945859645.1. NCBI lineage: Eukaryota > Metazoa > Arthropoda > Insecta > Lepidoptera > Noctuidae > Amphipoea > Amphipoea oculea. The sequence continues at coordinate 19,351,994 of OX243864.1, read as the reverse complement.
AAAGTAATGGTAAGGGCAAAACAGACGTAGCATAGGACGTGTTCTAGCCAAATGAACCGGTGACCTTTAGAAGGCATCTGGAACAGGGCGGAGCTGAGGCGATGCAAGGAGAAAGGAATGTTTTATCGCTAACTTGCGAATGGGAAAAGTATATATTGTTAGGTAGACTTCGATGATTGCTCCAAAAAAGTCATAACAAAAGTTCATAATCATAACATCATACTTATATTATTCAAAGATGTTGGCAGAGATAATTATGTAGTACTTCTTGCACATTTAGCCAGTTACATATGTTTCAAAGGAATTATATACATTTAAATAAGAGTCTGTTGCAAATATGCAAATAAACTGGACACCAGTAAAGACTCCAACTGCTATTGATAATTTACAGATGAAAAAAACTAATAACATTGTCAATAGTGAGATCGTACCCAAGAGGACGCAATCTCGAACAGTCGCACAAAACGATTTTGTATTGCATTTTATAATATGACTCAAAAACCAGGTACAGTTTCTTAGTAACACATTAGCTAGTCAAAATTAGATAATTTGTCTCAAACATAGTCGTCATGTTCCGTCTATTACAAGTTACGTCAGTAGACGTAATTTTTAGCGTGGCACATAAAAATTTTGGCCCAAAGCCAACTGTACCAATAGTAACGTTTGACCCAATATTTGTTTGTTTGTTTGACATATCCATTGATGGAAGCTCTTCTATGAATACAGATATTATCGTTCTTTGATGTGAACGGAAGGGATTTGGTTGAAAATCTTGAAGGATTATGTGTAAGAATACGGTTATTTGTAATTTATGAAGGGTTGTTGTTTATAAGTATGATTTATTTTTAAGTCGGGGTCCACTTTGTTTGGATAGCTGTTAGTGTACTTAGTTGTTTAGAAGAACAAAATCAGTGAACATCATGGTTTTGACTAGGTTTTTGGGTTTTAAGGGTTGCGGCTCAACTTATTTATTTCTTTTTGTAAATGGCATCTCGCAGGTCAATCTAGGAGGTTGTCGGCTGCTTAACCGGGCTATCCTTATAAGGCTCCAGCAAGGGCATACAACTTATAAACTAAGCTACTACACGCTAAGGGCACCCCCTGTGGGAGAGTGGGATACGGATTTTGGACGTCGTTAGGGGAGGGCATCAAGCAACAGGCTGGATCGGATCAATTGCTGCTCAACTCTTTCAGCATTCACATGATATAGTATCTTAGTGACATCTTCAGACATGTGGCAGCCGACCATATACAATGGAAACATGGTTCCTTCTTTCACAACGTGATTTGATAAGTGTGCAAGTACGTACAAAATCTACATCTTTTTAATAAAATAAGCGATAGACATAACTTTAATACAAGAAATAAAGATAAAATACATCAACCATTTTTCAGATTGGCCAAGGGGCATACATCTTTTATGGGGTACTGTGTTAAATGTTACAATAAATACCTTGTGATATATTGCAATTAAATGAAAGAAAATTTAAAACTCACATTAAACGCTAACGCGCGCATTTAACGGTTTTTAAACAAGCATACTATAAATTAGAAGATTATATCCAAGATAAGAACGCTTGGAAACATGCTGGTCCTGTTCCATAGGACAATCTAGAGTCTAGACAAAATCAAACTGGTTGCTAATTTTATTGTAAAATTTTTTATTCTTTTGTACATTGTTTTACATTCATTACTCACACCCTGACTTATTACTTGTATTTTTTTTTAACTAAAATCGTTTTGCTTGTACCATGTTTGTAAATACCACCATGCATCTATCAGATAATTAATTTATATGTCATGGTTTCGTTTTTAATTATTTTACCTATTGTGGTATAGTAATTTTATTTTAGGTGCATCGTCCTCACATGTTATTATATAATTAATGTCCCCATGCAAAATATTGTAAAACATTTTAAAAGAGTAACGGTGGAGTTTCTTGCCCATTCTTCTCCATACGACAACTACCTTTTCGAATGGGCGACTAGAATCAATTCTATTTTAAGATAATTTTTGACGTTCAAAAGTGCCTTTTATGTGCCTATTTGAAATAAATGCTTTGACTTTGACGTACTTACTACTACGTATATTTTACTTATAGTCACGTACGTCCGATCGTTAGTCGTCGTCTGTCGTCGTTTTCCGATTAGGTACCTGATGAGAGCAAGTCGTGCGTTGCATAAATCTTACGCGGATCATTACTTCGATAAGCATAACGCATTACATAGTCTACTTACAACACGTATATGATGTAAAACAACTAAACCTGTTCATTTTAACTTCAACTCTTCAAAGTGGCTGTTGTGAAAGAGTCACAAAAAATTTCGCTACGTACTTGCATATGATAGAAGACCACCAACCGTAGGAGTTTGTAGTTTTCCTTAACTAATATTTAATGAAGGGCATCTACAAAGACGTATTGCCGTTTTAGCAAGACCGCGGATCTTAAGGTCAAACACTTTTGAGCTTCTGACTTCCTGCCACAACTGTTTTCTATATTTACATGATGACCGGAACTTACGGTTTCTTATAACTTTCCGGCGCATGCTAAGCAATCCATCAAGGACATATTTTTTACCATCGGTGTGTTATTAAGTTTATTATGACAATACAATTTGTTAAGCGTTTATAGTACCATACAACACGTGTCCCAAGCGGTTGGATGGATGTTTACAAAGGGTTGTTTGACCCTTATCTTCCATATCGTAATATGGAAGATAAGGTTGACGGGTGCACGCAACGGAAAAATTAAGTGTAATCACTGGTGACTGACTGGAGCTTTTTTTGATATGTCAGATTTGTTAGATCATATTTGAGGGAATTTATAAGGTCCTAGTTCTGTGATCTTGAAGAATTATAAGAACTTGAGTTACTAAGAGACGTTGAAGCTTGCTTTACATTAACATCTATCAGGATAGGATGTTCCATTCAAGAAGAAATGGTACTTTGAAAGTTTATTTTATCGATTGTCTTCTGCTATTACCATTACCGAAAATCACATTTTGTAAGTGGTCTTCATTTTATTCTACTTTATCAAAATCACGATTATATGTCTTCAATGAAAATATGATGCAAGCACGAATAATATTATTTTCAGTGAACAGTGTTTGCATAAGTGTATGCAGATGCATTGAAAAAGTGTGAAAATATGTGACCTTGTGGGTGTTATATCAACTTATACTTGAAATTAACGCAGACGGATGGGGTTGGTGACATTGAAAGGAAATTAAGGTGAAACTAAGGTCAAGAGTGTCAGACTGTTGGATCTTTGTTGTTTCTTAGTCAGTGAGGAATGAAATCGCTTTTATATCCAAGAAAGACAGTTTAAGATGAAAGAGATATTGGTCTATTTTTCGTTTCATATTTTTGTGGCCTCATTGGAAGAATTTAAATTAAACGAAGAAGTGTTACAACTTCACAAAGTCAAGATTTTACATCAGTTTTTTAAATCATTAGGTAATCAACGTGATTATTTAAAGGACCACGTTTCCAGTCCTAATGAACCACCTTTGTTTAACGGTCCTAATAAGATTGCCAAAGCCAGCAAACTTGACTAACAGATTGACATACATACTACTCTCCTTTCTTCTCCTTCTAATCTAATCTATCTAGCCAGTATTTTACCTACAACCGCAGGCCCTTTGGCCTGGTGAGGCCAACAGGGAGAGGTAGGCCATTGCCTACCTCTTTCTTTTACACACAATTCTATCATTCGACCCACCATCTTCGCCACCCACCCGGTGGCTATCCTTATCCCAACTTATCTGCGGCCGTTGCATCATCTTTCTTACGTATCGTATCAATTTTGCTCATGATCAAACTATGACAAACTTACCGGTCATGAGTCACGCCGTGTGACGTGAAGATGGGGCTTAGTGTGACGTCAGACAGCGACGCGTACCGCTGCGAGCTCGTAGTAACGCGCTCATATTGACTGTTGATCTCGTTCTGTGGACAAATCATATTGTTAATAACAGTTCATTGTAGTCATAAAATTCTTCAGCCATAAGATAAGCTGAAGACAGCTGTAAAGAGTAGTATGCTGGTGGGGTGATGGTGAGAAATAGAGGTTGCATCCCTTTGCTGGATAGATACGGTCCAAGATGAATGGAACCGGGGTAATCACTCAAGATTGAGCGTCCGCGTGGAGAAGTGGTTCAGAGTTCTAAAGACGGAAATCATTTAAAACGCAACACACAAGAATTTCCTTTACAGTACGTTGTTATAATATCTGCAAGTTTTTGACACTAAGATAGCTGGCTTTTGCTAAAAGTTGTTGAAGTTTATTCATGTTATTCATTTTTTTTTTCTGATGAGCTTCTAATATCTAACGTGTTTCGAATACGCTTAATTTAATATTAAAACCTTCCTTATGTGCGTTATGTATGATAAATATTATTATTATTGTAGTTTAATTTAATATCGAAGTGACAAAAACATGAATTCTAATTTATGTGATAATTTTGTTATTCAATCAGCTTAATCCCTCAGCTTGCAAAACAAGAAACTTCCACGATAATTCTTTGTCCTTAAGGTGAATGCGTAGTTGTAGCCCGCGAAATTCAATTTTTCTTACGTTTTTTGCAGTTTTCAGGTCAGTGTCAGGTTGTATCTTGATGAAAATTTGATTCGCGACTATAACAGGTACGTATTCACAGAATTATAATCATCAGAATCATTAATACATCTGTTTAAGTTAGATTTCTACCACCAACACTTTTCCATACGAGATTTGTTCTTAACGGTAGAAATCTAACTTAGAAAGATGTATTAATGATTCTAATTATTATAATTCTGTAAATACGTACCTGTTATTGTCGCGAATCATATTTTGATCAAGATACAACCTGACACTGACCTGAAAATTGCAAAAAACGTAAGAAAAATTGAATTTCGCGGGCTACAACTACCCATTCGCCTTAACCACCAAAAACTTCATAATTAACTACCATCTTGTTAGTATCAGTATCCGGTGTGTACAAGGCGTTAACTGTAATGGCGCGTGACATTTCCTTTTAAGAGGCTTACTAGACCTAAGTGTCCTTGAAAAACGCATGCACACATATGCAGAATCGACGCAAACGCCATCTAACGACGACGCCCATCACAATTATGACATAAAGCATACATGAGATTTAGAAGTAACGGTTTTGTGAGATTACGCCCTAGTATTCTAATAGATGGCGCGGAAACGATGTGCAAATAAGAAACAAATTATGTAGTTATGTGTGACAACATAATAAATTTTATTCGTTTTGAGTGTGACTTGAAAAACTTAAGGATGTGGGTGATTTTGAAATAAAACTGATTCAATGAAATTTAAAACATTTTTAACCGACTTCAAAAAAGGAGGTTGTGTATTCGACCCGTATGTATGTATGTAATGTATGTATGTGTGTATGTTTGTATATATATTTGTAGATTTTCTAAAAAACTGATGAACCAATTTTGATCATTCTTTCACTAATGTGATCTACATACTTCCAGGAAGGTTTTAGTATATAATACATTAGGTAATTATTCTTATGTAGTATGTCCGAAGTTAATATGCATAAATGTACTGCATCTCCGGCATTTCTATGCGAATTTTGATGATTCTTCAATGCACTAGTGTTAATTGAATTTTTGTGGGGTAGGTACAATTAGAAAGAAAAAAAACAACCGACTTCAAAAAAAGCACTACAGCGTGATAAATAACTATAATTTCGGAAGTCGGTGTCAAAAAACGAAAATGCGGAACCAGCAACACCGACTTCCGAAATAAAAATTATCACTTTGCAGTGTTTTTTTCTAAAACAATGAATTTTGGAAACATCTAAGAAAGTGCAGTCGGTATTTTCGACTTCACGTACAACTGTCACAGTGACGTATGTGGACGACGTGTAGATTTGTATTCGAGAGTCCCCGAGTTCGATTCCCAAGGTTACGAAATCGAATTTTCTATTTAAGCGCCCTCGTCCTGCGCCTGCGCGTCTGGTTCCTGTATCAATTAAAACGGAATGCACCTGTCTGGTGGAAGACAGAGTGTGTACAATATTGTGTATACTGCTTGACAGGTTAAAAACTATCGAATAACGGGGAAAACTGTTAGAAAATGCCTTCGAAGTTTGAACCTAGCCACCACAGACTACATGTCTCCGAGAAGTTCGAGCTTACACAAGTTACGCCATTTGGACTTACAAACAAAAGAATTAATGGCATTCCGGAATCAATATCGATAAATTGAATCCAACATACCTACAGTGGATATGGGGTTCCCCAAAACTACAAAATCATAAGTAATCCAACTTGGAATTAGGTACTATTGAAAACTTGAAATATATTATGGAAATAGCGAAAAAAAAAACATGTAAGTGACTACTCCACTGGAAATGGCGTGTAATCACATTCATTGCGCTTTTAACGTCTGCTCCGACACAGATCAGAAATTGATATAATTTAAATTATAACGGTACTCCATTCATAACCTATTAGCCTTCAGACGGATATTTCATATTATGAGAAGTTATAATATGAGGCTTCCTAATCTGTATAGCAGGAAGATATTTTATGACGTAGAGATTACCTATCTAAGAGAGTAATAGATTTTTCGACATTCCTTACCAAAAGTTTAGTGAGGACGAAGTTCACCTCACAGGAAATCAGTAGATTGTATTGTAAGGTTACTTATGCTCGGGTCCTATAACGAATCGCTGTTCTTAACAAATGGTAGCATTTTTTATCGCCAAACTGGACATATAAATAGATTCGTAAGCTAATTTTACCTGTGATAACTACTTCCATATGGGAGGGTCTATTATGCAAAGCTTTGAGGTCTTTGCTTCATTATTGGTAAAGATACATCATACAGTCTTAATTTTAACCAATAATAGTCCGTAAATTATAGGAAACGGCCATTAAAAAGCCTATTTACGTAAAATCTATTTATAAATCCGCTTAGAAACAAATAACCATACTTGTAAGAACTCAACCAAAAAAAATCTCCATCAGTCATCCATCATCATGACATCATTGGTAACAGCTACGCAGACAAAAAGTTCGCAAGTATGGAGGAATTTGTTAAGACGCAATCCAAGCGTGGCGTTCTGTTTGTTACTGCAAGCGCTACTAGCTCTGAATCATCCACAGGGCTTTGACATTGAATAGTTGAGCTACTAAATACGCGGAGCACCGAAAGTAGTTGATGGACGCTACTGATGGTGCCAAGCTCATAGCCAAATTCTGGGCATACTGTATGTAGATTGCATCGACACGCTAAGAAGAAGACCCAAAAGGAAATAAAAATATCTTGTATTTTTTGTTATCTGTTGACACGAAAGCGAAAAACCTGATCCTTTTTTCTATTATTATCTTTAGAGGCCTATGTCCAGAGTGACCTTCCCGTCTGCTATGGCATCTCGCTCTAGAGAAAAGCCTCCCCAATTGAACGCTATTGAGTTCATTAATAGATTGATGGATAAGAGGTTGACAATTCATTTTGCATTTAATTAACGGTAAAAAAATAATCGAGGAAACAAACAACACTGATTGTAATAGGAAAATAGCCAGTGTTAAGGAAATCAATGCTTAAACATGCATTTCAATAATAATAAAATTATTCTGATAAAACCAATACAAATATAGACGCATGCCTACTTCTGATCAATTCTAAGTAGGTAATTACCAATATCCGTCACATCAAAGCGGACTCTGCCCGCCGGTTTCAGTGCCCCAAATAGACTCCCAAACGGTTTGGCGCCCATATAAGTGAGTGCGGAAGTAGACGAATATATACTACAGCGGAGGAGTAAACTGAATTGCAATTCTGAACAATTGAAGGCCGATCTAGCAAGGACTGCTTATAGCCTGATGATTATAATGATGAAAAATATAGAGCATCAACCGTACCATCATTGTTTTATTGGTATTACTTAACGAACAGGAAAACTACCTTCACAATTACATACCTAGTTACAATGCCTCCTGATGCAACAGATATCAAGTACCAAATTCTGATTTAAATCCAATAAATATTCCGGCCAGGTGAATGGCGGGCAGGTGGGGGCGTCCACACGGACAGAGGACTGAAGTGGATTCGTATTGATTGACCAGATGTTGCACATGCGCTGTGTGCATAACAACACGTAGTTTAAAGTATAACATATTCACCGCCGCGACGAACTTAAACTACAAATGTCTACGAATAAGCGACGTAAACGTTAGATAATTTATGCACTATACTTATGTAGGCTAATCAGTCACCGACCTTGGACGCCCGAGAAAACATCTTCGGCGCACACAGAGCTCACCGGACTAGCAGCATATCGATTGATACACTTGATACACTATTGCGTAATTCCACTCACCGAATCACCATAGCAACTTCATAGCACCGCACCTCCCTCCTCAAGATCCTTGAATACTTCTAAATTAAGCACCACATCCGAAACTAGGTCAGGAATCTTAGAATCACGTTCTAAATTAGTAATTACTATCTATGCTAAGGAACAAATGCACTGTGCTATCTGCGCGTAGCGACTGGAAGGCGCCAGATGGCTTGGAATAATAATCCCCATACGTGAAGTATGGGCAATTCAAAAATAAACCACGCGGGGGAAGTTTGATTCCATTTATATTTGGAAGGATAATCGCTCTGTTTTCCTGTTTCTAGTGCTTAACGGTGGCAGGACCGGCGGCCAGTAAGCACATAGCGTTACTAAGCACGGTCAATAATAAATTATTGTGTCGCGAAATGTAGGTGTTTATCTAACGGTCATATTCATTACCTATTTCAAGACCGAATGCTGCAAAATATAAAGTGTCAAGCGCCTGACTGGGTGGTCGTGCTAATAGCCGCGCGCATTTCCAACCTGAATATTTTAGAGTTAACAGCTAGGTAGATCTGTGTTATCACATTGTTCTAGACTTCCGAGACTGCATGTTAATGTGTATCGATTCAGGTTTGTTACCACCGTTAACTGTGACAATAGAATACATTAACATTATTCTACGACTTGTAGCGGAAGCTGCATACAATGTGAAGAGTATAAGCAGAAGGAAAACGTCTATTACACCCACATGTGGTTCAATTACTTGATTGTTATTTATGTTACTTTTATAATTGCTTTTCAATTAAGATAGGCGGGTACGGTCCAGCTGAAACTGATATGAGGTGAATGCTCAAAGCAAAAATAGAGATGGGACTATCTTAAAAAATTAAACAACAGATAGCGGTGCGTTCAAACGGGAAAAATAATGAAAGTTAAAAGGTGCGTTTATTGATTTATTCATCGTAAGGTCAACATACTCAAAACGAATTAAATATTTGGAATACTCTTTGCATACTGCTTAATTTACATCGTCGTCGGGAGAATAAAACGGGTCGTAAAAATACAAATTAGTATCCGCGAACATTTTCGCTCGGAACACACGGACATGGTGAAAGACTACAACCAAATGCCAGTTCGGCTCCCATAAATACGTACGCAAGTCCTTGAAGCAACAATGACTGGTGTGACGCAAACGATCTACTAGTCGACAAAATTATAACGTAAAGCTGTCTATGCGTTGATTATTTTTGTAAGGAGTCGCATTCTACGAATTTTCGCCGGATAAAGATTACAAACTGGACGACTGAGATTTCTTTATGCTTACAGAAAAAGTATGGCCATAATATAATTTGAATAAACGACATTTTTTGTTAGGCTAAACACGAGCTATTGCGGACACGCGGCGTCGACCAACGGCTTTTCGTGGATAAGGTGTGGCTTGGCGTTTATTATAATGCGATTTCTCTTTAAAAGTGCCGTGCGTGTGGTTATGGCAATACGACGATTTTGGGCGTACTCCCTTAGTGTAATTTTTTGAATATGTAGTTTAGACTACATTGCATTTTATAAATATTCAGTCAATGCACAGCTTACGACTTACTGATGGCATAAGGAGCTTACTATAACTTTTACTCGGAGGATATTATGCTTTTTAGCGTATTTTCTTTCTCTGAGCGGTTTTAAACGAGGGTTTAAAGTTTTAATAAAGAGTAGCCGCGGGATAATAAATAATGAATCGAAGAAAATAATAATAAAGCATATTTTATCTCAAACAAAGTTGAAGAAGATAAACTACAGTCGCAATAAATCGTCGAACCCCGAAATTCGACCAAGGTTACAACAAGCGCAATTTATTTTGGAACTAAAAGCGAGTAACGAGCGAGTAGACTAGGCCTTGGGCTTATGGTCGACATAATCACTACCTTGTACCATATTGTTTAAAAGATTGCACAGCAGCTCTTATCTAAATCTTTTATGGCGCAGTAAGAGGCAAATTTTTAGGTATGGTAAATAGCGCATCGCGGCAACAAATAAGCTTCAAAACAGCGATGCGTTTGATGTTAGTTGAATCGAATGACCACCAAAATAAAAGTAATTTTGGAGTTTTAATTAATCTGTCGAGCTCCGCTAAAGAGACAGTTAATTTTCTATTGTTTCGTCGCCAATAGGCGAAGCGCGGTGCTTGACCGGTTAAAAAAAAAAAAACAATTAAAAAATAAATGCATGGCTCAGTGGAATAATTTTTAGGTATTTCTTTTATTGATTGAATTCCATTTATTATCATTACATAAAATATGAAAGCTTATTCGAGGAAAAATATTTTTTGAGCTCTGTTTAGCAATTGTTTTATCATGAATTCATGATGCTATTTCCTTTATTATTATGAAATATTTTTGAATAAAGGTCATGGGATCGGCACCGTATCAACTCGAACAGTTCAGTATTCTTTGTATGAAACTCCCTACTGCAACGCACACTAATCGGAATCATAACGTAATCGCCTCGCCTTGGGACAAGCTCACGAACCGCGGTGCGGTGCGTTACGGCTCGTCGTCCCCGCACTTACGGCTCGTCGTCCCCGCGCTTACGTCTCTCCGTAGCCGTACCCGAGCTTACATCTCTTCGTCCACCCTTGCCCCTCTTAACCTTCCGGCCTGCCTGCTGCACCATCAACCAGTGGTCGGCGAACCGTAAGCGCGGCGTAGCCTAGCCGTAGCCGAGTCAGCGAGCCGTAAGCGCGGCGTAGCACTAAGGGGTATTTGACCCATAAAGCTGGCCAAAACTATTTTTTTTCATTTTTGGTATTATTGTCACTTGGATGTATCGATTTGAACAAATTACGTTATTTTGTGGTATTTTAGATACAATTTGGGCCATTTCATGACGTTTTATTTAAAAAAAAATTAAAAAAAGTGTAATTTACAAAAAATATATACAAAAGTCAGTCTGATAACAACTCCTACTCTTCTTCCTCTGAAGAATCATCTTTTGTATCAGAAGTTTCTTCGTTATCATTTTCGTCATCACTGTGAATGGGTTCTTCAGGCGGAATCATTAGTTTTCTAGCTTCTTGACTGAAATTATTGGCTTCTTTGCGTGGCCTGGGTCTGATACTACTAATGTATGGGTCAGAAGTTAGGAGCAATCGATTTAAAATGTCCAAATTGCAATGTTCCCTACAAAATTTCCTGGAGAAGTTCTGTCTATATCGTCCGAAATGTTTGTTTCGGGCCTCTGATGCCTCTTCTGACGAACATCCTATTGGCAATAAGGCATGCTATATTACAATGGGGCCGTGAGTCAATATTTTGTACACAGAGGGGTCATTGGGAACCAAGTATAAAGTTCTGCGTACAGTCTTGCTGTTTTATCGCAATAAGTTTGAAACTTATTCAATTAAATTTTTTGCCCGCTTAATATGACCCTCAAAACTGTGGCGAACCTTTTGATGTCCTCAGTCATGAGAAATAATAGCTTTCCGACTTAAAACTTTCACGCCAGAAGTACCTGTTGGCAACAAAATGCAAAGTTTAGTACCATGGCTGCAATACAAAGTTTGTTTGGTACAATCCATAATTATTTGAAAAATCAATAAAAAATACTATAGGCGGATTTCGGCACCTAATTTTGATACAATTAGAAACAATACAAAACGTTCTATCAGATAAAGTAGAAAAAACAACCGGGCAATGTCCGGCAGTATAACTTTTTTACCAGTATTTGTAATAAAAATAAAAAAAAATCTGCATTTTTAAGGTAGTTGACAAAACTTAACAGTTTGAGAGTACCTGGCATTAAAAATCGAATTGATTGAAAGAAAAGAATTGTACATACCTGGTTGACTATCATCCTTTGCAGCCATCACTGAATAGAACTTGCTTTCGTATTTTAATATCGCTCACAAAAATGATACATTATTACAATAACTCTGTCGTAATGCACGTACATTTAGTAAAGCTCACAAAGGATGACTAACTGGTGATCACCTGATAAGCCTACCGTAAACAAACTATCTGGGTAGTGTGCGTCAGGTCATCAGCTAACGAGATTCACATGTTTTTCTAAGAAATCTGTATTTTGTTTTTTTGTATTTTTGGCCAGCTTTTTGGGTCAAATACCCGTATGTGCGTAGGCTAGCCGTAGCCGAGCTGACGTATCGGAGCTTCTGATCCTTTTTGGTTACGTGCTTACGTTAGGTTGACGCCTGTTTGACGGCGAGGCGAAAGACGATGCGGTGCCGATCCCTTTCCGATTTGATACGTGTGTGTGTTAATTTTCAATCGACAGATAATTTTTATTCGGAAAAAAAAAATATTTTTGTATGGAAGAACTGCCATAAATTCAAAATTATTCCTCCGATAAAATTATCTGGGGATGGAAAAATCATCCCAAGTCTCTTCTTTGAACATTAAATTTGACGATACACTCAATTTGTTTTCTGGCTTGTAAGTTGTAACATTTAAATTATGTGTGCGACAAAAAACTGGGCGTTTCACGGTGACCTACGTTTGGGCAGCGCCTTAAAACTGAGGATAAACACATTTTCAAGTTTATTCAGACCAATGACGCGCTATATACGGAAACAGATGCCATAAATGGTGATATGCTAATTGCTTGACTGCAATAAAATGCAGGCGGTTCGGAATTAATTAAATCTTATGTACAATTGATACTCTGTATTATTAGCATTAAAGGAATGCAAGACGTTGGTTTTATAATGTACTAGCTTCTGCCCGCGGCTTCGTCCGCGTGGATCTCGCAAAATTATCCCACGGGAACGTGCTACCGGGATAAAAAGCCTATGTCCTTCCCCGGGCTGCCATCTATCTCCTTGCCTTTATCGAAATCCGTTCCGTGGTATAGGCGTGAAAAGGTAACACAGACAGAGTTACTTTCGAATTTATAATATTAGTATGGATTTATATAAAACAGATTCGGATGCCATCTATAATTGAGGACAGCAACAGCAACTTATGTAACTATTAAATAAGATTTTATTGGATTCTGAGTAATAAAACAGGTTTCGAATCTGTGTCGTCTCTAAACAATCAATTGATCGATAGATGTATGCTTTTGGACAACGTATAAACACGATACTTGATAGTGTTGACTTATCAGCGCTGTATCTACGGATATGGCAAGCTCTTTAGCAGGTAGTTTAGCCAGTAGTCTTCACACCTCGACTGTGACACCTTTTTGCAGCCAACTGCTGACTTGCTAAGTAAACACTATTTTCTACATACATAAAATCACGACTCTTGTCGCATTGGAGTGAGCCAGAAGCTACAGAACGCCACGTGCGAATGCTTACTCCACTTACGAGCGCCGGTTATGAGTACTACGCGACTGGCCTTTTTAACGGGTAAGGACAAAACTATAGATGTCTATATTACATGCTTCATATACCAAAGACCTTGACACCACGCGGTTACTGGCATACATAAAGACGCGCGGGTGACAACAGAGCCATCTGCACTACACCATCTAAGTACAAACTCATTAGAGTGGACATTACATCCATTGTTTACATTTTCCACGCATCGCCCATGAATGAGGCATTCATTGCCATTCTACAAATTTACATATGGTTTTGCAATATTTACCTGAACTACTTCTTTAGTGTTTCCCTTCAGTCGGTCAAGGCTCTCTTCGGAGGAGTAGTCTGAGGTCCTGATGAGATGAGCTGCATTCCTGGTAACCTGACGTGTTTGGTGGACTGGTTGTGACTGGAACTCTTCTTCCACTTCTGTTATGGTTTCTGAGGTCACTGTGCTTGCTGGCTTGTTTAGTTGTCTGGTGAAGAAATTTGGCATGATTAGGATTATCTGTGCGTATGGATGGCGTCAGAGTATCGTAGGACATGCTCTCGCGGATTTTGGGTCCGTTATGAACCATCAGCTGATTGCAAGACGTAATTTTATCTTAATCTTGAGTGATTGCATGCAGTAATATGTGATAAGTGTAATAATTTTTGACAATTCTAGCTACTGACGAAATATTTTATTCCCTTACTGTTAATTTTATTAAGGACCAGCTACGCCCCGCGGTTTTACCCGCATAAGTTTCGATCCCGTTGGAATATCAGGATAAAAAGTATCTTAAGTGTTGATCCTGGTTATAAACCTGTGTGCCAATTTTCATACAAATGTGTTCAGTAGTTTGTGCGTGAAGAAGTAGCAAACATACAAACACACTCACAAACTTTCGCCTTTATAATATTAGTGTGAATGTGAAGTGATTATTGGACCTTGGTAGCATAATTAGTACAGAGATAAAGATGCTTTAAAATTTTTAATAATGTCAAAGTTGCTTAACATCTAAGAGATATTCATATAATATAAACAAATGTTTAATCAACCTTGATTTACTGTGTTGGCTACAACATACTATTGTACAACAACTCTTTGGCACTATGCCTATCATGTTAGACAGTGTTAATAATGTAATTATTTATCAACCACCTGCGCCCCGCGGTTTCTGCCACATAAGTCTCAATCCCGTAGGAATATCGGGATAAAAGTATTTTATGTTCAAATCCAGGTCATGGTTTACCTCTGTGACAATTTTCATCTAAATGGGTTTAGCCGTTTTAGCATGAAAGTGTAATAAACAAACATACAAAAAATTTAATCTTTTCTTTTTATAATATTAGTTTAGATAATAACTAACTTTACAGTGTTAATAATTTGTTTAGAAACAATTTGGTTAATGGTGCAAAATGTTTGATCAAACATTGGTAAAGTGATGGAATGTGAAAACATGTTAAATGTTTGTGTATTACAGGGGTAAGGTCTTGTTATCATGTGAGTCACTTCCGTTTGCCAAGGTTAAAGTAATTCCTTTGCGTTTGCATCTTATCAGAGGAAAGTTGTTTAATTACTTTATTTACTTAGTTGTTGGCATTTAATTTTTATTAGACTTGGTAACTGGTACAGCAAATGAAATACAAAATTTAGGTAATTGTTTCCTATATTGGTTCATGTTTATCTTAAGTTCAAATTAGATGTTCTTAATTAGGGCAGATTATATCAAGAAGACCTACTTTATTAATTAAATTATTTAATTATCTCATAATAAGTTGGTATGTGTGACATAAACTAGAATTACTTGGGAGTTTTTAACTAAAAAATATCTTACAAAGTTTTTGTAAGTTTTTAGAATTTTTAGAATTGAATTCCAGCATTATACTGATCAAGTTGGTTTATTTATTTACTAGCTTCTGTCCACAACTTCATCTGTGTGGAGTTCAGAATCAGGTCCAGAGTGAAATGAAAAATGCAGGACCTAGTTTTAACACAAATTTTTATCAGTTCTTACACCACGTCATTTACCATGATAAAAAGTATCCATGTGTTCACCCAGGTTATAAACAATATGTGTGCCAAACTTCATCCAAATTCATTCAGCCGTTTTTGCGTGACTGAGTAACAAACATCCTAACATACAAATAGGATTTATAAAGGCTTACCAACTAAATACATACACAGCATTAACCACATTCCATAAGTTGGTTGAATATAAATACAGTAGCAAACATGGATTACAAAGTTATTCTAAAAATATGCCATGACCAAAACTTCCAAGAATCAATGTTGTGCATAGTTCCAGCAAGGTCACTGCTTCTATGACCTCACATCCATGTGGTTGTGACATCATTGTCAACAAAAGTTGTCCTTTAGTGGTACTCTGGCCCTAACGACCTTGTGATCAATCTGTCATAATATCAAACCAGTGGGTGTAACAAAAGCCCTGTTTTTTTTGTGGTAAACAAATGTTGCAGCAATTTGTTTTTGTTTTGTTGGTAACACATTGCACACACATGTTGTATGCACTATTGCCAGTAATACATTTGCACAGCTTTATTTACCTTTCTGATAAATAATGTTGATTGTTCATTACCTATTGATAAATAAGTCTGGTCTAGACAATAATGTTGTTTTATAGTAATGTTGCCGTTGCCATAACTTTTATTACAAATATCCAAGATGAAATGTAGCCTTGATATCTTACTCTAAATCCCAGGCCACCAATCTGTGTAATTTCATAATGATTTGTTCAGTGGTTTAGTCATGAAAAGGTAACAGACAGATATATACATATTTGAAGTAACTGTCTTTCGCATTTATAATATCACTTTGTATGTTGGGCATCTTTTGTTTACCATGAATACAAGGTCTTATGATAAGACTGTTGATTCTTCTCCATTGGTAAATTACCCTAGTTGGTACATAGTCTATAACTATTGTTAATGAATAATAAATATTATGTATGAACAAACACATGAAAGAAATGAGGATAATAATGATTATATTTTTATCCTGATTGATAACCCAACTTTACCTAGAATAAGCTCTGTATTTAGATAAAATTCATTAACACTAGATATTGATAACACTGTTACAGTTAACCACATGTGCAACATACTTTACCATTTAAAATTCTGTTAATTAGGTAATGAACTATGCTCTAATAATTAATGAAAATACAAAATGTAAAACTGAGTGACACATTTAGCAAGAATTTTATAATATTATTATCATAATTGACAGGTGTGATAAACAGGGTTTATCTATCATAATCTTTTTTACTTCAATAACATAGCTCACCTCAAGATATGATAATAAAAAATGGGCTATGAACATTAAATTATTTGTACTGTATCACTGCTTTAATTGATTGATTATGCTAGTACCAGCAACACACATGGCTGTGTTAAAAACGATAGGGAGGAAGAATACTCACTTGATAGGGGTGCTTCTCTTCACAGGGGTTTTGCGTCCAGACTTCTGATGGGTGTGTTCTTCGACCTCCTGGCAGCTCTCACGGTCGCAGCTCGACCGCAGGAAGGGTGTCTTCGAGCGAGACCTTGACCTCAATCCGCTAACCGTCGGGTTCTCCATGCTTCAATCACTGATACTGACTTGCTGTTATCACTGCTTCTACACCATCTTCACAGCTCGCGCCCAACGACCCAAGGTTGATTATCTCACCAAAATTACACCGATATTCAAATTACTTCACCGAATTTTTAATACACCGATATTGCACAAGGAAATCTATTTCTGTGGCTTCATGCGATGCCGCCAAAAGTAACGTAACGAACGTCTCGGTGACTTTCAGTTACACTAATACGGATGTTCGGTTTTGAACGTCGTAAGATATTTTGTGCCTGATATGTAACGATTTACAAATTTATAAGCGCGCACAGTAAATTGTACACAAACGTGCGCGTTAAAATGAAATTCGTGAATTTCGTAACTTCTCACTCGCTAAACATAAACTGATGACGTCATCAAAAAAGACGTTATAGGGATACCATTAGGAATATTGCTTGTTTGGAAATATTAGAAAGAAAAGTATCTAAAATTATTTTTAAATAATTAAAAACAAATCTTAATTACTTTTATCTGTTATTTTGTTTGTTATTATTCCGATTAAGTACTGTACAGAAATAACAAGTCCAATATTCATCATGCATCATCTACTCCATGGTGTTAAAGATTCACCGAAATACGGGCACTGGAACGTTTTTAGAGTGGCCAGCTATGAGCTTTCGATATATTAAAATAGGGATGGAAAAAATTGTAGTGAAAAAAAAAATTAATAAACCCGACTGCAACCTTATACTAAAACTAACTGAAAAGCTAAAAACAAGCCCATTTTAAATTAAATAAAAGTTGGAAGCAGGCGGGGCCCATACCATTCTTATAGTTTCAAACTCAAATGGGTCAAATCAAATAGACGCCCGCTATTCTTCGAACAGCAAATAGCTGTTGGAAGAATAGCGGGTGTCTATTTAATTTAAACTGACAAAATTTTCGGGTTTTGGACTTGTGAACAGCGTTTAGAAGACTCCTACGATAACAATGATTAATGTTCGATACGATACGGAAGCGTATCGAGTGTTTGCAGTGAATGTTTGTGAATAGCTACAGGTTCCTTTTTGACGTGTTTTTGACAGTTGTTAAAAATAATCTGTGGTTTTGTGTTGTTTTGGCGGGTGTTCGCAAAAACAAGAATTTAGTGATACATTATTAATTAATTTAAAATGGATACGAACAAAGTATTTGCTAAAATAAAAGAACTTGGGCATGTCCCTGGCAAACGCGAAGAGTTACGTGATTACTGCCAGCTCAAAATTGATCAGGTATAGCAATTAAACCAAATATGTAGTTTGCGTGTCCCCGTATTTGTAACATGTTTTTCGTTTATTTATTTACAGATACTGAAGTTTTTACCGCGGCGTATTGTAAATAGTGACGGTGGTGACCTGTTGAATTGTATTTTGAATGGATTCCCGGATAATGCTGCTACTTGCAGGAATAAAGTCAAGGTAAACAACAACATTTTGACCAGAACATGTCCTGACATGTTTACCACTTGTTGTGCTTCTGATAAAAATTTACTGTTCAATAACACAATTTATTTACAACTGTATCAAAGTGGATACTTACAGCAAACTAATAATGGCTTATAAATTAGCAATGTTGCACTATGGAACCACAACATATGAGATTTTAGTTCTAATCTCAAACATAAATTATTATAATAGACTATTAAGTTTGTCATTATTTTCAATACAAAACTGACTGATGTCTCAACACTCACTTTACTCAAAAACTAGTATTTTCTAAAAACAAGGCTGATTTCTCAAATAAGCTGCAGTTAGAACATGTCTTGGAAACTATTACAAAAATGTATTTAGTTTGATGTATGAACATAAATGAAGCAGGAGTATGTAAGGGTCACAGCAGGTGGCATTCTGTAGTTTCTGTCTATTCCCATTGGAAGTATTGTATGGTATGAAAGTTTATGTATGTATGTATTTAGTATAAAGACTTCTATTCTGCCCTCGTAATAGCAAGTGCAGTTATCAACTTTTTTACGATTTTCCATTTTTGTCAAAAATGACATGGGGAGACTTCAAGCTATACGTAGAATTTTTTTTTTCTATCATGTTCCAGACATGATGAAATTGAAAAAATTTGAAAAAAAAAAGATTGAAAAAAAACACATTTTTCTCGAAACCGCCATTTTGCAAGTACTGCATTTGCTGTTACGATGGCAGTATTAATAGTAAATGCTCCAAAACTTTTTAAAATTAAGTTCTATCCAATCATTTCCAGGTAGTAGAAATAGTTCTGCAGACCATGAGAAAAGAGTCCACCTCCCTCACTCACTGTGGTGATGTTACCAGTCGTCTATGTCTCGAGCTTCCGAGGTTGCCAATAGATGACTTGGTGCGCTGGTCCAATGATAGTGTGCAGTCTATTGTACAGGATACTGATGTTAATATGATGTGAGTTTGGTTTGTTACTTTAGAGATATTAGTGACTTGCATAGAGTTGTTAATCTATAATTTTCTATCCATGGTATTATGAAATAGGCGATGGCTTCCATGGTTGTTACAGCTCTATATTAGATCTCATCATCGCATGTTTGTATAATTTACTGTTGTTGCTCTGATCAGGAAACTTAGCTAAAGCGATATTGTGAGGGTACACCATTGCACCATTTAGGTGGTTATCACACTGCATCGGACACCGCTTCAGTGTGCAGTGTTGTGGGTTTTAACTTTGTAGACCGCATGGAGATGCGGTGTCAGTGTGTTATAATACACTGTGGTTTTTGTATACAAATCAAGATTCTACAGTTAAAGATAAAAAATGGAGTACTGCACACCAGAACGCCAATTCCTGTAAATAAAAAAGGTCAAAATCTAGTTGCAATCTCATCTCAGCGACAATCAATGTCAAAAATGTAAGGAAATTAGACATATTTTTACAGATTGAGTGAGATGAGACTGTGAAAGTTCTTAAAATTACTAGAATCGCCCCTGAGAGCAGTGTCCAGTTTGCTCTGCTTGTGCAGTGTGATAACCGCCTTATTATTTATAGGACGGTATATTTGTAATTTGTTAATATTGATATTAATTGCTTAGTACTTAATAACGAGGGTGCAAACTGCAGGAATAAAAAATGAGTTGCAGCTAAATTCTACTTGAGGCACTGTGCAAGCAAATCTTTTTGATTTTTATTGTTAACTAGCTGCGCCCCGCGGTTTTACCCGCATAAGTTTCGATCCCGTGGGAATATCGGGGTAAAAACTATCCTATGCCCTACCCCGGGACTCAAACTATCTCTATACCAAATTTCATCTAAATCGGTTCAGTGGTTTAGGTGTGAAAAGGTAACATACAGACAGACAGACAGAGTTACTTTCGAATTTATAATATTAGTATGGATAATATTTTCAGTTAAGTACTGTGATCTCAACATCAACAAATAACTTTATTTTCTCATAAGGAAAAAAATAAAATTTTTGGTCCTAGCTAAATGCTGCAAAAAAACCCTCTCCTACCAAAAAAACATAAAAATTTCTAAACAATGCTGTTACTACTGTTACCGTTTCCAGTTGGCGCGATGTCCTGCCAGAATGCATCAATGCGATATCAACACATGACTTGATCAAGCACTGTGGTTCCGAGTTGACGGGCACAGAGTACAAAGAGCAGTGTGTCCACACACTGTGTCAGTGTGCCTGGACTGAGAAACAGCTTGTGCAGCTCACTGCTATGTTCAAGTTAGTATTTAAAGGCCTATCTAACAGTATCTGAATGGTGGATGGGGTAGTGCCCATCCACTCTATAGTTAACGCCACGAAAGATGACACTTGACTCCTCCACCCGCGCTCTTTCCGCCGCCCCTATGACGTCCGGTCCCGTCCCGCGCTCAGACCTCATATCGCTAAAGAGACCTTAAATCGTGTACTGGGCATTTCAAACCACGTGGTGTGTCAAGTCTCATATTTCGTGGCGCTAATTATACACTACTGGATAAATTATTCTTATTATTATTTTATTTTTAGACTATGTCGTCCCACTACAGGGCAAAGATCTCCCTTTCTGTTTTCCACTCCTCTCTGTCTTCAGCTAGTCACATCCTGTCTGTAGGCGGATAAATTAATTATGTTCAACACGCTTTTATTAACTTCACTTTTCACTAACTGCACTTTTAACTGCCCCGTTGGTCACGTGGTCGCAAGCGCGACTGCTGAGCGTGGGGTCCTGGGTTCGATTCCCGGGTCGGGCAGTGTTATTGAGATTTTCCATTAGGAATTTCTTAGTAACAGCCCGGAGTTTGGAAGTTGGCGGTGTGATACCCCCGTTGCTCGGAAAGCACGTGTCGCCGTTGGTCCTGCGTCTGATCTCTCTCCGGTCGTGTCGGATTGCCGTCCCATCGGACTATGAGAGTGAGTGCACCTGTGTCTGCACGCACACTAACTTGTGCACTATAATATCTCCTGCGCCGATGGCTAGTCTCCGTTGAGATTGGCCGCCGTGGCCGAAATACGGTCTGGAGGACTGTTATTAACTAACAATGTATCAAAATCAAATAACGAAATGAAACTTTGTATGTATACTTATGTAGTTCGGAATACAAAACTATAATTTGGTATCTTGGAGCTGTTCTGATGATAGAGCCAGGAGGTGGAAAGTGGAAATCTTCAGAGGCTATTAGTAAACCCTTAGAGTTTGGGCTCATATGATTTGTTTTGACGAGTCCAATAGTTGCACTTGATGTCGAGGGTCTGATGATGAAGCCAGGAGGTGGATAGTGGAACTCTTCAGTGGCTACTACATAGTAAACCCCTCGAGTTTGCTAGTAGCCCCTAATCGTCGTAACTTCGTTGACTTTATACTTATTAGTTTAATGAAGACTATACCAGACGCATAAGTTAAAAATAAAAATATGTAGTTTGAAAAAAAAAAAAAACTAAAAAACACGCTTTTATCACGCACTAAAACTTATAAAATAATGAAATTCTAAAAGCGTGGAGCGTTTTTTTAAACTACATATTTTTTATGTCTAAGATAATGCTGCTGATTGAGAATTGGGCTCCAGTTGACTACATTTATAATTAAGTACACTAGCTGCGCCCCGCGGTTTCACCCGCGTAAATGTCGATCCCGTGGGAATATCGGGATAAAAAGTAGCCTATGTCCTTTTCCGGGACTCAAACTATCTCTATACCAAATTTCATCTAAATCGGTTCAGCGGTTTGAGCGTGAAGAAGTAACAAACATATAAACACACACACACACACACACACACACACACTCACAAACTTTCGCCTTTATAATATTAGTGTGATTTTTTTGGAATAACTCAATCATCTATGGACACATCTGTCCAGAAATATTATAAATATTAGCAGTACGACGCTTTCGCGATCATCGAATTTTGAAAAATGAAATCTATCACTTAAAAATAACCTCATTTAAAAACTGTGTTCTGTTTCCAGGGACATGCAGCTATCGCGCAATGACCACAAGCAGGTGGTCAACAAGATATGTTCTTACATCATAGACACGCCACCTGACACCCTGCCTCCATTAGTGCATCAGTTACTAAAGTGAGTTTATAAAAAAAAAAAAAAATTATATCCTAATGGGAGCCTTATAGATAAGATAACTAACTTTTGCCCGCGCAATTTAACTAACGGAAATGTACTACTTCCCGTACGCAAAATACGCGCATTGACGTGGAGTTGTATTACCTATTACCTATGTACTACTAGGATAAACAGTATCAACTCAGCCTATCACAGTCCACTGCTGGACATAGGCCTCTCCGAGACTGCGCTAGAGCATCCTGTCTTCCGCCTTCCGCACCCAGTCCGTCCCAGCCACCTACTTTAGGTCGTCCGTCCATTTAGCTGGGGGAAGTCCCACACTACGCTTGATGCCGATACGCGGTCTCCACTCCAGGACTCGTCAGCTCCACCGGCCATCGGTTCCTCGACAGACATGGCCAGCCCACTGCCACTTCAGTTTGCTTACTCTGCAAGCTATGTCGGTAACTCCGGTTCTTTTCCGGATAATTTCATTCCTGATTTTATCCTTCAAAGAGACTCCGAGCATCTAGTAGTATGGTGTGGATAAAGCTTCGTGCTGCGTCAATGTGAATGTAGGCTCGGCAGTGAGGGGCTCACTGCAACGTATCATGTTCACTGCTTTAACACAACATCAGCAGAACTGGGACTTACGGCGAGGTGCACTTTCGCAGTCAAAAACAATGTACAGCCCGAATCAAACTATATGGCGGCTCTGAAGTGCGCTACCCGCTGCGCAGTACTGGACCCTTCACCTCCACTGACAGGTGAATTTTGTTACTGCGCAGCGACTCGCCTCATGTCCCGAGCCGCCATATCGTTTGATTCGGGCTGTACATTGTTTTTAAAATCGTGTATTTTGAGCCTTGAACTATTCATTAAAAGTAAACAGACTATAAAAGTCCACTGCTGTACACAGGTGCAACATACATCGCATGCAACTCTATTGAAATATGGCTTATGTTTAACTTATCACCAGATAAAGTAAAATATAACATCAAAAAAACACTTTTTACTGTCAAAAATAGTAAATGATCACCAAAATTAAAACTCCATTTTATTGTAAAATACCTAGGTAAAGGTATTTGTATTCTCATTTGCTCGCTCTTGCATCCTATATCGACGGAGCCCTGCTTCATGGGGCTTCTATTTCTGTGTAAAGAGTTTAAAGTAACCTAACCAAACCTAACCTCGGGGTACCCAGCTAAAACTATTGTAATTATAGACTTAATTTTTTGGTGTTCAATATATTTTTTTGGTGATCATTATATTTAACCCCTTCAAATATTATTGTTTTCAGACTATGCAAAACATATCACTTAGAGATAGTGCTATCACACCTGAGCCACTACTTCAGTGTTCGTCTGTACAGCAAGTTGGAACCTCCGCCACAAGACTCTGAATCTACTACCATAGATATTGATGACATTGGTAAGTGAAAGAAGTAAATAATCAGCTCTATTGGTGTTTACATAAAGAAGTGGGTTTTCGGTCCAGACTCCCGGTACAGATCTCTGCAGCGGGGCAACTGCGTAACACATTATCCATCGGAATCGGTTTCATTTTGACAGTTCAACAACATTCATTGCGTTATTTACGTGTAGAGCAGACAAATTTTTCGAACTTATGAAGCAATGGATTAGCAATATGCTTCAAAATTATTCAGATTCCGATTGATAGTGTGTTACGCAATTAGGGTGCTGGTTGATCTTCGGAAGGAAACGGTTACATGTTTTACCTGTTTCTTTATAAGTGAGCGCATAGGATAACACGGGAATATTATACCCGCACCGATCGGTACCGACCCGCACAGACTCGTCTGCATCGGAAACCTGTTTCATTATGTAAGCACCCTATGTGTCGATACTTTGCTCACTCGAACCTGGTTTGAAGCACTAATCATAACTTCGCTAGTTAAACTTGTAGCAGTAAATTAGCTAATTTTTATAATCATCAAAAATATAAAATTTTAAACAATATTCAGGCTAATTGAAACCCCTTTAGGAATAAAATGAAAAAGGATGACTGTACCTAATAATGTTGTTACCATCTTGCATGCATGTAATTTCTTGTATGTATCACACGTGTTTAAGCAAATAAATATTATCTTATCTAAGGTTTTTTTCCTAGAAAATAGCCAGTGTTCACTAACCAAGCAACCCAATCATCTTGTAACTATTACTTGTTTATTTCTACTCACTCAATCACAAAATGCGTGTATGACCAGATAAGTGAACGTAAACGAGGGAGAAAGAGTATGTTATGGGCCGCCTCCACAAGCGAGAGAATCGCGGCGATAGTCTCGCCGTGCCATCAAATTTTCGCCGCGATGATATCGCCGTGTGGAGACACGTTCTAAGAGAGTGTATAGAAAATACGTGACACGACGATATAATATCGCCGCGATTCTCTCGCTCGTGGGGACGGCCTCTAAGGATCGTAGCAGGTGACGTTATATAGTTTCTGGCTACCCACATGGCAAGAAGGCATGAGTTTATGTATGTATGTAATCACAAATGGAGGAGTAGATGGAGGCAGATTGTCCTCTTAAAAGGATCCAGTGACCACGATCCTCAGTAATGAGGGACCGATTGAAGAAGAAGTAATCACAAAATTTCTCCCCCAGTCCCCCACAGTTCAGCCGAACTTAGCCGCTGCCTATCGACCTGCATCTACCATATCTCACAAGGTGCGGCCGACCCCGAGCTGGTCCGCAAACACGTCAAGTCCTGGCCTAAAACACAGCTGTTGAGGGCCCCCTTCATTATAGACCTGGCTCTGTCCATGTCTGATAAGGGAGCTGATTTTAGAACGGTGTGTTTGGATGTAAGTAAACAATTATTAACAATTAGCTGCGCGCCGCGGTTTCACTCGCATAAGTCTCGACCCCGTGGGAATATCGGGGATGTCAGTTACCTCCATACCAAATTTTATCAAAATTGATCCAGCCGTTTGTGCGTGAAGAAGTAACAAACATAGAAAAACATACTAACTTTCGCCTTTATAATATTAGTGTGAGTCTTATTCTACGAGACATAAGCTCCTTCTATTAACCCCTTTGAAAATGAAAGTCTTCGCCTATCAAAAAGTTTTGCAAACAGTTCTGCAATTAAAGCTCTTGCGACACTGACACAGCTATATTACCCGTTGGGTTAGGCAGTGTACAGTACACCCACATTTCGCCAATTATGTTTAAGTCACATTGAACCTTTTAACCGCTTGTGTCGCATTTATGCGACACAAATTTCCGTGCCCCTACCACTCGTGTCGTATTTCTGCGACAGAGAACATGCATGATTTTTTCGTTCTATTTTCGTCCTATTAACTGCGTGGTACAACTAAAACCATTATTAAATAGAAATAAAAACTTTTTGACTATTTTTTAATCGATACAACGATTTCTCCTCCTTATTTATTGTAGGTATTATTTTATCTTGATTTTATCGATTTGTAGCCGCGCGCTAGGGGCACGGCAATTGATATTTAGCCAAGCGCTTAAAAGGTTAATAGGGGCGAAACTATTGCCATCAACCGGGCACAAATCTAGACACAGGGCTGCAAATGAGAAATTCCAGATGGAAAAACACTTTGCTCAGAAAACAAACTATTTAATCTGCGTTCGCGATTTATTTGCCAAAAATGTAAACACATAGGAATTAATGGAAAAATAACTTTAATTCCTGCAAAATAAAGTTCAGTTTACGCTACAACTTCAAACATTTTTATAACTTTTTCAAAAGTGCTAGTCACTCTGAAATTACCTTAATTGTCATTGAAATAAAGTTGATATTTGTTTAACTTGAAATAGGGTGGGGATGTGCAGCACTGCGCACTTTTACTATAATTACTATCTCGCCATTGGCCTTCACCACCGCGGTTCGTAAAGTTACCTAACGCCCATTTTGAGGGCGTGTGTACCACCATCGTCTTCCAGAATCGTGTTAAAAATAATTTTTAACCGACGAAAAAACGGAGGAGATCTCAATTCGATACGTATATACATATATACGACTCAAAATTACTTGGGTATACTTCCATTAGTTTAAGAACTTATTTATTAAGGTTAAATAAAAAAGGGTTATTATTTTTTGCTTTTCAGTTTTTTCGGAGGTTTATTTTTTTTGTTAAAAAGTTTTTCTTTGTATGATTTACATTCAAATTGTGAACAAATATTTCAGGTAATAAAATCAGCGATAGAACAGCGTGCTATGGACGATCTGCGAGCTAAAGAGTCGGCGTGGGTGCGTGCAGTCATGCCGCCTGATGTCGATGTGATCTGCGTACTCAAGCTTATTACTACGGAGAGGTATCTACATTTTATTTATTTATATAAAATAGGTACGCCAACTGCATTCATTTTAAATCACACTATCACACTAATATTATAAAGGCGAAAGTTTGTGAGTGTGTATGTGTGTTTATATGTTTGTTACTTCTTCACGCTCAAACGGCTAGACCAATTTTGATGAAATTTGGTATAGAGATAGCTTGAGTCCCGGAAAAGGACATAGGATACTTTTTTATCCCGATATTCCCACAGGATCGAGACTTATGTGGGTGAAACCGCAGGGCGCAGCTAGTTTATAAATAATAGTTAACAGGTATAGGTACAGATTAGGTATACAGGGTGAATTTTTCAAGTGGGCGTGGATGGCCAAATTCAAAACTATGAGGAATAGCGAAAAGTACTCAAAGGAGTCTCGTGCTCGATTTTGATGAAAACTAAAACTAAAAAAAAACACACTGTATTATTACACCATTCGATAGTGTCGGTAATAAGGATCGAATTCTTCGAAATACGGCAAACTAAAAACTAAGATAATTTTTAACAAAATATTTTTTTATTTGTCTTATGTTACCTACCTGTTAAACATGAACTGATTAATTGTTCAAAATGATGACCACGGATGTCGGCAGTAGCAGGGATATTACGAATAGAAAAAAAAAAACGCGCCTAAGGCTAAGGCCGCACTACGGCTAAACCGCCGCGGATTTTAACCGCCTGCTTTTGTGAGTAAAGGAAACTAATCGAAGCGGCTGCACTGACGGTTTTTTTCCGCGATTGATTTTTAAACCGCGCAACGAGTTAGTTTTGGCAAACAGGCACGGATTCCATGTCTAAACTAAAACTCTTTTGTTCCAGCGCCAACCACCGTCAACTAACAGTAGTCGGCCTAATCAACCTAGCATTCCTCCTGCTCTCCGTATCTCGTCTCAAGCCAATAGCCCCGACATGTTGGTCGCTCGGCAAGTTAATACTGGTGCGACTCAGCAAGGCACAGCCCGAGACAGCCGGGCACATACTGAGCCAGCTAGCTGACAAACTGTGTAGCGACACTACGCAGAGGCAGTATGCAGGTGCAGTGTGACATGTTTCTTTTTGCTTTTACTCTGCACGCTTTTTACGTGCACGCAGTGGCGGATTTACACATTTGCCGCCAGTAGGCTATTCAAATTTTACCGCCCCTACCGACCTCTACAATAATGTCCCATGTCTTTTGTATACTGCTTCGCCTTTTCTTTAAAATACTTAAAATGTTCTCGTTCATCAGCTACGAAAAACTTGCAAAGAGATTTGTAAAGATCGGCAGCTATGATAAAATCTACGGTAGAAGCCTGAATGTGAGCATTCACTTTGTTTATTCTTTCCAAAAAACATGGTAGGTATATAAATATTAATCTTTTAATTTCAGTAAGACATTTAAAAAAAATGTTAGCCCCAAATTTGCCGCCCCTAAAGTCAGCCGCCCTAGGCTCCAGCCTACTCAGCCTATTGGTAAATCCGCCACTGCGTGCACGTCTTTTTACATCTTTCTCACATGTCGCTCATTTTGAGAAACATCAACAAAAAAAAACATCAATCATTATACATTCAAAATCTAAAAATAGAATTTAAGAGTGTATCCATGGAGTTTTTTTTTGCCCATTCTTCTCCATAGCTTTCTTTGGAGTGGGTTATCAGCTCCATCTTTCTGACCGACCGACTCCTTCAACAATTCATAAAAGGTTTAATTGAAATAAATGCTTTGAGTTTCAGTTTGAGCCCTATGACTTGAAAGGCACCTACTAATACGAAGTATTATTCTTATTTTACACAACATAATCAGCCTGAAATGTTCCTACTGCTGGAGCAGGCCATAAACTACCACGCGGGCCCAGTGCGGGTTGGTAGATGTCACATGTCTTTGAATTTTTGGTTCTAGGACATGCCGGTTTCCTTCACCATTTGAAGAGCATTGGTGATAAAATAATTTACAAAAAGTAAAGCGCCTGTCTGGGCTAGAACCTACGACCGATACCACTGGACCACCAAGCTGCTCTGTTGATTTATTGCTCACTGATTTGAAATTGGATTGATTGGTTGTAGGGGGGTGCCTTTTATTTCCATTATAGACTTTACCGCCGTTATAAAAAAAAAACAAACAAGATTTATATCATTAGACGAAGGTTAAACCACTGAGCCATTTTTGAATTTCGAACTTTATTGTGACAATGTTAAAGTCCTGACTACAAAAACTATTTTTAAATCTAAGTCTCAGAAGTCAATTTTGAATTAAGAACTTTACGATTGTCGGAATAAGGTTCAAAATAAAATAACTGGATGGAAGGTTTGGGCTTGTACCGAAGTTAGCACTCATTGTGTAATGAGAATAGTTGGTTTAGAGTTAGACATAGGGCTATCCTATTTTGTTCTTGATTCCACACAACAATGTTTTTTTTTTACAGACTGCCTATACGTGCTATGCAAGTTGACCCCGGTGTCAGTAGAACGTTGCACTCAACTGGGCGCCATCTTAGAGAACTGCCAGCCTTCACCCACAGACTACAAAGCGGCTGCGTCAGTCCTCGATGCAGTACATCCACTCCTCAACTTCAGTACTAGGACTAGAGATACCCTAGTTATGGTGTGCAGAAAAGGACTTTATTCCAGGTGCGTAAGAAAGAAATTCAAGCTTTCTTTTCAACAACTGTTGAAAATTTTGGGCACGTAAATGTTTTTTGTCGAGATACTAGGTTTACACCGATATTACACTAGAAACGTTCACTGTTTATTTAAACGGGGATTTTTTTTAAAGTTAATTGATGACTTCGCAGATGTCATTTCTATAAGCATCTAATATCAATCAAACAAATACAAATGAGTTTCTTGTGTATTCTGATCTGTATCACACCTTCTTGCCTAATTTGAATATAAACACAATCTAAGAAGCAAACCTTACTACCACAAAAACGTTATTATCTGTTGCCTGAGTTAAAAAGGTTCCCTATCCATTTGCATAAAATTTTAAGACCTAATATAACTTAGCATAATTTTGTTTGGCATAATTATATTTTCGCATAATATAATTACGCATAACAGCTTACGCATAATTTTTTTAAGCATAATTTCTCTAACCATAATAATGATTAAGAATAATATTGTAAAGCATAAATTTATTAAGCATAAAGTTCTAAAGCATACCTTTTTTAAGCATAATATCCTAAAGCATAAATTTATTTACGCATAATGATATTAAAAAATATTTTTATTTTTCGCTGTAGGAAGCATGAAGCAAGCAAGCATACAGCATGCAAGCAAGCATGCAGCAAAAAAGCAAGCATGCAGCATGCAAGCAAGCATGCAGCATTCAAGCGCTCGCTCTTGCATCCTATGTCGACGGAGCCCCGCTTCACGGGGCCCCTATTTCTGTGTAAAAGGTTTAAAGTAACCTAACCAAACCGAACCTCGGGGTGCCCATCGCTCGCTCTTGCATCCTATGTCGACGGAGCCCCGCTTCGCGGGGCCCCTATTTCTGTGTAAAGGGTTTAAAGTAACCTAACCAAACCGAACCTCGGGGTGCCCTTCGCTCGCTCTTGCATCCTACGTCGTCTATTGCGTTCGTTGAGTTCGGGTGCGGTAACGGTAACGGAAATAATTCGGAGTATTGAAAATCGGAATGTCGTTTTTCGGACCGCGAACCCATCGAGCATTTGATTCTTCGAATATATGAAAATCGGAAAACAAACAAGTCGCATTTATGATTTTCGGTAAAATAAATTTCGTGATTTTTAATAATAGACATTATGATTCTTAGGTATTATGAAATTCGGACTTTTGAAAATCGGAACATCGAAATTCGGAATAAAATATTTCGGAGTATTTGGGTGTTCCCGTTTCAATCAGTTAACTTCTATCTGAGGAATAACCGCCATATTTATTTCTCATAATAGAAGTTAACTGATTGACATATTTTTTTATACAAAAACTGTCAAAACATCTAATATATTCTTCAGATAAAAGTTATCTCGCGATTGAAAAATCGTTTAAGTTACATAATGTTATGTATAAATCATATTAATTGTATGCCTAAATATTATTATGCTAATAGTCATTAGGCCTACTAACGTTATGCTAATAGTCATTAGGCCTACTAACGTTATGCGAATCAAATTTATGCCAAAACAAATTAGTCTTTAAGATGATTATGCCAACATAAAATGTATGCCTAAAAAATTATGCCGAAGTATTATTATGCCAAAACAAATTGTGCCAAAATCGTTATGCCGAAGTATATTAGGACAAAGAACATTATGCGAAAAGAAGGGATCCCAGTTAAAAAACTGTAGTGTTATTCTGTAAAAATCTCACCGTGAAAACATAGGTGAAGTGGGTTTAAAGTCAGCTGTCAATAGCGTCAATCCCTAGTATGAGGTGGAATGACAGCTCACTTTAAGCTCAATTCCCCTAAGTTATCACGGTAAAAATTTTACAGAATAGCACCGCTGTTAACTGTTGACGTAATACTGCCAGTAGACACGCATTGAATTAGTGTCTAATTTTGTATATTAAGACCATCATAAGGCTCTCTCACATAGAGGAGGCCCCGAGAGGCACAAAGGGCTATTGCTTATACTTATGCTAAGATCTTATGCATCATAAGATATAGCCACCAAATAAAACATCTCTTGATATCCCCCAGTATTTAACCTCTTCACATTCTTCACAATATCCTCTTATTCACAGGGACTCTCAACATCGCTGCCTAGCCCTATCAGGCTTCCTATCAGTGCTACGTAACGTGCGCGTGAGCAGCACTAACGTAAGCAGTAGTCAGTCGTACAGCGAGCAGTACAGCGCGCACTCGTACCTCACGCAGCTCACCGTAGACCTGCACGCCACGCAGCAGGGGAACGTGTACGTTTAACATGGTTTTTTTATTAATAAATTAAACTTGCGGTGTACTCGATGGGATTTCCCATTTCGAACTCCT
This sequence comes from Amphipoea oculea, assembly GCA_945859645.1. Taxonomy (NCBI): domain Eukaryota; kingdom Metazoa; phylum Arthropoda; class Insecta; order Lepidoptera; family Noctuidae; genus Amphipoea; species Amphipoea oculea. The sequence goes on along the minus strand of OX243864.1, from coordinate 19,320,040 downwards.
ATACCTAATCTGCGTTCGCGATTTATTCGCTAAAAATGAAAACAAATATGAATTAATGGAAAAAAGTAACTTTAATTCCTTCACAATAAAGTTCAGTTTACGCTACAACTTCAAACATTTTTATAAGTTTTTCAATAGCGCTAGTCACTCTGAAATCAATTTTTTTTTCATTGAAATAAAGTTGATATTTGTTTAACTTGTAATAGGGTGGGGATGTGCAGCACTGCGCACTTTTACCACAGTCTAAAAATCATACAGTCGTCCAACGAAGACGTCTAGACAGGGCAATCGTGCGGGGTGTGAGGGGCGAGACGCGGGTGAGCCGATCCCGAACTGCGAACAAAACGATGTTAGTAGTTCGGGATATATCATTGAGGGCTGACGCATGCTTGTTTTTTATTTGTTAATTTAAAATGGTGCATACGAAGTGTGCTGTGACTGATTGTAAGTCTTCATCTCATATAAATAAAGATCTGCGGTTTCATCAACTTCCACGTACAGAAGAAAGGTAAATAAAATATCTATTTTGTTATTGTAGAGTGCATAAATCATTTTATTTGTAATGTCGTGCCATGTTGATAACGCTGATAAAATGGCCGACCGGCCCACGGTAAAAAAAAATAATAGGGTATCACTACGTATGATTCCTATGTTCTGTGTTTATCACACAGAGCATCTGTTTGGAAATCCTACTAATATTATAAATGTGAAAGTGTTCGTTTTTATGTTCCGTGTCAAGATGGTGGACTTTTTTATTATTTACTAAGGGTGAATTTCGAGATGGTGGCCGTAATTTTTTATAATAAGATATGAATCTCAATTTTGAGTATAATTGGAGTGCTTATTACGAAAAAGCCATCCTTTTTGAAATCCAAGATGGCGGACGTCATTTTTTTATAATTTGATATGGGTGTCAATTTCGAGTATATTTGGGGTGCTTGTTACGAAAAAGCCATCCTTTTTGAAATCCAAGATGGCGGACGTCATTTTTTTATAATTTGATATGGGTGTCAATTTCGAGTATATTTGGGGTGCTTGTTACGAAAAAGCCATCCTTTTTGAAATCCAAGATGGCGAACGTCATTTTTTTATAATTTGATATGGGTGTCAATTTCGAGTATAATTGGGGTACTTGTTACGAAAAAGCCATCCTTTTTGAAATCCAAGATGGCGGACGTCATTTTTTTATAATTTGATATGGGTGTCAATTTCGAGTATATTTGGGGTGCTTGTTACGAAAAAGCCACCCTTTTTGAATTCGATGTTGATTTGCAATAAATAAATAATTATATAAATATTGTTTATTTGTGACAACCCTGGCCGATGCGTTACTGTCTAGACGATGTCGGCATTTTACACGAGATCAAAGGCGTCGTCCTACTGTATGATTTTTATACTGTGCTTTTACTATACAAACTTTCATCCCCTGTTTAACCCCTTTTGGGGCAAAAAACCAACAATCCTTCCCTAATGCTCACCTTCATGATACCGACTGACTTTTTTTACCGTCTGGACAAAAATCTATATACAGGTGAATTTTTCAAGTGGGCGTGGATGGACAAATTCGAAACTATGAGGAATAACGAAAAGTACTCAAAGGAGTCACGGCTCGATTTTGATGAAAACTAAAACTGCATCATTGGATTTTTGAAAAATCAATATTTCTAGCCAGTTATCGAACCTGCTGATTTTGAAAAAAAAAACACTTATTGCACCAGCGATTTACTCGTATATAGGTTGTTGTTTGTTAGTCAATTTATGATTTTTATTACGTAAATGCCATTTTTGTGGGCTACAATAGGGAGATAGAAAGAAATAAAAAGCCCAAAGAGTGTTATTGAGATGGCAACGCATTCGTGTCTGCCAACGACGCGCGGGGCTGATAACTGATATTATTCCTTGTTATGAATGATTGAGCTCAATCAGTTCGTAGATTCAAGGTGTCATCTGCCCGCACACGTTTTTATGATTGAGTATCATGCCTGAAAGGTGATGTTATGTTTTTATTGGTCCAAGCCGGACTTTTAGACTTGTGTGAAGGTACCGCCACTTATATACGCAGTCATAACTACACAGTTAATAATTTTGGTTTTATTATTTTGGCAGTGTAACTTCGCGCGTTCGTAACGAGGCGATGTGTATGGAGGTAGTATCAATACTGCGACGTTGTCTCGTACAAGACGCGCTGGTCAAACAGCTGCTTTATACCAGTGAGTTATTATCATAATCAGCCGGTAGTGTTCCCACTGCTGGGGCACAGGCCTCCACTCGGTGAGAGGGAGTGGGCCGTAATTTACCACGCGGGCCCAGTGCGGGTTGGCAGATGTCACATGTCTTCGAATATTTGGCTCTAGGACATGCCGGTTTCCTCACGATGTTTTCCTTCACCGTTTTGAGAGTAATGGTGATGAAATAATTTACATAAAGTAAAGCGCCTGTCTGGGTTCGAACCTACGACCTACAACTCGTAAGTCGCGGCCGTTACCACTTGGCCACCACTGCTCTCGTAAGTTATTATTGTCTTTTTTATCACCCAACCATTAGCTAATCGCGCTATTATTTATTACCTGCGTCGTATTTGTTGCCAGCGTATTCACACGCATAAGTCTCGATCGTGTGGGAATATCGGGATAAAAAGTGTCTTATGTCCTAATCCAGGTCATAGTCTACCCATGTGCCAAATTTCATCCAAATCTGTTCAGCCGTTTTAGCGTCAAAGCGTAAGCCCGCGTGGTAGTTTACAGCCCATTCCCTTTCGAAGAGAGGAGGCCTGTGTCCCAGCAGTGGGAAAAATATAGGCTAACTCCCTTACTAATAAACGTATTAAATCAGATGAATAGTTACACACCGATTTCCCTCTTTCAGTCATCAGTAATTTGACTTTCGAAAGAAGAAAACAAAGCGTTGTGTAACTATACAACGTTTATTAGTAAGGGTGTAATTATGCTAAGTTGAACCCCGAAATGCTATAAATAACAACTTAACTTTTTAATATAAAAAATCTTAAATTATAGGAATTATGTTTATATTATATGATGTAATGATGTGTTTATTATTTTATTTATAGAATTACATGGTTGTGCGAAAGACAAGCAATTCCTACATGAATCTATCTTGGAGTTATTATATGAACACTTGAGCAAGTACCTACCGGAGGGCGAAGGAACTGCCTCCTTGCTCATCAACAAGTGTGTGCAGATTAATGGCGTTACTGCTGTGTTGATTGTAAGTAAATAAATAAACATTTATTTCTCTTCCACAAAGACGCCTTAAAAATATGAAGATTGGTATCTGCACTAGGAAAAACCTGTCACAGATTACCAGCTAAAAAAAATAATGATCGAGTATTATTACGTATTAAATTATGTTAACCTTTGGTAGGAGAACACAGTAAACCAAAAAAGGGGGAAAAAATATATAAAATTTTAATTATTATTGAGGATTCTGGGTACTATTGAAGTGGTGTGGTGTGGTGTGGTGTGGTGCGGTGTGATGCGGTGTGGTGTGGTGTGGTAGTAAAAAAGTACATTTAACGCGGCAAGTAACGTGGTCAGTAAGGCATGAATAGGTTGATAGGTTTAAATCTAAGGCCTATTACTAACTGCTGCAAATAACATGGTGATCCATCTCTTATTGTTGGATACGTCAACTTGTGCCCCAAAATATGCAGCAAAAGTGACCTCTACGCTGCCACTGATTTTGAACAAGTATCGTGCCTTAACTGGTTGAATGCCGTAATTACAGACACAATTAAAAAGCCATTGTGTCTCGCGTGGATCCACGTTTAAGCATACGAAAGGTTAAAATACATTTATTGACTTTTTCGAGGCAGTATAGGTATGAAGTCTTTGACTGCCATTTGGGAAACGCTACATAGCTTCACATACTCGTTACGGCCTGAACGCAGTCATTCATTACCAATCTAAAGACGATGACAATATAAAAAACAAGGGATTGCAGCCCTGAGTATTTTGTATTAATTTCAACTTGATAACTCCACGCGTTCCTGATAAAAAGGGTCTTGACAGACGGATAACGAAGTCATCTTATAAGGGTTCCGTTTTTCCTTTTGAGGTACGGAACCCTAATGACAAAATATCAATGAAACAACAAATATTATTACAGTACCCGGCGATAAATATTGCACATCGACCTTTGGAAAGAAACAATCGGCAAATTTCGGCTTCGTAGTGCGTTATCTCTGTCGCACACTACCTATGTGACGTTAACTGACGTTTTGTCAGTCGTTGTTCAAGTGCGATAGAGTGCGGTCGCGTCCAGTTCAAAATATATATCTAGAGTTGTTAACACCCCCAAATTTAAATAATTTAAAGTTGTACTATGGCATCTTTAGGAAAAATAGGGAAACCTTTTTATTTTACCCCAACCTAAAGCAATCATTTATAGAAAAATTGGTGTATTTTATACAAAGAATAAAAATAACTATCAAAAGAAGCAAATCATAATTGTTTTAACAGCTCCTAATAGATACCGGACTGTTTGTATTTCGTGCGACAGAGATAACGCTCTACGAAGCCGAAATTAGCCGATTGTCTCTTTCCAAAGATCGATGTGCAATATTTATCGCCGGGTACTGTATAAGCCCGTACTGTCAACAGCGAGGCATCGCTATTCCCCTTCCACTACTCTTAATCAAGACCTACTAAGTCTTCATTACTACACATGTATTTTACATTACACATCCTTTTCAAATTACCAGGAGCCCATAGCGCAGCTGCTATACGCCGTAGCCCAATTCCTGCAGCCCGGTGAGGAGGATGACCTAGAAGACATCCTGGCCAGTCAATCAGTGGAGACCGGCAACGCTTACTTGAAGAGTAAGCTCGCCAGGGTCATGCAGCAGTTGTGCGATAGTGAACAGTTTGTCAATATTGATATGGTGGGTTTTTTATATGGTACCAGCTGTTGACTTGGTCTGTGCGTAGTTTTTCATAATACAAATATCCAGGATGAAAAATTGCCTGTTCTTTTCTAGGTCTTAGGCTACTTGTCTGTGAAATTTCATAATGATCGGTTCAGTGGTTTAGGTGTGAAAAGATAACAGGCCGACAGTACTTTCGCATTTATAGACTAGCGACTCAGCGACTGAGAGGGGCTTGTGGTTAAGTAATAACAGCTGCACGGGTTGATCGATCAGGTTAAGCTACGCTTGCCGCGGTTGGTCCATGGATGGGTCACCATCTATACATACCAAGACCCCTCCGTGCCTCGGAAAGCACGTTAAGCCGTTGATCCCCGACTGTCATTCGTGGATCTTTGACAGTCGTTACGGGTCGTCAGAAGCCCAAAAGTCTGACAACCAGTCTTACCAAGGGGTTTCGTATTACCAGTAACTGGGTTGTGGAGGTCAGATAGGCAGTCGCCCCATGTAAAATACTGGTACTCTGCTGCATCCGGTTAGACCGAAAGCCGACCCCAACATAGTTGGGAAAAGGCTAGGCAGATGATGATAGACTAGCGACTTAGCGACTTGATCCTGCTTCGCACGGTTTTTACGACTTGATAAAACATCGCTATTTCTTTATTATACAGGATGGCAGGGACCACGACGAGCAAACTGCAACCATGAATTCAGCACATGATTCTAAACCCCCTAGCGCAGAAAATATTTGTATACAGGAAGATTTTTTTATCACCATCCAAATTTTTACAGGGTGTTCTACCCATGAATATGAACAACTTTCACTATGGGACCAACTCTGAAATCACAAAAAAAAATCAGCTGTTTAATACAAAAGTTCAATATCTACTTGACCAAAATGTATGAAACAGCTGATTTTTTTTTCGTGATTTCAAAGTTGGTCCCATAGTGAAAGTTGTTCATATTCATGGGTAGAACACCCTGTAAAAATTTGGATAGTGATAAAAAAAATCTTCCTGTATATCAAAAAAAAAATGTTTGTCGACGAGATGAGACTGCGACTAGATTTTGAACGTTTTAATTTACGAGAATTGGCCTTCTGATATCCCATTGAAAAAAAATCTGTTACACATCTTTTACGCGTAATGTCAAGTGAATTTTCTAATTACAGGAAGAACCTGGACTCTCAGACTTAACACCAGAGTCGAAAGCCAAATGCCTCAAACTACAACAAACATTACAATGCTATGAAGCGTTAATAGCGCATACGATACTGCAGTGGAATCCAAGTAGTGAGACAGCTGCTAGCAAGGTTTACAAACTATTTAAGGATTGCAATCAACTGTTGGAGCAGACTAAGGTATTTTGAATTCTGTGTTTTATATGCCGTGAACAGTTAATAACTTGCTGTCTAATCAGTAGATCAAACCAATCAACCAATTCTTTATGTTAACTTGGGATTTGGCAACAGATTAAATTAGCATGCTGACGTAGCCCTCTACCTAGGGATTCAGAATGTTGAAAGCTTTTCTTCACCTTAATTAACAAGTATCACAATACAAATTGGTTGGGTATACTTTTAATGCATGCACAATGTTAAACGACGGGTTGACTGCATAGATAAGATAGGTATTCTTAAAAAAAATCCCTCTTAAGTTACAAGAAGTTATACATTCTAATTCTGTTAACATTTTTTATTAATTAAGCCTTTCTTATTTCAATCGTAGATAGCACCAAAAGCGACCAAGAAAGGCAACAAGTCTCTAAACGAGACGCGGGAGACGTTAAAGTCACAGAAGAGTCAGAAGTCGCAAAAGGACAAAGGCAAGGCGCCCGTGAAGCTGTCCAACTTGGTCAGGGACAAAGCAGGCCCGTTCAAACCTCTGCCTTGCGTGTGGGACACCAAGCTTTGTGTGAGGGTCATTGAACTGTTGTACAGGTACGTCACTTGTGTAATTACGTTTAAATTGTATACTATGGTCATTTGTTAATTATTGCCAATATGTAGCAACTTGTACTTAAAGCATGTTTCCTTTTTGCAACTTTTTTTTCGATATATTTGAAACTCAATTATATTTCAAAGATCTTCAATAGCTAAAGTAACGATTGATGATGAATTGAGATAGTTGAAACGACTGCAATAGTGATCCTTTTGTAAAAACAACCATATTTATGTTCACGGATATTGAAAAGTAAAGTTGTTGAATAATTTTCGGTTTTACCAACAGTGACAACGTGCCCTGGTCTTCCCTCGAACCACGCAATCAAATCCGCGCTCGTCGTGACTTCCACACCTGGGCCTTACGGTGCGTTCACTCAGTACTGCTCAGCGATCATTTGGACAAGAAAGCAGTCGCCACCCACGTGGTCAGCATAGCCACCGTCATATACAACAGATGTGTTTGTAGGTAAGTAGTACGGTCTTTGCAAATCACAAGCACGCGTCATGTGAACTTTACATACAGATTATAAGGTTGAAATTACAATAATTGTGGACAACTAAAGTAAGCTAGCAGCGCCCCGCGGTTTCACCCGCATAAGTTTCGAAAGACACGTGGCGCCATCTATTATCATAATAACGTTATTGTTGTTTTCTTCGGGAACAGCACTTTTTTTCGGGATGAAAGGTACCCTATGTCCGTTTCTATACACCTGACAACGTATATGCAAAATTTCAGGATGATCGGTTCAGTGGTTTAGGCGTGAAAAGGTAACAAACAAACTTACTTTCGCGTTTATAATATTAGTTAGCATATAATGTAGTTACCTGTTGGTACAAAAAATAGAATAACGTTCAGTTTAAAAGTAAATAAATAAATTGTCTGAGACCATCAACGTTATTCTTTTAGTCTTATCCCAATTTATTTAGGATCGACGCAACGTGTCTTCTTTTTCTATACTTCTCTATTAGTCGCTATCTCAGTATTCATCCCCTTCTAGCCATATCATCTTCTCTGAAATCACATGGTTATAATTTTAGAACAATTAAGCCAAATAAATAGGCCCTAATTTTGAGCATGAAAAACAGACCCTCAAACCATGACTTCGTTTATTAAAAATTGAACCCTAATCTCATGACAACAGGTTTCAACATATGTGTGAGTTCGACGACCAGACGACGCTGGGGTGTTTGGAAGTTTTCAAGACTTGCCTCACGTTATTGTTCTCGCCTCTCTACTCGCTCAGGATGGATAGTTTCCTGTTGGCTATAAGTGAGTATCTACCATGACAGCTTACGAACACGGCACCGAATTCAATCGAACCTACTCTTGCTCTTTCCTAAGTAAATTAAACTTACTCGGGAAATAACAAGAGAGTATAGTACGCGCCACGAAAGATGAGACTTGACTTTTATCTAAATGTCATCGATAAATCCCTGAATAGATATAACACACTATGGGTAACTATTTCGTACACGACTTACCTGCGCAAACTCCCTACTACTGAGCTAATCAAGTCTCATCTGTTCTGGCGCGTATTATAACACATATCTTCCATTTATATCTAATTGTACAGTGTGTGGAATTTTGGAGGACGCGCACCACATTTTAGCGGAATGTGGTCGGCTTGAGCGTCAAAGGCGATCTATGTTTAATAATGGGTACTACAATGTATAGGTTTCTTTAATAGTATTTTGGCTGCACCATTGTCTGATGCTGCCAAAGTGCTGATTATGATGGTGATGATAGGTTTAAAGTTAAGGTCAGAGTAGTGTTTTCTTGTTTCTTAGTTTTTGTAGTTTTATTTAAGTTAAATATTAAGTGAAATTTTTGTATTCAATAATGGGGGTGAAATATTCATTTATGAAAAAACCCCCTATTTAGGGGTTTTTTTATTTATTTAAATAACGAATTAAAAAAAAAAGACCATGACAGTATGTGATAAGGACACCACAAAATAATATTTGGAAGGTTAAGACAAACAGGGTTAATCTAGAACCATAGATAGAATAAAGCCATCATTACAAGCCACTTACAGAAAGATCCAAGACACATGATTGCTAAACTATATTATGTATCAGAAAAGGACGTATAGTGGAGTTTGTTCTGCCATTTTTTTTAAAGTGCTAATTTTTAGCCTAATTTGAATAAATTATTTTAGTTTGTTTTTTTTTGTTAAGTCTCCGTAATGTGAAACATTTTTTTTCCTCTAGCCGAAAGCAACGACGGTACATCAGGAGCAGAATGCCTGGCGAATATTCTAGAAACTATCCACCGTGCGTTAGAGCACATTGAAGAGGACAGCATACCTGACGAAAGAGACGTCATTGTCAAGAAACAGTTGGCAGTGCTCATACAAATCGCTTCATTGTTGTTAGAGACGCCTGTAGCTTCTTGTCCGCAGAAGACTAGAGTAAGTTTATATATTACATACAACCTTTCGTCCCTTATTTATCCCCTTTAGGAGGTGAATTTTCAGAAATCCTTTCTTATTGCACACCTTCGTTATATTTATAATTAACTCTTGTGCAAAATTTTGATGCTTCTGGACCTAGCGGATTAGGCTATATGTTGTTTGTCAGTAAATTAATTAACTAATTAGCCGCGTACTGACTGAGCGAGCAGCCTCGTGAGGCAGCCGCGTGAGGCAAATCCTCGGTCGGTCAAGACGAGCCTCGCCCGAGGCAAACCCACGCGCTGCCTCGCCCGAGCGTGCCGCGGCCTGAGCCAAACATTGTCGGTTTTTGTCCATGCTCTAAAGCGCCTCGGTAACTTTGCCGCGCGCACTCAAGACGGTTGTGTTTTGCCTCGCTTCTTCGAAGAACACCATGAATAAAGAACAGTGGCTCAAATGAATACAATTATATGGCGAATATAGACTACTTTGGGATGCGCTATGTCCTGATTATATCTACCAACAGGGGACTAACAAATTTTCAAATTCAATTTTATTCATTCTAGTGAAATTGCTTTCTGCATCATCAAAGCACAACTCTTCAAATAATCTGTTCCCAGCTTGTAATCTGTTTTTGTATATAGTTTTTATCCAAGAACGTTTAGGTTTTTTTCTTTTCTTTTTTTGTACAAGTTGATGAATTAGTATAAAGGCAGTGGTGGCGATAGCCTTCCGAACGCACGGCCTCATGACAATCTTGAACACAAGTGAATATGCGCTACGCTCGCGTGGTCTCTGTTCGACTTGTGAGTCACCACTGAGCGTTCGAGACGTGCGACTAATGGCTCAGCCTCGCTCCGGCTCGGCTTTGCCGCGCGCGGCAGCCTCATGCACATTTAAATACAGACCGAGGCTGCCTCGCACGGCAAACATTGCGAAGCAAACGTCCGAGGCAGCCTCAGGAGGCTGCTCGCTCAGTCAGTACGCGGCTATTATGGATTTAAATGACGTTTTAACATAAAAAAAATGTATAGTTAAGCAGACGTTGATCACTGCTTAACTTTTAAGTAATGTCTCAAATGTACGATGTTATATCTTTTCCGCATGCGGTGTTGTGCCCGCAACTTCCATAAAATTCGCTAATTCTTGAGCTCATCCAAGGCATGATGAAATTTTTGGCATGAGATTCTTGCGGGTGCATTGTGACTGAGATTTGAAACATTTTATTCGGCCGCAAAACATTTTATGTTTTTATGTCTTACGAATCTTTTAAATTTTTTATGTCCGAATATAGCTTTATGAATAATATTTACAGTATTTAAACCAAATTATATATTTCAGATACTTGTGAAACTAGAAGAATACATCCGAACAAGCAAGCAGGACTGCCTCTCGCTGATAGGACCGGTGCTGACATCATACTACAGCGAGCAACAGGAGGCGACGCTACTCGACGAGCTTATCGCTAAACTGTCCTGTGCGCTCGGCAGGATTGATGTAGGTTTACACCAAAACCAAGTTCAACTACCACCCAACCACTTAGACACCGTGAAAGGGACATCGGCGCCCGTGTAGACCTCCCAGCGGATGAAAAATGTCGACACTGGCGGGTCTAGAATCATTAGTTTGCGCGTCAATATCTCTGAAAAAGGGGGGAGGAGTTAAAAGGTGAAAGTTTGTGAGTGCATGTGTTTATATTTCTTCACGCTCAAACGGCTGGACCAATTTTGATAAAATTATATATGGAGGTAGCTGACACCCTGGATTAACATATAGGCTACTTTTTATCCCGATATACCCACGGGGTCGACATTTAGCTAGTCCTGTATAAACCCACACCAAAATGCCCCAGTGTTGTGAAGTTGAATGATTAGTGCGTCGGTGCTCCATGGACCAATTGAAATTTGACCAATTTTATTGGTCTATGGGGAAAATTACATGTTTTCATCGTCCAAATACCAACTCGGCTATGGAGAACACTGGACGTAAACTATAACCAGATATATTCAGTTTAAACAGGATCCTTATGAAGGGGTTAAAACTCAATAAAAATCTTTAGCAATGTGATAGTCAACTTCTATATTGAAAAACTACATTTTATTTATGGTCTGTTCCAAAAGTATCTGATCAAAGTAAAAAATCCCTGTTCAGGTTAAATTCTTACGTAATCTTTATTAGTAACACATTAATATGTATTTAGTTGGTTTCAACTTTATATCTCACTATTTATCCAACAATTATGGTTTGAATAACATTATTCAATTGTAATTGAAAATTCACCGACGCGAATTTAGGTCCAAAAAATGGAAAATGAAAAAAAAAATGGAAATGAAAATTTACCTTAATTGCCAAATAAAAAAAACATCTAGGTGTTTAAAATTAAAATTTCGTGTTTAAGTTATCAAAAACGTTTTTTGATCCAGTTGTTTTCATTTTACCCAAAACATTCGCTCAGACTTTACCCTTCATCTTTTCAGGAAGAGGACACTTCAGCCGGCGAAGACACCAACTACTTCACCACAATAGACTCTCGTACAGGCCACGGTGTACTTACAGCCGTATGCGCACATCTTTCCACCAGAGCCAAGAGTGTGGAACATCTGATGGGCAGGGCGCGGGACCTCACTACTGCTGTGAGCACGGCCGCGCATGCCGCTCAGCAGAGGATTGAGAGAGGTATGTCTATAAAATATATGTACCTACAAATTGCGATTATTATACATGATGAAAGAAACATTGTGACGGTTAAAAAGTCAGCTGTTTTATACAATAATGTGTAATACCTACACGATGTGTGACGTGAGATAATGTGTGGAACAGCTGACTGTTTATTAAACCGACGAAAAATTTCAACTGGGGGGTTCTAGAATCACGTATGTTGAATCCATTCCACGGTGAATGCATTTATTTCAAGTAGCCCGTTAAAAGGCACTTTTGAACGTCAAAATTTACAAGAAAATAGAATTGATTCTAGTTGCCTCTACCAAAACGTAGTTTCGTATTGAGAAGAATGAGCAAGAAACTCTTTAATTAATCTAAAACAAACATCGATTGATTGATAGACATTATATTAACTACTAGTATTAACTATATTTTCAGAACTAACCGAAGTATACAAGTCCCTGATAGTCCAGCTATGCCAGCTAACAACCTGGACGTCAGGCTGCTGCAAGCTGCGCTGCTGCGTGGGCGGCGGCAGCGAGCGCGTGCTAGCGAGCGCGGTGCGGCTGTACTCGCTGCTGGCCGCGCTCGCCAAGCAGATCGACGCAGGCATGGCGCAGCAAGTGCGGTAAGATTATATTCGTACATTGCTTTCAAACTTTCAATATTATAAAGCAATTTTACCTCTGATTTTGTATCACTGTCCAAATCACAATGATCTTTATTCTCATTCTTCTAAGGTTGCTGTTGGGTTGCTGCCACAGACAAGTCTTCCAAAATCATTGTGTTCTTTATTCTGGTTACAATAAGGTTGCTGATGTCAGAGGTAAAATAGCTGTGAATGGAGTGTACCTGCGGAGTCACCCGTCAAAACTAACATGATGGTGTAGCGACATCTATACGACTACATAAGAAGTATTACGTACCGCATCTATTGTGATTGTTGTACACTACTTGTGAGTCACCGGTCAAAGTGTGCTTACTGTCTATCTATGAAGTTTCTAACTAGCTTTATAGGTGTCGCAACAGTACTATTATCTGGAAGAGCCGCAATCTCTTTCTAGTCTACATGGCACTGACCCTGAGATATATGAAACCCATATACAGCGTGGCAGGGACAGCGACGCGCAAACTGTAACCATTAATTCAGCACATGATTTTAAATCTAGCGCAGCGTAGCATAGTAAAATTTTTCGTTGGTTATCAAAATTTTTTTTTTTTTGGTATGCATGATGTAGCCTCCTCGTGTAGCGCAGTTTGTTCCGCCAGTTACTCTACTGAACGCTCGCGCTCGGCGCATTCTTCCCTTGTGGTGGTAGGGCTAACGCCCGCCTGGTTAGCGACCACCCTCCCACCGGAATCCGCAGTCAAGCAGCCTGCTGTGTTTCGTCGATGAGTTCCAGTGCCTTAAGCATCTTCTGGGCACGCTCGGTACACCATAGACCCCATCCATCGCTTTCCATCAGGCGTGATCGAGGTCAAGAGCTCGCCCATTCAGCAGTAAAAAAATAATTAAAAAGAACAGCTGTTTTATATTATAGAAAAGTGCAATACCTACGCGATCAAAATGTATGAAACAGCTAAAAAAGAAGCTGTTTTTAATAACCGACGAAATATTTCAACGCAGGGAGGTTCAAAATCATGTACCGAATCCATGGTAACAGGTAGTGCGTCAATGTCCCTACCATCCTGTATATAAATTTTACTTTTCTCTTCCCCAGTTTCGAGCGCCTACTAAAACTGAGCGGGAAGAAGCTATCCACAGTGATGGACAACTTAATCACATACTTGGAAGCCTCACAACAACAACAGAACGCCAGCAAAGTACTGCGGGAGACCAAGCTCATTCCGCGCCTCGTGTTGGAAGCTGAGCAGTTCAGCAAGCGAGTCATATTGCTCGCTAATAAAGCTAAGGTAAACTTATAATGAAGATTGTAACAAGCTTTCTGAGTTCTGACAAGAACCTTGTTGTTCTTCACCGCTGCCGGTAATTGTTTTAACTGCCCCGTTGGTCTAGTGGTTGCAAGCGCGACTGCTGTGCGTGGGGTCCTGGGTTCGATTCCCGGGGTCGGACAAAGTGTTATTGGATTTTCCATTAGGAACTTCTTAGTAACAATCCGGAGTTTTTAAGTTGGCGGTTTAATAACCCCGTGCCTCGGAAAACACGTAAAGAACCGACCGACCGGAAAGAGATCAGGTGCAGGACCAACGGGTCCTGCACTTCTATTAGTCGTATAGAAGTATGGAAGAAAAAGACATGTTGCTTTGAACCCAAATAATTTGGGATAAGGGGTAGGTGAATGATGATGGTTATTCCAGTTATCAGTGATTTCGTTTATTTTATTACAGTTGAATTGGCAGCAGTATCTGTCTCTGGGTACGGCGCGCGACTTCAGGATCAAAGGGCCAGTGTTACAAGAAGTACTCAACGCTAGGGAGCAAGCCGATGAGACAAGAAACGAAGGTAGTTTATTATACTTACTTATAATAATTACTAGCTTCTGCCCGCGACTTCGTCCGCATGAAATTTCACCCTCCCCCGTTCACCCTCTTAGGGGTGGAATTTCGAAAACCCTTTCTTAATGGATACCTACTCTTCACTAAGAACACACCCTCCAAATTTCATATCTCTAGGACCAGCGGTTTAGGCTGTGCGTTGATATATCAGTCACTCAGGACTTTGAATTTCATATGTATAGATTATTGTTAGCCTGTGATGTCCCACTGCAGGGCAAAGTGGAAAGAAGAGTAGGGAACTCTGCCACTTCTGTCTGTTCAAAGCTGCTAAGGACCAGTTCTTGTTGAAGGAGTCCAGCTCATCCCGCCATCTCCGCCTGGGAGGTGGTACTTATAATGGTTAAAGAAATTGATTTCTCAACTAGCCGTGCCTGCAAGTTCGTTCGCGTGCATATCGAAAAACATAGTGGGTTTCATGGGTTTAAGTTTTTTTTTCCTGTACTAAAATAAAAGTGGCCGCACTTACTCCTATAACAACAGCTTTGACAAACACATACTTCATTTTTTTTTGTATAGATTACAAAAAAAATAACTTGAGGTGCTTCTAAACGGACTATGATGTCACGCCAATGTGTAGCTGTACTATTAACAATTTTTTATGGTTCCGTACCTCAAAAGGAAAACTCGCAAGGGAATCAAAACCTATAGGGTACTTCCCGTTGACCTAGAATCATGAAATTTGGCAAGAAGCAATGTCATTTAGCACAAGTAAAAGAAAAAATCCGAAAACCCTAAATTTGTAGTTACATACCTACTGTACGGAACCCTGGTTTTTCAAAATGGCGGCCACGCATTAAACCTATATAAATCGATAGCTGACATTAATGCAAACAAAAAACATTATGGGACGAAACCACGTAAAGCGTCACGTTTCCGAGATATTTAACGTTCAAAGTTGAGTCACGTGATTAACGTCACGTGACATCCATATCAACTTTTATCAACTTTAAACGTCAATATCACAAGAAAAAAAAAAAAACAAAATGGCGCGTCTGTAGGTATGCCCGGGATCGTCAAAGCCCTTCATGTTAAATTAACGACGATATACGGTCAACGGTAAAGGACGTTTTCCTAGAAAAATACTTGTTTTTGTGTACAAACGCGAGTAGGTAGTTCTCATAATTTATTTGTATAATTTACACTTTCGACCGAATGTCATCGTCCTGAATCACCTCTACTTGTCCGAATATCCTTGTTAAGAACTAAAGAAGCAAACATACTATTATTACTAAGTAAATACGGCTACTTAAACCGCATAAGTGCAACTTCACAGAATTGTATTGTATATTCGTGATGTTAGAAAAGGTATACGGTATATATGATATAAAAACATAGTACCTAGTGCTAATGACCGATTCATATAATTTGTTAAATTTTTGCCTCATCCGATCAGTGGATTCAAGTGTGCTGGAACGTGGATCCACGCGAGACAATGGATTTTTGTTTCAGTAAGAACAACAACAGGTTAACAGGACTATGATTAGTTCTGGGATCCCAATTGCGTAACGCACTTTCATTGAAAAGAAGTTCTTGATCCATTTCTTATGCCCGGGCTACACTAACGGGAAACGCCGATAATTATCGCGATGATGGGCGTTAATCGTACGTGCAGCCACAAATTATCGCGATAATTATCAGCATTTCCCCTTAGTGTGGCCCCGGCATTAATGTTTGAAAAGTTCACCTGCTCGACAACGTGAATAACGCAATTCATGTTGTCTAATTTTCAAAATGAAAGGTATTACAATTGTTTGTTTGATACGCAATTACCCCGCTGGTATAGGATGGGTCCCGTCCATCCCATGGGTTGAAGATGATCACGTCCATAAATCTGTCTCTCGAGCAAAATTCAAAATATTTATTTTTACGTAGTCCGTACAAAAGCCTTGTTTGTATGTTTATTGCACAAAGGAGAAAATACATTCTGGGCTAAAGCATGAAAGAGCCGCAAAATAAAAAAAAAATGCATTCGAAAAGAATACGTTTTTACGTGTTAAAAATGAAGAGACCATTCTCCCTCAAGTAACATGAGTTCAGAAATATTGTTTTCATACTTATTTAATATTTATTTAATACTTCAAGCACATAAATGTACAGAGGCGGACTTAATGCCATAGGCATTTTCTACCAGTCAACCTGAACTTATTTGATACGGCTTTATAAAGATGTAGGTAATGAATTTATGCACCGGTTTAAAACAACGGCTTTGAACTGTGTTTCTTTTCATGTTTGTTGTATTTTTTAAGATACGGGATGTAAAAAGACCCACCACAGTAGGTAGGTCTTTTTACAACCTGTATTCTGTACATCAAATTAAATATAAAAAAAAATAAAATTAACCGGCACTTTCACATTTAGCCCAAAAATGTATGGACGCTAAATGCTCCTTTTTAATAAATAAATGCAAGATATCAATTTGCTATTGCTGTTACTTAATTCACGATGACGTCATTCAACCCTTCCTAAGAATAATGTCGTCTAAGGTCATGAGCATTATATTGTAGTCCCCTAAAGCTCAAATATATTTTCCCAGATGAAGCAGACATCGACGCTGCAAGTGCTGTGACAGAAATAGTTGAGAAAATCGCAAGCGATGTGGAAATTGAGGAGGAAGAGAGTGATGAAGAACCTTCTAGAAGGAAGAGAAGAAGAGTCTCGTAAATTTGTACATAATATGTTATGTAAATAATAAAACCCCTACGCAACACAAAACATTATTTCTATTGCGACAAAAAAACGCAGTTATGTTTACGGTACCGGTAGGTAGGTTGTGGAGGTCAGATAGGTAGTCGCTCTATGTAAAATACGGGTATTCAGCTGCATCCGGTTAGACTGGAAGCCGACCCCAACATAGTTGGGAAAAGGCTAGGGAGATGATGACTTCTCGGCCTTCCGTATCCTGAATACCTACCTGCCCACATACATTGCACCACATGCATATTTAATTCGTAACTTACTATTCAAACCCTACCTAAAAAGTATACATACATACATAAACTCACGTCACGTCTTCTTCTCATGGGTATAGGCAGAAACTACAGAACGCCGCCTGCTACGACCTAAAAAATATAGTTTTCCACTAAGGCTTGTTTCACACGTACCACAAACAATACGTGGGCGGGCGCTAATCTGTATGAAAATTAATAGTTAAATTCTCACGGACCACATTTTGCCGTCATTATCGGCCGCGTGTGTGATACCGACATCGTAGTTACCAAGTCGCAACCACCAGTGACACCGCGAACTAAAGGCCAACACAACATTTTGTAGATACAAACGCCAGCACATCAAGCTACTACAATCTGTCAAATTTCTAAGGTAAGGTTCAAAGTTGATTGGGAAAATTTGACAGTTTCGGGTAGCTTGATGTGCCGCAAGAAGCCGCAGCGACATCATTCACACGTAACCACAGCTTGACCACATTTTCTCGCTGCGATGTGGTGTGGTTGTGGTAGATGTGTATGGGGCCTACAGGTATCAATTAGTAAATGATCATGGACCACGTTTCCTTGCCTAACTTGATAATTGGAATGTAGGTACTGTAGAGGCTATCTATGAAGCCTTACCTCCTTTTGGGACAGCCTGGTTATAATTAAGGGCGTGTCCCATTCGAACGTTCAAGCGTGTGTCAAATGTTTTGATGGTGTTTTTCTTGTCATATAGATATATATAGATATAGAGAGTGCTAGTTTTAAGATGAAGTCTCATACATAACATTTTTCCTCTATGGTCTCCTAATGGCTTATTCCCAGGGGCTCCAAATCTATTGATCTTCAAAAAATTTCACTCCATACATTGATTCCCAAGAGCTCCATAATGTAAATATTAAAATACCTACTAAAATTGTTCTCATTGCTTTTTTAATTTGGAGCCGCCGAATAAAATTATGGAGCGCCTGGGAATAAGCCCTCCTAATATTATTAGGTAAATCAAAATCAAATCAAATCATTTATTGGTTTGCAAACATGGGTATTATATATTTGATGAAATCGCTCCGGCCGTCAAGGAAACCGTATAGGAGTTTGAATGTTTGATTTAATAAGTGCTCCCATCTGGAGCACTATAGTACTTACCTAAATCAATACATATTAGGTATTTTTTTACCTTCTTCCTCCATGTTTCCTAAAATTTACGTCACGTTGTAGATAATGGCGCTTCTAAAAACTAATTACCTACTAATCCACCGACATTCTGACCACTAATTAGTGTTTCCTAAAACTAATTAAGTTTTAGATAACTGATACGTCGATATTTCAGCTACAACGCAGAAACTATGCGGTAGTTCGAAACTTTATCAATAGCTGAACAAAACATTATGAAACTATTTAATTGTTATATTGTATGAGGGATATTCCTGCGTTCCAGAATAGTTCAATTTATTGAAACAACTACTGTCCGGTCCGTTCATAGTTATTTTACCTAGGTACGATTTTGCATCACTGTCCAAATCACAGTGATCTTTATTCTCATTCGAATAAGGTTGTTGTTGGGTTGCTGCCACTGAGTCTGTCAAAATCATTGTGACCTTTATTCCCGTTACAATAAGGTTGGTGTTAGGTTGCTGCTGTCAGAGGTAAAATAACTGAACGGGCTTGTAGGGTATTAATCGTACTAGTAGTTCTATTATCAAATAAAGTAAAAAGCTGAGGCAGTGTTTGTTTCATGATTTCTTGTATCTGTTGGTAAAGGCTTCTCGTCTCGTGTAGGTACCTAATCTGCATTCGCGATTTATTAGCCAAAAATGTAAACAAAGAGTTTATGGAAAAATAACCTGAATTCTTATACAATAAAGTTCAGTTTACACTACAACTTAAAAGATTTTACAACTTTTTCAATAGTGCTAGTTACTCTGAAATCAACTTAATTAAAATAAAATAAAGTTGATATTTGTATTTAATAACTTGAAATAACATCAATTTGAAACATAAGTTTGAATAGAATTTACAGAGGACACCATTGAATCCATTGATCGATCACAATGGAATGTCTATCTCCTTCCAACATGATTCGGCCAAACGAGAAGATATAAGGTCGCCATACAAACATAACATCACGCCTTGCCCCATGATAATCATCATCAACGGCAGCCTTCTTCGACCCACTGCTGAGTATAGTGAGTATAGGTCTTTGTGCCCTGGTTCCGAACGAGTCTCACCCAGGTCTTCCCTGCGATCTTCTGTAGGTCGTCCGCCTCGCCATTGGTCTGACGCTCCTTCTACTGTTTCTCGGCAACCATACCGTCAGGGCTCTGCTCCACCTGCCAGCACCACGGTCAAACCGAATGTCCTGTCTACCTCCATTTCAGTAGTGCTACCAGTCCTACGTCTTGAACCTTAGTCCTATCCTACGTCGGATCTCTGAGTTACGGACTCGCCCCTCCCCCCCTATTACAGGGGCGAGATATTTGGATCGCAACCTTGCAGCCTGACGTTATCATGACTACACCCCGGACACTCCATACAACGCTCGCAAAATAATTACCTACTACTACTACTTACATTAAAAAATGACGTTTGTATACGTATGAATGTGTGCGTGAGGTACTTGTGTTTGCGAGCGCTCTTGTTAAAGAACTGCGACGAATACGCCGAAGTGCGGGGTGAGGTGCGGTAACTGATGTTAGTGCGGGGAAGGGAGTGTCCTTTCTGTACGTAGTACTTTAAGTATTCTGTGTCATGACTTAGGCTGAGTTCGAAACAAATCGGGTAATCCCTATTGTTTTAACGTTTTGTAGGTAGTACCGACCCACGTAATTATCGTCAGTGGGTAAAGCCGTAGGTACCTAAATACGCTTAAACAAATCAACGGGAACCCCCAAACCGGGAACCAAGAACATCAAGTATGGTTTTATTTTCTTTAATTGGAACAAATAAAATGTGTCACAAACCACCTAGGTACCTAATAAAGTGCTGTTTATGTAGGTACCTAGGTACTCTACAACAACACAGCTGAACAAACATTTCTAGTAAAAAGTCCATGACGCCGCTTTCCTGAAATAACATCATTATGTATTACTGTAACATTACCGACCGCAGAAAACAATATTAATTAATAATAAGTAGTAACGACCGCAGTACATTTTCGCGATCAATGCAATGATTCGTAAGTAATTTGCGGTTTATACAATGATTTTATTGAGTAATCCAATTTATGAGTGTTGAGTGAGAAAGTTTGTTTGTTTTTTACCGACTTCAATTTGTGTCATCGTCTGTCGGATATCTATTGGAGTGAAACCATCGAACTCACGACCTTTTGCTGGCCATTGCAGTCCACTGTAACCAATGACCTGTAACCGTTGGGCTATAGCCGCTTATAACAGACAAAATATCTTTCAGTTCTCAATCACAGTTAATCAGTGATTTGATTGATTGACTCAAAGATTATTCACAGACAATGGCTCACCTCCCATCTTGCACCGCATGCCAGCTGTCACCTGCACACGTGTGGACCTCATGGCTGCTCAGCGAACTGTATTCGCGTTGCTTAATTTTGGTACAAACAGAACTATAAAACCATTGATATATGAGGAGCGTCGGAACGAAAACCGATATATCCAATTTACCATATTTTTAACAAATTAAAAAAAAGCTTGTAAGTTTTTTAATGTTACAAAAGTGGAAAATTATAGCATGTCAATTTGCAGTTAAAGTGACATCGATTGATGTGTGAAACTTGACGGAGGGTAGATACTTAATTTAGCGAGATACTTGGCGGACAAGTTTGGATATATCGGTTTTTGACGCGATCATTTGGATATATCGGTTTTTGACGAAACCAAAATGGATATGTCGGTATCTGATATGATCAAAACGGATTTATCGGATTTTGGTAAAACCAAATTATAGTTTTGTATCTTATTTCTTAAATTAAGTATGTATTTACATGCTAATTTTCTAAACTCGCAACTTACAATTTTGAGTTATGACAGTATTTGGATCCATGTGCGAATTATATTGATTTATTTTGTACAGTAAGTAAATTGGTAAATAAAATTGCTTTTAGATGAATATTATACTTTTTATTTCAATGCAAAATCTGAATAATTAAAAAACTTAAAATTAAATGGCATACAAAATTTCGGGTTCTAGGCAATCGCAATGCTCATCTTCACAAACTGGAATTTCGTCATCACTATCCTCCTCATCTTCATCAATATTTTCATCGTTTAGGACTTATTTATACCATAGTAATTCTCTGTTGTTCTCCCAGCCATCTCCAAACTGTTTTGATAGTAAATTTCTCACATCTCGTTTCTTCTTTAATGATAGTTTTGGTTTTTCTGTCACTATTTGCATAGTTCGGGGATGACTTTTTCCACGTTTCAGGATACAAAATGGTTTCCTTTCTTTCTCACTTTCATTGATGAAGTTCTGGTAAGTCTCTAGCTGATAAATATTTTTTTTTCCTATTCCTGCCCTGTCGTACTTCATACTTTTTCACCTTAATTCTTTTCAAATTTCTTATTCTGTCAATTTTCTTGTAGAATTTTTCTAAACTCTTAATATCCAGTCGCTCCCAATGCAGTCCTAGTATCAATACTGTTCCATGGTTTTTATAAATTTCCACGTAGTCTTCTTTCTTTGTAATGACAGGTATAGTTTTTATCTGTTTTTCGACTCTGCCGAATACCCTGTCAGCAGGTAAAAAACTATGCCCTCTTACTGGGTATGTTATGTTAATTTCCTCTATATATTAGGTCCTTACATATGAAATTGGCGTTTTTCGTACTGGCCACTTTAATCACGAATTTCTCCTCTTTGGTAAGGAATTCCAAATTCAAATTTGTACAGCTATTTACTCATGTATTTGTGCTTCGATGACCGTCATTCATTTGTTTTTTTTCTTCTGTTTTTTCTGTTTGCGTCACTCATTTTACAAAATGGAAAATTTAAAATATCGCATTATTTACGAGTACGAGTTCCGCCGTGGCACTAGTGCTGCGGAAACGACTCGAAGGGTGAATGATGTGTATGGCGGTCATGTTGCAAAAGAAAACACAGTTCGTTTTTGGTTCCAACGTTTTCGTTCTGGAAATTTCGACCTGCAGAACAAGCCCCGTGGACGGCCTGAGACCCAAGTTGATAATGGAGAATTGAAGGCTATTGTGGAAGCGGACCCATCGCAAACCACGTCCGAGTTAGCTGCAGGCTTCGATGTTAGTGATAAAACTGTTTTAATTCACTTGAAGCAAATTGGGAAGATTAAAAAGCTTGAAAGCACGACAACGCCAGACCACACACTGCGCAACAGACGGCTACCAAATTAGAAGAGCTTGAATTGGAATGTCTTAGACATCCTCCGTACTCCCCGGACCTTGCTCCAACAGATTACCATTTTTTTCGCAATTTGGATAACTTTTTGCAAGGGAAAAAATTCAACTCCGATGGGGCAGTCCAAATCGCCTTCAAAGATTTTATTGATTCCCGTCCGACTGGTTTTTTTAGTAAAGGGATCTATGAACTACCTATAAGATGGCAAAAGTGCATTGAAAACAATGGTTCATACTTTGATTAATTAAATATATTATATTAAAAAATATTCGACTTTTTGTTCCTTCCATACAAAACGCCAATTTCATATGTAAGGACCTAATATTTAGGAGCCTTGTTCACCAGCCAAAACATTAAAGCCTGGATGATGTGGGAGTTTTTGTTTTGCCCCCCACATCCATCACAAAACAACCTCAATACTTGTTTTCCTTCCAAGTCTAGAGAATCCAAGTAGTGTAAAAGGGCTGAACCCACTTTCGTAGAACCCTTACCACCTTGTATTTCTGTCCATTGATAAAATTTGGGGCATTTAGAATCCATTCCCACCATACATAGATTATAATAAGAGATCTGCCTCAAGTAAAATGCATCCTGTATAGGAGTTTTAGGGAGGGGCTGAACTTGTTGTAGGTCAAAACAACAACAAGAACATTTTGAATTTAAAAATTTATTTGTCGGGTTTTGATTTGACCACAATATTTTGATGTTTTTTTTTTAAGATGGATGTAACTGTTTTTTAATTGATTTCTTTCCTGAAGGGTGTATAATTAAACATTTTGTAACAGAAAAAAAAAAAAAATGTCTTAATTAAGACATATCGGTTTTTGTTCCGACGCTCCTCATATATGTTTCTAGCTGCGCCCCGCGGTTTCACCCGCATAAATCTCGATCCCGTGGGAATATCGGGATAAAAAGTATCCTATGTCCTTTCCCGGGGCTCAAGCTATTTTTATACTAAATTTCATCTAAATCGGTTCAGCGGTTTAGGCGTGAAAAGGTAACATAACATACAGACAGAGTTTAACTCAATGTATAAAACCATTTTTTATGTGTTATTTTTGCTATCGACACGCTAAGAAGAAGATTAAAGTAGGTACTCAGTAGATGTAGCCTCAATTATTCTGCCTATAACATCCCGTTAAAGTTAGTCAAATATAATAGTTAGGTACGAGTATGTACATGATGCATGCTTATAAAAACGTCGGACAGTTTGAACATTAAACTAACGATCGTTCTAAGTGAATAGCATTGCTCATAGTGAGTATATTTCGTCGAAACGACAACATGGGGGAAATTATTAGCAGTCCCCGATTCCGATGAAGCCACAATCGCATTGTTGCGTAAATTCCGTAAAACGACCGCATCCTGAATAATTAAAGTGAAATGCGATAGCTACAATAATGTTTGTTATTAAAAAGTTCGTAGGTATAGAGGTAGGTAACCTATAATAAAATGGCATTTAGGAAAGTACAGAACAGTATAGTTTGTGAAAAAGCTGTTGATTCGGGTGTATTAACCTATTGACACTCAGTCGGATTGATACGACAAATATTTTCGTGCTCGTGCCGCCTCTGTCGCTTAGCTCTGTCGTATTTATACGACTCAGAAACTATGTTTGTTTTTTATTTCATTGCGCAACCGTATTCGTCGATTTATTACATTATAAGCTGGGCGCTGGGGGGTGGGGGGCATGGCAATTGACGTAAAACACTTGTACCTAAGTAAATGTTCTGTGATAAAATACTACAAAGTGAAAAAAACTTTTATTTCGGAAGTCGGTGTCGTTGGTTCCGCGTTTTCGTTTTTGACACCGACTTCCGAAATTAATAGTTATTTGTTATACAAGAGTGCAAAGTTGCTTTTTAACCGCGTGTTCAATTTTGATGACCGAGCAAGCGAAGGATTCTAAAATTGAATCACGAGCGCAGCGAGTGATTCAAAATTAGAATCCTGAGCGTTAGCGAGGGAATCAAAAGAGCACGAGGTGAAAAATCTTTGCACTCGAGTGCAACACGTAACTTTTCATTCCACCTCAGCGAGGAAATGACTAAATGCAAAAAAAAAACGTTTACAATCACAAGATAGGTACACTTTTATTTCAGTTTAGGTATTAATTACTACATTATGACAGGTAAGTATTACAGAATAATCTTTAAATTATAACAAAATAATACTAAGGTATAATTAAGAAAATTTTAAAGTAACGTTGCTACAGTTATTTAAATTGAGTGTAATATTTTTGTTTGGTACTGTAATATTGATGTTAGTCACTTGTGTACTGTTTTTCGGTAAACTATCTGTCATACTTAATAGTTGTACCGATTCATCGGATTCCCTTGGCGTGATGTTGGAGAGAGAGGGAGATGGTTAGGTGTTTCATAACGGCTTATTTTTGATGTAGAAGGGCCAGTCCAAAGATCCGATTGAGGCTCTTTCAGTGTAATGGCTCCTACGATGCCTTCACATATTTTAGACTTATTTTGGATGGAATCCTCTATGTATCCCTCTACAACTGCATTGGACTTCCAGCCTCCGTGGCGCTTAAGGGACAGGAGATCAGCTCCGGAATCAGCCAAAAGTGTGGCTGAAGTTCGTCGGAAACAATGACCCGTGTACAACAGGGGTTCTGGAAGTTCAAGAAATGTTGCTATTTCTCGTGGGATACTGCCAATTTTATTAGTACCCATAGGCTGTCTAACACACTTTCCATTGCGATACTGTAGAAAAAATCGATTGATTGGAGTGTTAGGCGGGCGTAAGGCTTGATATTTCTCAACAATCGTTACGTATTCCTTGCGAATGACGAAGTTGCGGTCTCTTTTTGTCTTTGTATTAGGTAAATTAATTAATAGTAAGTCATCTGAATGTTTCTCAATGTTTTTGACATTATGTTGTGTTAGTTCATTAGTTCGACATGCTCCGTTTATTCCAATAATAAGAACAACCTGTAACGTAAAGAGTATTGTAGTAGATAAATGAATAAAATTGATATGAACGCATAATTATGCCTATCAACATCTACTAAGTATACTATTTAATTGAGATTAATATACTTAAGTAGATACTGAATGTGCAACTGACTTACTTTTGCCGCCAAATATACGGAATCGGGTGCTTCGTTAAGAAACTTTTCAATATCAGATACCTACTGTGAAAACCTTCGATTTTTTTGGTTGATGACCAGATGAGGCTCTTTTTAAAAATGCCACTAATTTAGGATAGGTATCGATATGTTTGTCTTTTTTCATCTTTATTGTTGCTTTTAGCATCGAATACGTACTCCATAGAGTGCTTGCTTTCTTGTTCTCGGATAATTCTATAAAATATGCCAGCAAAACGTTTTCTGAGAAAGTTTGGCTCCTTTTGCTAGTCGCTACGTGTTGAACATATCGTACTGTTTTAAATAGATACTTCTCGCGTGATTGTTGAGGGAGAAAGCTCATTTGCGCATTATTAACAGTTTCAGTCAATTCTGTTGGCGTCAAGCAAACTTCCTCGTCGCTAGAATCACTCATTTTAGTTTTTTCACTTGTTTTCAAGTTTCTTGTTTTTAATATAAGGTTTAACAATGACGTGAAAAAATGCCGCGTAAAGAACCGCGTACAAAGCAAATTGAAAAAAGTCGGTTAAAAAGAACACCAAGAAGGTTCCGAGTCTGAGTTTTTAACAAATTAAAAAAAAGTTGTATGATATATTCGGCACCATAGAGGTAGCAGTAAATAGGTTTAAAGTTTTTTTTAATTCACAAACTTAGTGCACACGATGTTCTAAATTCAATTTACTTTATCCTCTAGAGAATAAAAACGGCTTTTCCACTCAGATATTGAAGATTAAAAATACTCTTTCCGAGATGGTGGGATGAAAAGTTGTTTTTCACTTTGTAGTATTTTTTTTGAAGTCGGTTGTTTTTTTGTAAAAAGTTTTTATTTTTCACTTGTTAGTTGTACCTACACCCACTAGTGCATTGAAGAATTGAGGACACAGACTAGAAGAATCATCAAAATTCGCATAGAAATGCCGGAGATGCAGTACATTTATGCATATAACTTCGTACATAAGAATATTTACTTAATGTATTGTATCCTACTAAAACCTTCCTGAAAGTATGAAGATCACATTAGTCAAAGAATTATCAAAATTGGTTTATTAGTTTTTGAGAAAATCGCGGACATACAAACATACTACATACGGGTCGAATACATCAGAACCTCCTTTTTTTTTATTTCGGTTAAAAACCAAGCGGTCAATAGTTTAAGTAGGCACCTACATGTTGAACGAAGTAATGATTTCCGTGTGGGTAGGTATAGTACAATGCGACACTTGCTTTCACTCGCAATTAAAATTCCCCAGTGAACAAATATCGATGAAAACTGGTAAAACATTCCCGGAAAAACGATTTCAATTAGCTTTTGTTAACCTTGTTTCTGCAACAGAGCATTTACACGCGGGGGAGAGTGCACCCAGTCTCCACAATCACCCCACAATCGAAAAATGTGAACGTCACGTCAATTGCACGCGGTGCCGTCACCGCGGAGTGACGAGCTGCCACAATCGAAATGTTACGAAAATAATACAATTAAAATCGATTTCCTACTGCAGAAGGCGAATAATTGAATGTGCGGAAGCGCCTGATCATACTATTCATACTATAGGAAATAATATTATAAACGCGAAAGTGTGTATGTCCGTCTGTCTATTACCTCTTCACGCTTAAACCGCTGAACCAATTTAGATGACATTTGGTATAGACCGTATAGAGATAGTATGTGTCCCGGGAAAGGACATAGGATATATACGTGTTTCTTTTGATATCCCATAACTCTAGGGGGTCATTGTACTCATCATTATGAATAACTTTTACTATGGGACCACATCTGTAATCGCGAAAAGAAAAATCTGCTGTTCCCTACATTTTGACGAGTTATGCGAACATAAATGTAGGGAACAGCTGATTTTTTTTTTGCGATTTCAGGTTTGACCTTATAGTAAAAGTTGTTCATAATGATGAGTACAATGACCCCCTAGAGTTATGGGATATAAAAAAAAACACCTTGTATAGTATTTATCCCGATATTCCCACGGTTCTTCAAGGCTACGCAGATGATGATGTTGGCAATAATCACACAAATATTATAAAGGCGAAAGTTTGTGAGTGTGTGCGTGTGTGTGTGTGATTAACTGATTATATATTTGTTACTTCTTTACGCGGATGAAACCGCGGGGTGCTGCTAGTAACTTTATAATAACAACGAATCAGTGCGTAATGCTACCGTCTCACGTATTTGCTCGCTCAGACATTTCAGGCGCTTTATAAAATAATAATGGTACCAAAATAATGTGCTTACTTGGAAATATCGTTCGATTGGAAACATAGAGACTACTGTATTAATAAATATTCATAAATAAAGAATTAATAGGTACCTACTATCCATCAAATATTCCAGGTAATCTAATAAAAGGCAGGTATAAGTAGCTGGCTGTAACATCAATCAGTATGTTTGCCGAAACATTGGTTCTAGGAATGGTTTCCGATAATAATGTTACGAGAACACGGGAACGCATACCACGGACGAGTCAATTCAACAAAGTTCTATGCCCCACGCATAACTGGGCTAACTCTATACTTATTGGATTCTGTATTTCTGCGGTACCGACGGGTTGCTCGATTCTCGTAAGGAACAGAATACCTAATTTGATCTTATAGCTAGGTAGTTACTACCTTCACAATATACTTAGCTTTCAGACATGTGTGTTTGCGCATATAAAATTTCATTTTCTGATTTTTCGAAACAAAATGGGGATGAAGTTTGTAGGAAGCTACCTATGCGGTCGAAGTCGCGGGTGCGGGTAATAGGTACCCTATTATTTTGACCATATCATCAGCCTATATATCTTTGTTGGGGTAGGCATCGCACGTCATTTATTTAGCTTAGTACCTCTGTAACAGTCACTATGGATTTCTATGGTAGGTATGCACGGCGACAGATCAAGCTATACATTTCCTGCACAAGCTGACTTCTCATTGTACCAAAAGCCTATATGTGTGTACATGTTCGACCCATCTATACTATATATACTATAACATTATAAAGAGGTATTTGTTTGTAAGTTTGTATGTAGGGGGTAATCTCTGGAACTACCAGTCGGATTTAAAAAAATTCTTCTTGCATTTGATAGCCCAATTCTTGAGGAAGGCTATAGGCAATTTAACGTCACGCTTTGACCCTTAGGAGCCGAGCAAAAGCGCTATGGGGAAACGAAGTGATAGAGCAGGAGACGCGGGCAAGTGATGCAATACGACGAGATGGGTCGAGGGAATAAGAAATTTCACGCGAACGAAGTCGCGGGCAGAAGCTAGTAATATATACTAATTTACATACGCAATACGGATCCATATTTGTAGACTGAACACAGTTAATTCCTGTTTAATATTACACTAATTAACACACGATGTCGTTAGTCTGATATTAAAATTATCTGGTCTTAAATGTTATTCTGTACTTTTATTTATTCGTGTTAACTGGCAATCTCGTAAAGGACATACCTACCTACGTAGGGGCCTTTTAACCACTCGCTACTAATATGGGAAATAACTAGGTAGGTATTGTGGGCGTACGTAAATCAATTCCAGAAACAGTGGGTATTTTGAATTTGGTTTCAAAACCTCGTGACACCGTCGTTTTCAACAATTCTAACAAGCTTATTGTATACTAGCTTCTGCCCGCGACTTCGTCCGCGTGAAATTTCACTCGACTCGACCATTCACCCTCTTAGGGGTAGAATTAAAAAAAAAAACCTTTTCTTAGTGGATACATACTCTTCACAAAGAACACACCCTCCACATGTCTCTAGGACCAGTGCAGCGGTTTAGGCTGTGCGTTGATTTACCAGTCAGTCAGGACTTTGAATTTTATATACTTACAGGGTTATTGGAAAAACACCAACAACCTCTTAGGAGGTCACTGTACTCATCATTATGAACAACTTTTACTATGGGACCCAACCTGAAATCCCGAAAAAAAAATCAGCTGTTCCCTACATTTATGTTCGTATAACTCGTTATAGGGAACAGCTGATTTTTTTTATAATGATGTATTTGTTCTAAAGATGTGACAAACAAGTTAGACCCAATTCCGATTTAGCGCACGTACAAACCTTTAATCAAAGATTAAAACTGAACCAACAACGAATAATTATCCGAAAGTGGTACAACACCAAAATGGAACCTTTGTCATCGCCAGGAAAGAACGACAATCGCTTGTCTTAAATCATCGCGCGTTGACACAAATGTTTCGTCAACACAGTCATTTGAAACCCGGCCAACGCCAACTTCACCGAGGAATTGAAACATCTTTTGTAATGATTAATAATATCATTAATTCTCAGTTACAGTTTTATTGTGTCCTCCCATTTTCGATTCTTGGAACTCGACAATTTGAATAGTTCAATTTTTTGCAAGTCTTGTAATAAAACTCGCTCGTCGCGACGATTTTCCCTGAAATATTGAGAAAAACATGCCTAGATGGAATCCTTGACGTGGGAAATTCATGGAATAAATTCGAAATGCGTCGAATTGGGAGGTACTGATTTAGATTCTCCTACGCGAATTGTGTTTGGTAAAGAAACGTCTACTTATTCATGTTCGGATGAGTAACAAAATAAGTAGGTACTTACAATAATTCTGGAATTTTAGAATATCTGTATACATATATCTAGTAGAAGCGTCTTGGTACCTAAATGAGCTAAGTAATTGAGTTACTAATCAAATCAGTCAAACGCATCCACACTTTTCAGATCTGTTCAGCTTTTGTCCATAGAAAACAATGATTTTGTATGAGATGCGTACGCATCCGTTCAGCCGCGGTAAGCTGAACGGACTCCACTCCATACAAAATAGTTGTTTTCTAAGTACAAAAGCTGAACAGGGCTGAATAAGCGTGGTTATAGTCCCTTACTCTGACGAATCTTGGAAAAATAACTACACAGGTTCACTTTCAAATTCTAGAACTTTCGTCTAGGCAGGTAATCGAAATTTTGATTAATTTAACGAATACTTACTATTTCGACGATTATGTTCATTAATTATCACAGCCAAATCACTGAAACAGATGTTATCGGCAACCACGTGTACCTACCTACTGTAGATTTAAGTAGAGATAAACCATTCTAAAACTGCACGCCCCTCCACTAAAATTTCTATACACACATTTGAAATGTGTATGGAACAAGAAGTGGAAGGGCGTTCATTTTTAAAATGGTTTATCTCTACCTCAATACTTTATTAAGTATTTTATTTTATACTACGTAAATAGCCATTGTGTGCGTTTAAACCAGCGGAAAAATCGGTCTTATCGATGCAACGCACGTTTCCCAATCAATGGATTGGAATATTACATTGAATTGGGGTTTGTATGGGTATTAATTTGATCTCATCTCCTGTTATTAGTCGTCATTGAAGCGTTGTCCTGCTGTGGGTCGCTAAGCTATGCCGACAGCTGCGAACCCTGTTCCGCGAATGGAGGGGTGCTGCCCTGAATATTGAGTTGGTTCAGATGAATAATTGAGCTTTGTGTGGATACGCGCCGCGCGGGTACCTATATCCTATCGCATGGTTTATTTTTGGTTGGTACACGGTGAATCTAAAATTGGGGTGGAAATTGTAAGAGAAACGGTAAAGTAACAAAAAAAAATGCATGTTCTAGGTTTGCTAGCAGGGGGCTTGTGGCTAAGTAATAACAGCCGCACGGGTCGATCGATCAGGTTAAGCTATGCTTGCCGCGGTTGGTCCGTGGATGGGTGACCATCTTTACATACCAAGACCCTCCATGCCTCGTTGGTCCCGGCTGTCATTCGGTAGATCTTTGACAGTCGTTACGGGTCGTCAGAAGCCTGAAAGTCTGACAACCAGTCTTACCAAGGGGTATCGCATTACCCAGTAGGTAATTTGGTTGTGGAGGTCAGATAGGCAGTCGCTCCATGTAAAGTACAAGTATTTCGGTTAGACTGGAAGCCGACCCCAACATAGTTGGGAAAATGCTAGGTAGATTGATTGAAGTTTGCTAGCAGGTTCACAGTCGACCTGCACCCTAATTCCGTAACAGGCTTTAATCGCTCCTGCCCGGCGCGTACCATTGGTGGCACATTACAATAGAAAATCAATTGTGTCTCATTAGCCGTCTCAATCTGAATAATTTTGATGGACATTTCATCCATTCCTTCATATGTTCGAATTTGTCTGCTCAACAACGTAAATAACACAATGAATGTTGTTGAGCTGTCAAAAAAAAATGAAAACCATTGCTACTGATAGTGTGTTCGCAATTACCCCGCAGATTGAAAGTGAAAACCTGCTGCCAATGAACACCTGCAACAGCAACATTACTTCTTCTTAGCGTGTCGATAGCAATCTAAATGTACTCGGCCCAGAATTCGGCTACTTGTTTGGCGCCATCACTAGCGTCCATCAGTTCCTGTAACGTGCAGCTGACAGGATACGCAGGGCACGATATTAAAGCAACATTACTATAAACAGCTATAAGAGGGAAGATAAATTGAAATCATGACGTGCTGTAAAACTCAAAATAGGTATGTAGGTGGATTACATAGCAGTTCCCTGATTGACAATCCTTTTTAAGAAGTAATTGGGTAGGTACTAAAACTATAGGGAGCAAAATAAAAAAAAGGCTCGTTCGAAGAACCTAAATAAAAAACGATTTTCTAGATGTTCAAACGCAGTGTTATTATGTTTGCCTGCTAAGTCTTCTAAGAATGTTGATCAGCCAACATTCTCCGAAGAGCTAAGTAATTAATTTCAATTTTAGCGTTAGCTTCAGATTAAATAAGTCTTCTAGGTAAGCGAGTTTCCCAGAAGTCCTCGGACTCTCTTTTACCGTTATATTATGCTATAACGTTAAGAATCCAATACATGTTGGCTAACTAGAATTGCGATACTTTGCGAGCTTTGAAATAATGGAATAAAAGTACGAGTATATAGAGAATACGTTAGTTACTCCAGGAATGGCAGGTTTTCGCTATACAACTGGAGGTAGATGGCGCTAGTTGATATTAATGTTTTCTTTGGAGACTTTTTGCTGGTAGGTATATACAGGGTGTTACAGAAAGGGTATATCAATACAAACGGGTTGAAGAGTGTATCTGGTCTAGAATCTCTGTACAAAATTTCAGCTCAAAAGCAGTAACTTTGAAAATGCTTAATATTTTTTTATTTCGATAGTTTATTAAATTGAAATCGTAACAAACGTGTCACCGCACTACGAGGGTCATTATCCATTATCTGTAGTGTGTCTGTGCGCCTAGTACACGCACATCACGCCGCCGCACGCCAGTGCAGCGCCGTGATGTCGAAATAAAAAAATATTAAGCATTTTCAAAGTTAATGCTTTTGAGCTGAAATTTCGTACAGAGATTCTAGACCAGATACACTCTTCAACCCGTTTGTATTGATATACCCTTTCCGTAACACCCTGTATAGGTACCTCGAGTGATATAAGAGGGTCTTTGGGCGCCTGACTGGCATTGACAGGGGAGTTGTTGGTACAGTCCGTTCACAGTAATTTTACCTCTAGCAGCAGCAACCTAACAGCAACCGTATTGTAACGACAATAAAGATCATAATGATTTTGACAGACTTGTAAATGGCAGCAACCCAAAAGCAACCTTATTTGTATGAAAATAAAGATTTGCGCAGCACCCTAATTGCGTAACATTACCTATCAATCACAATCTGAAACATTTTGAAGATATTGTTAATCCATTTCTTCGCCTGCTGGCCGTGAGTAGATGGGAGTCGGGTCTTTAGCTTCATGCACTACCTTCGTCGAACATAGGCACTTTGTTCGACGACACTACTTTTCGCCTCACTGCTTCCCTGCGACTAGACACTCCTTGCTGTTCTCCTCATCGCTATCACTGTGGCGAAGATGTCAACAGCCTCGGACACCATGGCCTGTTTTGCAGCCGAAGTGCTGGTCGCTTCGCGCGGCACGCGAACTTTAACGACATCATCCGACAAGCTCTTGTCACCGTCGGCGTGTCAGCTGTAATAGAACCCAATGGCTTGGCACGTGACGATGGTAAGAGACCGGACGGTATGTCTTTATTTCCATGGAAGGTGGGTAGGCCCTTAGTGTGGGACGCAACGTGTGTGGATACTCTTGCGCCATCCCATCTTCCTGGATCGGCGTGCTGTGCTGGCGCTGCTACTGCGGCTGCGGAAAACCTCAAGCGGCGAAAATATAATAACCTTATCGGAAATTATATTTTCGAGCCATTTAGGGTTGAAACCCTCTGGCCGTGGGGTCCGAGTGCTTATGGTCCTTTTACGAAAATTTCAAAACGGCTGGTCGACACTTCCCGTGACCCAAAGGCTGGCTTTTACCTTGGCCAAAGGCTAAGCATTGCCATACAACGTGGTAATGCCGCCAGTCTCTTGGGTACATTACCAGCCGACAGCGATGCGGATGAATTTTTCGACGCTATATTTTAGTTTGTGTATAGTTTTAGTTAAGTTAGGTTTTAATTTTGTTATTTTTCTTCATATTAAGTATTATGTTCGAAAAATTTGTCTGCTCAACAACGTAAGTAACGTAGGTACATATAATTTTAATGTCTTTGTAAATAACGCAATGAATGTTGTTGTACCTACTGTCAAAATGAAAGCCATTCCTACTGTTAAGGCCGCTGCACACTGTTACACCCAACTCCATCCCACGCTTACTTATTGGCCAAATGATGAAAATAGCTCAACGAGACGAAAAATGTGGCCCATGAGTAAGCTTCATTGATGTCGCGTAACGTGGCATGTTATAAGTATATGTTTCCGCCTTTAGTGTGTTACGCAATTACCCCGCAAAGGGAAGTCGTCTGTGAATCTCCACCTGAACAGGTTTTCTTTACTTCGACCTACCTGGGTTCGTAGTCTATTTAAGTAGAATCTATGAGTGAAGCATCGCCTACAAGTTGAAATAAGTGCTTGGTTTACTCTACGGAGCGAAAAGGCTCTACAGAACGGATTATAATAAGATAATAAAATAACGCTACGATGTCTTTTAATTAACTTTTCTTCCTTGTTTGTATACCGTGTAAGTAATAGATTGACGCGAGTATGGGCTGTAGGTACCTATACATATTTGCCGTTTCATTTGGAACGTTCGTCTTTCAAACTAGGAACCTCCTAATCCATGAGTTGCGGGCACAACGTGTCCACAAACCCGCTCGTATTTGCTGGATCCAAATAATCCAGATAAACCAAACAATCCATCCACATCACGCAATGCTTCCCTATTTCACCCACGCCACGTTTGAAACGTTTACAAACGAACAAAACGTTGATGTTTTGTGTTTAAAGTTCGAGAAATTGAGCTATCCTGCCATCAGCATCGGCATATGCAATGGTAGGTTGGTTGGACCGTTGGTACGCTATATTAATAAACTTTTATTGCTAAATAGGTGACCGTCCGTGCGTGTGTTGTTTTACTTACCACGAAACACAGCAGTTAATATGAAATGCTAACAATTATTGTTGTACTAAGAACTGAAACTGTTTGTGTTATCAGTTTCAAAGTTGATGTCGGCCGTGCGTTCCATGAATTCGTTCTTTTCGCTATAAAATAATTATGTTATTTTGATTACCGTCATATTGTTCCAGTAGGTAATGCTGAATTTCGAATTTCATTGAAACGGTATAGTTGGCAGTAGTCTAGGTACTAATTAAAATTTTGATAAATGTCGTTGTAGGTAATTTAATCCTTCAATCATTATTTATTTATTGCCCGTCCGCGTAATTGGTTTTGATACGAAACCAACTTTATCTTGGATATTCGACCTATTTTATTTTACGTCAAAGCAGACTCTTTGAACTTGACTTCTAGAAATTTAAGAAGACTGGTATGAATAAAAACTAATGCAGAAAAAAAACACAATATAGAAATATTTGAATTTCGAAAAACATCACGCATATAAAAGGCACCCAAAATCAGTGTAAGGTCACTTAATAATCATTCTTCAAACTCTCAACATACAGTATTAAAAAATATTTTAAAAAAATCTCCAAAAAAAGTGAAAATATCAACAAGCTCCCTTCCTCTGCAGTGATTTTTGTTTGCGACGGTTGCGTTTCGTTGAGAAGTACTCAAATTTCAAGATGCCTTGCGGTGGTTGTTGTTCCCCTTGCTGCGGTCCTTGTGGCGGCTGCTGCTACTCGTGTTGTTCCCCGTGCTGCGGCTCTTGCTGCGGCGGCTGCTGCTATGGTGGTTGCTGCTGAAGAACTCGGCTGCGGTCCCTGCGGCGGCTGCTGCTACGGCGGTTGCTGCTGAAGCAGTCGGCTGCGGGCCCCAGCGGGCGCTGCCACAAAGGCCGTTCGATGACGCAGCGTGGCAAAAGCTTAGCGCCCATGCTCCGTTTAGAGCAACGCTCCTCGTGCTGCCTGTGGCCGCGAGTGCAACGTCGAGCGGGCGTCGAGCCTAGCTCCGCCGAGCGCAAAGCTAGGGCCTCCCAGAGCTCGGGAGGTCCCTACGCTGCAACTGGACTCGACCACGGTGCCTGCCGACCGGATCAAACGGACTTCGAGCGATATCCGCCGGTTAACCACAGCGAGCGTGTGGGGCTCTCACGAAGATATCGCGAATGCCGTCCGCAGTCATTAACAGTGTATAAATGTATGGATTTTGTATAAATATACGTTCAGGTCACAATTTACTCCTTGCCTTTCAATTCGTAGGTAACCCATCATTCCTACCTCTGATCACTCTACACCATTCACTCCACACCATTCTACCTCTGATCACTCCACACCATTCTACCTCTCCATTCTACCTCTGATCACTCCACACCATTGTACCTCTGATCACTCCACACCATTGTACCTCTGATCACTCCACACCATTCTACCTCTGATCACTCCACACCATTCTACCTCTGATCACTCCACACCATTCTACCTCTGATCACTCCACACCATTCTACCTCTGATCACTCCACACCATTCTACCTCTGATCACTCCACACCATTCTACCTCTGATCACTCCACACCATTCTACCTCTGATCACTCCACACCATTCTACCTCTGATCACTCCACACCATTCTGCCTCTGATCACTCCACACCATTCTACCTCTGATCACTCCACACCATTCTACCTCTGATCACTCCACACCATTCTGCCTCTGATCACTCCACACCATTCTGCCTCTGATCACTCCACACCATTCTGCCTCTGATCACTCCACACCATTCTACCTCTGATCACTCCACACCATTCTACCTCTGATCACTCCACACCATTCTACCTCTGATCACTCCACACCATTCTACCTCTGATCACTCCACACCATTCTACCTCTGATCACTCCACACCATTCTACCTCTGATCACTCCACACCATTCTGCCTCTGATCACTCCACACCATTCTGCCTCTGATCACTCCACACCATTCTGCCTCTGATCACTCCACACCATTCTACCTCTGATCACTCCACACCATTCTACCTCTGATCACTCCACACCATTCTACCTCTGATCACTCCACACCATTCTGCCTCTGATCACTCCACACCATTCTGCCTCTGATCACTCCACACCATTCTACCTCTGATCACTCCACACCATTCTACCTCTGATCACTCCACACCATTCTACCTCTGATCACTCCACACCATTCTACCTCTGATCACTCCACACCATTCTACCTCTGATCACTCCGAATCGGGCGAAACGAAAATCCGACGAAATCGGTGCTCCATGGACCAATTGGTCTATGGGGAAAATGACATGTTTCCATCGTCCAAATGCCAACTGGACTATGGAGAATTGAGAAATGTTCCACTGCCCAGTTTAAGGCCGCGTTTCCACTGACGCGGAGCTGGGCGGAGAGGAGCTTAGCGGTGCACAAATTGACCAATGACTATGCTTGAAATGGCCCTTGCACGACGCAGAATGTCCACTTCTCAAAATGTCCGCTGGTCGCAAAATGTCCTTTTCTCAGAATGTCTGTTTCGCAAAATGTCTCTTTCGCAGAATGTCCACTTCGCAAAATGTCTCTTTCGCAGAATGTCCACTTCGCAAAATGTCCCTTTCGCATATTGTCCCCTTTTTATTTCTGACTTACTTTAATCATAATTCATTTTAGCAATTAGCTTTCACACATCATGTTTGACGTGTGTTTATTTGTATCAATATGGGTATGCAAAAATAAATAAATATATAGTACAAATCACATTTATTTCTTTGCATATCGCTTGATTTAAAGTAATTATTTTACCAACTTAAATGTTATTAACTCGCAATAAAAAAAAAAAAGAAATTTGAACACTCTTTAATTACCTACGAACCGTTAACTGTAAAAATATTACTATTTTTATAAATTGTGGCAATGTCAAATTATTTCGTTCTAATTGAACCAATAATGCCTTATATGGTCTAACCGTTTTATGATTGCGAGAATTACTTTAAAACAAGCGATTATGCAAAGAAATAAATGTGATTTGTACTATATATATTTTTTTTTATGCTTACCCATATCAAAACAAATAAACACACGTCAAACATGATGTGTGAAAGCTAATTGCTAAAATGAATTACGATTAAAGTAAGTCAGAAATGAAAAGTGGTACCCCAAAATGTCTACCACGTTGTTGAGTTGTGCTTTCCAATGCCATCGAACAAAATATAAGGCATTATTGAAATAATTTGACATTGCCACAATTTATAAAAATAGTAATATTTTTACAATTAACGGTTCGTAGGTAATTAAAGAGTGTTCAAATTTCTTTTTTTTATTGCGAGTTAATAACAATTAAGTTGGTAAAATAATTACTTTAAATCAAGCGATTTTGCAAAGAAATAAATGTGATTTGTACTATATTTTTTATTTATTTTTGCATACCCATATTGATACAAATAAACACACGTCAAACATGATGTGTGAAAGCTAATTGCTAAAATGAATTATGATTAAAGTAAGTCAGAAATAAAAAGGGGACAAAATGCGAAAGGGACATTTTGCGAAGTGGACATTCTGCGAAAGAGACATTTTGCGAAGTGGACATTCTGCGAAAGAGACATTTTGCGAAAGAGACATTCTGAGAAAAGGACATTTTGCGACCAGTGGACATTTTGAGAAGTGGACATTCTGCGTCGGAGCCCTTGAAATCTCCGCTCCGCTTCAATGGAAACAGTACGAGCGGGGTGGAGCAGAGCTGAGCGGATATTCATACATCGAGGCGGTGCAGTGCGGAGGACAGCGAGCATTGGGGTGCAGAGCGGAGGACAGCGGGGCGGTACGGAGCGGTGCGGAGCGGGGCGGTGCGTGACTCGCGTGCAGTGTGTCAGTTGTCTTCGTAAGAGCGTTTTCACATTATCCGATCCGATATCGGTGTCGGACGCCGACCCGATATCGGGGTAAGTAAAATGTATGAAATATGTACCTGTCTTTCATATTGTCCGGCCCGATATCGGATATCGGAGCCGGCACCGATATGCTGGCGGCACCATCGGACGCCCGTGAGCCGTCGGGCGATAATGTTTGTATGTGTGCTATACGTGTATCTAAATTGTCTCATGTGTGCGTAGAGCCCGATGCGCGGCGGCCATTTTGAGGTTGTTTACTAGTTTGGTTGTCATCATTGCGTCGTCGTCGTTTTGTAGCTTGCTAAAAAGAGTATAAAATGCTCCCTCTGAATATCTAGCTTCCTGTACCCAATACTTTCTGTGGACAGATCTTTTTTTGCGTCTCAAATATAATAGATACAGCAAATAAAGTTTTCTATTATAGTCTGCCATGATGACTTGCCTGCACTAAGCTATCGAGCAAATGGCCGTATCGGAACGATTTTGTCGGAAATTATGTGAAAATAGCACATGGTGTCGTCTATCGGATGTCGGCTATCGTCGTCCGACACCGATATCGGATCGGATAATGTGAAAACGCTCTTACGTCAATAGGTGTATACGTATTTTTCTTTTTAAGCGACAACATGACGTATGGTCTTTCCGAGAGATTGAGTGTAACTAAGTGCAAAAATGCGCGATTCCAAAAGTATGCTCCACTCCGCTCTGCTCCGCTCACTGACCACTCACCGCTCTTCATCGCGGCCATAAGGTCGCGTTTCCACTGACGCGGAGCTGGGCGGAGAGGAGCGGAGAAGAGCGGTGAAAAGTGGTCAGTGTTTCCACTGAAGCGGAGCTGGGCGGAGAGGAGCGGAGCTGGGCGGAGAGGAGCGATGAAGCATCAGCAGCATCTTTGGTTTCGTTGCATTTGTAGGTATTCAATCGCGTATCCCATAAACACGGAAATTGTCTAACAGTTTCAATGAACTTCTCATCCATTTTGATACGTATGCACCTAGTGACGTAACGAAGACAACTGACACACTGTACGCGAGTCACGCACCGCCCCGCTCCGCACCGCTCTGTACCGCCCCGCTGTCCTCCGCTCTGCACCCCAATGCTCGCTGTCCTCCGCACTGCACCGCCTCGATGTATGAATATCCGCTCAGCTCTGCTCCACCCCGCTCGTACTGTTTCCATTGAAGCGGAGCGGAGATTTCAAGCATAGTCATTGGTCAATTTGTGCACCGCTAAGCTCCTCTCCGCCCAGCTCCGCGTCAGTGGAAACGCGGCCTTAAGCCCGGTTTCCACCGCGAAAGAGTAATGAGCCGGAAATGGCTAAAGCGGACTTCGTTTTCATGAAATAGGTTTGCTTTTCCACCAAGAAAGAGTTTAGCCATCTGATTCTCTCTAGAAATGAGCGAGCTCATTTTTACTCTTTTTTTTTTTTGGCTGACCGCTATGGCGGCCAACCGCGAAGAAACCGCGATGAAACCGCGTAAGGCCGCGTTTCCACTGACGCGGAGCTGGGCGGAGAGGAGCTTAGCGGTGCACAAATTGACCAATGACTATGCTTGAAATCTCCGCTCCGCTTCAATGGGAACAGTACGAGCGGGGTGGAGCAGAGCTGAGCGGATATTCATACATCGAGGCGGTGCAGTGCGGAGGACAGCGAGCATTGGGGTGCAGAGCGGAGGACAGCGGGGTGGTACGGAGCGGTGCGGAGCGGGGCGGTGCGTGACTCGCGTGCAGTGTGTCAGTTGTCTTCGTTACGTCACTAGGTGCATACGTATCAAAACGGATGAGAAGTTCATTGAAACTGTTAGACAATTTCTGTGCTTATGGAATCTATGTTTTCTCTTCGAATCCAAAAAAGTCGCAACAGTCAATGCTACTTCATCTGATTCGTTATCTTCGTCTTCAAGTAGAGAAAGATATAAAATGATTGCTTTTTCCTTTTTAAGCGACAACATGACGACATGGTCTTTCCGAGAGATTGAGTGTAACTAAGTGCAAAAATGCGCGATTCCAAAAGTATGCTCCACTCCGCTCTGCTCCGCTCACTGACCACTCACCGCTCTTCATCGCTCCTCTCCGCCCAGCTCCGCTCCGCTCCGCCCAGCTCCGCTTCAGTGGAAACACTGACCACTTTTCACCGCTCTTCTCCGCTCCTCTCCGCCCAGCTCCGCGTCAGTGGAAACGCGGCCTTAAGCGGTTGGACCGCTCAAACGAACCGCCTAGCGGCCAAACGCTAGTGCGTAAGGACCTTAAGCGCCGTACGCGATCAGCGCGCGGGCCGGGCGGCGCGCTAGCGGCTCGCGTCTTCCTTCCGCCCGCGCCTCAAGCCTTATTTGCATTTGCATGAGTTGCGCTAAAGAGGCGCCAAACCATTGCCGTGACTGCACGCGCGCAGCTCGCGGGCAGCTCGCAGACGGCTCGCGAGCTGCACATTCGCGGCGCATTCGCCAGATGTGTACGCACCCTAACACGCGTCGTGGAAGAGCGCGGGCGGAAGTTGCGGTGCCGGTATAGTGTGAGAAGGTGCGAGTCAAAATTCATTCCCATGTCTTTAAAATCGCTCTTTTTCTTGTCATATAATTTTCCCTGGTCCGCCTAGTATCTACATCAGCACAGAACTACGGTCACTTCATACAGTGGTATCGTTTACAGTCCTACCAACTTATCTGTGAACTGAAAGAGGACAGCACCGACGATTCAGTGTTGCTAATTATTATAAAGTGCCCAAAATTTAGTAAGTTTTCAAGAAGGAAATTTCACATTAGACATAATCGTTTAATAAGAATTACAGTTTTTACAAATTAAAAACAATGATAGCTATATAAAAATAATAAAATAAATAAAAAGAATTTGATAATTTACAGTTACGTAGACCAGGTACGCTTTAGACTCTCAGCAATAAACAATGGCTTTATCTAAAAAGTAATCCAATGAAGTGGAAATTCAGCAGATAAAATGTTCCACGGGAGGGATACAAATTTTATTTAATGCGAAGTTAAGTAGGTACCTACTCTGCAATAGGTACCTGGATGTCTAGCATTTAGTTATGACCGTACCTAACCACTAACACCAGATTTGACTTATTATAATTAGCAGTGGTATCTAGTGGTAGTATAGTGTAATAAAAAAAAGAAAATTGCTTTACAATAATTTATTGAAAACCAGGTTTACAGTAATTGTGATCTTTAGATAAACCTGCATACACGACTTCATCCTGGTTGGTTTCTTCTGCTGCATTCCCTTCCTTAACTATTTTTGAAATTACTCCTGTCACACCTGAAATAATAAGATAAAAAATAAATGTTAAAATAAATTTTAAATCTGGCAGGTTAGTTGGCTCACTCACTTAGCAGGTTACTTAATAGATGTACGTTACCGTTACGCTAACCTGCATCAAGAATAGAAACGAATATTTCGTGGACTTAAATAATTAATTAAGTATTGGGTAATTTATAACAAGAAAGTTGACAACACTAACCTGTCGTTGCCGAAATTCGTTTGTATATTTGATTAAATGGAATAATCGGAGACCCCGCCCGAGCTTCTTCTTCAAAAAAGGTTTTAACCTTTAGAATAATGTTTCGAGCATCACTTTTAATAGCTTTCGGCATATTTAACTTTATAAATTCAGCAATATCACGACAAAACAACCAGAGAACCCGAATGTAGTAGACACTGACAATCGAATGACATTTCAACATGACGGCCGTAGTTCCATATTTCGCCATTTCACAGATAAGTTGGTAGGAGTGTAACTTAAAGTCCCACCGTACCACCAGGGGTAGGTACGGCCAGGGGTACGGTGGGTCTGCAGTCAGTCTACACACGCTCTACACGATTACGTAGTTAAAAACAACATTCGCTTTTTAACTTTTATTTAACAACAATATCCACTTTTGATTTGACGACAGTGTACTCGGTTAAGAAGCCGAGCAGAGCGATGGTCGCCAGCAGCGTGAACACTAGCACGGACACCAGTATTTGCACGTTCTCCTTCAAAACACAGGTCTCGCTTGGCCAGTCTGCTGGTATCTGTAAAAAATGAATATTTGTTAAAGTAAATAAAAAATAAAGCCATTTTCCTATATGAAAAAAGTTCTAAAACCCGACTACTGAAAAGGATGAAACAAGAATGTACCTCGTAGTCGCACGCCGCTGTACATACATCTAAGCTATAAGTAGTAGCATGCGACTACGGTAAAGTACTTTCATGTTTCATCCTTTTCAGTAGTCGG
This sequence comes from Amphipoea oculea, assembly GCA_945859645.1. Lineage (NCBI taxonomy): Eukaryota > Metazoa > Arthropoda > Insecta > Lepidoptera > Noctuidae > Amphipoea > Amphipoea oculea. The sequence goes on along the minus strand of OX243864.1, from coordinate 19,276,775 downwards.
GTTTTAGTTTTAAACTTATTTTTATTTAATTATTTTGTGGCTTATATGAGTAATATTTATATTTTTGAAATGTGCTAATTAAGCCCTTTCATTTGGTATAGTTCCATCATGGAACTGTTAATGGTACTAGTGACAACGAAGGCCCAACACGGCATGATTTTTTTTTCTTTTAGGTCATGACTTTATGTCCGCTAGAGGGCGCCATATTCAATTTATTGTGACGTCACATAGCCTATAACCAGCGGACGATCGAGACGCTTTCAACGATACCTCATTTGTCCAATAATGACAAGCAGTTTAGAAGTATGAGGGAGCAGGATAACATACATATTGGTCAAATCATAACTCTCCTTTTTGCTTCGCCGTAATCGGGTAAAAATTACATGCAATTTTTTAACACTGTTCGATAAATTCTATGACTGGTAGAAGTCGCCTATATGGCGTTGCCCTCTCCCAAATTTCTAAGTTTTGAACGAAACAGATTATTAGTGTAGGAGTTCTAAAACAATGTAATTTTATTAATACTACATGAAGGGAACCATTGCAGACCATCTGCCTAGGCAAATCTTTTCTCAAATAATATATGTTAGGGTTAACTTTCAGTTGTAACCGGATTCAGATGAATACCAGTATTTTACATGGAGCGACTGCCTATCTGACCTTCAAAACCCAGTTACTCCATGGTAAGACTGGTTGACCGATTTGCGAGCTGACTATCCATAATGACTGTCAATGATCTATGAACGGCATTCGGGACCAACGGCTTAACGTGCTTTCCGAGGCACAGAGGCCAAGGTTATTCCTTAACGCGTAGTGTCGGACGGCCCTAGCTAGATGAACCGGCGACCTTAAAAATTGACAGACTAGCGGACGAAAGCGGAGGACAGGACAGTTGTGGCACAGCCTGAGAGAGACCTATGTCCAAAAGTGGACTGCGATAGGCTGAGTTGATTGTTGATTGATTTAACAAAATAACTACCTGGCTAACAGGAAAGGCCGCAGCAAGGTCCCGGTAATGGCCCACACGGTCCACAGCCCCCCGTCGAGGGGCTGCAGCCACACGAGTACAGGCAGTAGCCTCCGCTGTGAGGTCCGCCGACGAATCCACCATAATAGACTGGCATCGTGGGTAAATTTTGAAAAAATAAATTTTGCCTAGATAATAAATTCCCGGGAAAAATTTGAAACAATTTTGCGAATCCGAGAGCAGCGGTAGGTCATTCAGATTCCTTGTTGAATGATGACAGGTGACAGGGCGATGCGGAGCGCGTTCGATTTTCGAAATATTGTCAAAAAAATCCTTTCGGCCAGTGTATGTATAGTTTCTTTATCATGGTATTTTTGTTAAATACATAAATCTAAATTAGGTTAACGATGGTCTTTGGATGTCGACCAATCAGTCGTGCATCTCGCTCATGGCGTTTCGTTCCAAGATGGTGAAGTGGACTGTGGATGATCTGACACACCATTCTGTTGTTAATAGTGGCAGTGGTTGGTATTAGTCTTTGTGTTAAGTACCCACAGGGTGGTGGAAAGTCGAAGCGAGCCCCGGAGGGGAAGTACCTTAAATATTGACTTTACCAACTTTTACACAAAGGAAACATTTGAATTTTTTCAAAAATAAGTAAAGTTGCATTTAAGCATTTTTAACCGACTTCAAAAAAAGGAGGAGGTTCTCAATTCGTCGGAATCTTTTTTTTTTTTTTTTTTTATGTAGGTATATTCCCCGATTTCTTGAAGACGCCTGGACCAATTTGAAAAATTATTTTTTGTTGGAAAGGGTATACTTCCCAAATGGTTACATGAAAATTTTATCGAAATCGGACAAGCGGTTTTTGAAAAATCAACAAAAATCTAAAAATTTACCTACATTTTCTACATTAACGATCTTTTCGTTTACTTTTTTGTGGGGTAGGTACAACTAAAAAGTGAAAAATAAAAACTTTTTTCCAAAAAAAAACAACCGACTTAAAAAAAAAACACTACAAAGTGATAAATAACTTTAATTTCGGAAGTCGGTGTCAAAAAAACGAAAATGCGGAACCAACGACACCGACTTCCGAAATTAAAGTTATTTATCACTTTGTAGTGTTTTTTTTTTAAGCCGGTTGTTTTTTTTTTTTGGAAAAAAGTTTTTTTTTAAGTCGCTTTTAATGTATCCGGTTAGACTGGAAGCCGACCCCAACGTAGTTGGGAAAAGGCTAGGCAGATGATGATGATATTGGGTATCAAATCAATTCTATTGAAGCAACACTTAGGGCCAAAACACACACGCTCCTTTTTGCATCGGCGATCGGCGATTTTGCGGCTGTATCGATGCTGCATCGCGTTTTGGCTACTCTCTGCGTTTGGACGCGGTATCGGAATCGCGCGTTTTATCGACTGCTACGATGCTGCATCGCGTTTTGGCGACTCTCTGCGTTCGGAAGTGGTATCGGAATCGCGCGTTTTAGTGACTGCTCCGATGCTGGCGCAAATGCCAAATCGCTGCGACCGGCATCCGAATGTGTGCAGAGTGTAGCGTTCAGCCGCTGTATCGAGCTTCCGAAAAGCGACTGAATCGCCGCGTTTGGCGTTTTTAAGTGTGCGGTGTGGAATGCTTGGTCGCTGCATTTAGCTTCTAAAAAGCAGCTGAATCGCCGATCGCCGATGCAAAAAGTAGCGCGTGTGCTTTGGCCCTTAAAAATACTGTCCTCAATTACTGTTAGGTACGCCTGGCAAGGGGGTGATTGTAATGGTCATATGCTCTCATTTCAAACGACCAAATTTTGGAAGTCTGCGGACCAATTTGCTCTGCCTTTCAATTTCACAATTCGATGTTGTCGAATAACGGATTTATCAAAGAAGAATCAACGGATCCTACAAAATCCTTCGGATTGTGAAAGAAAGTGTCTTAAGGTGCTCCCTCACTCACCTGAAGCGTTCGCCTGTAATGTAACATTTCAGATTTGATTTTGAGCATTTAGTTGATTCCACAGTGTCAGACGAAGCGGTCGTTCTGAGCGCGGCAATATATTTCGACATTGTTATTTATGAAAAAAAAAAAAACAGAAGAAACTATACCTAATTATTGGTGCTATGAATTATTTCAAAACCGACGAATTACAGGCGGTTTAGATATTTTACAAAGAATCAACCATTGTATCATGAAGTTGCGCATTGTAATACTCGAATCTGTAACATTACAGATTGCACACTGTAATGCTCGGCTCTCCTGCCTCACCGATGTAATGCTCGATCCTGTAACGTTATTACATGCGAATGCTCCAAGTGAGGGAGCACCTTTACGCAATTGGGATGCTGTTTTGCTCATGCTTCTGATTTTGATACATTTTCTAAAGGCAGCGCTATGGGCGATCAACGGATTTTTTTTACAACCGTAGGTACCCAGTCTACCTTACATTATATTATAATTATGCAAGACGATATTATGCAAGACGACATTATAACGAACCTAGAACCCAATAGGACTGGCCGGTAAAAAACGTCATCCAAAAAAAAAGAGAACACACGTCATGTCATAATATGTCAAATTCCTCAGTCTACAATCTGCAGCAACGAAAAAATACAAAAAAACTTAAAAAAACGAAAATCTAAAAATTAAAAAACTACAAACAACAATTTTTTAATAAAAATGCCGTACCAGTACGGATGCTATAGGAACTTCGAACATGGAACGTTTGCGAGGTGTCCCGGGGGATGCGACCCGCCCATGACGAGGTGTTGCTGCGCGCCCTGTGTGCAGGGATGCTGCTGTTGCCCCACGGGACCATGCTGCAACTGCCATAGCGCCGAACGACGATACTGTTGCTGTTAACACCGCCAGACTGTGCTGTTTTGTAACTTTTGTAATAAAAACGTGGAAGACATTTTTGTGTTTTTTGTTAAGCTATGATTTTCCCCAGACCTCATTAACAAAGGATACGACGTGAAGACACCAATCTGTGTGTCGTCAATCATACTCAATAAAGGTCGTGCTGATTGATCTGGACTTAAATCATTTGTACAGACGCCAGCACGTCAACCTACCCGAAACTGTCAGATTTTCCCAATCAACTGTGAACCTTATGCTTTAGTAATAAAGTTGAAAATGTATTAAAGAAATTTGACAGATTGTAGTAGGATGATGTGCTGGCGTCTGTACATTAGCTCCCTTACTAATAAACGTTGTATAGCGTCAAATGAAATGTAGTCACTTGACAGTCTTGACACTTGTCTTTCTGACAGTGTCAGATACAGATAGTGTTGCGGCTTGATTGTATGTAACTCGTTACTCTTAATAAAATAAAGGCTCGAGTTCATTTTCTCTTGATTTGCCACTTGAAGTAGTCGCGATTAGGGCCAAAGCACACACGCTACTTTTTGCATCGGCGATCGGCGATTTTGCGGCTGTATCGATGCTGCATCGCGTTTTGGCGACTCTCTGCGTTCGGACGTGGTATCGGAATCACGCGTTTTAGCGACTGCTCCGATGCTGGATCGATGCTGCATCGCCTTCCTGCGTTCGGACGCGGTATCGGAATCGCGCGTTTTAGCGATTGCTCCGATGCTGGCGTAAATGCCAAATCGCTGCGACCGGCATCCGAATGTGTGCGGAGTGTAGCGTTCAGCCGCTGTGTCGAGCTTCTGAAAAGCGACTGAATCGCCGCGTTTGGCGTTTTTAAGTGTGCGGTGTGGAATGCTTGGTCGCTGCATTTAGCTTCTAAAAAGCGGCTAAATCGCCGATCCGGCCCGATGTAACAAAGCCGATCATAGTTCAATGTTGCTGACAATCTTAGGTACCAATATAAAACGCTGCTTAATTCTATGATTCTTTCCTTTAATTTTTTGTTTATGCGTTTCAAACATACGAAGCTGCTAGGTTTGAATTTAAAGGAAGGTACTGGAGGAAGGTAGTACATATCTTAGATTCAACTTGAATTGAGTTTTCGAACTACATAATCGGGACTGGTATCTATAATAATTATGTTCTGTGATCGGGACAATCGAGTGCCCGTCGTTCTCGTCAGATATTTATTGAAATGACTACATGCAATACCGAGATCTATGCCCTCGACGAAAGTCATCCAAAAACGAAAAGACAAATGTCATAGCACGTCAAATTCCCACTCAAATCCCAACGCAAATTTCTCCATCCAATAATCTGCGGCGACGAAAAAATACACAAAAACAGGAAATGTAAAAAGAAAAAAAACGTTAACAACCACATTTTATATAATTATGGCACTGGGGTTAGGGTTCAAGAAGAATTTTGAGTATGAATCTTTTCAGAAGTGTGCAGGTGGAGGTGGATGTCAGTGTGGTCAAGGCAAACCCAAGATAAAGTCCTTCAGCTGGCCGCCCAACGTGCAGGAATGCTGCTGCTGCCCTGCTGTGCCGTGTTGCCTGTTGTGAAAAGACACCCAACCCTCAACAAAAACACCAGGTCGCCGCAGAGATCACAGAAGTCACAGACAATTTTATACAAGAGACAATGATGTTACCAGATTACAGATACAGTGACAACAAGCAAATACAATCATGCATTGATCCATCTGACCAGCTTGCCCAGTTGCCCTCAATAGCTTCATTCAATTTGTCGCTATGAAGCTGTGTTGATGTTCATCGAATCGGTCAAACTACTTTCCTACCATCTCGTGTATTACATCATAATAACGCATCGTTTATACAAATCGTCTGCAAAATTTTCACTAGAACTGGCAAGTCCGATCAACGAACCAATATGAAACAGGCATCATTCATGCTAATAGTACTTTTATACTATACTTACTGTACTAGATTACAAGTTACAGCAGGACAAGGAAAAGTGACTGCACCTGCATAAAGATCCAAGAGACTAAGCTACCAAGATTTTGAAGATTAGGTACCAACCTTTCACATGAGACCCAAAATGTCACGGTTATTAGAAATGTACAAAAATAAACCGTGACTCTGTATGGGGGCGACGTTCGTGGAACCCGACCCCTCGCCATGGCATTCTGTGGAAACGGTACCCGCATCTATAAAAAAACCCGCTCTATCCTGACCTACGATAATATTATATTATAAATAAACCCGAGCTCAACATAAAATGGTTATATTGTCTTTTGTAGCTATTGGGGAAAAATTGAGGATTCGCCGAAACAGGTCAAAGACCGCGCAGACACGCAATTTACTAGAAACGATGTGAAATACAATAAACAGTGCGGCGTTGTCATTGGGAATACTGAATTCATTAGTTCCACGACTTTGACCCCTATTCCACAAACCTACTTAGGTCTGACAAATGAACAATAGGCAGGATACCTACCGACTGAACTTAGCCCACCAACTTTATTATCCATTGTAATGATTTTGTGCATATCCCTTTGTTACATTAGCCTGTAATTCATTACCCACGGCTGTACCTTCTGGAAGGGTCATTGTAATAGTCAAAATGAAACCATAATTTCAGCACATGATTCTAGACCAGAAAAAGCTTGCCATGGATTCAGAACATCACTCTGAACCGTAGCGTAGAACATTTTGGCCGGTTATAAAAAAAAAATCTGCTGTTTCATAAAAAGTACATTACCTATGCGGTCAAAATGTATGAAATAGCATATTTTTTTTAAACCGACGAATGATTTCAACACTTGGAGGTTCAGAATGATGTACCTACTCCATGGTTACAGGTTGCGTGTCGATGCCCATAACCCTGTACCCTGTATAACTAATAGTGGCAAGCTTATATTAACTACAAACTAACTAAAACTAAAATAATTTTCAGCAAGCTTACCGACAGTTAAAGCCTTAATACCAAAATGATAATGATGTTTAAATGGAAAGTAAGAATAAAGTAGGATCAACGAGGAATAGGAGTAGCGGTAGCCCAGTGGTAACAACCACGATTTACAGGTCGCAGGTTCGAACCCAGACAGGCACTTTACTTTGTGTAAATTATTTCATCACCACTGCTCTCAACACGGTGAAGGAAAACATTGAGAGGAAACCGGCATATCTTAGAACCAAAAATTCAAATACATGTGACATCTACCAACCCGCACTGGGCCCGCGTGGTGGATTACGGCCTACTCCTTTTTACCGAGAAGAGTCCTGTGTCCCAGCAGTGGGAATATTATAGGCTAATTATGCAACTAGGAATAAGTGATAAACTCGTGAGTGAAAAGCAATTTTGCAGTCGTGGCCGACCGGGGTCCGCCAAACTTTATGCAAGCATATACGTAATATACCGAGGCCGAACACCTGATGCTGTAATTACTTCAGACAATATTTTATGACGATAACGACGGATGCTGCGGTATCGGCATCATATTTATCGATTCTGAAAACTCGATTAATCACTCGAGAATGAATTCCTTGAATGATTGAGTCGATATCAGACGAAGCTCATAACGATTTAGGTACGTGATCATAATCACGGGAATACTTTATTTTTATGAGTTTTCGACATCCAAGAACTAGTTAACTTTACGATTTCGACGTAAAAACATTAAATGAGTAATGACTGTTAAATACACGCGAAATCCATTAAAAGAGAAGTCGAGTGACGAAATATGTTTTATCGCGGACTTGTACATCGCTTGGCACTTCCGGTCGACATTATCTGATGTGGACGTTGAACAAAATGACCGCACTTCCGTTCTCGCGCACCTTGACGCCTGACGCTCAAGAGAAATTATTGTAGGTGTTAAAACTCACAGTTTTATTTACAGTATCATTTATTATTTGAGTATATGTATTTTTAATGTGTGCTAGCTTCTAAATGTCTTCAGCTGTAGGTACCTACATGACCTAGATCTGTAATCTGCAGATATGGAGAACTAGCCTTGTCTTCAAGTCCATTTTTGAGCCTCTACAGTCGCAGGACTGTGAAATTTCTGTGATATAACAACGGTGGGTGCAGACCCACCGTTGTTATATCACAGAAATTTAAATACTAGCTTGCTCTCCCTCCAGTAATGCCCTGAGAACAAGTCCAACCACTAAAGCCTACCTCTAGCAGCCCAGTTTCCAGCAGTTTGGCCGGTTTGTCTGATGAAGAGGCTTCGGTAAACTGTGAGGCCAAACCAAATGAATGATATCTCGGACTACCCATAATGTGTTCTTCTTCGCCACATGGCTGCGAGGCACGAGTCGTAGCTAATGCCACCAGGGTAATTTCGTAACAGGGTTTTAATTTTGACAGTTCAACAACATTCATTGCGTTATTTACGTTGTTGAGCTGACAAATTTTTTGAACATATGAAGCAATGGATTAGCTATATCCTTCAAAATTAAACAGATTTTGATTGATCGCGTATTACGCTATTAGGGGCATGTTTTTGCAATGACCATAGATATATGAAATGACACTATCAGCCGGACCTAGTGTCGTTTCGATTAACGGCACTACAAGCCTATTTCAGATTAAAGTGTACAGTCAACACATATGTTTTGGACCCCCTATTCCACTAAGTTCAAAAAGTTGAACTAATTGATGATCAACCTCTTTTACAGAAATTCAATACATGGTCTTTCACTCGTCTGACGTACAAGACATCCATGCAATCTAATATTTAGTACACAAGGGCTTTAATCAACATTACCTAGACTTGAACTGTTCACTTTCAACAAGTAAAAGACACGTTATTATTATTATGTATCATTATTTCGTCGGTGCTCCATGGACCAATTGGTCTATGGGGAAAATGACATGTCTCCATCGTCCAAATACCAACTGGACTATGGAGAACACTGGACTTAAACCAAAACTATGTTCCGTTATAACATTATAACCCTGAGTTCACACCAGTTTTCTATATTTTCGGTTCAAAGACGCTTTTGTTATATTTTTTGGTTCACATCAAACTGAATTAAAAAATATTATCAATAAATAAATACAATATAATGTTAGCTAATTATTCAACGCCAGTTTAGACTTTAGCACATCTATTAGGTAAGTACTTTCTTCTTTTTATGTTTTAGGTACAAGATATATGGTTTACTTTTAAAAGCTTGCCAATTTTTTTTTCTATAACTTGCCAAATGACAGTATAAGTCTCCGGGATGAGGTTATTGCGAAGACTGTTGTCGCCAATATTGTGGGATCCCAGCGGAGTCAATCAGATCGACGTTCACGATTTGTGTTGTAATCTTTGTACAAATGAATTGTTATGTCGTGATTATTCAGTAAATGATTATTAAGCGGTTACAAAAATTGTTTATGATGTATTTTTTTAAATAGTATGGACAAGGCTTTACTATAGGGCAGTGGAACATTTCTCAATTCTGCATAGTCCAGTTGGTATTTGGACGATGGAAACATGTCATTTTCCCCATAGACCGATTGGTCAGATTCCAATTGGTCCATGGAGCACCGACGCATTATTTCCACATGATTGAGGTTTTTTTCCAAATAAGTTTGCTTTTATTTAGTAATAAATAAAGAGTTACATTTCTGAAATTTCCTGTTACTTTTACTTCATGATTTACTTAGTAATAAATAAAGAATTATATTTCTGAACTTGCTGTGTTGACTGTACAATTTAATCCAAAATAGGCTTGGTAGTGTCGTTAATTGTAAATGACACTACTGGGAGTGCGGCTGGTAGTGTCATTGCCAAAACATGGGTTTTACGGAGTTTCTAAGGTCGTTAATTTCTCTCACTTTTAACTTAATAGAACTGCACCAGACACTCGACAAAATATCACCTACTCACTTTCATAATGTTTAAAGTTCGCTAAGTGCTTAGTATCATAATATCTTTAGGTACTTAACTTTTCGCAATGTTATTATAAACCACTAAACTGTAGCAGCAATAAAACAGAAAATAAAACAGACTCATTTATTTGCAGTAGGCACGGCGGATTTGGGACACCACTATTGACGTTAAACTTTAACAGCAACCGCCCGGCCTGAATCGCCAGCTGTAGGTGCCGAAGGGCCGGCCACAGGGGCCCCTGCATACACCACCACAGGGGCCACAGAAGGGGGCGGGGTACGCGAGGCCGGCCACTTGGCAGTTGCAGGGACAGCCGCAGCAGCAGGGGCCGCCGCCACAGTAGCCTCGGCAGCCGCCGCAACATCCACCGCAGCGCCCGCAGCATCCCCCGCAACCGCCGCAGCAACCACCGCAGCCACCGCAGCCACCGCAGCCGCCGCAGCCGCCGCAGCCGCCACAGCCGCCGCAGCCGCCGCAAGATCCACAACCTCCGCAACACATGAAGTAAAAGTTTCAGAAATAATGTTTAGAAAATGGACTTTTTAATAGTTTTCACAATTTTTCAAATTTTTTTAGTTTTATTAGATTTTAATAATAAACCAAAAAATGTGTGGTCTGTTTTATTAATTTTGACGTATGTTTATTTATTTTTATGTCAACACAGATCAAGTCGGAGAAGTCTATGATTTCTGGCAGCCATCATGCAATCGTAATTTTGTTGCGTAGAAACTGTATTTATTACAAATTCAGAGAATTTCATTTGTGATAGAGAAATCAAATTATTCGCAGTCTTGAAAATGGTAGAAACAGAGCTTGAGAGGCGGATTTATTAAAAACTGCTACATAATATTCATACAAAGTTAGGTACTTGTACGCTCTTTAGGTACCTTGCAAAATCAGTTTCAATGTATTAAACTACGCCGGATTCGGGATTCCACGGCGAACTGAGTTTCCGAACCCAATTTCCTGGTTTTATCGTAGAGTGGAGTTAGCACAACTGCACCCTAATTGCGTAGCACACTATCAACCACAATCTGAATCATTTTGACGGATATTGCTAATCCATTGATTTATATGTTCGAAAAATTTGTCTGTTCAAGAACGTAAATATCGCAATGAATGTTGTTGAACTGTCAAAATGTTAGCGATTGCTACTGATACTGTGTTACGCAATTACCCCGCTGCACAACATCTAGGCGAATTTTTGTCAACGTACGTTTCATTTCATGTTACGTTTCACTATGTGTACGTCCACAATTTTGGCTAGATGGCAAAAATTATTGAAAAAATTCCTTGGCAGTCCAAGGAGTTTTTCTACTTCTAGAAGATAAACATTATGGTCTAATTTTGAAACTCGAAATTCACCCTGATTCACACACTATACGTCATTTTACAAAAATCTGCTGTAATCACTGATCAGCAAATAAAACATTTAAAAAAATCAAAATTTATCCTTTTATAGAAAAATTTTGTAAGTATTTATAACTTTTCCTTTTAATGGGAAATGCAATTAATAGGGTTTTATTTCTGTTTAAGGTGAAGGTGCTCAAGAGAGGCTTTGATCTTCTAGGCCCTCTTGCTGAGCTTTCTTGATGTTACCTGAAGAAGGAGACACGTGCCTTAGCTTGCTGTATCCTCAACTACCATACAAAACTATCTTGATGTCATAATTATAAGTTAGGTCTTGTGAGAGGCTAATGTCAAGCAAGGGAGCTGCTTTACTAATAATATTATATTTTATTCTGATTAACGGACAAGGTCTTTTTTTCCCAGATAAAATTTCGCGATGCCTGTCCGCAATTGCTGCGTAGGTTGCCAGGGCCCTATGTCAGGGCCGTGCTGCGGGGGCGCATGTGGCCGTCGCATGGACTGCGGTTCTGGGCCCTGTTGCGTTCATGCATGCGGTGTCTGCTGCTCGCCGTGCTCCGGAGGGATTGGCTGTTTACACGGGTGAGAATACACATACAATCAATGTCATGGAGGAAAAGAGCCATGGTCAAACATACAAATTATATAATAACAATCTATTTTGATGTCTAATATATTAAAAGAGTAACAAGAACAAAAAAAAATTGATAAGAAAAGAAGGAGACGAAAAGCATTAGATGCTGTTACCAAGTATTCATCATACGTTCTAAAAGTCGAGACCGACACCCTACTCTACTCACACAAATGTAAAGCGGTCACCTTTACCGCCGCCGTAGTGACGCAGCCGTCTCATATAAATCCATAATCTTTCTTCTAGTGCCCGGCCCGGCATGGCGGGCTCATACTTCAGTTGTGGTCACGGCTGCATCGGCGGCTGCCAAAGCGGCCTGTGTGCATCATGCTGCGGCCCCTGCTGCGGCTGATCCGGCCCTGAAACATTTGTTACTACTGTTGTGCCTTTCGTCCGGCTGTGAATAAACTGTTGCGTTGATTTGGTGATTTATTTAGTAATCTAGCTTACATCTTTACGAATCATAACATCACGCCTGTTTTCCAGTTACAAAAAATGCAGTTTTATTTTCCTTCTAAGTTGAGATTATGGTTCCTGTGGCCAATTTGTCCTACTACCCATAATTTCGAATTAGCCTGATGTATCGTCGTAACAATCATGTTCATTTACGCGACTGGCTTATATTCCCCTCAGTTCCACGCAGCTGATTATTTTTTAACACGCTTTTATAAGGTCTACTTGTAACTAACAATGTAAAAGATCTTAGAAGTCAATTTTACTAATGGTCGTATGAAATGAAACTTTGTATGTGTAATGTAGTTTGGATGACAATTACGATACTACTATAATTTGGTATATTGGTGCTGATCTGATGCCAGGAGGTGGATAATGGACCTCTTCTGTACCTTCTAGTGAACCCCCCGAGGTTTGGACTTATATGATTCGTTTTGCACTTGGTGTCGAGGGTCTGTTGATGGAGCCATGACGTAGATAGTGGTACTCTTCAGTGGCTACTAGTAAACCCCTCGAGTTTGGGGTCATGTGATTCGTTTTGAAGAGTCAAATATATTGCACTTGGTGTCGAGGATCTGATGATGGAGCCAGGTGGTGGACAGTGGAACTATTTAGGGACTACTTACAAATCCCCCCAGTTTGCTCGTCGCCCCTAATCGTCATAACCTCGTTGACTTTATGCTTATTAACTTATTGTTTATGATATATTTTTTTTAAATAGTATGCTTTACTATACTATTAAACTGGGCAGTAGAACATTTCTCAATTCTCCATAGTCCAGTTGGTATTTGGACGATGGACACATGTCATTTTCCCCATAGACCAATTTATTGGTCAAATTCCAATTGGTCCATGGAGCACCTACGGAATATACTAGACGCCAAAGTTAAAAATACAAATATGTAAATAATTAAATTGAATACAATTTAGAGCTGATTTTTCAATCGACATAATTTTTGTTCGTGGAATAAAATTAACGTCTTGACTGTTTTTAAAATTCAAAATTATTCCTCCGATAAACTGGAATCACCAGCCCATACAAAGTAACTAAGAACAACTGTTGTTCTAGACCTCCGACAGCAAAAACAATAAAACCTAAACAAAAAAAAAACGTAAAGCGGCTCTGCAAATGCCTTATCATGAAATGATAACCCCAAAATAATTTAAATAAATTGTAAGTTCAAAAACTAAAACCCGACTACTGAAAACACACAAAAAAAGAATGAAACAAGAATTGAATGAAATATTTTGAATGAAATATTAATTAAATGAAACAAGATTAAATAAACAACTTATACGTAGTCCGCGTGGAACTAGTTGGCCGCGCCTTAGGTATGTGACCGGTGGGACTACGGGGTTGGATGGAGGGGCGGGGGCGCATTACTCAGTACGTGCGTTGCGATTTGCGAACCGCCGCCTCACCCCTGTCCCCACCTCAGCGGCCAACTAGTTCCGCGCGGACTATAATACATCATTTTAATTTACTTAATACATATTATGATGTTCAGAGGATAGCTTTAGCTGTCATATGCCACTTTGACCTAAAGATTATGATCGCTTACTACTGTTAGAATGTATTGTTATTTTAGGGTAGGTGGCATACGTGTTTTGATACTTAAGTAGTTTAGAAGTTATGAGGGAACAGATGATCATACATATGTACATATTGGTCAAAATCATAACCCTCCTTTTTGCTTCGTCGTAGTCAGGTAAAAACACTATTGCACCATTGTAGATATTATTTTGTCTAAATGTTTCTATCCTTGAAAACTTGGGATTTATCTTATCTTACTAACATTATAAACGCGAAAGTTTGTGAGGATGGATGGATGTTTGTTACTCGTTCACGCAAAAACTACTGAACGGATTTGTATGAAAATATGTGTAATTTTTATAGTGTAATTACTTACATAATAAAAATCAAGGTGGAGGGGAGTTGCTTATAGTTAGTTGACTTCGAAATATTCATATATCAGTGTATTAGGTACATAATTCTATTGGCTTTTTAAAATAGAATAAAAAACATATATTTCTTCAACATCAATATATTTTTATTTCATATTTTACCTCTCTACACTTTGTACCCGACGAAGCACAACGACAACCACGTGGCGTGCTCATCCTGGACTCCGGTTGGTCAGTTAACAACCCGAGTCCAGGAGAATTTACGGCCTTTTTATACAACAGGACATTATGGGCATCATCAGGTTTTGTTCAGATATCAATGAGATCCTCAGTTCACTTTCGACCAGACGAAGCACAGCGACATACACGTGGCGTGCTCATTCTGGACGCCGGTTGGTCAGTTAACAACCCGAGTCCAGGAGAATTTACGGCCTTTTTATACAACAGGACATTATGGGCATCACCAGGTTTTGTTCAGCTATCAATGAGATCCTCAGTTCACTTTCGACCAGACGAAGCACAGCGACAAACACGTGGCGTGCTCATCCTGGATGCCGGTTGGTCAGTTAACAACCCGAGTCCAGGAGAATTTACGGCCTTTTTATACAACAGGACATTATGGGCATCATCAGGTTTTGTTCAGCTATCAATGAGATCCTCAGTTCACTTTCGACCAGACGAAGCACAGCGACAAACACGTGGCGTGCTCATTCTGGACGCCGGTTGGTCAGTTAACAATCCAAGTCCAGGAGAATTTGCGGCCTTTTTATACAACAGGACATTATGGGCATCATCAGGTTTTGTTCAGCTATCAATGAGATCCTCAGTTCACTTTCGACCAGACGAAGCACAGCGACAAACACGTGGCGTGCTCATTCTGGACTCCGGTTGGTCAGTTAACAACCCGAGTCCAGGAGAATTTACGGCCTTTTTATACAACAGGACATTATGGGCATCATCAGGTTTTGTTCAGCTATCAATGAGATCCTCAGTTCACTTTCGACCAGACGAAGCACAGCGACAAACACGTGGCGTGCTCATTCTGGACTCCGGTTGGTCAGTTAACAACCCGAGTCCAGGAGAATTTACGGCCTTTTTATACAACAGGACATTATGGGCATCACCAGGTTTTGTTCAGCCATCAATGAGATCCTCAGTTCACTTTCGACCAGACGAAGCACAGCGACAAACACGTGGCGTGCTCATCCTGGACGCCGGTTGGTCAGTTAACAACCCGAGTCCAGGAGAATTTACGGCCTTTTTATACAACAGGACATTATGGGCATCATCAGGTTTTGTTCAGCTGTCAATGAGATCCTCAGTTCACTTTCGACCAGACGAAGCACAGCGACAAACACGTGGCGTGCTCATTCTGGACTCCGGTTGGTCAGTTAACAACCCGAGTCCAGGAGAATTTACGGCCTTTTTATACAACAGGACATTATGGGCATCACCAGGTTTTGTTCAGCCATCAATGAGATCCTCAGTTCACTTTCGACCAGACGAAGCACAGCGACAAACACGTGGCGTGCTCATCCTGGACGCCGGTTGGTCAGTTAACAACCCGAGTCCAGGAGAATTTACGGCCTTTTTATACAACAGGACATTATGGGCATCATCAGGTTTTGTTCAGCTATCAATGAGATCCTCAGTTCACTTTCGACCAGACGAAGCACAGCGACAAACACGTGGCGTGCTCATTCTGGACGCCGGTTGGTCAGTTAACAACCCGAGTCCAGGAGAATTTACGGCCTTTTTATACAACAGGACATTATGGGCATCATCAGGTTTTGTTCAGCTATCAATGAGATCCTCAGTTCACTTTCGACCAGACGAAGCACATCGACAAACACGTGGCGTGCTCATCCTGGACGCCGGTTGGTCAGTTAACAACCCGAGTCCAGGAGAATTTGCGGCCTTTTTAAACAACACAGGGCATTATGGGCGTCACCAGGTTTTGTTGAGATATCAATGAGCTCGTTCGCACGACGAAGACGAGCACTGTGCTAGCAGTTAGGAGAGTTAAATCCGGTCTGATTTCGGCTGCACGGACCACAGAGGCCACAGCATGGACCACAGCATGGCCCACAGGGGCCACAACATCCGCAAACGGGCTTACTACAGGGTATAAGAGTTCTACATGGTCCATGAGATGCACAACGACAGCAACAACCAGGTCCACAGGATCCACAGCAGGATCCATAAGATCCACAGCAGGATGTATAACAGGGGCCACACGATCTACAACAGGACCCACAACAACCCCCACAGCAAGCCATTTTCTGATTATTATAAAATACCGCAAACGTATGTTCTTCGCCACGAGGAAGTCTGAATCTTTATAAATTATTATTCACACTGTAATTTTATAACAAAATGGTGTAATTTTTCAAGTTTTATACAAAGCTTTTTGGTTTTTGTATATTTTTTTGTCTTATATATATATTTTTATATAAAATGAGCTCCGCCTTGTTATGTCATTGGACGGAATATTTTTGTTTTTTTTTTTTACTTTACTATGTATTGTAGGACAAACCTCTAAGGTACAGAAATGGCAAGAAGATTTTACGTTAAAAAAAATTCCGTTCTGGTATTATTTTCCGCTGTCTTCTCAAGAGATATTATTTTGATAAAAATCTTCAAAAACTATACTTGCATGCAAATCAACTAGTTCATGAATGTCCGGTAGAGCAATAATGTAACATTTATTACCATGTAAATTGCCTCCTTGACAACATAACTATCCAAATTGGTACTTTCTAAGTCCTTCCACGTAAAGCTGCACAAAGTGTGTAATGATGAGGGTAGACAATCAGTTAAGGCTGTTTACAAACGCAGCAGTTGGGCAACGGGCGTGCAATCGAAACGCGCGGCAAATTGCCACGATTACCCGCATCCGGCGCGCTTACACAGAACCGTTGCGTTGCGCCGCCCGGTGCGGCCACTGCGCACCGCTCACGTAGCAGAAACACAGGAGTGTGCAACAGTTTGGAAATGGACGAGTTAATTTATTGAAGTTTTTGAAGTGAAACTTCTTTACGCACGCTTGACTTGGGGAGTAAGCTGGCGAACGCGTTACGAAAAGTGTGATTGGGCGAGGTGAACGTGAGTTGAGTGGGGGATATAAGCAAGAGAAGGCAGTGCGCACGCACATTTTCTTTCTCTCTTCCTCTCATAGCCAAATACGTTTGAAGCTTCACTTCAGTCGTGTGGTCATAAGCATAAAAAAACCGGGTGCTTTTTATGTTTTAAAGATTTTCCAATAGTAGAAAATAGCATTGAACTGGAACTGTAGCTGTACAGTCACGTCTATAAGTATGTATACACTTGGCTTTATTCAAAGGCGAATTTCTCCTTTATTTTTGAATGAAATTTTATGTTCTTACGAAAATAGTATTTTTGAACCCATACGTTTATGTTAAGTGTCGTATTTCAACGTTGCATTCGTTATTTCACGAAAAAATCGCAATTAAAAATTGCCATGTGTTGACATATTGGTGCTCGACTGCTCATGACTGTACAAGGGTCTTTTCGATCAAAATCGGAAATCTCAGCCGCAATCCTATAGACTTAGACCTCTCCTGTAGACTTAATACTTTGAATCTGTACATATTATAAATTGAAGTCGCTTATTTGTGTCTGTCTGTGTGACCACGTTGTTCTTCTAAACGGATTTTTGATGCGTTTTCAACATCATTTTAGAGAATTTATTCGGCAAGGTATGTGTATAATACATTAAAAGTAACATATAAATCTTTATGTTTTGACATGTTGTAAAAACCGTGCGAAGCAGGGGCAAGTACCTAGTACCATTAGCTACCCATTAGTTGTCCTGCTTCGCGCGCAAAGGAAGAACTAAAGTAAAAATGTTGTTGGCCCCTGTCGCACTTAAGTTACGTCCGTAGATAAGAGCACCTTCCCACGACAAATTGTAGGAAGTGCGACCCAAATACACGACACGACAGCTTTCAAAGTAACAGCCACGACAATCGAGGGTGTGCGCCCATCCGAATATTTCTAGTGAATTAGTTTTACGCGTAATTTACTTTACTTTAGAGGCGGTCACGGTTGGCAGCTGGGCGGACATTTTGATGGTGAAAGGTAGGTATCTGCCAAGCCTTTTCCCAACTATGTTAGGGTCGGCTTCCAGTCTAACCGGATGCAGCTGAATACCAGTATTTTACATGGAGCGACTGCCTATCTAGTATCTGACCTACACAACCCAGTTACTGGATAATGCAATACCCCTTGGTAAGACTGAATGTCAGACTTTCGAATGACATACTATCCGAGACACGGAGGGGTCTTGGTACGTAAAGATGGTCACCCATCTACGGACCAACCGCGGCAAGTCGGATATCTATGGCGGCAAGCATAGCTTAACCTGATCGATCGACCCGTGCGGCTGTTGTTACTTAGCCACGGGGGGCTTCCGTGATGTTAATTATTTAATTTCTGCTGAAAACATCACTAGGTATAACCTACTATAAGTATGGGTCCTTTTCAGAACAGTTACTCCGTGTATTGAATGTGCCTCTGCTTACTACAGAATTGTTAACGGGGCAATGAATATTCATGGCGTAGGGTCGGAAGTACGGCCCACGTGTAAGTGACGCGGTCCGTATAGGTAATATAATAATCATAACGGTTACTGTAAATACGCATGCTTGTCGGCTTGTAGGTAGGTACTTCCGCTTTTATAAAGATGGACATAATTATGTACAGACGCCAGCACATCAAGCTACCCGAAACTGTCTAATTTTTCCAATCAACTTTGAACCTTATGCTTTATTCATAAATTTGAAAATCTATTAAAGATATTTGACAGCTTGTAGTAGCTTGATGTGCTGGCGTCTCTGTACAAGTGTGCAAGTTTTACAAAACGGTTTGGTCGACTCCGTGACTGAGGGGCAATTCTTGTAATTTTAAGAACGTTCACAGTCTGATCTGCAGTCTCAATCTATCAATAATATGACCCTAATTTCTACTACGTTTTTGACATTTATTGTCGTCGAGATGAGATTTCGAACGTTTTAAATTACGGGAATTGGCTTCAGAAGGTTGCCCTATTTTTTCCAAAGAATCAGCATTGCTATGTACCTAACAACGTGGCAGTACTGCCAGCCTTTTGGACATTATTCACGCTGACCAAGATGCAGACGAATTTTTTGATGCCCTATGATTCTTTCTTCTCCTTTTTTATATTACATGTATACAGGGTGAAATTAAATCCATGGGCATCCTTTTAAGGGGTCATTGTACTCATATCATCATTATAAACAACTTTTACTATGGGACTAAACATAAAATCGCGAAAAAAATCAGCTGTTCCTTGCATTTATGTTCACATAACACGTCAAAATGTAGGGAAGAGCTGTTTTTTTTTCACGATTTCAGGTTTGGTCCCATAGTAAAAGTTGTTCATAATGATGATTACAATGACCCCTTAAAAGGATGCCCAAGAAATCCATTTCACCCTGTATATTATGATTATTATTTTAAGACTTAGCTTTTATAGTGTGTAAATATTGTCTTGTTTGAAAATCAAAACCAAATTAATTTGTTAAAAATGTCTTGACAAATTAAAATTAAAAGTTTTACAAAGGAAGAAAGAATCTTATGGGACTAAAAAATACTAGAGCTAGTCTACGCGATTTATTTTTTGATCAAGTTAAAGTTTAATGCCCTCTGTGCTGAACGAAATTCGAACATCATTCTGTATGTTTCTGGCAATCGTATGATGATGTGATGATAGTGAAATAACAACCTTAAATATTTCACTTAAAGATGGATTTGTGTAATTGTAAACCCTAGCTTAGAGAGGATTCTCGGACATAGGACATAGGTACGTATAGTAAGTAGTATATTAGTAGTCAAATATATGTCGTGCGACATAATTATATGACACTCACGCATATATTTGCGCATAAATTTGGCTTTATATTATTATTATTCCAACAGCACTTCGCTCCAAGAATGTTCAGCCCGTCTTCTCAAGTTGACATAATTCAGAGTATTCTCGGGAGCTCTAAAGTTACTTTGTTCGATATTCATGCTTCGCTGGCTACATCGTGGTATTCCACTTTGAACATTCCTAGAAAATCCACTTGAAATTCTGAGGAAACATTGTGATTAACTCCCGTTTTGCAATTTACTAAGTAAAATATTTTGGTGTATGCATTTAGTTTTGGTTTTTATTAAAATATCTGTAGGCTAACTGCTTAACCGAGACGTTGCCTGAGGTAGCAGTGCGGTGCGGGAGGAGTGTGGTGACGTGATGCTAGAGCTCAGTGATTCGTCAACTTGTGACAACTATCACCTCTCCCGCACCTCAGGCGACGTCTCAGGCCTATAACGAAACGCACAGACTAGGGAAGTATGGCACAAAGGGGAGGAGGCCTATCTCCAGCAGTGGGTGGAGGCTGCAGGTAATGATGATGACGTTAGTACCGATAGCTGCTTAGCAATCATAATATCAAAAGGAACTTAAAACAATGAAGGAAAACATCGTGAGGAAACCAGCATGTCCTAAAACCAAACAATACGAAGACATGTGACATCTACTAATTCGCTTTGGGCCCGCTTGGTGGATTACGGCCCACTCCCTCTCACAGAGAGGAGGCTTGTGTCCCAGCATTGGGAACATTATAGTATACCTACACAGCAATGTAAGCGACAATCTACATCTGCTATTGATTCCCCCGGTGTTGAAGATGCATGAGTTATTCTGTTAATCAAACCAAAGATGGATTCGCGGAATTTTCAACCCTAGCTTAGAGTAGATTGGGCGGATTTTTGGACAAAGGTACGTATCTGCGTATACACTTTAAGGTGGACAAACGGAAAAAAATTTAGGTGCCCATGTACACTCTAAGTAAAGAAACCGTACATACGAGTATATTATAGATAGAACCAATACTCTTTATTGTGTACCCAAACCATTAACAATACTGATATAAATGTAGAAACCGCACCGCACCGTAGGGTCAAACACTCAAAGAACAATAAAAAGCCGTTGACAAACTACGCAAAACCCACCCTAATCGCCGACTAATAACGTTGTAACGGTCTTTTAGTTGCATAATAAGGTCCGGCCCTTATTACCGCGGCCCTTGTTACCTAGGGGAGTGCAATCAAGCGAGAATTCAATTTGAAATGGTTAAGTAAACGATGCGAAGACGGATTGTTTCGCGGAAACAGTAAGTACTAAAACATTTACTGACATTAATTAATTACTTAACACTCCGAGTAGTCCGACACTTTGATATTGAGAGTTATCGGAACTGTTTATGTTGATTCAAGAAATTGTTTTTCTGTGTAAATTATCCTGCTTTGCCACACCATTTTATCCTGTTTTTAACCGACCTCAAAAAGGAGGAGGTTCCCAATTCGACTGTAAGTAGTTTTTTTTTGTATGTTTGTTACGCGATATCTTTGGCAATTGTAAACCGATTGCAAAAAATCTTTTTTAATGGATATGGTATGCCTCAGGGGTGGTCCCATATAAATTTTATTAACTTTGTTTGGGTCGTTTTTGAGTTAGCTTTAATAATACGTATTTTTGCCACTTAGTTTATATTGATGATGTTGTAATGACTTCATGTCACTGATATTTACATGGCAAGTAGAGTTATACGAATTTGTGTGGGGTAAGTACAACTTAAAAGTGAAAAATTAAAACTTATTAACAAAAAAAAAAAAAAAAAAACAACCGACTTCCAAAAAAGACACTACAAAGTGAAAATAACTTAAATAACTTTAATTTCGGAAGTCGGTGGCAAACAATGAAAATGCGAACCCAACGACAACACCGACTTCCGAAACCGAACGTTATTTTTCACTTTGTAGTGTCTTTTTATACCTACACATGATTGGATTCTAGCTGCGAATTTAAACCAAATATATAAGATCCCATTACAATAGATGCACAAACTTTTAGAAATTATTCAGACCACCAAAATAAGGACGATGGTAAAACATATATAAGAAAAACGCATTAGATACTTACAAGAAAAATATAATCAGCTAACAAAAATACACTAATGTAATGTGCCGGCAATTTATCATTTTAGGTCAAAAAAATCACTTTAATCAGTGTTTTTTTTTGCTTGGATATCTTTGGTGAGACGTACTGAGCGCTGTGTTAAAATTTGTCCATCTATTCGCGAAATTCAATTTTTCTCACGTTATTTGCAATTTTTAGGTCAGTGTCAGGTGATTCGCGACTATAACCGGTACGTATTTACAGAATTATAATAATTAGAATCATTAATACATCTTTCTAAGTTAGATTTCTACCGTTAAGAACAAATCTCGTATGGAAAAGTGTAATGGTAGAAATCTAATTTAAAGAGATATATTAATGATTCTAATGACTATGATTCAGTAAATACATGTCTATTATAGTCGCGAATCATATTTGGATCAAGATACAACCTGACACTGATCTGCAAATTGCAAAAAACGTAAGAAAATTTAAATTTCGCGGTCTACCATGGCACATGTATAGAGGTGTGTAGGTGGGTGGTGTGGGTGTGGGTTATATAAGTGTTGATGAATTCAGCACCCTAATTGCGTTTGCGTAACGCACTTGACACAATCAATCACAATCTAAATCATTTTGCTAATCCATTGCTTGGTATGTTCGAAAAATTTGTCTGCTCAACAACGGAAATAACGCAATGATAGTAGTTAAACTGTCAAAATGAAAGCCATTGCTCCATTAAAATAGATGGACAAACCTGAAATCATTCAACCACCAAAATAAGGACGGTGGTAAAAAATATATATAAGAATAACGCATTAGACACTTACAAGAAAAATAATCAGCTAACGAAAATACACTAATGTGCCGGCAATTTATTATTTTAGGTCAAAATAAAATTACTTTAATCAGTGTTTTTTTTTGCTTGGATATCTTTGGTTAGATGTACTGAGCGCGCTGTGTTAAAATTTATCCATCTAGGTATTTTAATGGGACGCTGACGTATAACTTGACATCACTGCCTCAGGCTGTAATCCCCGAAGGGTTAGGCAGAGGTGTACCTACCTATAGTACACCCACATGTCGCCAGTTATGTTTAATGCGACTCTCATGTAATAGGGGGCGAGTCTATTGCCATCATCCGGGCACAGGTCAGCGGGGTAATTGCGTAACACACTATCAGTAGCAATGGATTTCATTTTGGCAGTTTAACAACATTCGTTGCGTTATTTATGTTGTTGAGCACACACATTTTGCGAGCATATGAAGCAATGGATTAGCAATATACTTCAAAATGATTCAGATAGAGATTGATAGTGTGTTACGCAATTATAGTCCGCGCGGAACTAGTTGGCCGCTGAGGTAAGGACAGTTCGCAACGCACGTACTTATTTTTTTTTTTTTTTTTTTTTATTGCTGAATGGGCCCGCTCTTGACCTCGATCACGCCTGATGGAAAGCGTTGGATGAGGTCTATGATCGAACGAGCGTGCCCAGAAGATGCCTAAGGCACTGGAACTCCCACGCATCGACGAAACACAGCAGGCTGCTTGACGCCGAACTCCGGTGCCGGTGCCGGGTTAGTAATGCGCCCCCGCCCTTCCGTCCCACCGCTCACATACGGCGCGACCAACTAGTTCCGCGCGGACTATAGGGTGCCGGTCTCCGGGCTACTACTGAGTTTCTGATGGAAGAATCCAATAACACTGCCCGACTTGGGAGTCATGTTCAGCAGTAGTGCTCGCGATTATGCGAATTACTGTCTACCATACTTCATTACAGGCAAGCCAATTTTTAGTCATTTTCCTATCGGGCAGACTAAATTAATTATTATTGTAGGTACAGTCACCAAAAGAGATAAGTAACTAGGGTCGTCGGATATAGTTGAAGTTTAGCCCCCGATGGATATTTTCGAATGAAAAATTTGATAAATGAACTGTTTGTTTTCTATTAATTAAATTAAATTTTATTCCAAAACATCCATCTCGGCTTCTTACTAAACTTCAATTAAGTATACCGACGACCGTCCTTTGGTGACCGCCCCTTTTGTACCTCTCATTAAAGCGTCTGCAACAGTCGAAAGGCACGCAGGTCTTTGTCGTAATAAGAGATTTAAGAAAGTAGATTCGATAGGTAATTTCTAGGTAAAAACGCTTTGAAGTATTACCCAAATACCAAGTAAGTAACAAAGGCTATAAGCCTATAAGTACCTAGGTATGTATTTAAATTTACTTACGTTAACTAGATAGAATTGAATATACTTAGAAATATATTAAATTCTACAGCTACGTTTGTACTTAAATTACGAAATAAAAGTCTACGTAAACAAAAACATAAAATAAAGGAAATGTCTCAGAACGACATCGCTATTTGTTGATACACTGCAGGAAATCGTGACGCCGTGACGCGCAGCACGACGTCACAGGCCCTAAAATAACCCGCGCCTACGTGTGACGCGTTGTCACATGCTTATAACAATGATTCACAGAACGTACAGAAAAACTTACGCAAAATACTAACACACGCGTCTAATTGCGTCGCATTGGCCGGCGCCGGCGCGAGACGCGAGTTAGCGATCAAAATAAAACAGTTAATTGAATTTCCAAGAAACTCTATTTATGTATACAAGCATCTCATATATACATCTCCATTATATTTACGCCTTCTGCGCCCTTGAAATTCATCTGAACATTTGAATGCGGGACAAACATGATTTGATCGTCACGTCGGGACAATAGCTAATTAAAAAGTAACAAAGGAAAAGGCGTTTTTGAAGTCGGGGCACGTTTCTTAATGAGCTAAAGTATGTCGCCTGCCAAATGTATGGACACCTATGAACTCTTATTTTGACAGTTAATGGCCAGGGTATCGTCGTACTGCGTCAGCGCAGCAGTCGGTGCGCAATAACAAACGATTTTTATGGACCGGTACGACTCGATTCTCGTAATCGATATGTTTTGAACGGTCAATTCAACTGAAATCGTCATAACACATTAACACGTGTTGTTTTCTTTGAATATTTGGCTGTTGTTGAGTTGTTGTTTGCTGCATAATTTCGTGATGATTCTTTCGTGTGGTCATAAGGTAGAATTAGGCTAGCTGGTTCCTATAATTACGGGCGATTCTCCAAAGATTCTTGATTTCTCAAAGCTGCGGAAGCCGGATTGCTGGGAATGGCTTCTTAAGCACACATGAAGTAATGGTTTACATTAGATAAAATAACTTTTTCTTCTTTCTCCTGGCTATTACCTATCCATCCATCCATTATATGTATATCATGTCATTTTTATTGTTCGTAGTCAAGTTACGTCCATGGCCTCTTTTTCCGCCTTCTATATTCATGACTCTTAGTCACCTCAACTCATCACCTGTCCGTACCATCGCAAGCGGTTTTCACTAAGTTTTTCGTCTATCTTAGCGACTTTAGAAGTACCTAGGATATATTATGTTCGTTTCTTATTTTATCCAATTTCGAAACTACACCAAACCAGCGTAGCATCATCCATCTTTCTAGTTTGAATTTTCCGTTCATTTATCTTCCTCATCGGCCAGCACTCAGATCCATATAGTAGGTCTGGTCTTACTGTCCTTTTGTATACATTGCTCTTGATTTTAATCGGCACCCTCACGATCAGTCAAAATCTGACACATCTTGATGGACATTGCTAATCAATTGCTTCATAATATCGCTCATTTGGAGAAACATCGACGTAAATGTATTTATGCCAAAGCACTTAGAAATCGTATTTACGTTAGGGACGCATAGACGTAAAAAAAAGCAGCAGTTTCGTCGATGTTTCTCCAAATGAGTGGTATGTTCGAAAAATTTGCCTGCTCAACAACGTAAATAACGCAATGAATGTTGTTGAACTGTCAAAATGAAAGCCATGTCGACTGTGCGACATACGGAAGTCGCAGTTTTAGGTTACCTAAAATATAAATAAGGAAATTGTTCGGAAGTTTCCAAATGAGCGGATTACATAACAAAGACTTATAAAGAATAAGCAAAAAAATATATCTCATTTGAAGCTTATTTGAAGGGCGAAAGAACGCTCTACCTACGCTTGCCTTTTATGATTCCCCTCTTCTGATTAGATGTCATAATCAACGTTAAAGCTATTATTAACCCTCTTCATATTTTTTCCTTTGCCTTTTATATCGTCCACGTTCCCGACATTATCGTAATTGAGTTCCGGGACTTTTACTTCCTTTCGAAGTGCAAAGAAAAACCTTTGCCTAGAACTACCGTTTGCGAATGTTATCTATGTAGTAATGGTCCAGCGATCGTGAGACCAGTACATTATAATGTCTGGAAATTGTTACCTGATGCGTGTTATCACATTTTTGTTGAGGTAAATGGAAATATAGAATATTCAAGTTAACGTCTTCATCGTATTGCGGTGTAAAAACAAACATACGTATCTGTTGGGTTAGGTAAGAAATGCAGAAGGCGAACGGTTGACAACTGATTAAGATGAAATTAACTTTTTGCAGATGTTGAGATAAAAAGATACACATGTCTTTGTTGAGAATAAAAATAACTTTGATAATGACACAACATCGATATCTCTAATTAATTATAATCTTAAATTCACTGACTGATTAACGCACAGCCTAAACCGCTGGGTCCTTGGGCTGGACCGTATTTCGGGCATGGTGGCGAATCTCAACAAAGACTAGCCTTCGGCGCGGAAGATATTATAGTGAACAAGTGTGTGCGCAGACTCAGGTGCACTCTTTCTTCCCTCACTCTCATAGCCGTCGTATAACGAAGGTAAGCACTATAAGGAAAGATTTTTTGCAGGTTCCCTATCCATTTGCATAAAATTTTAAGACCTAATATAACTTAGCATAATTTTGTTTGGCATAATTATATTTTCGCATAATATAATTACGCATAACAGCTTACGCATAATTTTTTTAAGCATAATTTCTCTAACCATAATAATGATTAAGCATAATATTGTAAAGCATAAATTTATTAGGCATAAAGTTCTAAAGCATAACTTTTTTAAGCACAATATCCTAAAGCATAAATTAATTTACGCATAATGATATTAAAACATATTTTTATTTTTCGCTGTAAGAAGCATGAAGCAAGCAAGCATACAGCATGCAAGCAAGCATGCAAGCAAGCATGCAGCATGCAGCATTCAAGCGCTCGCTCTTGCATCCTATGTCGACGGAGCCCCGCTTCGCGGGGCCCCTATTTCTGTGTAAAGGGTTTAAAGTAACCTAACCAAACCGAACCTCGGGGTGCCCATCGTTCGCTCTTGCATCCTATGTCGACGGAGCCCCGCTTCGCGGGGCTCCTATTTCTGTGTAAAGGGTTTAAAGTAACCTAACCAAACCGAACCTCGGGGTGCCCATCGCTCGCTCTTGCATCCTATGTCGATTGCGTTCGTTGAGTTCGGGTGCGGTAACGGTAACGGAAATAATTCGGAGTATTGAAAATCGGAATGTCGTTTTTCGGACCGCGAACCCATCGAGCATTTGATTCTTCGAATATATGAAAATCGGAAAACAAATAAGTCGCATTTATGACTTTCGGTAAAATAAATTTCGTGATTTTTAATAATAGACTGAAGATTCTTAGGTATTATGAAATTCGGACTTTTGAAAATCGGAACATCGAAATTCGGAATAAAATATTTCGGAGTATTTGGGTGTTCCCGTTTCAATCAGTTAACTTCTATCTGAGGAATAACCGCCATATTTATTTCTCATAATAGAAGTTAACTGATTGACATATTTTTTTTATACAAAAACTGTCAAAACATCTAATATATTCTTCAGATAAAAGTTATCTCGCGATTGAAAAATCGTTTAAGTTACATAATGTTATGTATAAATTATATTAATTGTATGCCTAAATATTATTATGCTAATAGTCATTAGGCCTACTAACGTTATGCTAATAGTCATTAGGCCTACTAACGTTATGCGAATCAAATTTATGCCAAAACAAATTAGTCTTTAAGATGATTATGCCAACATAAAATGTATGCCTAAAAAAAATATGCCGAAGTATTATTATGCCAAAACAAATTGTGCCAAAATCGTTATGCCGAAGTATATTAGGACAAAGAACATTATGCGAAAAGAAGGGATCCCTTTTTTGCAAAGTCGTCCACTAAAGATGAAAGTTTATATATGAAGATCGTCATTTTTGCCGATGGGAAATTCCATTAGGCATATGGCTTGTACACACGACGACACATCAAGCTATACATTTGCAGTTTTAACTGACCTCGCTTTGTATAGGCTTTTCGTAAAATTAGAAGTCAGCTTACATCTACTGGTTGTACAGGGTCCCATTAAAATAGATGGACAAATTTTAACACAGCGCTCAGTACGTCTAACCAAAATGATCCAAGCAAAAAAAACACTGATTAAAGTGATTTTATTTTGACCTACGAGTAAAATAATACACACATTAGTGTATTTTCGTTAGCTGAATATTTTTCTTGTCAGTATCTAATGCGTTTTTCTTATATATTTTTTACCATAGTCCTTATTTTGGTGGTCTAATGATTTCTAAAAGTTTGATATAGCTAAAAATATAGGCTTTTCGTACAATGAGAAATCAGCTTATACTGGAAATGTAGGTATAGATTGATTTGTACGTACTAGATAGATTGGATGGCATTTAGACTATATTCAGCTAAGATTTTTTACAGAAGACTTCTCTACATCGGACATAGTGCAGGCGTGTCAGTCAGCAAGGTTTTAGTAACTGGATCGTTGATATCATGGATTCATAGATCAAACTGTAATCATTTCAAAATCATTTCGCCTTAATGGACCTGGATTTTTAAAATAAATATGATGGCATTGCATTAGAGAACTGCCACGGCCACTGCTCTCAAAACGGTACCGAAACCGGCATATCCTAGAACCAAAAAAAAGACATGCGACATCTACCAACCCGAACTGGGCCCGTGTGGTAGATTACGGCCCACTCCCTCTCACTGAGAGGAGGCCTGTGTCCCAGCTGTGGGAACATTATAGGCTGATTATGCATTGGAGAACGCAACAGAAAATTGCCTGTCACGACTATCTTTCTTCCATCTTCCTTTTTTTTTTCTTAAAAACCTTTGAAATCATGTCAGTGGATATTCTGTAGCCCATGTTTGTCGTGGTTGTCGGGTGTGAGTTGTACCAGGAAGGCGCAGCTGGGTCGGCATTGTCCGGCCAGCGTTGTTCCGCGAACACGCGCATCGACGCAGGCGCAGGCTTTCTATAGCGGGCGCGCAGAGAAAAGGCAACGTGCGCCGTACTTGTATTGTTTCCTCTTTACTCGTTCCTCTTCGTGGAATGAAATCTGTGTGTGGTTTAAGATACTGGCGACCAATTGCATGGTTTATTTAGATACCTATAACTGACATATGTGGGGCTTACACTGGTGACTACAGTAAAACGGGGCTACTTTGACTTCCAGGGTTACTTTGACAGGCGTTGGAACTACTTTAACAGAGCGCCAAAATCGGTTTTCACGTGTGCTCAGCAAGTGTGCGTGACCTCGAGTAATATTGCGCGAGGCGCGGGGTGTGGGGAGCGCGTCATAGCGTTGTGATCGGCCTTGTCAAAGTAACCCTGGAAGTCAAAGTAGCCCCGTTTTACTGTACATAGCCACATCTGTCTTAATAGCAATTCGGCTAGGCCGCAGGTGACTAAAATCGAAACCAATGTCAAAACCTACTCTGGTTTCGACGTTTGTCGTGCGGCGACAGGTCGCATACGGCGGGTGACCAAAATCGACCGTGAAAATGCTCAAAGTCAAAGTTAAAAACGTTTATTGCGAAATGAGCTAGTGATAACCTGCGATTTTTATAGTGATGGTATTTTGGTAGCGATTCCACTTGTGAGGCAATTTGGTAAACGACCAGCCGCATGGCATAAATCGTAGGTACCTAGTGTAAATCCCCCATACCTACTGGTATTTGAAAATTTTCGCGTCACACAGAATGTGTGGTTTTGCTTCTTGTGCGTCATATTAAAAAATGGTAAAGCTACGAGATTTTCCTGAATAACTCACAAAGCGTCGTTATATCAATTCCATACGAACTCAACCGTTCCTATATATTTGTGAAAATTTTAAAAGGATCCTCCAAAATAAAATAATTATGTGCCGTATAAAAATCCCTCGGCCAATCCTCGCCACCCCGACTACACCACCACGGGCGGTATTTGCCGAGTGCAATCTGCGCGTACAGCTGGCTTGCGGCCGGTCCGCGTATTCCTCGACATTTATAATGTGCACGAATGTTACCGAGAACATCAGTAAATAATTTATCAAGCTTAATGTATATTTCAATCTCGCCGGAATTGTTAAGAGCATTTCCATATCTGCGTGTTTCATCTTTAGAAAGTTCCGTTTTCTTGTAATTCCTTATTTGTTCGTCCTACTTGGACATGTTCAGGGGATGTCGTCAGTTTAATGTCGTCATCTTCTACGATGACACTAATTTTAGGAGTGATGGTCGTCACGTCGACGGTAGTACTTCTTCGAATAGGTATTTGTTTTCCTGCTCCATCAATTTCGTCATCATTTGTCTGCAGGGTTAAATTAAATTAGCTAGTAAAACTCCGCAGACTTGATGGGCACAGATATCTAAATACGACAAAATAAAAGTAAACGCGTCTGTAAGGTTTACAAAAAAAGAAACTGATTTTTTCAACTCATATTTCAAGTGAATGCATTAACTGTTGAGACCCCAAAAAAAAATTTTTTTTGGATTAAGGTGAATGGGTAGTTGTAGCCCGCGAAATTCAATTTTTCTTACGTTTTTTGCAATTTTCAGGTCAGTGTCAGGTTGTATCTTGATGAAAATTTGATTCGCGACTATAACAGGTACGTATTCACAGAATTATAATCATCAGAATCATTAATACATCTGTTTAAGTTAGATTTCTACCACCAACACTTTTCCATACGAGATTTGTTCTTAACGGTAGAAATCTAACTTAGAAAGATGTATTAATGATTCTAATTATTATAATTCTGTAAATACGTACCTGTTATTGTCGCGAATCATATTTTGATCAAGATACAACCTGACACTGACCTGAAAATTGCAAAAAACGTAAGAAAAATTGAATTTCGCGGGCTACAACTACCCATTCGCCTTAAGTTGTTTATACAGGATAATTTTGTTATCACCATCCAAATTTTTACAGGATGTTCTACCCATGAATATGAACAACTTTCACTATGGGACCAACTTTGAAATCACGAAAAAAAACAGCTGTTTAATACAAAAGTTCAATACCCACTTGACCAAAATGTATGACACAGCTGATTTTTTTTTCGTGATTTCAGAGTTGGTCCCATAGTGAAAGTTGTTCATATTCATGGGTAGAACAACCTGTAAAAATTTGGATGGTGATAAAAAAATATCCCTGTATATCTGTGCCCATCACGCCGGCGGAGTTTTTATGCCTATAACCTACAGTCTATTTCTGGACATTGTCCCATCTAACGGGAAGTGTAATGTATCAGGTAGATACACACGGCGACACATCAAGCTATACATTTGCAGTTTTAACTGACCTCGCTTTGTATAGGCTTTTCGTAAAATTAGAAGTCAGCTTACATCTACTGGTTGTACAGGGTCCCATTAAAATAGATGGACAAATTTTCAACACAACGCTCAGTACGTCTAACCAAAGATATCCAAGCAAAAAAAAACACTGATTAAAGTGATTTTATTTTGACCTAAAATAATAAATTGCAGGCGCGGCGGCACATTATTTTCGTTAGCTGATTATTTTTATTGTAAGTATCTAATGCGTTTTTTCTTCTATTTTAATGGGACCTTATACAGGGTGTTACGGAAAGGGTATATCAATACAAACGGATTGAAGATTGTATCTGGTCTTGAAACTCTGTACAAAATTTCAGCTCAAAAGCAGTAACTTTGAAAATGCTTAATATTTTTTTATTTCGATAGTTTATTAAATTGAAATCATAACAAACGTGTCACCGCACTACGAGGGTCATTATCCATTATCTGTAGTGTGTTTGTGCGCCTAGTACACGCACATCACGCCGCCGCGCGCCAGTGCAGAGCCGTGATGTCGAAATAAAAAAATATTAAGCATTTTCAAAGTTACTGCTTTTGAGCTGAAATTTTGTACAGAGATTCTAGACCAGATACACTCTTCAACCCGTTTGTATTGATATACCCTTTCCGTAACACCCTGTATAGCTTGATGTGTATCCGTGCGTATCATACATATTGGGTTTGTATGTGTTAGACGACTTGAATAATCATCCCGCCTTTGCAAGTCTTTTTGGTAAATGTCACGATTATTCAAAGTTATTTTTGGGAAAAATGGAGTTCGAGTTATTTCTAATAATATTCCGCTCAACCTTTTTCTATTAATATTAGAGTGTCAGTTCAAGGGAAATACAACTAGAATAGATTGTATTTTCAGAAGGCACTATCTTCAGTACCTTCACGCTACTCTTGGCACCTCTTGGAAAGGTATAAAAGCGTTCTAATACTATCTGCCGGCCGCCTACGTCCCGCCTACGCAGAAACTTTCTAACTTAGGGCTACCAGCGAGGTATGCGTAACACACTAAGAATCAGTGGCGAAGGTACCATACAACTCGATTCCCACTGGCTTCCCTTCGAAAATTCAGAACATAAC
The DNA here is from genome assembly GCA_945859645.1 of Amphipoea oculea. Classification (NCBI taxonomy): domain Eukaryota; kingdom Metazoa; phylum Arthropoda; class Insecta; order Lepidoptera; family Noctuidae; genus Amphipoea; species Amphipoea oculea. The sequence continues at coordinate 19,244,094 of OX243864.1, read as the reverse complement.
CACACTATAGTCAATTTATAATTGAAATTTTTTTGGCATTTTTTTTGCTCCGGCTTACCTAAGAATAGCAATGTCTTTCATTTTGACAGTTCAACAACATTCATTGCGTTATTTACGTTGTTGAGCCGACAAATTTTTCGAACATATGAAGCAATGGATTAGCAATATTCTTTAAAATGATTTAGATTGTGATTGATAGTGTGTAACGCAATTAAGGTGCCGGCGCAACGCCGAGATGCGTAAAAGTATAAAAAAAAAATAATAACTGATGTTGTGAGGATTTTTTGAACAAATTGATTCACCTTCCTATGCTAATAGAATACACAGTCATATTATGAGTGAAGCCGCGGGCAAACCTAGTCGAAACTACGGCTGTTTCCACAATCCTATGTTCCCCGAATTATGCGAATCAAAACTATATCAGCTGTGCGAACCCGGGCCGGGCACAGACATTTCGCAACGTAAAAGTACTTAAGGGTGCAGATGGAAAAGTCCTGGCAAAAAACTTTTTTACAAAAAAAAACAACCGACTTCAAAAAAAAAAAACACTAAAAAGTGAAAAATAACTTTAATTTCGGAAGTCGGTGTCTTTGGTTCCGCATTTTCATTTTTTGTTTGACACCGACTTCCGAAATTAAAGTTATTTTTTTTCACTTTTTAGTGTTTTTTTTTGAAGTCGGTTGTTTTTTTTGTAAAAAAGTTTTTATTTTTCACTTTTTAGTTGTACCTACCCCACATAAATTCAATTAACACTAGTGCATTGAAGAATTGAAGACACAACTCGAAGAATCATCAAAATTCGCATAGAAATGCTGGAGATGCAGTACATTTATGCATATAACTTCGTACATAAGAATAATTACCTAATGTATTATATACTAAAACCTTCCTGAAAGTATGTAGATCACACTAATGAAAGAATTATCAAAATCGGTTCAGCAGTTTTTGAGATAATCGCGGACATACAAACATACATACATACATACATACATACATACATACATACATACATACATACATACATACATACATACATACATACATACATACGGGTCGAATACAGAACCTCCTTTTTTAAAGTCGGTTAAAAAACCTGATTTTCATAGAAAAGTTGTTAAAATAATAAAATTCTCTTTTACTCTTTTTATTAAAATACATCAAAAGTCCTGAGATTTTGTCGCATACGTAGGTAATTCAATTCATTACTCTGGGGAAAATTAGTTATTAGTTGATTCTAACTTTAAAAACAAAAGAGGGTAAATTAGTTTACTTATATGTTTTTAAATATTTTTATGTTAATTACATTGATTTGTGAATATCCAAAGAAGATATAATTATATGTTTTCCTATAAGTATAACTTTCTAGAAGTGTTTTTTTCTTTAAGTGTAACTTTCTAATTAAAAAATCTACTGTATTTTATTGAAAATCAAAAAATCCTGAGATTTCCAAAATCCGTCCGCAATCCGGTTAGGAGTCTAAATCTCAGGACAAATCCTGAAATATGGTAAACTTAACTCCTCCCTTATTGATATTAACTTCATTAATTTGGTAATATAACATTTCCCGCTGATATTAATTTAATAAAAGTTCATATAGTAGTTTAAACCTCAATAACATATTAATTTCATAACTTTATAACAGTTTTCCGAAAATTAACGAGGTAAATATTATTTCGAAAAACAATGTAAGTACCTACTCATTAAGTAGAATTATCTACTTTATAGGGTTTTCTTTGAAGGGTACGAAATAATGGCACGGGCCAGGCGATACAATGCGACGCGGTGGGTCGGGGCCGGCCGGTCATGGGCAGAAGCAAGTATTGCCATAATAATGACCAATTTTTTACCTACATTTTCTGCACCTTTTTCAAAACCGGTTAAACTTCGGAATATCTAATAAATCCTGCGGGGTAATTGCGTAAAACACTAACAGTAGCAATCGCTTTCGTTTTGACAGTTCAACATCATTCATTGCCTTATTTACGTTGTTGAGCAGACACATTTTTCGAACATATGAAGCAATGGATTAGCAATATCCTTCAAAATGATCCAGTTTGTGATTGCTACTGTGTTCCGCAATTAGGGCGCAGATAGTTTAAGTCACAGATATAGATATATACCTAAATAACGCAAGTATCACGAACTGTATGAAAACTAAGCGTGCCACTTTTTGACTACCTACTATGACGTCACAAGCTCGCGCTGTCTCGCTCACGCTCACCCAGCCAGCAGTACGCAGGACTGAGCGCGAAAGTGGCGGCTTATGATTTTCGATCGTAAACTGGTGCGATTTTTGGCACGCGAAGTAGGTGCTCTTGCGTTATCAAGGTGTATCTATTGTCTGTGGTTTAAGTGCTATATGTGTAGTCCAACGGTGTTGCACTGTTATTATACGAAAATTAATTGAAAGTCGCTCGTTGTATGTACAGAACCTTCAATATGACTAGCGCTTGGCCATTCACTACTTAGAGTGTAAAGTTATTTAGTCGTGTGTTAACATTTTAAATTAAATTCCAACAGCTTTTAGCGGCACCATTCTCGCAATATGAGAATTTTCAGAGCGAGCGAAATTAGTTTTTCGTGCTTGAAATTATTTTTTTTTTGCAAACATTTTCAATTACATGTACAATTTATTTCTCGCCTAAACGTGGTCGACATCGCCCTAAAGGCTCTTTCTAGGAATAATTTCTATGAACATTACATTAGAAAATTGTTCTACTAGAATCGCGTAAATTTCTTGTTAGTAGCCCGACCCACCCTACCCCGTCGCATCCTAGCGTGACGATAAATAGCCTGTAGCCTCCCTCAAAAATTGGGCTATGAAATGGAAAAATATTTTTCAAATCTGACTGGGAGTTTCAGAGCTAAACGTCTTCAAGCAAACACTCTTCAGCTTTATTATTACTACAGACGCCAGCACATCAACCTACTACAATCTGTCAAATTTCTTTAATAGATTTTCAACTTTATCGCTGAAAGCTTAAGGTTCTGGGAAAATTTGACAATTTTGGGTAGCTTGATGTGCTGACGTCTGTACCTATAGATCGATGGATATACACACGGGATCGTGTCAAAATGATAGACAGCATAGAATGGGATGGGTGGCAACTTTGCTACTTAGTATGGGAATACAACACTGCAATCTAATGTCACTATCTACTCTAGTGTCACTGCACTAATCTAGTGTCAGTGCAATGTAGTGTCACACCACCACCGGGCCGTTATGACATTGTAGCCGCAAATAAGGCGGAATTTGGCGTGTACGAGTATCGACGGCGGCATTACGACGACGCCTAGCGCCTGTGCGCACAGTAGCACATTGTGACACGAACTTTATCATTTTCCCCATTCGTCATACATATCTACTGAATTTTGGACTGCCTTCTTTGCAGTGGGCTGGCCCCCTATTAGATGGTACGTAAACATAACTCTATGTAAACCACAACAGTAGCTTAAATAAAATACATACTAAACTGCATTCGCAATTTATTTGCCAAAAATGTAAACAAATATGAGTTTATAGAAAAAAACTTTCATTCCTACAAAATAAAGTTCAGTTTACGCTACAACTACTATTATACAACTTCAACCATTTTTATAACTTTTTACATAGTGCTAGTCACTCTGAAATCAACTTAAATACCATTCAAATAAAGTTGATATTTGTTTAACTTGAAGTAACATTAATTTGAAACATTAGTTTGAATAGACTATCTATGTTGTGAATGTTGTGACACCACCTTATCATTTTCCCTGCCTGCCTAGCCTTTTCCCAGCTATGTTGGGGTCGGCATCTAGTCTAACCGGATGCAGCTACCAGTATTTTACATGGAGCGCTTGCCTATCTGACCTCCACAACCTAGTTACTAGGTAACACGTTACCCCTTAGTAGGACTGTATCATTTTCCCTATGAGTCATAATAATAATTATAAATTTATAATATCTGTGAGATAATGATAGTGAAGATAATAAATTGTGTTAGGTACCTACTTAATGATTGTGTAAAAAATGCCGATTATGCGATATTGCGTCATGTTATGTTAGTTGACGCATTAGAGATAATTCTAAAGATTTTTTAAGATGTGTCATAGGACGGAGTTCCTTTCGATCAAGTTTTGATCATTTGAGACTGGTTTTCAATATAAAAAAACCGGTCATGTGCGAGTCGAACTCGCGCACCGAGGGTTCCGTACTTTGTACGTATGCAACTACAAAACGGTTTTTCCTTTACTTGTGCTACATGACATTGCTTCTTGCCGAATTTCATGATTCTCTATGTCAACGGGAAGTACCCTACCTACGGTTTTTATTCCCTTGCCAGTATCAAAATAATTATGCGGCATAAACGGAACATAAACGCCCGTATCTTTTGATTGCGTTGATTTAGAAGTTTGATTTTTTTACTGCTTCAAGAAAAGGCAGCCCTGAATATTTGATATTGATTTCAACTTGATAACTCCACGCGTTCCTGAGGAAAAAGGTCTTGACAGACGGAAACGAAGTGATCTTATAAGGATTCCGTTTTCCTTTTGAGGTACGGAACCCTAAAAATCGTTGTTGTAACAAAAAAAAAATAGGTACCTATCTACTGTAGTTAGCGAACATTTTGTTGTGGCCTAATCGAAACAGACACCACTCAATCATGATAATAAATGCCTATAATGTTCCCGCCGGGACACAGGCGTCCTCTCAGTGAGAGGGAGTGGGCCGTAAACGACCACGCGAGCCCAGAGCGACTTGGTAGATGTCACATGTCTTAGAATTTTTGGTTTTAAGACAGGCATATTATCTCTGGATGTTCTCGTCTAGCTAACGGAGAGTACTTGCATAGACACAACCTTGTAGCCAGGATAATCCATCAGCAACTTGCACTGAAATACAGCCTTGTGGAATCGGAGGTGCCGTACTACAGGTATGTCCCCGACCTAGTTCTCCAAAATGGAAATATCACTTTGTACTGTTAATAATAATAATACCAGCCTATTATAGTCCCACTGCTGGGCAAAGCCCTCTTCTCAAACAGACAAGGCACGAGCATTAATCACTAGGTACGCTTGCTCAATAATAACTTTTACAATTTTGGTGCGACAATTTTTAAACAATACTGAACATCTGGATCAAGCCAGCTTTTGCCCTTTTGCTCCACGCGAGGTTTCTGTCCTAGCTGAAATGGCCTTAGGGCTTCCCACACATAAACACGATACGACGTCGCGTCGTGCTACGACGCAGCATCGTTTCACCGTTTGAATGACTTATTATTATTATAAGCCTGTGTTGTCTCACTGCAGGGTCTGCAGAGCAAAGACCTCCCTTCCCTCTTTCCACTTTTCCCGGTTTGAATGATACGTCACTAATAAAACACTAAATCATATACGTCGTAACACGACGCGGCGTCGTATCGTGTTTATGTGTGGGAGCCCTTAGGACACCTTTTTTTTTTTTTTGGATGGGAAATCATCAAATGACCCCTCCCGCTCTGGGTGGAGCGGAAGGGAGTGTCTGACTCTTACTGACTAAAACCCATCCGTTTTCCTTCCTCTTCCTTAGCCCTTTATGTTCCGGGGTAGCGGTAACCCTTTCGGACAATCCCGCACCCCCGGCAGGCTTTGGCCCTGACAGGCCCCTTTGGCGATGTACCGCCCCAGTCAAACTACCCGCCTGGCAGTGTCCTCGAACCGGCACCCTATAATTGCGTAGGTAACACACTATCAATCGGAATCTGAATAATTTTGAAAGAAATTGCTAATCCAATGCTTCATAAGTTAGAATTTGTCTGCTCAACACGTAAATAACGCAATGAATGTTGTTGAACTGTCAAAATGAAACCGATCCCGATTGATAATGTGTTACGCAATTGCCCCGTTGATCACGGGGAAGTTGTATGTTTTCAACTGAAAAAAATCATAACCACACTATTGTTGTAATGCTGATAAAAGGGAACACTTTGATAGTATAGAATTTAATTTAGACTAGCTTTGCCTGCGATTCATTCGCGTGGATGTCGGAAAGTTTTAGAAAAAGAAAAGTAAAGAGACACATTATGATTTTTTCATAATGTGTCTCTTTACTTTTCTTTTTCTAAAATAAAAGCCCAAGTTACTTCTCAGCTATCTGTCAGTGAAATTCCGTTAAAATCAGTCCAGCCGTTTCGGAGATTAGTCAGAACAAACAGAAAGACAGGCAGTTTTTTTTTAACCTTTTTTTTTGTATAAGTAGGTACCATAAATACTTTCATACACATTTAGTAAAAAGCCGTTATTTTGACATTACAAACGGGCACTTCAATTTTATTTATTTGCATGTAAGTATGTCTGTTTGTCTGTATGTATGCATGTAAGTATACCTACTTTTATATGCATTTAGTAAAAAGCTGTTATCTTGAAATTACAAACAAACATTTCAATTTTATTTATTTGTACAACTTCCTTATAATATCTACAAATAACATCCATCCACGCAAACCAAAGAGTTCTTTGACGTAATCTTCACGACTCACAATAGAATCCAATTATGCGATATTACATAGTCGCGAGTTAAGAAACCCCACAGAACTGTTCTATCCTTATTAATGCGAACATTGGTTTCCCAATTACGGTTGTTCGGCGATTAGAGAAACCCACGCTTTTATTAGACGGTTTAGATTCATGATGACTGTACGAGTACAGACGTGCCACAAACTCAGCTACACTATCGCAACAGAAATGTGGCCGGCCACAAAATTGAATGTAACGTAGTATACAGGGTGGCATCGAAGTGCAGACTGTTATCATGAATTCAGCACATGATTCTAGACTAAGGTTGCCAACTATGCTGTTTTAAACAGTATTATACTGTTTTTCACTAAATTATACTTTTTACTGTTGAACAAAAATAAAGTATAAGTACAAAATACTGTTTTCAGCATCAAAATGCAAACACATTATTATGTGTTATACTAAGACGCTCAAACAAACTTGTTTTTATTTAGTCAGAGGGCGCTCACTGCTCAGTGCAGCGCAGCCACAAACAAATCACACTGAGTTTCTGAACGAATCTGTGAATGTCAAATATTCAAGACTGTCACTCACTGACAAACATGCGAGTGAGTGTGTGCGTTCTCAGAAGTAAGTAAGTTGTGCGGAAGCTCTAAAAAAATATGTATTTAAAACAATAAATAAATAAATACTGTTCATTTTTCTAAAATACTGTTTAATATTCTTCATAGACCTGAATATACCATTTCTTGTAAAAAATGTTGGCAACCCTATTCTAGACCTCCTAGCGTATACATTTTTAGTCGGTTATCAAAAAAAGAAAGTTACAAATACCAGCAGTCAAAATATATTATTATGGAACAACAAGTTTGTTTTAATAACCGACGAAGACTTTTAACATAGGGGGGTTTAGAATCATGTACAGACGCCAGCACATCAAGCTACTACAATCTGTCAAATTTTTTTAATAGATTTTCAACTTTATCGCTAAATCGTAAGGTTCAAAGTTGATTGCGAAAATTTGACAGTTTCGGGTAGCTTGATGTGCTGGCGTCTATACTTAACCGGTTGAATGCCGTGATTATAGAATAGAATAGAATACTCTTTATTATGTACACCACACTCTCTCTTTATTATGTGTGTTGTGTCTTTGTTATGTTTTTTTGTGACTTTATAGAAACAATTAAAAAGACTGGTGCCCCGTGCCGATTCCCTTGTTTTACAAACTACTCTAAATTTAAGTTTTAAGTACAGTGCTCATTAAGAAAAGGACAGAAGATAATTTTTATTTTAGTCCTGTCAAATTAATCAGCGCTTGACACTAAGTATTCCATAGAAGTTTAGACGTGATTAAGAACTTACCTTGCTTATTAAAATTACGTCAAGCGCTGATTAATTTGACAGGACTAAACTAAAATTTATCTTCTGAAGAAAAAGATGCACTGAACTTAAATTTAGTTTGTGAACAACAGAATCGGCACCATTGTGTCTCGCGAAGATCCACGTTCATCGAGGTTAATCCATGGTATCAAGTTCTGCGTCGATGTCCCTGCCACCCTGTATAGTGTAACTGATGAAAACTAACCACATTAAGCTACGGTTTCCTAGAAGAGCGATGGTCGCCAAATGCGGCTGTAATGTACAGACGCCAGCACGTAAGCTACTTGAAACTGTAAAATTTTCCCAATCAACTTTGAACCTTATGCTTTAGCGATAAAGTTGAAAATCTAATAAAGAAATTTGACAGATTGTAGTAGCTTGATGTGCTGGCGTCTGTACAAATACAGAGCGTTTTTTGACACCTTAACGTCAAATTCTGGTGAAAATGACAGATTTTCATGACGTCGTTATAAACATGATGGAACCGCTCTTCTAGGAAACCATAGCTTTAGATGACACGTCTGAACAGTTCCTTAATGTACAGACGCCAGCACATCAACCTACTACAATCTGTCAAATTTCTTTAATAGATTTTCAACTTTATCACTAAAGCATAAGGTTCAAAGTTGATTGGGAAAATCTGACAGTTTCGGGTAGGTTGATGTGCTGGCGTCTGTACTATTGACATCATAAAAACAAGGCCGAGTTTCTTCTCAGCGCTTTTCCCCTTTGCGGTTAATAATATAATTAAAGATTAATCACAAATTGCTTAATTGTATTTTTCCTGTGTAAAAGCGAACTGGTTGTAGCTTAGAGTTTCCTATGACGCTATTCTAAAATTACTTCTGTAGAATCGTTTTTATTTATTTTGTGCTAGTTTCCTTCCTTGTAAATACAGTTAGAAACGGTTATAGAGGATTGTTAAGTAGACCAACGTGTAAAATAACATAACATAACATCACGCGAGCATCACGCTTGTAATCCTTGAAGAGTAATCGGAATAATGTGCGTTATGTTTCATTGATGAAATTAGCATTATAAGCGTTTTAGCCTGCGCACATTATTCAGTTTAGCCACCCCAAAAAATCCTAAGGTGGATTCGCGGAAACGTATGTCCGATTTAGCTTATAAATTCCGTTAATCCAAATACGTATACCTAGTATAGATTCTCGGAGATGCGTTTCCGCGAATCCACCTTAGGGTAGATTTTTTGCGAGTAGATAAACGGACTTTGCCCCACCAGTGGGGCGGCCGGTGGGGCAAAGTGGAATAATCCAATAATATGCTTTCAGTTTCATTGGTGAAATCTGCATTAAGTGGTTTAAGCCTGAACTCTCACCGGATCGTAAGCACCTCGTTCGCAATTGAACCCATGGACCTAGTCAAGTAGATAATGCCCTCTTACAATCTATACCCTCGCTCCGATCGCAAACGAGACATGATTACCAATTTCCTCAATTGGCTGCAGCGAATTGTGGGGATCAGTTGGTATACATTATATACTCGTACATTGCTCAAGCTATCTACTTATACGTTAAAATAATAGTATATTACGATACATGTGACGTATTTAGTCCATTATTTATATATTAGAGAGTGCTAAACGCCGTGCATTAATAGACTACTTAAGGTGAATGCGTAGTGGTAGCCCGCGAAATTCAAGTTTTCTTACTTTTTTTGCAATTTGCAGGTCAGTGTCAGGTTGTATATTGATAAAAATTTGATACGCGACTATAATAGACATGTATTTACAGAATTATAGTCATTAGAATCATTAATATATCTCTTTAAGTTAGATTTCTACCATAAACACTTTTCCATACGAGATTTGTTCTTAACGGTAGAAATCTAACTCAGAAAGATGTATTAATGATTCTGATGATTATAATTTTGTAAATACGTACCTGTTATAGTCGCGAATCAAATTTTGATCAAGATAAAACCTGACACTGACCTAAAAATTGCAAAAAACGTAAGAAAATTTGAATTTCGCGGGCTACCACTGCGCATTCACCTTAAGTCACACGTATAGTATTTATATGTATTTTAACCGGTCAAGCATCGCGCGTCGCCTATTGGCGACGAAACAATAGGAAATCAATTTTGCCTCATTAGCGGAGATTGACAGATTAAAGATCCTGTGACTTAAACGCGGACTTTAAGTCACGCTTTTCTGTCTTCTCTGTGTAAAAATGGACGAGTTTAGGTCACACAGTGCTATAAACCAATACTCGCAAATGGCGTGCGTGCGTGTGATGTACGAGTATGAACGTAAACGAAGCAAAAAGAGTATGTAAAAGGTTCGTAGCAGGTGGCGCTCTGTAGTTTCTGCATACCCTGGTGGTGTAATATACGAAAATAAATACCATAGTATTGTGGATAGAATGTGGTATATGTGGTGGTGGTAGAATGTAAGTAGATGCCCCGCCGCAGTTATTCCGCTAATCCACCCTAATGCCCGGGCCACACCAACGGGAAACGCCGTTGATTATCGCGATAATGGGCGTTAAACGTAAGTGCAGCCACAACTTATCGCGATAATTATCGGCATTTCTCGTTGGTGTGGCCCCGGTATAATACAGCCACCCTAAGGAAACGCGTGTTCATCTATTCACCCCAGACGAGGTGGCGCGATAATCGGAATTCGTATATTATTTTTTTCCGATTTTCTCCCACGGCTGTGTACAGTCATTTATAGACACGTGATAGAAACAGGCCCAAGACACTCAGTTTGGCATATAAAAATTTAAAACGATTGCAAATCTATACAAATAAGGACTGATTTTTCCAATGCCAGATAATTTTATTCGTGGAATAAAAATGACGTCTGACGATTTTGTATGGAAGATACTATCAAAAATTCAAAGTATTCTTTCCGATTTCCGATTTTATCTGAATCATCAGCCCTAAATTAAATTGAAGTGTCTTTAATGTCAAAATAACAGCTATTTACTAAATGAATATGAAAGTATATAATATGATGCTGGTGGTGGTACTTATAACAATTATTTTTTTAAATTTTTGTCTGTCTGTCGGTTTGTGACGTGACTTTTACCGGCAGACAGCTGATGTCATAACTAGGAACTTAGGCTACTTTTATTAAAAAAATAATAATAAGGGTTCCGCGCAACAAAATTAAAACCCATGAAATTCAATTTGTTTTCCGACATGCACGCGAACGAAGTGTATAGCTAGTGTGTAGCTATAGTGTACATAAAAGAGACGAATTTATCCAGGATGCACAATTACGTCCACTGAGTATAATAATTAAATTAGTGTTGATCATTTCCTGGACATATTGCAGAATTTATAAATTAATTAAGTTTCAGTTTCGAGGAAATTTAATTTAATTAAATGCAATATTCGTGATATGATTTTCTGTTTAAATTTGTGGTCTTCTTCTTCTTAGCGTGTCGATGGCAATCTAAATGTACTCGGCCCAGAATTCGGCCACTTGTTTGGCGCCATCACTAGCGTCCATCAGTTCCTGTAACGTGCAGCTGACAGGACACGCAGGGCACGATATTAAGTGTCCCATCGTTTGTGGAACAGCACCACATTTACACTCCAAGGCGGAGTCGTCTATAAATTTCCACCTGAACAGGTTTTCCTTGCTTCGGCCAACCTGGGTCCGGAGTCTGTTTAAAGACTTCCAGTTTACCCAAGGTAACTCATGTCCAGGTGGGAGGTCCTCAGCGGGTGGAACGAACGGTTTGGGTAAGGAAGCACTGTCTCGCCACAGCCTCAGTCTTTCTTGTGGTAGTTCGCCAGTGAGTGGGACGACACACTTTAAGAAGCTATTTCGGCTTTTCAGCCTTTGTGGCACAAGGGTGTTGTCGTGCAAAGGGTGTCGTGTGTCGGAGACCATTTTGGCCCTTTCGTTGGAGCTTGCCACCGCTCTGCGAACCACTGGTGGCGCTATTCCTGCTAGCGGATACAGCATTTGTACCGGGGTCGGTTTTAGGCAACCAGTGATGATCCGGCACGTTTCGTTCAAAGCTGTATCCACTAGCTTTGCATGGGCAGAACGACTCCACACGGGGCACGCGAATTCTCCCGCAGAAAAGGACAGCGCCAGTCCAGTAGTCCGCATAACGTCAGGCGAAGCACCCCACTTCGATGAGACCAGTCGGCGAAGAAGACTGTTGCGAGTGTGCACCTTCTGCTTGATGTTCTTGCAGTTTTTGCTGAATGTTAAAGACCTGTCCAGAGTAACACCAAGGTATTTAGGGGAGTTGCTGTGCTCGATAGACACCCCACCCCAAACGATGTTAAGTTTGCGGCCCGCCTCTCTATTGCGGAGATGAAATACGCAAGACTGGGTTTTGCTTGGATTGGGCTTAAGTGAGTTAGTGAAGTAGTATGTGGCTAAATCACCAAGAGCGTCTGACAAGTGGGCCTCAACCTCCTCAAAGGTGGTGGCTTGGGACGTGAGGGCAAGGTCGTCTGCATAGAGGAAGCGGGACGTGTTGGGGCTGGCCGGTTGGTCGTTGGTGTAAATATTAAAAAGAAGCGGTGCCAGGACACTACCTTGAGGTAGGCCGTTTTTCTGCGCTCTCCAACGACTTCTTTCCGAGAGAAGGTGGACCTGAAACCGACGATTGTGGAGAAGTTCTCGGAGTATTCGGACAAAGTTCTGATCGCCTATCAATGTCTCCACCTTCCAAAGCAACCGTTTGAGGTTGACTGTATCATAGGCAGCTGACAGATCTACAAAAACCGCGCCTGTGACCATTCCTATTTCGAAACCATCCTCAATGTGTTGAACGAGTTTGAGGGTCTGGTTACAGCAAGACTTGACGGGTCTGAAACCAGCTTGCTCTGGGATTAACTTCGGGTCAATAACACTCGTTAGTCGGTTCAACAGCATTCTCTCAAACAGTTTGAACGTATGGCAGAGCAGAGATATTGGACGAAAGTTTTTTGGATCGTCCGCTGCTTTACCTGGCTTCGGAATTGCTATGACCTTTGATTTTCTCCAGAGACGGGGTATTGAGGCTGATTCCAGACAGATGTTGTATAGACGCAGTAGCCACGACACAGCAACTGGGCCAAGCTGTTTGATTTGCTCAACTGAGATGTCGTCCACTCCAGAGGCTTTACCGCACTTAAGACCCTTAATCGCTGCGACGATATCAGAAAGGTTGAACGGTTTGCTGATATCGTCACAAGCGCCATCGGGTTTTTGTGCCTTATGGACTTTGCTGGAACGGCGAGTTGGTTTACCGTTAACAAGCAGTTGGTGGGCTATCTGGTTAGCGGTGACTTGGCTTGGCGGAGTTGGTTGAGGGGACTCGCTGGTCAGCTTTCTTATAGTGCTCCATGCCTTTTTACTGTTATGGGTCATGTCGATATTAGTAACAGTGTTTATCCATCTATCCCGTCTGATTTCACCTAGTTTTGATAGCAGCTCTTCTCCAGCCTGTGTGGTTTCCTCCGAAAAGGGGTCGGTGTTATACAGTGTTTCGTATCGGCTCAGTAGATCACTGGTTTCTGTTGACAGCCCTGGAATATAGGAAGTCCTGCAGCCCCTTGGTATGTGTCTTCGGGAAATAGTTGACACAATCTCAACAAATTGGTCGTAGTTTTGTGGAGTTGGCAAGACCTTCAGGAGGGCGTCATCAATCGACTGCGTGAACGATTCCCAGTCGGCCTTGGTGTAGTTAAATCGGCGCCTAAATGGGACATTTATAGGTTGGACCACTGGTTCGATGCAGCACATAATAGGTCTGTGCTGGGTGCGAGGGATAGGCGAACATACGCTTTTGGTGCACTGTGAGCTGATAGACGAGCTGACAAAGATTAGGTCGGGGTTGTATCCGCGTTTCCATCGCCCACTATTAAACGACGCCGGTTGTTTGGCGTCATGTATTAGCGTCAAATCATTCGTCTCCGCCCATTTCTCGACTGCATCTCCGCCAATGTCCGTGTCATTGTAGCCCCAGTTGGAGCTACGGCTGTTGAAGTCACCGATTATAACTTTAATTGGTTGGCTGTTGAAATTCTCCGGTGGGACGAAATTAAATGTGGTGCCAGGTGGTTTGTAAACGGAAGTGATGGTGCAGTTACCAACATCAACGGTGATGATTTCTATGCCGTTCTCGTTTGAGCACTTGGTGGATAGTATGCTTACGCCGGGAGCAGCAAACACTGCGTTACCGTGCTTCGGGTGACAGATCTCGGCGATAAGCGTAAGTCCAGGGATGTGTGGCCGGCTTTGGGTTTCATCTCGATGGGTCTCTTGAACGCAAAGAATGTCGCAGTGAGTTTTGCGGTAGACATCAGAAAGAATTTCAGATTTGTCTCGAGAGAACCCTTCGATGTTAATCGAGACTACGCACAGAGCCGGTTTTATAAGTGGACTTTGGATTGCCATCGTGGTGAAAGGATTAGCCAATCAGCGTGGGTAACTCGCTGATTGCCCAGGGTGCGCCGGACGTATAGTGGTTCTGTAGATACGTCACTCGGGGAGGCTCCTTTCATGCACCCCAATTTGTGGTTATTTAAAATTAATAATTTATCAGAGTGCATGAGTCGATAGACGCCTCCTACCACTATTGTGTGAAGTTATATTATATAAGCATCAAGCTTAGAATTTCTAATAGGTCTCCAAATATCCTAGGGTGGGTACAGACCATTCTAGGGTGGGCACGGCCCTCACCCAGCGAAGCTATACATTATAAAATCTAGATAAAACTAGCGAAGTTTTACATAAGTTAAACGATTTCCCTGAGTAAACTTCCTGAAAGTGGGTAACTTTAAGAAGAAGAGTATTAAAGTTCACAGGTCGGGAAACTCTTCAATAGTTGGACTATACCTATCTCTTTAATATAACATAACATCACGCTTGTATTCTCAGAGGGGTTAGACCACAGAGGATTTATTTCGGTCTAATCCCCTGAACCCCCCCCCCCTCCCCTCATGGATCCCCTGATAGTACACCCACATATCGCCAGGTATGTTAAGGCGAATGGGTAGTTGTAGCCCGCGAAATTCAATTTTTCTTACGTTTTTTGCAATTTTCAGGTCAGTGTCAGGTTGTATCTTGATCAAAATATGATTCGCGACAATAACAGGTACGTATTTACAGAATTATAATAATTAGAATCATTAATACATCTTTCTAAGTTAGATTTCTACCGTTAAGAACAAATCTCGTATGGAAAAGTGTTGGTGGTAGAAATCTAACTTAAACAGATGTATTAATGATTCTGATGATTATAATTCTGTGAATACGTACCTGTTATAGTCGCGAATCAAATTTTCATCAAGATACAACCTGACACTGACCTGAAAATTGCAAAAAACGTAAGAAAAATTGAATTTCGCGGGCTACAACTACCCATTCACCTTAAGTCCCATGTAATAGGAGACGAGTCTATTGCCATCAATCGAGCACGAAAACAGACTCCGGGAGACTGAGAACTTCTGAGAAAAGACCTGGAAGTTGAACCCAGGATCTCATCCGCTTGCAACCACTGGATCAACGAAGCAGTTATTAGGCATTTAAATACGAGATACTACCTGGAATAGTCGCCGCAACAACAAAATAAAATAATGTAATTTATGAAAATACAATCAATTCCAAAACAAGAAGAAGATTCGAATTGCTACGTTAATAGGTGGGTTAGTATTTGTCTATGCATCTATAGGTCATCATCTGCCTAGCCTTTTCCCAACTATGCTGGGGTCGGCTTCCAGTCTAACCGGATGCAGCTACCAGTATTTTTACATGGAGCGCCTGCCTATTTGACCTCCACAAGCCAGTTACTGGGTAATACGATATACCCCTGTGCCTTGGAAACCAAATTAGAGAGAGTGCACCTGTGTCTGCGTACACACTTGTGCAGTATAATATCTCCTGCTGGTCTCCACTGAGGTTAGTCGCCATAGACGAAATTCGGTCTGAAGGACTTTATTTTTATATTTTTTATGTGCAAGGTATTTATGGTCGTGACTGTATCTACCTACATATGTCGTAATGTGTCACACGAGAACTGTACTTCCTGAATCAGATGAATCAGGAATGCGTATTATTTCCTTATTTATTATTCACACAATGTTTCCCTTGAGATTTAATAAACATCACAATCATTAATAGCAAGGCGGAAGACGTCATTGATTCAATAAATCGGATTTTGTCCTGTATACTCATCATAGCCTAATTGGAGCTTGTGGCTGTAATAGCAGCCGCACGGGTCGATCGATCAGGTAAAGCTACGAGTCCGCGTATCACTGGTCAGTTTCCCTCAGTCGTCAGTTTATTTAATTCGCCAGTTTCGTTGATTAGTCAGTTTCACTGATTCGTCAGTTTTACCGGTTAGACAGTTGAGTTAACTCGACAGTTTCTAGTGTTGGCCAGTTTTCGTCGGTTCGTCAGTTTTATTCAATTCGTCAGCCAAAGTACAGTCAGTAGAAAACCGCTTGCCGTGGTTGGTCCGTGGTCCATCTTCATATACCGAGACCCCTCCGTGCCTCGGAAAGCACATTAAGCCGTTGGAACCGGCTTTCATTCGTGGATCTTTGACAGTCGTTACGAATCGTCAGTAGCCCGAAAGTCTGACAACCAGTCTTATCGTATTACCCAGTAAAAATGGGTTGTGGAGGTCAGATAGGCAGTCGCTTCATGTAAAGTACTGGTACCTATCCGGTTGCATCCGGTCAGACTGGAAGCCGACCTCAACATAAATGTAGTTGGGAAAAGGCTAGGAGATGACGAGATATTGACTGACAGGTACCTAGGTATCTTAATCTTCTGTCTATCTAAAATTACATCTAAAAGTTAGTTGAATTTTTTTCACTCCAGCTGTGACTCACCACATTATGATTTAAAATACGAGTGATCCAAATGTTTGACTTTTCATTTAAAAAAAATGAATTAATCACTAAAAAAAAAGAATACCCATAGATATCTGTACCTGATTATTTAAAAAATAATACGGCCATAAACGACGTAAAGCGAATCCCTCAATTATAATTATGTGAAAACGATGCACCTAGAATAAAATGACTAAACCACAATAGGTAAAGGGAATTAAACATAAAGTAATCACAGGTTTTGTGATAGACACATAAGTATTAGGTACATGACGTGTTCACATATTTTCAAATATGATTTTCCAAAAAATTTAACAAGTCGTAATTTTATTTGGTGTGTGAGTAAAAGTAATCAGATAATATAAAATCAATGTCATAAAAATTATACAATTAAATTAGCAACCAGTGTGATTTTGTTTAGAACCTTGTGGTTGCGGAACTTGGGACCAGGTCTTGTTATTGTTACATCCTGTATGTTTTAACAAAGTTAACCCGTGCGAAGCAGGGGCGGATCGCTAACATTAGCAAATAAAAAGTAATGATTGCTGATTTCTTATAAGAGCAATCCCGCGGTAACCATGGCAACGCGTCGTTATCGAGAATTACTGAAGGCAAACTTGACGGGCTGTGTGTTTGTGCGATGGATCGCATTTCCACGGTGTTTACAAAGGAAAGGGAAAGGGGTTTGAAGGTTTTGGCCCTAAAATCAGCCGCCATTTTGATTTTTTTTCAGAATCGCGGTGTACAACAAAAGTTATATATTTAGATAGAGGACACTTATACAAACAAAAAATGTAATATAACATAATATCCTAAAGTGTCAGGTTTCGGAGTTATTAACCGAAATATAAGTCGAAAACAACAAGATTTTTTTTGTTTTTTTTTCCCTCCATCCAGGTAAGCATATTGAACTATTGAGGTAATAGAAACGTTATGAAACCTTTATGGAGAAGAAACAAATGAAGAAAAGACATTTTTTAAATAAATAATTAAACACGGCAATTTATAGTTCGTTTTTTAATCCCAGAGATCTGACAAGTGTAATGTCAAACTTCTATACTAAAAAAAACGAAAACACAAAATACTTATTTGTCAGATTAGTCTCTGGGATTAAAAAACGAACTATAAATTGCCGTGTTTAATTATTTATTTAAAAAATGTCTTTTCTTCATTTGTTTCTTCTCCATAAAGGTTTCATAACGTTTCTATTACCTCAATAGTTCAATATGCTTACCTGGAGGGAAAAAGTCCTTGTTGTTTTCGACTTATATTTCAGTGAATAACTCCGAAACCTGACGCTTTAGGATATTATGTTACATGACATTTTTTGTTTGTATAAGTGTCTTCTATCTAAATATATAACTTCTGTTGTGCACCGCGACTCTGAAAAAAAATCAAAATGGCGGCCGACCTTAGGGCCACCCTCCATACAAAAATCTTCAAACCCCTTTATTCCCGATAGGAAATTGTTGAGCTGGAATAACTAGGTAGTAGTTACAGTCAGCGACCAAAGTCGATTAAAGGCCCCCGCAGGCAGGCAAGACGCGAATGTGTGTTTCACTAAGCCCTTAATCTAAACTTAGGTACATATACTAGCTGCATCCGGCCGGTTAGACTGGAAGCCGACCCGAACAAAGTTGAGAAAAGGCTAGGCAGATTGTTTGTTACATTACATGGGCTTGATCTAACATGTTAGGTACTTACTTACATGTTACCAGTAGGTATAGGAAACACCTGCACCCTAATTGCGTAACACACTATCAATCAGAATCAGAATCATTTTGAAGCAAATTGCTAATCCATTGCTTCATAAGTTCGAAAAATTTGTCTGCTCAACCCGTAAATAACGCAATGAATGTTGTTGAACTGTCAAAACGAAATCGATTACGATTGATAATGTGTTGCCCTGCGGGATTGTTGGTGGAAAGAATTTTATAAATCGACCGAGGCAAATATTTGTGAAAGGATGATGTCGATATTTTTGCTGTTTTAAGTGAGTTGTTTGTTTTTCGGAAGGTACTTTTTTATGTAGAGCTTAGTTCTATGTAGGTAGGACCTACCACATCCCCTTCTGGGTTTTCTACCTACATAAAACTAAGCTCTACATAAAATAGTAGGTACAGTCGAGTTCATTAATATATTGGCAGTGACAATGTTTCAAAATATTGTAAGCATTAAAATGATCATATAGTTCTATACAAACTTAGACATCAATAAAATGTTTTCATATAAACTGTTCATAAGTATGTTACGGTAGTGCAGTCAAAAATATCTGACTACTCTTCGGAACATAAATATCTAAATACTCTAGTGTTCAATATATTTGTTGCAACCTAGGATTCATAAATATCTATACAGCTTTGAATATTCAACTAAATGGCCTTTACCATAAAATTTATTTTTGCTTGCCGGAGCAGAAGTTCGAGTAATAATGCAATATTGCCGTTGAAGGATGTCATAACTGACAACTTCAAGTTGATTTTGTTTCAAGATCTTTTTCATAGAAAAATAATTGCATAGATATTTGTGAACCTGACTTTGCGCTAAATAATATGAACAAGGGATTGCGCACAATTTTTAGAGTCTTTATCTGTAGTAATATTATTGATTTAATGTAGTCACATATTTATGATGTCACAGATTGTTTACAATTTATTGTACGGCGAAGCTGTTTAGTTTTATGAAACTTACCATTGCCTATATATTTTTGATTCATGAACATGCTCAGATATTAAAGAACTCGACTGTACCTACCGAAAAACAAACAACTCACATAAAACAGCAAAAATATCAACATCATCCTAGCCTCGGCCGATTTATAAAATTCTTTTCAAATACTTCATAAAAAGCTTTTTCATGCAATGCAAAGCATATTATTATTATGAAAAGCTTTGCAAGGAAGCCACCACAATTTTATTGCGCACAAATCCAAGATGGCTGCCGTATTAAAGAGTCCCAATCTCTTCAGCGTTATTGAAAGGCAGACAGTTGTAAGAATTCAATTCGTTTGTTCGTATTTATTTGAAACTAGCGACCCGGCCCTGCTTCGCACGGATTCTTTATGATACGTAAGTTTGATATTTATGTTTATTATTATTAACATAAACTTGTTAGAATGAATTCTCTCTAATGCTTCGCATTTATGAGTCGTGCAAAACAAAACGTAGTCATGTACCTCTATAGATACTGTGCTGGTGTTTACGAACGAAAAAGAAGTTGATCTTTTATTCCTTTCTTAAAGTAAGTAACTAATATTGTAAAGAAAAAAGATTTGATTTTTTGTATGTTACGCTAAAATGGCTACATAGATTTGAATGAAATTTGGCACATGGGCCGACCATAACCTGGATTACAACATAGGATACTTTTTATCCCGATATTCCTACAGGATCGAGACTTATGCGAGTGAAATTTCGGGGCGCCAGTTGTGTAATCAATAATCATAAACATAATCAAAAACAAAGTTTTTCATTCATAAAAAAAATACAGTCAAAGCACGTCGGATGGCAACTTTTGCGCCACCTTGTAGATAATAAGGAACCGAAGTTCAGCCGAACTTTTTATTTTCACCGAATTTTCGGCCGAAGTTCGTATTCGGATCAAACCACATGCGGCCCATCCCTACTAGCAACACATTAAATATATTCAACCTCCGTAGCAGCCGTTGGCCGTATGATGTAATTCTGTTGCCCGTCCATTCACTAAACTTTATGAATGTAGGTACGTCGCGATAAGATCTCTGTTCTTGTTCCACTAGAATTCTACAAACTTATGATGTGGAGGTTGAGATAACGTCTTTAAGGTGTGTTTAGATAACACTGGCTACATTACTGCGGAGTTGTCATTTTTATGGGAATTTGTGTTATTATTATAATGCCATAGCACCGTTAATTAATTTCTAAATAAGGTATGCCGAAAATCATTGCTTGCTTTGGAAGTATTTTACGGCAAGTTGAATTGCATGATTTTCTACTTTCTCTTTTACATTAACATAACACATAATCAGCCTATAAATTTCCCTCTGCTGGGACTCTGGGAGTCAGGCCTCCTCTCTGTGAGTGGGTCTGGCCCGCGTGATAGATACCACGCGGGCCCAGTGCGGGTTGGTAGATGTCGAAAGCACGTTAAGCCGTTGGTCCAGACTGTCATTTGTAAATCTTTGACAGTCGTTACCGGTAGTCAGAAGCCCGAAAGTCTGACACCTAGTCTTACCAAAATTTATTGTGTTACGCAGTAACTAGGTTGAGGAGATCAAATAGGCAGTCGCTCCATGTGAAGTACTGGTATTTAGCTGCATCTAGTTAGACTATAAGGTGACCCCAAAGTAGTTGGGAACAGCAGATTGACTATTTCTGTGCGCACGATTGCGCCATTGTACTGGATGCTCGAAAATGGAAGACGCAAAAGGAGTAGGTTTTAAATGTAAAAGTCATTGCAGGTACCGTTCTGTAGTTCCTTCCTTCATAGAAAAACTCGTCATTTTATTTAAACAGAATGATAATATCATAGTCCCCTCCGTGCCTCGGAAAGCACGTTAAGCCGTTGGTCCCGGCTGTCATTCGTGGATCTTGGACAGACGTTACGGGTCGTCAGAAGCCAGAAAGTCTGACAACCAGTCTTATTAAGGGGTTTCGTATTTCCCAGCAACTAGAATAGAATAGAATAGAATACTCTTTATTATGTACACTATATAAATTACAGACATAAATATAGAAAACTTTACAATGGGTGACACAATGGGCTAGGCTGTGGAGGTCAGATAGGCAGTCACTCCATGTAAAATACTGGTAATACTTAGCTTCATCCGGTTAGACTGGAAGCCATTCCAGTCCACATTTCAATGCCACAGTGACACGATGGATTGTTTCATTGGTTCGGGCGGATGAGCGAGCGTACCCATAGAGCGTACTCAACTACTCACATTTCTGGTACAGTCACCTCCGCGCATTCGATAGCAAGCGAGAGGGCAATATGTAAACACTCATTCCCGTTCGCGTTGCCGGCCCTTTGATGTCCGCCAAAAAACCGCCAATTTGAGTATCGCCGGGCAATTAGGCAAGCGGCAACGTCAACGGCAAGGGAAGCGACCTGTTTACACAATCGCGTTGTCCATTTTATTTCCCACTAGCTGTGCTCCGCGATTTCCACCGCGATAAAAATATTATAGTCCTTTTTTATTGATTCCCTTTACATATCTCCACCCCCTTTTTACACCCTTAAGGGATAATTTCGGGGATAAAACCTATTCTATATCCTTCTCCACAACTCAAACTATCTCCACACCAAATTTCATCTAAATCGGTTCAGCGGTTATTGATTCCCCATACAAACTTCCACCCCCCTTTTCACCCCCTTAAAGGATGATTTCTGGGATAAAAACTATCCTATGTCCTTCCCCGGGATGCAATCTATCTCTCTGCCAAATTTCATCTAAATCCGTTCAGTGGATTAGGCGTGAAAAGGTAACAGACAGAGTTACTTTCGAATTTATAATAATGGATTTCCTTGCAAGTTGCCGTGGAAATGCGTTGAATGTAAACGGGGTATAAAGTTATAGACAAGCATGCCGACAGTTTAAGTGCAGCTTAAGTTACACAAGGCTTCTAACTTTGTATTATAGAGCACTAAGTGGCTCACTCTTTCTAAAGTTTACCCCCTTATTCATAAAACTTATCAAACCTATTTTAGTTAAAATGGGGTTTGTCTCTTTCTTACACATAGAAATGACAACGTGACAGATAAAGACAAACGTTCTATAAACCTATTTTAGCTAAAATAGAGATAAAATAGCATTATGAATAAGGGGGTAAGTCTTTAAGCTCCGACTTTGTGTAACGCGAGAGTTGTTTCCAACAAAACGGAGAGTTAAAGTAAAAAGGAGTTTCCCTAGCTATTTAATTTGACCTTGTAGTTGAACAAGTTACTTGGTATAAATTATTTCATCACCACTGCTCTCAAAACGGTGAAGGATAACATCGTGAGGAAACCGGCATGTCCTAGAACCAAATATTCGAAGACATGTGACATCAACCAACCCGCACTGGGCCCGCGTGGTGGATTACGGCCCACTCCCTCTCACAGAGAGGAGGCCTGTGTCTCAGCAGTGGGAACATTATAGGCTGATTATGTAGTTGAACAAGTATCTTTAGGCGCGTCACCAAAATTGGAACAAACGCTGCCATCTTGTCTTTAGGGTTCTGTACCCAAAGGGTGCCAACGGGCCCCTATTACTAAGGTACCGCTGTCCGCTAGTCCGTCTGTCTGTAGCACTTAAAATTTTCACAGAGTGTGTACAACTATGACCGCTATTAGCAACAAATAATACAAGTTTAAAATTAAAGGAGGTCCCCATACAAGACACGTGTTTTTTCGGGTACGGAGCTCTTTGTGTGCGAATCCGGCTCGCAATTAGCCGCTTTTTTCAACAAGATAAAAAAAAAAACTATCACAAATGATTACCAATAGCGCCTCCTTGTAGACACAAGTCATCGAATATTTGGTTCTAGGACATGCCGGTTTCCTCACGATGTTTTCCTTCAACGTTTTGAGAGCAGTGGTGATGAAATTATTTACACAAAGTAAACCGCCTGCTTGGGTTTCAAACCCACGATTCACAACTCGCAAATCGGGGCCACCACTGGCTCTATTGCAGCACTGTACCTATTGCAAATGGGTTCGTAATTAAAATTATTAAAATTTCGTTCTTAGCTAAATGTCGGATGTAAAACATTTTCAGTGAATGGAAAATGTTTCAAGAAAATCTTTGCTGGAGACTCCAGTGAGGAAAACTGTTAGTACGGTCAGCATCAAAAGTTGATTAACACTTCAGTTTTTTTTTTCTTAGTTATTGAGCAAAATATTTGTTCAAAATTGCAGCGGAAGAAATTTTTTTTAGAATATATTATACTCTTGTCTATTATGTGAAAAGCTAAAAATCAGTTAATTGAAACAAGTTGTCAAGAAATGTAAGAATACCCTACCTAATTCAATTAAGGTGAAAGCTTTAGAGCAGCTCGCGAAATTCAATTTTTCTTACGTTTTTTGCAATTTGCACGTCAGATACGGTTGTCTATTGATATAAATAGGTATGATTCGTGATTCGCGACCGTATCAAATATTTATTTATTATAGAAATATAATAATAAAAATAATCAATACAACTCTCCTCCTACTACACTACCCTACTCCTACTCTCTCTCTCTCTCCTTTTTATTTAATTTGTTGTGTTTATGTTCTTTTTTGCGTCATTTTGTCCGCAAATAAACGTATTTTCTTTCTTTCTTTCTTTTCTTTCTCTCAAGTTCATATTACCCTATTCTCATTCAATAGGGTAATATGAACTTAGAGTTGTATTGATGATTTTTATTCATGAAATCATGACATTTGAGGCCAGATTCTAATTATTAAAATTCTGTGAAACTACTCGTACATTTCGTGTATTTATATCAATATACTTACAACCTGATCTGCAAATTGCAAAAAGTAAGTAAATTTGCTACACGCACATCCCCCATTTTCAATGTTGTCTTTGTTTGTAACTTGATGTGCTGACGTCTGTACATAATAATTTTGTAACTTCTGCGAATTAATCGCACTTTTATGCGCACAGATCGAAATGTTACCTAGATATAGGTAAGTATCTCCCAACTCTTTAATGGATCTATGCCAGTGTTTCCAAACATTATTCTGCCATGGCCCGGTACTTTTCACACAGCTCCTTCAGGACCCACTCAATAGTTTTAACTCTCCCCCTGCTGGTTACATTAAGGGCTGATTTTTCAATCGATAGGTATATATTTTTTATACGTGGAATAAAATTGACGTCTGACACTTTTTGTATGAAAGAACTGTCAAACATTCAAAATTATTCCTTGGGTAAAGTTATTTGGCGTTGGAAAAATCAGCCCTAAGTAAAATAATACACATTTAATGTTATTAAAAGTATGTATATAATACGACATATGTATTAGAATTACAATTAAAAATGTTTTTACTATAACTTTTCCAACTATATTTCGGTATCGGCTATTTACTGCGAAGTAAGGAGCTGCTTATTTATTATTACCTACTTTAAAACAAGGAGGGAGTGCTGCGACCCGGGACCGGGTCGCGATCGCGACTCCCCAAATGGGAAACGCTGATCTATGCAATTATCACGTAGACATTGTAAATGATTTAAGAGATACTAGCAGCGCTCCGCGATTTCACCCGCGTAAGTTTCGATCCCGTGGGAATATCGGGATAAAAATTAACACAGGAAATGTTCTATCCATGTTCCAACTTTCATCCAAATCTGTACAACGGTTTACGCGTGATTGAGTAACAAACATCTAAACATCTTTGTAGGAAGTAGGATTTGTCATATTCTTGTCCTCATTCATTTTGCAGACAGACAGTCTGACATGACATAAGTACCTACGTCTATAATGACTCGTAAGAAAAACTTCGTTATTACAGGTAGGTAGGTAGTATAGGCTATTTATTCTGTGGTATAGGTACAATATCCATTCCTATTAAATATTACATCAACTTCTGCAATCCAATTGATTTTCAACCTTAGCACCAATGTTTAAGGTTGGTATTCCTGTGGTTTGATCTCGAAATGATGATGATAATTTTTACCGCGAATTCGTACTGTATCATCTTCTATGTAATTGATGTAGGAAAGTTAAATTATTTCCATCCGTGTTAATTCTGGTTTTAACTGGAATTTTATAATACCTACCTACCTGTCGTTATTAAATTCGCTTCTGTAACAATGATTGTTCACAAAATATACAGGGTCAAATTAACGTGATTGGTCTATAAACATGATAAAATAAAAATTCATGATTTTTTGTGAGGTTTTCGACCGCTCTTTGTATGTACAGGGTGTTACGGAAAGGGTATATCAATACAAACGGGTTGAAGAGTGTATCTGGTCTAGAATCTCTGTACAAAATTTCAGCTCAAAAGCATTAACTTTGAAAATGCTTATTTTTTTTTTATTTCGACATCACGGCGCTGCACTGGCGCGCGGCGGCGTGATGTGCGTGTACTTGGCGCACAAACACACTACAGATAATGGAGAATGACCCTCGTAGTGCGGTGACAAGTTTAATATGATTTCAATTTAATAAACTATCGAAATAAAAAAATATTAAGCATTTTCAAAGTTACTGCTTTGTACTTACAGAGATTCTAGACCAGATACACTCTTCAACCCGTTTGTATTGATATACCCTTTCCGTAACACCCTGTATATTGACTTGATCAGTTTATAAAATCAGTTTTTTGTGTAAACTTCACAGACGTGATTGATGGTCGATATCTAAAAACGAAAAAAAAAACACATTTTCTCAACTCATACTTCAAGTTACAACACTACCAGCGGTCGTTGACCCCTAAGAAAAAATATGAAATCTATTTTTTTATTTTATCGTGTTTTTTTTTATTTTATCGTGTTTTTTTTTTATTTTATCGTGTTTTTTTTTTATTTTATCGTGTTTTTTTTTTATTTTATCGTGTTTTTTTTTATTTTATCGTGTTTAGATATCATCACGTCTGCAGACTTTTACTAGCTAATTTAATTTGACCCTGTACCTATATATATTATTATGGGTTTTCATTAGAAATTCACTGTCGACTTGGTCAATAGAGTTGTAATGAGCTCTATTCTGTAACGAATTTCGTAACAAATTACTAATGATGAGTTGTTCTTACAAATCTTATTAACTATTTCTTTGAAGAATCAATTTGTGATGACAATTAGGTGCGTAATGATGGCCACCACAAATATTTCTTTATACTTAGCATAATCAGCCTATAATGTTCTGTTGGGAAACAGGCCTGCTCTCTGTGAGAGGGAGTGGGCTGTAATCCACCACGCGGGCCCAGTGCGGGTTGGTAGATGTCGAAAGCACGTTAAGCCGCTGATCCGGACTGTCATTTGTAAGACTTTGACAGTAGTTACCGGTAGTCAGAAGTCCGAAAGCCTGACACTTAGTCTTACCAAAATTTGTTGTGTTACGCAGTAACTGGGTTGTGCAGATCAAATAGGTAGTCGCTACATGTGAAATACTGGTATTCACTTGCATCCTGTTAGACTGGAAGCCGACCCCAATATAGATGAAGAGGCTAGGCAGATAGACTATAATAAGTCCTAAAATAACAATTATACAGAATGAGATTATACCAAATTCAGCGGACTAGAAGCCTACCCCAACATAGTTGGGAAACGGCTAGGCAGATGATTATGAACAGTCACTAGAAATAATAACGTAAGTATTAACGTAACCAGTTATTTCACTAATGAACACAGTTTTTTTTAATAATTAAACATCGTCCACGAGTCCGTGATACGATTCCAAGTAAAACCAATTACAATTAAATTAATTTTGTAAAAAAACTCGGACGAAAACGTCGAAAAACAATTAATATAAAAGTGAGTCCACAATAAGGCGAGCACGGTTTTTTAATTATTACGAGTACTATCTGTCTCGGTATGTCGTAAGTAAATTCGAAGTAAAATAAAAAAGTTAAAAAGCAATTGCTTTCACGTTTCTCTGAAACGATATCGGACGGTATTAAAATTAATTCCGGTAAGTCGGTAAGGAATTTTAATATTAATGTTATTTGCATACTTAAAAAAAGACATACAGGCAGGCAGGGACAGCGACGCGCAAACTGTAACCATGAATCATGATTCTAGACCAGAGATCGGAATAGGTAGAGCTGTTTTATGTACTTGCCATAGGCTAGAATAATATGGATTTGGTTTTTAAGTAGTAAAATCATAAAAAACTATTCTCGCCTTCGGGACTAATGAAAGATTACACTTCCTTTCTGACGGGTAAATATAAGAAGGACGGGATTAAGGATAGTATAATAAATAGATAAACTTGATTCATTAAACCAAATATATTTTTTTACGTAACAATTTCTTATTCAAGAATCAACGATCATTTAAACTTGGCAAAAAGTTTTATAGCGTGCTGTTGACGTAATTTACAACGTCGCTCATGCGCTTATTGGCTTACATAAACCATTTTTATACATTATTGACAAAAAGAATGAAATTCAATAAAATCCCGTAGTGAATCCCGTGGAATATCCATATTATCATCAAAGTTTGCGGTCAATGAACCTAAATAGCTCTACCTATTCCGATCACTGTTCTAGACCCTAGCGTAGACATTTTTCGTCGGTTATAAAAAAAATATTTGCTGTTTCATAGAAAAATGCTATACCTACGGGGTCAAAACGTATGGAACATCAATTTTTAGGGTTCCGTACCAAAATGGTAAAAAGGAACCCTTATTTGGGAAGAAAGCGTGAGTTTATGTATGTGTATGCAAGTTGAAAAGGTATTACGTTTTGTTCCGCATTCCGTTGCAGTTTTTCAGCAAAAACTTCAGTGACGTTTGTCGTTATACGGTGTGACGAATTGGATTGCGTTTTGACTTATTTTTAGCGATTCCTGAAAGTCTCTGTTTTGACTTCAGTTCGTAATAATGTAGGGATATAAATGGTAGTTACGTACTTGGGTAATTACCAAAACCAAAGTAGGCACTCAAGCTGCCTATAGTAAAGCGGGGTGGCCGAAATATAACCGCCGCCGCAGTGACGGCTTTCATGAAAATGATGGCAGCGGATTTTACTTTATGGAACCAAAAAACGCTTTCTAGGAAAGCACACAAACTTACTACCATAAATAACGTTTCAGTGACGTCTTTCGCCGGTAAATGGCAGACGCTATGTGGCCACCGCTCTTCCAGGAAATGGTTGCTTTAAGGACCTAAAGCGATTGCTTCAGGTCAGCAGAATTCACTGCTTTGGCCCTAGTATGTAAGTACCTACCTACGCGTAGATAACCGAGGACACAATCACTAAGCGTAGGTCTGTACCTACGCTTAAGCTAAAGCTATCTAGCTAGCTAAAGCTTAAGCTATTACCCTGTGGTAATAGCTTAGTTAGAGGCCTACCTCCTACAGCAGTAGGAGGGGAGGCGGTGGGGTTAGGGGTTTGTTACCTAGGTATTCATATATTGCCCATGAAACTTTTTGTCAACTAGAAAATTTCACATAAAAATCCTTCAAAACTTCGACAGTTCGATCTTCGAACGCTTCAAGACTTCGAACGCATAAGATTTCGGGACTAGTTACCACCTAACAGAACTCGCAGATCTAAGTGGTTTCTTGGACATCTCAACAAAACAGGGACATGGCAATGGTAGATATACCTACATTATATCGTAAAATATATTTGGACTAATATCATTGTCCACAAGGGAGAAAAAGAGGAATACGTTACTATGAAAGGAACGCCAACGACCACGTGACCGCCTTTCCTTTTAAGTCTTGTATCCGACAGAACAATAAATTCATGTTGCTGCCTGAACCCCTACAGCTTTTATAACCCCTCATTTATAATTAAAAACTGTTTTAGCACTAACCACATTCATGATTCATCATGAATGCATGAATCTTTTTCATTTTAATATCCGCATGAAACAGCACTTCCCGGAGATTTTATTAGCATTTTATGTTAAATCTAGAAAAGGCAGGTATTACACATGTAAATTAGGCATTGCATGATATACTTGAATAACTAACCATATCTGATGTAATCTAGTGACATTCATATCGAGACCCCGTATCTCGGAAAGCAACGTTGGTCCCGGCTGTCATTTGTAAATCTTTGACAGTCGTTGGGTAGTCAGAATCCCGAAAGTCTGACAACCAATCTTACCAAGGGTATCGTGTTACTCAGTAACTGGGTTGTGGAGGTAAGATAGGCAGTCGCTCCATGTAAAATACTGGTATTCAGCTGCATCCGGTTAGACTGGAAGCCGACCCCAACATAGTTAGTTGGTTAGACAGATGATGATCTAATGTAATCTAGTATCTACATGAAAATTCGCGGAAGGCGATTATACTACTAGAGAATAATGTAGTCATTGGTTATAATTATGGGCTATAATGTTACAAAACACATGTTACTTTGCATACGTGTATGTGCCATCATAAATATTATAACTACGTGATAATTATAGTATTTTATTCATTGCTAGATCTGCAACGTAGTTCTAATTCTAGGAAGGAGATAGCTGCTTTTTTTCTACCTAGAACATTCAGACTAAATATAACTTTAATATGACTCATAAAACACTATTGGTAGAAACGTATTCGCATAGAGCAGGCACTTAGGGGTATGACATAAATGTATTATTTCTAGCACTTTATTTCTCTCCGGCCGTGTCGGATTGTCGTCCCATCGGACAATGAGAGTGAGGGCAGAGGGAGTGCACCTGTGTCTGCGCGCACACTTGTGCACTATAATATCTCCCGCGTCTAAGGCTGGTCGGAATTCGGTCTGGAGGACTTTATTTATATACCGTATGTACGTAAATTGCGTTAAGCCCCACATTTGTTGTAAATGGGAAGCATTAATAGACCAACCCTGCTCTACCCTACTAATTTTGAAAGCGTTGGTGAAAGCATCCCAATAACCTAACAACCAATCCATTAGCAATCCCCGAGTGATCCCTTATAAGTACATATACCTATATTACCGCCGCAAATTAGCATAGACAGTAGACTCAGCGGGGCAGCAGCAATGACTTTCATTTTGACAGTTCAACAACATTCATTGCGTTATTTAAATTGTTGAGCATACAATTCTTTCGGACGCATGAAGCAATAGATTAGCAATATCCTTCAAAATTCAGACTGTGATTGAAAGTTTAGTGTATTACGCAATTAGGTTGCTGTTCTCGTGACATAATCGACAATAACGGGTGTAAAAAAACACCTAACGAAGCCAAAAGTCACTTGTAGGTACTCCCCGTCATTGTGATCATATTTTTGTACTGGACCATACCTAGAAACCTTTTGGTTACGGAGATATTGAAGGTTAAAATTACAACTTTTACTAAGTTTTTAATGTCATAATAACACAACTTTTAATACCCCTGTACCGTTGCATGCACCCATAAGCACAATGTTTTCCGTGTTTTCCATTGCACCTTACAGCAAATAGCAAATTTTCAATTTCAATTACACCAAAAATAAAAGTCGTTTCCAAGCAATTATTTTTTGCATAGTTACTTAGTTTAATGGACCAAATGCGTAGCTGACTGCTATGTGATAATGTGTAGTTTTACACCCTGTACGTATATAATATGTAGGTATAACAACGCCACGTGAAACTGAACATATTTTGAACTTAACTACTTAGTACTTTGACAAATTAATAGACATAGCAAAGTTTCTCTCTACATTTTGACATGGATGCTCATGCAACAATAGCTATAGCTATAGCGATAGCGACAGCTAAGTACTCGGATATAAGAGTGGGTACCTATATATGGATTGGAGGAGCAGTGGTGGCCAAGTGGTAACGGCCGCGACTTACGAGTTGTAAGTCGTAGGTTCAAACCCAGACAGGCGCTTTACATTGTGTAAATTATTTCATCACCACTGCTCTCAAAACGGTGAAGGAAAACATCGTGAGGAAACCGGCATGTCCTAGAACCAAAAATTCGAAGATATGCGACATCAACCAACCCGCACTGGGCCCGCGTGGTGGATTACGGCCCACTCCCTCTCACCGAGAGGAGGTCTGTGTCCCAGCGGTGGGAACATTATAGGCTGATTATGCTTATATCCCGTACCCTATACCTATTCGTGCTAAGGATAGGTACATGTCAAAATTATTAATATCACAATGGCGACAACGAACGCCGTCCATCACCTATAGTAAAAAAAAGTGTATTTAATAATAACAATAGTTACAACATTGCAGTTAACGATAGGTTTCACGATGACGCCGACAGACGAATGGTTATGTAATGAATTATTAATGGAACATAGTATTATGTCATGTTGGTCTGCCGTGTCGATACTCGATGGCGGATATGAAGGTGCGAGTGCGATGATAAATATAATAATCATGTCTTGTTCCCGTTCAGGGGCAAAATGTCCAATTCTCAAAATGTCCAACGGTGTCAAAATGTCCAAATACCCAAAATGTCCAATTGTCAAAATGTCCAATTCTCAAAATGTCCAATGGTCAAAATGTCCAACTCCCAAAATGTCCAATGTTTGAGAATGTAGCAAATTTGTTCAATCAGCCATCAGAGCGCTTTTTTAATACTTTAGTTCATGACTGCATGCCCTCTAGAGGGCACCATATACAATTTAATGTGACTTCGCATAGTCTAATAACCAGCGGACGATCAAGACGCTCTCAACGATACCTCACTTGTCAAAATATGATAATACAGTTTAGAAGTTATGAAGGAACATATGAACATACATACATACCGGTCAAAATCATAACCCTCATTTTTGCTTCGCCGCAGTCAGGTAAAAAACACATCGCGATCTAACACTAATAACGTCATCTATCGAGTTATTTTGTTGCCAAGTTTTCTGGTATTTCAATTACTTTGCTAGTGTATATTTTTTAGCCGTATACAGAAGAATCCTAATTTGTACTTCTTTTTATATAAATTGAGAAATGAAAGTAAATATTGGGACTGTCGTTTAGAGGATTCGCTGTTTAAGAAAATGAGAATTAAAAGAAGACCTAAAGACATCCAGTTTGATCGGAAATACAAAAAATATTTAATAAAATTACGAAACGGAGATCTCAAATTACAACAATTTTTGAAAAAAAAATACATTTTTTGAGATTTAGCTTGTTTAAAAATTGAAACGTAATGTGGTATATGTATATTACATAAATCATAAAAATAATAATTTGATTATTAACATATTATAGAAAATACTTGTTGATTATAAATAAAAATTATGTTGATTATTACAATATTATGTTGATAGTAATCAACATAATATTTTTTTATAATTATAAATTGAATCAAACATTAAACATAGTTTTATTAACCAAGATAAGACATAAAAAATTCTTTATTTTCTACCTTGCTTAGTCAAGCAAGTAATAATCAACATAATTTCATAATAATAATATAATTTTTTTTCATAATAATATAATTTTTTTTTTGTCATATGTATAAAAATACAGTAGTATTTTTATACATATGACAAAAATAGTGATTTCGGGTATGTTATGGTCTTCTCTGGTCTCAATTTGTTATTTATGAATAAAACATATTTTGATTCTTTCAGTATTTTGTATTTATTATTTGTCATAACTTCATAAGTATTAAAAAACATTCTCAAAGATTGGACATTTTGGGAGTTGGACATTTTGACCATTGGACATTTTGAGAATTGGACATTTTGACAATTGGACATTTTGGGTATTTGGACATTTTGACACCGTTGGACATTTTGAGAATTGGACATTTTGCCCCTGAACGCTTGTTCCTAGTGATTTGTAAGGGAGGTTTCGCACTACGTCCGATCCGAATCCGAGAAATTTCGGTCCGAAGTGACCGTAGTCCTATTTGTATGAGGGGTTGTGAACTACATCCGAACTCTACAATTCGGATTGATTTCTCGGATTCGGATCGGATTCGGATCGGACGTAGTGCGAGACCGCTCTTAGTGTTGCCTGTGAGTATATTCACACGCGGCGTTTCTCACAGTAGATACGAGTTAAGTTACAAACCTTGTACTGTGGCTACGATGTGGTTTGCAATATATTAATATTATGCGGCCTAGACAAATGTCCTTTCTTTGGTATTGAAAGTATGGGAAGAATATGACTTACTTGGGAGCACTGGATGTCAGGTTGGTGCAACGACTGCCGACGTGGTGGGCACGCGTTCTCGGATGGTTTTTCTCATGCTTTGACATTTTATTTTGATTTTAATTCTGTGACCTTTTGTAATTTTTTTATTTGTATTCGTTAATTTATTTTATTTGTATGCATTTTTGAGATTTTATTCAGAGGGTTAGGTTTATTTGGAGAAATTTATACTGTGGCAGGAGGCATGTTGATATTTTTATTTTATGTAATATGGGTTTTGCCTGAATTAAATGAATTTTATTGTTAAATTCATTTATCATTAACTGTCAGGATGAAGGGCGGGCGTTTTGGGGGACTATCTTATGTACCTGATTTTGACGTTCAAAAAGTGCTGATTCTCGAGTTAGAGTAAATGACTTTTGATTTTGATGGTAAGACAACATTCCGCTGTTCATTGTTACAGTTAAAATCAAATACTGTATGCTCTGAATTGGACATCAACAGTCTTCATCTTCCTACTTTTGTCCCATGTAACCACAGAATATTTAAAGTACTACGATATAACTCAGGGTCGGAGCAAAATCCTTCACTCACTTTCCATTCATATCGCCTCTCACACAATCCAACGAGGCCTTCCTTCAAAAGTAGGTAAGTACTTACCTAAATCGTTGAAGTATGAACTTGAACAAAACACGATTTTCTACAAAATATCTCTACGAAAATAATGCCTAATTGCCTACTGACACAGAACAGGAATTCCGATACTAGAATTCCTGTTTCGCGTCATGTAGTAACGAGGAATTCAAACCACCAAGATAACCCAATATCAGCTTTTAGGTACCGACTTATTTAATTATTTCAAATAAACTGTAACTGTACAAAAAATCAAGTTAATTATCGAAATAATTACACACAAAAAATCGTTATATTATTACGATCGCCGCGGCGGATTCTTAATTGACCATAGCATTTTTTTTGTTCCGTTCTCGGTAATCAAATTATAATCAGCGATATAAAATACATCGGCGTCGCGGCGTCGTCGGTTTGTCTATAAAAACATGTTGCGGTTAGGTTAGGTGGTTATTAGAATTTTTATTATTTGATTCCAAATACCTAGACATTGCTCTAGTTCTCATGAGTGGTCTTCACTGTGGGATTGAAGGCAATAAAAAGGGAAAGGAAAAGGAAACGAAAAAGACAGAAAAAAGAAAGGATGGGGTAGGCAGGGAAAGGAAGGCGTAAAAAGAAACTTAAGGCAACCGAGAGCCACTTGTACTCCCCGTCATAGTAAACATTTAAAAAGAATGTTTGTACTGGACCATACCTGGGAAACCTTCTGGTTACGGAGATATTGAAGGTCAAAATTCCAACTTTTATTGACTTTTTTTTTACAAAAACAAGTTTTTTTACTGTTATAACACAACTTTTAATACCCCACAACCCCTGCACCGACAATGTTTTGCGTGTTTGACGGCTATGTGATGTAGGTGTCTTTTTACACCCTGTAGAGAATATGTAAAACAGAACTGGCAAGATGTGGTCTAACTACAGGTAATAGGCAACATCTGCCCACCCCTTCGTGGAAAAGAGTCGTGTCATTACGGCAACTTTTCAAACAACTTGCCGGTGGGTGGAAAGTAAAGAGGCTTCATATTTCAAATGAAAATCCAAGCCTACTTGAAAGCTACCCAAGAATAGGGTTACCATCCCTCCGGATTTATCCGGAGATGTCCGGACTTCTAGACTTTTGCCCGGACTTTGTCCGGCTCTTTAATTTGTTCGGATTATTTGGCTTAGATGGAATACGAGTAATAAAACTTATATAAGTAATACCAAATAAGTCTTTGCGAGCGTGTGCTACCATGCCTACCATACCACTGTAACTAAGTGGGTAATGTTTGGATTTTGTAACTAAAATGTCCGGACTTTTATTGAAATGTCAGGCTTTTTTGTCAGGACTTTTCAAATTTCTAAATGGCAACCCTACCCACGCAAATATTTGACGTGTAACAAATAAAAATAAAAAGTTAGGTATAATAAAAATACTTACCAGAAACATAAAAGCGTGGGTCGGGGATTTATTCCAGAAGTATTAATCACTTCACACGATATCGTGGGTAGGTATTCTAACATAACATTGTGAATTAAAACACATTTCTCAGTAAGTAGAACCACGGCAAAGGTCCAGTGTGAAACCGGTTTCCTGGACATGACTGTCATATTCAGACCGGATGCTAATATGCTTCGCAACTGCGAGCTCTTCTGCGAATTTGATTTGCCAATCAAAAGGCTCTGAAAAGGTTTCGTCGAAACAAAATATTATATTTCGTTCTAAAAATGAATGGCGTTCATTTCTGCGTATCACAAATGATTGGAAATTCCAAGAATTTTAACGTTTAGGTAATTGTATTTATGTTATGTGCAATGATATTCAATATCATTGGTTATGTGTATAATTTTTTACAGTGAAGTGATTTCTATTTTTATTCGTACTAAAAACTATAACTCGCTTTGTAGGTGCTCATCTATTCATAAAATCAGCTTATAATGTTTCCACTGCTGGGACGCAGGCCTCCAGTCTGTGTGAGTGAGTGAGCCATAATACACCACGCGGGCCCAGTGCGGGTTGGTCAATGTCACATGTCTTCAAATTTTTGGTTCTAGGACGTGTCGGTTTCTTCACGGTTTTGAGAGCAGTGGTAATGAAATTAATTAAATACATATAGTAAAGCGCCTGTCTGCGGGGCAATTGCGTACCTAACACATTATCAATCGGAATCGGTTTCATTTTGACAGTTCAACAACATTCATTGCGTTATTTACGTGTTGAGCAGACAAATTTTTCGAACTTGTGAAACAATGGATTAGCAATTTCCTTCAAAATGATTCAGATTCCGATTGATAGTGTGTTACGCAATTAGGGTGCTGGGTTCGAACTCACGGCCTACAACTCGTAAGTCGGAGCCGATACTACATAATGTATATTATTCATCGTGAATTTCTAGTTTGAGATCGCCGAGTACTACGACCGCGATGCAAATCCAGATTTCTTAGTATAATTTAACTCCAGCAACCATGAAGAACTTGTTCAACTAAGTCTTTCATGATCTGAATACTGCACAGTCCATTAGTAGGTAAGTATAAAAAGCCTAAAATGTTCCCGTTGTTCCATGTTGGCCTTCTCTCTTTGAGAGGGAGTGGGCTGTAATCCACCACGTGGGCCCAGTGGGGCTTGGTAGATGATACAAGTCGTCGAAGTTTTTGTTCTAGGACATGTATATTTCCGCACGATGTTTTCCAGTTTCCTTCACCGCTTTGAGGGCAGTTGTGTCCATTAAAAACCTTTTGTAAATGATATAATACCATCACAATCTTGTAACGCTCTGACACCGATTCTTTCCAACTGAATATTAAATTCATGAAAAACCGTTACTTATTACTAAACGTTTTTACACTGACTGCTTCCAAAAACCAGGAAAACATTTAATTTTTTACCCACTACTAAAAATAGTTCGGTGAATTTGGTAAAAAAGTGTTT
The DNA here is from genome assembly GCA_945859645.1 of Amphipoea oculea. Classification (NCBI taxonomy): domain Eukaryota; kingdom Metazoa; phylum Arthropoda; class Insecta; order Lepidoptera; family Noctuidae; genus Amphipoea; species Amphipoea oculea. The sequence continues at coordinate 19,207,229 of OX243864.1, read as the reverse complement.
AAGGAAAACGGTGGTCGATCACTCGTCCCAACTCTCAGAAACTAACGGTTCGCAAGTTAACGCCCTCAAATCAGATAGAAATAGGTACGGACATCAAGCTACCTGAAACTGTCAAATTTTCCCAATCAACTTTAAACCTTATAATTTAGCGATAAAGTTGAAAATCTATTAAAGAAATTTGACAGATTGTAGTAGCTTGATGTGCTGGCGTGTGTACGAAAATGATTCAAGGGGAAGTCCCAATGAAGTGTTTGAATAAGGAAAGAAAGGCAAATAGGATTACACTCAGGTATACATATAGGTACAGGGTTAAATTAAATTAGATAACGAAACTCCACAGAAATATCGATACCTACTCATCACGAATATCGATAATTAATTACACTCGTACAAGATATAAAACAAAATAAAAATTAATTTGATGATTATTTTTGGTCTCAACGACCTTGGTTAGTCTTGTTACTTGAAATATCAGTTTAAAAAAAAAACATTTTTTAATCTAACACAATAAAAAAGATTTTTTTCAACTCGTACTTCAAGTAACTTCACTACCAACGATCGTTGACCCCAATTCTTTTTTCTTCTTAACATTATCGAGCAACGTAACATGAGCTTCATCGTAGACAGGTAGGTAAAATGAACGACTGTATTATAAGGCGATTCTCACACCAATGCACCGCATCATGCAGCGGGGCGCAGATAACGCACCCACGCGTGAGATTTTTACCCGACTGCGCGACGCAAAGGAGTGGTAATGTATTTATGTATTTACATACAAATTCAATAAAAACGCACTCACGCGCGTGGAATTTGGCTCCGTTTCCCGCACACCGCTGCGTAAAACGCAGCAGTGTTCCAATCGCCTAAGAGAACTAGCTTTACCCGGGGCTATGTCCATGGAGTTTCTTGCCCGTTCTTCTCCATAGAGATCTACGTTTTGGAATAGGCAACTAGCTTCAACTTTGTGACTAACTGACCGACTATTTAATTTTGACAATTCAAAAGTGCCTGTACATTGTTTAATTGAAATAAATGCTTTGAGTTTGAGCTACAACCGCCTGGATGTCGGTTATCTTACGGGATAAAAAAGGTATCTTACATCCAAAACCCATGTCACATGCGCCTTTGATCGAAGGCAACGTACAGACAGTTACCTACTTTCGCATTCATAATTTTAGTATGGCCAGTAGGTATAGACTCAATGCATTGCGAATGGATTTTTGACCGCTGTATTTTAGGTACAGTCAGCATCATAAGTCGATTAACACTATCATTTTTACATGTTATTAAATTGACAACAACTTTTTTCAATAAACTGATTTTTAGCTTTTCACATAATAGACAAGAGTATATATTCTAAAAAAAATACTTCTGCTGCAATTTTGAACAAATATTTTGCTCAATAACTAAGATTAAAAAATCTAAAGTGTTAATCAACTTTTGATGCTGACCGTACCTACCTATAATACAGGAATGTGCTGCTGACCATCCTTCCTCAGTTTCCATCTTCGGTTCCTGCAAAGAAAAAGACCTATCCAGTACATATTCGAAACCAGAATCATACAGTTAATTTTTATCGTATACATTTTGTATATCATTATCGAACGTTGTGTTGTGCATGGAATTCGAGATACAAAATATCATCCGTCACATCGAGGGATGCTATTTTGCACGGCGAAAGTCTACAACCATTAGGTACTATATTTCAACTCTGGCAGCTGGGATCCAATCAACAAACCAACGGAAAATCCTACCGGGGAGGCCCGTATTCTTTTATTAAAGTGGCTTTGCTCGCCAGCAGCTTTCCGTAGCATCCAATTTCTCTACAAACGTTTTATTTTCAAATATACCTCCCTATGCCTGCTAGGTGTTTACGGTTCGCTGCTACGGCTAGGTGAATTATGCTTTCAATCAAATTGAACGGCCATCAAATGCAATCTCTTTGATGAGCGCTCAACACTGACTGGTTTGTAATTAGTATAATTGATTCAGCAATAATATTGAAGCTGATCATTTACGTGGAATGTCGTTTAATTTTATTTTGGATGCGATATGTTTGCGTGGTTTTTTGAACGCATTTTTTTTTATGCGAGGTACTCTGTGTTGTGATTTTCTGGGGCTCTGCTTTTATAATATACATCAAATTGAAAATGTCTAGCATAGCTAATCACAAACATTCGACATGCTTCCGTACTGAATCAAACATCCGCAATCAATGTTATCGTAGGAGTCCTGTAAACGCTGTTCACAGATCGAAAACCGGAAAAGTTTTCAGTTTAAAATAGATGACTGCTATGTATTTTTCCGACAGCAAAGGGGGCAAGGCAAATCAGGTTATAGAAATGTGTCATTTTCGACATGACAGGTAGTTTGTCAAATGGTTATGAATAGCTATGCTAGACAGTTTATTGGAACAGACGATACGCGTAAGCGCACGCCACGCGCCCGCCTCATGCGAATCTTTCAATAAATGCAATTTGAGATCAATTGATGTGCCATAAGACTCAAATTACATATATACTTACAGCCAAAGCGAGTTAGACGCGGGTGCTGACGCGCGTGGCGTGCCCTTAGCGGGCGCGTGTCGTCTGAACACGGCCTAAGTCTGAATTCGCACATCCACCTTGAGCAAGTGTGGTGATCAGTGTTCATGCCTTCTCTGTGTCCAATAGAGGCCTTGCAGTGAGACAATAAGAGGCTGGATTTTTTTGTTATTTTCTTTTAACTTTTGGGTTATCGAATAAAAACATGCCATTAAAATCACCACGTTATTGAAAAATGTTTAATACTCGTAGGTACTTAGCTACTTTTTCATGGAAAAACATTCCCATATCAATGAAACACCTGAAAATCTTTTAAAATAAAACTTTTCTCTAATGTACTGTTTTACTTTAGCTTTTTATTAATACCTACACGAAATCTAATTACTTCACAAATTCGTGCTTTTTCAATTTCGTACTCGAAACGAGCGTAGTTATATTGGCTGCTGTGAACAATGGGGCTTCGTTAGCAATTTCGATCTCCAGTGCATAAAAAAGCAATCAAAAAAGATTTCGTTTTCAATATAAACTTTTTAATTGATTCGTGCTACATGCAGTAGTGTTTGCACTGTGCTCAGCGTCGGCGTTCGTGCATGCATGCACGAGCGAATTTCATGCACAATGTACGTAACGTACGTTGCGTGAACGTGTACGATGTTGACGTGTCACCATTGCGCCACGTCACAGTGACGCTCAGACATGCTGAATGACAGTGTTTACGTCAATTTGCTGCTTCGATTATTTAGCGGTCTATACAATGCAATCAGTAGAACAGTTACTTAGCAGGTACAGACGCCAGCACATCAACCTACCCGAAACTGTCAGATTTTCCCAATCAACTTTGAACCTTATGATTAAGTGATAAAGTTGAAAATCTATTAAAGAAATGTGACAGATCGTAGTAGGTTGATGTGCTGGCGTCTGTACATCTATGGCAGTCATCATGGTACTATACAGGGTCAAATTAAATTAGCGAGCGAAACTCTGTAGACGTAATGTAGACATCACTTTTAAACAAAAACAAAAAAGATTTTATGTCCTTTTTTACCCGACTGCGCCAGAAGGAGGGTTATGTTTTTCGAGAGTATGTATGTATGTTTGTATGTCTGTATGTATAATAGTTTGGCACGCTCTGCGGCCTGAACGGCTCGATGGATTTTAGCTTGAGAGGTGTCGTTAGATTTGTATTTACTGTGAGAGTGACACTGGGTATATCAAAATAAACAAAAAAAAACAAAAATGGCGGATTTTTGGCGCCATATTATGCTTTCAAAAAAATTTTTTCTATATCAAAATAAAGGGTTTTAATAGGTGATTACAAAAATATGTGTATACAACTTATATGGTTAAATGTACCTAAAACAAAGTGACAAATCGTAAAAAACACGTACCTACCAAGAACTAAATCGTCTGCAAAATCTTTCACATTTGTTAACTAAAAAGCTGGAAATAAAAAAAAGTAATAAAAAAAATTAAAAAACCCGACCGCAACCTTATGCTAAAACTAACTGGAAAGCTAAAAACAAGCCCATTTGAAATTAAATAAAAGTTGGAAGCAGGCGGGACCCATTTGAGTTTGAAACTATAATAATGGTATGGGCCCCGCCTGCTTTCAACCTTTATTTAATTTAAAATGGGCTTGTTTTTAACCGACTTTAAAAAAGGAGGTTCTGTATTTAGCTTTTCAGTTAGTTTTAGCATAAGGTTGAAGTCGGGTTTTTAATTTTTGTTAATTACTTTTTTTACCTCTGGATGTTTTGTTACTTGACGTAGGTGAGTTGAAAAATCTGTTTTGTTTAGTTTTGTCGCGTTAAGGGAGACACAATAAAAAGCAGATTTTTAAACTGATATTTCAAGTGATGACGCTAACTGCGATCGGTGACCCCACAAAAATTCAAAATAATTTATTTTTTGTTTTATTATGTTTAGATATCGACATCCATCACGTCCAAGTTTCACTAGCTAATTTAATTTGACCCTATATCTTTGGCTGTTTATATGCTAAATGCGTCCCTAGATAGGTACTTATTAGGGACGCATTAGCGCCATTTCCATAGAATTCACAACAATGTCGGACTAATACGAAGGTCCTATAAAACCATATTCCTTGAAACATATAAGTACACAAAATAGGTTGCGAATTCGCGATCGACAACAAGTATCTTTTGTCTATCCTCAATATCGCAAGAATAGAATTTCCAGTTATAAATCATATTGGGAATTAAATCACCGATCTCCAAAGTGCTCGGTAACCATGGTAATAAGGAATCAATAAGATCGGCTTAATTTATCTCGACTTCCGATAGGAAACCATCAAGATCGAAGATACGATTGGGATTTCTAGCGAATTGGTGAAATGGAATGAAATTGTTTATTCTGTAATAAATAGGGTATCAGAATCAATTTTACTCGTCATATTATGCAAATCTAAATAAAATTCGTTCAATCTCAGAAGATCCATTGGCCAGATCCATGATAGATCTAGTGACGATTGTTTTCGCATTGGATCCTGATTTCAAGATGTGGATCTACTGAGATTGTTTTTCTCAGAAAACATTGGCCAGATCCATGATGCATCCAGTGACGATCGTTTTCTCATTGGATCCTGATTTCAAGATGTGGATCTACTGAGATTTTTTTTCTCAGAAGATCCATTGGCCAGATCTATGATGGATCTAGTGACGATTGGTTTCTCATTGGATCCTGATTTCAAGATGTGGATCTACTGAGATTTTTTTTTCTCAGAAGATTCATTGGCCAGATCCATGATGGATCTAGTGGAGATTGGTTTCTCATTGGATCCTGATTTCAAGATGTGGATCTACTGAGATTTTTTTTCTCAGAAGATCCATTGGCCAGATCCATGATGGATCTAGTGACGATTGTTTTCTCATTGGATCCTGATTGTCCGTTTGTAATGTCAAAATAACAGATTATCACTAAAAATATATATGCTTGAAAGTAGGTATATATGTATACGGTACCTACATAAAACAAAAGTTTTTTTTCGTCTGGGCCGATGTTGATGAAATTGGCGGAATCTAGTAAAAAAAACAACCGACTTTAAAAAAAACACTACAAAGTGATAAATGATAATTTGTGATAATTTCTTTTCGTTTTATGACACCGACTTCCGAAATTAAAGTTATTTATCACTTTGTAGTGTTTTTTTTTTAAGTCGGTTGTTTTTTTTTTTGTTGTAAAAAGTTTTTCCTACCGCACACAAATTCAATTAACACTAGTGCATTAAAGAATTGAAGACACCGACTAGAAGAATCATCAAAATTCGTATAGAAATGCCAGAGATGCAGTACATTTATGGATATAACTTCGTACATAGGAATAATTACCTAATGTATTATATACTAAAACCTTCCTGAAAGTATGCAGATCACATTATTGAAAGAATTATCAAAATTGGTTCATTAGTCTTTGAGAAAATCGCGAACATACATACATACATACGGGTCGAATACAGAACCTCCTTTTTGAAGTCGGTTAAAAATAAACTAGATGGAGTCGACTTTTCCTATCTAACCCCTGAGTAGAAATGGCGAAACAAACTCAAGGGTCTCTTGTAAAGTCCAGACATAATCTTGGTCAGATCATGTGAAGACCATGTAGACAGTTAATTAAAATCCCGTTTTCATATCTATCGTGTCTTACCTTGACTTTGTATCCATTTCGGCAAAGGAATTGATGTTATTCCGTAAATATGTTTTTGCCTTATCTTATATCTTTATTATCTTTCACGGATATCTTTGATCCTTTAATGAAAGCAGATGACTTTTACGCAATCATGAGAAAGTCACAGACCTCCTTTATGAACCGAATACATAAATCTGACAATGGAATATTTAGGGCCATATACGAAGTAAACTATTTCTTCGTATATGTCTATTAATATTCCAGCTAAAAATAACACGTATCTATTCCTTTGTTGTTGTTTTGTAACAAATTATGATTAACTAGCAGCGCCCCGCGGTTTCACCCGCATAAGTTTCGATCCCGTGGCAATGTCGGGATAAAAAGTATCCTATGTCCTTTCCCGGGACTCAAACTATCTCTATACCAAATTTCATCTTAATCGGTTCAGCGGTTTAAGCATGAAGAGGTAACATACAGACAGACAGACACACTTTCGAATTTATAATATTAATGTATAGTATGGATGAATAATTCGTAATTTGGTTAAATTTTATAATTTTCATTTTTATATGGGTGTATACCTGAAATAAAAATGATTTGATTTATACATATTTAAGGTGTATTTTTATTTTATTCCTTTTCTTCTCTCATATCAAATAACGAACTGTCAAAATGAATGCCATTCCTAATGTTAGTGTGTTACACAATTACCCCGCGGGGCTAGCTCTCCAGTGTATGCCTCTTGGGTCTCACCCCTCGGCCTCCTATTTCACCCCAATTAGAACCTGTTTGAGTGCTATGCTGTAATTGGATATCCTACAATGCCACGAACTGATCTGTTCAGGAAACGGATGTTACAAGAATGTCACCTTTGCCTTGTAAAGAAAGATTCATACGAAGATGACGACATCACTACGTCATTTCTGAGAATGACCGCTGAACGATCATGTAAGTTTGTGGCACTGTACAGTAAACAGCAAAAGTAGATGATGAAAATCAGAAATTCAATACTAATGAACGGAGTTCGTGTCAGAACTGTCACGTGTGGCGTCGAAGTGATTCAAAAGTATGTGATTGTAAATTATACCAAACATTTACTACTAGTACAGCTGCCATTTATTCGTGATCAGTTTTGACTCCAAAAGTTATAAACTCAATCATCATCTACTTCTGCTGTTGACTATACAGTCAGGAAAAAAATCAAATTGACACACCACGCCAATTTGCTCTCATTTCATACAACTGTCAATGAGTGACGGTTGTGATTTGAATGTATGGTTAAGCATTCGTAAACGTTTATGAATAAAGGGGTATAAGTTGGTACCTCGTGCTAAACAATTAATTTCCCTGACCACATTGAGAACAATAATTAAAATACAAGGGATATCGTTAACCCGCCTTTATGAGGATCTACCATTGTTGAGTGAAGTTGTTTGGACAAACAAATGTTAAAGTAAATCTATTTCGGTACTGTAATGTGTGTAACATTACAGTCACGAGCATAAATACTTACCTTATATTTACGCAAGATTCTCCCAAAGTATTGAAAGACATTTTATGGTGTTACAAACCGAAACCATACTATTATGAAATGCAATATTTATTAAACGAGATAAACGTTTTTTTTAATGTTGCGTAACAGGTAAGGTATTATGCTCGTTACTGTACTGTAGCAATATATTATTATGTACATACCTATACCTCGGTAACAAGTCTGGTCTGCCCAATCAGGATAAGGCTACAGAGATACATATATTGCCATCGGGCACAAATCCAATTAACTGGGTTGCGAAATGTTTGTGCCCGCTTCGGGTTCCCACAGCCGATATAGTTTGGATTCGCATAATTCGGGGAACATAGGATTGTGAAAACACAGCCGTATTTTCGACTAGGTTTGCCCGCGGCTTCACTCATATGATTGTGTATTCTATTAGCATGGGAAGGTGAATTTGTTCGAAAGGAATTATCCTCACAACATCGGTTATTATTATTCAGAGCAGTGGTGGATTTATTTTCGTTGGATCCCACTTACTTTGTGTAAATTATTTCACCACCACTACTCTCAAAACGGTGAAGGAAAACATCGTGAAGAAACCGGCACGTCCTAGAACCAAAAATTCGAAGACATGTGACATTTACCAACCCGCACTGGGTCCGCGTGGTGGATTATTAGCCGCGTGGTTGCTCACATTTCTAAACTAACCTAACCCGTTTAGTCGGGGACCCATAGCTTAGTTACTACCTACTGTTAGATAAGCCCAATAAGTTAAAAAGAGGCTCATTTATTTTTTAAAGTGTGTACCAGGAGAAGCCCAAGACGTTTTAAGAGTTTAATAAAAGGCGTAAATCATTAGAAGGTCAACCAACTTTTTAGACGATCAATTAAATGTTTCCCGTTGAGAACTTGTCAAACTTTAGGATTACTAGGTTGCTTGTTCCTTAACAATACTGATACCTGCAACACGGCGGGGTTTGAGTGCCTCATTGTCCTATTAAAAACGAAGTATTACTTACTCAGATGCTGACAAACACAGGAATCAATAAAGATTGAATTGAATCACTTGCGAGTAATCCGAGAATCGGAGAATAATAATTACATGACAATGTGAAGTGACGTTGCGCGACTAACTGCGGTCGTTGACCTCCCCTTAAAACACATTAAAATCTTTTTATTTCATCATGTTTACTTAGATTTCAATGCCCATCGCGTCTGCGGAGTTTAGCTAGCCAATTTAAAATAACGAAACAAAAACAGTCACCGTGGCCGCAATTTGCGGGCTAATTGCGTAACACACTATCAGTAGCAATGGGTTTCATTTTGACAGTTCAGCAATATACATTGCAGTTTATGTGTTCAGCAAACACATTTTTCGAACATATGAAGTAATGGATTAGCAATATCCTTCAAAATGATAGTGTGCGCAATTAGGGAGCGGTAGGTACTTAAGGGATGTATTCCTATTATTATTCATTGAAAGGGATCACAACCCTACCTCCGCGAACTAGTCGATAGAGGATACATGATTCCTTACGTATCTATATGTACGAGTATATTATATATAAAATTCAAAGTCCTGATGTTCGACCCTGACTCCTGACTGGCTGATATAAGTATCAACGCTCAGCCTAAACCGCTGGTCCTAGAGACATGAAATTTGGAGGGTGTGTTCGTTGTGAAAAGCAGGTATCCAATAAGAAAGGGTTTTTCGAAATTCCAACCCTTTTTTTTTTTTTTTTTTTTATGGATGGGAAATCATCAAATGACCCCTCCCGCTCTGGGTGGAGCGAAGGGAGTGTCAGACTCTTACTGGGTAGTTCTTCAAAAAGTATTCTCCGCGTAACTTTCATGGCGAATTTATTTTTTTGAATAATGTACAAATAAATGTACACACATTTAAGATGCTATAAAAACAATGGGGAATTTTTTTATTTTATGTAAATTGGTGCATAAACTAAAGAGATATTTTATTTTAAAACTTCTGTGCCCACGAAAGTTACGAAAGACGGCACGAAAGTTACAGACGTATTTTCTACAAGCAAAATATAGTTTCAAACCTTATTTTTTCTCAAATTTCCAGTTTATAAATTGCCATTGTATATTTTTAGCGATCGATATTTTTTTTTTTGTGGTGTACAATAAAGTATATATAAATAAATAATAAATAAAAAACTTATTTTTTATGAATCAACTTGTATTTGAGAAAACAATTATAGTGTTTTGAGATCAGAATAGCAATTCACAAACACTCGATACGCTTCCGTATCGTATCGAACATTAATCATTGTTATCGTAGGAGTCTTCTAAACGCTGTTCACAAGTCCAAAACCCGAAAATTTGGTCAGTTGTAATCAAATAGACGCCCGCTATTCTTCCAACAGCTATTTGCTGTTGAGGGCAAGTCAAATCAGGTTATCGAAATGTCAGGTTTTCGATACGATAGCCTGTCGTATGGTTGTAAATCAGGGCTCAGATTATCAGTTCTCATCACTCATTATTAACTTAGGTTGGTGATTTAGGAGAGCATAATGGATCTTGAACGAAATTTGGAGATTCGGGGCACTCGATCATATTTTCCTGAAAAGCAACGTTCTCTCGCTCTTTCATTCTTTGACGATAAAGTCTGCTTTTTATACGCTTTTGCTCTCTCACGGCTCTTTTCCTTCCTACTCATTTCACTAACTGGGATGACATTTCCTTCTGCTTTTCTTTTGTAGTACCTTTCTCTTGCCTTCATTTTTAATGCATTGTGTAACTCTGTATCATTTTTTATTCTTCCTCTTCTTCTTATCTCTGCTAGACGCTTTTTCTCCCGTCGCTCCTTTGCACTTTGCGGTGCAATAGTTTCGGTTTGAACGTAATCTGAAAATAATATTAACCAGAAAAAATTAACACGACTGCTGTGAGTAATTAATGTAAAGTATGTACAAGACAATCAGAAAGTATGACGGTGACGTTGGGACTTTTTAAGCAAGAGGGATACAATTGGTAAAACAGTCCAGTTTGGGATGGGAAAAATTGTTAAATTGACTACGAGAAAACCTACAAACAGAAACACATACCTACTAAGAGTCGTTAAAAGAAAAAAATTGAAACACATATATGCATAAACACTTATACAAATACATGACACCTTTTTTGACCTTCGCGATAATCGAGTAAATGCATTTGCAGCATCACAAGTAATTTAAATTTATCATTCAATGGAGATATATAACTTTCATGGTGCGCTAGCTAACTTTTGTGGACAAATAACCATGAAAGTTGTGCCACGAAAGTTATGAAAATTTCACATTTTTGAGAATTACGATTAAACTTATAAGTAAATAAACAAACAAAGTACTTGAGAATAATCTCGAAGATCTATCTGATTCCTTAATACAAAATGATTTGGAAAATTATAAGCATTGTCTTTCAAAATATGTGCATGAAAGTTTCTAGACCAAGGCTACTTGAAAATATTCAAAGAATAACTCACCTCGTATTTTTTTTGTTTAGAAGCGATGAACGTACATGTCTTGCCCAATGACGCCGGGAAACTACTGAGCATCCGCGCAGCTAAAACGGGTAGCGACAAGCTGGCGCTCTTGGAAGATAGGTGCAGTTTTGTTGCGCGCTCTCGAAACTAACAAAATCGTGTGACAGAGACATAAAGCCTATTAACTATTGTCACTTAAGAGATAAAATTAATGTTCTTTGATAATTATGATGCATAGTTAAATACAATTAATTTGATGTATTACATTATATGCTTATGAATTGAATACAAAAGTTATCAAAGTTTTCCGTAAGCGCGAACAGAGTGTGACGCGCGAAGAACACCGATTTTGCTCCCGTTTTCGACATTAGATATTTTTTTAAATAAAAGTTATAAATAATTTTAGATGTTTAATATTTAAATTATGTACACATATAAATGAAGATTAATCTGTATTTGGTCCTAAGACTGTATGTTTAATAGGTTACGAATTAAGACCGTGTGACCGCGTTTTGAGGGACCTCGAAGAACTACCCTACTGACTAAAACCCATCCGTGTTCCTTCCTTAGCCCTTTATGTTCCGGGGAAGCGGTAACCCTTTCGGACAATCCCGCACCCCCGGCAGGCTTCGGCCCTGGCAGGCCCCTTCCTTTATGCTGACATCTCTTTGAGGCGCGCGTGGAACACGTACGCGCCGTCCGGCACGGGCCTGGTCCTGATCGGACGGTGAGCTACCCATTACTCTCCGTCCGCAGGCCCGCGCCTACGGTGGCCGGGAGTCGTCACGCGGCTCCCGACGCCCGGAGCGTCTCCCGCGGCGGCTGGGGTGTGAGGCTCTCTCCCTCAGCCGTTCAGCCACCTCCTTCGCTAGCATGACTGCTTCGCAGAAGGAGGCGACCGCCCCCCACTCCCTCTCGCCCCGGACCATGGCTTGAACCAGGGCCGGACGCGAGAGGTCGCCGCCGCTGTCGATCGCCTCTACGAGGGCACGGCGGTGCTCCGCCCATGCGGGGCAGACCTCCACCGTATGCTCCACCGTGTCCTCTGGGCGATCCTCGCAGTGGTGACACCCGGGCGTCTCCTCCCGCCTGATGATGTGCAGGAACCTCCCAAAACATCCGTGTCCGGTGAGGACCTGCGTCAGGCGATAGGTGAGGACGCCGTGACGCCTCTAGCTAGCCACTCCTCAAAGAGGGGTCTTATCGCCACTATCGTGGCGTGCCCTGCGCTGGGTTGCGAAAGTCGCTCCTTCCATGCCACCATGAGATCGCGCCGGAGGTCTGTCCGCTCCGCCGCGATTTGCCGCGGAAGCGGAGTTTCCCCCCGGCTCAGTGCCTCCGCGCGCCACTCATACAGGCGCGCTAGGACTATCGCCTCCAGATCCCATGGCGGCAGTCCGGCAAGGAGGCTTGCCGCCTCGCCCGAGATCGTGCGGTACCCCCGGATCAGCCTTACAGCTACCACCTTTTGGGGCGCGTTCAGATAGTGGGCGGCTCGCCGCCGCAGAGAACGCGCCCACACCGGGGCCCCGTATAGGGCCATGGACCGCACGACCCCCGCGTAAAGCCTCCGGCAGGAGGTGTTTGGCCCCCCCAGGTTGGGCAGGAGCCGCTTGAAGGCGGCCCCGGTCCTCTCCAGTTTGGGGGCCAAACGTCGGAAGTGTTCGACGAAGTTCCACCGGCTGTCGAGGACGAGACCCAGGTATCTCATCGTTGCCTCGACGCCGATGTGAACCCCTCCCACCGTTAGTTGGGATCCCGATGGTGGCCCGTTCCGAGGCCCATGGAAAGACATGGCCTCGGACTTGTGCAATGCTACCTCGAGACCCAACCGCCGGATTCTTTCCACGACTATCGCAACCCCGCGTGTCATCGCATCGGCCGCCGCCTGATGCGACCTCCCTTGCGCCAGGACCAGCGTGTCGTCAGCGTAGCAAACCACGCTGACGCCATCAGGGAGGTCGGCCCGCAGCACCCAGTCGTAACCGATGTCCCACTGGAGCGGCCCCAGAACCGATCCCTGTGGGACACGGCACGACATCTCTCGCCGGTTCCACTCCCCGTTGCGACCGGGGTAGATGACGGCTCTGTCCGTCAGATACGCCCCAACTACTCGACGGAGGTAGGTCGGCACCCGGTGATACCGGAGTGCCTCCCCAATACAGCTCCAGGGCAGGGTGTTAAACGCGTTGGCGATGTCGAGTGACACCGCCACGACTACCCCACCCCGGGTCACCGCGTCCCCCGTCGTGAGGGCTCTCACGCGCATGATGGCGTCCACCGTCGAGCGCCCCTTGCGGAAGCCAAACTGGCTATCCGCAAGATCCGGCCCCGTCCTCACTAGGTGCCCGACGAGGCGGCCTGCAATCACTCTCTCAAAGAGCTTGCCGACCTCGTCGAGCAGCACTATGGGCCGGTATGCGGACGGAGAGTCCGCAGGGCGCCCTGGCTTCTGAATGAGGACCAGCTTCCCCGTCTTCCAACGGAGTGGAAACTGGCCCCTCTCCATGCATGCGCTTAAGAGCGCCTCTAGTCGAGGCCCGAGAGCCCTCGAGGCCAGGACCCAGACTTTACCCGGCAAGCCGTCGGGTCCTGGGGCGGTATTTTTGGCCTTCAGCCTGCCTACCGCCGCTCTCAGATCTACCCCGGTCACTTCAGGGATGTCGTCGTCGTCGTCTTCATGGTAGTAAAAAAAAGCAGTTATACTGATATTACAAACAGACACTTCAATTATATATATTTTTGTTTGTATAGTTAGAGCAAGACTTAATCTTTCTTTTTTTTTCATATGAAAACGGATCGTTCTTTCGTCAGCCAATCAAATAAAAAGTTTGAAAAGAATCTGACGAAGACCTTCAAACGATTTCTAAAAGATGAATAGAACTGTTTGCTGACTTTGCTTCAATATTTGCGACGAGACACGTATTGATCACTCTATACGACCACACCCCGGACACTCCATACAACCACAGTATAAATATACTGTGATACAACGCTCGCAAAATAATTACCTACTACTACTACATTAAAAAATGACGTTTGTATACCTACGTATGAATGTGTGCGTGAGGTACTTGTTTTTGCGAGCGCTCTTGTTAAAGAACTGCGACGAATTCGCCGAAGTGCGGGGTGAGGTGCGGTGCCGGTAACTGATGTTAGTGCGGGGAAGGGAGTGGCCTTTCTGTACGTAGTACTTTAAGTATTCTGTGATACGACGATATGACGATATGCTTCAGAAATTGGCGCCAATGAACTTTTGTTGGTCTTTGCTAAACTCGGTGTAAACATCAAACTAACACTGGCAAATAGTGTAATAATATGTACCCCTATATACATGTTGTTTATATAAGATAACTAGCTGCGCCCCGCGTTTTCACCCGCATAAGTTTCGATCCCGTGGGAATATCGGGATAAAAACTATCCTATGTCCTTTCCCGGGACTCAAACTATCTCTATACCAAATTTCATGTAAATCGGTTAAAAGCGGTTTAGGTGTGAAAAGGTAACATACGGACAGACAGAGTTATTTTCGATTTGTAATATTAGTATGGATGTGCACCTATTTATTTACCTATAGCTAGCATCTGACCGCGGCTACGTCCGCGTGGATTTCGAAAATAGCACGGGAACGTGCTACCGGGACAAAAGTAACCTATGTTCTTCTCCGGATGCCATCTAGCTCCTTGCCTTTTTAACCGACGAAAAAACGGAGGAGGTTATCAATTCGACGCGTATATATTTTTTTTTTTATGTATGATGACGCATAACTTTTTACAGAGTAGTTCGATTTTGATAATTCTTTTTTTATTAGAAAGGGTATATCCCGAAGTTGGTCCCATATAAATTTGGAAAAAAAATTCCAAACCTATGGGTAGGAAAACAGGGATGATTGATTGTTCACTCACTGATTGTAATGTATGACCACGCATAACTTTTTACAAGTTAGTCCGATTTTGATAATTCTTTTTTTATTTGATAGAGCATACCTTGAAGTTGGTCCCATATAAATTGGGGAAAAATAACCTACTCTAAGGGTGGGAAAATAGGGGTGATTTATTTTTCATTCACAGATTTTAATGCTGAGCTGTGTATTACAATAAAAAAATAAAAAAAGGCCTACCCATGTACCAACATGGGTAGGCCTTTTTTTATTTTTTAAATACTTAAAAAAAAACAGGCTTTATATACCAATATAAAGCCTGTTTTTTTTTAAGTATTTTATTATACAGCAAATAATAGTTAAAGTAGGATTATATAACAATCAATACCTAAAGTAAGGTAGGTAGCTATTTTAAAAGTAATCAAAAATTAAGCATGTAGTAATTACTAAATTATAGCCACAAAAAATGTTAAAATAAAAACTTTTTAACAAAAAAATTAAACCTCCGAAAAAACTGAAAAGCAAAAAATAATAAACCTTTTTTATTTAACCTCAATAAATAAGTTCTTAAACTAATGTAAGTATACCTCAGTAATTTTGAGTCGGCGCCAAACAATCAATGAACAAAGATCACTAAATGACCTTAAATTTAAAGAAAATAACCAAATCAAATTAACAATGCAACGTGAAATCTCCAGCGATAAACATTAACATTCCAAAATTTCCAAACAAAAAATGCCTTCTCCGCACAGCTACGATATTAATTTGGTAGTTTGGCGCCGACTCAAAGTTACTTAGGTATACTTACATTAGTTTAAGAACTTATTTATTGAGGTTAAATAAAAAAGGTTTATTATTTTTTGCTTTTCAGTTTTTTCGGAGGTTTAATTTTTTTGTTAAAAAGTTTTTATTTTATATCAAAATCCGTTCAGATTAATATAATTAATAATTATTTATTTATGTCAAAATAAATCCATACTAATAATATTATCTTATCACACTAATATTATAAATTCGAAAGTAACTCTGTCTATCTGTATGTTACCTTTTCACGCCTAAACCACTGAACCGATTTAGATGAAATTTGGTATAGAGGTAGTTTGAGTCCCTGGAAAGGACATAGGATAGTTTTTATCCCAATATTCCCAATGCGGGTGAAACCGCGGGGCGCAGCTAGTTACCTATAATTATTTATATTATTACTTATGCCAAAATACATTATAACTAATTAATACTTAACTCATGTCAAAATTTTTTAGGCATGAAAAGGTAACATCCAGATAAAGTAGAGAATGCCTTAGGCATGTCCGCCTTGATTTGTACAGACGCCAGCACATCAAGCTCCTACAATCTGTCTTTCTTTAATAGATTTTCAACTTTATCGCAACAACATAAGATTCAAAGTTTATTGGGAAAATCTGACAGGTTCGGGTAGCTTGATGTGCTGACGTCTGTACTTTATTGTTTTAAATACTTTTAAATAGTGGCGAACCCCTTTTGTTGGTCGTAGTTAGCTAGATCGATTGGTGATTAGTGTCTCTGTTTACCTCTCCGAGATGGACACTGTTATAGTATTTTATCTCACGGTGAAGCGATGCGCGCTTTACTTGTGTTTACCAAGTGTACAAACAAGCTGTGAATGTGTGTGTAAGCGCAGGAACTCTCGGTACCATCCGAGACCGAGACAATAGCGAAGTCGAAAATGTGTGTGTGTATCTGCGTGTGTGTGTGTTATATACTGATGCTACTCGTGTTCAAGCACACATTCACAGCGTGATAAAAAAAACCTTTTTTTTGTAAAAAAAATAATACCTATGTATTAGCCCTTTAAGTTTAATATAAGTTGTAGGGAATATTTTGATATAAGCGTCGTCGCGTCGTCGGTGGGCGGCTAATGAAAATAACAGCAGGATCCTTTCTGCAATAGCATTCATTATTGCTGAGTATAATGATAAATCGCCCGACGATTGGTCCTGCTGGAAGCTCTTCCGGAAGGACTGGTTTTCGTCCTGCCGGAAGATTGTCGCGCGTCCTGCTGGCAGTACGCAGTTTGTATAAAAAATGATTTGGTCCTTCCAGCAGTACGGTGACCTAGATCTTGAACTCACGCTCGCCAGAAGTCAGAAACATTTGGTCAGGTGAAGTCAGTGTGTACTTAAAATAAAAATTCGGTGGTTTAAGTATTAGAATATTATTTAATCATAATAAAATAGTTCTGTTTTTATTGTTTGTACTTTAGCTTTAGAAACTAGGCTAAACTACTCTTATTACTATATGTCTATTTATTACTATTATATATTAAGGTGCAAGTAAACGGCGTAAACTCACTAGGATCTAGGAACTATTATGAGGAACATTAAATCGGGAAAGTAAAAAAAACATTAAGCTGGAATGCCATGCTGAATATGATAAGCAAAACAGTTTCTTCCGGTTTGTGGCGAACAAAGTACACACCTTTTGCCACAAGCTACACAGTAGAAACTTGCCTTTTGTTGTCTCTTGTGTACTCTTGAGCATATAATGCATTTTCTTTGCACTCTTTGTCGGCTTTCGTCTTTGGATAAAGCTTGTAATATATGTTCACCTCCTAAAGTTGGTTGGGAATTCGAAGGCCGATTCTCTTTCATTACAACAGGATTGGCTCTATAATTATTATTAATTAGTTGTAAGCTCAAATTTTGGGTGAATTCTTTATGCGTTTCGTGTTCCTGTTTACTTTTTAAGAAATAATTGAATGCCAAGAAGGCGTTAGTCTCCATTATGCCGAAAATTGAGGCATATATACGATGCACCCAATTTTTGGTTCGCCACACTTCTTCTAAAGCCAAACCACCTTGACGAACATGATTGTTGATGTCGATAGCTGGAGCTCCGTCAAAATACTGCTCGACGATTTGGTTTCTGGGAATTTCTTTAATGGTAGTGCTCCCAGAATTATTATCATACCGTATCTTGCGAGCTGGTGTTCCCGGCAATGTTGTTCCACACGTGGATACAAAACTGTGGATTTTTCGATCTCTCCAGGCTGTAGCAAGTACTTGAAAACCTTCTAAATTTGTTTCTGCAGTAACTGAATCTCCTTTGTGAGGTGGACAGCTTTGCAGGAGTTGTTTTAAGGGAAACTTAGCATGAGCAGTTTTAACAATTCCAATAAAGAACAGCCCCCTTTTACGTAATTCTATGGCCGTTTTTACAGATGCAAACCATGAGTCACCGATAATAATACGACCAGTGCCATGCCAAGGTTCAGTCAGTCTCAATGTAGTTGCAGTACCAGCTCCTAGCTGTCTCTGCCATTTTTTTTCTGCCATGCTGGCTTTTCCTTCATTAATTTCCAGGCGCAACATAATCCTGGTGCAACTGTCAGCCAAAGTTTTTACCTCACAACCGACTCCTTTAGGTTTACGTTTTATTTTAATCACGGCTGGCATTCCGTTTTCGAAGTAGTTACCCCGACCATACCAGGCAAACATTGATTCGTCAACGGTAAGTTTGTAAGAAGGAGTTAATGCACACAACCATCGGTCATTTACCATGTTAATGAGAGGTCTTATCAAAAACCATCGATCAGCATGTACTTGAACATCAGTAAACGTCAAATTCATCAAAATTTCTTCAAAACGATGCTTACTCATACCGAATCTCGTTCCAAATGCAGGTGGTGGAAAAACTCCACTTTCATTAGTAGACCAATAGTCTCGCCTTTCTGGTAAAACATTTATACACATGGCATATAATATCCCGAAAAATTTTAAAAGTTCTTGGGCACTTAGTATATTTCGTCCTAATTTAGCATTTGTATACCGCAAGATGTCATCCATTTTATCCACAGGGAAAAATAAGAGCCAAATATCAATTTCTCGGATGTTCGTGTTGTTCAGATCCATCTGCAGACGTGGCTTGTACATGATATCTTTAAAATTATCAATTGTGACACCTACTTTCATTGCCCAGTCAACGTTTACGCCACCAGATGTTACCGTTACTACGGCTTCATCGACTTCCATATCAGCATGATGTACTGGATGTGGACTGTCTGCATAATTTTCTTCTTCTAACTCCGATTCTGACGACGACGACGAAGAGGATGATTCTTCCCGCTCGGCATTAGCATCTTCACCCTGAAGCCGCATCATGTCTTCACGTCCTGGAAAAACATTGTAACATGATATAATATAACTAATATTAGGCATTAATAATAAAAAAAAATGTTCCACTTTGTACACCCTCTCCAATAAATACGTTTTATTTTATTATCAACACAAAGCTGCGGAGCAACGCGTCGTGTCCACTAGTAGGTACTTAATTAATTGTGTGTGCAATAAAGCGTTGTAAAAATATAATAATATCGTATAAATAATAAGCCAAAACAAAACTTACCATGCTCGGTATTAGCAGGATTTATTAATTCAATAGGCATTATTGAGCACTCCCCATCAATATCCCATCGCACGCGTACTTTATTATTATCCAAAACTCTGACCACAACTCCAAATATTTCACTTATGTTATAATTTTCACCGAAATGTTGACGGCTCCATGCGTTTTCGGTACCTGGCGCGTCGAAACAGGTCGCGCGGGCGCTGACGCGCTGGCCCCGTGTATACTCGAGCGCCATTGCTCGCTCACTGAAGGTCAGTTGCAACGAGTAACCGTTTTTTGCACAGTGCGAAAGAAATAGAAATAGTCTATTTTGTCGTGTAAATTTGAACCTTCTATCATATATCATTACGGTACTGTGATCGAAAAAAGTTGCGTCCTTCCGGAAGTACTCCAAGTCCTGCTAGCAGGACTCCGGGCGATCTATCAATAAGCGTCGGCTGTTTGGCGTTTTCATTACCCGATCCCACTGTACACCCCTTCTGTTTGCGTCGGGGCTCGGGGGTTATAGAATCCGTCGCTGTTTAATTAGATTTCGCAGAATAATTTGGATAGCAATACTTATAATAATGTTCTCGTAAATTGGTTTTACCACACACTATGATTAGATTCGCGTCTTCCGCGAAATCATAGCTATGTACCCACCTACTTATACTAGGTATACAAAATAGACATAGTTGGCAGTAAACGCGAAATAGCATGCGCAAATCTGATGTAACGTCACAAAAAATCTATACTATCCATACTTTAATAAATATTATAAATTCGAAAGTAACTTTGTCTGTCTGTATGTTACCTTTTCACGCCTAAACCACTGAACGGATTTCGATAAGGCAGAGAGATAGATTGCATCCCGGGGAAGGATATAGGATAGTTTTTATCCCGATATTCCCACGGGATCGATACTTATGCAGGTGAAACCGCGGGGTGCAGCTAGTACTAATATAGGTAATAGTAATAAAGCTGAAGAATGTGTTTGTTTGTTTGAACGCGCTTATCTCTGGAACTAATAGTAGGATAAAAAAAAATATTTGCATTTGATAGACAAATTCTTGAGGAAGGCTATAGGCTAAATAACATCACGCTATGACCCTTAGGAGCCGAGTAAAAAGAAAAAAGTCAGACAGAATGCAATGCGAAAACGAAGTAATAGCGCGGGCAGAAGCTAGTCCTCCTTACAGGGTGAAATTGAATTCATGGGCATCCTTTTAAGGGGTCATTGTACTCGTCGTTATGAACAACTTTTACTATGAGACTAAACCTAAAATCGCGAAAAAAAAAATTAGCTGTTCCTTGCATTTATGTTCACATAACTCATCAAAATGTAGGGAAGAGCTGATTTTTTTTTCGCGATTTCAGGTTTCGTCCCATAGTAAAAGTTGTTCATAATGATGACAATGACCCCTTAAAAGGATGCCCATGAATTTAATTTTACCCTGAATACGTAGTAATTTAATTTTACCTATGTAGTTAGGAGTAAACGCGAAATACTCGTAGCATGCGCAAAACTGATGTAACGCTAGCTACTACAAATATTTAACAAAAACGAAGCAATTTCGTCGTACTTCGACTAGCAGACTTCGTCGAAAACGGTCGATATTAATAAAATAGAATTCTCTAATACCTGTGTGGAGCTGTGAACTTTCCAAGAACTGCATTACCAGACTTATATCTACAAAACCGAGTTCTGTGAAGACGCGGTTAATAAACTGTCAATGTCAACCGGAGCAACCTTGACAGGAATTCTGAGAGTACTATCAGTTTGATTTTATCCATCTGAACCTGCGGCTCTCAAAGTTTCGTCGACCTTACGGACGAGACAGGGGCGCTGAACGGTGGACAGACGGTTTCCTTTGGAAAACCGTGTTGTAAATAATTTAGCGAGACATGATATTAAAATTTTTGGGCTTTAATATTACAAGGAGTTAGGTACCGACTAATTTGTACATTTAGAATTCCTAAGAAATCCAACAAACAAAAAAAAAACTATGATGAAAAATTATTCTTCTTAGTAGCGTTCAGATCTATACTAATGTTGTGCCGCACGGGTCGATCGATCAGGTTAAGCTACGTTTGTCGCGGTTGGTCCGTGGATGAGTGACCACATCTTTACATACCAAGGACCCCTCGTGCCTCGGAAAGCACGTCAAAGTGTTGATCACGGCTGTAATTCGTGGATCTTTGACAGTCGTTATGAGTCGTCAGAAGCCCGAAAGTCTGACAACCAGTCTTACCAAGAGGTATCGTATTACCCAGTAACAGGGTTGTGGAGGTCAGATAGGCAGACGCTCTATGTAAAATACTGGTATTGAGCTGCATTCGGTTAGACTCGAAGCCGACCCCAACATAGTTGGGAAAAGGCTAGGCAGATGATGACTAATAATATACCTGAAGAGTTTGAACCGCTAATCTCTGAATTCTGGAACTGCCAGTCTGATTTGAAAAAATCTGTTTGCATTTGATAGAGGAAGGCTTTTGTCTATTAAACATCACGCTTTGACCCTTGGAACCGAGCAAACAAAAAAACAAATCTGAAATAGAACTAAGTGAAAACGAAGTGATAGCACGGGTAGGCGATGCGATGCGACGGGGCGGGGCGGGAAATAAGAAATTTCACGCGGACGAGTTCGCGGGCAGAAGCTAGTTTAATATTAAAGGGAGGTAGGAGGACCTATTTTTTATTGTGTGGAAGTCCTCATGGATGTCCACCACCCTAGGTTGGGTGGAGGGTTCTGTCAGACTCTTACTCACTAAAACCACACAGTGTCCTGCTGCTACCTTTAGCCGGGGTGCTGGAGTGCTTGCGCATTTTGTCATGCTCCCCCGGCCACGTGTTGACCCGCAAGAATCCATGCGGACCCCATCACCCTCAGCGGCCGCAAACGGCCACCATTCCTCTACAGAGAGGCGCGCGCGGAATACGGCGCGCCGCCGTCTCGGGCCTTTCACTGTTCAGGCAAACTCCCCAAGTCTGTTGCCTGCAGGCCTCACCCTAAGGCGGCCGGAGATCGTTCCGCGTCTAGATACTGACTATTATGCACAATGAGAATTCGTTAGAAAACCAAAATGAAAAAAAAAAAAAAAAACTATGATTCAAAATTATTCTTCTTCTTAATAACATTCAGATTCAGATAACATTTTTCAGTATAATTTTGCTAACAAGACTCTAAAATATGTTCGCGCTTTACTTCGGCTGCTGACGTTGTTTAATTAACGAATTCCGAAAACCGATACACAGACGCGTTTGATTAAACAGCATCACTGGAAGCGCCAGTAACTTGTGATTATACTGGAGTTGCCAGTAACAGGCTCTCGGAAACCCGAGGAAGATGATCATCTCTTTGTGATGATGTTATGGGAATGGAAGATTGATGTGCTCGGGTAGGCAGGCCGTCTCTAACCTATTGGAGACCCTGGGCACATGAGGATCATGGGGACCCTGTGAAGATAATTAAAGTAGATAAGTAATAATTCATTTTAATTATGACCAGTTTTCAAAAATATTCTGCTACAAAACCATTAAAAGAAACATAAATATTATACTAAAATTTCGTACGTTTGGGACTAGAAACTATTACCTACTTGAAATCGCACTGAAAATCAATTATTTTTTCATTGAATGCGTAGTATGGAAGCCCTTCCATCCTACGCATTCAGTGAATCTACATGGCTGCAAAGAATGATTTTTTTGAGGGCAGACCGGGGCCCCTCTCGATCGCGGGGCCCAGAGTGCCCAATGGATAAGAGGGGCCTGCGGGTAAATATTAAAAGGATGGGATTTCTCGCTTTCTATTTGTTAAGATCATAGATGGTTAAGATGCAATTAAATTCAAGTCGTCTTTCGATTATAAGTTAACTAACTTCTGCTCGCGACTTTTTCTTTGAAATTTCTTGTTTCGACCTATCCCGTCGTATCGCATCGCCTACCCGCGCTATTACTTCTTATTAGCTTAGTGTTCCTCGTGACAATTTTTATATTGCTCAGCTTTTTATTTTTTTTCTGCCATACTCGTACTTACTGGTTCCGTGCGTCTTTTATCGAGGTGTTTCCCTTCACTTGAAACTCACTTCTTCTACATTTTCACAGAAGAGACCGGCGGGAATTCAAGACCAAAATACAACGAGAAAAAAAAACATTTCCAAGTTACCAGCCCAAGGGATAGTCCATTAATCACGTGAGGTTTTTAGCAACATTTTAAACCCCACCCCTCCCCCTGGTGATACGTGGTAAGGTTTTAGACTAACAAATAATTTGTTTTATTTCTTTTCGTTGAAACTCCTGTAACATTTTTTCTTCAAACAAAAAAAAACTGACCATAGAACTTTTAGTACCTCTGGCCTGATAATAAAACGTGTTTTTATGTGATAATACGCACAATTACTTTTTCTGTTCACTTCCTAGTATCGATATCAGTTATCGTACGTTAGAATCGCTTGTACTAGATACACTCGAGTTGTATCCATATAGGTATGCCCTACATTCACATCATTTGCGTAATATTTCATAAGTACCTAAGTATGTAGGTACAGTCAGCATCAAAAGTCGATTAACACTATCATTTTACATGTTATTAAATTGACAACAACTTTTTTCAATAAACTGATTTTTAGCTTTTCACATAATAGACAAGAGTATATATATTCTAAAAAAAAATCTTCTGCTGCAATTTTGAACAAATATTTTGCTCAATAACTAAGATTAAAAAAACTGAAGTGTTAATCAACTTTT
This sequence comes from Amphipoea oculea, assembly GCA_945859645.1. Taxonomy (NCBI): domain Eukaryota; kingdom Metazoa; phylum Arthropoda; class Insecta; order Lepidoptera; family Noctuidae; genus Amphipoea; species Amphipoea oculea. Next base: position 19,183,076 of record OX243864.1, on the reverse strand, counting down.
GATGCTGACCGTACTACGATGGATAAAATAAAATTTACTAATAAAATTTAGTTTAATCAATAGGAAACAAACAGTTAATTTATCAAATTAATTTTCATTCGAAAACATCAATCGGCTTCTTACTAAACTTCAACTATATCCGACGACCCTGGTTACTTATCTCTTTTGGTGACCGTACTTACACCCTCATTTCGCCGGTTATATTTATATCCAGCTTATGGTCATCAATCAGGCACAAATTTAGACTCCAAGGTGCTACTAAGAAATTCCAGATCGAAAGCCAAAATAACACTATTGCCGACGACGTTCTGCTTGATAATCATGATCAAATTAGCCTTAACACCTCACCAAGGTTATGTCTGGACTTTAAAAGAGACTGTGACCTCTGGGTTTGTTTCGGCCTTTCATCTCAGAGTAGTCAGATAGGAAACCGTCCTTATCTAGCTTATTTTTGAAGTGGAACTTCTTTACGCACGCTTGACTTGGGGAGTACCTAAGCTGGCGAACGCGTGACGTAAGCGTTACGAAAAGTGTGATCGGGCAAGGCGAACGGGAATTGAGTGGGAGATATAAGCAAGAGTAAGCAGTGCGCGCGCAAATTTTCTTTCTCTCTTCCTCTCATAGCCAAATACGTTTAAAGTTTCACTTCAGTCGTGTGGTCATAAGCACACTCGGTTTATTTTTTTTTATAATTATGATTTGTAAAAGTGATTCCGATAACCTATTAACAGAACAAAACAATTTCATTTCATTTTATTTCACGTTTCCAAGAATAAAAACATATCCTTTCAACAATACACAGTCATTCTCAAACAATAAAATGCTCTAACAATGGCGCGGATCCGTAATCAATTTTCGCCGTATTGGAGGTTTTAATATGCCTTGAAGCCTTCTAACGTCTAATGACGCCAGCGCCTGTAGTAATAACTGGAAACTCACTCGTTACCTTTCGGAGAATATTCAAGGTAAATCTGTAGCTACATTATATATTATTAGGTTTCTCATTTATTATAGGTATACTAGTTTTTGACCACGGCTTTGCCCGCGTGGATGTCAGCTCCAAACGGATACGTACTTAGAATCTGTCCGTGCCGGTGTGACTGATCCTTGAGTGAAATACTTAGTGCATAGTTGGGTTAGTTTTTACTTTAGTGTTCCCCCTTAACTAATAAATGTTGTATAGCGTCTGTATAGTTATACAATGCTTTGTCTTCTTCTTTCGAAAGTCAAATTACTGACGACTGAAAGAGAGAAATCGGTGTGTAACTATACATCAGTATAATACGTTTATTAGTAAGGGGTTTGTATTTAACAGGCGCTTCTCGCCATCAAACTCGAAGGTTTGCGAGTGAAATTGTAAAAACAACAAAATAATGTACGTTTGAGAACGAAAACAAAAAACAATGTGTGTTAATCCAGAAAAAAAATCTAAAAACTATATTTTCGGCATCAGACTCGTTCCCCACACCTAGTCTAGCAACCAGTCTTACCAAGGGTATCGTATTACCCAGTCACTGGGTTGTGGAGGTGAGATAGCTGTCGCTCCATGTAAAATACTGGTATTCAGCTGCATCCGGTTAGACTGGAAGCCGAACCCAACATAGTTGGGAAAAAGCTAGGCAGATGATGACTCGCTCCCACACCTCGTAGCAATTACTTTTTTTTCAAAAATATTTTATGTACAGTTTTGACTTCGTTAGAATTTCATTATATGTATGGAATAATAATAATGGGTACACCATGTAACGAGGTTCTTTTACTTAGAATGACACACTTCGTTCCCGCGAAAACATAAAATTGGTTTCGAATATTTTCTTTGTACGTATTTTAGAAGAAAATTGCTTTTGAATTTGGTTTCTTCATTCAGTTCCTTTACAAACTAAGTGATTCTTTTCTTCGTCTGTGAATTATTTATCTTGAAATAAGTAAGTAGGTAAGTACCTAATATCAGTATTTTCCAAGTAAGGTAATGCATTTTTCTTGTATCGAATTATCCAGATAGAAAAATCCTTGTTTAAATCCCGAGATTTCTGCGTTGCTGCAAAGAAATACCACCTCTACACCTTTTTACCCCACCCGTTTCTAACAGGGTTTTATTATCACTACATCTACATATCTATCTTCTACATGGTGAAATTATATTCATGGGCATCCTTTGAAGGGGTCAAGGAAGAAATAACGCTAAGCGAAAACTAAGTAATAGTCCGGGCAGGCGATGGATGCGACGCGACGGGGTGGGTCGGGAGAACAAAAGAAGTCGTGGGCAGAAGCTAGTATTATTATAAAACAAAGTCCCCCGCCCGCGCCGCGTCTTTCTGTCTGTCACGAAAATAGTCAAAATGATACTCAAAAATTATCGAACGGATTTTCATACGGTTTCCACCAACAATGGACGGAGTGATTCACGAGGAAAGTTTAGGTCTAGGTACGTACCTACTTCATTAAAGGTTTTGTGTATATTGGCTGACATATGACGACGGTTATAGAAGATATCGGAAAAAATCATGCCGATTAGACATTGGATGAAATTTCACTTTAAATTCTATTTTCCAACATCCAGGCGGGCGAAGCCGCGAGCAAAAACTACTCTCCTTATAACAACAAACTGCGATCGCCAGTTAGTCTGCTAAGTGCGATAAAGCACGAGGAACTATTGCAAATAATAAAGATAGGAACTAATGCAAATACCAGGTGCGAGGAGGTGTTTCCTCGATTTGGTCAACAAGCTGTGAGGCGGGCAGAACCATATGTTGGACTGTTGGTACCTAGGTCTGTTTTTCGAACGTGATGTTATATAGCAATATCCTTCATCTGATAATACCAAACAGATCAGCCTATAATGTTTTTACTTTTGAGACTTGAGACTCAGGCCTGCACGATGTGAGAGGTATCTAAAATATTTGATGAACTTATTATTAAAACCGCCCCTAAGACGACCCACTGACCAAAAAAATACATATACAGGATGGCAGGGACATCGAAGCCCAACCTGTTACCATGGATTCAGTACATGATTCTGGACCCGCTGTGTTAAAAAAAGACGGGTTGCACTCCGGGAGTGCCGGCAGAAGTGAAAACTTGAATATTAACGTTGAAATAAATCAACTATGAATTGAATTAATATACTTAACTCATTTTCTTTCGCTATTTCTTCGTCATTTTTTTCATTAATAGATGCACTTTGTTCAATTTCCATACTTTAAACACTTTATACACACGAATTTTACGAATACACAGCAATGTGGCCACTACACAGACGGTCGAGCCATCAGCTGTCACCATCTATGGATGAGCGTGGCACGCTGTAACATAAACATACACGAACATTCGCGCAAGCGCCCTGCGCCGCCTAAACGAAACAGCAGGCATACATTTTCGCCGTGCCGTAGAAAGAGAGGGGGATACTTCCTCTCCTACGCCGCGCCGGCTGTCTACTCTCCATCCGTCTTACGAATTTTCGATCAGGTCACGTGTCCTGACGCGAGTTTAACATTTTTTACTCATTACAAAAAAAGTGTACAACGCCGCTAAAGAAGTTTTCACTTAAAAAAAAATCACTGTTTCATACATTTTTATCGCGCAGTTTTTTAGAAAACAAACAGCAGATTTTTTTTCTTGTTTGTCTAGAATCATGTGCTGAATTCATGGTAATAGTTTGCACGTCGAAGTCCTTACCACCCTATAAATACAGAATAATTGAGAACCTTCCCCTATTTTTAGAGTCGGTTAAAAGTATGATGACGAACGTTGCATTTGTTTTCGGAAAAACATTTCGAAACTCAAGTTTCACCACAAGGATTAAACACGGAACCAGTGAGCACACAAATCCACCTAAATTCCTTTGGCAGGCTCTATTTGCAATCAACAGAGTCGCTGTATTTCGGTTCCTATGTAACATGGAATCGATGGAACTACACAAAGGCAATTTCGAATTCGGTACTCAATTACTCCCTATGTTCGTTGGTGTGAAATTGGAACGCAAAGATTAAACGATGTATAATTGGATTATTCCTGTGATGTCATAGCAGCCTGCCGGGTAACTGTATATGTATAACACACATCAAATGGTAATTGATCGCAAAGCCTTTCATTTTGACATCCATTGCTTTATAGGTTTGAAAAATTCGTCAACTCAACGTACGCGAACGTGGCTCAACTATTAAAAACCCAAAATAAGACATTTATTCAAACTAGGCTGAGAATCGGCACTTTTTGAACGTCATAATGACATAAGACAGTCCCCTTCACCACTTCTGTAGTGCTTTAGCATGGAAGAAGAAGTGGCGCAACCATCTCCCCAGCGGGAAATGTCAAAATGAAAGGCATTGCGATCGATTTCTATTTTGTTTGTGTTACTCAATCACCGCGCTGGTACCGATGACGATATGAAGATATAATAATATGATGAATGACGATGGTGTAAGGAAAACTAAATGGGTGATGTGATTATGTCACACTGACTAAACTAAAGTGATGTGTTCTTTTGTTAATAGGCAGAGTAATCCGATGACCGTGTAGAGATGTAAGATAGTTTGTGTGTCTGTGCGTTTGTTGGCGAAAATGTATCTACTTATTCTAAATTTGTTTGAAAGCTTTTCCGCGTATGTTTTAGGACAGGTTTTTTTCTATCGTTTACTTTGATTTTGTGAATATAATTAGCGTAATAAAACATAATATTACGCCTGTAGTCCCTGCAGGGTTAGGCAGAGATGTACAGATCAAGCTACTACAATCTGTCAAATTTCTTTAATAGATTTTCAACTTTATTTTTAAAAAATAAGGTTCAAGTTTGATTGGGAAAATTTGACAGTTTCGGGTAGCTTGATGTGCTGGCGTCTGTACCTACGTATAGTAGGTACACCCACATTTCGCCTGTCTCAATAAGGGTCATACCTATAACGGGGGAACGATACTATGCCATCAATCGGCCATAAGTCCAGAATCCGCCGTTTATGCTCACTAGTTCCTTCTCGTAGTTCCTTTGAAGGAACTACTGAGAATTTTTGGACTTTTATGTCCAGAGCTCCAAGACCAATCTTTATGAAAGGAGTCCAGCTCATCCCGCCATCTCAGCCCAGACGGAAATAATAAATTGTATTCGAAAAAAAATCTTACCACAACAGCAATTAAAATAGTTTACAGACTATTTTAACTTAATTAAAAATGTAATCAACAATCATAAAATAGAGATTTGGCGTTCCTCGGAATTCATTATCACAGTCAATAAAGAGAACAAGATTATGGACCATTCCAAGAATAGCTATTATGATAAGATATAAACGTAGTATATATGTACTTGTACATATATGGCAGTAATACCAAGTATCATACCAATATATTGACAATTCTCAGAATCAATAAAATCATGTTAATGGACGAGTTTCGATTAGACGTCCAATTTGGACATAAAAACGGATATATTCATTATGTACTCAATGACGTCACGAGATACTGATATATGTTATTTAGTTCGTCTTCGTTCCAAGAAATAATAATATCTCAAGATTATGCAGATGAATTTAAATATGTTATCGATTGGTTACGCAAAAATACTTATTTATTGCGATGATTATAGATTTTCTCTGTTTTATTGCGTCTTTCGTTTTAGTCCAAGCTGTGTGTGTATCGCACCCAACTCCGTTTATTTAACCGCCTAGCAACGACGGCCGTTCAACTAACGGACTGAATTATATTCAATTATAGTTTAGGTTAACTGTAACAAATCACGCGTGAGCCGAATTGGTCGCAGTAACTAAGCCAGGGCACCCCAACCAAACGGGTTAGGTTAGGTTAGAACTGTGCGCGCCACGCCCTCATCTCAGAAGTAGGCAGTGAGCAGTGCCACTGTCGCTGCCGGCCGTAGTCGAGTCAATGGTCGGCAGCGAGGAGTTCTGGGACGCGGTGGAATCCTTCTGCGAAACAGTCATCTCGCAGAAGGAGGCTGCGGAAAGACAGAGAGAGATCTCGTCCACTCACCCGGCCCGCAGCAGGCGCAACGGGCGTCGGTGGAGGGCGGACAACGGCCTCTTCCAGCCCCCCTAAATGGGTACCAGGGGCGAGGGGACGTCCGTCGCCCCCCACACATCAGGACCCGAGGTAGCGGCGCGTAGTGTTCCACGCGCGCCCCTCTTAGATGTCGCGGGAGGAGTCAAACACCTCACTCCTCCCCCAAGACCCAAGGAGGCCCGCAGTGGCGGTCCCGGCACCAGTCGGGGGTTGCGAAGGATCGTACGTTCCCGCGACCCCCGGCGTAGTTGTGAGATGGAACACCGGGGTGGTTTATAGTCAGTAAGAGTCTGACTTAATGACTAAAAACCATTTTCCACCCCGGAAACAAAAAGAAAGGTTAGAACTGTGATAAACCGCGTGCGAGCCGAAAGAGCGAACACTACTTCCAAAGGCCAGGCGGTTAACTAAACGGCTAATTTAATCAGTTGGCTGCGACACAATGTATCATCATCATCATCATCATCATCATTGTATCAGCTGATAAACTTCCATTGTTGAACAATAGATCTTGACTAGCCTTCCCTAAATACAAATATTAAGTACTAACTTTGTTTATTTTGATCAGTAAAAGGTCGACAATCACATTTTTAGGTTTGCGTGTAGGTACCTTTTCTCACTTACTTATTTTGGCCTAGTGAGTGGGAATTAATGAATATAACGTTAATTAGAATAAATGTCACATATTTGGGCAGTGTTCCGCAGCCAAGGTCGGTCAATGAAACCGCACGAGTTTCAAACCTAGCTTCCAATTTCAATGATTTTCAGCAATTTTATAACATGTAAGATATAGGTATATTACTTACACCACTGTTTTAAGTGTTTACATCACAAGTTTTTATTGTATTACTAATGAATACCTACTAATGATGTCGTCATTTTGCAAGCACGCCGCGCCGTCTATTCCTCCTCTTGTTGCAATGACGTAGGCAACAACCGTATCTTGATGTTACATGGTATTGTTAGTAGGTAAAATATGCAAATTAAACATATGACGTCAAATCACTGAGTCTGACACAGTCGATTACTCATGATGACTACCTTCGTAATTTACGGATCTTAACGGTAAAACGAATGACGTTGGAATGGATTTCGGCGCATTAAAGTTAGCTAAGGTTTTCAAAAACTTTGGCAAATAATTTAATTTAATGTTCTTTGTCTTTACTACGTTTATTTTGCATACCTACAAGAAAGAAGCAATTTTCCTAACTAAACAGACAGCTGTGCTGCTGGGGAGTTTGTTCCGCCACTTCTTCTTCCCAGCGAAAGCACTAGGAAGTGCTGAACGGTGGGCGTTTTGGGGGCTGTCTTATGTAACTTTTTCGTTCGATTCTCAGCCTAATTTGAATAAATGACTTTTTATTTTGACTGCAGAGTAAGCAAGCTGAATTGGGCTGGCCATATATACGAGTCCTGGAGTGGAAACCGGTTATCGGCAAGCGTAGTGTGGGACGCCTCACAGCCAGATGGTCCGACGACCTTAAAAAGATGACTGGGTCAGACTGGACGCGGAAGGCGGAGGAAAGGGTGTTATGGCGCAACCGGGGAGAGGTTTATGGCCAGCAGTGGACTGCGATAGGCTGAGTTGATTGATTCAAGTCAAAACCCGGTGCGATAATGTATATCCATGCCAAATTATAGCTTTCTAGTACTAAGAGTCTCCGAGCTAAGCTGCGGACGGACGGACGGATAGACAGACAGCGAAACTATAAGGGTTCCTTGTTGACTACGGAACCCTAAAAAATGCTGAACGAATTTTATTCAAGTCCAATCTCAGATAGATGGACTTTCGGAGTGAGATTTTGTATTTAATCATATTTTGCAGAAGGTTATCATCTGCCTTGCCTTTTCCCGACTATGTCAGGAGCGACTTCCAGTCTAGCCTGATGCAGCAGAACACCCGTATTTTACATGGAGCGACTACTTATCGGTCCTGCACAACCCAGTAACTAGGTACAACGTGGTAACCTTTTTTTTTTTTGTCGCGTTGGAAATCCTCATGGACTTCCTCTATCGTGGGGGTGACAGAGGGGCATGCCGGACTCTTACCGGCTAAAACCACCGCAGTGTTCCACCTCTACCTATGGCCGGGGGTGCGGGATTCGCAAAAGCATTCTCCGCTCCTGTACTTGGTACCCTACCGTAACGACTGTCAAAGATCTACGAATGACAGCCAGGACGTGCTTCCCGAGTCACGGAGGGGCCTCGGTATGAAATGGATGGTCACCCATCCACGGACCGGCCTCGGCAAGCATTGCTTAATCTATGTATATGATATTTACATTACCTAGGTCAGCTGTCGCAGTTCAACGCTACTCGGGCAAAGATGGAAAGGCTTAGCAATTTTTACCGTATTTCTATGATACGCAAAACATATAAACGGTGACAGATATTTAGGTATCTATTCATCTCATTGACAAAATCCCTGAAAGGTAACCTTTCTTTCTGTTATAGAGAAGAGGCTTTTACGTCACCCACGTTTAGGAACCTTCCTTTGTCGAGACACACGTCACGCTAAAAGTATTGGGATACATAGATACATAAAAGACTTAAAAAGAAATCCAGTAAACCTACAGATTTATCATCTACCTATACATTTTTGGTACAAAAGACATGTTTACCTATCTATCTATAGCCATACCTAATATTATAAATTCGAAAGTAACTCTGTCTGTCTGTATGTTACCTTTTCACGCCTGAACCGCTGAACCGATTTCGATGAAATTTGGTATGTGGTAAGAACATGTTTTATCCCGATATTCCCACGGGATCGAAACTTACGCGGGTGAAACCGCGGGGCGCAGCTAGTTATTAACAAAGCTGAAGAATTTGTTTGTTTGTTTGAACGCAATCCACGGAACTACCAGTCGAATTAAAAAAAAATAGCATTTTATAGCCCAATTCTTGAGACAGGCTATTTATTAATCATCACCCTAGGGGCCGAGCAAAATTAACGAAAGTTAGAACGCTAAGAGAAAACGAAGTACTCGTAATAGCGCGGACGGGGCGATGCGATGCGACGGGGGAACAAGAAATTTCCCGCGGACGAAGTTGCGGACAGAAGCTAGTATATTAATATAACAAAGCTGAAGAATTTGTTTGAAAAATTATTTTTGCTTTTCATAGCCCAATTCTTAAAGAAGGTTACTTATAGGCTATCGGTAGGATTTATTAAGATCATGCTAGGAGCCGAGCAGAGGAAAAAAAAACTGGTCAAGCGCGAGTCGGACACGCGCACCGAGGGTTCCGTACAAACCTGTTTAAAATATTTTTATTATATGATGTAACTACAAAATTTACGGTTTTCGCAATTTTTCCTTTATCTGTCCTATAAGACGTTGCTTCGTACCAAATTCTGAGTTCACGGGAAGTACCCTGTAGGTTTTGATTCTCTTGCGAGTGTCGAAAATTTGCAGCATAAACGGCTGGCTGTGTCTTTTGATTGCGTTGGCTTAGAAATTTGATTTTTTAACAGCTCCAAGGGACTCCAAGGGACTTGAGTATTTGATATAAATTCCAGCTTGACACCTCCACGTGTTCCTGAGAAAAAGGGTCTTGACAGACAGACAGACGGACGGACGGACAACAAAGTAATCCTATAAGGGTTCCCATTTTCCTTCCGAGGTACGGAACCCTAAAAAGGCAGAAAGAACGCCAAGCGAAAGCGACCTATAGCGGGGGCATCATTAAGTTAAAAAACAAGAAAATTCACGCGGATGAAGTCGCGGGCAGAACCTAGTCTTTTATATTCATTTAAACAACGAGATAACTACAAGATGTCTTCAGCATATTTCTCGTAAAGTTCCAAAAGCAATCATGTTTTCTTAGAATTTTCTTGAAGATAACGAGGTCCCAAAAAAGTAGAGGCATGTCTTAGAAAAAGATTTTAAAAGGAACCTACGCAGATAAATAAAATTTAAGGAAAATCTCGTACTTTTGACGTAAGATACCACTTCAGATTCTTGGAAATTAATTGTGAAGCAAATTGATATTTTTATTCAAATTAATCGGGTTGCATAATTTGATTTCGTTGACGTGGATAATAAAAAAACATCAAAGTCTTGTAGAGCTTTCGGGAAGAATTTATTAGTAGGGATAGAAATTTAATAGGGACAGGGAACTTTAATTTAGGGAGATGGCTATACAAGCTGGGTTCTGTGTTAACATTGGAGCAGACAAAAAAGATGTGCTCCAAAGTACCTTCATCCAACCCACATTCGCGGAGCGAAATGTCTCTAACCCATATTTTGTGAAGGAAAACCGGGGAACAACAATATTAGATATCACTTTCTTTGATGTTTTCATAAGGGTAACTCAACAACGTAAATTACGCAAGGAACGTGGCTGAACTGTTGAAACAAAAGAAAATGTGATCGATCGTCTTTTTATGTGTATTACGCAACTACTCACGCAACTTCTCAGCGCCCTACCTAGTGATAAAGAGCAGCTGCTCTGCCGTGCCAATCCAAAAGACTGTAACTCAGTCTCAACTTACTGTGTTTTAGCTCAACAAAGCCCCATCAGTTTCTCTAAGTCTGTTTAGTACCCCTGACCAAATTTTTTTTCATTTCAATGTACTCGTATATCTTGCAAGATATGGCAAGCTAAAACACACTATACTACGTTCAAATTAAGGTTTAAACATGCTGGAAAACTGTATATCGTCAAAAATCTCACATGTGGTTTTCAAAAGTTACAGTGTATTGGATTGACAGGGCAGTGTAGCAGTGGTGGCCCAGAGGTCAGCCCCAACTTACGAGTTGTAGGTCGTGGGTTCGAACCCAGGCAGGCGTTTTACTTTGAGTAAATAATTTCATCACCATTACCACTGCTCTCAAAACGGTGAAGGAAAACATCGTACGGGTTGGTAGATGTCACATATCTTCGAATTTTTGGTTCTAGGACATGACGGTGTCCTCACGATGTTTTCCTTCACGGTTTTGAGAGCAGTGGCGATGAAATAATTTACACATAGTAGGTAAGCAAAGTTACGCCTGTCTGGGTTCGAACCTTCGACCCACAACTCGTAAGTCGGGCCGTTACCACTGGGCCACCACTGCTCAACAACTGAAATTTACATACCTGTTATTTAAATAAGATTTTAAAACAATAGCGACTTTTGTGAATTCCACAAACATTAGGAGGAAAGACAAAAATTTGTTCATTAATAAAAAAGTGGTCCCTAAGTATCCAGTAAAAATGTTAACGTTTTATTATAATTGAGGAAAAAGATTCGCTCAAAATATCCAAAATAGGTACGTTGTTAAGACCATGGATGGCTACCTATACAAAAACTAGAAGATCAAAATACAAAAAAAAGAATCATTTTAAATCATTTTAAACACACACGTAACATATATTTTGAAGTATATTGCTAACCATTGCTTATTTATTTATTTAGTTTTACTTAATTTTACAACACAAAAATATATAACAAAGAAAAATTTATCGAACACTAAAAATATACAATGGGCGGCCTTATCGCTTTCTGCGATCTCTTCCAGGCAACCTGCTTCTTATGTTCGAAATCGAAAAAGTCTGCTCAACAACGTAAATAATGCAAAGAATGTTGTTAAACTGTCAGAATGAAAGCCATTCCTACTTTTAGTGTGTTACGCCATTAGCCATTACCCCGATGAATGTTATTATACAATCCACGTGTATGGTTCTAGATGAAAGGAAAATATCATCGAGGTAAGTGCTGTTTCACGGGCCGTTTATTTGCGGATCATGTGTGGCAGATGAGAGTGACAGGAACAATAGGGGATGAAATTATATCCAATCCCATTTTCTATCCCATTAGTTGTATAGGCGACATCCATTTATGAGCCATCAGCCTGTTTTGCCTTATTATAGAAAGAAAGACGCCAACGTCCGCGAGTCGACACGTTGACGTCGACAGGACGTCGTAGGCGGTGTCGACGTCCTAATCTATTAATATCGAAGGCAGATTGTAGAATTCGTCATTATACATACGGCGCCGTCCGTTTGCATACTGTCGCCGATATGTATAATACCTAAGGCAAAATGTATAACGCCTAGGCATTATGATTTTCGAATTCGGAGAAAACTAAACGGCCTTTTCCCTTGGGATTTCTGTATGAACTATTGACATTTTGACCAGACGTCTGTCCGGTCAGCATAGCTATTCACAACTATTCGACAGGCTATCGTATCGAAAATTACACATTTCGATAACCTGATTTGCCTTGTCTCCGACAGCAAACAGCTATTGGAAGAATAGCGGTCGTCTATTTGATTTAAACTGACAACATTTTCGGGTTTTGGACTTGTGAACAGCGTTTAGAGGACTCCTACGATAACATTGATTGATGTTCGATACAGTACGGAAGCGTATCGAGAGGTTGTAAATAGATGCTCCAGTAAAATTTTCCAGGAATTTTCATTCCGAGAGTTATGTATGTAAGTATATTCTAGTACCTGGTACAACTAAATATTGAGTAAATAGTCTCGAGTGCCAAATGACAATAAAATTCCAACGTAATACCATACGGGCAATATTTCTTAGAACTTTAGCATTGTCCGTTCAATATGGAATCATGCCAAACGTTCGCCAAACCACAATTATTGTCCCTCGAATCAAGGTGTTTCTGCTTACACCATAAAAAGGACATGACTATATTTTACATACAATATGGCTTACATAACAAAGGACAGTAGAACATAGAATACCGAGGTACTTTTGTTTTTCCTTGGACAAATCCTCTGTCTGGGGAGAAAGGGGGGTTACCTATGTCGGAATCATCGGTAGGACTCCGACATATCCCTCCTTTCTCCTCTTGACTTTTTTTTTCTTTAGTCGGTACTAAAACCCTATTGAAGTTCCTTCTACTACCATAAGTCCCGGGGAGCCGGGAGATACATATACATTCGCCGCACCCTCGACTGGAGATTTGGAACTTGTGTATAACTTTGTTACCAAGATGCCATTTGAAAATTTGCCATATCGGCTAACTTATGTCCTACCCCCATCGTCAGCAGCCTACAGCAGTCCACTGCTGCACATAGGCCTCCCCTATTGCACGCCATTTAACTCGATTCTCGGCGACTCTCATCCAGCTGCTACCAGCCATCCTGCGAGGATCGTCGCTCCACCTAGCCTGAGGGCGTCCTACCTTACGTTTGCCGATTCGCGATTTCCACTCAAGAACACTACACTAACGTTCATCGGTTGATGCCCTACAGCAAACTATGTTGGGAGGAAAAGAGAGACCAGAGTCGCTGCCATACGGTTGTCATTTTTTTATGCGGAAGACATCAAGGCAGGAGGAACGACCACGGCGATCAAGTCTGCGACATCCAATCATTGGAATTCTGAATTTACATCTCTTGGGATATGAGAATGTCTGCTGGGGAGTTTGTTGCGCCACTTCTTCTTTCAGGCTCACTAGGAAGTAGTGAAGGGCGGTCGTTTTGGGGGACTGTCTTATATAATTTCGCGCTGAATCTCTGCCTAGTTTGAATAAATTACTTTTGATTTGATTTTATACCATATCAAGGATTTCACTAATCCATTTGTGAAAATACTATTGACGAAATATTTATTTCAATCGAATACAGGCTACTTTACCATTCTGACGCGACTGGTTCATATTGGTTTTCTTTTGATCACACAGAAATACGGGCTCTCTTCACAAATACTTCCGCTGTTCCTGTTACCAATTGAATATAATCTTTTATTTAGATAGCATCGGTTTAATTTAATTTCTATATCTAGGTACAAAATAAAATAAAGCTATTCTAGCAGACGTTACAAAGGGGAGATAACAAAGGCTTTTCTTCTCTAGATAGTCCTCTTTCAAAGCAGCTGGCGAACCGTTCGCTAATATCGCAAAATAAATAGTAGGTTCGGAATAAAGGGTATTTCGAATACAAAAGGGGTACTGCAAAGAAGGATTAGAGGTAAAAGATGTGATTTTTCCTTTATATGAAAATCTAAAGCATATAGATTCTATATTTATGCTTTCGAGAATCTCCATAACCAGCAGGTGGTTCCCAGGTATGGTCCAGTGCAAAAAATGAAGCGTAATGTCGATGAATATACGACTTCGGCTTGATTTTTACAAACTATATAGGTACTTAACGTTGCCTTTAGCATAGAAATAGGTACTCATTATATTTTGACTGCCCCGTTGGTCTCGTCGTCGCAAGCACGCCTGCTGAGTGTGGGGTCCTGGGTTCGATTCCAGGGTCGGGCAGAGCGTTATTGGGTTTTTCCATTAGGAATTTGTTAGTAACAGCCCCGAGTTTGGAAGTTGGCGGTGTGACACCCTGGGCCTCGGAAAGCACGTTAAGCCGTTGGTCCTGCGCCTGTTCTTTCCGGTCGTGTCGGTGTGAGTAAAAGACTATACAGGGTAGGGTAATTGGAAGATGGGTGCAAAACTTTAAGGCGAAGATAGTACAGACAATTGAGAACCATCTTAGCCATGGTTGTCGTAGACGAAAGTCTTACTACTTAATTATCTTTTTCCTAATTTTTGTTTTTTTTTTTAAATTCCCAAAATTGTAAGTAAACTGCTTAATTATGGCCAAATTGAATGATAAATTAATTCATTTTCATTTTATTTAATTGAAGTAAGTATGTGTAAGCAATCTAGTAAAACGTGTTTTAGGCCTCTGTGTCATTAGACATAAAAAACATAAAAATTTGGTTAAAAAATAATTGGTAAGACTTCGTCCAAGACAACTATGGCTTACTTAAATGCTTCTATATTGTCTGTACTATCTTCGCCTTAAAGCTTTGCACCCATCTTGCAATCACCCTGTATAACCATTAAATGCTGTGTTAGAGGTTTATTTCCAATTCTGACTTAGCAAATAAATACTAGAGAAGGTGACGTAGTGGGGATTTCGGCGACACGAAAGAAACCGATCTGTCATCATTATCTACTCAAACCGCGAATCGGAGCTAAGTGCTATCTCGAGACGTTGCTAAGCTGATAACGTATTTCCCGAGAAAAACATTTTACGTAAGACAATACTACAGAATACTTAATAGTACTACGACAATACATAGACATCGGAGATCCCAACTTGTAAAACCACAATATGAACCAGCATACTCGTAACTATCCCTACTTTTTTTTTCCTCAGTTAGTTTTAATTATGTTCTGACAGTTCGCGTAATTTATGCGACCTACTCAAATGTCCGTTCTTTGGCATTGTTCGTCGACTCGTTGAGCTCCATAAGGTGGAACTAGTCGCGACCTCGATCTCACTGGTGGTCATGGCCAAAAAGCACGGCCTCACCTGGCTTTGTGTTCGACAGTGATAGCAGTGGTGGTGGTGGTAGTGGTGGGTGGTGGTGGCGGTAGTGGTGGGTGGTGGTGATGGTAGTAGTGATGAGTAGTTAGACGCTAGTCTAGTTCTCACGCACAGAAACACCGTTCCAAACGGAAAGGCGCGTAAAGAAATTCGAAAAGTGCTTTGGAAAATCGAATTTTATTAAAAAAAAACACTGCATAAATCAATTAGGTACAAATAAAGTTTATTGAACTCTTCGATAACTGAGCTTTATCAGTACCGACTTTGTTTTGAAGATTTTACGGGTATTTTATTACTTATTTACACCCAAAGTTACGTTAGAAATAGCAAGAAAAACGAATCTTTGTTGGTTCATACTAACTTAAAATGGCTTTTTTATTTTACTATTCTGTTTCCGTACAGACAAAATTAATACTAAGACAAAACGATATCATGTTTAACTTTGGATGCACAATGTCAAACAGTGGAGTAAATACTCTCTCGAATATGTATGGAAAAAATATTTACTAGTGGCACAAGCCACTAGTGCAGTTGAGCTGCGTAATTACTGATAAACAGATCCACTATAACCATGGTTCTTTCCTCACAAAACCATCTTAGACAGCAGTCTACATGGTCTTTATGCAATCTGACTAAGATTATGTCTGGACTTTAAAAGCTAGACCTCTGAGACCTCGTAGAGGCGATCGGCAGCGGCGGCGACCTCTCGCGTCCGGCCCTGGTTTAAGCCATGGTCCGAAGCGAGAGGGAGTGGGAGGCAGTCACCTCCTTCTGCGAAGCAGTCATGCTAGCGAAGGAGGTGGCGGGATGGCTCAGGGAGAGAGCCTCACGTCCCAGCCGCCGCGGGAGTCGCTCCGGGCGTCGGGAGCCGCGTGACGACTCTCGACCACCGTAGGCGCGGGCCTGCGGACGGAGAGTAATGGGTAGCTCACCGTCCGATCAGTACCAGGCCCGTGCCGGACGGCGCGTATGTGTTCCACGCGCGCCTCAAAGAGATGTCAGCATAAAGGAAGGGGCCTGTCAGGGCCGAAGCCTGCCGGGGGTGCGGGATTATCCGAAAGGGTTACCGCTTCCCCGGAACATAAAAAGCTAAGGAAGGAACAAGAGTGGGTATAGTCAGTAAGAGTCTGACACTCCCTTCCGCTCCACCCAGAGCGGGAGGGGTCATTTGATGAGTAGCCATCCACAAAAAAAAGACCTTTGAGTATTTGCTTCGGCCTTTCTTCTCAGAGTAGTCAGATAGGAAACGCCGACCTCATTTAGTTTTATTTTAAAAATATGATTGATGTGTAAATGTGTTTGTACAAACCTACTTACAGAAATAAAATCATCTATCACTACAAAAAAATCCATTTCCACAGCGCCATTGGAATGTTCACGGTCTTCAGCTAAATACTTAATTATTCCATTTTCCGCAAATAGTTAAGTGTCACTACTTTGTAATTGCAATTTTAGCGTGTATTACAAGCGGCGCTGATTCCCCGAAACACGGCACATTCGAACGGGCAGTAATTACGAGTCGTACCTCAGAGAGGCCGCCAGTCTTACTGCGAACTGCTGGTAATTAGACCCTTCATTACCGTTCTACTCGGAACACTGATGGTAAGAAAAAGAGGTAATTCACTCAACCGGCTAACTACTTAGTTTCGTACTTCCGACGAAGCGTTGGTGACCGTTTATCCGTCGGCGCTTAAATCCTTGGTTCCAGTGGATGCACGTCTCCCTAATTAGTCACACTTTGGTAACAAAACGTGCATTATTCATTGTATAAAGACGTACGGCTAATGTTTTTGTATGATAGGAATGTTGGATCATTTCAGCGTTATTTTCGAGTTAGAGTATGAAATAAATACGTCTGCATACCAGGATTTGTTGACGGGAAATGCTTCGGAATCGCAGCAGCATGAAACATTTTGCTTAGAAATTCTTTTTTTTTCATTGTAAGTTTTACTGTTGTAGTCCTGTGCTGGCACACATTCCAAGGTACTTACAAAGTAACTTGTTGCTCATGTTTTTACGGCTATATTACAAACTAGCTTTTGCCTGCGACATTTTCCGCGTAAAATTTCTATCTCCCGCGACCCACCCCGTCGTATCGCATCGCTAGCCCGCTCTATTTCCTACTTCGTTTTCGCTTAGCGTTATTTCTTACCTTTTTCCTTTTTGTTCGGCTCCTAAGAGTCCAAGCGTGATCTTAAATAGCATTATAGCCTTCCTCAAGGATTTGGCTATCAAATGCAAAAATATTTTTTTTAATCCGACTGGTAGTTCCAGAGATTCGCACGTTCCAACAAACAAACAAACACTTCACTTGATTTATTAGTACCTATAGATCTTGATGAACGTCAGGCTTGTTCCTAGGAGCTCCAAATCTATTATTCTCCAAATTTTTTTTCCATATATTGATTCCCAAGAGCTCCATAATTTTATTAGTTAAAATAATAAAATATTAAAACTGTTCCCAGCGGCTCCAAAACAAATCGCGTAAAGTCAACAAAACACGAATTGCTAAAATTAATGTTATAATTTCCTAGTAAATAGTTTCAGTACAAAGGTAGTCACTAATCAATATTATGCTAAGTATATACCTATTGTAAAATTGAAAACAATAATCTCACAATGCACTTTCTGTCATCAAAAATTTACTTTATGACACACAATATGAACCGGTCAACTCTACAACACTCGAATATCAAAACATTTTCCCATCACAAGGGCACATCTAGACATGAATAATTTATTTCTTTTACCTTTTATTCTTTCTACGATAGAGGTTAACATTGTTAAAGGGATAAAGCCTTTCTTGGTATCAGAAAGGCTTTTTCCTTTTAATAAGGTTTTCCCAGAGCAAAACAAAAATCTGAACTTGTTTCCTTTCTAATGGATTCGAGTTTTGTTAATTTTTTTCCTTCGTAAGTACCTCTCAACCAGTCGACAAAAGGTTAAAAATAGTAGGTAGATACATACTTTTAAGTCATCTCATCTGCATAGCCTTTTCCCAACTATGTTGGGGTCGGCTTCCAGTCTAACCGGATGCAGCTGAATACCAGTAATTTGCATGGAGCGACTCCCTATCTGACCTCCACAACCCAGTTACTGGGTAATACGATGCCCATTCCTATAATGGTCGCACCCACTGTCAAGTGGCGCGCGTGGAACACTGCAGCGTCAACTCGGAGACTGTCGTGCCGGACGACGGATGCCCCCAGTCCGCCGCCCGCAGGCCACCTCTCATGGGGGAAACAACTTTTTATTTTTATATAAATGTTGGAAACAAAGTACCTACTTATAAAACAAAACTGTACAAATATTTCTTTCTCGAAATATTTCGTTATAAATAAACTTGTTGGGTTAGTAGTGTCCAGTCTTAGCTCGAGAATTGGACGAGATAAGCATCCGACCTGATGCACTATCAAATTCTCATTGCTCAACCTCGTTTCAAAACCCAATAACAGTAATTTCGTACACAAAAAAAGTACAAAAGCGGACTTAATGCCTTAGGCATTATCTACTAGTCAACCAAGGACGGTGAAGAGATGAAAAGAAAAAAAAAATTAAAGAAAGTAAAACAAGAGGGAATAAAAGTTTTTTTCTTCTTAAGCCTGACATGCAAACAAATGTCTCAATCCTTTTAAAATGGCCTGTATTCTGTCGGATAAGTAATTGCATTACGGAACCACTTCAATTTGCTTCCGCATCCCGTCCAAACTTAAAGATGCATTGAAACGGGGTGTTCTACCCAATACCATAGTTCCGCAATCAATAACCAGTTACCAACATAAACACACGATGACACGTGACACGAAACTACGCGAACTGACGCGAGCCATCATCGCTGTTCGCAGTTACATAGTCTCCATAATCGATCGTTGAAATCTGGCTTATATCAGCACTAGGTTCGTTCACATTCCCCATGTCAGTAACTACGAACGGTATTTTTCAATAAAGGTCTGTTGAAATGTGGGGAATTCAGCTCCCGAGAAATTGCATATTTATTTTTTCCTTGGTTTTTCTCTAACACATGGTAAGTCGGCAGTATTTACCCAACTTTATTCATTCATTCAGTAATTTCCTCTACATCACGCAAGTGAGTTCGTGAATAGAAATGTAATAAAGTTCTGTGTTCCATAAATACATTTAATGTGCCAATGTATTCAAACATCTTAAAACATTATATATATTTTACATACATTATGTAAAGTGTATGTACGTAAAATTAATTCATTCCGTTGGGTTTTCCCAGATTATTCAGCCATTAGAAATCTAGGGACGCCCCACATTCACAGTTATCTGAATTGACTCAGTAACCTTACGATATTAATAGAATATTATTGTACGTTCATATTATATCGTTATAGCAGACGCTCATTCATTATCATCACAGCAAATACAGCGTTTCGAAAACATTATTCAGAGCGTCTTTTCAGTTAACTAAGTGCCTACAAACGAAGTTTCCTTTTCTTCTTTGTGAGTCTATTAATATTTGATCATTCAACCTGTTTCTCCGAAAGACAAAATGTCTTTTAAGAGAGATCATTAATCTATTATTTAGAGTGAGCAATTAGTTAGAGTGGTTAGATATTGTTGTTACAAAACAGAGGAAACTTCAAGTTGTCTCTGGTTATATTGTTGTTACAAAACAGAGGAAACTTCAAGTTGTCTCTGGTTATAAACTGGGTGCGGGGTTTATTAGTTGTTGACTGTCACAACATCCATACTAATATAACAATAATATATATATACTAATATACAGGTTGGTCCAAAAGTCGTGGATCAAACGAAATAGGGAGATGGAGGTCATTTCCAACAAAAAATCTTTCTACAGTATGGTCATAATTCAATTGCCCTAAAAGTTATGAATGTTTGTGTATACCGAGTTCTTTTACAATTGGACAAATTAAAAAAAAAAAATGTGATATATAACAATAAAACAAACGGTGTTGTATTACTACTAGATAATGTATCAGCACTACAAAGTTCTATTAGGGCTCTGAGTATCAAATTTCAAGTGCAATTTATTTTTTTCCAAAGATTTTGTAACGTTACCAAAAATTATTTCTCACTTTAAAAGCGTTGGAAATGACCTTCTTTATCCCCCTACTTCGTTTGATCCACGACTTTTGAACCACCCTGTATATTATAAATTCGAAAGTAACTCTGTCTATCTGTATGTTACCTTTTCACGCCTAGACCGCTGAAGCGATTTAGATAAAATTTGGTATAGAGATAGTTTGAGTCTCGGGAAAGGACATAGGATACTTTTTATCCCGATATTCCCACGGGATCTAGACTTATGCGGATGAAACCGCGGGGCGCAGCTAGTAAACTATAAACTACTGTCTAACAGTAAGTAATTTAATTTAACTAAAGAGGAATTTCTTGATTTCCGAGACTACATATTTACTGAATCGGAACATAGAAATACTGTCACTCAAACGTAGACGTTGATGGATTCGGTTGGATAACAACACTTGTCCACTTTGAGTATCAAAATTTTTACTGCAGGAGCAGTGGTGGCCTAGAAGTTACGGCCCGACTTACGAGTTATAGATCGTAGGTTCGAACCCAGACAGGAGCTTTATTTTGTGTAAATTATTTCATCACCACTGTTCTCAAAACGGTGAAGGTAAACATCGTAAGGAAAGCGGCATGTCCTAGAATCAAAAATTCAAAACATGTGACATCCACCAACCTGCTCTTGGTCCGCGTGGTAGGTCCACTCCCTCTCACCGAAAAGAGGACTGCGTCCCAACAGTAGGGACATTATAGGCTGATTATGTTTTATTTGCATCTAGAGATATTTTATTTTAGTTCCATACTAGAGAAGAATCTAGAGAAGCGAAATAATTTAAAAAAATAAAAAACCCGACTGCAACCTTATACTAAAACTAACTGAAAAGCTAAAAACAAGCGATGACAGCGATGCGGATGAATTCTTTGTTGCCCTATAATGATTGTTTATTTTTTCATATAATTGTACATATTATTATAGTTTATATTTAATTTATATTATGTAAATATTTAATTTTGGAGAAATAAAAAAAAACATGCCCATTTTGAATTAAATAAAAGTTGGAAGCAGGCGGGGCCCATACCATTATTATAGTTTCAAACTCAAATGGGTCCCGCCTGCTTGCAACTTTTATTTAATTTAAAATGGGCTTGTTTTTAGCTTTATCTACAGTTAGTTTCAGTATAAGGTTGCAGTCGGGTTTTTAATTTTTTTTATTTCCAGCTGTTTAGTTTACAAATGTAAACGATTTCGTAGACGATTTACTTAGTTCTTGGTACGTGTTTTTTTACGATTTGTCACTTTGAATTACTTTTAACCATATAAATTGTATATATTGTTTTAAAAGCCTTTATTTTGATATCCCACTCGATAGGTTTTGAGAAAAAAAAATTTTTTGAAATCATAATATGGCGCCAAAAATCCGCCATTTTGTTTTTATTTTTATTTTGATATACCCAGTGTCACTCTCACAGTAAATATGAATCTAACGACACCTCTCAAGCTAAAATCCATCGAGCCGTTCAGGCTGCAGAGCGTGCCAAACTATTATACATACAAACATACATATACTCTCGAAAAACATAACCCTCCTTCTGGCGCAGTCGGGTAAAAAATTGTCATAAAACGTTAATCTTTATCTTCAAAACCTTTTTTTTTTTTTGGAAATCCTGAAAAGGTCATTCGCTATTTTTAAGCGTCGCTGTAAATATGCGACTGGAAGGAATTAAATAAAGTTTTATCACTGGAAATTGTTGAAATAATTACGTAAGTTCCACATTTCTGAGAACAATTAATGGCGGATCGATTTTACTCCCACAGAAATGTTTTTCTTACTTTTACACTTTACGTTCCAGCAATTATAAATTTTTAACTGACTTCAGCAAATGATTGTAGACATAGGAGCGTAAATTTTTTTCGTCAGTTGTAAAAAAAAGCAGTGGTAGCCAAGTGGTAGGTTTGAATCCAGACAGGCGCTTTACTTTATGCAAATTATTTCATCACCACTGCTCTCAAAACGGTGAAGGAAAACATCGTGAGGAAACCGGCATCTCCTAGAACCAAAAATTCGAAGACATCGAAGAAAGAAGAAGAATCAAAAACCCGCACTGGGCCCGCGTGGTGGATTACGGCTCACTCCCTTTTACTGAGAGGAGGCCTGTGTGTCCCAGCAGAGGGGACATTATAAAAAAAATATTAGTTGTTCCGTTTCATACATTTCGACCGCGTAGGTAGATATTGCACTTTTCTATGAAACGGCTAATTTTTTTTCTGTTGACCCGTTGGTTATCAGAAAAAAAATCAGCTGTTTCTACGCTAGGGGGGGTCTAGAATTATTATGCTGAATTCATACCAGTTATAGTTTGCGCGCTGGTTAAAAATGTATCCTGTAGTTCAATTTTCCGATTTCAAGAAATGTTACTACCTAGTACAAGGTATAAATAAACAAGACAGATTTTTAATTAATGTTTTTCACAGAAGAAATAGAAATAGGAAACAAATTGATGAAAAATAACAAATACTAAGCTTTCCGCGTATTTGGAAGGGATATTTTTCTACCTATTGTCGAGACTGACTTGCAACGTTTGTTTGTAATGTATCGAGATTTTGTAGCGCGTAGAGTACCTATAGTCAGTGGAGCCGATCCATGTGAGCATTGCGAGCGCATGACGATCATGTGTACAAACAAGTCAGTGCAGTTCGTCCAATATCGTTTTGTTTTTTATTCTTCTTCCAATAACCATAAGTTAATAAAATTAATGAAGCACACAGAACCTCCACATCCGCCATTCTGAATAAAAATGGACAAGTGCTCGAAGCGAGCGTTCGCCACGTTTATTGTATCGCCATTTTGTAACAAGAAATGGAGCGCGCTTGTAGTCGAAGCGAGCGTACGCCGCGTCTTGTGTTCTGTAGCGCCGTTTTGTAACAAAGTTCGCCTCGAATGATACATTACAAACAACGTTGCAAGTCAGTCCCCGCCTTTATGAAGTTTAGGAATATACCTTTGTCTTATACCTACCACAAAAACTTGTAGGTACTTAAATCTAACGTAAGTCTGCCTTTTCCCACAAACCACAACGCTCAAAGGAAACCCTTTTTGCATTACGTTCCACAAGATTGTTTACAATCTCCATATCCTAGAAAGTGTGGACTTCTTAAGAAATTCCATAATACAAGACTATAATTACCTTCTAGAACCGATGGTTATTCGATAGTACCTATAGAGTAATGGCTGGTTACCAAGTATTGTTTCACTGCAATAAGTTGCAATTGTTGCTCGACTAATAACTAGCTTTTTTATAACGATAATCGGGACTGTTTCCATGTAGTGAGAAAGATAATTATATATAATGTACTGGATACAACAGCTGCATGTTTCTGGAATGTGTTCCGAGAGCTGTTGGAAAACGGTGCAAGTAAATGATGGGCTGTCAAGCTTTCAATTAAGAGTAACTGAAATGTTTGAAATTATGTTTGTGTGAACATGGCTTTACTGTTGCCATCGTTGTAGCTGAATGACGTTTAATCACTTTTAGTTCTATAGGTTTCTGCAACCGCGATTCTAAGTCCCTAAAGCATTTGGTTATCGACGGATTAACCTAGCACATCTGCCTTAGGTAAGTATAGGTAACTAACTTTGCTTATTGCTAAAGTATATAGGTGCCCCGTTAAATAAGTATTGGTACTTATATGATTTAATTTGACACTTATAATAAGTACACTACAAACAATAACTGTAACATAACATGGCCTGTATTCCCTCAACATATGTATAAAGTGTCTTCAAAATCATTTTGTAAAAATTCATTTCCGAAGTGTAAAATGAATCATACAGATTTGTTCCGGTCCATATTCGGCAGAAGGCAGCCATTTAAAGATGAGTCGATGAGCCAAACCACAAATAGACCTCATCTATCGCTTTCCATCAGGCGTGATCGGGGTCAAGAGTGCGCCCATTTAGCAATAAAAAAAAAAAAAAAAAAAAAAAAAATAACAATAGGAGTATTTGTCAAACATGGTATTGTGACGTCAGGTTTGTCGAAGAGATTGTCAACTTTAACACAATCATACAGTTTGTAAAAATCTATAGCCTCATAAGTGGACAGGTAGGTATCTGTGTAAGCACAATGCACGTTTGTAATTGAACATTACACAACTGGACATTACTAGAGAGGCACACTGCAATAAACATAGCTCTTACATAATGTAGGTAGATATCAGCATCTCAGTAGATATAACGTCCCAAGATAAACTCCCACCGTTGTATCGTATCAACATAATATCTAATCCCGCGATACAACAGACACATGAAGCTGAATCCATTATTATTAAATACATATTGATATAGACAAACTGATTTACCTTCGACTTGATGAATGGCTGAACGCGGATTAGATTTTAACAGATTACATACACTCTGCCATAACTAGTATGTAACTACGCAGTATGGAAGTAGTCAGATCTGATGTGACCCAATTGGAACGTTACCAGATCAAACATTACGGCCGGTTAAGTGATTCCCAAGAATTTCTCGGATAAACATACTGACATTACGAAATTCACTGTCTCAAATGTTTTCTTCTCATAAAAAAGACCTGTTTATTGTGCAAACACGACACGTCGAGTTCGTAACTATGTCGATGTGATTTCAAGAAACCATCTATTATTTTTTCTTTAAATCTCAGAAGTACTTAGTTCATTGATTTCCTAGAACACTGAAGTGAACAGACAATTTTCTCCTATATAATATTAGTGGAATTAATTATGGAATCCGCCCTGCGCCATGGCGATGGCGTGACGAACAGAATTCTTGGTAGAAATATGACTCCATCTAAGAATGAACAGGGGAAAAGTACGTAGGTAGATAGGTACATAGTACGAGTACATGTACTTCCGCTGTTAACAAGGCGTGCTACGATTGTATGTTTTTATGTAACAACTAGAATATCGCCTGAAGGCGAGAGCATTGCACTTCAGTATTAAAAGTAAAGATTTAGCATTTCCTTCATAAAAAAATTGATTGTTATCTAAATAGCGGGTGTAGAAAGACACATATCGAAGCCTAGAGCCACTTTTAGGTATACGTCATTTTAATCATTTTTTGTGCTGCACCATATCTGGGAACCTTCTGGTTACGGAGATATTGAAGGTCAAAATTCCAACTTTTACTGGCGTTTTATTACGAAAACAAGTGTTTAATGTTATAAGTTATAACACAACATTATATACCCCCACGACCCCAGTACCGTTACATGCACCCATAGCATAATGTTTTACGTGCGTTACATTGCGCACTACTGCTAACAGCAAATCACATAAAAATAAAAGTCGTTTCCCAGCAATTATTTTTGTGCAATGTTACTTAGTTTGATGTACCGAACTACAGAATGCGTAGTTGACGGCTATTTAATGTGTCTTTTTAGACCCTGTATAAGTTAAAGTACATAAAGATGGGGTCTTGAAAAATGGAAGTAGGTACTTAAAGCCAGTGTGCTTGCAAGACCCATAGCCATAGGTTAATAAGAAACTACTTCAGCAACAAAACGTAATGTGTCGGAAAGCTTTGTTAAATTTTATCGCATGAAGCGCTTCCTGGTATTCAGAACCTAAGTACGAGAATTTCATATTTTATTTTCAGTTACCCAATATAATATCGACAATCCAATGATGTTCCTTTTATATGAATTTCCGTTTCACTGGCTTTATTTGGACGAATATATTTTTGGAACAACCCAGTTATTTTATTATGTGTTCATCGTATGCCTAAGATGAAATAGTGAATGAACAGCAATTACGACAGGGAAACTGCGAAAATATCTACAAAAAAATTCCGGTATTTGAATACAATAGTGAGCTTTGATAAATGGCGCAAAATATTTTCGGATGAAGTATCAAGAATTTACCTAAGTATTTGAAAAACTTGTATTTCTTACAAACAAGAATCTGTGGGAAGAGAAAAACAGCCCATGCCACGCCCTTTTATAGGCTGAATTTATTGACGGCCATAGTGAATCGTCGACTCAATAACATCAATATAATTTGCAGATTTTTTTTTTGTATTTTCATTATTATCAATTAACAGGAGGCGCCCGTGGCTAAATAATAGGTAACTGCCGCACAGGTCGATCGATCAGGTTCAGCTACGCTTGCCGCGGTTGGTCTGTGGATGGGTGTTTGTGTAATAAGGAGTAACTTAGGCTACTTTGATTTTAGAAAAAAAAACTTTTTGAAGTGAAACTTCTTTAGGCGCGCTTGACTTGGGGAGTAAACTGGCGAATGCGTTACGAAAACGTGTGATCGCGAGTAGGGAAGGTACGTAAAAAATAGCTGGAAATACCTCTGGTGTAAAAACCCGGTCCCGGTCGCATAAATATGCGACCGGGTTTTTACACCAGGTATTTGCTTCCAAGTACGCACACCGGGTACCGACTCAAACTACTTGCAAGACTATTAAGTATCTTATACGGCTACTCGCTCAAATACGTAGGTACTCAACCGCGTTAGTTTTCGCAAATGCGATCATGCTCCTTTTGGAACAATTTCATATGCAAGTATTTTTTACCGACTTCACAAAAAGGAGGAGGTACTATGTTCGGCTGTTTGTATGTTTTTTTTTTTGTATGTTTGTTCATCGAATACTCCGCCAATTGTCGACGGATTTTCAAAATTCTTTTTTTGTTCCAAAGTTTTGAGGTGGTCCCACTGTCACCAAGTTAGGATCTGATGATGGGATCTTAGAGTAATCGAGGGCAACCTTTAAATTTTATAGGCTCACTTATTGTTTTTCGCATATTTTACGAAGTATCTTGTGTATTTGCGTATGGTTGTCACCATCTCAGGTAGCTGGTCGGATGATGGAAGTTACAACTCCTTAACAGTAAGAAGTTCCTCGAACAGGCAAGGACTGTTTTAGTCAATTGTTTTGATGTTTGATAGGGCATTTGCCACATTTGGTCTCATGATCATCAAGTCATGACCTGATGCTGCAGTCAGGATAGTCTGCAGAGTACCTAACTCCTCGACAACTAACAGCAGATATATCGTGTTTAGGCTCATTGAAAAGGGCTCGATGTGTGGATAAACGTACTGTTAATGAGGAACACCGAAGTACATAAAGACCTGATGCTGAAGCCAGGAGCATTAGAAAAAGTACCAACCTTGAAATTACAGCACCGTAGTCGTGTTTGGGCTCATTTTAAACAGGACTAAATTTTAAGTTCAATGCAATGTTGACAAGTCTGGCCTGATGCTGCAGCCAGGATTATCAGCATCTAGTCTAAAAACATCAGGGCAGGATTTGATGATGGGATCCTGAAGAAATCGAAGGAACTCTTCAAATATTATAGGCACACCTATAGCGATTTGGGTATTTTTTATAGTAACTCATGCATTTGCTCTCGGAAAGCACTATTTGGTGACGTGGAACTGATGATGAAGACCACAGATGGCCACCGGAACTACTCAATAATATAGTCGAAGTATTTCACGGGTTGCGATTCGATTACTTTAATATGGTTCCTAAGCAATTCATGCTCGTCACAATGTGAATGGTGATACGGAGCTGATGGTGGATCTGGAGAACTCCTCAACAATTAACTTCCCTGTATCGGGAAAAGCAATATTTTGTTTGTAAAAGGCGATGATCACTAGGCTATTGTAACTTAGATAAATTATAAGCAGACCCACTAAAAAGCGTGAAATAAAAACTTTTTAAGAAAAAAAAAACCGACTTTCAAAAAAACACTACAAAGTGAAAAATATCTTTAATTTCGGAAGTCGGTGGCAAAAAACTAAAATAAATATCCAAAGACACCGACTTCCGAAATTAAAGTTATTTTTCACTTTGTAAAGTTTTTTTTGGAAGTCGGTTTTTTTTTCTCAAAAAGTTTTTTTTACTTTAATGGTTTGCAAGTTTTTATTTGTAAACGCAATTTTGCTCCTTATTTATTCGAAGTCATTGATCAATTTCCTATGCAAGTAGTTTTACTTCCAACGGGGCTTTTGAATACGCGATTGTATTTCTTATCTGTATGAAGTTATGGATCAGTTTTCTATGCAGATAGAAAATACTTGAAAGTATCTCGCTCCGTCGTGGCTCGACGCTCGAGTACGTAGGTACTCAAATAGTTCAACAACCGCGTTTGTTTTCGCAAATGCGATCATACTCCTTAACAGTAAGAGCACAG
The DNA here is from genome assembly GCA_945859645.1 of Amphipoea oculea. Lineage (NCBI taxonomy): Eukaryota > Metazoa > Arthropoda > Insecta > Lepidoptera > Noctuidae > Amphipoea > Amphipoea oculea. The sequence continues at coordinate 19,154,585 of OX243864.1, read as the reverse complement.
AATACTTAATAGTACTACGTACAGAAAGGACACTCCCTTCCTTGCCCTCATATCAGATACCGCACCTCACCCCGCACTTCGAGGTATTCGTCGCCGACTCTTTAGCAAGGGCGCTCGCGAACCGCAGCGCTGTATTACTGACACACAATTATGCGATTTAAGGTGAATGGGTAGTTGTAGCCCGCGAAATTCAATTTTTCTTACGTTTTTTGCAATTTTCAGATCAGTGTCAGGTTGTATCTTGATCAAAATATGATTTGCGACTATAATAGACATGTATTTACAGAATTATAGTCATTAGAATCATTAATATATCTCTTTAAGTTTGATTTCTACCATCAACACTTTTCCATACGACATTATTTTGTTCTTAACGGTAGAAATCTAACTTAGAAAGATGTATTAATGATTCTAATTATTATAATTCTGTAAATACGTACCTGTTAGTGTCGCGAATCATATTTTGATCAAGATACAACCTGACACCGACCTGAAAATTGCAAAAAACGTAAGAAAAATTGAATTTCGCGGGCTACAACTGCCCATTCACCTTAAAAGTTTTATTTGAGTTTTAATCACGATGGTTGGATATTGTGATGCTTTTCCGAATTCGTATTTACATATACTGTTTGTATGATTTCGCATTTTTAATAACATGCGATTCAATAACCGATTATTTACAGATAAGTCATTTAAACTAAACTATTTTAGTGTTTTTATTTCATTACGAACCCGACTATATAAATAAACAATTGAACTACATGGTCACTTCATAATAATGCACACGTTCGGGCAGCGCCGCCGCCGACGTCGTTCGGTTCCCCGACACAAATTGCTTTCCGCGCCATTTTTTTTTACGCTACTAGATTTCACGCACACATTTGCACGTATACAAACGTCATTTGTTTATGTAGTAGTAATAGGTAATTATTTTGCGAGCGTTGTATGGAGTGTCCGAGGTGTGGTAAGAGTCTACGGAACAATTTCGTATGCAAGTATTTTTACTTTAATGGTTTGTAAAAGTATTTATTTGTAAACGCGATTGTGCTCCTTATTTATAGGAATTCACGGATCAATTTCCTATGCAAGTACTTTTTACTTCCAACAGGGCTTTTGTTTGATTACGCGATTGTACTTCTTATTTGTATGAAGTTATGGATCAGTTTTCGATGCAGATAGAAAATACTTGAAAGTATCTCGAGCCCTGGTTTTAGGCCCTGGTTTCTTAAGGTGGACGTACTTGGAAGCCCTGGTACTCGATTTTGCAAGTACGACCCATGTCTAAGGGCTACGGGCGAGGCGAACGGGAGTTGAGTGGGGGATATAAGCAAGAGAAAGCAGTGCGCGCGCACATTTTCTTTCTCTCTTCCTCTCATAGCCAAATACGTTTGAAGTTTCACTTCAGTCGTGTGGTCATAAGCACACTCGTTTTTTTTTTGTTAAATTCCACGCGGATGAAGTCGCAGGTAACAGCTAGTTGTCAATAAATATTGATCCAAAAGCGATAGTAAAACCAACTAGATATTAGGTAAACAGAAGGGTATTATCCATTCAGGTAGAACGACAGGTCAGTGCCGGTTGCCTGACCTGCCTAGCCCCTTGGTTACTCACGCGTTACGACCCACCCCTGCACTCCGAAGTTATTGATACTTTCCAAGAAAATCTTCGCTAGTAACGCTATAAAATTACAGTGTTAACCTATTTTCTGGGTCGTTATTTTGTAGTATATTTGTGTACTTCTTTAAACAGCTTTTTTAATTTTATACCCTTGTGGTTTAATGAACTTTCAAGCGAATGTGTGTTGCGATATTGTAACATAAAATCATAAGTTTAACTTATACTAACATCAATACAGGTATTAATTTGGGGGCAAAGGGGTGGAGGGCGGGGGAGGTTGAGAGAGCTTGTGGCTAAGTAATAACAGCCGCACAGGTCGATCGATCAGATTAAGCTACGCTTGCCGCGGTTGGTCCGTGGATGGGTGACCATCTACACATTCTACACATACCAAGTCCCCTCTGGCCCTCGGAAAGCATGTTTAGCCATTGGTCCTGGCTGTCATTCGTGGACCTTTGACAGTCGTTACTGGTTGTTAGAAGCCCGAAAGTCCGATAATCTGTCTTACCAAGGGGTTTCGTATTAGCCAGTAACTGGGTTGTGGAGGTCAGATAGGAAGTCGCTCCGTGTAAAATACTGGTATTCAGCTGCATCCGATTAGACTGGAAGCCGACCCCAACATATAGGAAAAGACTAGGCAGATTGGAGTTATGCATTATTATCTCCGCTACCTAATTGCGGAACGCCAAATCGTCAAATGATTCTGATCAGTTGGCTTCATTTCTATCACAATTGGCTTCATTTTACGATTTTCGAATTGCGAAACTCTAGTTTATTATGAAACCAATTATGAACGTTAAGGCCCTGCGCAGAAACTAGAGTTTCGCAATTCGAAAATCGTAAAATGAAGCAAATTGTGATAGAAATGAAGCCAACTGATCAGAATCATTTGACGATTTGGCGTTCCGCAATTAGGCTGCTGGTTACATTTTAATTGTAAGGCACCTGCGGCAAATAAGGCCCACCTAATTTTAAAACCAAATAACTCAGAAATTATTGTAAAAAAATTAAAGAAGTCTAGTTCATATGAATGTTTATTTATTTGCGATTAAAATAAAAGGTTAATAGTAATACAAAAATCAGTATGGAAAGAAACATAACCATTTTTAAAAACACTTACCGTGGGCCTTATTAAACTACCATAGTAAATTAAGGCCCAAAAATAATTTTTCATTTTGAGCATGCTCTGGCGCTATTAAATGGACTCGTCGAGTTGCTCTTTGTGCTAGAGCAGTCTGTTGACTATGAACAGTCAACCGACATCCCTTTTCATCTATGTTGTAAAGTCTTTGCGGGTGTGTTATAATTTCAAGCTAGTCATACATTTTTTTGATTTCTGAGAAGTGTTGGCTAACGATTGGTCTGTTTAGCTTTTGCGCCCTAGCTGGATTCATGAACTGTGCCTTTCTCTTTGAAATTTCTGGATGCCGTTTCAAAAACATCTTTAGCCAGTCTTTGCAGCAAGGCCAATGTCTGCGTTGAAGTTATGTTTTAACTCATATTTTTCACAAAAGACGAATGCTTGTCTGCGAATAAGCTTTGGAGTATGTGGCATCCCTATATTTGCAAATCTTATGATTCTGTTGACAAGATCACATTCTTGAGCTTCAGTCATAATTGAACGGCGTCCTAAACATCGCATTGTATTTCCACTTTTCAAGTGGTTCCTTAGCGTACGTCTAGGTATATTATATCGCTCTGCTGCACCACGCTGCGTCAACTGCCCTCGTTGTACGGCTGCCATAGCAGAACGCAAGTTTTCTTGAGTCCACGGAGCTCGACGTGGAGGCATTTTTATTCGATCTGTGAGTAGAAACAAAAATCAAGTTGTATAACAAAAGTCGGTTAATAAGGCCCATGACCTACTGTAGTGGGCCTTATTAGACGCATAACATGCTTTATAAAATCATCAATTTAGAACGAAATTAAACACTTATTTTTGATTAATAGCATAGAAAATAACTAATTTGATGTCTAATGTTTAATAAAATTACGTTACTTTATAGCTTAATAACAATTATATCAAAATACTTACATTTCTTTATCACCAAATTTTATAAATTCGAGCGGTGTAGCGCACCCTGTCACAAATCGTTCACTACTGGCAAAATGGCGGCGCGCGGCGGCCGCGCGCTACCAACACAGCGAACCTAACGGTCTTGTGCATCTGTGAGTCAAGTTCGAACCGGAATTGAAATATTTTAGCGCGAGTTTTCAAATGTGGGCTTTATTACCCTCCGGGCCTTATTTGCCGCAGGTACCTTATAAACCCACAATGCAGTTTAGATACTTAGGCAGTTGCTCCATGTAAAATACAGGTAGGTACTCAGCTGCATCCAACATAGTTGGGGAAAGGCTAGGCAGAAGATGATGACGACAGAGATTAATTTACCTACTTGCGCAATACTAATCTAATTAATAAAATGTGCAATATATTATGTTGTATGCAGTTTCCCTAGTCTAGTCACAACAACCCTGAACGAGGAAATATTGCAATAACAGGAAGTGCACGTGCCCCCACAGCATAGGTACAAACAAATAATTCTAAGTAACCATTGAATCATTAGAAAACTACTAAATACCGTAGCATGTCGTCAGTATTAAAAACCATAACGCAATACACGCATCATACAAGACTTGCGCAGACGCAACGCACGGACGCACCTGCCTGTCGCGCGCCGGTTTCGTTAATGCCATTTTAATCGGCATGTAATTGGCCCTCATTGGGGACACGGAACATGGCAAGAGACAAATTACACAACTTCTCGGAAATTCGGTAAAAACACTTCACTATAATCAATTAATGTGATTATGATACGGCCGTGCCCCGCGGTTCGAAGCAATCGAGGTAAAACATCGGAAAATTAGCTGACACGAAAAAACGTATATTGCATTCATAGAAACTATGGATTTCCTATAAATGCATTACGGGCCTATATTACTTACCTTGTACATGTAATTTACTAGATACACGAAGCATGAAGTTGTTTGCTGCAGGTATTACAAAATACTTATGAGCAAATGTAGTGCGAGGACTAAAAATGGAGTACCTATGTACATATTTAGCGGTTCTTTTATTTTTTCCAACTTTGGTCTATACCAAAGTTGGAAAAAATAAAAGAACCGCCGAATTTTAGTCCCGAATTTTAGTCCCGAATTTTAGTGCCTTCCTATGTAGGCACTAAAATTCGTATTGAAATGGAAACCAAGGCCATTGAAGTTTGTTTATTGCAGAAGTGCTGTAAAAAAACAGCGAATGCGAAATATTTAATAGCGTCATAATCCGGCTTCGCTGCTCTACAAAAAAGTCCGTTGATAACACAATTTGAAACTGTAGTTTTGTCCTCCATACAAGTAGGTATTACATTTAGATGTACAGACGCCAGCACATCAAACTACTACAATACGTCAAATTTCTTTAATAGATTTTTAACTTTATCGCCAAAGCATAAGGTTCAAAGTTGATTGGGAAAATTTGACAGTTTCAGGTAGAGTGATGTGCTGGTGTCTCTACCTGAAACCACTAGTGAGTTTCACTTTTTATTCATACAAGGTTGCTTAACTGTTTTTTTTTTTTTTTTTGTTAGCCTATATTGTGTCCCACTGCTGGGCAAAGGCCTCTTTTTCCTTTCAAACCATCTTGTGTGTGAAGTCTGGCCATGTTGACCCTGCAAACGTCGTCTGTTATTTAGATTTATTTTTTATTCTTTCCAATATTGAGTTGAATCAACATTTGCTAACATCTAGGTTCAATAATTTTCCAAACTATTTGAAGATAAGCAACCAGTTGATTAACTTTTCAGTATTCAGCAATTTGGAATGGGTTTTACGGATCAACGGCAGTAGGTACCTAATTACACTCAAGTCTGATTCAAATCCCCGCGAAACTCGATAAGACATTTCCTAATGGATAGGACCTACTGCCCTTACAATAATAACGGATCTGTGTCCTGTGTTGTTAACTGAGAAGTATGGTAGAAGAAAATGGAGGATTATGCTTTGCAGGCCTGTGCCCCAGTAGTAGGAACACTGTGGGCTACTTACATAAGCTGATTACATTTTTTTTTTTTGCCTATCTTTCGTTATTTATTTATTCTTCTTAGCGTGTCCATAGCAATCTAAATGGACTTGGCCCAGAATTCGGCTACTTTGTTTGTTCTTTATTTATTTATAAGTATGCATACACACGTTACGTTACGTTGCAGTATAAAACTGATTTACATCCGTCATACTCATCACACACATCGGGTCAAGTTGAAAACCAGCGTCAGCCTCTAGTTGTCTGGCATTTTTGCTGAACTGGGCCTTTTTGGCGCAGCCGTGAGGCACACTTTCCTGCTAATTTCTTACATCGGACTTTACACTTTTGATTTGTTTTTATTTGGTGTATGTATCTGGTGTATTGTGTGTCTTTTAGTCTGTGCTTAATGAATGTATTTTCTTTCTTTCTCATTGTAAGTATTTTAGTAGGCCAAACAACGATAGACTTCATACTACGCTCTAAGCAAACTTAAATGAAAAAAAAACATACGAACGTAGTAAGTTAATAAAAAGCTTGTTACCTAAAAACAACAAGTAACCTGAAGCTTCCATGCGAGCGCTTTAGGCAAACTTTTTAATCAAGCTTTAACACATTTAACTTTCTATTCTGTGATGAAAACATTTTACTCTTTACTTCCAAACGCGCTAGAACTAAGTAGGTACTTTAGAAGTACTTCGTCATTCTGTGAATTGGGGCCCACTTTAAAATTTAATTTTCACGTTTAATAAACAAAGGTACTTACCTAATTTCTGCGTAGGTACTTATATTTTATGCCATAACGTGATTACCGAAGGCTTAACCTACAACAACGTTATTTACGTAGTACTATTAAGTATTCTGTGGTTATTACTATGACAGTGTATTTTCATAGGTAGGTAATCGTTGTTTTAATGAACCGTATTACCTACTCGTTTATCATGGAATTTGACACGTTTTAATTAGTAGGTAGTACTTATAAATGTAAATATAAATTACTAGGTATAAGGTAAGCATATCATTGAAGTAAGGCTCCTGGCTAACAGGCGCACGGCACCCTAATTGCGTAACACTATCGATCTCAAATTGGATCATTTTGAAGGATATTGCTGATCCATTGCTTCAAAAGTTCGAATATCCTTCTTTTTTTTAAGTCGGTAAAAATATGTCCGCTCAACAACGTAAATGACGCAATGTATGTTGTTGAACTGTCAAAATGAAACCCATTGCTACTGATAGTGCGTTACGCAATTACCCCGCGGGTCGATCGAAGGTTAAGTTACGCTTGCCGCGGTCGGTTCGTGGATGGGTGACCATCCATTACATATCTAGACCTCTCCGTGGCTCGGGTCCTGGTTGTCTTTCGTAGATCTTTCACAGTCGTTACGGGCAGTCAGAAGCCCAGTCTGACAACCAGTCTTACCAAGGGGTATCGTGTTACCCAGTAACTGGGTTGTGGAGGTCAGACAGGCAGTCGCTCCATGTAAAATACTGGTATTCAGTTGCATCCGATTAGACTGGAAGCCGACCCCAACATATTATTATAGGAAAAGGCTAGGCAGAGTGGAGTTGTGCATTATTACCTCTGGTTACATTTTAATTGTAGATATAAATTAATTTCATTTACTTGTTCTAGGGGGCTGTTCATTTATTACGTAAAACAATTTCAACAAATTTCTGACCCCCTCCCCCCTAGGTAAGAAAAAATAAGACTTGAATGAACCGGAACCCTTTGAATCTTACGTAAGATCAGTATCTACCAAAATTGCAAAGAAAACGTAGCAATTTTTGCTTATTTTTGTGATCTTACGTAAGAATAATCTAGACCCCTCCCACCCACATGTAAGAAAAAATAAGACTTATTCGGACCCCCTCCCCCATCAAATCATCTTAAGGATTCTCAACAAATAAAGAGACTCAAAAGCTTATACTTGCCAACAGTCTAAATTGATGTCTTTTGATGTCAACAACATGCCTACCTACTAGAAGTTCACCTTATGCTTATGTAGCAGGAACAGTCAACAAATCCCTTAGGTGTAACTGCAAGAGAAAGCAAAAGGCTTTAACCCAAATAAGCACAAAAAACAATAAAAAAATCTACAAAAAGCTACAAAGCTAGAAACTCCTAGAAAGCGGACAGGCAAACAAAGATACAACTATACAACCAAGCTTGAGATTGTTTCGTGAGAAGTTCCAGTTTGTTTCCTTCGCTCGACCACTCCTCTAGGCAAGTCGGAGTCGGACTTCCACTCACTATCATTTAGACTCGAGTGCTCGTTCCACCGAGGACCTATTCTGAGAGCTTTGTGTATTGCAGTCCAATTTCTGCGAAAATCCAGATGGCACAATAAAGCTTATTGCAATTTGCAAAACTTTATAATAAGTACTGTAGTGGGCTGACGACATATAACTAAAAGGCGTTAAGCTTTGTATAGCATTTATTGTTTAAGAGAAGCTTATTGTACCACGGTAAATTCAACACTGCTTCTAAAATAAGAAAAAACACTAACAGAATATTTGACACACGCTTGAACGTTCGAATGGAACATGCGTTCAAATATAACTAGCCTGTCCTGCAAAGAGGTGTGGCTTTACAGCCAGCCTTGCCTTACAGCCAGTTTCCACAGCACCTACTTAACAATAATATGCTATAAGCAAACCAGCATTAATTTAATTAGTAGGTATAACATGAGATATTTTAATTAATAAACCGGACAGCCGACCAACAGGTCCCACAGTTAAGTTGTTGTCTCGTCTATTTGTATTCGATCAATGTCTACAATGAATTAATGAAATAAATTGGCGAATTCCACTACAGCCGCCGTCATTCATACGTCGACGGTTTCATTGTTTATAATGATGGTAACTAACAAGTTGTATATAGATTATAAAACGGCTAAAGTTTATAGGAGTCAAGTGTGAAAGTTATCGTACTCGTATACTAGGTTCATAAGATACTTACCTATTTATTACCTATATTTATTTATTGCAATAATGTATTGAGTATTGAGTATTTTAGAAGTATGTACGAGTATGTTTATTTGTATGTATGTAAGTATATTCTCATAATATTTGTTTAGTTTTATTACTTAAGTGAATTGTTTTTGATTTTAAGTTTTTTTTTTTAGCTCCTTTTCTCTTACACACGCTGTCTACATCTCTCTACCTACCTACTTTCCTATCGCAGGCTGGAAGAGATTTCTTGTGAAATAAGCATCACCTTTGTACCTTTTTTTTCTGTTCTGTTATTTTTTTTCTTGTCTGTTTATACAGGGTGTTACAGAAAGGGTATATCAATACAAACGGGTTGAAGAGTGTATCTGGTCTAGAATCTCCGTACAAAATTTCAGCTCAAAAGCATTAACTTTGAAAATGCTTAATATTTTTTTATTTCGACATCACGGCGCTGCACTGGCGCGCGGCGGCGTGATGTGCGTGTACTAGGCGCACAGACACACTACAGATAGTGGATAATGGCCCTCGTAGTGCGGTGACACGTTTGTTATGATTTCAATTTAATAAACTATCGAAATAAAAAAATATTAAGCATTTTCAAAGTTACTGCTTTTAAGCTGAAATTTTGTACAAAGATTCTAGACCAGATACACTCTTCAACCCGTTTGTATTGATATACCCTTTCCGTAACACCCTGTATACAGGCTTATTTTTTTATCACCATCCAAATTTTTACAGGGTGTTCTACCCATGAATATGAACAACTTTCACTATGGGACCAACTCTGAAATCACGAAAAAAAAAACAGCTGTTTCATACAAAAGTTCAATACCTCCTTGACCAAAATGTATGAAACAGCTGATTTTTTTTTCGTGATTTCAGAGTTGGTCCCATAGTGAAAGTTGTTCATATTCATGGGTAGAACACCCCGTAAAAATTTGGATGGTGATAAAAAAATAAGCCTGTATGTGTGTACATAAATGGTAAAATAAATAATATTTATTGATTTAAAACTGCCACAACAAAGTTAGGATACTAAAACATTACTATTTTATGCGTTGAAACCTACCCAACCCAGGTTTGGGCTTCATTATGTATATGTAAACAACAAACATGTTATAAATATCAATTTCAAACAGATCGTTATCATTAAATGTAATTTTAATAATTATTACATGTCATAATACCAAACAAAATTCATTGGAAATGTTAATGAAGGTAATTAAAAGGCCACTACGCGGAATTCAAAATGTAGGTAATACGTGAATCCATTATTTACCCGATAAGTACTATTAAATTGAAACCTTATTATTTTTTCCTCCTTTAATATTAAAATTGTTCACTATAAACAACCAAATATTGGGTAGAACGATAGTAGGTACAGTTATAGCGGCGGTAAGACTTGTCATGGACGCGTGGATCGAGAGGCGGCATGGCGCCCTCAGCTTCCGGCTGACGCAGGTACTCTCTGGCCACGGCTGCTTTGGGAAGTACCTGTGTCGTATAGGTCGGGAGCAGACGCCGGTGTGTCACCACTGTGCGGCTTGCTCTGAGGATACGGCGCAGCACAAGTTGGAAGAGTGCCCAGCTTGGGCAGGGCTGCGCCGTGACCTCATCGCAGCAATAGGCGGGAGCGATCTCTCGCTCCCGGCCGTCGTTCAATCGATGGTCGAGAACGGGAGCGCATGGGACGGAGTTGCCTCCTTTTGCGAGGATGTCATGTCTGCAAAGGAGGCGACCGAGCGGGAGAGAGAAGCCGCATCCACTCTCCCCTCCCGCAGGAGACGCACCGAGCGCCTGAGAAGGGCGAAAAACGATCTGCGACCTTCATGAGAGGTGGCCTGCGGTCGGCGGACTAGGGGCGTCGGTCGTCCGACCAGACAGGCCTGAGTTGGTGCTGCAGTGTTCCACGCGCGCCAATCGAGAGTGGGTGCGGCCATTACAGGAATGGGCGCACGGGGAGGTGGGACCCGCTGAGGAACATCGGGCCGAGGCCTGTCGGGGGAGCGGTGAATGCTTATATGCGAATCCCGCACCCCCGGCATTAGGTAGAGGTGGAACACCGCGGCGGTTTTAGCCGGTAAGAGTCCGGCATGCCCCTCTGTCAACCCCACGATAGAGGAAGTCCATGAGAATTTCCACCGCGAGAAAAAAAAAAACAGCAGAGGTGCATCTAAATTACCTACACCCACATTTCGCCAGTTATGTCTAAGTCCCATGTAATAGGGAGCGAGCCTGTCATCAACCAGACTCTGAGCTGCTACTGAGAAATTCCATATCCGAATGATTGTCAAATTAATGAGAAAATCGTCGAGATTAACTGGACAGTAGGCTGATGAGGGATTCAATTACACCAGCGAAGAGTTGTAAGAAGTAGAAAGAGCGGAGTGGGGGGAGGTTTTTACTCAACAGTGAACAGTGATAACAAAAATATTAACCCCCTTATTCATAAAACTTATCAAACCTATTTTAGTTAAAATGGGGTTTGTCTCTTTCTTACACACAGAAATGACAACGTGACAGATAAAGACAAACGTTCTATAAACCTATTTTAGCTAAAATAGAGATAAAATAGGATTATGAATAAGGGGGTTAGTACACCAAAGGTTTTCCTGCCTTCTGTACGGAGTCCTAATAAAAAAGGTTTTATTGTATTAAATTACATTGCGGCTTGATCGTAATTCATGTCGGGTACGTCACATTACTTCAAATGCCAGTGAGTTAACTATAAAACATGTTTCTATGACCTTTGTTATATTCGGACTCAACTCTTCGACACTTGAAAGCACACCTATGTAACGAAAAAAGGTGTAAAAGCTTAGGGAAGGTAAAAATTTCATGAAAGACTAGCATATTAAATGATTTTCTCTGAAACAGCCAGACATACTGGTGGACATGCTGAATACAGAAACAGTTGATTAGTACTCTGTCCTTTTTCCCAACTAATTAACGCCAAGGGTTAATTTAAAAATTCGTTAATTAGAGTATACCTGACTCGCATAAAGTTTTAATTACATAAGCATAAATAACAACACGTCCTATCTACGTGGTAACTATACATATTAATGTTTTTGAAAAAGCTACACAGGATTTCACTATACATCTCAATTTATTCATAAACATTGCAAATTAATTGCGGACATCGATGATCAATAACAGCGTAATTATACATATATGGACTAATGAACTTTAACCTTTCTGTATCTATCGCATAAAATAAATAATCCCCTTGGGCTCGGTGCCTTACGCAATACTCCGCAACGGGACTCCCGCTGACTGGGTAATCTGGCTCAAGCATAAAAATAAAATACGAAGAGAATAAGGGTAGACACATATGCCGAGCGGAATAGCGCCGTGGAATTTCGAGCATGTCTGTTCCATCGCCGAAAATGTTCCAAGTCTCGTATGGAAAATGACACATTTCAATAGCCTGATTTGCCTTGCCTCCGACAGCAAACGCTGCTGAAGCAAAGCTGTCGGAAGAATAGTGGTCGTCTATTTCATTTAAACTGACTAAGCGGAGGTTTTGGACTTGTGAATATCGATTAGAGGACTTCTACGATAATATTGATTGATGTTCGATACGGTACGGAAGCGTATCGAGTGGTTGTGAATAGTTATGCTGGCCGGAAACAACGTATGTTTTTAATGCAACTAGCTTCAACTTTCTGACTAACTGACCGACTATTTAATTTTGACAATTCAAAAGTGCCTGTACATGGTTTAATTGAAATAAATGCTTGTTTGAGTTTGAAATCGAGTGCAGGCTCGGGTCAGGCAGGAGCCCTGATACAGCCAGAAGGCGTTGCGCCCGTAGAAGAAGGCGGGACGAGCTGAAGAAAATAAACGTCCAGTGGTCCACTTTAACCCTGGGTCGAAAGAGCTGGCAGTCATGGGGAGAGACCTTTGCCCAGTAGTGGGATGAGGCAGGCTAAGAGTAATAGTAAGAGCAACTGAATCCTGATGAAAATTCAATGCGTTTTTCCGCTTTTTTTTGTCTCTAGCCTAAGTTACTAATCCTACTTATAAAAAGACATCGTCACTAGGGCAATCCAATCGCTAAATCAGATTACATGTCCACGATAAGGACTACTGTTTCCCAGGTAAAATAAAAAACAATTTATCTTTTCCTGCTAGCAGTAGCGGAGGTATTTATTGATTTCGAAATTCACCGAAGCGATAACATCGTATACTATTGTACTATGCATGTTACGATGTAATTAGTTGAAGAACATTATCTAATCTCGGCCTATTTAAATAAATGTAAATAACGAGAAACAATAATAGTGTTCGGTTGGATTTTGAGAATTGTATTAGTTACAAGGATTGTGTGAGCGTGATTCTAGGTTGTAAACTGCTTGAATACAGATGGTCTTTGTTTATCTTGGTCTCGGTGGTTTCGTGGTCGCAAGCGCGACTGCTGAGCGTGGTCCTGGGGTCGATTCCCAGTTTGGGCAGTGTTATTAGGTTTTTCCACTAGGAATTTCTTAGTCCCCGCCCGGAGTTTGGAAGTTGGCGGTGTGATATCACCGTGTCTCGGAACGTTGGTCCAGCGCCTGATCTGTCTCCGGTACACGTGTCGGATTGCGTGACATCCCATCGCACTATGAGAGTGAGGGAAGAGGGACTGCACCTGTGTCTGCGTACCAACTTGTGGACTATCAAATCCCGCGCCGAACGCTAGTCTCGGTTAAGATTGGCCGCCATGGACGATATACGGTCTGGAAGTCTATTATTAGGTATCCAACAAAACTGCAGTTTTTACTTACCTACCAATTTTCTATACTTGTGTTAGGCTGGCCGCATACGTACGGTTTCCTGAATATCGTCTCTAAACGCATAGGTACAGACGCCAGCACATCAACCTACTACAATCTGTCAAATTTCTTTAATAGATTTTCAACTTTATCACTGAAGCATAAGGTTCAAAGTTGATTGGGAAAATGTGACAGTTAGGTGTAGGTTGATGTGCTGGCGTCTGTACGTTCTAATATTTTGCGGACGGAAATATTTTGTATGAAATGCGTGCATTCAGGGTCTCCGAATCTGAATTCCTGATCAGGAAACCGTACGTATGGGGTCAGCCTAAAAAGGGGAATAGAAACCTGATGTTATGTAAGTGCGCTGTGTTAAATTTGGGTGTACATTAAATGAATAAAGCATGTTATATATGGTATTACCCCTCTTTGCATAAATTTTAAGGCATAATATAGTTTGGCACAACGTTTTCGCATAACTTTTATTTGCATAATAATACTGATGCATAATTATGCTTTGGCATAATGTAAAGGTTAGCATAACTATCAGTTAGTCTAATATGTTTTGGCATAAGCTGGAGTTGCATAAATTTTAAAGGCATAATATTAATTCGTCTAATAAAGGTTCGGTAAGTGCCAGAAACAACTAGATTATATAGAAAAAAATACTTGCCTGTAAATTATTTCACCCAAATGGAAAATACAACTGACGGACGGAGTTATTTAATAGGGTTTATTATGTTTACTCCAAAGAACATTATTTGTAAATATCATTATGCGTTTAAGTATAATATTATGGTTTGTAAAATTATGCTACATTATTATTATGTCAACAGTACCTACTTATGCAATAAAAAGTCGGTTAAAAATTATGGCAAATCATTTATGCCTAATAATATTATGCGTAGGTAATGATCATTATGCTGAATTTCGTTATGCCAATGTAAATTATGACAGTATATTTTATGCTTATCATTAGTAAACCGTTATATATCTGTATATCTAGCTTATGATGTTAGAATTGTTTTGTTTTTTTTTGACATGCGCTAATAGCAACATAATCCAGTCCTCCTTTAGTCCGATGATCCGATCCTTGTTGGCTTTTCAGGGCACCGGTTAATCTTTCATAAGTTCCGGACTTTCATGCCTACCTACAATGAAACTAGGTTACCGATTCATTAACAGGGCCAAAGTTCGTGACCTATTTTTCCTGTTTGTTCAGTTCAGTTTTTATTACTGAGAAAAGCGAGTTCGATTTTCAGGCTTTTCATTTGGCCTCGTTATCTATACAAATAAATAGAATTGGAGTGTCTGTTTGTAATATTAAAATAACCGCTTTTTTACTAAATAGATGTAGGTGTACACGGTACATATATATACAAAAATAACATTTTTTACAATTTTTGTCTGTCTGTCTGTTTGTTCCGGCTAATCTCTGAAACGGCTGGACCGATTTTGACGGGACTTTCACTGGCAGATAGCTGATGTAATAAGAAGTAACTTAGGTTAATTTTATTTTAGAAAAAAAAAACTTTTAGTTAGGACAGGATTTCACGCGGACGAAGTCGCGGGCAGCAGCTAGTTCAGTATATAAACAATTATTAATATTATAATATCATATAATTTATTTAGGTAAATACATAAAGGTTTTGTATTACATAAGGGACTTACAAGGTATCCATGATTAATTACATGGTGTAGTTACCGCGAAAAGGATGAATCGCTGCTCTCCTACGTAGATCACAGAGTCGGTAGGTATAAATCTGTATTTAGAAGAGACAGTTTCGACTCCCTATTTGATTATCTACCTATCGCAATAATCATGTTATTATGCTTTTGGAGCTTATAATAAAAAACAAAACACAAAAGCAAAAATCTTGAAATTAAAATTATATTATAAAACAACTAGCTGCGCCCCGCGGTTATATATTATAACCCGCGTAAATGTCGATCCCGGGGGAATATCGGGATAAAAAGTAGCCTATATGTTAATCCGGTGCGGGATTGTCCGAAAGGGTTACCGCTACCCCGGAACATAAAGGGCTAAGGAAGGAACACGGATGGGTTTTAGTCAGTAAGAGTCTGACACTCCCTTCCGCTCCACCCAGAGCGGGAGGGGTCATTTGATGATTTCCCATCCATAAAAAAAAAGGGTGTGGGCTACCTCTGTATAAAATTTTATCAAAATTGGTCTACCCGTTTGAGCGTGAAGAAGTAACAAACATTCGCCTTTATAATATTAGTGTGATAGTGTGATTTAGATAATTTAGAATGAGGAGTATTAGTGTGGTGAGTTGAGTGAGTGTGTATCAAAATGTTGCAATTTTCAATAAGTATAGCTCTGTGTGCCAATTCAGAGCTATACTGTAAATTGTAACTTTTCGATCTATTCCGTTTCCAACTACAGAACTTTAAAAAAAATGTTGTGTCCTCGGAAAATATTGTGGACTGCATGCATCATTCATTGTTTTACAATTTGAGTATTTAGACAACTCGCTGGAAACCTAGTCACTATTTACCGGGGGATCCATGACACATTACACATCGTCTGACTCAAATCATCAGATGATATAGCTTATCGATATCGCCGCGGCGCCAAATAGGTAAGTACACTAACGAAACAATACGTTATAATACTTCAGTATATACAAATTCGTCATATTGTGATAACGGCTTTTTCGCGAAACCACGAAGCAATCAAATGGCTGAAGTATTCCCGTAGATTTATGTGGAAAGATTAGGTTTAATTGCGCAGAGGCTTTAATCTTTTGTTTGTAATATTTCACTTTTAAAAGCCATAGTTATCTTTTGTTTATTTTCAGGCAACCGGTCCCTTATTTTTGTTACACATCATTTCATAGTTTTCCTATTGTAACAACTATGAACAACAAGAAACAACAATAAGGTCAGCTTATGTACAGAGGCGAGCTATACCTAAAATTGGGTTTTCTAACAGCAAACTTTAATGCTCTTTGTATATGAAACAGAGGAGAAATAAGTGCACTTATGTGTAGCGGTATCTACAACGCCACATGCGAACAACGCGTCATACTGACGTCACGCAAATCCTGCATCGCGCAAGCAGAGTTTACCGCGCAACTAGCATAGATACAACAACCCGACATGAATCATTGGGCAGTTGCCCGCCAGACACAACACCCGTCTGGTCGGAGGATCCTCCCTTTTCTATAGAGTATGAGTGGACTTTACACCCTGTCCCTCATACCTCTATATATGTAAGCCTATCTTCAAGATATTTCAATTCTAATTTCTGGTAGTCACCTCACGTGAATATCTACCCAAGTATCTGCTGAAGTGGTATTTATAGGCACATCTTCCTCGTATCATTGCCTTCGAGAGTTCTCCTCACTCCTTTAGAAAATAGAGCAAACATACTGCAACAATATGCAAATTAGGCGCCATTTCACAGTACTGGCACGGAACCATTCTACCGTGAAAGCGAGCGCGTTTTTCCTAAAATATTACATAACTTGTTGTTTGGCAATGTGCCAAGTGACACGTGCTATCGCTATAAAGTTCGAATTCCCCGAGTTCGTATTAGCTAGGCAGACAATCCGTACGGTAAACAAATGCTAAGCGACCGGGATTCACCATCGCAGGGTTCCGTGATGCTGGGGCTTTCCAGTCACGAATTACGTATACTATTGTACGTGTGGAGTACCAGGGAAATACACAGATATATAGGTAAACTTGTCTTACTAGGTAATGGACTTATGGTTCACCGACGGACTCAAGCCTCCTTTATGTATAGACAGATCTATCTATCCATTCTAAAAGGATTGGGAAGGTCGGGCTAATCTAATTGTAGATGGCATGATCATAGCTAGGTCCCTACGGCCTACAATATTGTTTTAGCCAGGCATTTACAATAGTCAGCATTTAGGTACAATAGAATTGTACATACATCGTACAACAATACTCACGAAAAAAATATACTTAGTTTATTATAAAAAATATATGAAATAGTAGGTATGCTATCCGTACAAACTTTGCTAGAGCTAAGTCAGGATGGTCTTATTGCCATTAATTTTGAATGTAGCCAATTTCATTGTTCCCGTTTTGATAAACTACTATCCCTCCAGTTAATATAAACGGAAAATAAAAATTATAGCTGTTAAATCTTAGTGACTACACTCGATTGTATTGCCGTACCTACAAGTGATGCTAAAGTAGAGTTTGACAAGTTACTTCAAATTCTCAATTCAGAAATCGTATTTCGAGTTTTTTTCGGGTTAAGTCTCAGGATAAGTATTGGGCACCCTGCTCGTACGTAACGTTGGAAAGGCTAGAGGTTAAGGCCAGATTCCAAAACCTAAACTGTTGTAAAACGAGTTTAAGCTTTTCGTCATAATTCGATAAAGTAAGTTCTCTTTTTGTATGATGGGTAAAAGAAAACAGAGACTATTCAAGGCGTTTAGTCCACTCTCGACCCCTCGCCCCCTAATAATTAATGTGTCCACTGGACCCCTAACTATAGTTTACTCTCGACCCCCAAGGGTCGAGAGTGGATTTTATTTTCCAGCCAAGTTTTAGTTTCCTCTCGACCCCCAAAGTACAGTTACGATGATAAATCATCAGTGTACCCTATAGTTGCATACTATTTAACTAAAATACCCTTTTATAATACTTTTTAGTAGTTATCAAGCGATTAGTGGTTGTTTTTATCATTTCAACAGGGCTGTTTGGAGAAAAGCGAATGTTTTAAATTTAACAAAAAAAAAAAAAAATTACGCGGAAACATGTAGCTTTATGTACAGTTTTGGCACATCTTCCTCAAGAAGAAATAGATAATGGATTTCTTTATATCATGGAAGACAGCCCAGATGAACAGTATGTGAAAGACTTTAATGATTATTTCGTACAACAGTGGTTTGAAAACCGACTTATGAAAAATAAATGGTGTTGTTGTGGTGAACGACATCGCACCACTAATAAACTGGAAGGTTGGCATGCTATGCTAAATAGAAAATTAGCAAAAACCACCAACATTATACAATTTTTGAAAATCATAGAAGATGATTCCAATTATCAAAAAGTTGTTAAGATGATATCTTCAACACAATCTAAACGAAGATCAGACGATATTGACAACGACAAACGCATCAGTTATATTCTAAATAAGTTTGTTAATAAAGAAATACCAGTTAGTCTTTGTTTAGAAAAATTAAGTCCGTTTATTTATTAAGATTGTATACTTGTATGGTAAAAGTAAAGACTTATTGCAGATCATAAAAAAGTAATTAAAAAATCTATTTTATTTTTTGCTTTTTAGTTTAAATTTTTAACCGCAGTCGGGTTTTTGATTTTTTTTGATTACTTTTTGTATTTCCAGCCTTTTAGTTTATTTTTATAACGTTGAATATTTTTGTAAAAGTTGCATAAATTCTTGCAAGCTATTTATGAAACTCTTTATTTTGATAACCCACTCGATAGGTAATAAGAAAAAAAAAATATTATATAAGACCTAATATGGCGCTGAAAATCGACCATTTTTTTTCAATTTTGATATACCCAGTGTCACTTTCACAATTAAGAAGAATCTAACGGCACCTCTCAAGCTGAAATCGATCAAGCCGTTTAGGCTACAGAGCGTGCCAAAGAACATACACTCGAAAAACATACCTTCCTTCTGGCGCAGTCGGGTAATGAAGAATTTTACTATAAGTATTCTCTAATATTGCTCGTTTATTTATCTTTCTGTACCTTACTGTACCAAAATATAAATTTTAGGTACTTACCGAACTAGGGGTTGAAAGTGGACAGGGTATGCCTGTCCTTTGTATGAAAATTCAATCTCGCCCCCTAGGGGTCGAGTGTGAACTATGTTTAGGGGGTGAGAGGAAACAAATGAACAAATATTTTTTTAGGGGTCGAGGGGACGAGAGTGGACTAAACGATTCAAGGTGGGGTTCTAAAATTTTCAGGCTCGCTACGCTCGCGCTTGCAATTTATGTTGGTTCTTGATGAGCTTTTCTTCAAAAGTCGACAAAGCAAGTAATTCCTAGTCCTTTTGGAATGATCGAATTAAAATCGAACCTATCCGAGTGAGCATAAATTTCGAGCTCGCTTCGCTCGCTCTTGCGTTTTAAATTCTGTTAGTTGCTTGGGCTTGCCTGCATAAGTCGACAATGTAACTCTTGAAAATATAAAAGAAATCCTTATCAGAAGCGGGTTTTTTAAATTTTTGAGGTCGCGTCGCTCGCTCTCCCCACCCTGCACGATCTACCGTTCTAATACATACGACCAATTTAGAAGCATTTAAGTAACACCGCCCCTATGTAAAAGCTGCGTCTCTGAATAGCATAAGTAATGTAGAGCTGGAGATGCACATCTACATATCATCACGCCTTTAATCCCCAAAGGGTTGGGCAGGGGTGTACCTTCATATGTATATTACTTATTACCTACTTACACCCACATTTCGCCAGTCATTAAGTGATGTCATAGGGGGCAAGCCTACTGCCACCAACCGGGCACAAATCCAGACTCCAGGCTGCTTCTGAGAAATTTCTGATGCAAAACCCTTTAACACTTTACCCGACCTAGGAATTGAACCCAGCTAGGACGTCATGCTCAGCAGTAACGCTTGCGACCACTACTAGACCAACGAGATGTACCTCCCTTAAAATATTCCTCGACACCCATGATGACCCCCGAAATCGTGGGCTGCGACCGCGCCTGCTAGAAATGTATTAGGTACTTTACTAGTCGACAGTATGAACCAGTGCTCAGTAAAACACGTTCAAAATAACAACGGATGAAGAAAAATAAAGACACACACATCTACATGTAAGGCACGTTCTAAGTAGATTGCTGGCTTATCGTAGACGCGCACCGCCGCGTTTTAAACTGAATTTTCCTTTCTCTTACTACTTTTACGACTTCCACGAAGATAAGAAGCTGACATGCTTTTGTTTCTATAACCAAAACAACAGGAAAACGGCTGGATTTGTATTTATCTACAGATAAGCATTACTACTAATATAATAAGTTATGTAATTTAATGTATAAATAAACAGGGAAAACGTAGATATTATATATTAATTACTAGCCGCGAGCGCCCCGCGGTTTCACCCGCGTAAATGTCGATCCCGCTGGAATATCGGGATAAAAAGTAGCTTATATGTTAATCCAGGGTGTCAGCTACCTCCATACAAAATGTTATCAAAATTGGTTCAGCCGTTTGAGCGTGAAAAAGTAACAAACATATAAACACACCCCCACACACACACACACACTCACAAACTTTCGCCTTTATAATATTAGTGTGATAAGTATGATTAAAATATCAAAACATAGCCAGTTATTTTTCTGAAGGTTTGATCATTGATGTTTCGTTACACGTATATTTATAAGCCCCACTAAGTAATTTTAAAGATTTTTCTCGTGGAAAAACTTAACGCCCGTCGAGGGGATCAAATTCAGGGTCATATTATCAACCTTAGATATATATATTTAAATGTTTACCTAGGAATAGAAAAGCTACGTTAAAGTTAGCAATAAACTAGACAAGTTTGACAGATGATGTATGTAGATAACTAGAAGTCTTAAACCGGGTTAGGTTGTTGCCGACACAGAGTTTCTGAGAAAAATCCGTCGGCCCGTGTAAAATGTATACTTTCGTTCTTCCAAGCGATCGTCAAGATAAAATTAGCGGATTGGCCGCTGTGTAAACAAAAACACTGTTTTCCCGCGATCGTGTTGAAAGTGAACTAACTGCGCATTTTGACGATTTGTTTCATTTGGGAAATTCACGCTGGAAATTATTCTTCGAAATGTTTTTCATATTTCACGTGCATTCCTGTACGAAGGTTGTTTGTTTCAAATCGCTGTCTACGAATTCTATGATACGTCCGTCTTTACACAGACTAATAAAAATGTAATGTATTCTAATGGTGTACTAGGTATACATAGGTACGTTTGAATAGCCTAGCTAGCTAGTATAGGAATGCGAATCATGCAGATATTTTTGTATGGATATTGGGCACGTGTTGGCTTCTTAACAAATTACTAAATGGTACATTTAGACCCAAATCTGATAAACTAAACGCCTCTGTAAAACGGCTATCTTAATTGTTTTTCTGATAATACAATCAGAGGGTTCAATCTAAGGTTCATTATTCCTTGTTAAACATAATCCAACCGTCTTCTGTATAAGAAAAACTCATTACTTAATCATGCCTTACAGTACCTAAACAACACAGTAAAACTGTAATCTTCCATCTTTTTACACCTTTTTGTAGGTAACTTGTGGAGCATCTGCATACCGTGATTCATTAAAGAATATCGAGATATAAGGAAAAATGATTCGACGGAGTAATCCCTAACTACAGTATCGGTCCTCAATTCCTCATAAAGATCAAAGGAGAGCTTACTCCCGCACAGTTCTAAGGTATTTTTAGATCAAGATATAAAACTTGCCTCAAGGAAAAAGCTCGCAACCAACGCAGAATCGATTAAGACTGCGCGGGAACAAATTGCCCATTAGTTTAATTATCAATTTACGCAAGAGTTTAATTGATTCGGTACCTGCCGGAATAAAAATAAAAGTACTTAAGGGTTTCAGGAAAGGTAAAAATAGTTCGTTCTATTACTTTTTACTAACGAGGTATGTTTAATTTAATACGTTCCAATTAATCAACTCATGCTGAAGTGAAACTGCACAACAGCAACATTTTATACTTCAAGTTTTCCTTTTGGTCTCTTCCAAGTTCCGACAAAATCCGACGTTCACGTGTTTTCAAATCGTGACAACTTCCGACTTCCAAACATGTCTGCCGCTGAAACATAAATAAAAGATGGCGCCAAATTTTAAAGGGACATTAAGCAGCAAACACCAAAAGCTCTTAACTTTATGATCCGAGCCATTATTGACGAAATATGGGGACGGTTCACACACACAAGCACACGTGCACGACATCTGTTCACGACGGACATTCAACGACAAAAGTTTAATTAACAATGTAGGTCATTCACATGTCATGTCAGCGTAATAACGATGAATGAGTTGTGCAATATCATGAAACAGAAGCTCAATTTACTTTATTGGACCGATTTTATCGTGTCGTCAACGAAATCGAAATGTTATAGCAATTTGTTTTAACCTTTAAGGAAATTGGATTGTTTTGATTTAAAATTGGTCACAAGCTTGCCGTTGTATATAAATTCGTAATGCAAAAACCCTCTTACTGGCCTGCGACAGTTTTGAAATAATATCTACGGATTATAGCAGATTGAAAACTCTTTTTAATACTCGCTAATAGTATTTAATTTTAATAGTGATAAAATGGTTTCAATTTTAGATTATTTTGTATTGAAGAATGTAAAATTTTGGGAGTTTTTTTGCTAAGAAAATTTAAATGTATCTACATAAAAAAATTTGTCGCCGTCTATACATACTGTGAAGAGCACTCGTTCGTAGAAGTGTGGCGCATGTCACACGCATTGCCTTTCGAGGAATGCTCGATTATCTCCAGTATTATTGATCACTTGCCCTACCTACTCGGGAGACGAAATCACCCATTGTTACTAACATCACAATAACGATATTATAAATTTCTTGGTCATCATATTTATAGATCTCTACCAACAGAAATAGCAGCAGATGTAACAGATGTCACTATACATAAAAATAAATCATGTGACACCATAGGACTGGAAAAAAGTGTGAATGTTGACTTTTTCGTCAACGTAAAGTAGAATAGTAGAGTCGCGCATTTAGAAAGTATTATAGGATACAGCTGGTCTATTCTGTAAAAGTGAAGTGAGCTGTCAATGCTGTCATTAGTGGTGAGATTTTTACAGAATACACCAGCAGCTGGTCTATTCTTCTTTTGGCTTAAAACTTAGGTGAAGTATCCATCAGGTGGAACTCACATAGGTAACCTAAGTTTTCTTGGTGAGATTTGTGCTGTTGTAGACTGACTGATGCCAGGGATGGACACTATTGACAGCTCACTGTAAGCTTCACATATCTTTATATATTTAAAGGATCGATCAGCTGCATTAAAATAACATAGTAGGTACTGTGGAGACTGGTTGTAAAGCAAGGCTGGCTGTAAAGCAAGGCTGGCTGTAAAGCAAGGCTGGCTGTAAAGCCACACCTCTTTGCAGGACAGGCTGGTTATATTTGAAGGCATGTTCCATTCGAACGTTCAAGCGTGTGTCAAATATTCTGTTAGTGTTTTTTCTTATTTTAGAAGCAGTGTTGAATTTGCCGTTGTACGATAAGCTTCTCTTAAAAACAATAAACGCTATACAACGCTTAACGCCTTTTAGTTATTTGTCGTCAGCACGTCCGTTGCTACGACCCCTACTACAGTACGTAGTTGCATCATGTGAACATAATGTAAATGGATCTGCTATTTTATTTGTCACTAAGAGCAATACAATGATTTATGATGCATCACGTAGGCATAGTTTTTGCCATATATTGATATTGTAAATGGCATCCGCAAATACCGTTGGTTGGAAGTTGGAAAGCAAACCCAACGATGCATAGTTCAACGATCAATTAAATTTTCACTGGTTTCCCAAATGTTTCAGTTTCAGCTTCATCACTAAAGGGACCGTCTGATAACCCTTTCGGATGAAAACATCGTTTAGTAATCTGTTGAGTTAATATACTCAAAACGATATGTAGGTAATGATAATGATGCAACACTCTAAACTCAGTATTTTAAATGCTTCTGAGTCAGTGCAAAATTTAAACCCGCTTCTTCACCATCATCTATTTTATCTCCAAATTAAGTTTCTAACGTTTCTATGCAAACCTAATCTACAAGAAGTATTATCTACTCTTCCAGTAATGTGAAAATATTCCTATTGTCATCGATAATGAAAGATAAATAAATGCCTACTGTAACAGTTTACAAAGAGGTTGATAACACTTCAATTCATTCAAAATCTACCTGTATTCATAATGAAGTAGGTGTATGGCAGTATGGGTGTGTTTGTCGACAAAAAATAGACCAAGAAGTGAATGAACTTTCCAACGTTTATTACAACCATGTCTGATGGAGGAAGGGGGCCGAGCTCGCACTTTGATTGATGGATAGATAGATACTACAAGTTACCTAATTTAACGTCGTGAGCCGGCCATCGGGGTCAACAGTACCTGGTGCACGTCTTAACGTTAAAGTCACGAGCTTTCACAGCGGAGCCAGCCTGTGCCGGCTCGCAAGCCTTGGACGGAAGACCATAAGTTTTATAAATTAGTGACAATGCCTTGAGTTATTTCGTGGAAGTGCCAAGGTTGGTAGTTCTGGGAAGTGGCAGCTCGTCGTCCGCAAGTACGTTCGAAGCGAGCCCGCTCGGTCTCGGTCGCACATTCACATGCCGGTCCCCCCGCCGCGCCGAGCCGCGCTCCGCCCGCCACACGTGTTTACCTCACTCGCTTCGGTGCGCGCCGCGTGCCGGCTCCGCCGCTCGCTCAGTCAGTACGGTTTTGTACACGAAAGAGGATTGTCACGCCGAGGCGACCCATCTCGCCGAACTTTCACCTCCCGCCGCGGTATCGTTATCTGTGATAAACACCGACCGTTGAGTGAAATTGAATGTGCGCGTACTTAGAAAGCGTTTCTGTCGAGGCACGCGGACGGACTGCCGTCGGCGACGTCGATTTCTGCAAATTAATTTCTCCAGTGCAGTCGGTTTCTACGAAACTGCTTATAAAGAGTTTTACTGAGAAACGAAACGGCCATAAAGTGGATTTGAGGAAATATAAGTAATTATAAGTGGGCCTTTGTGTTTCCGTGTTTGTTGTTACCAAAGGCGTTTACATTGGATCCCAACCAACAACATACACCTCCAATGGTGGTAAAACTACCAGGTGAGAACTTCGAAAGTGGTGAACCAAGCGGTTCTTCACAGTAACTAACAAATTAATAATTTGCCTTCAATGCTATTCATAAATGATACGTCAGCGCGAAAGTAAATATGTTTAAGACTGCAAACACATGTACAGACCACACAAAATATGAAACGGCGCCAGCTGTTATCATTATCACATAGGCTTCGGGGTCAATGCGTTCTCAATGATAAAAGCGTAGATTATATTAATGAATGACGTAATCCCTTGTCATTTAAAAACAAATGAGTTTGTGCTGCTTTTGTTTCTTTAATGAAACTGTACGAGTATCTCTATTGCAGAAATAATAATGTCGTTAAAATAGTCTTAATTATTGTATAAACTTTTGAATTCCCTAAGTGGTTTCTGTATTTGTAGTTATTGTGTATTAAATGTAGCTATGTGTTATTTATTCCTATATTTAGTAAGAAAATCAAACTACCCACATTTTTTTTTCTCCTACAGAAATGATCGTGTCTGCAACTAGGTTAAGAATTCAGTCTATCTTAATTATAGCGATGTAATACCCACGTAACGTTATGCAGTAGGAAATGATATAAATAAAATGATGTTTATGCACAAGCGTGCTGACTGTGTTAATGACACCTCGCCAGGCGGCGAATCGCTTCATTTGAAAACAATTATCGTGCTAGCACGCTACGATATTATAACGTTTCCTTAGAATGAACGATCAAGTCATAAATTGTTTGAGAGAGTTATTGCAGATTTTGCATAATTATAATACGTAACATGCCATGCAACTTATCTAAGATCCGATTAGGCAACTAAATTGTTTCCAGTTTTTTATGCAATAGGAATTCACGATTTGATCTGACAGCACCAATTAACTATCAATCAGCATAAACACGAAGGCAGCTTAAATTGTTTCTTGGAATTTAGGTATATGTTTTCGTAACCGAATTTGCTAATTGCCTTCTAAGAAACTCATTAGGAGTAAAACCGTAAAGCATAGAAGGCGAGATTGGCGCCCGATAGTTTGTTTACACTGGATACTTTCCATGTAAGTACTGTAGGCAGGTATGTATACCTATTTCCACACGCACATAGCACTTCACCACTCACCCACTTGGTAACGACCTCGCCAGTCCCAAGATTGTTGACAGCACTTAGTTCAAATCAATGTTATTGTTAACAATCCCATTGTCCACGCTTTACCGGGAACATCATGCTGTTAAATCGTTTACAGGGAATCGTCGCGGCCTTTGTTTATCGTCAAAGGGAGACAATGTATTTTTTGTTGCTATTTTAAAGCTAAAAGGAGCCGAGTCTATTGTTACCGGTTAATGTACGATGATGATATGATTCGTAGAAACCTTGTAGAAACACTTCAATTGTCATTGATTGAGAGTCATGGAAAAAAATATTAATTACGATACTGTTTTGGATGTTTGACGTAGACTGATGTAGTTTTAATCGTAATTACTGTTATTAACTTGAAGCAATAATGATTAAACAACATCCGCCACTTCTTACGCACAGCCCTGCGTCAAAAAAGTTCAGAGGGCAACTCCGCACTAACCGCATTAAATTATCTTTTATGTACGAAATAGGGAAGTTGTGGTAAAAGGACCCCTGTAGCCCGATATTTGTCTGTGTACACCGAAGCTTTGAGATCTTCTGTGAGCAGTTTAGTGGATCGAGCTAAGAATGTATAATCAAGTTGTATCGATAATGGCGATGCTAAAATTCACTACCATGTTGGGCGCCAAAATAGACCCTAACCTTTACAATGCGGCTATAAACAGGATTTTCAAAACGTAACTCCGCTGTGCAATCCTGAGCAAAGAGCAACAAAAATTACCGTTTGAAAGAAATTAAGTACTTCCTTCGTAACGTAAGTTGTATCAATAATGCTGCACTACCATGCTGGGCGCCAAAATAAACACCAAACTTTACAAGACTGCTAGACATAACATACCTGCATAGAACACTTTACTCATACGAGCGCAACGATTGGTTTTGAAATTCAATGCGACAATTTGTTTAATCTAATTTACTGATGGACATGTTTTTTCCAGCAAGTCTTGAATTAAGACAACTTAATTTGGATAATACCTCACTAGTTTTATCTACTATCCTTCAAGTAGAAGTATGTAAATTAATCCATTAGTTTATTCCACGTTTCGTTGCTCGCTACGTACATATTAATGTGTATATGCAAATGACTGCGTTCATTAAAACATTGTTCGATACAATTTTTCTTTTTTTGCTATTGTTTGTAGAGTAGTTGTTTCTTGTGTGTAATGTGTACAATAACAATTTCTTGTTCATCTGCATATTTCAATATACGTAAATAATGACTGTATTAATAATAAACAAACACATACCGACATTACTAGCCCTAGGAAAGTCAATCACTTGAAAACGAGAACTGTCTCAGAATTGGCGATAATCCAACAAGACTAAGGCTTAGTTTTGTATTAAAGAGTAGCCCGATATTTGACAAAACTAAGTCCACCAGTACCTACCTAAGCTCTTAGCAAAAGTAGGCAATATAAGTGTGCCGGATTCGAAGGAAATGTTAAAAATTTGCCGTTGAAATCCATTAACGTGTCGCTACATTGAAAAACGCTTTTCCTATCATCTTGGGAATTAAGACACGCTTCTTACCGCGACGCAAAAAGATGAAATTTCATTTCGTCTAATTAAAACTTACTTTCGACTGACGGCAAATCAAACTTTATAATTAATAAGCAGTAATTCCTTCGTAGTTTGGTAGGTAACCTTGGCCAACTTGGGGTGAAAGCAGCGTAAGAAAATATGGATTCCTCGATTATCGCTTACACCCGAAAAGTTATCAACAATCGTGGTCATAAATAATCTTTTCTTGCCCTTTTCTCTGAAATGAGACAATAACTGGCAAATACGGTTAAGAAACAAAAAACATGAAAGTAGGTACATACTTACATGCTTTCGTATTTGCATAAGTAATTTCCGTGGATACGCTCGCTTCTAGTTACGAATACATTTTCTTGAACCAACCGTCGAACTCGTACATTGTTAGTTTCCAAGAACTTATCAATATTAAATGCAGTACTTAAATCTGATTTCTGAAATATGATAACTGCGATCGTAATTCTAGCTTCATCAGTGCTTGGAAATCGCATGTATTTATATAAAATGCAATTTAGAGAGTTGTTGTAGTAAAAAAGTTATGCGTCAAAACTAGTAGTATAACTAGTAGGTACTGAGAACAGTAAGTTATGTACTTTGTCAGTAGCTAGCTATGTATTCGTCTTTTGACCAAGTACTCTTAAACAAATTTGTAAACATTAGTCGTCCGCTTACGTCAATAGATGGGTGTAGCTTGCTACAGTTTAGACGATATGAAAAAGAGAAAATGTTGTTTTACTTGGGAGAGTAACTACTAGGAAAATGTGAGTTCTCTCGAATCGGCGGGCGGACGGAACAAGGTGGGATGGCTGCGCGGGCGCAGGTATGCGTGTTCTCAGAACGCGCCGCGTCCGTTTTTGCTCCTTTTTCGATTCGAGTTTACCGAGAATCGAATGGCCCGGTGGCGGGCCTACTCGGAACTCGTAATTAATCCTTGGAAGCCTCCGACCCAAGGGTTGTTATGAGAAATCGCCAGCATTATGACTTCATTTTTTATTTATTTTTTGCATTGTCTCATTTTTAAAATTGTATACGGGTTATTGTTCGCCGAAGAACCGACAATGCCATGCACAACATTATGCACGGCTATTAAATTTTATGCAGTGTTCGCCTCTGACCTCAGGCTCTTAAGAAACTTCAAAGTTATTGATGCGCTTCCAAGAAACTATTCATTTATTCATAATACATGATAATCAAGAACGTATCAAAGAATCTACTGGAAACTTTAACTGCGCAGGTTGTCTTGCATCATGGAACTGCTCACAGAAAATATGGATGTTTCTAAACTTTCTGTGAAGCCAGACGGCTGCAAAAGTCAGACGCAATAACGCAAACATATTAATGAATTAAGTATACTTTAGGAAAATGAGCATCTGCATAAGGCAAGATCCTACTGTAATAACGAACCAGAAAACTTTTAAGCTCTTAGAGGTTGCGTGGAGCCCGTCATTGCACGGTTGGCAAAACTACGATAACATTACAATCATAGATAAGCAACAGACACTAGAGTATAAAACAAAATCATGTTCTTTTTGTACCACCAGGATCCAAGAACTGTTAACTCCGTGTCCAATTTGCTTTGCACCGTGGGCATCACATGTTTTGTTGGGCTAGGACTGAACTGACTAAAGCAAAACGAAGGAAAAAGATATAGTCGCTTGCACCGCTTTCCCAGAAGAGCGGCTAGTTTAAATTTCAATGGCGGACTACTGCGAACCCGCTCGACAGTTTCGTCTAACGAACTGATTGAAATACTGCTTTGATCTGTACATCGGCCACACAAAATCAGCCTCTATATTGTGCATATTTAAAGTGCTATGTTGAATATATCGTAGGGTGCGATTTAATTTGCCGTTTCGCCTTTGAGATGGCGTCGTTCGTCCTTGTGTTGGTTTTTCAAAATTGTGGGGAAATTTATGAAATGCAAAAATAAAAAACTCGCTTCACTTTTTACCTCTATGAAATATTTAATAAGTGATTGCAAAACATTTAGTCCAATCGCGTCTCTTTATTTTAAATTTAAATTGTTTTCTTCATTCCGATAAAACAAAATTTTATCTGAATGGAGCATACACTAATAAGCTTTGCGCTGGTAGCAACAGATATGTCGACAAACTTCTGTAAATAAGGTGAAGGCAAACGATTAGGTCACCTCTAAGGCTACTACTATTCAGTTTATGGTTATACATGCATTACAGTGTAATGCCACGTCAACATACCTACCTATTCTATAGGTGCACTAGCACCTACAACATAATACGTATCTACGTTTACAAGTTTTATCCATACTGTTAATTTATGAACAGGGGAATACATGTAGCGATGGTATGACAGCGTATGTATGTATGATCAATCACAGCCATATATATAATCCATCAGAATTCAAGTCACAAAATCGAAGTTCAGTTCAAACGAAATGAAACGTCAAAGGAGGAAAGTTCGTAACGCCTAAACCTGTTTTACAAGTTCACAGTAGGAAATCCCTTTCACTCGGAAACGGGTCTGGGCTCTGGTTAAAAATAGACACTCTCATTTACAGATTACACAACGTCTAATTGACTGCCCATAAATCGGAGCTCCTATATAGGATCACGTCTAACGGAACGCATCTATTTTAAAAATCGAAACTACCACGGGTCGACGTTCCGGGAACCGCGGCGCATCGTCGAACCGACCGGTCGGCGAAGTTCTCGGAACACGCGAAGGTTGCTCAGCTAAACTCTTACATTGAATCCGAATGGTTATTGCCAAAGTCTTTTATGTGATGTCGGACGAGCGTCAGTGATGCATTAGAGCTTTTATAGCGCGCCATAAATTGTGAGATTGAGGCCAATACAATCATTTTGGAGCTGGCAATCACTAAAAACCATGAAAAAACATCTTGATGCACGTTTTGCGTTTATCTCGGATCGTGAGCTGACTTTCTACATAGGGTCATTAAGGAATTCCTCGAGTGTTGGTCGACGGAGCCGTGAGTGTTGATGGAGATCAGCTGCAGCCCGTGCGCTCGTTGGCGCCGCCGCTCTTTTGTCTCAATGTCAAAGGCCAGGAGCGCGGGAAGAATTGCCCTAACGTGCACTAAATATGCTTTTGTCATTTCAAACCCTTACACGACAAAAAAAAACGAGTGTGCTTATGACCACACGACTGAAGTGAAACTTCAAACGTATTTGGCTATGAGAGGAAGAGAGAAAGAAAATGTGCGCGCGCACTGCTTTCTCTTGCTTATATCCCCCACTCAACTCCCGTTCGCCTCGCCCGTAGCCCTTAGACATGGGTCGTACTTGCAAAATCGAGTACCAGGGCTTCCAAGTACGTCCACCTTAAGAAACCAGGGCCTAAAACCAGGGCTCGAGATACTTTCAAGTATTTTCTATCTGCATCGAAAACTGATCCATAACTTCATACAAATAAGAAGTACAATCGCGTAATCAAACAAAAGCCCTGTTGGAAGTAAAAAGTACTTGCATAGGAAATTGATCCGTGAATTCCTATAAATAAGGAGCACAATCGCGTTTACAAATAAATACTTTTACAAACCATTAAAGTAAAAATACTTGCATACGAAATTGTTCCGTAGACTCTTACCACACCTCGGACACTCCATACAACGCTCGCAAAATAATTACCTATTACTACTACATAAACAAATGACGTTTGTATACGTGCAAATGTGTGCGTGAAATCTAGTAGCGTAAAAAAAAATGGCGCGGAAAGCAATTTGTGTCGGGGAACCGAACGACGTCGGCGGCGGCGCTGCCCGAACGTGTGCATTATTATGAAGTGACCATGTAGTTCAATTGTTTATTTATATAGTCGGGTTCGTAATGAAATAAAAACACTAAAATAGTTTAGTTTAAATGACTTATCTGTAAATAATCGGTTATTGAATCGCATGTTATTAAAAATGCGAAATCATACAAACAGTATATGTAAATACGAATTCGGAAAAGCATCACAATATCCAACCATCGTGATTAAAACTCAAATAAAACTTTTAAGGTGAATGGGCAGTTGTAGCCCGCGAAATTCAATTTTTCTTACGTTTTTTGCAATTTTCAGGTCGGTGTCAGGTTGTATCTTGATCAAAATATGATTCGCGACACTAACAGGTACGTATTTACAGAATTATAATAATTAGAATCATTAATACATCTTTCTAAGTTAGATTTCTACCGTTAAGAACAAAATAATGTCGTATGGAAAAGTGTTGATGGTAGAAATCAAACTTAAAGAGATATATTAATGATTCTAATGACTATAATTCTGTAAATACATGTCTATTATAGTCGCAAATCATATTTTGATCAAGATACAACCTGACACTGATCTGAAAATTGCAAAAAACGTAAGAAAAATTGAATTTCGCGGGCTACAACTACCCATTCACCTTAAATCGCATAATTGTGTGTCAGTAATACAGCGCTGCGGTTCGCGAGCGCCCTTGCTAAAGAGTCGGCGACGAATACCTCGAAGTGCGGGGTGAGGTGCGGTATCTGATATGAGGGCAAGGAAGGGAGTGTCCTTTCTGTACGTAGTACTATTAAGTATTCTGTGCTCTTACTGTTAAGGAGTATGATCGCATTTGCGAAAACAAACGCGGTTGTTGAACTATTTGAGTACCTACGTACTCGAGCGTCGAGCCACGACGGAGCGAGATACTTTCAAGTATTTTCTATCTGCATAGAAAACTGATCCATAACTTCATACAGATAAGAAATACAATCGCGTATTCAAAAGCCCCGTTGGAAGTAAAACTACTTGCATAGGAAATTGATCAATGACTTCGAATAAATAAGGAGCAAAATTGCGTTTACAAATAAAAACTTGCAAACCATTAAAGTAAAAAAAACTTTTTGAGAAAAAAAAACCGACTTCCAAAAAAAACTTTACAAAGTGAAAAATAACTTTAATTTCGGAAGTCGGTGTCTTTGGATATTTATTTTAGTTTTTTGCCACCGACTTCCGAAATTAAAGATATTTTTCACTTTGTAGTGTTTTTTTGAAAGTCGGTTTTTTTTTTCTTAAAAAGTTTTTATTTCACGCTTTTTAGTGGGTCTGCTTATAATTTATCTAAGTTACAATAGCCTAGTGATCATCGCCTTTTACAAACAAAATATTGCTTTTCCCGATACAGGGAAGTTAATTGTTGAGGAGTTCTCCAGATCCACCATCAGCTCCGTATCACCATTCACATTGTGACGAGCATGAATTGCTTAGGAACCATATTAAAGTAATCGAATCGCAACCCGTGAAATACTTCGACTATATTATTGAGTAGTTCCGGTGGCCATCTGTGGTCTTCATCATCAGTTCCACGTCACCAAATAGTGCTTTCCGAGAGCAAATGCATGAGTTACTATAAAAAATACCCAAATCGCTATAGGTGTGCCTATAATATTTGAAGAGTTCCTTCGATTTCTTCAGGATCCCATCATCAAATCCTGCCCTGATGTTTTTAGACTAGATGCTGATAATCCTGGCTGCAGCATCAGGCCAGACTTGTCAACATTGCATTGAACTTAAAATTTAGTCCTGTTTAAAATGAGCCCAAACACGACTACGGTGCTGTAATTTCAAGGTTGGTACTTTTTCTAATGCTCCTGGCTTCAGCATCAGGTCTTTATGTACTTCGGTGTTCCTCATTAACAGTACGTTTATCCACACATCGAGCCCTTTTCAATGAGCCTAAACACGATATATCTGCTGTTAGTTGTCGAGGAGTTAGGTACTCTGCAGACTATCCTGACTGCAGCATCAGGTCATGACTTGATGATCATGAGACCAAATGTGGCAAATGCCCTATCAAACATCAAAACAATTGACTAAAACAGTCCTTGCCTGTTCGAGGAACTTCTTACTGTTAAGGAGTTGTAACTTCCATCATCCGACCAGCTACCTGAGATGGTGACAACCATACGCAAATACACAAGATACTTCGTAAAATATGCGAAAAACAATAAGTGAGCCTATAAAATTTAAAGGTTGCCCTCGATTACTCTAAGATCCCATCATCAGATCCTAACTTGGTGACAGTGGGACCACCTCAAAACTTTGGAACAAAAAAAGAATTTTGAAAATCCGTCGACAATTGGCGGAGTATTCGATGAACAAACATACAAAAAAAAAAACATACAAACAGCCGAACATAGTACCTCCTCCTTTTTGTGAAGTCGGTAAAAAATACTTGCATATGAAATTGTTCCAAAAGGAGCATGATCGCATTTGCGAAAACTAACGCGGTTGAGTACCTACGTATTTGAGCGAGTAGCCGTATAAGATACTTAATAGTCTTGCAAGTAGTTTGAGTCGGTACCCGGTGTGCGTACTTGGAAGCAAATACCTGGTGTAAAAACCCGGTCGCATATTTATGCGACCGGGACCGGGTTTTTACACCAGAGGTATTTCCAGCTATTTTTTACGTACCTTCCCTACTCGCGATCACACGTTTTCGTAACGCATTCGCCAGTTTACTCCCCAAGTCAAGCGCGCCTAAAGAAGTTTCACTTCAAAAAGTTTTCTTTATTCCGCTTATTTTTATGCTCACGCCCTACTTTCCTTTCACAAATCAATCTTTATGGCCAGTTTTGTTTATCTCACTCAAATGTTAGAGATGAACGTCCATATGTCTCTCATCAGGGAGCACTACAAACCGTACGTTTTCAATATCAGCTGTTACCAAAAATATGTATAATGTTGCAGCGTTATTTATAGCCGCCAGAGGCTTCCGAGAGCTACGTGCGTGAACGCAGTTGGTACAGCGAGCTTACAGGTTCTTACTATATTATTCAATACATATGAAGAATCCACACACAAGGATCAGCTGATTAAAACCTCTTTACAAAAGTTTAATTAAGTACTTTCCGATGGTACAGACGCCAGCACATCAAGCTACCCGAAACTGTCAAATTTCCCCAATAAATTTTACACCTTATGCTTTAGCGATAAAGTTGAAATCTGTTAAAGTTTGATACATTGTAGTAGCTTGATGTACTGGCATTCTGTACAACAATCATTCACAGAATCACAGCAGAACAATGTAAAATGGATATAATGGAATAATGAAAACCAAGCAGTCTTCTGCTTGGTTTAAAAGAATAAATCGGTGGGAAATAATCTAAGAACATTATTTCCGGCCGTCAAGAGTTTTTGCCAAAAAGTGAAGCGTCGGACAAATGTTCGCATACAAAGGCGAACGGAAATAATGTTTTGCGAAGGAATGGTTTTTTGCTGAATACTTTTAAATTATTAATGCGATAAGCTTACTGTGTTATCTTGCTATGTTCTACTACCTAAAATAAAGATACAACAATGATCAATATTGAAAACACTTGTCGATTAAAAGGAGCAAATGAATTGATCAATGTCAATATACTCCATTATCTCGTTTTAAAGAATAATACTTATTTTATAAATTAAAGTTATTTTTGACCGCGTTGTTCTTATAAATTTCGCAACGGATTTTGATACGGTATTCACAATAATTTAGAGAATTTATTTCGAACGGTTTATGTATATACCTTCATATTAAACTTAAATATATTAAAGGAATATTAAGTTTCGTCAAGTCGTAAAAACCATGCAAAGCGGGGGCGGGTCGGCGGTCTCCTTTCAAGACTTAATTTTATTTTTATACGATTTTAGTAATGACTATTATTAGGTATGAAATTATATTGAAACACTTGTAAGCTCTCCAATAAAATTTCCACGTGAAGCAGGTTCCGACGTCGTAAAACCGTGACGGCTTTAATTTCAATACTTAATAATAATAGATGAATAGAGAAATATGAGTGTAATAAATAACAGACATAACCGTACATGTTACCGTTATGGCTATTGAAATATAAACTAAAAGCGGTCATTTTACAGAGTCAATTAGCAGTAAATAACGTTTGTAAGCGTCTTACCTAGGCACCGGAGCTGGGAACAAGATGTTCTAGTTATTATATTTCTCCTAAAGATAAGAAAGTTTATGTACGTTGTTTGAAACTTGAATAGTGTCGCACAAAGGCATTTTAATATTTATTCGCGTCAGTGGTATTTAAAGACCATGTAAAATTATAGAATGAAAACGTGTTGAAGAAAGCTATCGATAACTTAGCTCTGTTTGAAATTATTTAAGTATATGTAAGTATAATAATTTATACCTAGATACATTATATTATATACTTAAATAATTAAAACAGAGCTAAGTTATCTCCCGTTAATTTTAGGCACCTTATAAATATAGGTAATATTCTAAGAAACGTGCAAAACCAATTAAATCGAAGGAACAGAAGAAAATAACAAAACACTCGAAGATCTTGTTTGCATTCGATAAATTGCTTCTTGAATTTTTCTACATAAAGATCTCAAGAGTCCAGGGAGCCTAAAAAGGCCACTTTGGCAGAATCATAAAAGGATAACATTATGAATCATCATAGAATCATAATAAAAGTCGTATTATGGTCACAAACTAACAATTCATAACATTATTTGCGTACAATTTCATATCACGCAATTCATCTGTTTGACAGTTTTGTATGGAGATTCGTAAAATGGTCCACAAAATATAATTTGCTTTGATGTCAAATAATATTATGAATTGTCAGTTTGTGACCATTTTACGACTTTTATTATGATTTATACTGTTATCCTTTTATGATTCTGCCAAAGTGGCCTTTTTAGGACCCCAGATGCAAGAAACAATATAGTAGTTTTCAATTTATTACACAATCGAATATGAAAAGAAATGCAAAGAGAATGTAGTTTATAATATTTCTTCCGTTTATTTGTGGCTTTTAAAAAGTTTTTAATTACCATCACTTTTCATATTAGACTTAATTTGCAGACAAACACTACTCAATAAAATTGTACTTAGATAAAAATGTTTATTTACCTATAGTACATCTTGTCTGCTGTTCTTGTCGCGTCGCGTCACCGTGTTTCAGTCTGTACGAATTAAAATAATTACATATAAACATGCCTCTGCATGATTCCATCGTGTTCTGAGAAAGTATTTATACTTTATATTACAAGGTCGAAGTATAAATAAAATGAAGAACATTCGCGCGCCAACCTTACCCCCGCGATGACTCAGTTTTACCTGTATGGACGAGGGCTAGGTTATTTCTAGAGAACTGACGATAATTTTAACGTTCTGACACGCTCGTTCCTGGTATTGTGACCAAATTGCCAACGATATTTTCTATTTTGAAGTGAAACTTCTTTAGGCGCGCTTGACTTGGGGAGTAAACTGGCGAATGCGTTACGAAAACGTGTGATCGCGAGTAGGGAAGGTACGTAAAAAATAGCTGGAAATACCTGGTGTAAAAACCCGGTCCCGGTCGCATAAATATGCGACTGGGTTTTTACACCAGGTATTTGCTTCCAAGTACGCACACCGGGTACCGACTCAAAATACTTGCAAGACTATTAAGTATCTTATACGGCTACTCGCTCAAATACGTAGGTACTCAACCGCGTTAGTTTTCGCAAATGCGATCATGCTCCTTTTGGAACAATTTCGTATGCAAGTATTTTTTACCGACTTCACAAAAAGGAGGAGGTACTATGTTGGGCTGTTTGTATGTTTTTTCTTTGTATGTTTGTTCATCGAATACTCCGCCAATTGTCGACGGATTTTCAAAATTCTTTTTTTGTTCCAAAGTAGATAGTTTTGAGGTGGTCCCACTGTCACCAAGTTAGGATCTGATGATGGGATCTTAGAGTAATCGAGGGCAACCTTTAAATTTTATAGGCTCACTTATTGTTTTTCGCATATTTTACGAAGTATCTTGTGTATTTGCGTATGGTTGTCACCATCTCAGGTAGCTGGGCTGATGATGGAAGTTACAACTCCTTAACAGTAAGAAGTTACTCGAACAGGTAAGGACTGTTTTAGTCAATTGTTTTGATGTTTGATAGGGCATTTGCCACATTTGGTCTCATGAACATCAAGTCATGACCTGATGCTGCAGTCAGGATAGTCTGCAGAGTACCTAACTCCTCGACAACTAACAGCAGATATATCGTGTTAAGGCTCATTGAAAAGGGCTCGATGTGTGGATAAACGTACTGTTAATGAGGAACACCGAAGTACATAAAGACCTGATGCTGAAGCCAGGAGCATTAGAAAAAGTACCAACCTTGAAATTACAGCACCGTAGTCGTGTTTGGGCTCATTTTAAACAGGACTAAATTTTAAGTTCAATGCAATGTTGACAAGTCTGGCCTGATGCTGCAGCCAGGATTATCAGCATCTAGTCTAAAAACATCAGGGCAGGATTTGATGATGGGATCCTGGAGAAATCGAAGGAACTCTTCAATTATAGGCACACCTAAAGCGATTTGGGTATTTTTTATAGTAACTCGTGCATTTGCTCTCGAAAAGCACTATTTGGTGATGTGGAACTGATGATGAAGACCACAGATGGCCACCGGAACTACTCAATAATATCTAAGTATTTCACGGGTTGCGATTCGATTACTTTAATATGGTTGCTAAGCAATTTATGCTCGTCACAATGTGACTGGTGATACGGAGCTGATGGTGGATCTGGAGAAGTCCTCAAAAATTAACTTCCCTGTATCGGAAAAAGCAATATTTTGTTTGTAAAAGGCGATGATCACTAGGCTATTGTAACTTAGATAAATTATAAGCAGACCCACTAAAAAGCGTGAAATAAAAACTTTTTAAGAAAAAAAAAAACCGACTTTCAAAAAAACACTACAAAGTGAAAAATATCTTTAATTTCGGAAGTCGGTGGCAAAAAACTAAAATAAAGATCCAAAGACACCGACTTCCGAAATTAAAGTTATTTTTCACTTTGTAAAGTTTTTTTTGGAAGTCGGTTTTTTTTTCTTAAAAAGTTTTTTTTTACTTTAATGGTTTGCAAGTATTTATTTGTAAACGCGATTTTGCTCCTTATTTATTCGAAGTCATTGATCAATTTCCTATGCAAGTAGTTTTACTTCCAACGAAGCTTTTGAATACGCGATTGTATTTCTTATCTGTATGACGTTATGGATCAGTTTTCTATGCAGATAGAAAATACTTGAAAGTATCTCGCTCCGTCGTGCCTCGACGCTCGAGTTCGTAGGTACTCAAATAGTTCAACAACTGCGTTTGTTTTCGCAAATGCGATCATACTCCTTATCAGTAAGAGCACAGAATACTTAATAGTACTACGTACAGAAAGGACACTCCCTTCCTCGCCCTCATATCAGATACCGCACCTCACCCCGCACTTCGAGGTATTCGTCGCCGACTCTTTAGCAAGGGCGCTCGCGAACCGCAGCGCTGTATTGCTGACACACAATTATGCGATTTAAAAGTTTTATTTGAGTTTTAATCGCGATGGTTGGATATTGTGATGCTTTTCCGAATTCGTATTTACATATACTGTTTGTATGATTTCGCATTTTTAATAACATGCGATTTAATAACCCATTATTTACAGATAAGTCATTTAAACTAAACTATTTTATTGTTTTTATTTCATTACGAACCCGACTAGTATAAATAAACAATTGAACTACATGGTCACTTCATAATAATGCACACGTTCGGGCAGCGCCGCCGCCGACGTCGTTCGGTTCCCCGACACAAATTGCTTTCCGCGCCATTTTTTTTTACGCTACTAGATTTCACGCACACATTTGCACGTATACAAACGTCATTTGTTTATGTAGTAGTAATAGGTAATTATTTTGCGAGCGTTGTATGGAGTGTCCGAGGTGTGGTAAGAGTCTACGGAACAATTTCGTATGCAAGTATTTTTACTTTAATGGTTTGTAAAAGTATTTATTTGTAAACGCGATTGTGCTCCTTATTTATAGGAATACACGGATCAATTTCCTATGCAAGTACTTTTTACTTCCAACAGGGCTTTTGTTTGATTACGCGATTGTACTTCTTATTTGTATGAAGTTATGGATCAGTTTTCGATGCAGATAGAAAATACTTGAAAGTATCTCGAGCCCTGGTTTTAGGCCCTGGTTTCTTAAGGTGGACGTACTTGGAAGCCCTGGTACTCGATTTTGCAAGTACGACCCATGTCTAAGGGCTACGGGCGAGGCGAACGGGAGTTGAGTGGGGGATATAAGCAAGAGAAAGCAGTGCGCGCGCACATTTTCTTTCTCTCTTCCTCTCATAGCCAAATACGTTTGAAGTTTCACTTCAGTCGTGTGGTCATAAGCACACTCGGTTTTTTTTTAACAAGCTCCTCGTAGTTTTGGAAACACTGAAACAGATGACGTGAGACGTAAATGTAGATGACAGAATCCTGGAGATACAAACGTTTGATTGTTGGCAAAATTGTGGAATTTTCAAAAGAACATGCTGCGAATAATTAGCAGTTCCAATGCACGATATGTACGATGTCGACAGGAAGTTAGTTTCACACCGTTCTTTGTCACTTCATCGCACTGTGACAATATTTTATTTTTACACATTCCGAGTTCCTCTCTCTCATGAGTTCATGATAAGACTACTAAAGAGAATTTCTCATACTTGCATTATATCTGCTATGGATACATAAAATCTGACACGCATAAAACGAGACCGAGTTTTCTGTAAGCCCCCAGATCTATAGTATGCTCGTATTTCTAATGCACATATTGTACGTATTACAGATTTATTATTTGTAATTAATCGCGTTTCTTTCTTTTGTTATGCAAAGCCGTAGCGTTCCAGTAAATGAACTCATAACTTGTAAATTATGAGGCCAGTAAAAGTGTGTCGGTCGGTATCCATTTATCCAACCGTCCATTGTCGTTTATTTTGATTATGCAAACCAACTATTTCCGGATTGCAGCAATATTCCAGAATCGAATGCTGCGCAACGTTTTGCTCGCTATCTTTAGAACACCCAGCAGCAGAAATAATTTATGATCAAATGGTAATATTACGAATCGAAACTAACATTTCAAATAGTAACCCTTTATCTTCAACGTCAGTACTATCACCACAACTTCATTCATAATATGAATGCATTAATTAAATTAATTAATGTGTGTCAGGCTGATAGCGTTACGAATTTCCTGCAAGCGTCCAGTCACGTTTTTATTTACGTTTGACTTTGACATGCACGCCTGCGCCGACACATGAAGTCTCTACACATACATACTTAAGTTTGTTTTGAATACGTCACAGCGGGTTGACACAATAAATAGGTAGTAACAACAATTGGCCGGGAATGTCACACATGAGCTGTTGAAGATTATGATGAATGATGATGGAATCATGTTCGTTCTCGTGAATCAAGAATGCTACGCTTCTATACGCAGGGAGTAGAGACATAATAGCAGTGTCTACTATCTAATGTTTATATTAGGAAATACTAATTGTTGCTATAAAAACGTTTGGAAAGAGTTCGAGTTTGGCTACACTCGTTCCAGCGTCAACCTCATCCGTCCTTTTCAACCAGACGAGATCGAGGTAAAGAGCCATTTTAGTAGGTAGACGAAATTCACGAAATTAATTAATTTAGAGAAAATAAGCACAATAATCATAGGGCATCAAAGAATTCGTCCGCATCGCTGTCAATTTGGAAATCATTGAAATAAAGAGAAAATTTACAGATCCTCTTAACGAACTAATTCGTAAGGACGAAGGACCAAAATCAATAGAGACCTGCTATTGTTGTCGGTACCATCGACAAATAGACTAATTTTGGATATTTTTGTTCAGTGTTGGTAAGAGAGATAAAGAAGAGTTTAAACACATTCTTATTCTTGGACTATTCCACTTTGCCCCAACAACCTGTGCCACTAGTGGAACAAAGTGGGTTGTTAACAATTTTGGCGTCCACTGTCTCCCACTAATTGATTTTGGTGGGCGAAATTACACGCGCATGAACTGAGTGCATTTTTGCTGGGAATGGCACGAGAAGTTTTGTCCCACAAAACTGTTCGCACTTTTATGACCAGTGATCGAAGTAGGCAGATTGATTTTTGGTACTTGCATCATAAATGCCCACATAAAGAACAACGTGGATAAGCCATTTTCCCGGAAAGTAATTCCGGTATTTCCGGATCCAATTAAATATTGTTACATGTTGGTAGTGATATTATTACTACTTAATTCAAAATTTAAAGGAAGGTATCAAAACTAAATTAATTTATTATTTATCTGTTGAATAATAAAAACAATCGAATTCCGAAATTCCGGAGGAATGTCCATATTAATATATATTAATATGGACATTCCTCCGGAATTTCGGAATTCGATTATTCGTTTAGGATCAATGACCCCAATTCTATCTACCTACTCCGATCACTGTTTATGACACAGACCTACTTCAAATATTTCTATTGTTTTTAGCTTCCTTTCAATTACAATTGCGAGAAAAAAGTAAACTTGTAAAAAATGTGTTTATTTCGTGCACAAACCCTTACATTCGAATTTTCTGGGAAACCATATCAGAATATGGGTTCCCAGAAAATTTGACTAATGGATACTTACTTACAGATAAGTAATTAGTTTCCTTGTCCATGTGTTCTCGACCTCCGTTTGTCAATACTACCTAATACCTTCCAAAGAAGTAAGCGATCCATGACTAATAATTCACACCTACAGTATTATAAAATAGTACCGAGATTTATTTTAATATCAACGCAGTATTAATCATCATTACAAAATATATTTAATTAGTAACCCTCTGTGCTGAATGTACAAGTTCGAACTTTGAGCCTGAACTAAAATACTTGGTAGTGTTGTAACTCCTATACCTAATGCCTTAGGTACTTAGTATTTCCAAGTAGCTTAAACTTCTGCTTATTCTCAACAAAGTTATTATATCTTGCTAATAGGTAGGTAACTTGAATTGGGTTAATGCTTGGTTAATGTTGGATTGTTATATTAGGATTAACCAGTACATTTGTTAACGTATAATCCCGTAGGCACATGCATACACAAACGTAACATCAGGGGCATACTTTAACGCTGATACGCATAATTATTTTAGAAGATTATTTTTTTCTTCACATTTTTTGCCTGTAATAATCTCAAAAGCTTCTTTCTTCTAAAAAATATGAAAATGGGCTACTTAGGTAATATTCCAGAGAAACTTAAGGGTCTCACGGGAAATCAGGATTAGGTACTGCGCCACGTGTAACCTCAATAACCTTAACAAAAACTACTGTTATATTTAACATGCAGTTAGGGATTTGGAAACAAGACTTAATAAATTAAAAATAATATATAAAATATTCTTTCCAATACTTGTTGCGAAAAATTATGAGTGTTACCTACTTAACGCATTCATAGTATCGATCCAACTAGGGGGCAACGAACAAATGAATCATCTCAATTAAGCGTAACATTAATCATTGCTTTTTCAACGTAATAGCAGATAAAGAAAATTATTATTATATTACTTCACACATGCAGACGTACTTACACACCTACATATCTACCTACACAGATATTGTAGAAATGTAGACAGCGGTTCTAAGAAAGATACCGTCACACGACCGAGTATTTCAAGAAAACCTCTTAGTAACAATACAAAGTAAAGGCTGCAAGAAGTGGGTTCCAGGAGACAAAGTATTGAATGTCCTTTGAACTTGGGATAATATCCACAAAGGAGTATAAGAACCTATTCGATGAACGTGTGTGCACAAATAAAAGAGAGTTCCACAGAGATCCAATTCTAGGAGACCATGTAAAGAATAACATTTACTTTAATTAATTCTAATACTTCGAATATCGAAAAGGAATTTCAATTAAAACTTTCGAAGTTTTCGCTGTAATAAGTGCTTTTCCACGAAGGTTTTCATTACGACCGAGTTCTGAGAAGAAAAGTTAATAACGGTTTTCGGCCGTTACGTCAAAGTCAAACACTTCTTTTTATTATAGAATATTATTTATTTGGAGCAATTTAAGTTAAGTATAAATATTGTATGTATACTTATATTTTTTGTTCAGTAAATACCAAAATCTTAGAAGCTACGACCTGGATTTTGGGGGACCAGATAATACCACGATAAGTGATTTTCAATATTCCACATGAAGCTCTATGTTTCCATAAAAAATATTTGGAAAATCGTTTTAGTTGAATGCTGATGTAATGGATTATTTGTGGCTTAGGCGGATCAAACACTATCTACACAGTGCGCCCCCGTACGTGCGTTTTTACTTACAAATTCAATAAAAACGCGCTTCCGCGCGGAATTTGATTCCGTTTTCCGCGCCCCGTCTCGTAGCGCATTATAGTGGATGATCCGCCTAAAATTGCAATGAAAAAAACTGCAAATGGTGCCTGCTGGTACTTAAACGATAAGTAAACTTATTGCTCTCACTATAAAAGATATAAGCATTAAATTAATACTTTTACTTTCCACCGTTTCCACACGAGATGATCAAGAAGTGATACGAATATAAACAACATTTTACCATTATTACTAGTTAATTGCATAACAGTATGATTTAACAGTTATGTTAAGCACGATAGCAAATATTACAAGATCACTCATTAGAATTACTAATCTATAACCGACAATTATCTTTTGCAAAGTACCGCTCCTAACACCGTAGACCGTACACTTA
This sequence comes from Amphipoea oculea, assembly GCA_945859645.1. Lineage (NCBI taxonomy): Eukaryota > Metazoa > Arthropoda > Insecta > Lepidoptera > Noctuidae > Amphipoea > Amphipoea oculea. The sequence goes on along the minus strand of OX243864.1, from coordinate 19,110,204 downwards.
TATTAACAAAGATGATGATCTTTGTAAAGACAGTTACATGAATAAATAGATGGACATCCCTTCCGCACATTAAAATATTTACAGACTGGGTTATTTATATAAACCGCCTGACTTTTTATACCGTCTGGACAAAAACAGGGTATAAAAGGTGAACGGAGTAAAGCCTATGGCACAATTGGCACAGAAATTACTACGCGCCGAAATTATCAATCAATTCGTAGTGACATAAAATAGTAGATTGTACAACTAGTGCATAAAAGAAGCCATTTTACCCCGAGACGTTAATATCCACCCAAGCTGCAGGCGAGGGTGGATAGTTAAGTCGAGGGGTTAAAATGGCTCGTTTACGTATGCCCGAGTGATACAGTCTGCTTTTCACTTCGATTGCGAGAAAATGAAACAGGCATAAAGTATATAACAGTATTTTCACTGTTCAAAAATTAATGTTGCAAAATTGAAGAAGAGAATAAGTAGCTAATTCCCGCCACGAAACTTTATAAGTAAAAGTTTTTTTTTTTTAATTTTCAACATGTGTCATTCGACTTGGGTACTTCATACTGCCAAGTCATAAAAACGTTTCTTTATGTTTTTAAATAATAAATGACAACTATTTCATCGTTTTATTAGGTAAATTTACGACAGGAAACACGGAAGTGATATAAATTAATGAAATAGAATAACGACTTTAATCTGCGACGTTTTATTGTGCGTGTGGCTGTTGGGCCTGATTACCTTAGTCTTAGAAAAAAAAACTTTATGCACTAGAGCATATGCTATAGCTTTATGAACTAGCCAGTGAAGTGGTGTACTAATTTAATAATAAAAATATGTACTTATAGGTAAAGGTATTTATCTATGGGCCTGCGTCGCCTGAATTAAATGAATAAATAAATAAAAAGCAACTTTATGTCGCCTACGCACAACATAAAGACGAACTTTTAGAGCATGAGGAGTGAAGAAGAGATTTTTTGTGAAAAACATAAGAAATTTCTGTGCCTTTTATACCCTGTTGTTATACAGACGGTAAAAAAAGTCAGCCTGTAGAGAGAGGAGGAGTCAGAATCGTTCAATGTTTCAGTAAAGATGTAAAGACTTCCTAATAATAGACCCATTAAAACTATGCATAATTACATACTTATTATAGTAAATAAATTATACTATTTCCATAGAATCCTCGCTCTGTTTGTTTATTTGCGACGATTATACAATAACTATTATAGTAGTGATGTTTACGACATGTTTTTCCTAGAACAACTTATTATGGCGCGAACCCATATGAACCCATACAATAGCGCGACGCTGAATACGTAACCCTTTAATGTAAAGCTATTGTCTGCATCTACAAAGCGTGAATTTCACAAAACTATATTTATGTTCTTTTTCTAATAAATAATTTATTTTCTTCAACATTATTTCAATTAACAAGCAAGAAAATATCTACTTTAAAATCACAGACGGGTACCTAATAATAATAACAAATTAGAAAAACATTTCAGTTAATTCAGTTTCACTATAACAAGCAGCAATTTCCAAACTTTAAATGAGGGCTCTTCTAACTTTAATAAAAATATTTCTGATATTCTTGTAATCGAAAACAAGCTTGGAGAAACTTGCTCAATTACATAGGTATTAGTGAAAGTCGAATACAATGAGAATTTCTAATATTTATTTGGAAATGCCGCGGCTGAGCGAACACTGAATAATATTAAGTATTATACCTAGCTAACGAGAATACACACATAGATCATTTTCTGTTCCTAGAAATATAACAATTACATGGCTAAACAACCATAAAATTAAGCGTATTACTGAGTTGGCACAAGCAAGCGCCACTTTTTATTTTAAAATTCCACAACAAAGTAGATTCGATATTTCTTTCGTAATGGTAGGCTATTTGCATTTTAATTGTTGTTTATTATCGGTGATTAATACTCGACTAGTAGGTCACCTATAAATGGAAAACTTATAGGTTGTTAAAGTTATCAGCTTAAGTGGGTAGTAGTAACGTGGCATATAGTGAGTAAATTTAAAAACGTTTAGTAGACGTAGATAGATTTTCAGAAAAAAACTTAAAATATAATACCGGTGAACCGAAAACGAGGTAATTAACGGTCAGCGACCAAGTTCATAAGTAATTTCATAGTGATGGCCACGGCCTGAAGGTTACCGCTTTACTGGCGCGAGGTTGTAGGTTCGAACCAAAGTGACCTTTCGATTTCATATCTATATGCTTTCTAAATCGATCTTACACGTCACGGATTGACTATGGATGACTAAGTATACAAAAAAGAGTTGTAATGTAATGTCCGAAATCATCATCCCGCATTCAGCAAGAGTCGAAATCAATACTCTCCTTCTCTGTTTATGAAATATTTTTCGTGTTTAGTTACCTACCTAACCCGTTTTTCCAAATTGCTCTTCGGTTGGATGAACGCTTTGCTTCGGTTGCTTGGTTTTATACAGGAATATGGTATACAATTTATAACAAATTCTATGAAGACGTTCAGAAGCGTAGTTTTGGATTTCTCCGTAATTTGCAATGCTGATTGTAGCACAGACGTACCGAAATTTCCCGGAAGTCGGGGCATGTGACCGGCCTGGATAGGCGCAGTTCTGCGAAAGCCGCTCAATAATATCCAAAACCTTCTATCAATAACGAACCTATCCATCTGGAATTTTGGATCTATACTTCATTGAGCAATACGATACGTTCATACTACCCAGTTATAGATAACGGATCTATAACTGGGTAGTATGAACGTATCGTTCGCAAAGTTAACCGGTACCGCACATGAGTGATAATAAAGCATTATCGGTACGAATTCTGCGAATATGTTTATTCAGCCCAACTCTTCGCGTCTAATAAAGAAGTACCGAGAACAACGGTATTCACTGTGAAATTGAAATCGGAGTGTGCCAGCCAAGTTCTACGAAACGGCATGACCTCCCTAAATAAATACGCTTGGTTCGGGTTTTCGTTCTGAATATGTCGGTAAGTCAACTTTGTCACATTTTAAAGAAATCTTTTCCAACGGTACCTAAGCTTTGAATTCTGAAGTAGAAGATGTAGCAGTAAAATAAGCGAATTTGATATCATACTTAGCATAAAACACGCAATTTATTAGGTATGGATAGGGCATTGCATTGCATTTTATGTATAGGGCATGTAAGATTTGATCTGTACCTAAATGAACCTAATGTGAGGCATATAATTTTCGAAACCCAACATAGCAGACTACCTACGTATAGCTTGGTTTAATTCACGATTAAGTAAAGGAAAGCACGTAACAAACCAGCGCTACCCGCATCTGTGCCCGCATTCCTGGCAATACCTACTTTAGAATAATAATAACGAGTGTCATACGTCATAGGTACTTCACCGTTACCATCTGTATCCACTACATAAAGTCGTTAATCCCACGGGAACAACGAAAAGCCGTCTAATTGCGCTAAACTGTATAAAATAAATCATCTTTATAAATTGGGGGGCTTATGCTTATTCAATGGGTGGCAGCTGCGCTACGAGTGTGCGTTCACGCCAATGACAGCCGGCAGATGGTTGTGAAAGCTGCGCAGACGCAGGTAAGGGATTCCGAGAACGCCGAATATAATCGCACTACGAGGAACTCGCTCTCTATGGCACGCTCGAATGCGAATCGAACACCTGCGCACGACCATGCAGAGGCCTTTATACTCGCAGCGCTTTTTATTACTACTCCCTGTCGAAACGTTGAAGAGGATGTTAATTGTAACGACTATGCATTGTTGGACGTACCCCTTTGTTAAAGTACGGGGGGATCGAATCTGCTATAAACTGTGCTTTTGCTGCGATGTGCGATTGCGAGCTTTTATTTATTAAAATACTATCTAGTAGGTATCCACGTTGACGTTTTAAGTGAAAGTGAGTCACTGTCAATCCGTTTTGATTATAGGTAACTATTGATAAACGGCAAGATATAGAACATAATAATATAAGCTTAGTCGTTTTAGGCGGTACCGAACGTTAATGGAGAGAGCTGAAAAACTGTCCTATTTTGTCTACGTACCCAATTAGCCTGGTTCAACAGCAAGATAATTATAACGAGTGAATGACCTGACCTTTTTCAGAGCTTTAGGTATGCCTCTAGTTTCCATGTAGACGGAATTTCACCATTACGAACCCAGCCCCTTGTACGATTTCAGGAAGTACGAACTACAAAGTCTCAACTTACCGTATCCGCAAGGTTCTTCCGTATAATTTCGTATCTTGAATTTCGGAAAATATTTTATTTTGTCTTTTATCATGATGATAAACACTAATCTTACAAAGAGAAGATATCCCAGCCCAGTAAGGGACTATCAAATGTACTAAAAATTAAATTGAAAGCGACTCATTCAATCGTTGATAATTTTGTCTCCTAATCAGTCAGAAGTGGGCTAAGTTGCTATATGAATCATTTCTCACGTTGAATGAAACACAAGAGCAAGCTAGACGAATGAGCGTGCCGATGACTGATCGTTTTATCTAATCATTCCATCGAAACGGAAGCTGTTTTTACCATTTGTCATTGTAATGGGGTTTAAAATTTCTTTATTTTGTACTGCAGGAAGGTTGTGTTGTACATAAATAAAGCCTTGTCTGCAAAAGGTACAAACTTCCATAGAAATGTGTCAAAAGGCAGAAAAGGAAGTCAAAATTCCAATACTATGCTTGTGTAACAAATGTACGTATTATACGTACGAACAAATTGATGTAATTTAATTCCTCAGGCTCTTACCATGCATCTATTATATTATTTAGCGGCTATCGAACAGTTCTATACACATACTACCCTCCTACTAGGAGGAGGATTTACATTCCTTATACATATTATACATCCATTGACATAAATATTACTTTGAAATCATTGTATACATCGCAATATATGGGTAACATTCGCAGAAATCGACGTCGTGAGGCTTTGTAAAAGGTAAAGCCATTCAACTAACAGGACACAAAAGACTCTCCATAGCGAATAGATAGGCTCTAAGTTTTCGCGATAGTTTCGCTAATGGAAACTAGCCAAACACACAACAAACCGTCAAATTACGATGTTAGGTATTAAGTTAGCCACGGAAATATTTGGTAGTTATGTCCAAAATACTTCGCTGTTCGAAAGTTTACAATAAAAATTAGGTACCCAGACCTACGTATCACGCAAACGATTCAATTCTGCAAACCACGAAAATAAACCGAGGACAGTGAAACAATAGAATTCAGAAATCGATATAAGTAAGTACCTAGATATTTTAGGACAAATCGTTAGGTACTGTTTCAATCAAATCGATTCGATCGAGCAGGTAGTAAGTACCTACGTAGGTCGTAGGTGCCTACATGGCTTTAGCTAGGTAGGTACTGACATACCATGCCCCTTAATATTTGAACCACGTAGCAAGTCTAAAAATTGAACATTGAATTTTATTGACGTCAGGATAATAAATGAGAATTTGATGCGATTAACTCGCACACAGTGCCAGTGGCGCAAGGACAAAATACCTACTAGCCAAACGAATGAATGTTTTATGGGGTCTTGTGAAAAATAAAACATAATTGCTTGTAGGTAGAGGTACACATAAACAGTTACAAAATACATCGTGTCTTAAGCTTTAGCTATTGAAATGGTCAGTCATGAATTCATGATACAATGTGCTGTTGCGTGGGTAGAATCACGTAATATTCTTAGTAATAAAGGCCTTTTAAGGCATACAAAGGTTAAAAAAATAGTGAGCTTACCGAAAAACAAGCACTTAATTCTAAATTAGGCATATAGAATCAAAGGTAGCCAAGTGCCTCCATGTCAAATTTTCAGGAACCGAAAAAAACGTTTAAAGAAACGTTTATAACGAAACGAAACGTTTTTCTAATTTAAGTGTCAGGTTTTCATACTCTGAGTTTATTCTCTAAGTTAATTTTTTGAAAGTGTGGCGCTTAGCTGCCTTTGATTCTATATACCTACCTCAAATGCAAGACTACACTTTCGTTGGGTTGTTGCCTGCTAAGTACATTACATAACTAAGTGCATTGTTGTTCTGAGCGTTGGAAGAGCCGTAGGTAGGTATTTTAATAGCCTGGCCTAAAGCCGTCTGGCTACTTTCACAACATTGTTCTCTTCTTCTCTTCCAAGACCTTGTAAAATCGCTGAACAATAAATAACAACTAAAATAATGATAAGCAATCGAACTTACCTGATTATCAGTGACGGATTAACCCTTAATCAAATTAAGCAATTGCCTAGGGCATCACGTCTGGGAGGGGCACCAGAAGAAGCACAAAAAAAAACCGTCCTTAGGGCATCACGTCTCACTCTCACGTCACCAAAAACCACACCAAAAAAAGTTTCTAGGACTAATTTGAAAATTCGCGCGTTTTAAGTTGACATAGAGTCCGACCTAGTCATAACCCCGCTCCCGCTTGCCCACTTGCTGCCCGCTAGTGCATTCGGCAATTCGAATGTAGGTACCGGAATTGCGGTCAGCCAATCACAAACCACCCCTTCCCGCGGGCCCCCCGCCTGGCAATTTATTTTCGTTGGATCCCGCTTTTGAATCCCAGTTTAATATTTTTGGCGTTGGATCCCGCAAAACATTATTATGTATTTCCGTTGGATCCTGAATTTAAAAAATGCAAGATAATTACGTTTTGTTGTCGTTGAATCCCGAAAAGTATTTCCGTTGGATCCCGAATGCTTAAAAAATCTGAATGCGGGTACTTTCAACAACAAAATTGTTTATAATAAAATGAGGGGTTCACTAATGTTTCACCAAAACTCCGTTGACAAATTTTTAGTTTACAACCAACGTTTTGTATACTATTTATTTCACAAACAACTCATTTTCTATATAATCTAGTCGTTTCTGGGTCACAGTTTTAACCTAACCTAACCGAACATTGTTTTTTTTTTAATAATTAACCTAATCTAACTAGTTCGGTTCCGGGTAGCACACTAAAAATAATCTCTTTTTTTTCTATTAGCGCAAGTCGATGAAAGAATGAGTTTCATTTTTAGGAAATTGCGTAATGATAAGTCAATATGTAAAACGTTTTAATTCCAACCGTTGTTTTATGAGATAAAATGAATAAAAAATAAATTGCTTGTTAAATAACACGTTATTAAACAATTTATCAGTTTAGTTTATAAGTTTAAGTATATGTCGCTTGCTACCGCGTCACCAGTCCTAACTCTCTATATATTTTGGCTGCTGAGACCAAAGCTACAAACGTACAAGAGTACAGGGATGTTTTATAAAATGCGGCTGTTACTTTACAATATTGTGGTGTCTTACGACGTCCACGCGAACGAAGGCGCGGGCAGAAGCTAGTGTTTGATAAAGGTAAATCACTTTTCTTCAGAAATGTACACATGTTGTTATAACATGGGATTCAACGGAAATAGCAAACGGGATCCATTGTTAATACCTAAAAAATGGGATTCAAAAGTGGGATCCAACGAAAATAAACGGTACATATCATCATCTTATTTTACAAAAAAACTAATGTTTTTAGGCGGTAAAGGTTTAAAGACCGATTCTAGTTGACATACGGATAGGGGGGCCCACAGGCGTGGATTGTTAGGGCATCAAGTCGTCTTAATCCGTCACTGCTGATTATTGATTCTATAAATTTCAGTTCATACTTTGACAATTAAAATGTTGCAATCTAAACATAAAGCTATTTGGTACAGCAAGGATTCTAAGGATAATCATGTAGAAAACAAATGCGAATCACGTTAGTTACCTCGGTACCTACCTACTAACACAGTTTTATAAAAAAAACGTGAACATAAAATTCATAGGTATTTTTATACATAAAAATAATCAAAACAACGATGACACATTATAGTGTAGGTACTCTGTGGATGACACGACCGTTACTGACCAGTGTGTTAAGGCTGATTTAGACAGGGTAAGTAACTGACTCCAAACTCGAGACGAGTCAGTGCTGACCCGATATTTATCTAGTGTAAATTGAATTTGGAGTCAGTGGAGACAGTACTACTGACTCCAAATTCAGTTTACACTAGGTAAATATCGGGTCAGCACTGACTTCTCTGGAGTTTGGAGTCAGTTACTTACTCTGTCTAAATCAGCCTTTACTGACGTACTGACGCATGACGGTAGTGGTTACATTTTTTAAACAAACAAAATGGTTGTATGTGTAGGTATGTACAAAAAACGTAACTAGAGTTGCACGCATCACCATAGTCAATTCGCTCCGGTTACCGGGTCACGCGTTACTAGGAATCCTAATTTAGTCGTAATGAATATGATATTTTTTTTTACTCTTAATGAAATACCTACCCAATTAATAGTTGGAAATACTTATTAAATATTATTATTAGATAAAGCCTTTTAGTGGCACGTGACTTTTGTTTTTTTTTAAGTTATCATTTTAAACATCATTCCTACTAACTAAATACTTTTGAAATGCGTCTATTGTTTAACATCAAAGCTTCATAGTACACAATTCGTAATCATTATAGAGAAATAGTTTTACGTAGAATTGCCTAGCTACATAGTACTTACTGAATACAACATAATGTATATAGCAAATAACTAGATAACTAGTAATTATTATCGGTGAATGAATTCTCAGAAGGCAGTGAACGTTCGAGTTTCGTATCACTGTCTGTTGCTTTGCTCAGCCTCGTCCACCAATCCCCTCCATCTGTTCTATCGACTATCGTCTGCAGAGTAGCGCTGGCGTCGCGTCACGGCGTCAGTTACTCAGTTCAGTCGAGTCGGATAGCGCGACGGTCGCACCCCGCTCCGCACCTCTCATTCATTCCGCTTTTAGCGTTTCACCGCGTTTTGCACCAAATTATTATTTTAAAAACGTTACAATCACAGGGACTACTCTATTTTTTAGTTGTGAGTGGTTGACAGTAAATTATGACAGTGACATAAAAGTTTGCAAGATCAAGCACATTCAGTCATTCATTGAAATAGTTGGTTGTAAAGTGTTAATACATATTTCGGGAAAGTTTTTCATTAAGATTCAACAAGGAAGTGACATAAGTTGTATCAATTTAGTTTTAAATTGTGCTCACATTTTGAATGCGGACGTGTTTAAGTGTTGCTTTATGAATGTGTAACTGAGTGAATCGTGGCCTCAGCACGACAAGTGGGAGGCACACACAACAGTCGTCGTTCTTTGAACAAATGTGCTTTATTGAAAGGCGAGAAACAATAATTTGTCCATTTAAAAACATGACATTAGCAGCGAGGTTATCTCCGCAAAGTAAGTTGTTTGGTTTTAGCGGTAAATTATAGCTATGGCGTTAGTCTAGGCAGTGTTTACAGACCAAAAAGCAATTTTGGTTAACTAGGATGATAATTATTTAACGTTATCAGAAAATGTACCTACAAAAAAAAGAAATACCATTGTATTGCCTGCATTAGAACAAATAATATTACACACAACTAAAAATCAAAAATCTTAGAGCAAAGGCAATTACAAATTTGGCTAAAATTTCCATTAAAGGACCATCGATTTGGAAGTTCATTATTTTTTTGTAGATAGTACTCATAAATAGAAAGCTTTTTACAAAATTTCAAACCGCGGAGTATCACAGTTTACGAGATATAATTTTTTTAAGTTTCCATACAAATTGGAAAATAGCTCGCCATTTGCAAATTTTTAGGTTAGATAAATTGTCATGGTAGACGTCAAAGTTGACATTTCACGTTTCGTTGACGGTAGAGGTGTATTTAATTCAATTTTATGTCATACTTTTTATTTAAATTTTATTTTATTTTCATATATTCACATATTATATTTGGTGTGTAATTAATGTGCACAATAATCGTGCTGTATTATGCAATTACATTCGACTTTTTTACACAAAAAGTAATTAATTTTTGTTTAAACTGTGGAACGGAACGTAAAGCGACGCCAAAATTTCTTGTGTTTTATTCTCATATGAATATCCGAAAAATACCCAAAACCGAATCAGAGCACCCCACTTTCCACGTGGTCTTGTCTGCCCTACCCCTAGAGTGTATATAAAAAACCGGAGGCGCGGAGGGAGAGCAGCCCTCGCCCGCTGTGACGAAGCGCGGGAACCATGCGAGGTGAAGCGGCTGAGGCTGGTCGCCGAAGGCGACCAACAAGCCGAAGCTGCGGAGCCGAGCATGAGTGACCGTGCTTCGTCACGCAAGGGCGGAAGGGCTGCTCTTCCCGCAGCGCCGGAGATAAGGCGGAGTCAAACTAGGGGAAAAGGGAAGCTCTCCCCCAAGTTTGACTAAATAGCGCTATTCTAACCTAAAAACATCAACCATGGATATCTCCATAACCATGGGGTTCTGCGGGATGGGGATGGTATAGGGGGGTAGCCGGGCCTTCCCGTACCATAATTCGATGGACATTTATGGAATTTTTTAATCTAACCTCAAAACTTTAACCATGGATATCTCCATAACCATGGGGCTCCGCGGGTTGGGGGTGGTACAGGGGGCAGCCCCCCTCCCCCCCTCCCACTTCCCCCCCTCACCACCCCATAAATCAATGGTCCTCTAATGGAAATTTTAACCACAAATTTTTATGACTGAATTAAAAAAAAAAAATATCATACCAAAGATTAAAGTGAAGACTTGCAAGTGGTTGACTGTATTGTGAATTACAATATTTGCATGTGGTTCTTACAGTGCTGCAGTGTTTGATTAGCACAATTCACACACAGCCTCCTTATCAGCAATAAGTATCTAAAAATAGTGTGATAAGAGAGCAAATATGTTTGTGTGGCCAGTGATAACAGCAGAGAGGTTCATAGGAAAAATCCGTATTTACCTAAAAAATATGATAATATTCTGATCTTTGGCACTTCAGAATAGGTGTCTAAAAAGGTATAATACACTTTATAACATTTGAATTAACAAAACCATAAAGTACACATACCTACACTTGTTTTTAATTTGTATGCTGATTATAAAATGCAGACTACCATTCATATAATTTATGTTTTGATTTAAAAACTCACCTAATTTTATTCTTATATTAACTAATTCAACTATGGTATAGTAAAATAGTTAATTAACCTAAGGAATGACTAGTTCCAGATCTCTAAATTATTCTTATTTCATTGTTCATTCATTCCAAAACTATTTTGTCAAACCAGTGACACAAATAAAAAACTAATTACATTTATTATTATTATATTTATACAAGTATATTGATTTCCACTGTCAGTCATAAATTCAAGATATCCATCTATACTAGCAAGTTCCATAGAATTTAATATCTTCAACATGTAAAACCATGTTGCTCTTATCAGTTTCATTGTCTGCAATCAGCACCAGATGACAATCATTACATTCACCTTTACGAATGTAGTTCTAATTAACGGCGAAAGATTGTACTAATGGAAGATAAAATGCATGTTATGACGTATTATCAGTTATGAACTGATGCATACACATCATAGTGAAACGGAGATCTTTCATTGAGGAAATTGTGACCACTTATCTTAAATCTCGTTACTTGTGTCCAGTAATATTATAAAGATTGTAAGAAAACATCTTGCCACTAATGAAAGAAGTGTCCAATATTCCCTATTCTAACCATGATTCTCCATCTTTCCAGATGCCTGTGTGGAAGTGGCGGTGCCGCTAAGTAGTTGGTCAACGGGAGTAGCATGCTGCCCCAACTGCAGGCACGAGCTGCGGGTGTCCCTGACTCCGAGCGCGGGAAAGTGCCACGCCTCCCCCCACACGCCGCCCCCCTTCACGGTCCAGCCGACTTACTTGCCACACTCGCCCCTCACAACGCCGCTGTCACCTCTTATACCCTCACCATACAATGATGAGCTGAGACGACTAGCAGACACCCTGAGAGCACTAAGGCTGTCAGGCTGGTACTACGGCAGTTTGGATTGGCTGGTGTGTATTTTTCTGTATGCTAGCGCCATCTCTTGGTGTTATTCTGAACTAAAATTTAATAATTCTATTTCCATTGCCAATTATTATTACGTATGTCATTAAATTCCTCTAAAACAAAGTTTATCCTTCCTTAATAAGTTTCTTGCAGGGTAAAACAGGAGATTCATTAACATTGTTATGATTGGTCATATTTCCTTCAAAATAATTTATGACAGATAACAGCTGAGACATTTACGGTATTCTATAATTGCTCCTTGATTGACAGGCGGATTTAGTACAATGTAATAATAAATTTGCATAGGTATTTCATGGAGCTATTTTTTCCTCAATGAAATAAAGTATTCATTTTTATGAAGTCATCTTGTGTAGTTGCATTAATCAAATCGTTCTTTGTTATATTTCTTAGTATTTGATTAAAGATAGTCATAACTCGTAAAACAAGGTTGAAGTTCAGCAACCTTTGAAATCATACTTAATGTAAAATATTGGTCAATGACTTTGCGGTCAATTTGACAGTAGTTAAAAAAAAAATGTTTCATAAATGAAACAATTTTTTTCTTAAATTACCGACGAAATTTATCAACGCAAAGGGGTCAGAATCATATAAATATTGCATCCATGGTAACGGTTGCGCGTCGATGTCACCCAGTATCCTGCCCTGCCTACCCTGTATATTTTATTATGCCTGTAAATTACTCCACATAATTTATAAAGTTCTTTCTTTCTTTACAGGGCGCCCGAACAGTTCTAAAAGACGCAAGCGTTGGTGCGTTCGTGATCCGAGACTCAGGCGATAGGAACTTTATATTCTCACTGTCAGTACAGACTGAGCGAGGGCCCACATCTGTCAGGCTACACTATGAACAAGGTTTCTTTAGGTAAGCCAACCTTCTTATTAAATTTCGCACATGTGTGAGAGTTGAGATTATCTGTAATTACAATTGTAGACAAATGTCAACTTTACAGTGCTGGGAAATAAGTTCATTTCATAATGGCAAGAGATTGAAATCATAAAATTTGTTGATGTTTTTGGAAATCAAACCAAATACAATCGAGTTTAGGTTCATAATTCCAAAACAAGTTTGAAGTAGCACATGTTTGTGTTAGGTGCGTAGTTAATGAATTCGGAAAATTGGAAAGTGATATTGATGAGTCAATATTCAATGAACTTGAACAATTTACCTAAACAGGACATTTAAAACGACGTATTCGGAATTTATAAGTATTGACACAATGGGAGAGCTCAAGTATTCCATTATTCTGCCTGACTACTGTATCGTTACGTCATAGTAACTTGTAACACTATCACGTCACAAGTTCACAGTAATTCGGATGCGATGCTACTGTTGACTCAGATCTCGCGGTTTTCCTTAATTTTATTGCCATATTTTTTTTTCCGAACTTTTTCGACAATTTGTTCTGCTGACCGTAACGAGTAGAATCAGTGCTTACTTTTTCCGTCTTCATTTTAAGTGTACGTAAATTGAAATTCAATTGTTAGGTAATGTTTTTGACCTTTGCAATGAGTTGCTAATTGTTGTTTTGTTTGCAGGTTAGACTGTGACAGGCCGCTGGCAAGGTACATGCCGCGCTTCCGATGCGTGGTGGAGCTGGTCCAGCACTACGCGCGTGTGGGCGAGCGCGGCGCAGCCGGCACGGTGTGGGTGGACCGCGAGGGCTGCCCGCACTCGCCCGTCATGCTCAAGTCCCCTCTGCGCAAAGAGCCGCCATCCCTCCTGCACGCTGCCCGTCTCGCCGTGCACAAGGCTCTAGACTCCAACCCCCTCACGCCAAAACTATGGTGCGCCCCCAAACACAGGCTGCTTCCACTACCTTCCACATTAATAGACTATCTCGGAGAATATCCTTACTCGATCTAACCCTCGGAATTATTTAATGTTAGTTATTTATTTAGTCCAATCTGAGCGATGCCTAGTGAAGATATTAGTTATTATGGAAATGATTGAGAGCGATCATCGCTCCAGCTGATTGTAGTTTGATTCCTATGATTGGGTGGCGGACGGGTCGACGAACTGAGCTGCTAGATTCCTAAAGTGGACTTCGCGTTTGCATTATCATAATATTATAATCTTATTTGTACAAATTAATATGCATTGTAACGTCTAGTACAGGTTGCTAGAAAGGGCCGGATCCTTTAAATACCGACTAACAAAATAATTTATGAATAGTTAAATTAATAATGTTAAATGTATTATTTGTAAGTATTGATTATGGGACTCAACTATGGTATTTAGTGAAATGTTTACGCAGATTATTTTTATTAAGCCAATTATTCTGTGTCTGTATATAAAGATGTTTTGAGAAAAATAACGCAAGACTGATTCCTTGAACTTCAAATACTGTTTGTGTAATAATTGCCTGTATACTATTCTGTTAAATGTACGTAACTCCGTCGTATGTCACGCGGCGCCGCCGCAACAGTGTGCGTCGATTAACGATCCCCTGCTGATATTATTATTTTAGCAAATTGTTCACTAATGCCTAATCTTGTCCATCGTCTTAAGAAGTCATCACATTATATAATAGAGCTATATTTTTATTTATTTATTCTTGGTTAAGTTAGAATTATTCATCAACCTTACATTATATTAGATTTTCCTTGTTCCTATCCATGGTTGGTTTATAGACACGTACCTCTTCTGGCCGCAGTCTCGGCACACACATAACATACAAGCATAATCAGCCTATAATGTTCCCACTGCTGGGACACGGGCCTCCTCTCAGTGAGAGGGAGTGGGCCGTAATCCACCACGCGGGCCCAGTGCGGGTTGGCAGATGTCACATGTCTTCGAATTTTTGGTTCTAGGACATGCTGGTTTCCTCACGATGTTTTTCCTTTTGAGAGCAGAGGTGATAAAATAATTTACACAAAGTAAAGCGCCTCTCTGGATTCGAACCTACAACTCGTAAGTCGCGGCCGTTACCATTTGGCCACCACTGCTCTCACACACATAAAGCCTAGTTATAAAACGGAGTGCCATCAAAACATTAATGAACCATATTGAGAATCTACTTTGTCATATTTAATTCAAATGGAAGTATTTTTGAGGCTGAACATATTATGTACATAATTCTTGTTTTGTTTTTCTATTTATTTCCTTATTTTAATAAATAATAAGTAATGGGAAAATATGGATATGTAATCGCCACAGGTTGTGAACCATGTAATGGTTTGGTGTATCATAATGTGCATTGTTTGCGTGAAACAGTAATATCCAGCTAGGCGAAATCGTCAGGTTAGCCCGCGAAATTCAATTTTTCTTTTGTTTTTTGCAATTTTCATGTCACTATCAGGTTGTACGGCGTCGATCTAAATGTGATTCGCGGCCATAACAAATATTTATTTAATAAAAGTTATAATCATAAAAATCATCAATAAATCTCGGCTAAGTTCATATTACACTTTTGAGTGACTATTTATTGAAATCATGACTTTTAAGGCCAATTCTAACGTTTTATGCTGATTCTAATGACTATAATTCGGTCGCGAATTATATTTTAATCAACATACAACCTGACACTAATCTGCAAATTTAAAAAAAAACGTAAGTGAATTTGAGTTTCGCGGGCTACCTTACCGCATGCATCCCCCTTAAATTTAAATGATCGAACATAGCGATGTAGCCTACTAAATTGTGAATTTGCTTTTAATAAGTTTCGCGCACTCAAGTGATTTAGCATGCGGTGGAAAGTTCGGCTAGTGACGTTCACTAATATAGGATAGATCATATATCATATATGTACCTTGAATAATCTCAATTAGAGTAACCTTAGTCTTCACACTATGAATATGTTTTATTAGAAAAATACGCATTTTTAAAAAAAAAAAAAACATGAGCCTCAAGATTATTTTAAAATAACTTGTAATTATTACTTGTCCATTGTCATCGTGTTTAATTTAACCAATTGTCTACTTTGAAACGGAGTTATTTTTGTACCATTTTGTAAGGGGAAAGCACTAATTAAATAAGTGTGACATAATAGAGAATACTTGTGTTTAAATGTTTGTAGACTAATGTATTGAAAGAACTGCAAATAATTTATATACAAAACAAAATATACATTCTGCCTATAGTTTTGCATTTCATTTATACAACCCTTTTAGTTATAAGTATTATTAAAGTGCTTTCCGAGGCACGGGATGCTGGTGTGGTGTAAATGGAAGCATACTGGCTGCCACTGCCGGCTGCATGCTATTAATATGTTTCACACTATGAGGCTAACATAATGACCCAGAGAGCATTGAAGCCTTAAAAAAAATCCGTTACTGGACATAGACCTCGGAATAAACGACTACAATGCTTAGAACTAGACCAAAGGTACAGGTTCTGTATCTGTTTCCTGCCATTTTGGTACCTGGGTACAGGTTCCTGACGGGTACCGGATGAAGTACATCTAAAAAGTACCGGCAGGTACCAAATTCAATTACCCAGTGTGTACCACAAATCTTATTTTCGTACGAGGAACCTCGTAGTTGGCAAACCTTTTTTTTTTTTTTTGGGTGGGATTTTATCAAATAACTTCTCCCGCTCTGGGCGGAGTGGGAGGGCGTGTCAGGCTTTTACTGACTAAAACCCACCCGTGTTCCTTCAGTTGCCTGTGCCAGGGGCCTCGGTATCTCTTTCGAACAACCCGCGACCCCTGGCAGGCATCGGCCCTAGCGGATCCCGTCAGTGCTGACATCTCTGAGGCGCACGTGGAATACTACGCGCCGTCGATCCGAGGTCGTTACCGGACGGCGAGCTGCCCATTGCTCGCCGTCCGCAGGCCCGCGCCTACGGTGGCCGGGAATCGTCTGTCGATTCCCGACGCCCAGGGCGGCGACTAGGGGCGTGAGGGCGCAAATATTGCCTCCCCCTCACGCGCTCCGCCTCCTCCTTCGAGACCATTACTGCTTCGCAGAAGGAGCCTGAAGGAGGTGACGGCTTCCCATGCACTCTCGCTCCGTACCATGGCCTGGACTAGGGCCGGACGCGGGAAATCGCCGCCGTGAGGACACGGTGGTGCTCTGCCCAAGCTGGGCAGACCTCCACCGCGTCCTCCGGGCGACCCACGTAATGGTGACACCCGGGCGTTTCTTCACGGCTTACCCGGAATAGGAACCTCCCAAAGCAGCGGTGTCCGGTGAGGACCTGTGTTAGGTGGATGGTGAGAACGCCGTGGCACCTCTCCAGTCACTGCTCAATGAGGGTTATCGCTGCAAATGTGGCGTGCCCAGTAGTTGGCAACCTTGAAGTTATTTATCTAATGCCTTTTTACTTACTTTATCTGATTCCTTACTCTTATTTACGGAAAAGTATTTCTTTGATACCGTTACAGTATCGATATTATTCGATATTGATAAGAAATACCAATAGTACAGGTACTATTCTGGTACCGGTCTCACACTAAGGCCTACGGCATCGGTTCCCAAACAATACCGGTATTTTAAGTTCTGATTAGGTTACCCACCGAAAAACCTGCTTTAGGCACAGGGCCCAGACCCCGTCTTTTCTTAAGCGAAATTTTTAGGAAAATGCGATTTTTATCATAAATAGTTTTATGGGTAGTTACATTACGTTTACTTTTTTCCTTAGAATAGGATGCATGTATTAGAACATCAGGTTAAAATGGTCTAAGACGTATTAGCCCGTCATGTTTTATCCTAGGTTAAAATAAATGTAATAACCCAAAATTAAAACTGCTAATTAGTTACAGAGATTTGTTGTTCGGGAACGCACCCGTCCCTTTGTTTGGTCGCCTAAAGAACGGAACGGAACGGGGCAACAGGGAGAAATGTCAAATGAAACGAAACGCAAAAGTGGTTTTGGGTTATTGTTTATTGATTGAATTTGTGTTTTCATATTTATTCGTAAAAAGTTATTAATTTGAAGAAATACAATGTGATGTGAAATAATTTTTGACCTACGTCATGTCGGCTAATGGGAATGGCGGGTTTTATGCACCGCTGAAACAAATCCTGTCCGATTCAGAATCTGAGGATGACAAGCTCGAAAATGCTATGCATATCAAAGCTACGGACAGTTGCAACAACCTCGACTTCAACAGTGGCTTACAGTCGTCGAAAAACTACAGCATAAGTGACATGGACGAGTTCAACACCAACGTTAACACAGTGGAAAGCACAATGGATAACGTAAGCTTCCTGCAATCGGATATATCCACGAAGATGTCTTTCCCGCGCCGGTGTGCGTTCATCGCTTCGATACTCATGTGCATATTCACTGTGGTGATATTTCTGTGGGGTATACCTTGTTCTGAAGTCGGCAGCTGTGCCGCTAACGAATGGCAAGATAGGACGACCAGCTGGGAACTGCCTTACAACGAAATGGAACTATCAGGAGCCGTGCAAGTTGTCGATGGCGCTATACCTAACACAAAGAACTTGATATTCATATACCGGGGCAACCACATGAGGCTAGAACCTAAAAGCAGCAGTGATAATGTGAATGGTGTAGTCCTCATTGTCGGCAATTCTGGCAAGGTTGGCTGGTTCACCAGAGAGAGTAGGATACCAACTGATATTAACTGTCACCTGCTTGATGTAAACAGGGATAAACAGAAGGACTGCATTGTGTCAGGTACTGAGGGACTACTGGCCGCCTTAGACTCTGTATCGGGAACATATTACTGGCACATACACAAGCAAGGCAAAGACTTGAGCAAAGTAGTAGCTATAGACTTCCCTGTTATGGTGAAAGACATGAATGATGACAAAGTTAACGACTTGCTGACTGTTGCCACTGTGTATCCTAGCACAAATCACAACTCTTTACTGATGATATCTGGTGCAACAGGGGTTATTATGGCAGAACCAATTCCTATAGATGACTGTCTGTCAGTAAAACTTCTGCCTGAGATGGACACAGTCACATACATTTGTAAGAATGGCACAACTGAAGCTGTGAGACTCATATCATTCACAGTATTGAAGAAAATGCTGAAAAAGGATCTACCTATCAATCATAACCAGCCTCCACCAACAGTCTTAAAAAGAATCAATATAAGCATGAAAAAGAACATTGGGAACACTATAGAAACATTCACAAATGGTCCAGGAAAATTGAAAGTGGAAAATTCAGGAGAATGTCCAAATTCTTGCAGAGTCTATCTGAAATTGATGTTGGAAAGAAACGGCACAACTAATGTCAGCTGGGAGTACACGGCCAACAATGTTTATGCTATGCGGCCCAGCTCTTTTGCTTTTGCAAACTCCATACGAGGGTTTGTGTTAAAATTATGACAGTGGAACAGTGCACACCTGGCAAAGGGTGCACTTAAAATTGACGAAGTCAGATACAATGTTCAGAATCAAAGTCCAAAGAACATCAATGACATGTTCTATCGTTCCACTATAGACGTTGCTTCAATATCGGCTTTCATCAAGTATACTAACTTTACAGTTCATGAAATTTCTGAGAGGATAGTTTTGGTGTTGTTTGACAAACTGCAGACCCACAATGTGAACATTAGTCAGACAGATATTGTGCAGATATGTGTGCGAGGGCCCATAGAGAGCAAAACACCACTGCCACTCTGCCAGCCTGACTTAGAATACCAGGAGAAGTCTTTGTTGATAGCAGACTTGGATGGAGATCAGTCCCATGAGCTAATATCATACTACAGTACCTTTGTAGCTCCTGAGTACACACCAAAAAGTTCTAATCCTTATGAGAACTGGAGCCTGACCTCCTTAGTGAGGGTAATTCGTTTAGAGTCAGAATTACCTAAACTGTTTATTAACGATGTTTAAAGTTACATTATAACCATATAATCATCTTGCTTTACAATGTATTCTGCTGATATACAGGGTGAAATTGAACACATGCGACAAATCGAAATGGGAGATTATACTCATCATTATGAACAACTTTTACTATGGGACCAAACCTGAACACGCGAAAAAAAAATCAGCTGTTCCCTACATTTTGGCGAGTTATGCGAACATAAATGTAGGGAACAGCTGATTTTTTTTTCGCGATTACAGGTTTGGTGCCATAGTAAAAGTTGTTCATAATGACGAGTACAATCTCCCATTTCGATTTGTCGCATGTGTTCAATTTCACCCTGTATACGGTTTCAATTTGCCAAAATATATAATGCTGTTTTGCTGTACATGTAGCTTGGGCAGCTAGCAATAAGGTGTCTAGTCATTCATCTTGTACTTATATCCACTAATATATTGTCATAGGAAATTGTCCAGGTTTTTTCTGGCTGCTCTAAAAATCAAATAATACCATGAATTAACTTTGTACTTCAATAGAAGAATTTTTACACCCAGTAATTAGTTTTCTGCTATTCACAACCATTTGATTACCTGATTTGCCTTTTTCCTGACAGCAAGTAGCTGTTGGAAGAATAGCAGTCATGTTCATAATTTAAACAGACAAAAGTTTCAGGTTTTGGATTTGTGAACAGTGTTTAAATATCTTCGAGACATTTGATTGATGTTCGATTTGACACAGAAGTGTATTGAATGGTTGTAAATCGCTGTGCTGGTCAGTTTAATCAGGTTTTACCTAATAAATCATATAACTAATTTTAGATCATAAGTATTCATGCATGTAGTTTTACAATCGTTTTCGCCTGGAGTGTTCAATGTTTAATATAATTATAATCATACAATATTAATTAAAATAACTAAGTATTTCATGTACCTATTGATATTTATTTCTAGTCTTGTAAGAATTAGGTAGTATATCATTATGACTGTATACCAAATAGTAATGTTTATCAATCTGTTCCATATATTCAAGTTTTGAAGGAGCCCCCTGTGGGATTGTGTGATCTCAGGTTTAAAATACAAGATAGCAAGGGCATATCTCCAGGGTTGGATTTTGAAGTCTTAAACAAAATAGAAAGGCCTATTTTTGAGGTAGCCTAGGAGTACCATTCTGGTATTGATATGGATTTTGGAAATATGGGCTGAAATGCGATGCAAGGTCGCGGTTTTTATTTTTGCCCCCCAAAAACTTATACTATGGATGAATGGACTCAAGATCACCCTGACTATATGCCCTATACACATAACAAGAATCTCAATCTGTTTCGGTCTGGTTATGGCACATCAAACTGTTTGTCCCACTGTGGTGAGTGTGTTTGCTTCACTGGATGTCGATACTATTTATTTTGTATTAGAAAATAATATGCGGAGTGAAGTGCCTTAACGCGGGGGCTATGGAGTGGTTCTTTTGCGTCGATTCGTTGAAATAAAACTCTTATAAATATTCTGCATTTTACTTAAAACCTTGCTGAGTTTGAAAGGGGTTTACAAAATTTCAGAAGGCTAATTTCCGTAATTAAAACGTTCAAAACCTAGTCGCAATCTCATCTCAGCGACAATCAATGTCAAAAATGTAGGCAAATTAGAGGTATTTTTGACAGATTGCGACTGAGATCAGACTGTGAACGTTCTTAAAATTACGAGAATTGCCACTGTCATCTATGTTACTTATACCAAAAAATAAAGTGATATTATTGTATAAAGCTTTATTTCAAATCATACAACAGTTATTTCCAACATGAGCTTTTTATAAACTTAAATAATATCACTAAAATAGGAATTGCTCAACAATCAGCTAAAATGTATTAAAAACTAAAATTTAATTCTATCACAAAGAATATTTTAATACGGAGGTGTCATAGGCAGTTTCGGTTAATACATATTAAATGAGTGAATGAATGAATGAGTGGGAACGCCGGCAGGCGTACGGCATAGTCATGTGACCTCATTGGTGATTTTCTTCAGAAAGGTCAGATGCGTAGTGCTTGCAACCGGTGTGCGTGTATGACAAGATGTTTAAACGTAAACGAAGCTAAAGGAGTACGTTAGGGCTCCAACACATAAACTCGATACGACGTCGCGTCGTGCTACGACGAATATGGTGGTATATGATTGTAGTAACTTTTCATTCAAACGTTAAAACGATGGCGCGTCGTAGCACGACGCGACGTCGTATCGTGTTTATGTGTTGGAGGCATAAGGGCCGGGACACATAAACACGATACGACGTCGCGTCGTGCTACGACGTATATGAATCGACGTATATCACGTGACGTATCATTCAAACCCGGCAAAGTGGAAAGAGGGAAGGGAGGCCTTTGCCCTGCAGACCCTGCAGTGAGACAACACAGGCTTATAATAATAATAAGTCATTCAAACGGTGAAACGATGCTGCGTCGTAGCACGACACGACGTCGTATCGTGTTTATGTGTCCCGGCCCTAAGGATTGTAGCAGGTGGCGTTCTGTAGTTTCTGCCTGTTTAATGGAGGCATGAGAAGAAGTTATGTATATAAATGATATCGTCGCGAATCATATTTTGATACAAAACATACAAACTTACACTGACCTGCAAATTGCAAAAAAGTAAGAAAATTTGAATTTAAATGCTCAAGATGGGTTCACATTGTGCATCGCAATGTAATAGACCCACGACTATAGGCCGACCGCTTAACTGAGACGTTGCCTGAGGTAGCAGCGCGGTGCGGGAAGGGTATGGTGACGTGATGCAAGAGCTCAGTGATTCGTCAACTTGTGAAAACTATCACCCCTCCCGCACCGCGCAGCTACCTCAGGTAACGTCACAGTTAAGCGGTCGGCCTATAGCAACAAGCGCAAATTGTTCCCCTTAAAATGACTGATTTTGTATAATTATGAGCTTTGTTGCAATTATTGTGTGTAATAAACTTATTATTTATTTATATCCATTAAATTCGCTAAACCGTTTTAGATGATAAATTAATTGTATGTAAAATGATGAATTTTATTGAATTGCAAAGTATTGTAAATTCAATTGGACAAAGCCAAAACATGTGAAAAAACGCTTTTGGTTATGTTACAAAACACAAATTAATTAGAAAGAGCTCAAATAACTTTCGCGAAAGAACTAAAAGCATAGCTCATGAATAGAACACTACATACTAGTCTTGTTTGTTCCGATACTTTATAGCTGTTAGCAAAAACAGTCCCGTCTTTTTATGTGCCCAAACAGGACATGTCATTATATGCACAAATATTATGTAAGTATATGTAAAGTGAATATATGTATAAACCTCTCCGTTTAATATTCGAGCCAGCTAATTGCAAGTAAAAAAAATATATACGTCTCTACAAGGTCAAATTAAATTAGCAAACGAAACTCCGCAGTTGTAAATCGTGATAGGTATTGATAAGTAAACACCAAAAAATATTATAAAAAAAACTGATTTTCTAAGCTCATACTTCCAGTAACTAGTTGCTGTCGTTGACCCCCAAAAACTCATCAAAACTTTTTTTTTCCTTTTTATAACGTTTAAATATCGAAATCACGTCCGCGGAGTTGCGCCAACTAACTTTATTTAACCCAGTATACGCCTATACTATACCTACTATGTATCGTGTTTGACACAAGCGCATAGAATGTTCGTCAGTATTATGACATCATTTCTCAGCACCACTTCTGTTTTAAAAATAATCTCACCACGATCGATTCCATCTAAACTCTAAATTAAGAAGCAAGTGCCACAAACTTATTAACAAACACTTTCCTTTCTAGAATAGGCTTGAAATGGAATTACATAATTAGCCTATAATGTTCCCACTGCTGGGACACGGGCCTCCTCTCTGTGAGAGGGAGTGGACCGTAATCCACCACGCGGGCTCAGTGCGGGTTGGTAGATGTCACATGTCTTCGAATTTTTGGTTCTAGGACATGCCGGTTTCCTCACGATGTATTCCTTCACCGTTTTCAGAGCAGTGGTGATGAAATAATTTACACAAAGTAAAGTGCCTGTCTGGGTACGAACCTACGAAATACAGCTCGTAAGTCGCGGCCGTTACCACTTGGCCGCCACTGCTCTCCTCGGAATGATGTCGTTTTATTACAAATATAGTGCTTTCAATTACACACACAGATGCACACTATACAGGCCGGCAGGGACATCGACGCGCAACCTGTTACCATGGATCGAAGACATGATTCTGGACCCAACTGCGACGAGACTCTTAGTCGGCTAAAAAAAAAAAAAAACTGCTGTTCCATACATTTTCAACGCGTAGGTATAGCGCTTTTCTATGAAACAACAGTTTTTTTTTTGATAACTGACTTAAAGGGGTTTGAAGATTTTAGTATGGAGGGTGGCCCTAAGGTCGGCCGCCATTTTTATTTTTTTTTCACAATCGCGGTGCACAACAAAAGTTATATATTTAGATAGAGGACACTTATACAAACAAAAAATGTTATATAACATAATATCCTAAAGCGTCAGGTTTCGGAGTTATTCACCGAAATATAAGTCGAAAACAACAAGGATTTTCTTGTTTTTTTTCCCTCCAGGTAAGCATATTGAACTATTGAGGTAATAGAAACGTTATGAAACCTTTATGGAGAAGAAACAAATGAAGAATAGACATTTTTTAAATAAATAATTAAACACGGCAATTTATAGTTCGTTTTTTAATCCCAGAGACTAATCTGACATGTAAGTCTTTTGTGTTTTCGTATAGAAGTTTGATATTACACTTGTCAGATTAGTCTCTGGGATTAAAAAACGAACTATAAATTGCCGTGTTTAATTATTTATTTAAAAAATGTCTATTCTTCAGTTGTTTCTTCTCCATAAAGGTTTCATAACGTTTCTATTGCCTCGATAGTTCAATATGCTTACGAGGAAGGAAAAAAAAACAAAAAAATCCTTGTTGTTTTCGACTTATATTTCGGTGAATAACTCCGAAACCTGACACTCTAGGGTATTATGTTACATAACATTTTTTGTTTGTATAAGTGTCCTCTATCTAAATATATAACTTTTGTTGTGCACCGCGATTCTGAAAAAAAATCAAAATGGCGGCTGATTTTAGGGCCAAAACCTTCAAACCCCTTTCTACGTAAGGGATCTATGTAGAATCATGTGCTGAATGCATGGTGACAGTTTGCGAGTCCACCCTTTATTTATTATGCTAGGAGGACGGTTTGCGAGAAATAAATGCATATTATAACCCTTTCCTGCAAAGTACTCTTATAAATATGTATAAGTCGCAGGATAATTTTCCAAGTGTCCGGCGACGTATATAAATCACAATTAATATACACGAATGCTTAGAACCTTCATAAAGGTTTTATAATTACATTAAAAAACAAAAAAAAAATGAGGTTTTTATAAAAAGGTAATCCTTAAATTTTATATAATTTGTGCGTCAATTTAATACTCATTAACATTGAGAATATTAAGCGAATTTTAGGCAAAATACATAATAATTAAGACTTAGGCCTGTCACGTTATGTGGCAATATAACAAGCTAGAAATCTCTAAAGGAGTCTTGTATATCACAATATACATTTGTGAGTAAAGCTACGGTTTCTTTACATGTTGTCTACCACTGGGGGACACTTCATGGTTTGAATTTGAATAGGTCGAATCTGTTCAAAAACCGAATTGCGGCACCCCCGACTTCACGTAGACTTTTGGCTGCACCCTTAGGGCGTTTGTGCACTACAAGAAATTTTATTTTTTTATTTATTATGGCGTGTCAATATAGCGCCGTAAAAAAATCAAACTGCCGGACAGTAAAATTGCTTGTAGTGCACAAACGCCCTTAAGAGTGTATATACAAACCGGAGGCGCGAAGGGAGAGCAACTCCGCCCGCTATAAAAAAGCATAGGCAACCGTGCGAGCCGTAGCGGCTGAGGCTGCAGCAAGCCGAAGCTGAGGAGGTGAGGATGAGGGTATGCACTTCCCGCAGCGCCGGAGATGATGCAGAAGCAACTTTAAAGTGTTTTGAGGTTTGGTTACAATAATTTGTCCCCTAGTGGTGGATAACGAGAATAATTTTTAAAAGTTGTTTCGTTGTCCCCCAGTGCTGGCCAAGCATGTGGTGGAGATCGGGAATAATCACGTAAAGTCAAACACCGGTGCCATCATTTTCACGGCAGCCGCCGTTTTTATAAGAAACCGTATCTTTAGGCACATAATGAGATTTTATTGTATACTATAATCATTACGCCAGATAAGGTATTCGTTCTCTAAAAGAACAACGTTAAGGCACGTGCATATTCAAGAGACGTGTCATGGATCTAACATATTTTGAAGGACTGAACTCTTTTGGTCTTATTATAAAGCCTGAAACAAACTATCGGTAGATAGTGTAGATAACAATATGCAAGTCACTAAGTGTGGTCGCACATCTGACAGAAGCTGCAACGCGTAACGCCAGAACAGACATTCAATTCAACCTTACACACTCAACCGATGTTTTAGATGTTAGAGCGTATTAATTGGAAGTTACAGTATTTTTATCTCACTAATAGGCGCACGCTTTTCTCGAGACAATGGCGAAGTTGGAAGTGTTTTTGAACTTGGTTACCTACCACAAGTAAAGCGCGCGTCGCTTCGTGAGATAAAACATTTTGTACCCCAAGTCACGCTAAACAGCTGGTAATTCGTCTTTGATAGCAATGCTTTCTGTTTGACATTCATCAACTATCCTTATGTTCTCTGTTGGAGATTTCATAAACCCACTGTAAAACTCAAGGTGGTCCTGATTTATTAAATGATTGGTCTGTTAACAGATTCACTTTCGCAAGTTACTACCGTAAGTTTTCACGTAGAGATGTAGGTCTGTCGGACCAGCACTTCTGTCCGATAGTTTGATTCAGGTTTTAGGAGAGACAGGAAAAATTTACAAAACAGTAAACTTCCAAGAACCTAAGAAAATCAGTTCTTTAATCTTATGATCTACTAATCAGTGACTTGATTATGGTTTTAGAAACCGGGCAGTATAGTTTGTTTTACACTTTTATAAAGTACTTAGGCGTTAATGTGGTACTTGGGGCTTTTTGTATGAGAGAATCTGTACAAAGCCGAGCTTTTTCTAAGGGCAAGATTAACAGAGCCCACTTTGACTTTACTAAGTAAATGTTTCATACGAATTTGTACCATTTTTTTGTGCTTATAATGTTCATATTCGTTTAAGAAAATGTGAGCAAGCGTTTCATACAAATATGAACATTAACATTATGTGAATAAAGTTCAAATTAGTATGAGACACTTAATTTATACCAAAGTAAAGTCATGCAATATTTATTTATAAATGTTGCTTCAGTAATGATTAGCGTCTGTTGAACCATACATTTTTGACGTTTTACCATTTGATAACTTTAAACAATATTTATAAATAAATATGACATTTTCTCAGACAAGCATACCAGCCATATCGTGTTTTACATTAACAAACTTGCTATATTTATATACTGTAGCTTTTACCGTAGCTTCGCCCAAATAAAAGTTAAACTTATACCTAAGTACGTGTCTAGGGCACGACAATCTTCTTGGTGACGGCTGAGTCATCGATGACATGGTAATCTGTCAGTTCGACCATGTTGTTGGCCGCTAGCTGCTCGGCTATGCTGTAGCCTTCCTCGTCGAACAGTTCGACGGATATCTCGTCGTAGTCCCGGGCACTGGAAATAAGATAACATGCATTTTTGAAACTGTTGTTTGGAAGAAAGAGGTTTTAGTTTGTTATGCACCTGTTTGCTCAAAACGCCCAGTTACGTAAAAAGGTTTTGTTGTTCCAATTTACACCACATCCACACAATGGGTGCCTGAAGATAGACGGCGCCGCCGAGGCCGTCCCAGAAAGAGATGGCGACATGACCTGGACGCGTAACGCGAGGGCTGGTTCAAGGTGGCGCGGGAAAAGAGTTCCTGGAAGGATTTGGGAGATGCCTTTGCCCAGCAGTGGGGCTGTATAGGCCAAAAAAAAAAAAAAAAAAATAGATGAACGCGACCGTTTTCTCAGAAAAATCGAGCAGGGGTTGCGTGGGAAGGGCCCGGTGCTTATGTATTTTAGTAAATTCTAAGTTCTATTAAATATATGGGCGATAAACCACTGAAGCTGTAGATACACGTCTGTGGCAATTTACTTACATGACATGCATATCAAGCGTCTTATTCTGCACCATTTCGCCGAGTAGCCTCTTGGCCTGTGCCCACTGCTGGCTGAGCCGCGAGCGCGCGCGCACGCCCGCCAGCACGCAGCGGATGGCTTGCATCGGCAACGTCACCTGGCGCGGCTCTAGTACGCGAAGCTGGTCTTCTTTCACCCATAGGATTGTGCCGTAGTCTACGTACATGACCTGGGTAAAATATTTACGTGGTTAACTTAAATTAGACTCTTCAGCTAGATTCAACCCAGTTGTTTAGTGATCATTTCTCAGGATGATTGAAGATCGACTTTGAATAATGTTATGTATTTTTTTCGTTTATTAAAGTTATATTAAATTCGAATTATCTTTTCGCTCCGAGTGCCCACTACAGTGCCCACACCTTCCTAAACTATGTCGGATCATGAAGAAGACTCGATGTTTCGCATCTCTGCCACCCATGATGCGAAATATTCATACAAGGTGTAACAGAATAAACGCAAGTCCTGAAAATAGTTTGTTTATAATTGACTTCTGAATTGATTTCAGTAACTTTTGATAAAGGTTTTTTTTTTAATTTATGTTTTTTGCCATTCTGACCGCCGATTGAGTTAATGAAAATTAAATCTTATTTCAAGGCAATAAGACTCAATTTTAAATGCATAAAGTAATGCTAGAGTCAACACGATTTCCTTAATAATAATAGTTAGCTTTAAAGAATTTAAGTTTTGGTCATTGTATTATGCTTTTAACTCAACACTCTAATTGGGGTCTTGCGTTAATTATGTTACAGTCATATTGTATACTAGCTTCTGCCCGCGAATTCGTTCGCGTGAAATTTCTTATTCCCTCGACCCATCTCGTCGTATTGAATCACTTGCCCGCGTCTCCTGCTCTATCACTTCGTTTCCCCATAGCGGTTTTGCTCGGCTCCTAAGGGTCATAGCGTGACATTAAATAGCCTATAGCCTTCCTCAAGAATTGGGCTATCAAATGCAAGAATAATTTTTCAAATCCGACTGGTAGTTCCAGAGATTACCCCCTGCATACAAACTTACAAACAAATTTTACCTCTTTATAATATTAGTATAGATTTCATATAATATTAAGTATTAAAAGTATTGCCGTTACCTCGACGGTCTGGTCCGCCCTCGTGATGGAGAGCACTCGCGCGCGATACCAGTTGTTGTCGGGCGGGTACAGCGCAGCCACTAGCTCGCCTTGCGCCGGAGTTATCTGACAAATAAATAAACGAATAAATACTTAATGAACGAGAGGGAGGGATGGAATGAAAGTGAGAACAAAAAATCAATCTGCCTAGCCTTTTCCCAACTATGTTGGGGTCAGCTTCCAGTCTAACCGGATGCAGCTTAATACCTACTAGTATTTTACATGGAGTTGTCAATGCCGAAATAGGCGGTTGCCTATCTGACCTCCACAACTCTGAGCTGTTATTACCAATTTAAAAAAAAAGGAGGTTTTCAATTCGAAACGTATGTATGTAATATTATTGGAACTGCAATATATTCACATAATAACAATCTAATAGGGCTTCCAAACAAATAGGTATACAAAATTTTCAGTTGGTGGCAGAAAACTAAAATACAGATCCCAAGACACCGACTCTTGAAATTAAAGTTATTTAATAATTTTGAGTTAATTTCTTTTTGAAGTCGATTTAATTTTTTTTAATTAGGTACTTTTTTATTTTGACTTTAAAACAGACACTTCAATTTTATTTATTAGTATAGAATGATATTGATAGTTACCGTAAGTGGTTTATACGCAACTTGTGCGGCGGGGCTGTTCATGTCTCGTACTAAGGCTGCCAGGGTCGACGGTGGCAGTACCACACCGAAACTGGGTATCTCAGGCTCTGTCGTAAGTAAGTAAAGTATTTGAAACACAATCATAATGGTCAAGAAAAAAAAAAACCGGTCAAGTGCGAGTCGGACTTGCGCACCGAGTTTCGTACAAACCTGTTTAAAATATTTTTATTATATGATGTAACTAAAAATTTACGGTTTTCGCAATTTTTCCTTTATCTGTGCTATAAAACGTTGCTTCGTACCAAATTTCAAGATTCTGAGTTCACGGGAAGTACCCTGTAGGTTTTGATTCCTTTGCGAGTGTCGAAAATTTGCGGCATAAACGGCTGTATCTTTTGATTGCCTTGGCTTAGAAGTTTGATTTTTCCACAGCTCCAAGGGACAGTAGACCTGAGTATTTGATATAAATTCCAGCTTGATACCTCCACGCGTTCATGAGAAAAGGGGTCTTGACAGACAGACAGACGGACGGACGGACGGACAACAAAGTGATACTATAAGGGTTCCGTTTTTTCTGTCGAGGTACGGAACCCTAAAAACGACGTCAAAGTGAGTGTTAGTTTCGAAAGTAGCTTTATTTCATTCTCACCTTCCCGTTTCTCCGACAGCAGTTGAACATAGACCCTGTCATAATGACAGACGCAGGTGACGAGCACTTTGTGCCAAGTGTCGGGGGCCGGCAGCGGGAGCGAATTGCACTTGCCCATCACGGGCACACGGTCCAATGTCCAGCCGTCTGAAAAGAACATATCACGTTACAGGCATTTTTTTGTTGTAGAACCGGAGTTACCGACATAACTCTACAGAGTAAGCAAACTGAAGTGGCAGTGGGCTGGCCATGTTTATCAAAGGACCGATGGCCGGCGGAGCAGACGAATCCTGGAGTGGAGACCGCGTATCGTCAAGTGTAGTGTGGTACGTCCCCCAGTTAGATGGACGGACGACCTAAAGAAGGTGGCTGGGACGGGCTGGATGCGGTAGGCGGAGGACAGGGTGCTGTGGCCTATGTTCAGCAGTGGACTGCGATAGGTTGAGTTGATTGATTGATGCATGTTGTACTGCCAAATAAAATGATTACATATATTTTCAAACTGACCAGGATGCTTAAGAATATGCTTTTTGGTACACCGGTTTCCTTTAAAGCAAGTCTTCTCTGGCCCGCCTTTATAATGCTTGCAGATATCAATTTCGTCTCGATTTTTGTAGCCCTGCAAAAAACACATTAAATAATTTAGTGTTTCATTTAACATACTTCAATGATTTTAAGATATCGTATCGAGTCTAATCAGGTTTTGCACTTTTCTTGTAGTAATGTTTACTTCTACGCAGGCCGCACAGCTGCTGGATTAAAGTGGAACTGAGCTGGCCACATCTGTCGCATGTTTACCACTCATTGGATCCAAAATGGCAGGAAACAACTACGCGTCAGGGCCAGAAAGAGATGGCGGGATCAGCTGGACTCCTTAAAGGTAGACCGGAAATAGTGGAAAGTGGGAAGGGAGGCCTTTGCCCTGCAGTGGGACAACACAGGCTTATAATAATAAAAATATTTATTTGACATGCGTTTAGTGTAAGCTGTAGTCTTTGAGCTAAAAGTCCTAGCCATTTATGGAAATGCGAGAATCTAGAATAATGTTTTCCTTACGTCGTAAATAATAGTAGACGAATTATGCATTACTAGCTGCGCTCCGCGATTTCACCAGCATAAGTTTCGATTAGGATAAAAAGTATCCTATGTGTTAATGCTGGTTAAAACTACATGCGTGAAAAAAGATTGGCCTACCCCATGCTCTCCATTTGAGACACGATATCTCAAAAATCGTAATGAATATAATTTATTATTTTATACTGTGTGAAGGTAGGCAAGGTACAATTTATTTGAACATACACTATAATTATTTGGTTCAAAGCAATATTCTTGACAAGATCGACTAGATTCTTCAGATGTCAATGAAATTGACAAACTTTAAGTTTTGTTTATTTCTGTTTGTCTAATCAAAATTAAACTTGATTTAATGACAGGCCTGATGGTCTAGTGGTTAGTGACCCTGACTGCTATGCCGGAGGTCGTGGGTTCGATTCCCACCCAGGACAAATGTTTGTGTGATGAGCACGATCATTTGTTCTGTGTCTGGGTGTAATTTATCTAATGTATGTATTTAGAAATATATAAGTATGTTTATCAGTTGTCTAGTACCCATAACACAAGCTCTGCTTAGCTTGGGACTAGATGGCGTTGTGTGATAGTTGTGGAATATTATTATTATTATTTTTGGTAAACAAATTTTGTTTCTTAGCTCTTTGGCTAGTTTACTACATTAACGGGCCCAAGCCAAGTCAATGTAGCGTGTGTGAGGTGTTATGAGGGGTGATTTCATTTTCGTCAATCTGCATGAACTTTCTAACTATTCTGCAGGTGTTTAAGATTGCGGCTTTTTGGAGTGTTATATATATTGAGTCTTTTAGGTCTATTTGTTTAAGGCTGTGGTGGAGGTGATTGGGTATAACACCCGTCGTGGAGACAACAATGGGTACTACGTAGACTTTTTCCTGCCTCCAGATTCTAGTCACTTCTTCTTTCAGTTCAGCATATTTACTGATTTTCTCACTTATTGTTTTTTGTAAATTATGTGTATTAGGGACTGCAATATCTATAAGGTATGTGACTTTATTAACTTTATCTTGAAGGGTTATATCTGGTCTATTATAGTGAACGGTCCTGTCAGTTAGTATGGCACGATCGTAGTAGAGTTTGTGTGTGGTACTTTCTAGAACTGTTTGTGGTACGTATTTGTAATAAGGAGTGTCTGTATCTTGTATGAGTTTATATTTTAGTGCTAGTTTTTGATGGATAACGTTTGCTACCTGATTGTGTCTGTGTGTATAGTCTGTTTGTGTGAGTGTTGTGCATGCCCCTGTTATGTGTTGTATGGTCTCTGGTTGGCTGTGACATTTGCGGCATTTATCATTTGTTATTGTGGGGTCTTTCATAATGAATTTCCTATAGTTTTTAGTGTTTATGATTTGATCCTGTATTGCAATAATAAATCCCTCGGTTTCCGGAAATAAGTTACCGATTTTAAGCCATTTATTTGACGCTATTGTATCTATATGAGATTGTTCTAGATCATGGGGGTGCCGTCCATGCAACACTTTCTTTTTCCAGTCTTCTATCTTTTGCTTATGTGGGTCTTCATTACTAGTGTATTGTATATCTATCTGTTCGTGTAGGTTAAGTGGGGTGTAACTGATATCGTTCATAACTACGGCTTTATGAATGTTACTTGTGTGTGATTTAGAATGAAAAAAATTTCTTAGTTTGGCTATCTGTTTCTGCAAAAGATGATGGACATCTATAAGGCCTCTCCCTCCGTATTGCCGTTTGATGGTCAGTCTTTCTATTGCAGATTTTGGGTGTAGGTTATTGTGTTTAGTAAGTGTAGTGCGTGTTGTTCTCTCTATTTGTTGTATGTCAGTTTTGGACCATTTGATCACTCCAAACGAGTATGTTAATATCGGGACTGCGTAGGTGTTCAGCGCTTTTATTAAATGTTTTCCGGAGAGTTGGGTTTTACATACTGCGACCACTCTTCTTTTGTATTCTGAGTTTAATGTGTATTTTATTGCGGAATGATCTAGTCCTTTGAGTTGCCTGTACCCTAAATATTTATATAAATCTGTTGGTTCCATTGCTGTGATTGTGTCTGTATTGTTAATAGGATAGTCGCCCGGTTTTATTTTACCTCTTATTATATGAACTGTTTTGCATTTATCTAAACCAAATTGCATGTTAATGTCTTTACTAAATACTGTCGTGATATCTATTAATTTTTTCATCCCTTTTTCAGATTTTGAGTATAATTTAATGTCATCCATATATATAAGATGTGAGATAATAGTCTCTTCTGTGGCATGTTTTATGGAATATCCGGCTTGACTGCGATTTAGTAAGTCGGACAGAGGATTCAGAGCGAGACAAAACCATAAAGGACTCAGAGAATCTCCCTGATAGATACCCTTCTTTATGGATATCTGCCGAGTTGTGATAGTGTTGTTTCGGTAATTTAATTGAAGTGTAGTTCTCCAACGGGCCATGATATCCTGTAAGAAGTCTATTATTTTTGAATTTATTTTATATATTTGTAGTATTTGAATTAACCATGAGTGTGGAATACTGTCGAATGCTTTTTTATAATCTATGTATGTGCAGTGTAGATTTCTATGTTTTGTGGTGGCGTATTTGTGGATTATTGAATCTATAACTAGTTGTTCCTTACACCCCATGTGGCCCCTTCGGCATCCTTTTTGTTCCTCTGCTATTATGTTGTGATTCTCTATGTGTTTGTTGATTTTTGTTGTGATTGCGGACGTTAGAATCTTGTATATTGTGGGTAGGCATGTAATTGGTCTGTATTGAGAAGGTTGCGGAGAGTACTGTACTTTTGGTAACATGTAGGTTATTCCTGTAGCAATAAATTCAGGAATGTTTTGTTTCCCTAAGATGATTTCTGTTAAATTTTTAGCTAAGACTTTGTGTAATGACTCTAATTTTTTATACCAATAATTATGAATTTTATCAATACCAGGGGATTTCCAATTGTGTAGTCTCGCTGTAACACTAGTTATATCAGACTCAGTTAACTCAACAAATTCCATTTCTTCTAATGAGCTCCATTTTGTTTCTTCGTCTGATAACCAATCAGAATTTTTATTGTGTTGCACTTGCTCTTCCCATATTCCAGACCAAAATGTTTCTAACTGTTCTCGTGTTGGTAATTCTACGTTGCTATCGGTTGTCAGTGTATTAGTGTCAGTTTGTGCTGTATGTAAATTTCTGTAAAAGTTCTTTTCGTTTGTGGCGAACAAGGAGTTATCGTTTTTCCGTTCTTGTGCTTTCTTATATCTTCTCAACCGGTGAACTTTTAAGGCTAATTTCTGTTTCAATGTATCTAAGAATTCTTCCGGTTTTCTATTGTCGTTTTCATGTCTCGTGTGGGTAGTCATGTTTTTAAATATTGCTTCTACGCTCTTAACTACTTTGTTTGACCTATTGTTGTTAATATACTGAGTTAGTCTACCGCAGTCTGCTCTAAGTTTTTCTATATCTTTTTCAAGTCTCTGTTGCCATGCTGGCTTGTTAATATTTCTTTGTCTTGGATTGCCTGTGTATTCTGTGATTTTAAAATTAAGTTCTTCGGAAATTACTAACGCTGTGCAATATATCAGAGTATGAATGTCTATAAGGTGAGTTTCTTCGCTAATATATTGTTGGAGAATATTTTGATTAAATAAATGAACGAGCTGAGATAGTTTTGGTGTGTACCTAAGTTTGGGCAGTCTTGGTCGAGCTGCCGGGTCCATACCGGAATATTGAGTGAGAGCTGTTTTAAATTTATCGTGTATTTCATGAATACGTGTATCTGTTGGCTGATTTATATTAATGTCGGTTAGGGTCTCAATTTCATTTTCTAAAATTATGGTTATACTTTCGGTTTGCGTGGATGTATGTGTGGTTTGTGAATACGCTTGTGATTGAAAGTATGATTGAGATTGTGTGATAGGTTGAGATTGTATGATAGGTTCTGTTTGACTGCACAGTTGTGCCTGTTGATTATACGCGGTTGTGTTTTGTGTTAATGCGATAGTGATTGCGCCCGCAGTATTTTCTGATTCTCCTTGTAGTTGTGTACGGACTTCTTCTTTTAACTGGTTTATTACGTCTTGCGACAAGAGTTTATTCCTAACTATTATTCTTCTTTGATCTGAAATCCTTTGTTCGGTAACGGTAATCTCTGGGTATTGACGTGTAAAAAGTTCATGCAGTTGTTTTCTGTAAGTGGTCAGATCGGTCTCTAATTTAGTGATGTATAGGTAAGTTCGCATGATGAATATGTTTACTTCTTTGCTCCATCTCATGCGAACTCTTGCTTTTCCAGCCTTGGTGGACGCGGGTAAGAAGGTAGATACCTCCCGCGTAACATTCAAGGTTGAAGTTGGTTGAACTGAATTGAAACTAGTAATGGGGGGTGATGATGGTATGGAAGGTGACGATGGTATGGATGGTGTTGCTGGCCTAGAAGGTGTATATGATACTGTGCTAGGACTGTAAGGTTCTACAGGGGTGTCTATCCTGTCCGTCAGTCTGTCACCATCGTCAATGATATCGGCTGTAGTATCTTTGTCGGTGGGAGCCCGCCTGTTCAACTCCTCACCGCTGACGGTTCGCATGCTGAGACACTCAGCGTCAGCTCCAAGTGCGCCCCGGCGATCGCCCCCGGGCAGCGGCCCTATACGTTTTCTTTTTGAACGAGTCTCCATTTTTAAGTGGGTTTCCAGAGCCACGTTAGCCACGCCAGTAATTTCTCATTCGTGTGTCCGCCCCCCACGTGATTAGATGGTCAATCAGGACGTGTGGTTGTTTAGGGGGCTTATTATTATTATTATGGTTTTTAAATTTAAATTTCTCAGGTTAGTACCTGGTATTTTTAGAATCTCACGGGTGTGAACCAAGGTGAGATTCTAGTTATTATTTTCAGAAGGTAAAGTGCTCTGTACTGCATTGAAATTATTATCCAAGTCTAGTTGTAAAAATTTTCTTACTATGCGGCAAGTATTTAATATGGCAGCTTTTTGTAGTGTTATGTATGTGTATTTAGATAGATTAAGTACATTAAAACTATTGAATATTTGTTTCGGGATAACACCTGTTGTTGATATTACTATTGGGACTATAGTGACTCTATTCATCTTCCAAACTCTGGTAATTTCCTCTTGTAATTCTGTATACTTCCTGATTTTTTCTGTGATAGTTTTTTGAATGTTATTGGTATTTGGGACTGCTACATCTATTATAAATGTGTGTTTGTTTACTTTATCAATAAGTGTTATATCAGGTCTATTGTTATATATGGTGTGGTCTGTAATTATAGTGCGGTCATAGTATATTTTGTAGAATTGGTTTTCTAATACAGCTCTAGGCGTGTACTTGTAATATGGTGTGTAGGGATCCTGCATGAGTTTAAGTTTGGTTGCGAGTTTTTGGTGTATGATATTAACAAGTTGATTATGTCTATGCGTATAGTCGTTTTGGGTTAGTGTGATACACGCTCCTGTGATATGTTGTATTGTTTCAGGTTTGCTGTGACATTTTCTGCATAAATCATTTCTTACTGTACTATCTTTTATTATGTATTTTCTATAATTTTTCGTATTAATGACTTGGTCTTGAATGGCTAACATAAACCCTTCTGTTTCAGGGAACAGCTCACTTAACTCTAGCCATTTGTTAGAAGCCTCTTTATCTATGTATGTTTGGTATAAATCGTTGGGATGTCTTCCATGTAGTTCCTTTTGCCTCCACTTCCTGTGTATCTCTTCTATATGTCTCGCTTTATCTACTGTTTCAATATTGCTATCATCGCTAAGGTTCAATGGTGTATATTGTTTGTCTATCTCTATAATTGTTTTGTGTAATTGACTGTTGTTTTTCTTATTATTATTTTTTTTTTAACAGACTTAAAAAAATGGAGGTTCTTTATTCAACCCCCATATTTATAAGTTCACAATTTTTTCAAAATCTAAGGAATGTTTTGATAATTCTTTCACTAACGTAATCTACATACTTTCAGGAAGATTTTAATATACAATATATTAAGTTATTGTTAGTAAAACTTGTTGAATTATATTTTTTCAAATCGAAGAGCATGGGTGGGTCGATTTTTTTGCACGCAAGGTGTGCCAAATTTCATCCAAATCCGTTCAGTAGTTTTTGCGTGAATGAGTAACAAACATGTATCCATCCATCCAACCTCACAAATTTTTGCGTTTATAATATTAGTAGGAAGTAGGATAGTAGGAAGTAAGATAATTACCGTAACAGCCTCAACTGGGTCTTCATATTCTGGGCAGTCAGTTATACCGAAGTCGGCCTGGTTTGGGCTTGAACCTCGTTCGGGAGAACTATTTTGTTCCTCCACTGGTTTATCTACTGAGGGAGAGACATGTTTCGTCAATAGCAAGGCTGATTCACACACTTTTACAAATTAATACAAATTATGTTGAGAATGGATTAGGAATACGTCCCAACGCAAGGCGCAAACTGCAAATTGATTTTGGCTAAAGAAATGAAATAAAGTTGTTTATTCTGTAAGAAGGATATCGGAAACATTTTTACACGTAATGTTATTAAAAAAAAATTGCTAGATGAATTCGACATTTCCTATCTGACTACCCCTGACAAGGAATGGCAAAACCGACTCATGAGTCAGTTTCTTTTAAAGTCCAGATATGATCTTGGTCAGATCATGTGAAGAAAATGTAGATTAGTGCCTGAAATGGTCTTTTGAGGAAAGTACCACACAGATTTGAGTGGACCAGTCCAGTCAGTGCAAGCATTTGTCAGTAATCGTGTAGCTACTAAACTCATAACTTTAGGCATTTATTTACTTTCTACATTTCCTGGTTGCTGCAGCCATAACAGAGCGCAACTGTAGGCCGAAAGCACGATTTTGTACCCCTTCAAAGTGAGTTTAGCATTTTTATATTTAGTGTTTAATTAAATCCATCCAGAAACCACCACTATCCATCCATCCATCTGGAATATCTCAGTAGCAGCCCGGAGTTTGGATTTCTGCCCAGTTAATGGCATTAGGCTCGCCCCCTATTACTTGGGACTTGAATATAACCGGCGAAATGTGGATGCACTATGGGTGTGCGTGATGTTATGTTAATTAAAGGCGGAAACAGACTTATAACACGTTACGCAACATCAATGAAGCTTACTCATTGGCCACATTTTTCGTCTCGTTGAGCTATTTTCGTCATTTGGCCAATAAGTAAGGGATGGCGTCGGGTGTTACAAGTGTGCAGCGGCCTCAAATCTGAGCTAATTATTTTGTCTTACTTGGTAGAGCTAGTCCTTGCTGCACGATGATTTTGTTGAGCGTCTCGCCCGAAGGTAATACGACGTACACGCCTAAAGATTCCGAGGTACTGTGAAAGTAAACGTTTTTCTTATGTTATTCTGTTTACTATAATTTATCTATACAAATAAATAAAATTTAAATAGTTAGGCAGTTTTTTTGTGTAAGTATGACTGTTTGTTCCGGCTAATCTCCGAAATGGCTCGACCGATTTAGACGGGACTTTCTCTGGCAGATAGCTGATGTTTTAAAGAGTAACTTAGACTTTTTAATAAAAAAAGTATTAGGGCTCCGCGCAAAAAATTAAAACCCATTAAAATTCAATTGTTTTCCGAGATGCACACGAACTAAGTCGCAGGCACAGCTAGTATTTCGTAAAAAGCGACGAGTGAGAGAGTATCTTTAGAACATTTATGGCTGTAGGTAAGCTAAACAGACGAAGGTTCAAATATTTTGCATAATACTGACTTGGAAGGTACAATAGTTCCTGGAGGGACTTGGGGGAGGCCCTTGCCCCGCAGTGGGACAGTACACGCTAAATAAATAAATAAAAAAACTGACTTGTCATCGACCACAATGCTGTACTGCTTGCCGACGTATTCCCACATGAACAATTCTTGCTTCTCCATCAGGTTCTTGTTATGGTAGCTTGCCAGGTCCACCTGCAAACAAGTGATAACTAAATACGGTTTTGTGAAATATTAGAATGGTAATTAATTTATAGGGTTCCGCACCCAAAGGGTGCCAACGGAATCCTATCACTAAGCATCCGCTGTCTGTCACGGTCTGGCTGTCAGCGGACTGTATATCATAAACCGTAAAAGGTAGATAGTTGAAATTCTCTATTGCCGCTATAACAACAAATAATAAAAAAAAGTTAGTAAATATTAAAGGAAACTATACAAGAAACGTGTTTTTTTTCGGCGTTTTTTACCTTGTGGTATGGAACCTGTCGTGTGCGAGTCCGACTCGCACTTGGCCGGTTTACGCACTTCACCAATTACCCGGAATGTAGAGTTTTGGAATTGAAAGAAAATAACATCAGAGTTAACTCTTTGGTGTTATTGTCTTTCGATTCGAACCATTAATGTTCTGACCATTATCGTGGCAAGAAAGTTATCTGTCACTGCACATAAATAAGCTTAATGCGTCATTTGACTGCTCCGTTGGTCTCGTGGCCGCAAGCGCGACTGCTGAGCGTGGGGTCGCGGATTCGATTTCCAGGTCGGGCAGTGTTATTGGGTTTTCCATTAGAAATTCCTTAGTAAAAGTCCGGAGTTTGGAAGTTGGCGGTGTGACAACCCCGTGTCTCGCGCGCACGTGGCACCGTTGGTCCCGCGCCTGATCTCTTTCCGCGAGTGTCGGATTGTCGTCCTATCGGTGAAGGAAGAGAGAGTGCACCTGTGTCTGCGCGCTCACGCCTGCATTATAATATCTCCCGCGGTGAAAGCTAATCTTTGTTGACATTGTCCGCGATGGCCGAAATACGGTCTGAAGGACTATTATTACAATGCGTCCGAGGTTATAGCCGCATGTCAATAACATGATAATGCTGAATAGTTCATGCTAACTAGTTACCTCCTCTTTTGAGGCTTCTGCAACTATTTCGAGCACATTTTTACAATCGTGCATCTCATCTCGCTCGTGTCTAGAACATCTCCGCTACTGGCTGTGCTCCTGGTAACGTTAGTTACTACTCACCCCCGCTAGATAGCAGCAGCGCGCGAAGGGCGGCTTGCTACAGAAGCGCGAGTACAAGGGCTGCACACGCTCGACGGGCGCGCATCTCAACTCGCCCGTGTCTACCACGAATATCTCTGCTACTTCGCTGTCCTCCTGGTGATGACAAACCACATTGTAATAATATAAACATGAAAAGTCTGATCTAAAGGTGCTCCGTCACCAATGTAACAATCCATGATTCTACTGTAACAGCTAGGGCTTTGCGATTGCGCAGGCTATCAACTGCTAGGTAGCGAAGAGAGATGAATTGAACCAAGATAGGTTAATTCGCACAGTTAAATAGGTAGAAGTAACATGGTTAGGTCGCGGGTAAAGGTTACATTTCAGGCGAATTCTTCCGGTGAAGAAACGTCTTATATTTCCGTTTATCCGAGAGCCTAATCAACTCTTTAGTTGATTAGGCTCTCGGATAAACGGAAATATTTTAAATAGTATTATCACATATACGGGGTGAAATTGAATTCATGGGCATCCTTTTAAGAGGTCATTGTACTCATCATTATGGACAACTTTTACTATGGGACCAACCCTGAAATCGCGAAAAAAAAAATCAGCTCTTCCCTACATTTTGACG
Organism: Amphipoea oculea; assembly: GCA_945859645.1. Taxonomy (NCBI): domain Eukaryota; kingdom Metazoa; phylum Arthropoda; class Insecta; order Lepidoptera; family Noctuidae; genus Amphipoea; species Amphipoea oculea. The sequence goes on along the minus strand of OX243864.1, from coordinate 19,069,319 downwards.
AGTTATGTGAACACAAATGCAAGAAACAGCAGATTTTTTTTCGCGATTTTAAGTTTAGTCCCATAGTAAAAGTTGTTCATAGTGATGAGTACAATGACCCCTTAAAAGGATGCCGATGAATTTAATTTCACCCTGTATAATGCTAAAGAGTATACAGGGTGGCATCGACGCGCCTCCTGTTACCATGGATTCAGTACATGATTCTGAAACCACTTGCTAAGAAATTTTTCGCTGGTTATAAAAAAAAAACAATTCCATAGAAAAGTGCACTACCTAGGGCTACGCGGTCAAAATGTATGGAACCCCCTGCCACCTTTTTTTTTTTATGGATGGGAAATCATCAAATGACCCCTCCCGCTCTGGGTGGAGCGGAACGGAGTGTCAGGCTCTTACTGACTAAAACCCATCCGTGTTCCTTCCTTAGACCTTTGTGTTCCGGGGTAGCGGTAACCCTTTCGGACAATCCCGCACCCCGGGCAGGCTTCGGCCCTGGCAGGCCCTTTCCTTTTTGCTGACATCTCTTTGAGGCGCGCGTGGAACACGTACGCGCCGTCCGGCACGGGCCAGGGTGCTTACTCTTGAATTTAATTCCGATAGATCGACATTACAATTATGACATTTCGTACTTTTGAGTTCGGTTTAATTAAACTAAAAGGTAAAATTGGATGATTGATTTTGGAGCCCGGCCCTAATTTCCACTTAGTTCACCAAAATGGACACCCAATTTTACCTTTTAGTTTAATTAAACCGAACTCAAAAGTACGAAACGTCACAATTCTAATGTCGATCTATCGGAATTAAATTCAAGAGTAAGCACCCTGGTCCTGAACGGACGGTGAGCTACAACCCCCTGCCACCCTATGCCAGGCTTCGCTTAGGTATTTTTAAAGTACTCAAATAAATAACTGTTATGGCACACGTACCTCACTAAGCTTAAGGAACAGTCCCCTGTAGTAACAGTCACTGTCTTCGTCATAAAACGCGCAGCAAGTGAGTGCCTTCACCTCCTCCTTGCTAATGTCCTTGTGGTTCTCCATGTAGAAGGTTGTCATTTCTAACATCAGACTAGAAAAAGACAGAACAAGTAAGTATAAAGAAGATTATGACGGTTTTATATTTGACAGGCCTGATGGTCTAGTGGTTAGTGACCCTGACTGCTATGCCGGAGGTCGTGGGTTCGATTCCCACCCAGGACAAATGTTTGTGTGATGAGCACGATCATTTGTTCTGTGTCTGGGTGTAATTTATCTATAATATGTATGTATTTAGAAATATATAAGTATGTTTATCAGTTGTCTAGTACCCATAACACAAGCTCTGCTTAGCTTGGGACTAGATGGCATTGTGTGATAGTTGTGAAATATCATTATTATTATTATATTTGAGCTGGAATGATGTTTGGAGCTCATGGAAACGGACAATTATAAATATACCATAAATAAGTAAATATAGTCCTCCAGACCGAATTTCGGCCAATCTCAGACGAGACTAGCCATATCGGTGCGGGAGATATTATAGTGCACACACAGGTGCACTGTCTCTTCCCTCACTCTCATTGTCCGATGGGACGGCAATCCGACACGACCGGGGAGGGATCAGGCGCAGGACCAACGGTTTAATGTACTTTCCCAGGCACGGGAGTGTCATACTCCCAACTTCCAAACTCCGGGCTGTTACTAAGAAATTCCCAATGCAAAAACCTAATAACACTGCCCGACCCGGGAATCGAACCCAGGACCCCACGCTCAGCAGTTGCGCTTGCGACGACGAGACCAACAGGGCAGTCAAAAAACATACATACATAATGGAAAGTACTCGTACGGATGGACGGACGGTCAGCGGGCCGCGCGCTACGAAACATAATAGTTGATTTCTATGCGATAGCTCCGGACGACAGTCGTCCGTCCGTATAGCACAAATATAGCCTTAGTACTCACTTCTGCACTTCTTCATGATCGTCAGTAATCACCCAGAAAAAGGCGCCGTCCACGTGCATGAGAGTAGCCTTGTATGTCGAGTCAGTTTCCAGCATCTGTTGTGCTGGCAGGTTGCTGGCCTCACAAGCGAGTGGCGAGGGAGGATCTGAATCAAAAGTAGTAATTTGCCATCAAATTACTGATGGAAGCTAACTTTCAAACTAACAATAAAAAAAGCTTCAGTTTAAAAGTTAGAAAAAAATTATAAAAAGAATAGGTACAAAGAGAAAATTTGTCGACACAGTATAATATTCTGGTGTATTTAATTTACATTTGAAATACATTTTTGGACTGTTTGAAATAAGCTTGAAAAGCATTGGCACATCAACAGTACGGCGTTTCTTTTTTTTTCATATAATTCTAATATAATAACAACTTTACACTGCCTAAGCCTTTCCGCCGGTTTAGAAGTAAGAAATTTTGCATATGAGTAATCAAGAGTTCCTTACATAACCAAGGAAGAATTTATGAAAATTCATCCCCTAATGGGGTAACAATGATTTATTACAGCCGAAAGACGTCCACTGCTAGACATAGGCCTCCCCAAAACCCTTCGACCGGCTCATCCCAGCTTCGGCGGCATCGGTCAATGGGGTAACATAGGGGATGAAAATTTGTATGGAAGTTCTTCATTTTTGCCAATGAGATTCTATCGATCGGGCACACGGCTTGAATTAATAAGCGTCAATCGATTCTAATACCGCGCCGCTCTAGATAAGGTTTACGCTCTGGGAGACATCGAGACCAGTTACAATATCTTTCTATATCAAATAAGCTTCAACTCGACATACTAAGCCGACGCCGTTCGTCTCTCGGTATTGAGCCAAGCATTGAGAATACGATAGAGCGCATCCCAGGGCGAGAAAAAACCACACTGTTGGGTTTTCGACTCTCGGCGTCAAGCAGTGCGTAAATTTATTCTACAAAAAAAAAAAATACAATGTGACGGATTCGGTGAGCCACAAACTCAGCATCGCTTGTATCTTGTGGCTCTGGAGTGCAATTTTACAATGTTAATGATTACATTACAGTTTGAGGATGGTACATTGTGACAAAAAAGATAAGAGATAAAATAAAACATTCGTGCGATTCTGATCACAAAATAAAATAGTATTGGTTTAACCTAAGGCTTGTACTATGGTGAGGGTGTGTTAGGGTGTGTGTGTGTGTGTATAGGTGCTATATCAAAGTTTCGGTGGCGTCGTATGATAATTTTAAAAGAGCTGATGTTAGGATTTTCTTACAGGTGGTGGTTGAGCAGTCTTTTAGGTCGCAGATTTTGCTAACTGTATTGTGAGTGTTGGGATGGGAAAAATGGGTACAGCGTCTAGCTAGTTCAGATTTGGCATGGGTACTCTGAAACATGCTTGTTTATTATGTCCCTGTAATCAGGAGGATTTTTAATCGTTACATGATATTTAAGCGTTGCTTGAAGTACAAATATTTGTCTTACCCTGAGGGCTTGAAATTCATGGTAGACAAGGTCTGTAGGGAATCTGAAAGGTTTTTTTAGTGCGACTTTGATCAGTGCCCGTTGCGCCCTTTCTAGCGTTATAAATGTGTTCTTACCAGCGCGTCCCCGAATGCAAATACAGTACTTTATGATTGACTGGCAGAGTGCGAAGTAGACCATTCGCAAAATATCGATAGGGGTGCAGTCCCTGAGTTTTTTCAAGACGTGTATTAGTTTACGTACTCTGGAGGAAAGGGCAAAAATGTGGGCTTTATATGTTAAGTTGTTATGTGGGCTATATACGTGTCAGTATGTTCAAGGACTTTAGACGCGCAGGGTTGTGAGGAAATAAATAAATCCCGCCGCGATATTTTTACGTCACGTTAGTGCGAACGTCGGCTAAAAGTGACATCAACATACAATTTACACCAGACACAATTTATTTTTTACAATAATTATTATGAAGTTTGATATTACAAAGAAATGGCAGAATTACCTTCAATTTTAACATTGCTTAATTCTGTTCCAATTTCACACTGCACCTCTTTGACAACCATTCCACTCTTCCCCTGAGGCACGGTTTCCTCCGAAGATGACGTACTAGAAAACACTATCAAGGACTGGTCAGCTTTCGGAGTCTTTACTCTCTTCGGTTTCTCTGGAGGGCAATTATTTTGGCATGTTGAGGATGTTGAGGGGGCTGGCTCGCTCAATGCGTCCATGAGGTTGAATGGGGTTGAAGGTGGTAATGGCATCAACGGTTTTGAAAATGTATCTTGTACTGGAGTGTATTCTATGGTTGCTCCTTCGTCTGTAATGGAAATGGTGGTGTTTAACATTTGAATACAAATAATGAATGTATTATGATTTTTGTCGCATGCATAATACATGTGTGTATGCCTCAAGGATAGATATAACTATTGTTTTGCATTTTTCTTCAAACACCTTATTAAGAATGTGTGTGTATTACGAAAAAGATGTATTTAGTTTTAACCTCATTATTGAGTTTTTTTGTGTAAGATGCAATATTTGAGGTTTATCTATACATACAAATAAATAAAATTGAAGTGTCTATTTGTAATGTTGTCTAAATAACCGCTTTTTACTAAATGCATATCCATACTAATATTATAAATGCGAAAGTGTGTCTGTCTGTCAGTTACATCTTCACACTTAAACTGCTGAACCGACTTAGATGAAATTTGGTACAGAGATAGTTTGAGTCCCGGGAAAGGACGTAGGATAGTTTTTATCACAATATTCCCACGGGAAACTTGTGCGGATGACACAGCGGGGCGCTGCTAGTGAAATTATATACTATAGTTATAACAATATTTGTTTGTATTTTTTTTCCTCCGTTCTGTCTAATCGGCGAAACGGCTGGACCGATTTTGACAGGGCTTTCACTGGCAGACAGCTGATGTTATACGGAGTAACTTAGGGTATTTTATTTTAGAAAAATAATTAGGATTTCACGCAAAAAATTAAAACCCACGAATTCCCGACATGTACTCGCGGGCGAGGCCGCGGGCAGAAGTTGTAGAAAGACTGCATTCGAGTCTATAACAAGTTGAATCTTGTCTTAACATGCATATGAAGACGAAAATCATTAATCTGGAAAAGAAAAACTTACCAAGTGCAGCTATAGCAAGATTGAAGTCAGTAATAAGATACATGTATTCATCGAGCTGTTTCATAGCGCTAAGGAACCGATCCTTGAGCTCAGACGGGTCACAGTTAAGCTGTTGGACAAAGCCTTGCGTCTGTAACAATGACAATAAAAAAACGATTAAAAAATGTCTATTATATCAGCAGAAAAATAGACTGGCTGTTAATTGATTTCTTCTTGTGTCATTGATTTTGAAAGTACTCTAGAAATAGCATACTGTCTCATGAACTAAAATAAACTTATTAGAAACAACTACAGTAAGCTTAAGTGTCAGTACACACCGCGACGCGACGCAGCGCGCAGTTTTCAAGATAGCAATACAATTATAGACCTTATCTACTACACAAAAAGGTACACATCAGTGAGGAGGGCCGCGCGGAGCCGCGCGGCGTAGCTCGACGTAGTCACCTTTTTGTGTAGAAGGTAAGGTCTATAATTGTATTGCTATCTTGAAAACTGCGCGCCGCGTCGCGTCGCAGTGTGAACTGACCCTAAATGTCTTACCCTTTTTAAGGAGCAAATATTGACAAAATATGTTCGAGAGCAGTGGGCCACGAATGCTCTCAAAAATAAGGAAATCCACTAGGAAACATACACATAATATCCTAGAACTAAAAATTCAAAGACACGTGACATCCACCAACCTGCACTGGCCCCTTGTGGGGGATTATGGCCTACTTCCTCTCACAGAGGAAGGCCTGTGTCCACTGGGACACACATTCTATATTCATACAGGCTATAATGTTACCACCCAGTGGTGGGAACGTTATAGGCTGTAGATAATTAACCTTTTAATCTCTACATCAAAAAAGCAAAAACATGCCTTCGGTGCCAAGCTACGAATTACCTACAGTACCCGGCGATAAATATTGCACATCGATCTTTGGAAAGAGACAATCGGCTAATTTCGGCTTCGTAGAGCGTTATCTCTGTCGCACGAAATACAAACAGTCCGGTATCTATTAGGAGCTGTTAAAACAATTATGATTTGCTTCTTTTGATAATTCTTTTTATTCTTTGTATAAAATACACCAATTTTTCTATAAATATTGCTTTAGGTTGGGGTAAAATAAAAAGGTTCCCCTATTTTTCCTAAAGATGCCATAGTACAACTTAAAATTATTTAAATTTGGGGGACAAAGCTGCTCGCGTCCATAGGATTTACCACCTTCTCCTAGGCCCACCCTATACGTGTCCCCCGGGTGGTGCTAAATGAGCAGCAACGCCGACCAACAGGCGGCGGTAAATAACCTGTCCACAGGCATTCGCAGGCCTCGGAAAGATTAAATCCCTTCCAAAAGAGCGACCACAGTACCTTGGGAAAGTGCTGTATGTATGCCCCAACTCGTAATATGAAAGTATGAATGATAACGATGTCGATTTGTCATGCGATCCGGCTAACGCCCGGCGCTCGCAGGTACCCGGGCCTGCGAGTGGGAAATTGGTTACCGAAGTCTGCGCAGGGGTAGGCAACCAGGCCCCTGTGACGGAGAATACTACTGGCAGCACTAAAAAAAATCTTATACAGCAGGCGTTTCATCCGAGCCTCTTTATTTCAAGACCTAGATCTTCCTCACTTGGGAATAAACCAAGCACAACCAGTACCACAAAGGAGAAAGATTTACCTCTCACACCACCAGCGACAATCACCATAGAGGATGACGACAATAGCTGTCCTCCCACATGGCAAAGAATACCCACCCAACGCAACCCAAAAAGAAAAAAGCTCTCGAATAGCCCACCTTCTACAGACGGAGATAAGAACCCATCACAGAACTCGCAGAGCTCTATTAATACTTCCAACAGATACAGTGGACTCCCAGTAGACATACCTGATGAATCCGCTGAACCAATGGAAAGTCAAGACCATACCAAGAAAGTTAGCAAACCACCACCAATAATCCTATATGGTATTACGGACATATCAAAACTGACAGAACTCCTGAACAGTTCTGTACCAAACGACAATTACACCTATAAAATAGTGAACAGGAATCAGTTGAGAGTAATGGCGCAAACAAATGAAGCGTACAAGTGTATCATAGACCTAATTCGAAAGAATGGGCTTATAGGACATACATTCACTCAGAAAGACAAGAGGAGTTGCAGAATCGTGATTAAGAATCTGCACCACACAACTCCAAAAGAAGCCATTGTAGAGGAAATAGAGAAAAGTGGGAATAAAGTCAGAGGGGAAATCATATGTGCACTCTCGAGAAGAAACAAGAAGCCACTGAACATGTTTTTCGTGAATGTAGAACCTGGCCCAAATAACCCTGAACTTAAACGCATAGATTCTATATACCATACAAAAGTGACGATAGAAGATCCACGAAAAACAAATGAAATTCCTCAATGCGCTCGATGCCAACAATATGGGCACACTAAAAATAACTGCATGCGCCCCTACCGATGCGTTAAATGCGCAGAAGGACATAGAACCATAGACTGCCTAAAAAAAGACAGGAATACACCAGCTACCTGTACACTGTGCCTTGGAGACCACCCTGCTAACTACAAGGGGTGCCAAGTGTACAAGGAGATTCGCGCAAGAAAAATTTCACAGCTACCTCGCAAAAAAGTTCCATTACCAAATATGAAGAATCCAAGAAACAACACTGTCCCGTTTTTAATGGATGACTTTCCACAAGTCACAACTACAGCCAAGTAGCCACTCTAGACAACAACCGCCTAATCTACGCAATCAAGACGCTGGATACACTACACACTGGAACAAAAAACAAGAAAACATACAATCTCAGCCAACAAGTTCACTAGAACAAATCATCACTAAACAATCAGAGAAGATAGATATTCTCATACAACAAATAGGCACCCTAATGGGACTCCTTACGACTCTAGTTGCCCAATATAAGAAATGAAATTCCTACGCATCGCAGCATGGAACGTAAATGGACTGCCTCCTAATAAACAGGAAGTAGAACTTTTCATGAAACACAACCAAATTGATATTCTTTTAATCTCAGAGTCACACATGACTGACGAAAGAACCATCCTTATGAAAGGATATAATATATATTACACTAACCATCCTGATGGAACATCGCACGCTGGGACTGCAATTATAATAAAAGAAAGTATAAAACAACACCCTCTTCCAAACTTTAAACAATCATACCTACAGGCTACTATAGTGTCGATAGACGACTGGCAGGGCCCACTTAACATCGCTGCAGTGTACTCCCCACCTCGGCATCGAGTTGATGAACAAATGTTTAGCGATTTTCTTAACACACTCGGTGGCAGGTATGTCGCTGGAGGGGATTGGAACGCCAAAAATATCCTGTGGGGCTCAAGGCTGACCACAACCAGAGGCAGAGAGTTGAAGAAGGCAATTGACTCAGATTCACTCAATATACTGACTACAGGAGAGCCAACTCACTGGCCATCTGATCCCAACAAAACACCTGACCTCATCGATTTCTTTGTTACCAAAGGAATGTCAGGACTGTACACAAAAGTCGAATCATGCCTGGATGGCAACTCCGATCATACACCAGTAATATGCACACTGAGTACCACAATTATTTGTAAAGAGCCCCGCGAGACGCTATACAATTGTAGAACTGACTGGGCCTCATTCCAGAACTATATAGAGGATAATACCAACTTGCATATACCTCTTAAAACAGAGGAAGATATAGAAAATGCAGCCTGGTATACAACTAACCTGATCCAAAAAGCCGCTTGGATGTCCACTCCATGTATAAAATACGGTCATCAGAAACAGGATTATACACTAAAAATAAGGGAAACGATAGCTGCAAAACGGAAACTGAGACGACAATGGCACACAAGCAGGAACGCACATGACAAAAGAGCCCTCAACAAAGCACAAAAGGAATTAAAGGAAATGCTTAAAGAATACGAAGACGCCACTCTTCAAGACAAACTAAAGACTTTATCACCTTGCAAAGCTGACGACTATTCTTTATGGAAAATAACTAAGTCACTAAAACGGCCACAAGAACACATGCCTCCGTTAAGACAGCCAAATGGTGAATGGGCGAGAAAGCCTCAGGATAAAGCCGAGCTATTTGCTGAATTCCTCAAAGATGTATTCAAACCAAATGAACCCGACATCATACATCCAGATGAAGAAATTGACGAAATCCTTGACAGTGATCAGCAAATGTCTTTACCGTTGCGATTTTGTACCCCAACAGAAGTTTCAAAAGCCATTAATAACTTGAAGAAGAAAAAGGCACCAGGTTTTGATCTGATTACATCAGAAGTCCTTAATCAACTACCGAGAAAAGGAAAGGTCTTGCTAACCATACTATTCAATGCCGTGTTGAGACTACACTATTTCCCTTTCATCTGGAAAGTCTCAATCATAAATATGGTAGCTAAACCTGGAAAGCCTCCTACTGAGGTTTCCTCGTACAGACCAATATGTCTTCTTCCTTTGCTGTCTAAACTGTTCGAGAAGTTATTACTACAGCGATTGTTACCTATACTGGAGGAACAAGGGACAATCCCAGAGCATCAATTTGGTTTTCGAGCACACCATGGAACGACAGAACAAATACACAGAGTGGTCCACACAATCCGACAATCCTTGGAAAGAAAGGAATACTGTTCAGCTGCTTTTCTTGATATACAACAGGCATTCGATCGAGTATGGCACAAGGGCCTCTTGTGTAAACTAAAGACCTGTTTACCACACACCGCATACATGCTGCTCAAGTCTTACTTGGAGGACCGAGCGTTCCAAGTTAAATCTGGAGACTGTCTATCTTCACTCTATCCCATAGAAGCTGGAGTACCCCAGGGTTCTGTGTTGGGCCCTGTTCTGTACATAGTCTACACTGCTGACCTACCCACCTCAGAACGAATTGTTACTGCAACCTATGCTGATGACACTGCAGTCCTCTCCTGCGATAAAGACCAGATTAGAGCATCCACGAACCTCCAAGAACACCTGAACAAGATTGGATCATGGCTGAAAAAGTGGAGAATCAAGACTAGTGCTGCCAAGTCTGTCCATATTACCTTCGCCCTAAGAAGAGGAGACTGCCCACAAGTAAAACTCGGTGAAGACGTTCTGCCACAGAAAAGTACTGTCAAATACCTAGGTATGCACCAGGGATGTAACGGAGGTAGTTTTATCGGAACCGAAGTCGGAATCGGAGTTTTTAAATTTGATTTATCGGAGTCGGAATCGGAGTCGGAGGCAGGGTCAGAAGTGGTGGCATGAGAAAGAATTTTTATTTAAGGACAAATAAAACATTATTTAGTCAATTTTTTTAAATTATAAAATAAAACACAAACAATGAAAAAAAACATTTGCATATTTGAAGTGCACCATTTGGTATTCTTCAGCAAAGTTTCTTTTATAGTAATTTGTTTTCTAGCATCCTGAAGGGGCGTCGAAGTCGAAGGCTGTACAGTATTTTTATTTTCGATTTCTAATTTTATTAGTTCTTCATATTCAGTGGCATGGACAGACTTCAAATGGCCTTTTAACGACGTTGTCGTACCTCCCTTTCTTGAATACGTCTTCATACACAGTTTACACTTTGCGGAATCTGAATTAACTTCAATGAAGTAGTTCCAAATACAACTTGATTTTGGTTTCATTGTCCAACACAAAAACAGATCACTTTTATTGATAATAAGCCGCAAAAATCAAAACAAATATCCATAGGTAACCTATGAACGTGTCGTGTGCGTAACAAATTAACAACAAGTGAAAAAATAATTGACGATTGAGTGCACGTAGCGGGGGTCGGCGAGATTCCCCGCGCGACATGTATGAACCTGTTCATAACAGTCGACACTATGTTATGCTTCGACCTCCGGCCTCCGATTAAAACCTCCGATTTAAAAGTGTCGGAGCCGAAGTCGGAACCGAAGGTGTAATAATAATCGGAAGTTCCGACTTAACGGAACCGGAGTCGAAGCTCCGTAACATCCCTGGTATGCACATCGACAGAAGACTTACATGGCGTGAACATATAAAAACCAAAAGGGATCAAGCAAACATAAAACTAAGAAACATTTACTGGCTCATAGGCAGACAGTCATCACTAAGCTTGGAAAATAAACTTCTTATTTATAAATGCATCCTTAAACCTATATGGACATATGGTATAGAGCTCTGGGGATCGGCAAGCCACTCAAATATTGAGATACTACAGCGCTTCCAAAATAAGGCACTAAAAACCTTAAGTAGTGCACCTTGGTTTACAAAAAACATTGAAGTACATGAGTACCTACAAATCCCGACTATTAAGGAGGTTGTAGAAAGGTCCTACAAGAATTACAAGGAAAGACTCCAACGTCATAAAAATGAACTCGCTGTGACACTTCTAACGTCCACAGACTCTACCTACAGACTTAAAAGAGATCGAATAGCGTCAATCTAACCAACACTGATAAATTTAATAACGAGATGACGCATCGCTGGGTGTGAACAATCTCGAACTGCCTAGTCAAGGAATAACCAATCTAATTAAAGCTCAAGGGCTGATTGCAGATAGAAGGGAAAAAAAAAAAAAAAAAAAAAAATTGGGGGTGTTAACAACTCTAGATATATATTTTGAACTGGACGCGACCGCACTCTGTCGCACTTGAACAACGACTGACAAAACGTCAGTTAACGTCACATAGGTAGTGTGCGACAGAGATAACGCACTACGAAGCCCAAATTAGCCGATTGTTTCTTTCCAAAGGTCGATGTGCAATATTTATCGCCGGGTACTGTACAAAAGTCTGACATGTAGTTGTGACAGTGGCATGCTGGGCACATTTTGGTTTGTCATCTATACATGACTATGGCAGTCAAAGGGTTAAAATGGGTTTAGGAAATGCTTTCTATAAATGTTACCTATGTGAATATTTTTCCAATAATTATTTTAGTGTTAGAAGCTTTTCTGCTACACTGATTGTATTACATATTAAAACGTAAAAATGTAGTGTATAAACTTCATGTTTGTTTTTTTACATAAGAAATTGGTATTTCATAATCGTTAGATACTGTAACCGTCTACCCAAA